>CM036884.1:6173841-8673841 GCA_020796165.1 Pantala flavescens | reverse complement strand
AGAGTGCGGGTTGAGGCCATGTTGGCGAGGATATTATTGTATAATACTTATGTGAACACGCGAAAAGTGGTCGTCTGGTCAGTCAGTCTAGTTTAGTCAGTTAATATTTTACCGTATAAGCTATCAAAGATAATAGGAATTTGAAAAAATGACGAAGAAATTAGACAAGAGTGTCTTAATTTTTGTACTTAAACTTTATATAGTATGAACTTATAACCGTATAACCGAGTTTCTATGAAAATTATAAAGTTATCTGCCAATAAAAAAATACGTGAACTCTCGCAGTTTTAACATTCTTTCAATTTCATCACCTATAGAATTCAAATAACTCATTGAATTATCATTTTCAAAATCTTTCTCTGCTTACCTTTATGGGCCTTTTTGTTGTATAGAGAAAGTAAGCGAGATGTTAAATTATTAAAATTCGTTTATTTTAGCAACAAGATAAAAATTTCCTAATGTACCAATTAAGATTATTCACCACTAAATGAAAATTTGACCTAAGTTATTCCTAGAACACTACTACTTACTTACTTAATTTACGTACTTTTGCCTATTTCAGGAAAGGATTTCAAAAATACTTTAATTTTAATAAGGTATATATCTAAAATATTCTAAAACCTCTGCCTTGTATCCTTTTTTATCCTTACATACAGATGTCAGATTAGTCCAACATATATTTCTTCCGGTGCAAAGGTATGCTTACAAGGAAAATGGATGAAAATATAGAGTAATTTTATGTAATAAACATATTATATACGGTAGAGGTCTCAAGTGAATCCCGTATTTTCCATAATTATCCATACATTTTTTACTACAGTCTTGTAGCATATATTTACTTCAAATTGTTAAAAACTAATGCATGTACTTTTACTGAGCCATTTCAATTCGAGTGATAAATTGAGAATATATTCTAACATTCAAAAGCTTGACGCAACCATAACAAGAAAATAGAATCTCGGCTCCATAGAGACACTTGTGGCGTCATCTCTCAGACAATGAGTGAACGACTTGTAGGCGGTACATTCGAAAGTTCCTTTACGGGATACAGTTCATTGGATCAGTGTGAGGAATCCATTTATTTAATAAACAGTAAATTTGCACCTTATATAATAATTAAAATGAAATTACACAAAAATCATAATATTGATATTGTATGATGTAAAATTAGAGATAGTTTTCGACATTTTAGTTGAAAAATCCATTGTAAAGTTAAAAGTATGGTTATAGCAGTTACTTTGATTGAAATGAATTTTGAAATTTTACGTTAACTTCAACTTGACATTTACGTCAAATTTAGAGGTAGACAAAAATTCAAGCTTTTGAGTACTCTACTGATTATCACTATTCGTATTTCGAATCTATTTCTTCTTCAGTAAAATTTCAATATCCGTTACTTTAGCCTCGACTTCACATTAGCTAATCATCACGAGATATTGAATAAACACCTACACTCGTTAAATGATACTAATTTAACGAACACGATCTAGATTTCAATGCGTTGCGTCATCATTATAATCACATACGTCGCGTTATCTATGTCCTGTCGTATGATTCCAACGATGCATCAAAACTCAAGGGTTTTAATTTATTATAATGATTAAATGTTTATCCAGATATGAATCATACTGTATCTCAGATTGATGAAATAAAAACTACTTAAAATAAATGAGATAAAATCCTCGGAAATGCAAAATTCGAGTTTAGAGTAAACGGAAAAAAGTAAGTGACATTATTAGTATTATTGGTAATATAATTATTATCTGTAGAACATTCGTTGCCTATAAAAGTCTAAATAATCAAGAAATTCGAAAAAATAAAACGCATCTTTACCTAAACTTGCATACATGTTCAATCGCAATAAATTATACAAATACTTGCTTATACTTTATACTCAAAATACCCATGAAACGTAACCTGTGGAAAAATTTTATAAACTATAACTTAAAATTTCTTTTCCATAATGAACATTTACTATTTTACCCTCAAAGAATTTATTGATGTAACGATTACAGTCCAGTTAATGGACTATAGAAAATAGATTTGTCATTAACTTCTATACTTTTCAGATCAGATACTATAATGTTTTTTTTTTTTCAAATTTAATACACATCCCCACAGCTTCTCGTACGAAAACAACATTACTGAATAGGAATTTGAAACGGATTAGGGAAATGATAGGTATAACAAGTTAATCTTTTATGAAACGGATAATGAGAATTTTATCTAAAATTAAGCATATGAAATCAATATGAGAATGCGTGGCGTTGAAAGCCATAGTATAGTGAAAAAACTTTTTAATACCCACAGAAAATGAGAATATTTAATCATAAACCGGGCTTTCCTAATTTCTAATAACACTGCACAACTAGTGACTTAAGAATAGACAAATTTGTGAAACATGGATCGAGAAAAAACTAAGTATGTCCCAAAAATTTGGGAAGGTCCCACCGAGATTTGAACTCGGATCGCTGGATTCAGAGTCCAGAGTGCTAACCATTACACCATGGGACCGCTGTTGGCTGATAGCAATTTTTCATAATTTGTTATATAATTTTTCAGTTTGAAGACAAAATAAATCATATTCACAGAAAAATTAAGAACGAAAATAAAAGAAGCATTGCTATAAATATTATCATATCACATAAATATTCCTCTGAATTTTTATACTTCAAGAATTAGTCTTTAAAAAAAGACGATTTCATCTCAACATCTTATGTTGATCGTTAAGTTCGGTATGCATTACTCCATAAAAATCGAACGTAGAAATCATTTTTCCAACTAATTAATTTTCTTGCCTCTCGTTAAATGTCTGAACTGAATTACATGAGAAAATTGAAACCCTATTAAACAACCCTAAAGGAAAAGGTCAAATAAGTAATAAAGCTATCCATTGAAAATGTTCACCAGTTAACTAGTATCCTATTTCCATTACATTTATGAAGAGAGATTTTAATACAAGTTCATGATAGAATTAATTCTCGAATAATTCAACTGTTAAATTCGAGATTGGAATGTATCCAGTTTGCATGAGAACAGATTATTTCAATGCAATTAAAAATACAGGCAGCATAGAGTAAACATAGAGCTTACTATTGGCAATAAAACGGTAATAGATTGTCATAATCAATTCGTAAATGATTTATTAAGTACAAATTATATATAAATTCAAAGTAAATAAATTGAATCTTTATCTACATTAAAACTAATTGAAATATAAATTTCGTATATTTTCTTTTTCATAGCTCGTGTAGAAGATCCAATTCTTAATCAGAGGTAGAATACCAATGAAATTAAAGATTATTTAAAATAGAACCAAGTCGTTTCCTAGTGAGCTATTAAAACGAAGAAGATTGACCACAGGGATATGAGCTGGTGAATACATAAATATATATTACGAGATATATGGAGAGATAATTACAAAATCTAGATTAATCTTTTTATTTATAATATTGGATGGCTATAAATTTACTCATCCAGTCGTGTAACTTTCCAACGCATAACGCCCTCATGACGAGAGCCTTCTATGGAAGTTTTCAATTCAGAACGTGTATATAATTCGAGTAGACTTCTCGGTTTATGGTAGCCTTACCAAATTCATATCAAGATTGACATTAATAGTTCTGCGATTAGGAAATCAAATGAAAATGAATATTTTCTTATCTGCGAGAATTAATTCTAATTCAATATCAGTAGCATAAAATTTCCAATCGATTAAGAATATACCTTTGTTATTTCACATTTAAATATTTAATATTCACGCAATCCCGATCAGGTCAATAGAAATATGGCACATTTAAGTTTCCAAGTAAGAACGCCGAAGGCTTTTTAAGGGACTACTTCTACAACGATCCCATTCACCAGCGAAGCTTTCGAATCGTCACCGACTCGTGCCTTCTGAAGGTGAGTCATTCGCAAGGCGCTCCAAGTCAACTGCTAATGAGTACTCGCTAATCTAATTGCTGTGAGCGATGCACCGACAGCTGACCTAAGGAACAATATTTCCTTTCGAAGAAAGCTTCAGTAGGTGGAAAATGCTCGCACAATGTAAATTTACAACAAGAAAGACTAAAAAAATGAGAAAATACTAGTCTTACGCACCTAATATCCTGAATGAGAAAAATATAGCGGAGCGGAAATAAGTTCGAAACGTTGCAATTAACTACAGAAAAATTTTACATGTTTAATAGAAGTAGTAAATATATTACATGGGAAAAGTGCCTACATTTTATTAAATAACTTTAAATTACGTTTCACGAGAGAATGCAATGAAGAATTAGAGAAACCAAGCTACTGGTGATTCAGGGAAATGAATCAACTAATTTTGAATGATATACATAGATAAGTAATGACTAGGTTTTACGCACCGCTTCAATACGAAGGATCTAATGTTGAGCTAGTCGGAGTCCGTGAGATGAAATTTGACGGCAACTAGTGGATCGTTGGCTGATACTTACAGACTGGAAGGTTCGCTAATGATGTTCAGGGCAACCCAAGTCCTTTCACTTCGAAGGTCAGGTGAAGACTGACTTACTGCGCTTATCCTAAGAAACCTGTAAGTAAAGGGCATCAAAGAATAATTTATCTTTTCTCTATTCGATTCGTATGATTTTTAAATACTATTTTGTAAGTATATTTAGCACCCTAAGATAAATAAAAATTTATCAGTCAATCGATAAATTATTTTGGCTTCCTTTTATTATATAACATAACATAAAGCCCATAGTAAATGAGAATCATTGACGTATGACGATTTCACGTAATTGAAGGATTGATGTTATCTACTAGAACATGCAATCCAGATGTGCATTGAAATATCGTTTATATAAGACTATTATGAAATAAAATTGACCATCGTTGTGGTTAGACTTGGATAATGTACAATAATTTATGCAAGTTGGATTATATAATTCCCAAGATAAATCATAAGCAGGACGGTAAGGTGCCTCCACATAGTTTCCTCATTCTGCCATCATCAAGTCGTACTACTTTTACTCATGAATCCAAACATGAAAATATGGATCACAAACGCAGTCGAGAGGCAATAAAATATCATCCGATGAATTCCTCATAAAAGTTGTCTCTTTTGATTCATATTTACATCATTACAAGATAACTAAATGAAATTATACGCGCTCTATCATTCAGATAGCAGCAAAATAAAATTTCTCTATTACGATTTTCTAAATCTAGACTTACAGGGTAATACTTTATAATCATTAAGATACCACATAAAAAAATCTGAACTCAATTTATTTATCAAATCGTTAAATTCTACGGCACCCTACTGAAAGCTAGAAATGAATAACGATAATTTAAATTTCCGTTTCCTAACTAGGGAAAAATGTTTCTCAATATTAAAATAGAATCTCCTTACAACTACTTTCTCGGCTAATATATATTCTTTCGATGCAGCATTAGAAAGTTAAGTTCCAATCTCTAAAATTAAAATCAGATTCACTTTAACTTTTCTTTTTAGATTTACTTTCAGATTATTTATGTATAGAGATATACTTAAGTTTAAAATAAGTAGGTTTTGGTGTAATATATTTTATATTTGATTGTATACGATTCTCTCAGAAGCAGATCAAATTAAAAATATCATTCGAAGAAAACATTCCGTAAACAGCATGTGCATTAAAGAAATGCCCGGCATTTAATAACGATTATTAGCAAAGAATGTGACAATCCTCCCTAAAATGGACAAGAGGAAGGTCCCAAAGAATCGATCCAAATCAATGGGATTGTCCTTAAAATTGACGAAAGACACACGTAACCACTTTAGAAATGTCGACTCATTCACCGCATCCCGTCGAACCTCATCTTTATGTCCTCTTCGATCCACCACTACAACCGCACGTGCATCTAGTTTCACCAGCGGATTTCCTGTTCACATCTTCACAGACACCCTCCGGCCAACAGCTATTCCTATTCCCCTGCAATCCGATAACTTTCACGATACGCTTTCCTACGCTGAGTTAGTTCTCAAACAGTTGAAAATCTATTGAGGTAAAAGCGTTTCCGATTCGAAAACTTCTACATTCTTAGATACATTTCATACTACGAGGTTTTGTTTCTCTTTGATTTTGAATTTTTCAAAATTTCCATAGCACAACCCCAAACTACGAAATTGTGAAATGAAACGAATTTTTGCCCCTCAATAGTTTCAGAGTAACGAGTGTGGAATATTGGAGCAGATTCGATTAAATAAGGTTCGAAGACCTCACCAAAGAACTAACCTCATATACTCTCTATTCTCTAAACTCTACTTTAAACATAGCATATTTACGAATTGACGTTAGAGGTTTTCCATAAGATCGTTATCTACGCACCGATAAATATTTTCCCCGAATCGACGCTCTCTTTTTAAGATGATAAGAAATAGAATGATTGATGAGTTATCTAAACTTTTGTTTTCCAGTTTATCAGAGCATCTAAAGCGAGTCTCCTTCAAATCTCAAGAGGAAGTTAAGCCATTCAGGTCGTTTAGTGGTCATTTTAACTTCCGTGGAGAGATAGTGAGAGAAAGATTCTTGATACGTGCGTGACAAAGCAGAAAGAAGGAAAGTAAATAAATCCGAATAAAACGACAACGCCTTGTTTGCGTCAACATTTATCGATAGTGATTTTATGAAGTCAAAGTGCTGATGTTTTTGTAACAGTTATCAGTTTGGTATTGGAAAGAATTTTGAGAGTTGGGGAGAATTTATTAAACATTGAAACGCAAAGAGCTCTTCTATGAAAAAACGAGCATTATTTATTGAAATGAATGTACCATTGCATCATTATCCTCTGTATATCAAAATCTCCCAAATAGGAGATGACGCACATTAGATATTTTTTTATTTCTAAAGATATGCAGATTATTTTACTGCTCGGAAACGTTTAAGGAAAACATCAATCTTTCCCGCAACTGTTCCGTTTTCCATTTTATAATATATTTTCAAACCTTATTTCAATACTCTTTCCTTATGGTTACACTTGCTAGAATACACATTTGTTCTTGGTTAAATTATTGATTATCGAAACCCGACCCAACAAACCCAAACAGAGAGAATACCAACACTTCGCTTCTCCTTTGTACTGCAATTATTCTTCGACTATTACATTTAATAACTCCTTCAACTTTGGCTCGTTTAGCAGTTCAGATAATAACTAAAAAATCTACTTCAGTTAGAATATGCTCATATCAGTTACTACTATAGAAATACTTCTCCCGAACTGAAGAATTTAGATTGTCAATTTCACTGCGGAAAAAATAAAACCAAAATATATTTCACTCTCTATAAGTTCACAATAGAATATAAAATTATATTTACGCGTGAAAGCCTCCATTTTAAGACCTTTTTCGTGAATCTAAAAAAAGCATTTCTCGCATTATACGTAAACTATGAATCAGGGTGATAAAACGTTCTTTTCCCTCTAACGGGAGAACCGACCGGGTATAATGAGTTGTCCACAACGGGGTGTTAAAGGTGAAAACATCCAATACTCCAGCGGAATCACTAAACGGACGGTCGGCGGATCTGACACAGTCACTGGACAAGAACTTCGGTTAATAAAAGATCCCGATTTTCCCCAAAAAAGGGCTTTATATTAAGATTAAATCTATTGAACGCATAAAACTCTATCGGTTAAATCAGAACTTTATACGTCCATTACGTCCCATCCGGTTTCACTTACGTATCCTTCGAAAGAATTCACTCTCATTACTGTATTTCAACTCTAGAGGGGTAATGTGTGAACTTTTACTGCTTTTCTCAGCATCTAGAGAGAGAAGTAAAAAACAAAGCGAGGTGTTATTCGCGGGGACAATATGGCCACCGAGGGAAGATTTACCTCTCTGGGAAAAGGAGACTGTACCTACACCAGCTTGCTCAGTTCTTCCTCCTTGTCCAAGAGTGTACATACGTGTAGCTGTTCAATAGAATTGCCATCGACGAAATGTTTAGTGTATGTAAGATCTTCCAATAGCAACCAATGGGTTTCTATATATTCCCATGAGTTGACTGAAAGCATGGATTACTAATTATATTGAGAGCTCATAAGTAATACACAGAGAAGTAGTGCTTGGTTTTCTAAAGGTTAAAATAGCTCAAAAGTATTCATAACGATAACAATTTAAAAACTCTAAGTTGGATACTTCTGTTTTCTAAACCATACTTATGCGGGTATATGTTATTCTTCATTCAAATGAAAGAGAAGATAGATATCATCTTATGCCGATTTTCAAACGCTTGTTTTCGATTAGGTAGGACAAATGATATAATTTTCATTAGGAATGTAAATAGATTAATTTTCTATTTTCTCATTTCTGTGATAAGTTTATAGATACCGGTCTAATGAAAATGATAATATAATTGCACCAATAATCTAAAATAAATATTTAAAAAACAGTTATCTTGATAAAGCCTAGAATTTTAATAATATAATTATGAATAAAATGTAAAAAATAATTTTAACAGCGACCAAGACCCTAAGAAAGTTGACATAAGGTATAATAATATAACGATTAAAGTTGTGGTAGTATTTAATTATGCCAAATTTCAAATTAAGATGCAGTAGCTTCTATGAAAATTAATGAAATTTATATATATCTTGTAGAAATATACTTTCAGGACTGAGTTTCCTAATAAACGAATTCATTCGATGACCAAATTATGAATGAACCCAGTTATTTCGAGCCTGATCATCAGACAAGCTCCAGATAAGAGGTAAATACACGTACGTCAACTTTATATCCTTTTTTAGATACTGTAGGGTATGTCGCATCGTTTGAATTTGAGAATTCTATTTCAAAAAGTTAAAATACTTCACCGATGTTTTAGTAGCCCCTTGAGAACATAGCAGTCGATAACCGAATACCATTCCTCGGCAAAAACAAAACGATGCTCTCGTATTATTCTCGATCCGTTTGACAGCCTAAGCTACCAAAATTCTCAATCTAAATTGCTCAGTCGAAATGACAGGCGGATAACCGCATTCCCTCAAGCGGTTGACCGGGAATAGAATCCAGGATTGTGGACCTCTACGGAGGCTTATTTTTTAGGAGACCACTTCTGAGGTCAGATTACTTCCTTGACACGGGAGTCCGTGCCATATTTCCGGGTTGTCACTCCGGGAGATGAGCGTTTGCGATTTTGACGATCAAGGTCGCCGAAGATGCTTTCAATAATCGCCTCAGAAAAGGTCCGATATTTTTATGCTTAAGATGCGTTATCGAAATTTTACATTTTTCGGACTAACGTTGACCTATCACGTTTTCGTGATAGAATTTCGATAAAGCTAAGGATTACTCGTGAATATCTGTCCACGACAACGGAACGTTTATTATATATTAGTGTCTTTCGTACTACAAGATTTACATAGCCTTATTTGAATGCCAAACGAAATTATCATACCTTCGGTGATTCAATGACCATAAAGATGTTCCATCTGAATTCATGTACTCAGAATAATTCCATCCTTCATTACGATATATTATTGAACATCTTTCGCAGATATTCCTGAACGCCATCAACTTTATCCCGCTTTAATAATTTTTCACTAGCTCGATAATTTTATATCTCTTTCAACTTAACTACGTATAATAAATGGGTCAAATTAGAATAAGTTAAAGTATACCTATTTGAAAGTTATTCTGTATTATCTCAAGTACTAACAATTCAATAATATACGCAGTTAAATATTTGGTAAACTCCACACCGATAGCTATGAAATTTAGAGAAACCGTTCATTGCAGCTTTACAAAGAAAAAAATTTACATAAGTCATGAAGTCCTTTTGGAGAAGGTGAAACATTTTTATGGATAGAATAAAATTTTAGGAACTAGGATCCAGTTCGCACGTTTATAGGCAGAACTTAAAATCTGAGTAGGTAAGAATGGCAATATATATAGAAGAGGTAATATATTCGAAGGATAATAGGAAAATGGACGCTTAGTCGATTCAAGGGAAGGGTTACAGAGTGTTAAAGATGGTGTTTTTCCCTCTCTTATAGTTGATTCTTATCTAACGGAGACTTCTCGGATTTTAGTAGAGATTCAAGAAGCGATGATGATATTATACAACATTAAGCCGACTGGTACAAAATACACCTATCTCGTAATCTCAGAAATGGTCAATTCCTCTAACCCAAGGCTAAAGAGGGGATAGTGTTAGACTAGTAGTAGTAGTTCACTCTTATTTACCATTTCTTTATCATACAAATACATTTTATATGAAATATAAAAATTTCAATTGATATGATATTAAACACAATTGAATCAAAGATGGTTCTTCTATGATACATCTGCCTCTGAAGATGTACTTAATAAGTAAATATATGTGAGGTATATAAAAGTTCCAAAAGCATCGCGATAGCTGCGTTAGAAGATAAATTTTAAGCATCTCATGGAGAGAAAAAATTTGCCCACCAAGTTGTGGTGCTCGCGAGCAGTTCAACCGTTCCCACACCTGTTTCCCCCCCTCCCCCCTTTTTGCCCCACCCATCGCTACCATAACAGTTGCAAAGAAAGCGATATTGCCCTCTTCAAATCCGTGACGCGGTTAAACATCCGAAGGGCGGAATGCGTGGGCGTAGATGTGACGGACATCGGTAATCAGGTACGGCGTACGGAGGAAATGATACGTCGGTTTA
Organism: Pantala flavescens; assembly: GCA_020796165.1. NCBI lineage: Eukaryota > Metazoa > Arthropoda > Insecta > Odonata > Libellulidae > Pantala > Pantala flavescens. The sequence goes on along the minus strand of CM036884.1, from coordinate 8,663,203 downwards.
TGCATGGATATACATGACGATTTAACGAATATGGCCTCTCCTCCTTGCGTTAAACGTATGCGATGTCTCCACCCAGATAATATGCCTCCGTGGGAATGCGGCTTGTGACTTGCCAAATGGAAGGGGAATTTTAAGATGGAGATTTTATCGCACTCGATCCACATTACGATTCTCGTTTGATTATTCCGTTCCATCGTTCTCAGCGGAGAATGTAACACTAAAATTCACCGTTCGAACCCACGGAGAATTTGCAGAAATATTTCGGCGAAAGATGCAATCTTCGTTAGACTCGATTTCGCGGATTCATCGCTACGTTTGCAGACAAAAAGAAGCTGTAAGGATAAGACATCGATCATCAGATTTGGTCCAGAAGATATCGGATATTCAATTAAATGCTACTGCATGAAATTAAATTCATCCAGGCTGTAATTTTATTTAAAAAATGTCGCACCTATTCATCTCCTAGAAGTGGAATAGCTACAAATCCTGGTATTTAAAGAATATCAACGTCATAAAAGTGGAATAACTTAAAAATTAAATGCTGACTATATTTTGAACTGATAATATTAAATATCTAAATAATATTATAAAATGTTTTAAAATATAATAAAACGTAAAGCAAATTCGATTTACTATAAATAAAGCGCGGTATCATTTTTCTTCAAAGTAGCTATCTTCCTTGCTAGTATGATATTGGGAAATGAGGGTTAAGATGAACAGAATTAATAACAAAAATTTTAAGCTTTCTCAGGTATTTTAGTTATTCAACAAGTCTTTTCGATATAATTGTTACTTCATAAGTCACATTTTATGAAAACACCGAAGAATTTAAGCAAGTTAATAAAGATACTCAAGAAGAAAATTTTAAAAATACCTCTAAATTTTGTCACGAATTGCGGAACCTGATGGAATACAATACATTTCCGAGGCTGAATTTCACAACAAGGGAAGACGTATAGGCACTTGGTTTATATGATTGATAATTTTGCATTCCACAATACGTGTTAACACGTGCTTAGTAATTAATTTCAGCGGAAAAGAAATTTATTTTGAAGTGACTGTAAAGATGGAATACAAGCGTATAGTTATTCAAAAATACCAGACAAACGGAAGGATTACGACAAGAAAAAATAACACAAGTCCAAAGAACAGAGAATAAGTTGTTGATTCCGAAAGTCTGTCCAAATAAAGGTTTTTCTCGGCGCCTAAATAACGGTTCCTATTGGATGACAAAGATAACTTCGTAAAAATGTACCTACTACCGTTCTTTAGCTATATTTTTTTTATTAAATAATAGCACAGGTTCCACCACTGAATATTTTTCAACATCAATGCCACAAACATTTGTTGATGGTGATGAGGTTCAAGAAGCGTCATAGGATGTCTTACGCATTCTTAAACGTCGCGTTTTCGTGTAACACGCCGGATTCGAGACAACGTTCCCATCGCGATACTTGTCCCAGATCTTGTTTACCCATATCTCACACGTCCAATTTGAATGACGGGAAAATTCCGGGAACAACTTTTCAAAAAGCCGTTTCGTAAGGCTCAGCTTGACTTCTCTCCGCCTGTCCCCTTTCACTCCATCCTTTGCCCCTTCGTGCGCGTCAAATTTGACTCCTAGAAAGTCACTCCTCAAAGAACTCTTATAAAAGCACAAACGTAGATATAAATGTGAATATGTTTAGGAGCTATCTCACAAAAACATCTAATTGCCACTATACATTCGTTACTTTTGATACATGTAATATTTCTATTAGTATATCACTTATAATAATTTTGAATTACCTTATTTACTTTTATATTCATGACTAATAAGTTGAGGATTGATCTTTTAGACGTTCATGTATGAAGATGATTTATTTCATGGTCCTGATATTATGATGGCAAAATAATTATTCACAGCTATTCTTTGGTTTATCTTAAACGTCAGTTACATAACACATAGCTAACAAAAGGCTATAGGAACTTTCATACACGTTAATATATTCAACCTGGTAATTCATGAATTGTTTTATGTTCATTAGAATCCGTTGTGGCAAAATTGTTAAACATCATTGATTTTTCAACAAAAATAGTTAAAATTTAATTAAATTTTATCAAAATATGAATGATAAATAGCAACTTTCTACTTTAAATGTTTGTAATTTGTGTAGTAATAATCGGATGTTTCGTTAATTTCGTGACGCAAAATCAGATTAATGAGTGTATTTGTCTGTTGGTTTCAGGAAATAGCTAGCATAGATTCCTTTACTTAATTTGAAAAGACTTTAATTTGACGGATTTTATTGAAAATATTGCAATCATATTGCAAGTGTTGAATTTGCAGACTCGGTTGCAAAATTTTGCAATCCCGACTTCACGGTCACCGCTCCGAGGAAACCCGAAGCTGTCATACCTTCCCCCGAGAAGGGCATATTTTTCATGCCGTTCTGTCATCCCACTTAGCGAGGTGAGAACCTAGACTGAAAAAGGAGGATGTTTCATTACTTTTCATACCTTCCATTAGAAGCTTAATTTCGTTATGAAGCTCAAGTCTCGCTCGATGCATTACTTTTTATACACGAAAGTTAACTTATCTTAATCTCATAAGTAGTCTCCTAAGTACGTCGACTCAACCCTTTCCTCAAATCGTTCCTCATTTCCCACCCCCCGACTTCCCCCCTCCCTTTTCCCACGGTGCTACACCCATCTCCCCCCGCTAAACTACCTCCAGCATCTCGCCATCCCATGTATTTGGACCTCCTTGACACGACCGCGCAGGAGATTATCCTTCCCAGCATTCCTCTCGGGAGGAAGTCTACCGTAAGCTCCCCTCCACTTGTCACCTGTTTCTCATCCTGGGTCCATTAAGTGGTCAGTGATAAGGCTTCCCTCGGCTCACACTTCCCGCGCGCACACTCTGACCATGTATCAAGGATTCTCCGCTCCATCTTGAGATACACTTTTCGGTGTCATGTAGCATGGCACCTCCATTTTCCCATCCCCTCCCGCTCCCGGGCTCCAAGAGCGCGCATGTGTACCGCACGGTACCCTTCTGGGACCGCCACTCTTCACCCCCGAGTGCGTGATAACCTATCCTCGAGGTCGACCCCTTTGGACGGCGGGAAATTTTCTCTTTTGAGTAATCCCCGCACTCACCTCCATTACCACCAAGTCCGAGTGTAATGTGGCGTTAGTGCTTCATTAAACTGCTGAGAGATAGAAGGGCGCCATCCTTTACAGAGGGTTTCCAAGCCGGTGCATCTGGTGGAAAGCACCTTTTACTTGTTTTAGGGAAAGCTTTATTCTTAAAGGATTACATTCTCGGCGTGATTTCGGAATCCTTCAACGTCTTCGCGGTTAGGAAGACAAGTGGAAGAAAGAGCATGGATTTTGTTCGTATCTTGTTTGTGACCAATGAAAGGTTTGGAGTGGTCAACGTCGCATGCGAAGAATTCCGTAAAAGCGTTGCCTCGGAGTGGAGAGAGGAAAATTTTCTTCTTTGCAATTTTTAAGCTTAAATAAATCCTCCTCTAATGAGTCGAAAAGATGATTATAAGTTTAAAAATTAATTTCTGTAATTGAATATATATTATCATACATGATGGAATTTATTTAGAACGATATTGGGACCATGAAGCCATCTATTCAATTTATTTCGTTCATTAAAAATACAGATAGCTAAACAGAGGCGAAAGAATTATGATAAACAATGAGAATTTTAAAAAAATAACATCAGATAAATACTATTAAATGAGGATTCTCTGAGGAAAGAGGAAAAGCTTACGAAGAGGATTATAAAGATCTGTCAAACTTACTATCGATTTAGCTATATTTACACATAATGACACGTTTTTTCCATTAAATGGTTATTTAAGCTATTACATTTATTGAAACGGATAAAAAGTGGCAATTCGAGAAGAGAGTTCTTCGAATTTCGTATTTCAAACATTTTAAACTCTGATATCTCAATTCGGAGAAGACAGAGGCATCTGAACTTGTAAATTATGTTACAGCCTCTCTTTTAACTTAATGGCAAATGAACTTCTCTTTCTAAAGGAGTATATATTACCCTCGAGTTGAAGGTAATGCAGAATTCTGTTGCAGGGAGAATAAGAAATACACAGATAAGTGGACCTTGAGAAATGCACTCGTCTGCGGTGAGTTTTTCATTACGCATGTGTGCTCGCTTTACTTCAATGGCAACGGGGTTTCCTTATTCAAAGTGTTTATAAGAAGCGGTACTGAAATTATGGATTTATTTATATTTAACTTTTGAATACATAGAACTATTAATTTATAAATATAAATTTGCCCAAACTAACAGTTATCGAATATGGATATGGACATTTGCTCTGAGTGATGGTTTAAATTTTATTCTACGTTTTCTAACACATAATGCACAAAACTTTACTAAACTCTACTAAACATTAAATATCTAAAAACTCTACTAAATATTGCCTCGACATGCTTTACAACATCCTGCTCCAGATAAGATCATCACTCATACGTATTTATCTTACTGCTATAAATCACAATTAAACAATCGCAATGATAAAATATAGTTATTTATACTTGATTTAAATTGTGAGTTCAAATTCATCCTTAAGATAATTCATAATGGTATGCTAGAAGCAACCTTGACAAGACGCTAAATTAGATTAAAGACCTTAGTGTATTTATTTTAGCGTAGAATTACAGCAAAGATATTTGAGTTAAACCAAAAGTGCTTACCGACAAACTGATAAAAACTATACAGAGAAAATGAATGTGCTATTTCCTATAATACCCTATATCCTATAAGTACCTGGATGACCTAAGTCAGTAAAATTCAACCGCCCTAATTCAATGTGTACGTAAAAAATCTTGAATCAATTTTTATATCCAAAGAACTCAGGGGAGTCCATCAAATATGATCAGTTTCCCACTCTTATCTCATAACGCGCTTCTTGCTCATCGTAGGCCACCCACGGTACACACCTTCAACCTTTGAGAAGGTTTTCCTCAGGCGTAGGATAGGTACGGTACTCTCTTATCGTGGTTCTCTTTATCGTATATCCTCCACGAATTAGCATAAATGACCTCATAACGCCCATAAATTAGTGATCGATCGATCCCTACCTCTTCCAGTGATCGATGGATACAGTACTTCATGCCTTAGGATATGAAGTTCTTTCCCATCCCTTTTTAAATTTTCTTTTGATTTTATAACTTTCGTGCCTCTAGGAGATGATTAAGCGATATCCTCTTGAAATATATTTCTGCTCGTTTTCTTTCCATTTTTTTCGGGCATATTGATATTTTACATGATACTTCTTGTCAGATATTATTCAGCGAGAAAGAAGCAGAGGAAATGGAATTTTTTGACTCGTTTAACTGATCCATCAGAGAGATTACAACAGCTGATAAAGTGTTGTGTATTTAAGTTTATAGTATTTATATGCTTCTATATTATTTATCAATTTTTTTCAATAGTGGTTCATAATAATAATAATAATTTATTTTGTCATACGAATACTTCCATTTACACAGAAAATAATGACTTGAATCGTTGATGCATCAAAAAAAGGAACCTCCTAACATGATATATGTAAGAATAATACTTAATCTATACTGAGGATTAAAAGATGATTTCTATAGTACATCCCGCAGTATATTTCAAATCAATAATCTTCTTAAAACTTCTCAACTGATTAATAACTCTTTTCAATCAATAATTTTAGTTTTCCTGGGAAGATTTTATATTTGCCAATCCAACTTTAGAGAATCTTTTGAGGTATTATTGTATCATTTAAATTAAAGAGAAGGAAATGGTAATTCCTCCATATGATTATCCTAAGGATATGTAATCCTGGAATTAGCATTATTTTATAATTTTATTCGCATGTGGTATGAGGTCCTTAAATACATCGTAGATAATCAGCACTTTGGAAGTTTATCATTCTTTTACCATCTATACTAAATATTTAGTTTGGATACCATAGTATTCTAATTAGAACATGGGATGCTATGGTATTCATATCTGACATGATATTTAGTACAGTAGTATATAAAAGGAACAAACGGGGGAGCAATACATATGACGGAATAATATATAAATCGTAACAATTTTTTTGCGCAATATTTTTAAGATATCTATACTTCCCAAGTTTGCCACTCAATTGATTTACTTCTAATTGGTGAAAGTACAAATATCCGTGAATTCAGTGTCCCCACTGGCGACAGGATGCTGTTCCCCTCACGTATTTTCACCTTATTTCCAATCTCCTTTTCTTAGAGACACTCGGCGTAGGAAAAAACGAACCAACTGCTGCCGGAACATATCATAAAAATACCTCCGAGAATGCCTTTGAAGTCTTACAGGAGCGCATTCTTTCGAGCGGCGAAGTATCAGCAGCGATCGATTTCCTTTCGTTCACATAATATTGATGACTTAAGATAATTATCGCGTCTTCAACGAATGGAAGACGATAGCAGAAAGAACACCTCGAAAGGGCAAGTACGAGATGAATCTGGGCGCATCAATAAAGATATCAATATGTGGAGGGGGAAACAAAAGAATACGATCGGTCGCTCCCTTCATTTGTTTTCTATCTCCGGAGCATCATTAGCCGAGTCGTACCGATCATGTTAATGTTTGAGTAGGAATCGCTTGACTTCTCGCTCCCATTTCTCCTTACCGTTCGTCCGAAAATTAATAACTCACGTCCGCTGATAAATGATGCACAACCGGAAGACTTATTAAAATAAGAAATGTTAATATCGAAGAGGAAAAAAACGGTAAGAGAGAAATCAATCGTAGGTGGAGCGAACCAGTTGCGTCGACCGCTAGATGTGTTCTTACGATTCTTCTTCTGTTTTTTAAGGATTTTATCGGAATAAGAATCTCTATTCAATAGCGTGCTCTAATGTGATTACTACTGTGTGCAGAATTTTCTTCTTTCTTGTTCTCTTCGTAGCGATAGATTCGCTTCTTAGCAACGAGATATGCATCTCATTTTGTTCTCAGACATTGTGCGCTCATGTTTTGAGTCTCAGATTCTTCGATCAGCGACTCTTATGTACGTACTGAATCGTCCACCCTTTTATTTCGAATGTATATCGTAGCCGAATTTGTACTATCATATAAACAACGTTCAAAACATATAATTTGGTACTTTCATCAAGAGATAAGTAATATACCCATTGTTCCCCATAATGATGAATAATATTATCAAATTCATAGGTGAAGTTAAGGTTTAAATCATAACCCTTAGTCCTCTAATGCAACAAAAAATGACTCAACCCCTGGATTAAATGGATTTTCTATGACGAGATTAGGACCAAAAAGTAACCCAACTTAATACGTTGCTTAATTAATAATCTTAGTAACAAGAATGAAGATAGAGTGAGCTTGCTTTCCATAAGAATTTTCATTGTTTCGTTCATGAGCTGAACCTAACCTTGAAAGCGAAATATATATATTGCAATAATTTCTGCAAGTGGGTGTCCATTTACTGCATTCACTTGTTTTACGTCAGCCTTTTTTTAAAGGACGATGCTCAGGAGGAGAAGAAATCTTCGCTTGTCTTTTTCGTCCACATTTCGCGTATTTCTTACCGCTCTTTCCTGTCCCCGGAGGCTGGAGTGCGCATCTGGTAATTAGCTCCGTTCCGCCTACGCGCATCTAATTACAAAGAATATCTCGGGCGGCTTCAGAGGCCGTGACGATCTGACACACGGCATTTGCTCCGAAGGTCGTAAAGCTTTCGTCTTCTTAAGATCCGCCATTTATATTTCCTATGACAAATCGCGGACTCGATTGAGCCTGAAGATAATTGAATATATTTAATTGCCGTGGGATGGGAGGAAGAGTTGGCAAGAAAGCATGCTTTCCAGAAAGAGATGTATGACTGTTCCTTATCTGGAACAAGTATACCGATAAACAAGTCGATTCCACGTGCTGTCTACAGTAATATTTATTCGAAACTATTTCCAGATATTTCCTTATTGATTTTACAGTGAGAAGCAGTTTTGTTTAGTTCTGTAGTTAATAAACAATATTTAAGATGGTTTAAATAACGGTAAAATTATGTTAATTGTAAAATAAATAACCTAGCTGCGTGTGGTAACGGAGATTACAAAATGCAATGCTATTCATAAATATTCAATTTAATATTTAATTGCACTTAAAGATGAAATATAAAACAGATTTAGTGATTCAATCCATTAAAATTTTATCCTAAGAAAATCTTCGCCGCTCGTCTACCAACACGAAAGCACGAGATCACTTTATTATCATCCATATTATTATTTATCACTATAAATTAAAATGAAATTTAGACCAATCAGGAGATAAGACCATAAAATTAAGATCTTGAATTTTAATTGTAAGGTTCCATCCGTTTATCATCGTCACAAAATTTTTCGAAACATTAGACTATTGCAAGAAACTCAGTTTCGATAACTATAATCGCATAATTCACAGCCAATTGCACTTTTATGATATTTCTAATTGGTAAATTTTCCGTTTAAACGTATTTATATTTAAAAATATAAATATATTCTCGGTGAATCTCAATCTAACAGGTAATTCTACGAAGTAGATGTCACATAAAAATCTTAATACGATTAACCACATTATCATAACTAACTGAAGCTAATGCAAATTCACAGGGATCAAATATTTGTTCGCGATAATCGTCAGTATCCTAAAATACGAAGGAATTTATCCTCTTAGCGGAAACATTCCCAAGGACGTCATCGAATCCCCCGCGTCCTTGTTGACGGACTTAAATTCTTTTCGTACCGATGACAAAATCCCAATCGAAGGGAAAAAAAAGAAAAACGAATTCCTCGAGCGCTTCCTTTGACGTACCGCGGCGTTTCCAATCGCGCACATTTAATGTCTTTCCGAAGAAGAAAAAACCATGAAAAATCCTGCAACAACACGTCCCGAGATTCGCGTGTTTTCCCAGCCGACGAAATAAAAACAGCCTCAATCCTATCTGTTCTCAGGATCCCCATATTGAAGGCCGTCATCTCCAATGTATTCTTGGAATCCTCCGCTATCGCCTTAACCTTCCCAAGTGTCAAACGTCGCAGCGCCTCGCGGCCATGTTTTCCTAACCTTTCCTTCCTCTCACCGTGGGATACCGATTACCCTCTTCTCCCTTAAACTGTGAGTACGTATCCGTGTTTACAGGCAGGACGTATGAGAGGTTTGAAACAGTGACAAACGACTCCTCGTGGCGTTTAGGCAAACGAGTAGGACTCCTACGCGTCATTTAACCCAACCTCCTTCTCAACTCTCACCTCCGAGGAATTAAAAAGTCCCGCAACCTCTCCGACGACCCCTTAACGCCCCCGCAGTCCTCCGAGGTAAAAAATGATGCATGTGCAGTGTGTACGCGTGATAGATTTCAGCTGTTCTCCAGCCACTCTTTATCGGTGTTGTTTTTGCGGTCTCATACTCGTTACGTCTTCCTCTTAATCGAAAGCCCCGAGCGTAGAGAAAACTTGAAAAGATTCCCGAGGAGGTCTTTATCCTTGTTTACCCCGGCAATTACAACAAGGAGTGGGATGCTATTATTTCAGAATTGGAGGATTTTTCTTCACTCCGTACCGCGTGTAATTCAAATGGCTCTGTCGGAATTATTCATGAGGCGATGTGTATTTTAGCGCTCAAGGGATTCGAAATATGCCTTCGAGATTTATAGACTCTTATAAGTAGTATTTCTTTGGCAATTAATGTTTGAGGTATGTTTTCCATCCCCCGCTATAAATTCATTGTCGCGGATGCCTGCGTATCTAGACGAGTGGAAGACGTTAGCAATCAGTTTCGCCGATGGTGCAATTTTCTTTAACCGTGTTCAGTTGCGTTCAAAGAGGAGTAAAAGGTGGTTTTTAGATACTCCTACGAAAAATCCCTCCCTAGAAATGCAGAGAAATAATACTACGCGGACAGACCATATCCTAGGTGGTCTTCGTGAAAATATTTCCGTGAGAAGTCACAATAAATAAGGAGAAATGAGCACTTCTGCGATGCATCTTATTTTTGAATTATTGAATAGTCACTCAGATGACGTCTGACTCTTTCTTTACTTGCGTCTTGAGGAACGGGCGTCATCAATGGTTAAACTCGAATTTCAACAAGTGTCAAGGAGCACAAAATATGAGTAAGAATTATGTTGTGAAAATGAAATGGAGAAGATGAGCTTGCAATCCGTAATTCTCGATCTGGGATTACTTCGACTTGGATGTATTTTACCATTCGAGAAATATTTGTTAGTCTATGCTTATTATTATTTATGTTTTATATATGTATTATTCTATTATCTAATAATGATAAATTTTTAAGGATGGGAAAACTAACGTCATTTGAAGGAATAAATAGAGAATTAATTGACAAATATAAAAAAGAGTCACTAACACTTAGCTTACTCTATTAAATTGCTTACTGCAGTATTAATGCTTCAAAAAAATTAAATCTTACATCGATAGATCAAAGTTATAAAAAATTGGTGGGTATGTTCATTGCAACAACTAAGATTTCATCTCGTGCGGGAATTTTTCGATGAACGTTAAATATTTTCTAGGTAATTTAACTTTCAGAATTATATACAAATGTTGTTTCCTTTATTTAACACGAATATGAATATGTAACCATAATAAAAAAGATAGTAATATAAAGAAATTTATATAAAATTATTATATATCTCTGATAAAGGGCAACTTAACAAAAAAGAACTGATCCAACGTTAGTCGAGAGGTTAGCCAATTGTTTATACGCTAGAAACATATTACGAGTATATTAACCTGTAATTGAGGGATAAATTAAAGCTTTTATTGAATGCCAAATTAATTCAGAAGTACAACTCAAGCAATTTGAGGGCATAATAATGGTTTTATACTTTTAACATAATATTAATCACAATAACTTATTATTTTCCGTGAATATCTCTAACAAAACATGTCTTTGGTCTATGTGTCTGAACGATTGGGTAAAACCTTCACTATAGTCAATTGTGCATTTCATTTCTTCGTCACTGATTTTAAGTGCTCGAAAAGCTAAAGTAGATATTTTAGGTTTCTCTGTTCTTGAAAGAACTAAATAACTGAATTTATTTGATCTTAAAAAATAAAAACGTTCCTTTGCCACTATCGACACCGAGATTCTTGAAATTTCAACGGAAAGGTCAATAATTCAGGAGTAGAATTCAGCTGTTTATCTAGATAGCGGCCTCCTGTTTGAAGAAAGAGCTGATTTCTAAAATAGAACGAACGATTCCTTAAGCGATTAGAATTAGAATTTTAATCATGGATTCTCATACGTAATTATTTCGTTGGGTTAATCCGAGTAGAAAAGAACTTGTGACCGTTTTGTTCGACCGTGACCCAAGAAATAGAACGCAATTATAGTTGCCCATCTTTTCTCCCCTTCCACTCCAATTTGCCTTTGATTTCGGAACCGCAAATTCCTTGATAAAACGGTTCACTTAGCGAGGATGACAAACGAGAACGGGAATGCCGATGAGGGCTTCCACGGACACCGTCTCCTTCATTATCCTAAGCTGACAATAAAGAGACGTAAACCCTCGTGTAAACAAATAAAACCCGTTCCAAAAGCGAGGATCCACATCTCTCTTTAATCTCTTCGTTTCAATCAAGAGTTAGTCCATCGCTCACCAGCTCCCTCCAGCGTACGACAGCATTCCCGAATATTCAGCCCACCCACCGCCCACCCCGATCTCGGCTCCGCCCTCCGTTAACTAGAGTTGCCAACAACACGGATTTCGAAAATTAATTTAAATTCGTTGATGGTCCTGGTCTAAATATTTATCCGGAAGTTTCCATCCCACATTTAAGAGGAGACCTTAAAGAAGCGAAAGAAATATTGAGAATTAGAGATGATTAGGGATGCTTTTATGAAACCTTCGTACAAATATCAAAGAAGATATAGACATTAGAATTAACGCTTAAGAGAACTGAAAGTAATAAAACCTTATCCTAACTCTGCGCACTTATCGGGAAAATTAGTTTACAATCATTTTCCTTCATATTCTTTACTTGCTTTTGAATAGCGTGTATAGTGAAATTATGAGCGGAGTAGACTTTGTGGCAGCAACTTAAGTCATAGGTCAATGAGGTAACACGCATTAAAAGCGATATTTTGAGGCAAAATCTTAAATATTTGTAATTTAGAGCAGAGTAAGAGCTGATTTATGCCTCACAGTTATAAGGAGATCTAGGCTCAAGCTCAAGGCAATTTATAGATTTTCTTACCTTTACTACTACTACTACTACTACTGATAGGAATATTCTATTACAATACTTATATTCCCGGTACTTGAATTGAAAGTTCCTTTCCCTTAAACAACTGAAGTTATGCAATCGAGTTATCTATTATTTCTTATTTCTGAGAGAAATATTTCTCCTTCTTAAAATAAATACTAAAATTCGAAAGATTTAAAACCACATACACCAAATGTGAGAGAGAATACTTGTTATTCGTATCAGGTCAGTGGTGAAAACTAATCTTCGCGAACATTAACGGAAGCAATGTTTCAATTCAATCACAACATGACATTGTAGTCAAATGTAATGAGAGACTAATTAATTCTTAATTTCGCTAATTAATGAACGTAAACCCCCTTCGCGTGAAAGCCATGATAGCGGCCATATAATTTCAAATAGGTAACTAATGAGACACCATGTGGGTGACTCAATACCTCTGCGGGTAGTTTGGTGAACGTTTATCGACTCTGCCTTCACAGCACGTTGGCAGCGCTTATCCACACCAATAGCTTCCCGAAGATCGCCTCTATCATTCCTCCTCCGACGGCCTTATCTCTCACGGGTAAGGAACCTCCATCTCCTCCCACATCCCATCCTTTCGCCAGATAACGACCACGGAGACTTCTACGACCGCAACCCATCCGAGACGAATATTTAATTAAGATGGAGGCTTCTGATTGCGAACGGAACTTCCAAATAAAAAAAATGCCCTTGGGTTTTCGATTTCTGTCTATCTGCCCATTCCTCCTTCATCGGCTTCATCCCTATTTATTTTGGATCGGGGAAAAGGGGTTTTTATCAGCACTCCGTCCTTCCTTTTTACCTCCTTATACCTCATTTGGTTACAAGGAAGAGCGATCAGGCATGGTTTTTAATAGGGTGCCTCCACCCAGCGAGCACCCTAATTTCCCCCGTGATATCCGGGTGAATCATCTCTGACGTTTCATTCCTCCATTTGGTATCACTCGGCCGAAAACTCACTCGGAGATTTCATGATCCCTCTTTTTTTACTCCGTCGCTCAATCATTCCTCACGACTTCCTTCGCTCGTAATGGGTCGTTGGAGAGGAAATAATTCGGAGAAACTGAGGTCCTCTTTTCGTGAAATAAATTAATAAATATATAGTTTGAAAGGTAGAAAGCTGCCGACTTATGATAAAGAACGATCTGGCGCCGTTCATCCCGTATTCTGTAGATCGTTGGTTAAAGAATTTAAAAATAGTTCACCTTTTAAATATTCGATTCTATTTTAAAACAATAATCTTAAAATCTAGCAAAACATTAATTTAACTTATATTAATATTCCTTAAATAATTTTTCTTATATTAATATGTTTACTTCTAACTCTTAGAGTATTTAAGCAAAATTCTCACTGCTCCCTTTTACTGACGTTAGTTTTTAGAGGAAAGAACTTATTTAATAATTAAATAAACAAATATTCAGTTTATAAAAGAAGTATGGTAATTAACACCTTATGCAAAAACTTAAATTTTCTCTTGTGTATTAAACGTTTGTGTCTTTGGATTATGCCATTAATTACACAAAGTAGAACACAGTATGTAGGAACATAACTCTGTAAACCTCAATTTCCTTTCTCCAATTAATAGAATTCATAATCCATAATGTAATAGCTTTATTTCAAAGTTCTCTAATCGCAAATTATTAATAGCATTTCATAACATATAATTAACTGCCACATCTAGAGCGAAACATTTTTTATTCTTAGTTAGTTCATTAGCTCTGTACAAGGAAGGTTAATTACTGCACGTTTCCTCATAAAATCTTAGCAAACTGATAACAATCACGTTAATTTCAATTTTCAATTTCATCGTGAGACAAAGAGCGTATGAACTTACGAAAATATATAAAAAATATTCTTAAATTTTACAAAAGAGACCAATGATTTGATTTAACAACAAAGAAGAAGAATTAATTAAGATCTTAGATACCATTTATAAGGGTAATAACCTCACCGAGACGAAACAAAAACTTCTTTTTTTTGCCTCATAGGACCACAATCACAAACGGACACTTATTTCGACTCTGCCTTCATCAAACATCATCGTGGACCTTTTATGATAACATCCTCCAAAGTGGTGGGACGGCTGATATACGCATTATCAGAAAGCCCGTAATGTATTTAGGAATATCATAAGACATCCCAACTTAGGTATCTTACATAATCAGCCGTTAAACCGCGTCCCTTAGATACATGTCATCATCTCGAATGGTTCCAGTGAAATAATCTGCGCGTAAATTCATGCGACGGTGTGGCATTTTCTTAGAGGAAAATAATTAGATGCTGGTGGTAATCTCTCCTCATCCATCTCGACCGTCTCTCTCCGTGAAAGCTCTCGCAAGGGATGCTGGGATCGATAAGGAAAGCAAACGTCGGAACGCGGACGGTATCTTAAAGGGAGTAATATGGGAGAGGGCCTTATTTAATGACAGCGAGTAAAGAAGACTCGTAAAAATGAGCTCCGAACAAAAAGGGGAAATGTGTATTCCGCTCGTAATGATCGAAGTTGATTGAATAATTTGCGGGCGTAACGGAGGTCCTGCTCAAACTGGACGAATGACATTCCGAGCATTTTATGAGCGAAGAATTCCATTCGCTCGCATACGTTATTTTTTTATTTTCGTCTTAGATATCTCCCAAAAATCAATCGTATACGTAAGAGCTTCTCAAATCTTCTAGGATGGAGTTTTCTAGTCATTCGGATTATAATCGGGCCTAAATAAAACCTGCAGCGATTACGTTTAAAAATATTTTAAACTTATTAAAAGAATTACGTTCAATATATTAGATTTCATCGTAATTTTATGTTAAAAAAATTTCAGATTGGAAGATGAATATAACTTTCTAAAATTCAGTGAAAGTTTCACTTACGAGTATAATTAACTCCTCGGATATAATTTCTAAAATTAATAATTCACTTAGGTTACGTTCGAGTTACCGAAATTATACTTGTTCATCCCATAGTCACGTTAAATCTGTCTTCAGCATATTATTTTTTTGGGTGGTACCCACCTCAAGGGAATGCTGCAAACGACAGCTAACAAACCCAAGCGTCTTTGATGATCTCTAAGAGTCTTCGAATCCGCTTTGCAATTTCATTTTATTCAGAGCTGGAGGATTGCTTCTTTTTGCTGCCCTCCGGGAGTCATCGGCGGCTCCCGTCCTTTGCACCAGAGGACAGCATTAGAGATTTTCCCTTCCCTGGATATTCAACATCTATTCACCCTTCCCTTCTTTGGATTCCATTCAGAACGAGACCTAGCGAATCTGGCGGAATTCCACCATTAGTCCTGATATTTAAATCCGATTGTTTCGAACGTTAATTAGTTCAAGAAACCAAATGAGGATTTTGCGAGTCTTTCTTAGAAGTCTTTGATTATGTACCTTAAATTGGGAGAGGACAGAGTTGAGTAATATGATAAAGAAACGTTCAAAAGCAGATCATTCTGAGAACACAGCAAGATTAGTTATGTATCATTAGCAAGATTAGTTATCATACGCTGATGTATGAAATACCCAGTTAAATTTTTTAATTTTAATTACTACTCATTTTGTATTTATCGATATTTAAACAAACAAAACTGCCAAAATAGGGAGCATATTATGCTTAAAACTGTCTCCGGACGACCAATTCTTAAATATATTCTTATTTTATATTAAAATTGCTGTTTCTGGAAATTAAAAAAAAACTTCGAAAAATCTTCTCTGACCGTGTCAATAATAAACCAGAACATATATAAAATTATAGTTTAAATAGAGAAAAGGTAAGGTCTTGTTGACCACTGATCTTTCTTCCGTTTAAAGTACTAAACTATACATATAGGAAATCAAACTACAGCTTCATGGGCAGATATTGAGCGAAAATTGCAGGAATTTTCCTTTTATAATAATTTGTAGTTACACAATTTCAATATTTTTGTTTTGCTAAATACACAAACTTCATAAGCTTCTCCAATTATTTTATCGACTCTTAAAATAGTTTCTGAATGCTACTGAAACTCGGAATTGATGTTGGGAAAATAATTACAGGTCGAAAAAAGATAAATTAATACTTATAACAGTAGTTATATTATTTGAGTGCCAATAATTACCATCTGCATTAATGGTTATTCTTCGACATCTTTTTTCTCCGTTTTTTGTCTGTAAAGCACTTTAAGAGCCTTGAACCATCAAAGAGCAGCGCCAAAAAGTAATAAACTCTTAAAAAAACACTTTGCCCGAGGTACCAATCCAAGCAGACGATCGTTTTAACTACCGAACGGCAGAAACCGTCTACTGTTCCGGAAACCATATTTTACACACAAACATCACTTCATGTTCTCCGCTAATTCGTTCTGCCGAGCATGACTCAATCCCCAAGATATCGACCAAGTTCTCGGAATGTAGGCCGTAAACAAATAAAGGCTTTTTGCCTTCCGAACGGCTCAGACTCGTAGAAAGGAAGTCTGGTATAATAAGGACGGAACCTCCATTTCCCTCTAACATAGGAATGCTCCCTTTCTTGACTGGAGTTTATGAAAAATATCTCATGAGTCCGCGGAATCTTAAGCCATCTTACTCTGTTCTCTTGTCCTCGAACAGGTGTACTTTTGGTTTAACTCTTCATCTACATTATTCTCCCTGCCCTCTATATCATCCACAAAATAACTATACAACCATGATGATTCTCACCATGCTAAATAAATCACTCATTCGAAAAGTAGTACTAGTAACGGTCGTTTGGATTGGATATTTTTAATTAAGATGAAATTACGCTTTAAAAGCTTTGAAGAGACACTTGCCTCGAAATGTTCCTTGAGAATTGTACAGCCAAATTACTATGCTTTTCAGAATGGAAAGAGGGTACTTATGCTAACTATGGTACGGTGTTATGGTATTGTATTATGGTAAACTTATGGAAATTAATCTTCGGCAACACTTTTTTAATCGTAGTACCGACGTTGTCTTTACGAGTGGAATATTTAATGGAACGTCGTTAAAATTAGAAAATGGTTTTTGTTTGGGATGAGATGTACACTTTCAGTTAATCTTTTTATATTTCTACGCTTCATTACTCGTCACACTCCTTATGTTCCAAAAACTTCTTGGTTGGGTAAGAAAATCAACCCTCCGATTGAGTAAAAAAGAGGATATAGTAATTATTCCATTGGTGAAGTTTTTCTCCTGACTTAACCCACAAGAAAAAAAAGCCATAAATTTACGCTGACATCTCATTCTAGTTTCTGTCTCAGGGATAATCAAAGGTGTATCTCGTATTATTTTTTGCCCTTTCTTGGATAGTTTTCCATTAAAGAAGTAGCTCGATAGTTTCCGACGTCGGTCCTCAACAAACATATCACTTCCCTCGCTCGTTACATCGTATTTCTGCAATTCTATCGTTTTCCAACAGAAGGGTATGATTGCTAGGAGATTATCGCAATTGTTTTTCCTCAATATTTTTTACCACTTATATTCTCTATGTTCCGTTCTTATCACTTATTCTCAACGATTCACACTTGATCAAATGTAAATCATCTAGAATCCTCAAGTCGCCAACATTAACTTTTTCAGTTTTTTAATAGATATATTTCCTAAGATATTACATGAAGAGAATCTTATTTGATAGCTGCTATACTATCAAAATATTTTTACTGATTTAGAAGTTTTTTCTGTAAGTTTCCTCTCTTCTTATGCGTTTCTCTTACTTAGTCTAAGAGAAGTTTTAGATACAAACGCGATTGATTTAGAATTACTTAGTGATATCCGAAAAGGGTAATGATAAACCATTTGAATATAGATGTTCTGAATAGTGCGGCTCACGAAAATGAAGTTGGTTAAAGGAGTTTACAAACTATAAACAATCAGCAGCACTGACGAGTGGACTGTATATCTTTGAGGTAGTCTACTAATGACGTTATATCTCACTCTTTATCTTTTGTGCATTGTAGAGGGAAGGATATTTACGGTAATTTATTATTCAGCGAACCATTCTAGCTAGGAGTTATACCATCAGTAAATATATTTGATCTTCCATTCATTAAATTATACGCTTATTGTCTAGAGCTTTCTCTGTTAAAAAAGTTTTTTTTTTGAAGTTTTCTGATAAAAGAAAGAAAAATTTCAAACAGGTAGCACTATTCATTTTCACGATTTCATTGTCAAAATAATATTGTTGAATTTTCATATTCAAACAAACATCGATAGGATTTACTACGATATATAGCTATACGCATGTGCATGAGCCATAGTGACGTATACAGAATAGATAGACACTATATATAAGATGGAAAGTAATTTCTGAATGCGCTATTCACACTCCTTTGATATTATTTTCAATTGTAAATTCAATAATATTTTTTTAATTGTTTATTTCAACATTTTACGAACAACACTAAACTTGATTCAATATACATGTTCTAAAGAATTAAATCAATGAAATTTAATGGAAACTCAAAATTTAAACAGAAAGTAAAAGTAGGCAGTGAGGTAAAATATAGAATTGATATATTACCTATTCGTATATTAAAGCAAATTATTATCTCGATTAAAATGACAAATCTGTCGTGAAAATTTATGAATATTCATTGAAAAAAAGATGTTTTCAATAAACACATATATACATATTAATATGTTTCATCGACCTCGATAAATCTACTTCAATCATTGGACCACAACTTCCTTAAACTTTTTACCCAAACGAAATCTAACTTCTTTGAACATCTTTATATATATTATATTATCGTTTTTATTTATGCATATATTGCTGAAGTATAACTAAAAATAAACTTTAATAAATATGAAATAGAATAGTCGTGATTTACCATATTTTATTTTTACACAATTTGTATTTTATTTTATACTTGTTTCTAAATATAAAAATATAGATATAGATCAATGCTCACGTTCTTTGGCTTTGATTTCACCGAAGATTCAAGAAAACAATTTCAGTGGGAAACGTTATAGATGGCTGCAAAGTTGAGTCCAACTTCCTTCATTCATTTGAGTGTTAATTGAACAAGAACGAATTAGAATGGTTATTAGAGTTTAAATTCCCGCTATGTAGTTGTGAATTTGAGTCATCAGTTGTCAAACCTAGTTCACGAAACTCCTACGTGAATGCGCTGTACAGATGAATGCAGTTATTACTCATCCAAGAAAAAGTATTTGCATCATCAAGGAAGCTGAACCTTCTTCTAGATTAAGTACATCATGGTAAATAGAATTTGAAGTTATCATTCAGCTTTTTAAAACTATTTTTGTAAATTTCTTAATAGTACTTTGTATGTTTCATTTCCATATAGTCTCAAGGAGTAAAAGTATGTGATATTGGCAATGATGTCAAACAAGCTCTCGAAAAATTCCGATTCCGTAAAGACAAAACAAATGCTGCTTTAATAAGTAAGTTGTTTATATGCCTCTATTTCATGCAGTTACTATTTTTCGTAATCTGTGAGAATTTTTCATAGTGAAAGTTGACAGAGAAAAACAGCTGATATGTGTGGACGAACTTTTGGAAGATATATCCATCGACGAACTGAGAGAAACCTTGCCAGAACATCAACCACGATATGTGGTATTTAGCTACAAAATGGAGCACGGTGATGGCCGAATTTCTTATCCCATGAGTTTCATATACATTACACCAAGAGGTAAGCATTTATTTTTAAAAAATTAAATAACGGAATCTATTAAATTCTAACATTTTGCAGAGATTTTCATGGTCAACACTCATAACTTTGGTGTTTTGCATAAGTCACTCTACTCGAAGGTTTTGAAGTGTATTTTGTCTTAACGATAGCCCTACCAGTTAGCAGACGAAATCAGTTTCACTGGAAAAAGTTACTCTCATCTCGGGGAAGAATAATTATTCTCAAATACAGTATTATATAATTCTGGAATTAAATTTACATTTAAAATGCTCTGAATGATATAGTTTTGGAGTTCCTTTTGCAAGTTAAAATTAGAAAACATTTCTTAAAAAGCAATTTATACTGTTATATGGATAAGCTTTGTGTGTCTACATATATCGTTAAAAATTGATTATGTAAAAAAGCATCTGTTTATTATTAGACAGCCAAATTGAGTTGCAAATAATGTATGCGGGAACCAAGATGGCTCTCCAGAAAGAAGCTGGTCTCACCAGAACTTATGAGATAAGAGAACTGGAAGAGTTTACTGAAGAATGGTTAAAGGAAAAGCTGAGTAGAACCTAGAAGAGAACCAAGCTCAGATGTTCCTCCTGAGCATTGTATAGTACAATGCTCAGTCAAAGCTCCAGTATAAGGAGAAATAAGGCATAAAATGCCTAGGTTCAGCATGAAAAAAGCCGAAAGAGATGAGTATGATTAAAATTGAGCTGTAAATTCATTCCCCCACAAACTTTGACCAAATTTTTGTAAATATTTAAAGTATTTGATTGTATATGAAAATGGCTTCAAGCTTTTTATCAATTTCAAATTATCATTCCTGAAGGAATTTCTTGCATAAGCTTATTTTCTAAGCTGTTACTCAATTTTTATGATTCACGTTCTAAGTGACTAATTAGCTGTGGTATTATCTTGCCTAATGTCTTTGACAAATAGGAATATATTCCAATGAAACAAACCTCTTTCTAAAGAGGGATAGCCAAGTACCTGGAGAAAGGCATTATAGTTTATTTGAAAGCGGCCATATATTGCAATTTTTTATAAAAAATTGACAAAATTTACCAATTTCAGTTATTGAAATTAACCAAGGAATTATGCATTTTTTATGCAAAGAGTATTATCATGTATTCAAATGATTTTAGAAGAAAAAAGATGTGAATGGTAAACAAGTGTACCTAAATATTGAAAATAATTTTCCTAAAATATTTATCAATAATGATACTTGAATCATTGATGTATTTAATGGCATTTATGTAAATGCATTTAAGGTAAAAGAAGTTGGAAGGGTGAAAGAATAATTACCATCGCTTATTAAGCCTTACATTCTTAGTCTTGCTGTCAATGCATAGGAGAATATTTTAAGTAAGGAGCATAGAGAAAATTTGAGACAGTACAATTGAACAATAACCTGTTTTGATATTTTCTATAGCTTTTTCTGAAGTGACATTGATCGGCTTAGTAAAAGCAAATTGACTTTGAAATTATTTTAATTTTAGAAGAAATGTGATAGACATTAATTAGGATGCTAATGCATAAAGCTCTTCTATGTAAATCTCACATGAGTGCCATCATGTATTTTCTTTGATTGTGAATTGATTTGCAAAAAGGGAGTTTTTGGATGTATTAATTAATAAAGTAAATATATCGATAGATAAATCCCTCGTGATGTTCAACTGAAGCATTTCAGAAACAAGAAAAGTTGTATTGATATGCCATAACTGTCAAGAGTATTATGTACTTCCAGAAGTATATTTATTTTATTTAAACATAAAATGTTCGTTTGTTCTGATATCTGAAAAGTTGTTCATGATATGAAATCAAAACCTTTTATATTATTAATTATATTATACTCCTAAAATATTAATAAATGATTCTAATACATAATTCTGAGGTCTTTATTGTGTAACATGTAAATGAGAATGTTTTCATTTTAAGTTACATTCAATCATGATTATTACTCTTGAAATTCTGTTGGTCAACTACACCATTATTAATTCTTTTTTGTTTATTAAAGTTTTTTTTTATAAGAAGTCTATTTTAATAAGAACTTATTATACCCTGTAGTAGTATGGTAATTTACAATACTTTGCATTAGAGCAAGAAGATTTTAAATTGTTCATATTACATATAATGGATATACACTAGCAGCTGGTGTTAAGTATGGCAATTTAATGAATTATGGGGAGGAAACCACAAAAGTGTTATCAGTTTAAATATTTCATTATTACATTGAGAAACT
Source organism: Pantala flavescens (assembly GCA_020796165.1). Lineage (NCBI taxonomy): Eukaryota > Metazoa > Arthropoda > Insecta > Odonata > Libellulidae > Pantala > Pantala flavescens. The sequence goes on along the minus strand of CM036884.1, from coordinate 8,641,063 downwards.
GGATCAAAATTGTCATTGGATCAATAAAAATATGCCCTCATAAGCCACCTCTTGTGCATCATATAGCTGTCTTCTGTCATTTTGAGACCTTACTTTATAAACACAACCCTTACATACCTAAAATATTTATTGTCTCTACAAATCTTTTCAAATGATATCTCTTTGTGTGCAGAAATATTTCTGTTTGTCATCATAATTTTAGGAACGATTTAATCTTTCACTTTACAGAGATTTTCTAAGTTTTTATACAAAATGTTCTTCTCAATAAATCTACTGCACAACTCTGTAGTGATCCATGGTTTGGGGTATTACCAATTTGTCTTTCGATGAAGATTTCATTTGCCAAAGAAACATTAGTCTAAGAGAGGACGGGAACCCTATCCATAAGCAAAAAGGATTAATTTAGTCTACTGGAGGTGGCCAAACTATCATAAATTATATGATAAGGCAAAGTAAGATCCAATCAACACTCAGACAATTGATGATCAGTAGGACCCAAGTCTAACAGACTATACTTGATTTTAAAATTTATTTTAATAAACTATTTTATCTGAAATTTTTAACACTACCACATGAGTATTTAGTCCTTACTATTCATGGTTAATCATGAGTTAATACAAATATATGCAGCTGGACATTCTTTTATACCAAGATTGGCTATTCAAAGATTCCCTTTAGCTCTTTGTGCTAAGAGAGCCTTAAAGCTTAATAAGTGCGCAACAATTAGGGAGGGCCACAAGACTCCATTTTCATTCAAACAAGGCCTTGTTCAATTCCAGTTGGCTCATATGTTCAATGATTCTGCTTGTCAAAGTAATGGCTTTAAAATGAGAAAGGATAAGAGAGGAAAATCGGTACACAAAGAAAACTGTTCTGAGACTTCATATCATTTTGTACCTTGAATGCTACAGCAAAACTAAAGTTTTGGTTTTGAATACATTGTTTTTAATCCTATTAATATACAATTTCTTAATTTATGGCTGAAAGTCCATACAAAATTAATTATAGATTAACTTGTTAAGTCTCAATGTAATTGTATTAGTATAGTAAGTACATATTGGTATTAATAATACAAGCAAAAATTATCAGCTTCAACCTTCACTACTATTGGTACATCCTATTTGATTTAACCTTTTTATTCACAAAATAATCAATATTCTGAAAATTAAGACATTGGTCTTAAGTTATCTTGGCTGATAAGATAGAATGCTATAATAATCATTTTTGTCAAATATACCAGATTGCATTTATCCAGTATTAATGCATAAGGAAAATAGGATGTGATAGTGGATGTCTTAATTCGATAATATGAACTACTCAATAATCAACTCAAAGTTCAATTTCAATGATTAATTAAGTTACTCATATTAAAATCAACAAAGCTGTGCACCTTCTTTGATCTTTCTTCATGTGTACATAACGAATTACTCCACCCAAAATTTTTTAATGCCAAGTACAATTCCTATTCTCATAATAGAAAAATTAATTAAGACCCTCTTTACTAAACCCACACTATGCTGTCTTTCTCATGATTTCCACCTTCTAAATATTATCTTGGCCAGTTGCAAGTCGAATTATTTTAATTTGATTAACTTTGGGACTAACCACAACAATTCAAATATGTAAATAAAGGATATGGTACTATGGAATAAAGAGTGTTGCATATGTATAACGTGCAAATAAAATAATATGTATGCCAAAATATCGATGGAGAAATTACAAAACTATTTCATTACTCAAGAAATGCATAATTCCACCGAATCGATATTAAGTTTGTAAAAAACTTTACAAAGTTACATATGCACATGAATATCACCAGCAAGGAGTTATCTTAATTATTTAGCATCAAAATCAAAACAATCGTCAATAAGAGAGACTGTAAGCCCAAAAAATAAAACTGGCTTTCGAAATCGAAAACCTACAGTTAAATTGTATTTACCCTCCACGAGAATATCAGCACTACCAACGCAAATGGCTTAGAGACGAAGCTGTGACGATCGACAAGATCAAGGAGGACAAGATTAACAGAAAGCACAATGAAATCTCCAATGGTGGCTAAGGGTAATATATTTGTACATATTTGAATTATAAGAGACTATCACAAACTTATCCGATCCTTGATGATTGTATTGAATGAAGCAAATATCAACAACAAGGATAACTAAACATTTTCAAAAATAGAAATCTTTAAAATAGAATTAGGATCCGTCATAAAACAAGACTTACCAAAAAACCAAGCACAGAAGTTTCAAAGTTGTCACTTATTTACAGCCTGTGGTATTGAGGCAAATTTTACGAAATGCAATGACTTTGAAATAGGCGCAACAGAAGAAGGTAAATATATTTATTCATAGAAAATTAGTTTATTAAACTTAGCACCTTCCCCTCATATTTGTGATGAAATAAGCTTTCTGTCAACACTGACGCTTTATTGTCGTGCACCACAGTGATACTTTTTGAAAAAATACAAAATTAGAAAGAAACCTACCTGCGGATCACAAATTCACACCGATTCAAAATTCTTCATGTCAACAAAGTCCATGAATGCTTCCTACAAAGAGCGATGCAGTCAACGTTACTTTCCTTGCGATTGAGAATTTCCTTCGTAATTTGTGAGTAACCTCATTGCGCTGCTCTCTAGGATAGCGACACTTAACATACAATAGATAAGAAAACAGTTGACCGCGAAGTTTCTTCTTAAGAAGCCAAGCATATTTTTATTTTACGATTTTTAAATCATCTTTTTATATTGTTTCCTTTGAATTATCTATGCAGGTTGAAAAGTACGATTACTCGCTATGCATTCGATTCTTTTCTTCTTAGTTACTAATTACTTTCAAAACCAAGTTTTCACTACCTAATTTTCAAACTGCTGTGAAATATCAATTTGAAGGTAGATTATTAGTTGAGTACGAAATGAGAGAATTGGGTTAAAATTGTTTGTGTAAGATCTTAACTTTCCAAAAATTCAACTGTGTGAATTATTATATGACGTCTGTTCAAGGTAAAGGATCAATTCATACCTCAAATTATTCACAGCAAAAATAACTAAACTGAAAGATTCGTTTAAAGTTTTATTTTCAAGGATTTCCACGGGGAGGCTATGACACATGTAAAAGAAAACACATTTGACAAACCTACATTTTAGTCAGAAAATGCATTAAAGGTCAATTGGTTCACAACTAAAAGGTAAATACTTGACCGAAGTAATATCACAAAAGTTACACGTATTAAAATATTTTCAGTTTTCTTAAACGTAAAATGTCCTGAGATACTTGCATTACAGTATTCTTGCAAAGACATGAATCATTTAATGAAAGTTAGAATAAATCTCGTTTGGAAAATATGAAAAAATAAAATAATTAACTCAAACAGATTTCAATGATTCTGGAAGCTTCACAACTCACCATTTTAAATACTTATACACCTCAACTGATCTTTCTTCATGTTTATAATAAGAATAACTCCATCCTACATTATCAAAGACCAATACACTTGTACTCCTCACATGAGCTAAATGAGGGTTTACTTCATGAAAGCATCAATTGAGAACAGCTTTGTTAATTTAAGGGCCCATTAATGAATTTTAATCATCATTCCCATTTATCTTTACATTAACTTTTATCCCCCTTGATCTCACTAACTCCTTTCAGTAACATCATATTAACCTTCTGAATAATAGTATGTTCTTTAGATGCACATTTAAATTTAAGGGGTCACTTAATGATAGATCCTTTACATTAGTCTTATTTCGCTAAATGAAAAGCATATGTTGTGCACTTAGGGGTATTATCTACGAACATCCAACTTAAGTCTTCTTTGTGTCGAACCTTCTATCATCAACCTCTTATTGCAACTTGAAATTTAGTAATAGCTAAATTAATCATGACAACAAAAGTACAACTATCCCTCAAAGATGATTTGCAGAAATATTTGCTCACAATACTCACCTAAAAAAAGATGGCACACGCAGCTCTTTAGTAAGAAGAAACTTCAAATTAAAAGGAATTCAGTATAAATGTTACATTAAAATTGATTATCTTTTCCTATTCAAAACATTTCTTTTCTAATACCATAAATTTGCAGAATGATTCCAGCAATACCTTGGAATTATACCGATTGTTTAAGACTTCGAAATTAATCAAACAAATATGATATCTGAATTCTTCAGCATACACTCGAAGAGCATGACAGACAAAAATTAAGATATTGAAGAATAAAATTCAGGAGTCAATGTATAAACTAGCCATAAATGATAACATTACCGAAGTAATAAATTATTACAATAAAATAATCAAGTTAAAGTAATTCAATATTCCCCATGTTTACAGATCCACGTAAATACAATCAAAATATTATCCAGGGTTATAGCAAATAGATTCAGTTTCAATGGAAGGGACAGCTTCTACATTTTTACTTTCTAGGTCAGCATTTTTGCACCTCCATTCTCTTCAAGCAATTTTTGATTTATTATTTTCATGAAATAAGTTGTGCCAATTTGGTTGAAGTCCAATTTTGAAAACTGTATAGAAAAATTAACTTTGATGAATTTCTTGTAGTTTTCTACATGAGTGAAGTATTCACAATCCTTAATTTTTTCCAATGACATGTTTACATTCAACTTCATTACATATAACACTTTGTACAATGTATGAACAAGCATTAGAATAAGAATGTTTTTATTGAATTCCATTATGTAACGAAAATGAAAATTTACTTTCTCAAGTGTCTCTCTACAAACCTGATTCTTAAAGCAATACGATACAATATTTAAATAAGCAAATCGGTGAAGGTGATGTCAACAGAAGCACTTCTAGATACTGATTTAAAAATAAATTTTGAACTTATTACCAATATTTAGATTCTATAAATGCACTCATCCTTCCAAAATTATATATAAAGCAGAAAATTTTGTAAAAATCAATAGGGATATAGAATAGTAGTCACTGATAAAATAAATAGTGAGTAGAACAGGAGCTCTTTAGCACACTCACTAAAAGGAGAGACCAGGGCATTATGAGAGGCAATCCTCAGCTTAATTCCAGATCACAGCCTCCTCAAAATACATGTGGCCAAAGGACCAAATGTAGCATTGGTACTCCACTTAGCACATTGATGAGTGATCAATTTAAATGAATTATAGAGTCAATTCTCATGGCTATTTCTATTAAGATATGAAAGCAGCCATAAAGTAACCAATCACTAATATTAAATTTATCGAAATGAAGGTAAAGGAGAAAGGAGACCAAAGAGATGTAAACATCCTGTACAAGAATATAGGTCTCTGCATAGGATCCTATTCTTTATCCTCCTATGACAGCGATCGCTTCAGAAGCAAAGTATTTGACATCCTCATCTGTATCTGTGTTCAATCGATCGAGGATTGGCTTCACTTGCATTTGTATTGAGCTGTAAACAAAAAAATGATGATCAATATCCCCAACAAAGAAAAAATACCTTTTAAGGTAAGATTGATGCAATGAAATTAACAAGATATATACAAGCTACTAATAAATTACACAAAAGAATATACCTAAAAATCATTTATATATCTTTATACCTAACTAATTAAGTAGTCTCTTTTTCAAAACTGAGTCTTTAAATCCATCAGTACTGAAGCATTTTTACTTGAAACATTGCCGATAGATTATGCATTTATTCATTAATCAAACACAATATATGACAGACAATATGTGAGCCAAGTTGCAGTCTGTACATCTTCTACCTTTATATTTCACCTATCTTTAAAGATTGTAACTTCTTTAACTAAATAAGGGATATGCCTTTAGAGACTATTATAATTGATTGTCTGTGTCTATTGATAATCTTTTTGCTGTTTTTGATAGCATTCTTTAAAAATCGTCACTATCTTTAACCCTTTAGCTCCTTTGACCTATCAAAGTATTTCCAAAAATATAAGAAGATGAACCAAACTGAAATACTTTTTACGATAATTTTTCTGTTTTAACAAGTGAGAATGAAATGGCAGGTGATTGCAGGGATGAATATATTTGTCATGAATAACATCATAGAGAATACTGCAATACTCAACTCATACATTAAAGAAGTACGATCTTTTGTTTATCTTCACGCTCCGGGTAGGATAAAGAATACATCATTATAGTTTGATGAATACCTTCAAAATACATTTTTACACTGGCTCTCTGTGCTAATGTGTGAAGTTAATATGTATATAAGATGTAGTGAACTATTTAATAATAGAAAAGATGATTCAATTGATATCACAGGTAAGAAAGTAACTATGTGGAAAGCCCACACATGGCTGTAACGATCTCAGGCTTTTCACAGATGTGACCAAGTTTGACAGGATTGGGCTTGAACCTGGATCTCTCAATTTTTGTTTAGTTGCTCCAGCCTATTTATGTTTCCTTAACACCATTTTTTTAGGCTGGTGCCACTAAGAGCCTATGGCAGCAGACGATGCTGCTTAGTAAGGTTGAACAAACCAGCAATGCTGATGCTTACAAAGTATCTCTTAACAAGGGTTCCAATGTTTTTGCAAGGTAACTCAATGCCTAGAGCAACCTAGCAATAATTGGGAGATATGGATTCGAGTCTCAGTCAGTACTGTTTGACATTTTTACATTAAAAACCTGGGATAATACTACATGTATAGAAGTATTTTTTAATTATATTGTTGATTTGCTTGTTGAAAAACACAAAGCAAGTTAAGTATTTTAAAAAGATTTAAATGATATCTTAAATATTAAATTAAGAAAACAAACTAAAGGTATGAATGAATTATATAGTTTCAGTTATAGTAGCTATGGTTTAAACAGCTTAAAAGTAAAATATCCTGCCAAACAGTTATATAACATAAATAAAAAACCTATTACTACCATCTTCTAATACCCATCACACATTTCATTACTTATACCAAGATATTGTACAAGCTCTCAAAAGTAGTAATTTTAGTTTATTTAAATGGTTTTTGTACAAGGGAATTTTCAGTATAATATAAGAAGGCTAAAAACCAAATTTTTAATAAGAGCATTGTATGATAATTATATTAATAGTAAAAATATTGAAACTCACCTTTGATCAAGGACTGGAGCTATTTTCTGTAACGTCTTAGCAACATTGAACCTCACATTTGCCACATTATCGTTAGCCATATTCAAAACCATAGGTAGCATTGCTTTGGCAGTGATTTCCTGACCACAAGCTTCAGCAAGCACCTGTACAGAAAACAAATGACAAATTGAAGAGTTTGCGTTATCACAGTAATAATTATTTAAGAATAACCAAATTAGTTACTTACATTTACTGAAAATAAGCATGTCATTCTGTGAAGATAATTTTGGTCTCGTGACATTGCTAATACTTTAGGGATGACTGTGTTTTGTGCCCACTCTGATCCAAACTTCTCAACAAGTTTCTTTAAGTTTAATGTAGCAGCTTCTCGAATTGCAAAAACTAGAAGAAAAACCTCATTTGAGTTATAAATATTTAATAAAGTCCCATAATTGACCATATTATTGTAGGCAGATTATATATATATACACCCTGACATATTTACTGACCATGATCTACTAGCCAAGCCATGCACAGAGAATTAAGTTTCTCATCAAAGAATTCAACTCCCAATTGTCCTGCCAAAAGAGGCATGTACTCTATAATGGCCAACCTTACTCTCCATTTTGAATCTTCCGCCAATTCCACAATAGCAGGAAGAAGCGACTGAGACAACTGAGAAAAAAGAAAGATGGAATCAGAGAAAAGTTTTTGCTTTCTATACTTCTCTAAAATAGATCTATGAATAAACAGACAACATAGATTGAATTCAAACTCATGTGAAGTTAGAATAATAAATAAATTCTCTCTCATCCAAAAACTTACTTGTTGAATTCCAATGACTTCATTTACGCAGTCAAGATTAGATATTATGTTTAACCTAACTTCCGGGCACTCATCTTTCAGTTGTTGAAGAAACAGCGGAAGAAGATGTTCAACAGTACTGATTTGAAGAAAGGACAAATAATTATAAGCCCCAGAGAAATATCTAAGTGTGCTATGATATGAGAAGCTTACAGTTGAAGAATTACTTACTTTGCTTTTCCTAAAATGGGGCTCAAACCCATAATAACAGATGCTAGAGCTGACTTGACATGCTGGTTTACGTCAGATACAAGTTCTTTGACATAGGGTAATATGCTGGTCATTATAATACTTTCTTGATGGTATGGATCAAGATTCTGACAAAAATCCTTGACCTAAAGTACAGAATAATTTAGTAGCAACAATGGAAAAATAAAAAGTACTAATCAGTGCATCATTTTGTAGGAAAAAGCAACCACATAATCTATATTATGACTGCTAAATTTAGCAAAAACAAATCATATAATAACTACTGGAATTCTAACTCCAATAAATAATTATAAATAACTAAAAATATTATCTTTAATAATTCTACATCAACATCTGAATTTATGAAATGTTATCTTCATCAAACTATTTAAACAAATAATGAATACAGAGCCAACAATTATATGCAAACTTGTCTATTACTGCATTAAGAATGAATAAAGTAGTAAGAAAATATGATTTGTTACCTTGTGTGCAGCTGCAGCTCTTACTTCTGCTTCACAATCTTTCAATAACAAAATAAATGCAGGGACAAGGTCTGTCTTGGTTATCTCTGGACCAACAGCTTTCTGCAACTGTTTTTTAGGAAATATTAGAATCAGTTAAATTTACAGTTAGTATAATTATGGAAGATTTTTTATACACAGAATTTTATCTCTGACTATAAGAAAATTAAAATTATCTCAGATTTGATAAAATAGATATGACGAATGATATGAAAAAAATATGAGAATTTATACTTACATCAGTGAACTTGTCCGCAACCATATACCGAACACGCCATGACTTATCTTCAACACATTGCCTAAGCGTTGGCATGATAAGTTGTTCTACGTCTTCTTGCTGAAGCAGAGATGCAATGCTCACACATGCATCCACAACCAGAAGTCTAACCGAATCCTGGAAAATGGAAAAATTTAATTCAATGAAATCTCATATACACAATACATTATCATATCTGTTCTAGTTTTAGCACACAAATTAATCTTGATAAAGAATTCAGTACAAAATATTTTACTATTATAAAGTAAAATGAACTATGAATAGAATTATGTACCTGCTCATCTTGGGCCAGATTTACGAACATTGGTATTAATTCTGACTTTAAGTATTCGACTTCCACCACTTTTGCAAATTCTCCCAGTTTACATGCTGCAGCTCTTCTTGCCATTGGAGTGTCATCCTGACACAGTTGTCTAAAGTGGGCTCTGAGGTCCACTGCAATATTAGATGATAGTAATGAAATCAATGTAAGAAGGCATGACTTCGTGGAATGCCATAGTAATGAAAACAACATTGTAAATTTCCACAGAAAAAATTTTTCTGAGGAAATTTACATAATTGCTTTTTTATTGCAATGACAGTATTTTGAAAAAAAAAAGAATAATGCAGTATATACATTTTAAACTGGCTATAATTATTTAACAGTTCATGTACCTGTAAACCATGTAGTAACTACTGCCAACAGGTGCAATATTTTTAAGTATAGTAATATTACATATTTATTGTTCAAACAAGCAGTATTGATAATGATCATTAATAAACAATAGCAATATCATTAAACACTTAAAGCTAAAACATAGCTGCTTTTTACAGCAATTTGTGTAACATAAAGAACATTTAATATGAAAGATTACAGCTTTAAATATGTATTCCATTCTTCAAACAAAAATTATAAATAATAGACTTATTGAGAATATCAGTGTATTTTGCACATAAGAATGACAAAATCCAATTAGATGAAAGAAGCTTAAATTTGAATTTGAATGAAGAACATTACTTCACATGAGAACACTTACCTTTAACACTTGGGCTAACTCTTGGATAGCAGACATGGAATAACCCGCAAGCAGAAGTTCGAGATGTAAACCAGTCACCACAAGCAAGTCGTATCACAAGAGGAACAAAATGTGTTTCCAAATCTTGAGGACTGTGTTGTGCTGCAAGGTTGCGCAATGACTCCACAGCCTTATCTCTTACTACGGTTTCTTCAACTGTAGCAAGGGATTCCAAAGGAGGCTGAAAGTATATATTTAAATTATAAAAGTAATACTATTATCTACAAAAATTAATTGAGCAAAACTAGTTAAAAATTTATTCAAAACGGTATGATTTTCCTCAAATTTAGAACAATGAAAAAGAAATAAATTAAAAATTAAGATAGGACGAAAATTCTTGTCCCTTTGTTTTCCAACAGTTATTATGAAAGGCATAATAGATACACCTAATGTGAGATTCATGTGTAAAAATGAAAAAAAATTCTTTTTAAATGTAAGAAATCTTATTGAAGTATTTTCCAAGTAGCCAATATAACAGAAATAATACAGATGACATTAAACTTCTATCGAGATTTTTATAACTTAAAGTAGTATTCTTTTGGCAATTTTACAGAGTGTTAAAAGAGAAAATAGGATAGTGAATACATCTTCTAATGAGAAACAGAATGAATGTACTTCTTAATGGGGTAATATTATTTTGTTACAATAGTTATTCATGAAAATGGCTACCAAAAGGAGTTTCATATTTGTGGAAAACCTTAAAAATATTTACTTATACTTCAATATATTTACATCTGTTCCTCATACAGGAGGAATTGCCAGTTTACAGTAAAAATAGAATAAATAAATTGGAAAAGAGGGTTATAACAAATAGTAACAAATAAACCAATTTAAACTATCTCATAATATGAGAGGGGATCATTTTAATGTTTAAATAGTAACTAAAGGATTTTCAAGAATTAATCACATTAACATATGAGGTCAATAAGTCCATTTTTAATACTTAAGAATCAGTTCTTTAAAGATAATTTGATTAGCAATCCCAATTTTTCAAAAATAATGTTTTCATTTAATCCTTAAAATTTGAAAGTTATTCACAATTAAGTTTGACCCACAAAATTATAGCTCAGAAATCGATAGCTATTTAAGTTTATAATTTGTTGGTTTTCCAAATTTCTCATAGCTCAGAACACAAGCTCTTCCTTTGTCCATGTCAATCAAAGCACCAAAGCAAACTAAGCTTACAGCTAAAATGATGAAAGGATATCTATTTTTTTGTAGTTTTAATACATAATTACTTGATTTTATATAATCAAATTATAACCCATAAAGAAACTAATACCTAATTAGCTAAAAATAAGACTAAATGATCATGATCACTATTTAATATTTATACTTTACATAATGCAGGTATAATATCAGAGTTAATAAATTCTCTATAAAAATTTATTATAAGTTCTGATACATCGAAATAAGGAGTGCTTTTCAAATTTCAAGCCATAGGGAAAATTGCCATTAGGTAAATACAGAATATATATACACACATATACCATATGATCTAAGCACTGACACAACTAGAGAATAATACCTTGAATAATGATAATCAACTTAGAAAGTTGAATAGAATATTTCAAATAGATTTCTTACATATCAGCTTTTAAAATTAACTTTCCAAAAATAAATATCTAAATTTTTTAACTTACAATCAATATAATATAACAGAGGCATTAAAACAAGATCTCCATTTTCCCTTTCTGAAATCACCATGAAACCTTGTGATTGAATAGTTTAAACATTCAGGATGGGAAAAATTACAGCAAAAGTGATATACTAAATGAGTTTCTTTGAAGAATCTAGGAACCTACTTTAAGAATAATGTACTACAATTTAAAGAGAACCAAAATTCCTAAAGATGCTTGATTAATTCAATAGAAGATTAGGAAAAATTATGCTTCAAATTCACGATAAAAATGCAAGAAGATTAGAATTGGAATTGATTTAATGAGGTAATAACTCGAGCAAGTATACATTAGCATATATCTAATCAATTTGAATTTTAAAAGATGAGTTCATAACTTATCATTAATTAATGGAATCGAAATATATATTCCAAGATAAGTAAACTTACCAGTAAACAGTAAACGTATTCTGGTCCTCCAACTAAAGGTGTAAAATTTCCAAGTTGCTCTGCCAAGCCAAGAAGAACTTCATCTTCATCATAGATTGTTTCGGTGAGGAAGTGAATGAGTTCGCTCCTTGTTCTTTCAACTCCTAATGCTAGAGCTATAGTTGATAGCTTCTTTATAGAGTTGAGCCGGAGCTATAAGGAAATAAACTGAGTTTGAAAAACCGATCAAATACGACAGGATGTTTGAAGTATTACTATAGCCGTTTCTTTGATAAGGAATAAAATAAATCATGCAGAGATATTCTTCTAAATCTAAAAACTGTTCCTAAAGCGAAAAATTGACATAGATGAGGTAAAATTAACTTTTTTACACCAAAAATAAGGGGGCGTATGACAAGCGTTAGTAGGACTAAATAAAATAACAATTTAAACTACCTTCTCATTTTACAATGGATAAAAAGTGATAAATATTTCATGTAACATTACCTGAACATCATCGTTCTTCAACTCATCAATCAAAACCGCTATCGGATATAGGGAGTCATCGGTAGTGGTATCGCTGGCAGCCATTTTGTCTTACAACATCAATGCTTCGATCGGTCTACCTAGCTATATATATGTGCTACTTGATATATTATGAAATAACAACGGTTGTGACACAATCTCAATTCAAAGGCAATCTAATTCAATGTAGGAGTATTACAATACAGCGGTACAATCTTAATGGAACAAACGGTTAATAAATAAATTCAAAGTTACTAGTTTTCGGCGCATGCGTTATGAGTGCAGGCGGCAAGTCATTGGCTGGAATCTCAATGAAACAAGTAAACAACGTATTTCGATCAACAAGAACTATGTTGGTACTCGATCATTCTTCCACTTAAAATTGGATAGGTAATCATTGGCATTGCTACGAAAAGCCATTAAGCATTATAGTATTGGAGATTGAGAAGCTAGAGACTGTTTTACATTTTTTGTGCATGTGTAATCCATTACCTTCTCTTTGCTGCGAAAAAAATGTTCGTTAAATTCGAAATCATGTCTGACTATATATTTAGTCATCACTTTTTTCACTTTCTTGCTTACTCGTCGATCATTTGCATCGATAAATTTTAAGCTTTCTGGAGCTTTTTTTTATAAAATGAAAATAGGTAGTTACTCTTTCAATAACGTCATATTAACGAAGGTAACGATCCGCCATCGCTTGTTAACGGCCATGATTTATTTGGCTATTTAGCTTATTTCGATGTTGTGTAGCGGTCACCTCACTAATGGATTTATCCGTGATGTTTCGCTTAGCTTAACGAAATTGAAATTCCTTTCAATTTTCTAAGATTAATTCTGAAACAATCAAGTGATAGTGCGAACATACATGCTTTCTTCATTGCAAGTAGTGCTTCATGAATTGAAGTAGATTCTCACAGATCTGTTTTGGTAAGTTAATATTTTTTCCAATAAACATGGTATTTTTTGAAAAAAAGGTTAATATATAGATCGCAGTAATATGTCTCTCATAGAGCATTAAAACTTCAATGGGATCGAGTAAGAACTCTATTAACTTTACTACGAAGGACTTTCATTACAAAGCATTTCCTACTCGTACAGTATTTTAAATCAGCGTCCTTAGTCAAAAATTTTGTTGAATATGCGTTTTAAGTAATAATACACAATATAATATTTATGTATTATTATCTTTTTATCATAAAACAGGTAAAAAAATCATGAGACGTTTTAAAAATTAAATAAAATTCTTTATTTAGGTCTTACATATATTATATTCAAGCAAACAAATTTTGATGTTTCAAAAGCCATTTTCTATTTACAATTCATTGCTTTCAATTTGCTCCCAAATTAATTTGGTGGTCCCATTATTAGTAATTTCGTTAGCGGAAATAAATTTGCTTAATGCATTTATAATAGCTAAGTCCAAAGAAATTTTCTAAGGAAATGTAGTTGCTCTTTACGAGTTAACCCAAAAATTATGAATATGAACCTATGAGAGGAAAAGAAGTAAAATCAATATTTGTCAAAAAATATAACTTTCAAATATAAGTGATTTATGTAGGACATGATTGTGGTGTGAAAATTTTTTTATAAGCTCAAATGTCATGCACTAGAGTTGAATTGGATAATGGATTAATTTACAGCAAGTTTGCCTTGTAGAAAAACATAGCCATATTAAATTTATGTCTTAAAAAGCACAGGTGTTTAAACCTATGAACGTCTTCCACTTCAAATTATTATTTACCAGTAGATGAAAGCAAATTTGTTTTGAACATATTTCATGGAGTATATTACCTGTAGCACCATAACAGTTTAAACCACCTTGTGACAAATGCTGAAAAGCAAACATACATTTGAATCCACACAATGTGACATGTGCAAATAATGTACCACTAGTTCATTTCATTGTAATATTAGGTAACAATGTTCAACACACTGTAGTTAGGCTAAGGAAACTTTATACAAGGAAAGAATGAAGGTTTTGTTCAAAGTAGTCTTTTTAACTGTAAAATGTCATAAAAATATAAAACCAACAGCAATAAATGATTTAAATATAGTAATAGAGTTGAGCATGGTATTTTAAACAGATAGAGATATGATAGCATTTTAAAGTCTATGCAGATATGTTCTTAAAGTATGTTATTGCCTTCCAGATTCCAGAGTGTATCTCACTTTCTACTTTCAGAGAAATGAGAGTTTTGATGAAAGAGAAGCATTGGTATGGTAAAATCAAAATGGTCTACAACAGCTATAACTGTGAACACATCTTTCATTATGCAAAATTGAATAATGTAACAATTGTTGATTTATAGAGCCTGATTCCTTTTTAAATGGTTGATAACTTCCGCTTCGAGTTCCTCATCTTCTAATATAGCCATTGATGACTTATCTTTGCAAAGACGCTTTGAATAAATATCCCATGCTGTTTCCCAACATGTCTTATTGATTTTCAGGGCATTTGTTAAGCATGAGGCCTCTGGAAAAAGTCCAACAAGTAGCCTGTAACACAAGAAAAAATTAACTTATTTTCATAGGTTGTTAAAGTTATAGTAGGCACTGTATTTGACGGCGTATAAGACATACCCTCAATAAGTAGGCCACACACAAGGAAAAAAGTTTTAATTGTCTGTGTGACAGTGCAGTGCCACAATAGCATAATGCCTTACAACTGCTCTGTTTCCGTGCACTTTACCTTAATTTAACACTATTAGTTTATATTGAATGTTGTGGTGTTATCTCTTCTTCCCTTTAGTCATATTTCTGAGGGTTTTTTTAAGCAAATAGTTTTAACCACCGACATCAATACCTTTACATATATATGATGCGGATAAATTTTATGAGACCTAATTTAGGAAAAAGAGGCATCTTTTATGCCGTCAAGTACAGTAATTTTGATTTGAGTCACTGAAAAAATTTTGGAATCAACCTAGCTATATCCCATTCTTCTATAAATGTCATTAGATAAATCCGGATCAGTATAAAATGAGAAGCAATGATAAAGTAGTTGATTTGAATGAGGAGACATATGTCATGTTTCCTTCCATCCACCCTTCAGCATACAAAACTTAAATGGATTATCTTATATTAACAACTTGACTCATTTCTATTTTCAAAAATATACTTCTTATGTATTTTGAGTTTAATAAGTACAGTCAGAAGTTTATCTCGACAGGAAACAAACACTCAATTTCAGCATAGATGTAAAAATTTGGTATTCCATTTCTGATTATACATGTACTACAGAGGGAGAATAATATATGCTTACACAGATATGAATATTTTAAATGTGAGATGTTCTCATGCATATCCAATTTCAATTATTTTATGATTTATAGTAAAATTATGTGAGGGATATATATATATAAGGGAAATTAACAAAGAAATAATTAAATTTCTTTTCAATTAGATGAAATTGATCATATTTGTCAATCCATAGCTAAATATATATTTTTCATTATATTTAAGGTGAAACATTTGTGTAATTATTCAAAAATGAGTGCTTGCAACTTGTTACATAGTAAAATTAAAGGCTTCAGATTAAATTAAATCTGATCTACCAAAATATACACTTACTCAAAGAGTGGAATGACAATATCATCCAGAAACTGAAGTTGTAGAAAGGGTATACAAGCTTTCTCACGATCCATCATCTCTGATGGTCTCTTTCCCATAGCTTTTTCAAGATCTCCCTGGGAGAAAAACTCCATATAAATGAGTTCCTGTGAGAATAATTGAAGCAAAAGTTAGATCTAAGATGTTCATAAGAAAATCATTGTTATTTTCCTTACTTAGCAAGGTCAATAAAAATACCTGTGTAAAGCAATTTCTTTCTTCAACAAATTCTGTACAAATAAATAAATAATCCTGTATCATTCATTACAGTCATTGATATCTAAGAACGAGTATTTTTATCATAAAAAAATCCAGCTTATTAAAAATGAAATGCGTTCTGAATTGATTAACAGATTCATAGGAACAGTTAGTAGTAACAGATTTCAAATAAAATAAATGGTCCAAAAAATCCACCTTCAAGAAATTCTAGTTTAAGTAAATGAATCCTGAATTTATTAATTCATTCAATACTACAGCAATTGCTACTGTATTGCTGATAAGGTACAGAGTTTCTGGATGTTTGAATCCTAATTGGTGCGTTGAAACTGCAGGAGGAAATTACAATTAAAAACCTGAACCATACAGTAAATCTTATATCCTGCCAGATTAAATGCTTCTATTATTACTCTTATATAAACAAAATAAAGAAAACATTTAATCTCCAGTGAGAAGGAAGGTGTTATCTAATTTACTAATAAGTTTACATATTACTAAAAACCCACTAATCAAAATGATGGGAGTAAAGAGAAGAAAAAGGGAGTAATGTATAAGGGAAATGCAGATTTATGGATTATACATCAGCATCACTAAATTTTTCTGTACAGTTATTAATTTGGATGATGATAGAAGTAAAATAATTTATTTAATAATAATATTGATTTAATAATTTACTTAATTTATAAACTATTAGTTTACATTGAGAGGTGAAAAATATTTTACAAAGACTAAACTTTTCTCAAGAAAAAGATAGTCATGCTAATTTCTTAGGTTCAATGTAAATAGAAAAGATCTGCTGGGATGAGTATGGAAATATTCAAACTGGCCAGAGCCAGAATGAAGAAAGAAATCTATGGATGATGTCATTTGATAGATAATGATAATTAATAAACTAATATAAAAAATATGATATTTTTACCAACCTTAAATGAACATGATACTGAATAAATTTTTAATGTATAAATGTTTCAATTTCTCTTTTCTTTCTTAAAACTAATCAAATAGTAAACTGTTTACTTTGAATCAATGAATAGGTCAATAGCTGAAAATTATTTTAGTTTGTTTAAATAAGCTTTTATCAATAACATAGACCCTTATTATAAATAATAATAATATTGATTCTAATCTATATAATATTGGGAAAATTATATATAATAAAAGTTAAGCTGTACAAGAGATAGAGCTAAAATTCTAGAAAACTACATTATGCAGCATAGAAATGAAGAAAGATTTCCATGATAAAATAAAAGGCAATATTTAATTCTTTAACAAATAATTAAGCACAAAACATCTTTTAACTTGAAAGATTTATCATTTGGTTAAATATGATATTCATAGGGATATAAGACATAATTCATAGTTGTAAAGAATTAAAAGTAATAAGATTGAGGCAAAAAAGATTGAATTTAAGGCCATTGCCAACCTTATTTACCAGAGATTTGATTAAATTAGGAATATTTGTCTGATAAGAAAAAGTTAATCAAATTCCTCCTAATGTAAAAGAAATAAAAGGCCACGAAGGTATTTGGGATGAAAATTTGTAAAGCCAGCTTATAATTGATTATAAACATGTTCAGTTGCATGATACTTAAATATTGGCTAAATGCCCAAGTTTCAGAATTTGGAGATGTGTAAAATATAATTTAATATAAATAAAAATTTTTCATTACTAACCTTAAAGAAAAAGTAATTATATTTAAGGCTCCAAATGTTTCAGCAAAATTTTTAAACTTAAGTGCAGTATTTAAGCAATAAAAAGAAAGATTTTTTTACTCACAGCTATTTTCTTTGATACAGTCCAATTTTTAGTTTGGTCACTCAAGTCACAACAAGACATCAGCAGGGATAATAATAAAGCTCTGTGCTGTTCACTAGAACTATCAAATCCATCTGTGATAAGCTTCTTCTGATCATTAAATATCCTCAGGTGTTGTGCTAAATCAGTGGCTATAAATTCAAGACAAAAATTAAATATTAATTATTAAATAAAAATCACAGAGTGAAATAAAGATAAAGCATTTCTAACCTAGAATTAAATGCCTTAATAAGTCTAGGCATTTCTTGTATTCATCCTTTGGAAGGCTTTCAAAGATATTACACCTGTCAGTATTCAGAATACACATTGCTTGAGAAAAGTGATGCCTCTGAAAATAAATATTTATATTATAAATATAACAATTGTCTTAAAATTTATTATTTTCTAAGAACTAAGAAGTGATAGTAACCTCCATAACAGAGCCTTCCGAGCTGTAAAGTCCAGCTAAAACAGAATCTGAAGCAAGTTGAAACGAATTTGTAGTTCCCCTATGATCAAGATCATGGCATATACAGGCAACAATTAGCACCAATCCCTCCAACTCCCTAAAATAAAAATATATTGGAAATATTTTATGTATGATAATCAAAAGATATCAAATTAATATCCATGACACTTACGTTATGTTTCCGCGCTCCATCAGCTTGAGATTTTTCAATAAAAGGTATGCAAAATGAGCAACAGAAAAAGCATGCATCCAGTTGTGATAAGGAGGATCCCTGTAGCCTTTCTTTACATACAAAATAAACCTGTGATAAAAAAATTTTGTTATCAGCACTATGTTTTTAACAAGCAAAGTATTTTAGAAAAATGTTATGATTGAATAAAATGAGTGATGATATGCTTCATAAAATTTAACAGTTTTATAGTGACCATTTTATTATGCTGAATTGCATTTAAAGGCTTAAGTCCACTTATTAAACCAATTACTGGAAAATTCCACAATCAATTTTCACTAAGTTCTAACTACCAAAATAAATTTTTATAATAAGACAAAAATCAACATGAGAAGGTGTGACTCCGTGGAATGCCATAGCGATAAAAAAACTTTGTAAATTTCCACAGAAAAATGAAAGTTTATATATATATTTTTAGAATGTCCAGCCTAAATTACAAGGGCTATAGGGTTGCTGATTATCTTATGCAATGGCCCCCTTTAACTGACCTTGGAATAATGGGAAACAAATCCTACCTCGTTTGATCCTAAGGGTCCCTAAAAACATTATAATTTAATGAGAACTTAAAATGAAAATTCTGAAAAAAAATTAAAGGTCTCTGTTTATCATGGGTTCAATTCCCATAATTCACATTCCCTAAAGAATAAATTGACCCAATTTTTGAAATTAAAGAATTTCTTTCTGAGTACAGAGAAAATCCAAAGGTTACGATTAAGCAAAACAGCCATACAGTGTGAAATATATTTATACTTCATTGTGAAAAAAATTTATGAAAAATATTTTTTATGGACTCATTCTTCCTGTTCGCCAGGAAGAATGCTGCCATAGTAGTATTTAAGTAGAATTTGAGAAATATACTACCTTTGGATACTAATGGGTTATTAGGAATATAAATTGATTGCTTACTCACTGCTAGTAGCCTTTTACTTGCATAATATATGATATGATTAATATAATTGCAGATTTCACCCATTAACATTTTAAATAATTTCCTTTTTATTTGATCAGCAACAGTGATATATAAATACCAGCAGCAAATACATTTAAGTCACCTGAAGTGAATCTTGCACTAATTTACCTGGCCAGAGTTTCTTTTTTTATCCTCCATCGCTGTACTAAACCAAGGTCTTCAAACATGAACATCAGGATTCTTGGCGTGTCCCCTTCCTTCAGAGATCTAGGAGCAAAATGAAATTCTGCAATCTCTGGTCCAGGAGTAGGAACTGTGTGCTCAAAGAGTCTTTCAACATCATCATCATTCACCTTGAAACAAATATTTCAATCATGAACAGTATACCTTTCAAATGTCTTACACATATCAATATTATGGAAATATATTCTTCAGTTATGAATGCAGAGTGAATATCATTTTGATACTATTTAAACCTTTCCTCATTTGGTATATTTGCAGTCAAATCAGCAGGTTGGATGGAGAAAATATGGCTCATAGACTATATTGGATTCAGTTATATTTCTCGTGTGATCCATTATTCATTCATTGTTTAAAAGTTTAGTAATAGTTTCACTTAAGTTGAAAGTCAACAATTAATCTATTCAAAATATTAAAACTCTCAATAGTCGGTAATATTTTTATCTTATGTGTATATATAATTATATTTAAAGCATAACATCATAAATAATGCTTTAATAACCCCTATATACATAATGGTATTCTCTTTATTTCCCTTTTTAATCCCCTTCTCAATGGGTGTTTTCCTGCTAGTTGGGTTTTATTCTTCTGAACCTTCAAAGGCTGAGATTTTTTTCTTAATCTCAACTTTTTTTAAATTAAAATTTGTTTTTATTTTCTTACAACACAAATATCAATTAATGGGAGTATGTCAAAGAAAGACTCTATGATGCCTTTAATTACTAATAAAGGGTAAATTTATCTATTAAAATAATTAACATACCTTCATATGATACATCATCAATTCATTGGATAATTTACTTCGGGACTGTGCATCTTGAACTCTTTTCAGCATTAGGCTATGCGCTATACTTATGGCACAGTAAACACTGAAAGCCAGAGCTATTTCCTCATCAAAGGATGTAAAATGCACACCATTAATTTTGTTACACAACTGTGCAACTCCTATGACTTGTTTCTCATTTTTAATTGGGATGCAGAGTATATTTCTGGAATTAATAAGATTTAACTTCTAAACATGGATGGTTGAAGTAAAAATTATAAGATAATTCTTATTTTGGTTTGACTTCCATTAAACTTAGGCATTATATCACTCACCTTGTTTTAAAACCAGTATTTTCATCTATGCCCTTATAAAAAAGAGGATGAGAGTATGCATCATGAATATTCAGAAGTTCACCAGTCATTGCCACATGTCCAGCTATTCCTTGATTTTTAGCAATCCTTACCTCAGGGGCATTCTATAAATAAATGGTATTCCTTTAAGGAATGAAACAAAATAAGTAGAATTCATATGTGATAAGGTGACCAGAAATTAATAGAAATAAAATGATACAAAATTAAGTTCTAAGGATAATATAAAATTATAATTAAATGAGATATTAAAAAATATAACTATGAAATGGCCTGAGAAAATCATAAATGTTATTATTAAATAATAATTTGGAAAGTATAAGTTCTTTTAAAACAAAATTCTTAACAATCTACACTAAGAACATTACAAAAATAAAAATAAGTTAAAGAAACATATTGAGTCATAAGTAAATGAATAATCCAGAACAAAAATTTTTCAAGAATTGTGAATGGAAAGTTTAAAGAATGATTTTCTTAGTCACATAAACATTCTAAATATGATACTAACTTCATTTGATGGATCAGCTGGCATTCCATCAAATACTTCCGCAACAAGCTCATCTCTTTCCTCATCCAATAAAAATAGTGAACATCTCTCTGCTTTTGTCAACTTTCTGGCTTCCATCATTATTTCCCTCAATAAGTCAGCTATATTACCTATGATTATGATATAAAACAAATAGATAATGATGAACAAGAAAAACTATGAATTACTCTACATAGGGACTTACTCAATACAACAGCATGTTAAAAATTAAATTGTATTGTGTTTTTAAAAGAATATTTAAGAAATTTGATTGAGTGATCAATCATAAATGGTTACAGCACATTTAGGATGAATATAATAATTCAAATTGAAGGAGATGGATGTCAATTTGATTCCTTACAAATAACTATACTAATTAACTAGCTTAATCTATCCTCATGATACTGATTAAAAACAAATCATTTGTCAATAATTCCACAGGTTTTATAATTCATATGAATTTCATTTAGATAGTAGCCAGCAAAACAGACACAAATATAAGAAAATACTTCTGTGGTTTTATCCCTTGAAAACTCTTCTCTGAACGCAACTGCATACCTTATTTATAAAACTTGAAACGTTCTAAATGAATAAGTTAAAACAATATTAACATATCTCATCCATCACTGCACCAAATTTTCACTACTTCATTTATCCTGGTTCATCAAACACATGGTTCAGTAAATGAGGCACTTTCACATTCCAGGAGACAATACTCTTGTATATTCTTTCACAAAATGAAAAAGGAACTCACTTAAATGGGTGAATAAATTCCTTGCAACTGTCAAAAGAGACTGGCACTGTATTCGCAATCTTCTCTCTTCCTCATATGCCAAAGTATTCAATAGAATCCCATGAGTGTGCCTTAAAGATAGAATTCAACTAGTAAGCTTAGTTTATTAGTACATTTTATCAGAAATTAAATGAGTATGTATTTTTAATATAACCAAAAATTATTCTTACTGAAAACATTCTTCGATTAGTTTAATATTCCTATGAGTTGAGTCTTCTTCTACTTCATAATTTGCTAGATATGCAACAATAGTGGGCTGACCCATGTGAGAATCGTTTATAGGGACGGCAAGAAAGGATTCAGGTGTGATCTCCAAAATACTTTCGAGTTCTTCTCTTTGGCTTTGATCCAAATCATCAATATTTATAACGGAATTCCTCATTAGTGGAAGGGCCAAAACATGACTTTTGGCCTAAAATAAAAGAATAGATTAATTACAAATAGATTAATCAGAAATAGGGCTTAAAAGAGAAATAAAAAATTTTTAAGTACATAACAACTTAAGTTTACGAAACGAAGGCTATTTTCATAAGTTATGGTGTTTATAGTAGCCATATCACTTTATCTACAGATTCTTTACCAAACTTTCATAGATGTACCTCATTCATAAATGCTGAACTAACCGAAAATCTTTTCTCTTCTTCTAACATGCGGTCACCAAGTACCTGTACAACTAGTTCTTGAGTTTCTGATAACACTGGCGCTAAAAACGCTAATGATGATCCAGTTTCCTGCATTAACTAAAGAATAGAATAATCGTTAAAATCGTATATAGCATTGAATTCAAGGGAAAATTAAATTGAAAAGTATCTACTTACATAACTATTCACTTTAATTTGTAGATCAGAAAAGTTTTTATCATGTAATGTCGAACATAATTGCAAAAGTTTCATTTGGTCACTTGCCATAGTTGAATATGTTACAAAGTTTTACAATTCGTTTGATATTTGTCTAGTAAGAAGCTCAGGGGATGAACGATGACATTTTATTCCTTTCCCAATCCATTGATCTTGGAAACTTATTAACCCTAAAATAAATAAACAAACATATACATTATCGGATAGTTATACATCGTAATTGCATTACTTTCTCTATAATAAATATTCCATATCCGAAACTATTTTGCACTAAGATATATGTATTTCAGATAAAATTTAATCCTAAATTTACAAGTTTCCCCAAAGTTGATAAACAAATCTTCTTCAACAATCACTTTAAAGAAATGAAAGAAAAGCACACAAACAGTTTGAACTTCAACCAAAGTTAGGATCGGTTGGTGATCCCGTCACGGAATAGAAGGCAATCGGATATTTCATAGCTATGGATGATTTTATTCTTTCTAGATTTCAGAACAAACTCCTCCGACCCCAACTTGTACTCACCGCGTTTTGAAACCAGCCGTCGCGTCACGGTGTGAGGCGTGCCGAAATATAACTAACAATTGGGACAAGAAGAGGCAATTTGATTGTTGAATCACGGCTTCTTTCTGAAAGGAGTCTTACACTAAATTTGAACCGCAAAATCCATGGGTGATACCGCACACACAGGACAGTCTTGGCAGAACACAGTAGACGATCATCAGGTGCGACAGAGCACTTCAACACAGCAGACGATTGCGACGAAGCGACGCGCGCGGACTGGTAGCAGAGCTCGGATCAGTGTGAGGCGCACCAATAGCAATCGATCCACCGCGACTCTCCATTACGCAACTAAACTCCGCAGCTCCAAATTTGAGTGGATGCGCATGCAATCTATTGCTAAAAATGATCTGATATTGCTGTTCACGCAACTCAGGATAAAGTTAACGACTTTATTTATCGATTACGTACTTCTGACAAGCGAAATGTGATAATATAAAGCCTAAATTACATCAAATTCTATTAATCAGCTCCTACTTTCAGAAGTTAATTTTTCTTAAAATTAAGCAAAGTAAAAAAACCTTTACAGCTATATAAATTTTTATGTTTGACTCTTAAGAAATGAGGCAAAGAAACAGCCATATAAAAGTTATTATATATTATAGAATCGATAAAAAAAGAAGTTAATCTTGTAGACAAGTTTAAAGTAAAATAATCCGTAACTAATGATTTCATCCTAAAACATGAGAGAAGGTTAATAGAAGCTATTTACAATAAATTTGACAAAATTAAAGAAATTACAGAAAAGATTCGATTCAATGGTTGAAACTGAAATCATCCTACACCTATTAAGATTACAAATACTTATAAATGGCTTAAAAAGAAAGAAAACAAACTCAAAGGAAGGAACAACCAAAAGCGGTGATTAAAAATGACAAATGTATATTTGGTATCCCTTTTGATTGCTAGTTGAAGAAGTTTCCCGTAACTGAAAATAAGCGATCGAGCAACATTTCAATTGCGTGGAAATATTTAAAATAGCATAAAACTAATTATTTACTTCGGTAATAGAGCGCTAATAGAAAGCAAATCTTGTATTTGAAGTTTGTAGAAATATTCTATAAAAATATGAAAACTTCCAAGTAAATCTTTTCAAACAAATATCTTAAATTCTCTGTCTCTTTTTTCTTTATACATTGAGTTCTTTTACAATTTATAATCGATGCTTGAATGATGTAAACTGATGGTTATCTTTCGTAAAAATCTCAGAGAGGCGACGGAAGGCTGAGTCATTGAAAACGAGAGATCGGTAACGCAGGAGTTCACGAAACGAGTTGGCAAACGTCATCAAGTGATTCAGAATTACAATGTCATCGAGATATCAGTTTTGAGAGCAGCTCTATGATAAAATCGACGGATCTTGATAAAAGCTCAATAAAAGCTGGCTGTCTCGGTATGCAATCAAATTTCTAAAGAAATCATAGTAATAATTTGAATAATGATTAGCAGTGATAATTTCTGATAAGCTCATTAAATATTATGCGAAAATTGTGAATTGCAGGATCTATGCATATTTTGTTCATTAGGTTTACAATGTCTATCGTCATATTAGTATAAAATCGTTAAAATAACATTTAATTTGAAAATTTCTCAGTTAATTTTTACTGAAAGGAATACTTTTACAATGCGTAACAGTCTAAAAAACATAATTAAGAAAAATAACTCGAGAATTTGCACAAGTATATTTTGCAGTATACTAAACACTCAGAGGCTAAGATATAAGTATCTTTCTTCAGATTTAAGCTGGGAATTATTATCTTCTCCTATTGATAAGCTATCTGAAGGAAAGTTACTGTAAATTAATGATAAATAAGAATATTCACCAAATGAAAGATTTACATCAATTATTTTGATTTTAAGTATTTCAATACTTTGGTATTTCAGTATTTTAGTATTTCAGTGTTTTAGTATTTCAGTATTTTAGTATTTCAGTATTTTAGTATTTCAGTGTTTTAGTTTTTTAGTATTACAAACTATTTAGCTTTTCTAAAATTAAATGTACTTCTCTTATTACCTGCTACTCGTCATTGCTTCATGAAGTAGTTTCTTGAATTCCACGCAAATTATTATTTTACTCCAGTTCTTCTATGAATCAGTCCATGAAAATGGACAGTGCTCAAAGTTGAGCCTTCCTATTCACAGTTTAAATTAGTAAACTTTCCAACCGAAGATAATGTTAAAAGAAGGAGATCTCCCTAGACAATTTTTAAATAAAAAACTCATTTATACAAGATAAGTCTTTATGTACATCAATTATGTACAGGAGGAAGTTTATTGAGGTGATAACCTCACGAACAAATGTGATCCTCAGTGTGAGAATCTTCGGAACTTTTCTCAGAGGAAAAGCTAATTACAAAAAAGTAACATCAACGATTCCCACCAAGGGAAAACGTAACATGAAAACTCTCGGAAACAGTCCAACCCAATATTTTTTCTTTTAGCCCTTATCTTATAAACTGCAAAATTATTTGAATTTTAATACAGCCGGACCATTCACTATATAGTCTTTATGTTAGAAAAATCTTATCTTTCACGACTTTTCGACGACATTGGAAATAGTTTATTTGTACACTGTAAAACGTTGGCACAGAAAATGGCCGATGCTCGCTAAAACGGCGACGCGCGTTTGGGAGTCTTGGTATCCGGGAGAAAGAGTCGGAGGAGGAAGAATTGGCGTTCTGTGTATGATCCAATCATAATTCTCAATGGAGTCTCGTATGAAAATTTTTCGTTGAAATTAGTGAACGTGAATAACTTTCAGAGAACATTGAACCTCTGCTTCTGTGTCCATTCCTTCCGTTTTTGTTGATGCCATCAACTTTTTCGTCTATTTTTTCCACGAGAAAGATGAATTTTAACTTGAAATCAACAAAAATTTTATAAAAGAAATAGAAAATTAATATAGATGATGTGACCGCATTCACGGGAATACCCAATTATTTTAACACATCAGTATCATCTTGGATCAAATAAGAAAAGCTTGAACGCTATCTTTCAAGAACGTTTCAACAAAAACAATCCACGCGGAGACTATTTTAGGATTCAACATTTTATGCTTGGATCGGAACCGACAGAACATTTCACGCTTTACACACGTGTACTTCTTTTCATGCAAAACCCAGCAGTCTTCGGCGTTTCTGTTGAACGAGTTGTAAACTCGTTTTACACGGCAGACGGCGAGACCAATATCATCTATAAAATGGTGCCGACGAGGCGCATCAACTTCAGTGGCGTGGTGATTGATCGGCTGCTCTTTTCTAGCAATGTCCACCACCACGGCCACTACTTTTGCTACGTGGAATTGCCCATGGAATTTGCGTTGGCGTCGGACCTCGCCGGTCGACTGGACCTGCTAGTCGCAGAGCCAGGTTGATTGCCCGTGTTCTGTCCACGAGCCGGACTGGGTGTCTTATCGTGTTCAACGTCTTCTCCCATCAACTGACGGTACTTCTTAGCTATCGCCTCCCAGTCGGCGACGTTCTCTATCCTCTGGCTGTTGTTGAAGCTCAGCTGAGAGCCCAGGGGACTGAGGTGAACAACGCTAAGTCCGACGGAATCTGCACGAATATAAAAGTAAACGTTAAGTTCATAAAATTTCCTGGGGGGGGGGGGAAATAACCAGCACATAGTAAAGCGTTAAGCTGATGTATCATTATGATTATCTTAATGTCCAGTAATTTTACAAAATCCCGTCACGGTTGTTACTTGTTATTCTCTCAGATAACTGCTCAACGATAAAAGTAGTAATATTTTTTCGTTAATCCCATCGAATATCTAGACTATATCGTAGGTGTAAGAGGTAGAGATTTAGGTATATTTGAGCATAAACAGACTTAAGATAATAATAACTAAGAACAACAGTTACAATTCGCGACTAAAATTATAGATATAAATGATATAGAGCGATTTTGACCACATATTTGAGTCAATTTCGACCCTTTTTCTTCATTTAAAGATTTTCTGTAATTATTTTTCTTTTAAAGGTGAACTATTAACCAAAATCATTCTATTTATAGAATATTCCGTCATAAAATAATTGTTACCACCTATCTTACGTTAAATTGATAAAATCTCTACAAATGTATTTTTCACTGTACCTAAGCTATTGTACCATAGAAAAAAGATAAATTTTTAGCCTATTGATATGTCGAATAATTTGAATCTTTGAAAGAAATTGAGAAATACATGAAAATATTGGAGCAAATACTCCGATCCTAAGCTAATTTATGCTATCACAGTCTACTGAGTAAGACACAATCTTGAACGTAACAGATAACATTCCTTCACACGACACCAAGTCAAAGATAAGGCAACTAGAGAAAACTGTTACAGTTGGAGATAACATATTTACCTTTGGGTGCAACCTGTCCTTTCTTAACTTTGGAAAGCCACTTCGCACCCATTTTGGTCCTTGCGCTAGATCTCGATCGCTGCTGAAGACCCATCATTTGAACCAAGCTCGGTCGCTTACGATGAACCACTAGATTTGAAAGAAATATAATTTATTAGAATATTTATGGCAATGCGAATAATTATTTTAGCACGATTGTTCTTCAAAGGAAATAATAAAAAATCATATAATACATTGACAGTAAATCACTTTATTTTTTGCTGAATATTAGTATTTTAAATCGTAATATGAATGTTATTAATGGTGAATAATTTTAATTAAAATAGTACGTTCTTTCTGGTCAAATCCGGGTTAATAAATAATGTGGACATACGCTGTTAATTAAATTAATAATAATAATTTTATCAGTTAAATCACTCTCCTATTACATTCGTGATTATGGTCTCTTTATTATTCAAAGCATAAAATGAATCCATGAGAGGGATTGATAGGAATTATAAAGCTTTCTTACAGTTCATTATACCGCTTTTTAGATTGCTGTATCATTAGATTTTGAACCACACTATTTAATTTTTTAAAGCTTATAATGAAAAGAAATGAGGGTGTCCTCTGAATTAATAATCTCTCTGACATCTGTTTACTTAAGAGCGTGTTTTTTTCCTTACGTTTCTATTTATTCAAACAAAATAGGAGAAAAAAACCTTAATTTCAAAATGCACTTCTGTTTTCAAACTATTTTATATTCAATGTTAAATAGTATTATTTAATTAGGCTCTGAACTAATTTTCATTGATTTATATATTCATGAAGCTCTGAAGGATTGTAATTAATCGATATGAGGTGTATGTTTATCATCCGTTTATATTATATCATTCGATATAAAATTCTAAAACTGAAAAGCAAATCTTCAGTACATCAATCCTATTCTAAAACAAAGGTACGTTTAAAAGATATATAATTTTCCAAGATGCATTTACAAGCGAGATAAATTGTTTTCCGTTTCAGCGAGTAACTTCTCTATGACGGAATGAGATAGTTTACAAGTGTTAATGAAAGGCAAAGCGATTCCTTCGCAATAAAACGATGCTACTATTCTGTTGAGATAGAACTTTAAAGACTACGAAGAAAAACGAGAACTCGTTTTGTAGGATGCATATTTAATGTACTTCGAAACTTCCTCTCGTTAATGCGTCTCCAGTTTCGAGAGGAATTGTTGGATTTACTCTTCTCTAGGCGGAAGCCAGATGGACGCGGAAATGGTACGATAAAAATTAATGATATAATGTTAAGAAACTCGACAAACAGGAAAGTTTATCGTTTTACTTCCGATTTAGATAAGGGGAAGAATTTTGTTTTACGACATCTTTCACCACAAGTCTGTTTCTATAGGGATGAAAAGTATCGGCATTAATGAATAGGAATTCGCATATAGAAATGGAATTGGGGTTTAGGAGATGAAACGAAAGAGGACATTTCACAAATGGAGAATGATTTACCTTTCTGATGACAAGTTCTCAGGAAGTACATCAGCCAAGTAGTCACAAGGTTAAGTGGCGAAGGTGTGGTCGTTGTTCTGTGCATATTTCTAATCAACTTTGCCAATCCATACTTCCACTCCACGTCAGATTGAGCCTATAGTTAAGAAAATAATGCGGATTATTTCTAGGACGTATTTTTAATCATCAATCACTCTTCAGATAATAATGACATTATGACATTGAATTTTATGATATTGAATACACTTCATTAACATTATCAAACTTAAATCATTGAAAGTCAAGCTTTGATACTCGAAAATATTAGTAGAGCTAATCATAAGTGTTCTTTAAACGGCTAAGACATATCAAACGCATTCATCATTATGATATATATAACTTTACTTTGAGGATAATTCAAGGTAAGCAAATATATTCAGCTGGAGATAATAGCACATTGATGTTTAATACTGAATAACAATAATTATTTCTATAAAAATACTTTTATTTATTATCAATTTCAATCATATTCTAATAGCTAAGTGAAAATCATCCAAATTTATTGCGCAATATATTCATGCATTTTTTGAGCTCCTACGAACCCTTTAGCATTTGCAGTTTTTGGATCGACGTACTGACCTGAATCCTTTGGTAGGTGTCACTCATCATAGCAATGAGTAGATTAATGAGCACGACGACTGAGACCACCATATAGATTCCGAAGACGATCTTGAAGAGCGTGATGGTCCAATCGGGCTGCTCCTTCTCCAGTTTCAGGGAATTCACTTCCGTCATTCCGAAGATGGCATAAAAGAGTCTTTCGAAGGCCGTAAAAGGACTCATTTTTACTGCGAAGAAGAAAGGAACGGTGAAGGAGAACAGTCAGGAACATACAGAACCCTCGCGAAATGGTAAAAGGGGTTTCAAATACCAAATAAAGTTGAGATTATTTTCTTTCAGTCATTGGAAGTACATATTGAGAGAACTACATAAAAAGTAGTCTCGATCTAAAAAAACAAGAGATTCTTACAATTACGTTTTATAATTCCTAGGAGTAATTAAACCTTTCGCAAACTTAAACACTTTACGAACAAATAAGCTAAAATATTAAATAGATAATTCGGGTTTGAAATTCAATTAGATCTAATATTGTAATACAGTAGAATAAAATGATCCTTAAAATTCTTCACAAATCTGTTAATTAAAATTCGAAACTTTGATTTTGCGGGAAAAATTCTTTTGTTTCCTTTTTAAATTAAAATGAAAAATTCAAAAGTGTAACCATTGGCTTAGCTTTGGATGTTTTGAATCAGAGCGGATTCGTAATGTTTTTGAATAAATTATGCATTTTCAGGGTCAGTTTGAACAGTTAAATTTTACGTACTCATGATAAATGAATTCATCGAAACAATAATGGATGAATAATTCATTTCAAAATACTCAATTTTTACCACAATATCAAAATGGATTAGGCACTAAATATCAAATTATCTTTTAAATCAACATATTCATTAAATAAAGTACACGTTAGTATACGATAGATTAAATAGGTGTTTACAACTCCTGGCGGCTTGTAGGGTATTTATGTAGATGTCGATTCTTTAACACTCATTCAGATTTTGGAAACGGCAAACATTCCTGAAATTTGGGAGCTAGTTATTTATTTGTCGATGACACACTTATTTTCATCCGATGAAAATTAAAATGGCCTCCGAAATGGGTTCTTGGCTCTGATTCAAGTCTCACAACAACACAACAGCGTGTGTGGGAAGAAGCTGTCCGAGATGAAACAGAGCATTGGAATCAAGATGAAAGACTCTTGCGAGCACATTCCCAGACGATATTCGCGCAGATAAAATTAAAGCGTCCTTTTCCGATGAAATCGTCATCATTCCAGCATTCTTTTAAGTATTCCGTTTAATTCAAAAGGATCGTTAAACTAAAGAATATAGGACTTTGATATTGTTTTCCTAAAATTTTGAGCTACTCATTCGGAGAAACGGACCAATCCACACTTTGAAGGCAATTGGTATGCTAATGCTGCTAAGCAAAAGCAAATCACAAATATTTAACATAAATTTCTCGAATATGGATATCGGATAAAAAGACAAAAACTGAAATAACTTCGATCATATATGGAAATTTCCGATTTTCGAGAAAGTTTTCCGACAAGCCGAAATTAATTTACCAAATTTTAATTATCGTGGGAATATTTTCCCAAGTAATCAGAGATTGGGTAATTTTAAGTAACACACAATATATACTAATGCAATAATACTTATATACTAATATTGTGTTTTGTTTATCTTGTAATAAAACGAGTACTTAGAAAATGAGGCAAACGAAAAGTACACGCAAATAAGGGTATACATACGCTCTATGAATATTCCGTTGTAGTTCATCGGTTTTTTATGCTTTGATTCTTCCGCAAAAGGATGGTTCAGCGCCACGACGTGCATTGAGAAGCCGAAGATGAAAATGGAGAGCACAACGGTGAATCTGCCCAGATCTTTCATCAGATCACCGATGATGATGGCCCATGGACCAAAGAGGTGATGGAACGAGAGGAAGTCGAGGATCTGCACGCAGGAAAGCAGGAAGGCTATGGCCAGCAACTGATTTCGCAGGTACATGAGGGTGGGCCAATACGGACGTGATACAAGAGAGAACAGTCCCAGGAGATGCAAGGCAACACCCAGCACCCCAAAGCCAAGAACAGCTATCTGTTTGGACGAAAGAAAACAATTCGTCAGGTCATGAAAATCGAAAGAATTTATGAATTTAAAGAAAACTATATTTTTTGAAATATTATTTGTAAAAATAATTTTATATTTATTTTATTTTGTTCTATTCTTTAGTCGAAAATTATACAAAATTCTGCATTATTTTTCAGAATCAATAACCTAGAAATAAGAAATTAAATGTATATGTTATTCAAATGGATAATCAGTACTATATTTATTTAGAATAAATTCGAGATTTTAATCCCAAAAACTTAATCCCGTGAAAGGATATTTTGC
This sequence comes from Pantala flavescens, assembly GCA_020796165.1. Taxonomy (NCBI): domain Eukaryota; kingdom Metazoa; phylum Arthropoda; class Insecta; order Odonata; family Libellulidae; genus Pantala; species Pantala flavescens. The sequence goes on along the minus strand of CM036884.1, from coordinate 8,608,359 downwards.
ATCATACAGAATTTTTGTTCTGGCTATCGCATCTGAGTACAACGAACCTTGGTTGAAAAATCCTGTGACTTAATTATTTTTTTTGGCTTACCTTTTTTTAGTTTCTCGTATATTTTTGTGTTGAGTGGAAAGAGAGTGCGTAAAAATATAAAAGCAGTCTCAATGAAGTGACTGAAAGATATTGGATGCTATCTATTCATTCTCACTCACAAAAGACCTTTCTAATATCCATGGGAATTTGAACACGAATGGAAATTTGAATTTACACACGAAAATACCTTACGTTTGAAAAGATCCCTCTGGGAAAGCCAGAGATATATTCGAGTTCTCTTGAGTATTCGAGGAAAAACCTCAAAAGAACATATTAACTGAAGTTAGAGTACAATAAAATTTAGCAACACAATTGATTACATTTTAATTTTTTGTGTACTTTCTTTAAATTACTTCTTATAAGTTAAGCATTGAAAATATTCACGAGATAGTTCTCACCACGCTCTTAAAGTCGGCACTTTCAATAGAGCAGAAAAGGTATTAATTCCGAAAATAGAAGGAGAATCAGTTCCACGAATCGCTCAATTCAAATTTAATTACTGGCACTTTGCAACTGAAGTGCTTTCGTATCCAAGAGATGCGAAAGACGATAACTTTGGATGCTAAGTAGGCCAGCAGGTCTAAAGTTGCTGCCATTGTTACCTTAATTTTTCAGTTCCTTAAACTGCATCGAAGACAATGGAATCATGGGATCGATATGAGTTCATTTAAGAAAAAGAGCTGTTTAAAGCCCTGCATTCTGAAGATATCCGTTCGCAGAGGAATGGTGTAGAGACTCATGATTCATAGAGTCAAGGGTCTACGAGAAAGAATACTACAGATCATTTAAAAAACGAATAAATCTGATTTAAAGATGAAACATTCTTTCATTAATTAATCAAAATTGATGTTAATATGTTATCTTTTTATCTCAGGAAATAGTTTGCAAAAAATATACGACAAAAAAATGTATTAAATTTAGATATTTACATTGTCTTACTTATCATTTAGTTTAAATTATAAACAATGGAAAGTAATTAAATTTAATTAAATCTGTTTGACGTGAAAATGCGCTGAAATTGTTAAATACGATTTTTTTAATATTTCAAATGATATTCGAAAATAATTATGACGGTGAAAGGAAAGAGATTAAAGGAGATGATTTTCATCATCATTATAATCCAATGAACTAAATTATGAATGATTTGGATCGACATTTCCACTTTAGATAATAAGATTTAAAGGTAAAGAATGATATTTTCCTTTTATCGAAATATTAATTGTGTCCGCACTTCCAGGCTCTCATTTGGGCAGAACCATTCGGGAGTAACCTTCAAGACACTCTCGTGATTAATTAAATCACCCCTTCCAATATCACAAGCCCCAAGTAATCGCACAAACACGATCCCATTGGGTCATCCACGCCCGAAAAATTACGAGAGGAAGAAAGGGTAATGGAAAAGACGTTCACCCTTCCCCTTTTTAGGCGCGAAATTAATCATCCACTGGCAGGGGACGGAAACGACTGACATCGCACGACTCGGAGGAAAACAAAAACCGATGGATCGATATGACCCTTTCGATGGGTTTACCTTGATCCATCCCAGGCCGCTCTTGTCGCTGGGGTTCGTCAACTCGGACAGCAGCAGACCGGACAGCCAAACGAGGAGGGCCCACTCGTACCAGTGAGGGAAGAGGTTGGGTCTCACGAAGTCGTGCATCGGAGTGATGCCGACCAAGGACAGAAGGATCATAAGGTAGATGTGAGAGGTGAGGTATGACATGAACTTGATGATGGGGATTTTGTTGAATTTGTGGCCCAAGGGTAGGGTGAACCATACCCAAACGGGTGGACAGATGAGGAAAGAAAGGAAGAGCACGAAGATCCTCCAGGAGGGCCAGTTAAGGTTTCCACGCCAAAGTTCCTAGAATACGCAAAGGAGAGATATATAAATAAGAGTGTTAGTGGGAGATGAATGAGTGGGTGTCTGAGACGACAGACGATGAGACAGGCGAGGGCGAAAATTTCAAATTAAGGAACATCAACGCCACCTGATCACCAGAGGGAAGCACCGGAGTAAAGGGGTGACGGTAGGTCTTGGGAGACGGAGCGATATCCCAAGAAAGTTTTCTTTGAATGAAGGATTAAAGTCTATTTCCTTGGGAAATCATAGGATAAGGAGAGGCAGATTAAGTTCAAAAGAAAAACAAGGGTAACTGGGATTAGAAGGGAAATTTATGATCCGACTTCTTTATTGTTTCCCACGTGGTCAACCCTGGGCTTCTGCAAGTTTCCCAAGAGGAATTTAAAAGCATATCTTCATACCTGAATCATTGGAGAAATTACAAAATTCAATAAATTTGTATTATTATTACATCCATTATCGAAATCAGATGTTCATTATTTTCATTCGATTGCTTTCATTATTCCTTTAATCTAATTAGAAATGGATTGTCTTCCATTTTTGTCTCATCGATTATTCACGCAGAAACATGGAAATCTCTTAAAGCAAATTTAAGATCGCCTAAATTAAAATGTGGAATGATCGGAACAAGACTTGTTTCTTGGATTCTTTTTTGAGTACGATGATTTGCTTATCCCAAATATTGTGAACTTAAAAACATACTGAGTAATAATAGAATCAGGGAAAGGTAGGTATAACTCAGCAAAAATGTTTAAGCAAATTGATGGTAATAGTGAAACACGAAAATAACGACATAATGCGGCATAGTGGTTTAGTGGTTAGGATAGCTCCCCGGGTTTGTATAATTATGTCTTCATATTTCACTTCTGTTTCACCTTTAGTAGGATTTGAATATTTTGTTTATTTATTTGCAATCGCAACAGAACGATTTTTAAAAATCTTCTTCATTTGAAAATTTGATAGAGGATAATACTACATAAACTAAGAAGAATATGAGGAATCAAAAAATTCAAAATTGAGGAAAAGAGGCTTAGTCCATTTAAATTGAATGAATTAGAAAACTTGACTCAGTTGACTTGACTTGAAGTTTTTTCTCTAGTTAACGCTGTAAATGGAGTACTTGAATCCATCACTTATGCGAACTCTTTACTCAATGAGTATCCATTACATGAATATTTAAATATATTCATTGCAAAGAAATAAATCCATCAATTATACTCCAATTTACTATAAGTACGTTCATACCCATGTTCAAAGTGTGGTCCTATGCGATAACCACATCACCAAGATTTTGATTTCCTCGAAGAGCACTGAAAATAAAAGAGTTGAGTCAAACTCAAACATTATAAAGGCTCATTTATCACTGATTTCTTGGCTCATTCACTGAGAATCCTTTTCCATAGATAATAGGTACGTAATTAGTAAATGTAATTGGTATCGTATGCAAAGATCTAATTTAAAGATTATGAAAGAAATTACAATCTTCTAAAAATTAATTTCAATGAGTGACATGCATAAAGGAAGTTCCTTCTCTTTTTTAATTTTTCCTCTTCATCGGTAGCCTTTCGCACATACATATTATTTCCTCGTTAGAAAAAAAACAGTTATCTACAAGTTGCTAAGAACTAGTCTATTAACACGAAAACCAAAAATAGAATTCCGAGGAAAAATTAGCTGATAATTATCTCAATTCCCTTCATTACGAATCGTGTATTTATTTCCAATTGCTAGATTGTAGATTTTTCAGAAGAAGGAATCACATTTTAAATGAATGAATGTGGTTAGCACACAAAAAATGGAATTGAAGTAAATTATGATTTCAGACAATTGAATTACGTATTAAAGTTGTACTTAGTTCCGTTAATAAACAAACATATCACTTAAATTTTCCAAACTAGAAACAGATACAAATCTAAAATATGTGAGATCTACATTTCGTGTATCTATGCTAATATGCACCTATGTACGATTGACAAATGACAGTCAAGGTCGGAATCCTAAATGAACAGACGCGAAAAGCTCATTATGATTGGTTTAATTAACGACACTATGACGAAAGAGACTTTACTAACGCGTGCGGAGGAAAAAGGACGAACGCACGGCGGAATAGAAATTTCAACAGAATATTTGGGTCAATAAATAAGTACCTACGATAGGTTCTATCCCCAAAGGAAGTAGAAAAAACACTCGATTAAGGTAAAAGGGGACCCGACCTAGACATCAAACGCAAGAAATTGGGCTTCCGAAGAAATGCCAAGAATCTTTTTGCCGCAAGGAAATCGTAAAAGGGGCTTATTTACCAATATTTCTCCTCCGCCGTCGAAACTCCCTCAAAATTTACGAGACGATTTTCAACATCGGGTTTTTCCCTGCTTGTCTTATACCAGAAGCGCCAGAAGAGCGATATTTTCAAATCCAAAGCAATCTAAAAATTCGTACTTGATTCTCTAAAGACTACTGCTAACTGAGTTTCCATTAACTTTAGTCACGTCAGTACGCGTGACCTACATGCAGTGGATAAATGAAAGATGTTACGGCTTTATGTACGCCCGGATGATTCGATTGAAAATTTCAATATCCAATGGAGATAACAGTTCGAGTGATGCACACATGATTGAAGCACAGCGGCATGAACTAGAATGATGTGGACTTCTTTAAAAAAGATCTCGTTTGCAAACACAAACTCATTGTAAGTAAACTTTCAAAGTTAAGGTTGACATTTACGAATTGTAAGAAAAGTTTTAAATGAAATTTTTTAGAGTACAATTTGAATAAAATAGAATTTTTTATAGAATAGCCGTTTAATATTAAGAAGGTATTGCAACAGAAACGAATAATCATCATTATACGTTTTTTGTGTGCATCTTAAGTTATTATTGGTCTTAATTTATATTTTATCCTGAATTACATCTAATACAATTATATTTAAAGCCTTGTAATATCTTCTTTCCAATTCTTATCATATATCCATATTATTCCACTTGTAATCCATTCTTGGGAAACATTCCTGCACTTTAAGTCATCCAAAAAGCTTGTGCGCAACCCAATTATAATACGAATCACGTTAACTCTTGAAAATGTTTATTATTCTCACTTAAAATTGATCAGCTTCTAAAAAACAGGTATTATTTACATAACGATAGAGTAACGTCGACGATAAAATGCTTCCGAAAAAGATTGGACCAACTCTACTCGAGAAAAGCTCCGATTGACATTCCAAGCTCGTTCGAAAACTTTCCTCGGAAACGGGAACCGATCTCCTCAATAACTTCCGAATCGGATTATGGCAAAAATACCATCCAATCTCCCAGACTCTAACAAAAGACACGCGTTGCGAAGCCTAAAATCGGCGATGGCGTTCGGGAAACCGCTTTACTCCGCGATCAAAAGAATGATTTTTTGTTAACTTCATTTCCTGGATCCGTGAATTCGTTTAATCGAACCAATGCGTCGATAGATTCTGGAGAAAAGGCGTTCCTGAGTTGTTGTACGTGGGCTAAATCCACTAGAAGAGTGCGCTACAACTAATTTTCTCAGTTGGATTTTACGAGGTAATCGATGTATCGGAACAATAGGCTCCCTCACTTTTTATACATCGATGATGTGGCAAAGTGCGCCGTTCCGGAACCTCGTGGGGTTCCCCCCCTGAGGAGTCCCCGCAGCGTGGTTATGGTCACTAATGGGGATGAGGGAATCACTCCGTGATCACGTATGGACACGTGAGTGCGGTCGGAATGCGTCTATGCTTCCTCCAATACACGCTCAGCGTTCTTTTCGATCCAAACCGCGATTCCCATTAACCGCTCATGGGAGCCATCGATCCACGATAAAAGTAGCTTTATCGGAGCCGAAAAACGGGAAAATGGGGCGTTCGGAAAAAATATGATGGAATTCCCGCGAGGTACGTAGATAAGAGATTTAGACGTACCTGTTGGAATTTTTATCTCGTTTTTGAGACGATATTTTTTTTCGGAATGAGTTTCAAAGGATTTCGGTAAATTATGGTTTAATATCGTTTTGCGAACTCAAATTAAGTTATGAGCAAAACGAGTTTGAATTGTACGGTCTGAAAGATAAATTACTACACTTACATCTTTTCTAAGAAGGAACGCTTGATGGAATAATTGAATTTTTTAAGCAAATGGCTGCAAATAGTGCTGTGGAGAACCTATGAGCCATAATAATCACTAACTTTGATTCATTGCGATGAAATATAGTTAATATATATAGTTTATATATATAATTCCTTGCCATTTATGATTCCTTTTGACGCTCTAAAGACTGAGTTGTAATCTGAAATCTTTATTTAATATTCTCTACAAAATATGCTTTAATACAATCAATAAAAAATTCATAAATAATAATATAAACAAGTTTCTTTAAATAAGAATAGTTATAAATGGAGATTTATTGATAACAAATAACTTTAGAGTGTATTGGAAGCAATTTATGAGTATTTTATGAGCAATATCCATTGCTAATTCTTTCCCAATTTTTTTAAATTTCAAAGATTAAAACTCCTCCCTTTGACGTCATTTCCTAATTCATATTTTAAATCTACGGTAGAATTCCTTGAAATTTATTCATCTAAAGATTTTGACTTTCCTTTTGATGTCTTCCCATAAAGATTTCCAAATACTCCTTGCATTCCTCCAACACGTACTTAACACTTTCACGTCCTATAATATTCATCTGGAGATGTGAAAAATGCACCTAATAGTGTTGTAGATGCTTTGGAGAGCCTTTTATGAGATATGAGTTTATTTATTCAGCAAAGAATCCAGCGAGAATATTAATATGATATCCCTTGCCAAAGGTAAGGCTCGCATACATGAATATAGAGAGTTTGAACTAGAAACACAAATATTACATGAATTATTTACGTCGCGGGAGTCTCTATAATTCGAGTGGAAAGTAATTAATAGAATGAAAGTAAATTAAGTCAAAATGATAAAAATATAAAATGATCAAAATATACTTGTAATATTATTACTGCATTTTTCAAATTTACCAAGAAAGTATTTCGATGGTTTAAAAGTTATAATAAAACGATCGCATTATTATAAGAAATAAATATGCTTTGTGAGAGATTTAAGAGTAATAATTTCGGTAACCAATTATTATGTATTGACGTTGATACTTCTATTTTGACTTTTTCCTTACAATGCAAAAAAACATTTCAAGCTATATTGTCCTGCATTAAAATTATCGAAATGCTGATAGTCAGTTTCGGTATACGTATAAGAATTTATATACAAGGGAAGGTCATCGACCTATAAATTATTCCTTAAAACTCGATTAAGTGCTAATATGTGATGCATCCCTAAAGAACTCATCACTTCTGAAGTTGAATATTTCGAATTTAAACATTCCTTTTAAGTTTGGCACCGTTGCGTGGCGAAATGATTTCGCACAGTAATTTATGAGCGAGGCTCTAATTCCCGCGCTTATCTACGATACAGGAATAGATATCTTGGGAAATGAAGTTTTAATTTATATGTGAGTAAATTATTGCGAATTCTGAGCCAATGCGTGTATCGTTCGCAATTCATGGTTGCGATTTAACGAGCCAAAGGAATTTTCCTCGCTTTTATAACGAAATGAAATTCCCTTACACAGCATTCCTTACGTCAAACCTAGAGATGTACGGACTTCGACAAAATTGAAAAAACCTGGATTTGGAAGATGTTTTTTTTTTTTTTGAAGGAAGTATACTTAAATTTCAATCTATGAGTATCTTAAAGAAGTTGATCTTATTTAAATACTGATAATATTGCTTTGATATGTTCACCCATCCTGCTTCAGGAGTAATGCATAGAAATGCTTTCGCTAAATTTGAATATGTAACTCGCTTTGATAACCATGAATCTAGAAAGAGCTCCAAGGAAAGCATGCAGATAGAGTTAGATAAACGAGAGCTCGATTCCGTAATATTACGTTAGAAATTTCAATGCTCTTCCATTTATACAGGAAAATTTTATCGTTTTAATATTTAAAGATCCTGTTAAAATGTACTTGGTAAAGGAATACTTCTAGTGGAATATCCAGATTCGAGATAAAATATTATTAAGATATTTTCTGTATACGATTACCTTTTAGCCTTTTTTATATATATTTTATATAGTATTACACATCTCGTAATATTGCTTCAAAATTCTTTTCCAGTCATTTTCAGGCGACTTTTTCAATGACACCACAATTCTATCACACAAAAGGGGGATTGAGTTGCATTGGTCCAAGAGACGAAATTCGTGCCGGTCATGTACCGTTGGTGAGGCCATAACTAATTCGTAATCGAATGAAAAATGCGGAGGAATGTTGGTATTGGTCACTGTGCGCATTCAATCAATGTTCCTTCCATTGGAGTGCGGGGGAATAGAACAGTCACGCGCTTTCATCGACTTTGCGTAACCAATAAACAGGTTTCGTACTCCGAACGACAGCCATGTCTCGTTACAAAGCGTGCGCTCACTCAAAGCACTTTATTCGATAGAACGAGCATCGCAGATTCTGAAATGAGCTACACATCGTGAGAATCTATTCAAACCCGCGAGCGACGTGTCCTAGTACACGCTCTTGAAAATGAGGGAGGGAATTCTTTGTCTCCGTGTTAAAACACGCACTAATTAGGCTGTTAATTAATTCCTCATGGGTTACTGTTTATCCTTACAAGTATATGAACCTAATCAGTATGGTATTTTAGTAACAAAAGTTTGGATGAAATACGTTGCTAGCGAGCGACTGTTAAACATTTTTACATAACTACGAAAACAGTTTTCGCTGGAAACCCAAAACATAAACAAAGCAGTATGAATGTATACGTATACCACTTAATGAATGCTAAATATATATAAATACAATTTGCTGTATAAATATATAAATATATATAAATATAGAGATACATACATCTATATATAGAGATATATTTTAATTAGTATCATTAACAAGTTGTAGTGCGTCAAATTAATCCTGCATCATTCTATGAAATAGTGGAATTAGCCGCAACACAAGGTGTTTTGACCGAACTTAGGTTTGCGCAAATTAAATATTAAAAATAATAGCCTTATAATTCATAATTGTCGAAAGGATTTGGATTTCTTTTTGAAGATTAATAAGGCATCATCGTTGTATGAAATTTCAAGTGGAGATTTACTTTCATTCGAGACAACTTTCCTTTATATATCATCTGAAATAGGGGACGAGAGCGTCCAATACAAGAAGTAGGGAACAACTTAGAAAGAGGCAACGCAAAAGAAGAAGAGGCAACAGATAGAAGCACTTTAGAAGTTGAGGCGTCGAAGGGGGTGTGGGAGAACAAAAGGGGTGGTCCGAAGAAAGAATGGCACACTGGAGGGAATTGGAGAAAAGAAAAGGACCTTAGATAAGGGAAAGGGTGGCCGTGACCGAGGGAAGGAAAGGGACATAATTGGTTTTGAAAAGAAGGGGATGATTTAAAGACGCAAATGGAGAAAAAGTTAGTAAGTAATTGATTAACGTTATACATGCAGCATCTGAGAGATAAAAAAAGGTAGGGATGAGGTTAGAGTTACTCGGGAGAGTATTTGTATGAGGTGCGGACATTCAAGTTTAAGAATAAGATACATAGAAAAGGAAAGAGCTGAAAAATTGAGTTTCAAGAGGAGTAACAAGACATGGCGATAAGAATACTTCGTAATCAAACTGATCCTCCTGGAAATCAGAACGGTGTACGATAATAAATATCACAATGTCGTGATCTGATAACTACTTCGATATTTTCAATGGAAACTGACAAATTGTGTACAAAATCATTTCAATAGACGTCCAAAGGTGAGCTTCGAGATGTGTAGTTATTTCTTCAACATCCTTCTCAGCTCGGCCGAGCAAGTCGCAATTTTTACCGCCAAAGCGATTGCGGCCTGGTCAGTAAAAGCTGCGGTCTAGCCACGTGGTCGATTGCGGCATGACGCACGCCAGCCAATTGCCCCGGGATCGATATAGTGTCGGCTCGCTTAAATAGTTAGTGTTTGTCGTGCGGGAGGTCCGGCCGATATTTCCGCATTCATCGAGAGATGGTTTTTGATGGCTTTTATGTCGTATCGGAGGCGTTAATGGACAAAGAGCACCTTTTTGGAATCGAAAGCGAAATGCATCGATGAATAAAGGAAATGTGTTTGAAGTGTATCCGCGACAAAAGCACAATGGGGAAAGGAAGCCCCTTTCATGCCAAGGGTGAGAGCAATCGATTAAGTCGTGATGCAATTCAGGGAAATTAGACTTCGAGAGGGGTTGAGAAATTGGTCGATACAACTGATATCGAGATTTTACTTTGTATGCTTTATATTGTACATCGTAGTCACTTTAATGAATGTTTTTGTGGGAATGAACGTCAAATCGTCATGACGCTCGTAAACTTTACCTTAAAAAGTCAACATAAACAGAATTCGTCTGTATATCTGAAGAAAGTAAACAAGATATCGACTTAATTTGAAAAAAAAAAATGAATTAATCACTTCAAAACCCTTACGATAATGAAGCTCTGCATTAGCATATTTTGGTATGATCAATTGGCATTTCATTTCAAATACTTCACAATAATATAATAAAATTAGTTAATACGATATTGATAATTGATTCAACTATTATTTAAGTCTTTTATTATATAATTACTTCTACAAATTGTATAAATAACTTCTGAACCACTAACTACCTATTATTCACTATAAATAAAACATTTAACTATTTAACGAATGAAGTTACCATCTCAGGTCATGTCATAAGTAGTTATGCTGTGCCGTAAATGTCGTTGGACGGTGTTTATACTTTCCAGGTAAATGTTTCCTTTAAGGAAGGGCAGCGCACAGTCTATGAAACCGCACTAACCACGTAACATAAGGGCACTCAAGTGATGACTTAATCTCTGCGGTCAGAAAATAGAGAACATATGTAAATCTATACTTCGAGTGGTCTATCCCGCTACCACAGGCGTAGTGCGATCTCGCTCTAGCCTTTTCCCTGTTTTGAAAGATCCATTGAGGATCATCCTGATAAACACTGATACAGTTCATCACTTCAAATTTTCTCTATAATATTAAGCGAAAGAGTGAATCTATTTTACCAGAGCTTCTGTAAAGAGCTAGATCGATACATAGTTAGAGCATTTTGAGGCCAAACTCAAGAAATATATTCTAAAATAAAGGACAATTTAATACCGAAATCATTCAAACCGTATCGTATAAATACTTTAACATACATTTTAAGTTTATATAAATCTCATTTATCCTTCTTTAAATGCTGAAGTTATAGATAAGGATTTTAATTTTCAGAACTCGGAAAGAATTTTATATACTAGTTCTAATTGATGATCTTCATTATTTATTTCAGTGGATCCATCGCAATCATAAATTTCCTGTACCAAAAATTGTAATCAATCTCTTTAAAGTAACATCCTATTAATAGTTTTTTTCTTTTGTAGGATTAAAATAGTTTCATTTAATAACAGTGTGGTAATGATAGACCGGCATCGAAACACTGATTGACCAAGATCCCAATGTTTGAGAAACTCAATGCGAAAACTTATTAGTGCATTTTACTGCGCATAACCTGTGCACCAAAGGGCAGTTTCGCAATGACGGCATAAAAACCCCACTTTCGTCCGCCATAACTTACATCCTAAACGCCAACGGTTCTCGTTTGGGACGTAAAATGTTTAACGCGCCTCGTATTCGTTAAAACGCTAACTTTAAGCCATCTTGGCCTCGTGCAGAGGCCTCGTTTGGGAAAAGTGCCGGAAAATTTCGGCAGAAAATTTTACGGTCCATCGTCCGCAATGAATCATGGGTATCGCTTTTCCCGCGCGACGAGAGGGTGACATAAAACTTGGCTCTGGCCCATCCTCTCCCCTCATCGGCCGTACCTGTAGGTATCTCTGGACCACAGTGTGCGCGATCACTTCCTTCTGTTCGTTTTCGATGAGGACGTCGAGGAATTCGATGTTCCTGCGGTCCGTGGCGCAGAGGACCCTTCCTGCAGAGTCTGCACCTGCCGCCAAGGCCAGCAGTTCTGTTGCCATCGTCTCGCACATCTTGCCCGCCGATATTAAATCCTTGGCTCGCTCTTTCTCCTGAAATGACAGATCGAAGAACGTGTGTATTTTTTTAATGGAGTGAGGATCGTTTCCAGGATGCGTCCTCCTTGGTTTCTCACATCTCTCGAGTATGTGCCGCGAATAATTTAGCCTTCCGCAGGAATTTTTGGTTCTTTTTTTTCCCCTTCGCGTTTTATATTGGAGGCGAGGAGAGTAAAAGCGTCATTCTACCACTCGCGATAATTACTCCGACTTCAAGAGTAGGATTTATCTCTTACTAAGGTTACAACCCTTCTCACGCGCGTGGAGAATTTTAATTTGTAGGCCGTGAGCGCAGACGATTTAGTCCTGTACGACATTTATATCGTTTCGCGAAGTGAATTTCGTATTTTATTGCGACGCGTGAGCACATCTTAAGTGCGCGGAAAATCTTGAACAGATGTTACGTGTTTTGAGGCTTGGGAATTTCAAACCTTTATCACGGTTCTCGGTTGACAAATTTTTGGCGAAATATTCCAAAATGTTTGATGATGAATTTATTGTTGATTTCCCAAGAGTTTTTTAAATTTTACCTATCAAAGTTCATTTCCAACAAGCAAAGCAAAATTTTCGAAAATTTGTTCACAAAATATGGTATTTTACATTATTTATGATCTTTATCATTATAATTCATTAATTCTCTTGACAGATACATTTAAAAAGAACTGCTATAATCGAGGCGATGAAGTATTTTTTTAACTATATCTAAAAGAAGAACGTAACAAAAACTAAAAATTAATAACCATTAAATTTTGCTAAAATAGAAGAATTAATATATTTATTTTAATTTTAATCATTTTTATTTTAATTATATTTTAAATACGTGTAATTCTATCTTACTAAAAGGCAAAAAATCTTATTTTTAGATAGATAGTATTGAATTCATAGGTATTTTATATTATATTAGTTAAATTAAATAAGGGAGTTTTAATGTATATTTATACCGACCTTTACGTTTATCGAGCAAAAAGGATAAGTTTTACTCTAAGTAAAAAAGAAAACTGTGTCAGTTGTTTTTCTCACCTTGGTCGATAAATTCATGAGGATCTTGGAAAGTTTAGCAGCTGTGTCCACAGGTGCTGGAGAGACAAGCACGAAGTACTCGATTGGCTTGTTTTTGCTGTTCTTACTGCAAACCATCAAGTCGTACACAAACTGAAATGAGAGAGATAAGAGGTAAAACGCCGTTAAAATTCAAGTGATGTTTCATTTAAAGTCTAATTGCAATGTCAGAGAGCGATCCAATGGAGAAACGGATCTCTAATTAAGCCCATCCTATTAAAAGTACCAATTATAAGAATGTTTCAAATCAAGTAGATGAAAGATAAAATTCTGAAAGAGACAAAATGACATTCTCTTGTACATGATCCGACAATAATGTTATTAATAGATAGGCTCTCTATTTAATGGAAAGAGTAAATTAAAATGAACCATTTAATAGATATGCTATCGATGTTAAATAATCTGGCATAATTAGCAGCTTAAGTTAGCAACCATTTTCCAATGTCAGTTGCTAAGATTTTTTTCTTCATCTTGAAAATTTTTATCTTCGCTTAAAGTTGTGACAAAGGATGTACATTAAGTAAAAAGTGACTTAGAAATGAAAATATTGAGAAATTTACTTAATCCTCTGCTTCCATTCTTCGATTCTTTCACGCAGTTACTTCATAATGATTGCGTACTATCATAGTATATTATAATTAATGTACGCTCTGAGGATTTAGTTTTTGAAAGAAGAAGTAGAGAAAATAAAAATTTGGTTGTGCTCAATTCTAAAAAACAATATTTTTGCTCTCATAAGTTCAAGTACACTAAAGTAAAATTTGTTAAATAAGTGAAACGTTCGAAATTTGTTAAATATGCAATTTCTTCGAAACTTTTTATCTGTTGTACCTAAGGAAGAAGTTTCAAGGAAATCCACTTCCATGAATTCGAAATTCATATATATATTGATTCTTTCTCCGAAGAAGCGCTGAGGGTAGGAATTCTCAAAGGAGATATTTATAGAAATGGTTGGCATTCATTATGATAATATTGTCAAGAGAGTCGTTGAGCATACACATTTAAAATATTTCGTGGATTATAAAAAATAATTAGAGGGAATAATATCCAGATATTAAGATCTAATTTATAGACAGTGTGCATATTTGTATAAACTGAAGGACCTATCTACTGTCAGAGGATGCACTGTTGCATAATTTCGCAGGACCCTTTCTCTACGCCCTCTGTTGTTACTTTGAGTAACCGTAGCTGAATCCTAATCGCCTTTGACAGTAGACCAACACACAATCAAAGTTCCCGACGCGGGATTTGAAACTTTCGAGGGCCACAAATTCCAGCAAGCGGTCTTCCCACTCTTTCCGTGCCTTCATGGTCTATTTGGAAGGAAACTCCTGGAATTTTTAGAGAAAGGAAGCGCCGGCGATCGGGTTCGAGACGTTAATAAAAGTATAGCCTTTAATTCATGGACTCCGCAATGGCTATAGCGCCCGAGGACTCGTATTCTTTCACTCGATACAATGGAGATAAATATGAACGTGAAGGGATAAAAGAAGCCACTGCGGACGACTTCCGGAAAGATTCACTCTTAAGAGCCCTTTTTTATCGGCTATCGCATGGCCCATTTCCAAAATGTTCACGAGAGGACATTAAGGAAAGTAAAGTTATCAAAAAATGAATGAGGGCTTCTGGAATGGGCGCTGCCGACCGCTGTTAGACTCCATAAAAACGAAGGGGCGTAATCTTGAGATGGATTTTCACTGTTATTAAGTAAAAAGAGAGGAATAAATGAGAGGAGATGGTGAAAGGTGACCGATTTAACGACTTTCCCTCTTCGGATGATGGTTAACATGCAAAGGACATTAAATTGGGGCCGTAATGCGAAGGTCAATATCGAGCGAGTGCATGCTAAAATAACCACGACAATTATCGTGCCCTAAAATGCACTTCTGATCATTGACCTATATTCTTATTGCTTTCCTACCGACGTAAATGTTATCTTCTCATTTTGACTCGGACTCCAGTTACGATATGCGCGGTATAAATATTGGTCGTTTGGATCCGTTTTCTTCTCTCGAAGATAATGAATGAATAACGCCGTAAGGTTCGATCGTAAAAATGTCCCGTTTTATGGACGTGTGTTGCAACTGTAGGATCCATTTGAATGCATTAGTGTTTGAATACAATAACCAGCGGCGTTCTCCAACTATTTTCTCACAGATGTTTCTCAGACATGCTACTCTTTTATTTATCATAATAAGTCGATGCGCAACTGTTTGGTTGGAATAGCAGTTTTTTATTGAACTCTGTTTCATACACAATTATTTTATTTCGACTTTTTTATAAAATAGGCCTTCGGTGTTTATAAAACTTTCCATTCGCTCATTCCTATAAAATTCTGTTCGATTTTAACGGTACGATTTAGTGAGACTAGCATTACTTTTTATTTGTGAGAGGAAAAAAAGATATAAGTGCATTTTCTAGGTTAAACAAGGTACTTAATAACTATTTGGCCCTAAAATATTAAGCTAAGAATTCTTGGACTATTTGCATTACCAATTAAAAGATATATCTATTTATTAACTTAAAATTTATTATGTTCACTCAAGAAACTTCCCAAACTTAAATACAAAATATATTCTTGTAAAGCACTTGATTATATAAGTCTAAATCAGAAGGAACCAGATGATTAATGAGCTATTTATTTCAACTTGGAATGCATTCATATTAAAATTAAATCATCCGTCATTTTTAATCATAACTTACCTAAATGAAGTAACATTAATACGCCAAAATACACGATAAATAAAATACTTCGTTGATAACGATTTTGAGAAATAAAAGGGAATAAAGCAATGAGTGGAATTAATTATGCCTAAAGCTAATTTAAACTCTTAAATAAATTAAATTTCTTTCATAAAATCTCTTCCCATTTATTCGAAAAAATTAACCATCATCCATTGAATAGAAGCCGATAGTTTATGCTATCCTAGATATACTGTGTATATACTGTATTACATCAAGCGTGTTTAGATATAATAGGTTTGGCGAGTCCAGCATCGCGTAAACTGTTTTTTAAGAATTGCTAAAAGATTATTTCACTCCCTCCTTCCCAATGCTGGATATTTGGCTTCAAAAATTATCACAAGATACGATTGCAGCTCACGTTCAGAAAACAAACACGAGTATATATAGAGGGAGAATTTTCGACTTGTTTACTCTTTACTTGACAGCAACACTTTTAGAACATGAAGAGATATCGCACTGAGGAAAGACTACACGTAGCCCACAAAGATACGAAGCTTGCTGTACAGCAGATTTGATAAAAACCTTACGGCATTCCAAAAGCGACCTTGAATGTAAATGAATGAAGGTTTTAGGGGCGTACGTGTTTGTGTACCCGAAACTAACGCAAGTACACTCAAATCAAGTACTAACCCAAAATTTGCCACTAAATGAACAAAAGGGTCTCTTTGGTGTATTAGCAGTATAAGGTGAATGAAAGTAAAATATTATACCGGAGAATGTATTCTCAATACATACTATACTGTGTACAATATATAGTATACAATGAGATATTTTTTAAAAATTGACTCATTTACGCCCTAAACAAAACCCCGTGAACAATACACAAACATGTAAACACCGACATATTGTTTTTTAATTTTTGAAATAATCTAATTTATATTTAAGAGGATGGAATGAGTTTGAGTTGTTAAAAATCTTTTCCTTGAGTTCACATATTTATCTTTAACACCTATACAAGCATTTAAACATGTACATCCCTATAAATTTTAAAAAATATCTCGAGGAAATGTTAGATGTTTTTCTAAGATCGTGAATATATGATTTTGAATCTTTCGAACGATTAACAATCCCAGATGAGATTATTAGGAAAATAAAGTAGATGCAGAAGCGAAACCATTCGACCGATTTTAAACACGATTATGTATGTTAAGTGGATAATAAATCTACATTATTTTACCCTAATTAATAAAAAAGTGGAGGGTACATCCCCCTTAAATAATACATTCCGGGCAACAAACGCGATGAATCACGAGGGATCCCGTAAGAGTGCCAAGATAAAAAAAGACTGTTCCATTGCTATTTCCTGCATCGTACGGAAAGAATGCACTTCATACTCTTAAAGGAAATAATTCATCCGAGGATGGACATGACGCAGCGGGAGCCCTTTTACTACAGCGAGCGTATACTCCAAAGAGCCTTCTCAGACATGTCCCGACGCACCTAAAAATAAAGAGGATTTAAAAACCCGGATTCTATTTTTAAGAAATAAAGGAGGGAAAACGTAAAAAAGGAACAAAACTTTTGGAGGACACAGATTTTTCTTCGCGAAAGAATGAAATTTCAAAGGGAGGTGGAGATAGATTCTAAAGCGGAGCATTAGACCAGAACAAGGTTGTCCACGTCCTTGTTAAGCAGAGAAAGAAAAGGATATCGTGGTGCCATTCGATTCGTTTCGTGGCGGCGATATTTCACGCTGATGTGAATGGGCCCTTATTTTCCATTTATAACCTCTTAGGAGAGAAGGACATAATCTATCGATCGAGATATCTCGCATCGGATACGAGGAGTGCGTCGATGGGGAAGGGCTAATTCCCAAAAACAAACAGAAAAATAAAAATAACCCGACGAAGGCAGGGACAGAAGAGTAATGGGGAAGGGAGAAAGAAGGGCCCTAAGCGTGCCAAAATATGAATCATGGTCAGCGTGTTGCCGCTGAATAATTCACGACCCGTTCGCTTACCGGTGGCAGGATTTATCAATGGGAATGATTACCTTACGGGATCAATGACCACGGAATGTTGTCGTAAGCTGTCATGGAGATACTAATGCTGTTATTACGCCGTAGCCCCGTAACCGAGCGAATTCCATTACTCCCTCTGATAAGAAAACTAGCCTTATTCGGCTGACTGATATTGAATGCGAAACTTTACAAAATTTGAGAGACGGTTCGGTGCTTTTGAATGCCTTAATAATGTTTCAATATGTACTGCAGTTGACAGACAAGTATTGATGGATGCAACATTGACTAGATACTGATTCTTTTCATCATATATTTGATTTAAAAGAAGACTATTGATATTCAACATAAAGTTGTTCGATCGATTAAATATTTTAAGAGATATTCCGCACCCCCGCAAAAAGACTCGATCGTCAAGCTCAACGTATGGGATATTCTCCAATAAAATTTATGCAACTGAAAAATGGTAAGACCAAAGTAAATTTTTGGTTTTAATCGTCAAATTTAAAATTATTACTATGGATACGTAATAACATATTTTAAATATGGTTTACATCTATCCATATCCATATAATTTCCATCTATCCATATAATTTGAAAATATTTCTTTTTTGCGAAAATAATATAAATTGTGCTAGTTGTGAGAAACAGCGTTCAAATATTATTGATGAATTTTATTTGGATTTGAGTACGTAGGGAACGAGTGATATGATTTTAAATTTCCATGGAAATGGGTCAGATTTTGCAATGAAACATGTAGTACTAAAGGAAATGAAGGAACTCTGTTCGCAACAGGGAAAAATGTAACGATTCTCCAATGAAAAATGTAAAATAAGTACCACGCAGGTGTTCTCCGAAACCTTTGATTCAGGGTCCAAATATAAACTCCACCGAAGACGTGGATCTTTTCTTTGAAACACACCTCACCATTGAGACGCTCTTCGGCAAATAAGGCGAAACACTGTACGCGAGTAGTAACGTATTTTCAAATCAGATCGATGCATGGGGAAGAAGGCAATAGACGCGTAAACATCCGGAATCGATCTAAGAAGAAGACCCTTTCCCACCTTCTCGAGTAATCCTCGGTTCCCATAAGATTCGAACTCAGCAAAGCCTCTCCCAAAGTATCCAACTCCTGTTTCTTTGTGGGTCCCCACCTTCGCACCCACATCCCGAATTCTTCCGTACTATTTTCGTCTCCCTTTCCTTGTGTCTCATCTTGGTTCCAAAAGATACGCCACCCATAAAAATTCTTAAATAATCGGGCCTCTTTCTCTTGTTTCCCTTTGAATGTATCGCAGGAGAAATAGAATTGGAATTTCAGCAATTTATGCACGGAATCGTAAATTGGGAGCACCGTTTTTTCTGTAATGAATTCCATTGAAGTCACGAAGGCCAAACATTATATTAAGCAATATCGAATCGACCCATTCTCATCAATAGTTTATTCTTAGATGATTTTAAGATTTGACATACGAATCAACGAATTAAAAAAAAAACAACAAAAATAATTCTATCCTGAGGATAACTGAATTAAATTAGATCGCAGTTCTTTGTCTAGGGACACATTAAACTATATAATATCGCATGAATACTTAATCCGTGCCTATTCATTAGAGCCAATTAATCCCCATACGATACGTCTTTCGAAGATATATTCTATTCGAACTCCCGAAATGTAATCTTCCGATCGTGGCTAAATACATATTTCATCCGTACGCTGTAATGAAGAGAGAACAACGAGTAGCAACGAGTTTCATAAAAGCCTTTCCAACCGTACTGAAAAAGATATTGACACTGGTAAATGGCTATGGATTAAAGTCAATTCGCTCATTTATTTTTCTGTGGAAATCTCATTTAGCTGATGTTTCCTATCATCGGATATGGTCGATAGTTTGACGAGCGCTACGTCAATAATACTTTTTGCTCGACTCCTATTTTCTAGAGTGGATTCGTCACAGCAATGTTACGGTCCATAGAATTTGATACGCGATGATAAATGAAGATTGAATGGAGAACATGCGGATTAAAGTACCGAACCATTTTACAATTTGCTTATTAAACGGAACATTAGATGCATTCATTTCACAGAAACGCGAATACTTTCATAACAACACAAATTAAAAGAGCGATTACATAGTAAAAGCTGCAGAGAATGAGGCTTAGTACGAGTTCTTTAGCGAATTTTTATTCCTCATTTGAAGAATGTGGAATAGAGCTCACGTAAAAGTGACCCAAAAATGTGAGCGACAATTGTTTTCAATTAAACAGAATCATCATAAAAGACGGCAAAAATTGACTTGGAGCGGAATAATGAACTGTAAAATTACATCAAGTTCGCGTTAAAAATGTTGTACGTATTATTAACAGTTCACAACCAAGATAGTTGCTTTAGTATCGTCCTGAGCGCATTAATACTTCGTAAATTAATATTCTAGCGTTAAAGTTTTATATTTCCAATTTTTTTATCGAGAAGCTGTTTCATATCTTACAAATAAATCGTACTAAAAAAAGATATAGCAGAAAATTTATATTCACTATTTAAAAATGTCTCTAATATATAACTTGTTGGGTGATGAAAACTTAACGCAATCAGGTAATAAAAAATAATAAAGATAATCTTAAATTAAATTTTCTGTATATGATGCGAAAAAAATGTAATGGAATCGATATAATAGGTTGCAGAACAAGTAGAATTAAGAATATGTTTCAATGAAACTTTCTCAAAAATAAATCAGATTACACAATCACCAAAATTAATGTATCTGATGTATCAACTACCTCAGATTTCAAACAAACGTTATCTTATCAAATCATCAACTCTCGACCTTATTTTGACAAACTTTAGATCTTCAAATCGATAAGCCAAAATACGAACTTCTAATTTGCGGTAATGTTTCGCAATACTCAAAAAAATACGTTGGATGTTCAAACCGCTAAAAAGGTGCGATTTAATTGAAAGGAAGAAATTTTGCTCAAATTGAACGGCATTTATATTCTCTCCGATGTCCAGCAAGTGCTCCTTATTCGCAGTAATTGCAGTTTGAGGGAAAGGAATAAAAAGTGGGAAAGGAGAGAGAATTGGCAATTTTGCGGGAGAAAAAATGAAAACGAGTGTGTCACGAGAGTGGCCACTAGAACACAAAGTTTTAAAAAAGTCCCGAAGTGAACGGGAAGATGCGAGTGAAAGGCGAAGACGGCACTTTATTTAGTGGAAATTGAGAGAATTTTTTCAAAAGTAGTCCTCGCTACGTATGGAACTTAATTAGAAGCGAAATTCAGGCAGAAAAAATTTCTTGCGAAAATACCGAATGAATTATTTGATGACATTTGCGGAAGCTTAATCGACTCCCCTGGTCGTGTAATTTTTCCTTCTCGAAAAGGCGAAAAAGTCCTTCGCAAGTTACATTCAATTAACTAGCTTTTAATTTACATCTCGAAAAAACTTCGTATTATTTTCCCAATGTTCCCGTCACGACTGTCATTTCGCATTTTTCCTGAAATACGAAGCAGAAATGAGAAGTTTTTATGACGAGTTAATTTTGAGTTTTTATTTCGTAATTGGAGCCTTTGAAAACTTAATCGTACAGTAGCTCTATAATGTTGCAGAACTACAAATTGATTGTAAAAAAGAAATTTCGTTAAAGGCGTAAATCCTTTGGATCGCACACCAACTTTTTAATCCATGTCAGTTGCCGACAACATAATGGTGGTAATCATGCTTACATATGACAGTATCAAAGATAGAATTTGGGTTAGCGCTTATTTAATGAATATTCATAGCTTTGTGATGTAATAAGAAAAATTCCTAACTTTTACGGTACTGAATCGAACCAAAGGGAAGTGTTGTATAGATCCTGATATACTTTTAAAAATACATAGTTACGAGAAAATGATAAATAGCAACGGAAAAGAAATCGTTTCCTTCGAATATATTAATTGCATATCCTTGTATGTTAAAACTTTAAAATGCTTTAAATTCATATAATTGATCAAAATTCCTATCAGAATAATTCTATAGAGACATTCGTACTTTTTTATAGCCAGCTGAATTCGTATAGAAGGGAAGGGACGCATTCCTTCTTTCCTAACTCGGGCATAGCGTAGTGTCATTTTCCTCAGAGCCAAAAATGTCTCTCGCCATCTTACCCTTTTGTCCTCCATCAGCATGTA
The DNA here is from genome assembly GCA_020796165.1 of Pantala flavescens. Taxonomy (NCBI): domain Eukaryota; kingdom Metazoa; phylum Arthropoda; class Insecta; order Odonata; family Libellulidae; genus Pantala; species Pantala flavescens. Next base: position 8,586,362 of record CM036884.1, on the reverse strand, counting down.
GGTGTCGTGCTCTTTGCCCATAAGGTATTCGAGGACGTCGTTGTGGCCCTCAGAGGCCGCGAACCAAATTGGAGGTTTGCCGTAGTTGGTCTCGCTCTTCGGCGAAGCTCCGCTCTCGACCAGAAGCCTAACGACGTCTCCAAAGCCGGCTCTCGCAGCACAATGGAGAGGTGTCCAGCCATTCTGAAAAAAGAGTACACAATGGCATTCGTCAATATTATTCACTCGCCGTTTTTTCAGGGTAAATTTAGCAGATGACTAAAGCGTGCTGAAATAAATATACGAACCATAAATTCATGCAAACCTAAATCTAATTGCGTCCATACGAATAAATTGATATGTATGGATTATTGATCAGGAGTTATTTTGATCTATTGATAGTAAGAAATAAAGCTTTGCTCTTCTGTGAATCAACGGTTGATAACGGATGTAGAAAAAAATTAGGAAAGCAATGCGCACGTAATTTTGTTGTCTGTCTGGTTGTCGTTGCATTAAATATTTCATCTAATATATTCAGTGTGGTGTGGTCAGTGCAGTTTGCATTTGTTGTTAGCTGTCAAATATTAATTTCGTAAAGACTTGCTAATCTGAGCACTATAATCTGACTTACATTGTATCGTAGTAGGTAGATTAGTATATTAGATACATCTTAGATTATGATTACGATAACATAATTGCTCAAATCTATTGGTGGTATATTTCGTCATTCTTAAATTCAATACGTAACGTTTCAAACAAAAACTTTATGCGTCTATGTGGGGTTATTCATATCAAACCTTAAGTTGGTATGGAGTATACAATGTTGTTTAGAAAATTAAATTGGTATAGGATGTACAAATTTTTTGTTGAAGTTTATTAAAAAATAATCTCTTCGGGAATGATTACGATTCTTTATTTCTACAAATATGATTAATAAAATTCATTATATATCAATGTAAAATATTTATGTGTAACCTGCTAATGTCTTTATAGTCCGGCTAAAATTCAATAAACATTTTTTTCATGCAAGTAAGAAAATATAACTTTCGATTATTTTTTGCGTAATTCAGCGAATGGGGGACATATATCTCGTAAGATATCAGGGTAGTGGCAGAAGAAAAATTTCTGTTTTTATGCGACGCTAGAAATTTGTGGAAGCCTGGAACCCAGACGTCGATGGAAGCGTAAAATATTTCTCTGTCCAAAGGAATTCTGTGCTGTTGGTTTTTCATCGTAAAACTATTTATAAAGCTTGAGTGTATATTGACAGAAGAGGCGACCTCATTGAATTTATCGATCACGAAGATAAAGTTTGTGGCTCTCGAGGTTCAAGATGAAAAATACAAGCTTCCTCGATGAAAGGGGTTGAATTAAGCTACATAGAATTACGCTATGGAATGCTCTTAAAGATATTGCTGTGAATATCTATTACAAGTAATGAGCATAACTTTACTTTTCTATATACAAAATATATATAAATACCCTCAAAATACACATATATTAACATTATTAAAATTGCGGGGGTTAAGAAATTTGAAACAGATTAATATTTTAGGATATAAGAAAAATAAAATTCAGACCTGAAATTATAAAAAAAAGTATTTACCTAGGTATTATTGAAAATGAATTAATAAATATTGTATAAAATGCGTGGATACATCACTTAACCCAAGAAAAATAAAAATTTCACGCCAATCTTTCGATATCATAACTTGATAGTGATCAAAAATAAATGTAAATAATAAGTATACTATAGCACAGTTAAAACATTATAGATTTTTGTTTCAAATTTTGATATATTATTTGGCATAGTATGAGGCATCTATGCCAATATATATGATCTATCATGATACGAGACAGTATTTTTTTTGCAAATATCACTAATAAACTGAAACTTTAATCCTCTCCACAGTGCCCGACTTAACCATGATAAAATATCATCACTTCACATATCATCATCACTTGGATGAAAATTAAATCAAATTCAAAGAAGGGCCATGATAATGAGAACGGAATATCGGAGTGAAATCTTCAAAAGATAGAGAAAGCAAAATAATTTAAGAGAATCCTTAAGTCGACTGAAATTGATAACAAAACATGGAAAAATCATCTCCGATATGAGAGTCAGAATCAACATGCGAAGTTATTCATTCCATTTCCGAAAGATCGAATCTTTTTGAAAAGAAGCAAAAATTTCCGAGCAACTCGCAATGTTTTATCTTTGTGGGAACATCTGGCGATTTCTATCGATTTCAGATGAAAAACTTGGAACTATTCCAGAAACAGATTCTCCAGGAAAATGAATTTTCCCGTTTAGTTGGTGTCTGGAAGAGAGAAATACTCTTGATATTCTCAGCAAACACGCCTTTGCTCCGCGAAAAAAAAATTAACTCTTGAGAAAGCAAGATTCAAGTGAATGAGATCTGAAATCTGTTCTTGGTGTACTCTACGAATGCATTACGACATTCATTTTGGGGAGAATACATCGTCTAGGTATTGTTTGAAAGACGGACCCTTGATTATATTTAATCAACGTTGGCTTCAGTTATGATCTTGATGCGTAAGGAACATATACAGACCGCGAATCTATTTCGGCAAAGGCTCTAACGTTAGTGATTAGAGCGGTGGTCGAGATGTTTGGAGAACCTTGTGAACGAATTAATTAGACATGGGAGTACGCATTGGTGAGGTTTGTATTTCCACTCGAACAGAAATACCGCCTCTTGTGTGTTTAGGTATTTCATTTCAGATTTAATTACTACAACAAAGGAGAAACGAAATTTCAAGTTCGGGATATTATACAAGAGATATATATTATACTCCAAATATAATATTTGAGCTACTTACCACTCACTTTCTGTACGCAGGAACAGCGGTATTTTTAGATTTTATCCACCGTATTTCCCATTTTCATTAAAGTTAGACAGTTATTTGAGGATAATTTTCAGCTATCGCGGAGAATCAATTCATCGTTAACTAATTATATATTGGTGAAGGTGAGAGGAACACCGTGCTTCTTAAAAATATACTTCTATACTAATTTGTGCAATTTTATATAAGACTTTTATAATACCTATTAATTTTACGATTAGATCATATTAAAATAATGCTAATTTGTAAGATTTAATTAATGCATTTAATTCTTACACTAGTGTAATAAGATTAACTTGAAACACATTTGAAAAAGAGTAGTGAAATTATCCAGTTCCTCTTATCAACATTACTTTTTTCAGAGATTCCATTAAAATTATTGTAGAAAAATTTTATATTAGCAAGGCAAAGGCAGTTTTTTAATTTTCCACCCGTATTATCCACTTTGTTTACTAGAGGTAAGAAGGGCATAGGACTCGGAGTATGAAACACAAAAATAAACACGAGATTTTTACGTCACATACATGTACCTCGATTTTTATCGAGTGTGTGTGTATTCACACAACAATAGCTTTGATACGTAATTACATCGACGGCTTTTCATGCATCGATTGTAATTCCATGGATACCATTGGTATCGCGAGGAAAGAGCGATGGAAAAGCGTCAAGAACTCGTTTAGCATGCATAGCCGCGTTGTAGTTAGTACGAGTGGCACGCCTACCTTATCAGTGGCGTTGATTTCCCCTCCTTGGCCGAGAAGCACCTCCACCATTTGGTAGTGTCCATGAGTGGCTGCGATGTGTAAGCCCGTCTTCCCATGGCGGTCCGCGCTCATCAGCAGATCGGCCGACCTCGCCAGGAGCAATCCGAGTACCGTTATATGGCCCCCGAAACAAGCCAAGTGTACCGGGTTGTAGCCCTGTTTCGGTGCGAAAGAGAACGGCATTGCCGATAAAGGACCTCTTATAAAATTTCCCATAGGTTACTCGAAGGCGGTTTGGTAAGAGAAGGCCGAACGAAGGCTGTATCCTTTAGAACCAAGGGATGCCTTCGTGAATTATGAACGGGAGAGAATGTTCACTAGCATTGAGTAGTAATGCTGAATCTACATCATTCATAATTTGAAAACCATTCTCTTAACGGATATGGAACAGAAAATATACAATTCATATGAATATAAAAATAAAATTCGAAAAATATTCGGCTTCTTATTCAAGAATTATACGTTATAAAACCATCGACCGAAATATAATGACGACAAATTTTATCATTCGTTCCATGCATTCTTCACTTTTTTATGAGCAATAAACGTCAAAATATATTGGAGTGAAAAATTCAAAATATTTCACTTCTATTTTACTACCGAATTTAAATGTGGAAAACAGTAATATAAAACATAGATTTTAACCACGTTTAGAAATACGCAATATCTTCTTCATTGAATTTTAGTTATGAAATTTTATGAACACATTTGCTTGAATATGATTAAGAGTTTTCCAGTTTCATTTTAATTCTTCTATTGCTTTTTCTTTGAATCTCATATACAATTTATTTCAAAATCCTTTTCATCCCTATGAAACATATACCCCATTCATCAAATTAATTAGTTTAAACGCAATATATCGTTGGAGAAAACCTTGGGTCACTGAATAATGCCCCACTATTATTTACGGGATAAATATCCAATTCTTGAGCCTACTATGAAATATGATTTGCTGCTTTAAAACATCTGCATGCTCTTGAAAATAATTCCATCTGATATTGCATATGAGCCCTTCATATGGCGATTCTATCCCTTTCCCCGAATTCAGAGGCATCATCGTCGAATTTCCGATGAAATCCCATTCGACCCAAACTAGTTTTCAGCGCCTGGACGTTGCCCCTCCGAGACGTGGGTTTCTTATGCGGAAGTCTTCACAGTAAAGCACACCTGCTCCCGATCTTGAATAATATCGAAGCACTTCATGAGTAATGGAAGTTTCTCAACTCGAAAACTTGCCTGAGTCATGCTCGATACATTGATAAATGACAGACGATAATATTTCATTTAGTTTGTCGTTCCGTTCTTTTTTTGAATCAGAATATGCATGCGTATGTTTAAAAAATCTGACATGATCTCAACTACGCGATAGGGAACCATATTTAAAAACGAATAAAATGAATTGACTTCTAGTTACTCCAGTTCGAGTGAATATTCCCGCGTGCTTGGTGATGCTGATTTATTGACGATTTTACCGATGTTTCGTCGAAACAAATCTCCTTTTTCGAAGAATATTTTTGTGGTTACTATGTGATCTTTTTTAATTGAATCTGAATACGTATTTGAAAAGAAAGAATCAAATTTCCTTACATATTTATTTCTTTGTGAAATACTAAAATGGTTTTTAATCATCATTTATTGCTTTATTCTTGGAATCTCTTTCTTCGTTGCATCTGATCTTTATGAAGGGGAAGATCAAAGAGTACTCATACGTTTGTAAAGAAAAGTAGAAATGTTTTCGCTCCGCAGACCACCGTAGGGATGCGGCATGTCCGAGGCAGACGAAAATAAAACGTACTGAATGACCGACAAACCGAACACCGATTAAAACACACCGCGAGATTGTAAACAAAGGGATTTGGAAGAAGACCGAAATAAAAGAGAGCGTTAACCGAGGGGAAGAAGTAGACGAAGACCTCCGGAAGAAGTGCTCGCGTTTTCATTCCCGCGCAGCCTCTTACGGTCGTCCTTGGGAGGGTCTCTTAACCCCTTTCCCAGCACTCACGTTTTCCGTGGTAGCCGAGTCGACCTGCACCCCTGCAGAATTGAGCAGCAGTCGAACCACGCCCTCGTTGCCCGAGAAGGCGGCCAGGTGGAGAGGAGTCATGCCAGACTCTTGGGCGAGTTCCGGTATGAGGGAAGCACCCGACGGCGGATCAGACTTCACAGTTCCCGGAATGTGCTGAAGAAGTTCCCGGACCGTATCTGGAACGAGAGGGAACTTTAGAACGGATCCAAAGGGAGGAAATGGATGCTCCATCTAATTGGATGAGAGACAACAGGTGTGGTTTCGTGGGTGGCTTCTCCAACGAAAGGAGAAACGAGTGTCGCAAACTATAAAAGCCTTAGTATCCAGCAGCAATATGGTATCTACGTGCATCAATGAATCCATAGTCTACATGTTGAGAGCTAAGTGATGGGTGTGGACTAATGCAAAAGTTAGTGTTGAGATGGTGTCTATATATGGGTTTATGATCAATCTTTAGCCCCTTCAACTCTCCCGTATGCTCATAGTATCTTTCAAGAATGTGAGAGTGATTTTTTATGTTTATTTTGTATAATTGCAAGAATAATGTTGCGGTGTTCTTGTCTTTTTTCAAAATTATTTCTCCGGTGGTTCCGAAAGATTCTGATGTTCACAAATATGCGAATAAGTCGAGTTGAGGGGCAAAGAGTTTTATTTTCTACATGTCTCTTCTAAGCGCTTAAAACAAAAGTATATCTTCTGAGTACCAAATTATAAATAAACATTTCTACTTCAAATAAAAGTGCCAGCAAAAACCAAAACTTGGTAAAAATAACGATGATGGCTTCTATGAGTTACTTGGTTGCACAAACACTTGAACCACTTACTGATCTGCTCTTCTGTATTTTTATAAATTGAAACCAGCATGAAATAAAAAAGTGTTATATTAATTTCATTTCATAACCTTGGAGGAAAAATATGTATAGTATACAAGAAGTATATATGTTTACAGTATATAAACAAACTACTGGGTTGTATGATATATTCTAAGGTAAAAGTTATTAGTATTATATTTAAAATCGTCATGCATCTTACAATAATGTTAACTAACTTTAATTGTTTACCTTTTCTAAACCTCTAATACAACAATATTTAAAATAATTTTAAAAAGTTCTTTGTTTGTGATTTGTAAAACAAATTATTAATTTTGATGATTACATATTAGAATGTCTTAATTTTTGTAGAATCTATGACATTATTTAGTAAGACATGTAATTGTTTGTTTATTATTATTATTCAGATTTGTATCATATTCTTATTTTAATACTTACGTATACAATTTTAAAATCCATTTCTAGAACTACCTTTGGCAGGAATTGCTTTTTACCACGAATCATATTACCTTCTGAGTAAAAGATCTATGCAGAAAATAAATAGAAAGCAAATAAAATAAATCAAATTATAACATCGAGGGTTACAAGAACATAAAAATATACACTTACAAAAAATTTTTATGGATCGATAAAGATAATCAACCACAGGATCTTGAAATTATAAATTAAAAATCCATTAAATAAAATTAATTAGTATTAAACAATAAATGCATTTAAAAATAATCTCTAAATACATGCCTTACATTGTCTAAGAATGCGGTTAAATTGAGTCATTTTATTGTACTTAAATGATATATGAATAGAAACAGTTTTCCCAGAATTCAAATGATACAAAAGATTTAAAATAAAAATTCAATTACTAATATTAAAAGAAATAAAAAAGGCATACTCAAAGGAATATAGAAAATGATACTAATATAATTCGCTCTCCTTGTATTGACAGGTTTTTTTTTCTCGCCAATTCATGATGTACCGTACGTGTGGCGAGTTGATGGTAAGAGAGAAATAGATGTAACTTTTTGTAGCGGAGTATTCGTAACCGGGACTTTACGTCATGGCTGTCAGTCGCCTTTGTCTGGAAAAACAGCTGTTTCGGTTACGCATGACACACTCGTCAAACGCGACAATTTTTTGCCTCGCGAATAACTGGTTCGGGGCGATAGTGTTTGTAACGTGTGACGAAAGTGAACTCAATGATTCTTCTTTTGTAGTCATTGTGATCGCTTGTCTACCGTTTTATGATCCATTCAATGCCTTCTATAGGGAAATGAGTTACGATTAAGGTACAAATTGATAGCCTTTTCAGCAAATATTTGATATCGGTACTTCTAAACAGAGACATAAAATGAAATCGATCAATTTTTGAACTCAATTCATTGGATTATGGTAGCTTCAATTTATATTTGTACTTTTTTACAATCGTACTCTCAAAATATAATATTTACTTAAAGAATTCCTAGATTTGCGAACAATTTTATTCAATGGAATTAATTCATAAGAAAATAGGAGTTAGGTGCCATCAGCTTCATTTATAGACAATCTCACTTGTCCCGCTATAATACGTATTTCGTCACAGTATCTGTTAATTTTGCCCAAGAATTTAAGAGTTATGATTGAGCATAAAACCGACCATCAGCAAAAAACAAGGAAATGTATTCGAAAAAAAATTGGAGAGGAACAGATTGACACTTCGAAATCACGAGTCGAATCAGTCGTGTATAGGCGTTTAACTGCCTCTTATTAATTATCTCTCCAAATAAAGAAAATTTTCGGCAATAGATTCTGTTATTTATATGACAATTAATCTACGATCGGAACGATGAATATAAGGAGACATCTCAGCGTTGGAATGCTGGGAGAGTAGGGCGTCTGACTTAAAAGTCCCCGTTTCGAATCCTCCGACGACTAAAAGCACTCGTAGAAGTTTCTCATCCCTCCCTTTCAGCTCCTTTCTTAGATTCCCGTCTTATCCCCGACACGCACCTGCCTGTCCGAAGTACGCCGCGACGTGCAGAGCTGTTACTCCTAGCTTTTTGCTGGTTATCCTCAGCGACTGTGTTGACCGCAACACTTCTAGGACTGGTCCGTGTCCGTTACGGGCCGCCATGTGGACAGCTGTGAATCCGGCCTTAGAACAAGAGGGAGAAAGGATTAGAAAACGCGGTTAATTAGTACAACCGTTAAAAGTGTAAAATGGAGGGATCGATTCGGAGGTGGGAGTAATGAATTGAGGGAAAAAATGAAGTTGCGTCGGCGTGGAAACCAGTTTGAAGGGATGCGCGATTTCGAATCTCACTCTCGATCTTAAAGCGATCAGTTGTGCTGAAGAAGTGGAGGGAAGATGCAGAGAGGATGATTTGAGGTGTAAAGAGAGTGAAACGATGACTTCCGCAGCATTCCACAGCGAGCATCGAATTTAGATTAAGGTTTTATGGATTTGAGAAAGGGAAGGAATGCTATCGTTTTAAAAGAAGGGAGTGAACGAATTTAAATTATGATCCTTTCCAGATTATTTTGATTGTCTTGCGTGCTAAAGTTTGCAAAATTGAATGCACTCGTGTACCCATTTATTGAATTCGAACATTAAAACTGATTTAAAGATTTGAACAGCGTAAAATAAAATTTTGAAATCATTCATTGACCATTTCGGAGTTCATAACTATACTTTTCTTATAACGGATCTAGGGAATTAACAGAAATATGATTCGCGGAAAAATTAAGGAAGGAGTCAGAACGAAAACAGGAGGACCGATTAATAGCAACAGGGAAAGTTTTTCACACAGTAAAATTATACCTTTAACTACGTGTATTTACAATAAGTATATATTATAAAAAGCTTTTAACCGTTGACATTGAACTAAAATGGCTGTTTCACCTTCGCGGGGAATTAAAAGCATGCTGGGGATTTGGATAGGTACATATGTTGGGTATTAGAGAAGGGAGTGGGGAGATCTGTCCGAACTGAAAGTAATTACCTTGGAATGAAACGTGAGAAGAAAATCAGAGGAGGATAAAATTGGATGCAGGGAAGCGAAGAGGCATTGTGATTTCGATCGCATGGTTGTGACGGCAGATCGACACTCGAAAAATGGAACTTGTTATAAAGTCGTGGGGATAATGGGGCATAAACATGGCGTCGAAAGGGACCTCTAGGATGCCAAAAGGGATTCAAACGCGAATTTAACGACCGTAAAGTCGCCCTATCTTGCGGTCCATGCAAAAGGCCCTTCCTAATTCGTTTGCGAAATACAGCGGAGGACCCATTTTCCCCTCTCGGCCATGGTCGTGCGGAATTTATCGTTTTTAGAAACGCGTGCGTTTGCTCGAATGCAGAATTTAGATCGACTGAAAAGGTAACTTTATGACGTAAATCAAAAGAGCATTATCGTGAAGGAGAAGAAACACTGATAAGATCCTGATTACTCTTCGTACTTCAATTATATATGTTATTATATGTATAATACAATAATTATTCATATTAAATTAAGAATTATAAACAGGATAGTGATTGTAAATGAGTAAGTGAAAAAAGAAAATTTTTGTTCGAGAGAATTCAAAAGAGAGTGAATCCAAGAGGCGGCTTTAGATTAGAGGCATTCTCTCCAGAATTACTCATATTCGTGACGTTTGGTTTGAAACCAAAATGCAAAGTACATTACCACATTTTACCGCATACGTTTTTCAATATTTTGAATACTTTCGAAAATCAAATCAGGGAATATTTAAAGAAAAAGCTTAAGTATTAAGCGTTCTCCAATTAATTGCGAAATTCGTGGAACTGAGCCAATTAAATTTTTAATTCTGTATATGGACGCTGAGGATTATAGAATTGGTCGTTCGATTGGGACGGAGGTTAAAGACATTTTAATATGGAAAATAAACATTCATCAAATATCATTCGAGGAATTAATCGCTTCTTAATGCATGTGGTAATAGTATTAAAATTAACAGCTTTATTGGAGAAATGTCGCTTTAGGAATATATTGCCAATTATATGCATGTCACTTACATTTATGGAAACGCATATTCCAAATATTGTGGAAAAGCGTCAAATTTCGGTGGCATTTTAAAGGAGATGTAGTTTTCCTCAGCGAGTGAATAAATGAGAAATTCTTCGTGTTCAAATGGCATTTTTTGCACCTTCATATTGCAGCAGAGAGCGTGATTGCTTAATTTTGTTACAGATTTTAATTGAAATTCAATCATTCGGGAAGGTTTTGTTGGTGAAATTATTGGAAATAGTAATTAAATTTCGTATACCAAAATTGGGTTTGAAAATTTAATTATAGCTGCTGGTTGGTGCCTCCGCATCAGAGTTAACTCACACAAATGATATTATAATTTGGTATCCGAATCAACCAAATCGATTATTTCATAACAAGGAAGTGAAAGGAATTTTTAATGAAGCAAATAAAGACATTTTATACATTCACTGCCGTTATTCACTGTATGTATTCATTGTCTTCTTTCTTTTTACTGTTTACATTTTGCGCAAATATAGAAATGAGTTACCATAGTGAACCTCAGATCTTTAGTTACTAATTCCAGAATGAAGAGGTATAAGATTTAAGAGAGAACGAGAAATGTCAGTTATTTACTTTTTCTTTGCTACTTAAATAATGTGAAAGATACTGAAAACGTTTAGAATTATCTTTTGAAATATTAATTTTGTATCATGAGTACAATATATCAATACTGAATAATCAATAATTGTTCGATAAAACTCTCTCTAAACGGGTAGATAAGTCGAGAATTACTTTGTTATATGAAAAGATTCTATAATTTTGGTATTTAATAAAAAATAGGTTACTTTTCGCAAATTTGTCGTGAAATATTAATTACTTATTATCTCTATATTCAAAGAGAAGTTGTTTTATAATTGAAGACAGTGAGATAGCTGGGCGTAGCTTTAAAATTCCTCACGGAACAAAGGGCGTTGTTAAAGTCATCCTTACCTTGTTCTCGTCAGAGCAAGATGCTCCAGCTCTCACCAACACCTTCACCACTTCCGCATGCCCTCCCTCCGCCGCCAACTGCAGAGGTGTCGCCTCCGTCATCCTGTTCCGTGCACTTATCACGCCTTGTCTGTCGAACTTCATCAGCTCCTCCAACACGCGTACAGATCCCTGCATCGCTGCTATGTGCGCGCAAGTGTTCCCGTCCTGCGAAAGGAATGTACCGGTGAATGAGTGTGGTGACGAGGGTTGTTTCCATGCTTTGGGAGTGCGAATGAATTAGGGCACTAGTTGAATGCCTTGTGGGGCGCGGAAACCAAGTTCATGACCCCTCTTGAATTAGCCGCTGAAAAGATTCGGAAGTTTCTATACTTAGGAAATGGGAAAGTATGTTGTACATAGAACGATGACCGATTTAAAGTTTCTACTGTTGAAAATAGCTCATGATACATGAAAAGGAGATAATGAAATATTTTTATTACTGAAATAAATACTCCCATATTAATGGTTACGAAAATACTAACGTACAATCGTAAAAATTATTCCAACGATGGGATAATTTTGATGAATCTTTGAATATCTATTCCGAATAAAGTTATTTCAAATAAATCGATTATTATTTTGTACAAGGACTTAACTTTCTGTTCTTATCAAACGATTAATATCCATATATACATATTTACGTTAAAAATTCTATTGTCATTGTGAGAAAAAACTCTTAGGATGATAATGATATTAAGTTGCTTGATATGCTTGGATTCACCGTCAAAATCACCAGAAAAGTATTTTGAATTATTAGAAATGGATTAAAGAATAGAGGTCCTAGAATCATTTAACAATTTTCATTTAATTTGAATTTTTAGATTCAATATCAGTTCACATGTTATTATTTGACGTATATGGAGTAATAGTTATATTAGATGTACTATTTATTGTACAGCATCTGAATTCAATGTGGGCGAAATGCCTTAAGTGCTAGGAGCTATGTGAGCCATGTTGCCATGACTAAACACCTCCGCCCACGATGTTGGTTATCGTTCACATGGAGACGTGGGATATGCCCTTTAAAGAATTGGAGTAAATAGGAGGACTTTCGGTCGATGGGGGAAGACGGATCTTCAGCTTTCTATGGGAAATGAGCTTAGGGAAAGTGCAACGAGGCGGAACGAAGGGGAAGGCGTTCGATCTCTTTTTTGCCCTTTTTTCGGAGATATAATTTCATATCGAGAAGGGATCAGACGTATCAGCTCATTAAGCCCCGAGATCGAATTGATCCGACTTAAGGACATTCAAATGGCAATTCTGAAGGGAAAGTCGACAAACTGCATTAAAATGAGCTCAAATCCCATCGAAACATTTTCCGAATTCGTCCTTTATTATTTCCATAAAAGCGTGGGCCTTGACAGAGTGACTTTCAATAGAGCGATCAAATATTTTATTATTTATATTCCCGTAAAAATTGAAGGGAAATTTTGACTGCGGAGAGAAAATATGGAATAAAATATTTATCCAAAGGCGATTTTCCATTGATCCCTCGTTAAAGGTTTATGCCGATCTGTAGGGATGAATTTTGCAAGGGTATTTCACATTATTTCGATGTTTTGGCTACGAAAAAGCCCGTGTGACACACAAGTGAGCAAATTTATCATTTTATGATGGCAATTTGAAAAAATACAAATTAACATTTTTTATGTCATAAATCATTTCCATCATATGGCTGAACATGGAAAATCAATCATTGAATTTCTTCGTTGAATAGTAAAGATATTGATTAAATAATCATTGAAATTATCATAAAAATATACATTTTGTGATCGATTTTCGTGTACCATTTAGCGGAATAAGAATATTTTCGGCGAAATGAGATTGAACTTGAATATATCCATTGTAAATAATAATTAGTTTTTAGTTAGGGGCGAAATTTCAACAGAACACTCTTACATTTAACCCTGAATGAAAAACAATAAATAGATTTACAGTTTATCATATTCACACTACCACAAAAGATGATACCGAAACAGGAATTTAGTAAAATATTATTTAAAATTAATTAAATTAAAAATTTATTTAAAAATAATGCATTTATTCTGTTCTGTTAAATTTTCTTATAAGATTTAGACCACAATTTCCGCTGATGGATCTAAATTTACCATCAGAATTTTTATGAGTACAAATAAGATACTTTTACAATTTACATTGAAGCCAATTTGATAAATAAACATGTTCCATATATGCATTAAAGCATTCGTCCTATGGTTTCCAATGACACCGAATCGCATGATAAGTTTTTCTTTTGCTATGAAATCTTACGGAAGTGATGAAATAAGGGGACGAAGTAGTGACAAGGTCAAGAACAAACTCGGAGTAAGACTTGCACCTTTTCGCCCATCCAATCTACTCTTTCCCCTTGAATTCCGTTCTTTAACACGAGAAGGCCATCAACGGTAATCGAATGAGGTAAGGCGGTAGAATTAACAGGGGGATCTAGAGCGACAGCCCCTATTTTGCCGAAAACATGACTTTTGGGGAAGTGGTCGGTCGGGCCCTGTTTATGGACAACACCATGTGATGGCAGCATGAAAGACCCCACGTAATGTGTTACGTCGTTTTATCTGAGGCGAAAGATGTTTACCGTGGTCCACAGAATTCAGTACCCATCTCCTCGCCATCAACGCTGCAGGAGATATTCTCCAAAGTAAACATCCAATTGTCTTATGTTAAGAACTTTATGGAAAGTTTAGAAGCATCGAAACTAGGTCATAAGTGTATCAAATGGACGTGAAATATGAGTGTATCCCATATTAAAAGTTTCCTTATTAATTTATGAAAATCAATTATTTAGTAATTTATAAGATAGAAAAACAGCGCAACTTGGAGAAATTCTTAGTAAAAATATTTTTATAGAATTTCAAAATTAAGATATGTATTTAAATTTTAACATTCAAAGTTGATGATAGAAATTAATTTAAAGTTATCACATAGTATGTATTTTTTAAATTTGATTATTTCTCTCTCAAGTAAATTTAATTTTTTATTTTTTGGTGTTACTAAATTTTAGCAATATTACACTCAGACAAATTATAGAGTTTGTCAGAATTTTACATTGAATTTAACAAACATAATTCTTCAATCTTATATTTACTGCGATAGTTTTACATTGGATTACTAAATTAAACAGCTTAAAATGCAATTACACTTATGTATTTAAAGAATACTTTTTCAGTACCGGAAGTTTAAAGTTTGAACTATTTTACTTGTAAAAAACCGTCACAATGTTCGTATCCGTTCAAATTTAAAGCTAAAATATATAATATCTGAGAGGAATTGTTTAATATGAAACAACGTGGAAATTGGAATTCATTGTTGCATAGCTACCAATAGACTTGTGACGCATAGTTACCCATAACAGCTCCATCTTTTAATTCCACTTCGAACAAAAAAACGATGAAATTTCAGGTGTTTCTCGTCCCTTAATTGAAAACACGATTATTCGACTCTCACCGAAAAAATAAAAAACTCACTCAGCCAATATTATTATTTCATCATCACGAGTTTTAATCCGCGAATAAAAAAAGAATGGCGATAAATGCAAACCCACGACGAGATCCGTTCCGAGAGATATAATTAAGCCCATCGACCACATGGAGTTAATTATCGCAAGTCAGTTGTTTTAATTAAGCGGAGAGCCGCAAAATAAAGTTTCCCACAGCCGACGGAAACGTTAATTTCGGCGAGTTACGATTCAAGATCTCCCTCCGCGGATTATATTAATCTCTCTCTACTTTTGGCCGTTATTTAGTCCAAAAATTTAGAAAAAAGAGAGATTTTTAACTGTTTGAGATGCCTTCATGACAAATTGCGCTCACGAGAGTAATATCTTGGATAACGCGGGATGAATTACCACTTCGTGCTGCGGAACCACGTTTTAATTACGGAAAACCACGAGGGCCGCTTCTTGCCAAAGCCGCGGTACGCCCTCGGCTTTTCATCAGAGGGCCAAAATGTGAGGTTGCTACGCATTGAGAAATTAACTGGAGTTTGCATTAACGCCACTCGTGGTTACGACGCCATTTTACCTTAGCGGCCGCCAGCACAAGGGAGGGTTGCTGTTGGAGAAACAGCTGAGCGACTTCCGGGTAGTTGTTTTTGGCCGCTGCGTGGATGGGCTTCTGCCCTTGGTCGTCTGTTGCATCGATGCTGGCGCCCAACTCCAGAAGGAGACGACAGACTTCGAGCTGTCCGGCTGCCGATGCTAGGTGCAGTGGAGTTTGTTTGCCCTGAAAGAAAGAGGAAACAAATATCAAGTGGGGAAAGGTTCGATTCGATGGTGAAGGATATTAACAGTGAATGGAGATGAATCATTCTCTTCCACAGATGATTCAAAGTCTACAAATAATTTTAAAGCCAACAGTTTTGGTAATTTCAGAACAATCACTAGAATAGGAGGTAAGAGAATGTGTAAATATTCTGTATGAATTTAATAGACAAACATTTCATCATATATTAGAAAAAAAACATTTTCTCTCGAGCAAAACTGTAGTAAGAATTTTCATCTTGTCAATCAAGTAGCTTAAATATAATTCAATCCTTAAACTAGATATTAAACACTAATAATATTATTTAACCTTACCCTGAAAAGAAATTTTATTATAATTTTCGTCTATGTATTCGGAAGCAATTAAAAAGTAACATAAAAGATACGTTAAAAATTAAAGGATTGATTTGGATAAATGGAGTTATTTTTATTTTTATCTACGATATTGGATTTAAGCACTTTCATGATCTTGAAATTTTAGCCATTACTTCAGACTTTCAAGAGAGAATTTCAGTGTGCGAGACAAAGAAGGAGAAATTAAAACTCTTTGAAAGTGAATTTTCCAAGAATAGCGACATAATGTTTCCTTTGAAATATGATTTTCTGGTGGAACTTGGGAAAAAAGTTTCCTTCATCAACGATGTGAGAGCATTTAATGATTAAATAAGTTTTAAAGTTATGGTTCTTCCTTAATTACGTCTCAAAATATTAAGCTCATAATTACTCGCTCGCCCTGAAAAATCGTAAAACAAAGGGACTGAGAGATGATATTCCAAAATTATCCGCAGGTAATATAAATTCATTTTCCTTAACGCTTCAAAAGGAAACTGTCAAATTACGTATATTGGTGATATGAATACGCCGTTGTATTTTTTAAGAAACCTATTATATGGTGCTGTTAACCTTTAAGGTAACAATAGATATACAGTGTCTTACACAGCCCTTGACTGTTACAAGTAGAAATAGCAATATCCTCATATATTTAGTGATAAGTTATGAAATCTTCCGAAATAGTAAAAAAAAGATAAATATCAGAATAGAAATAACATTTTAATTATTATAATATTAACCTTTCTTTTGAGCTTGCATTTTATTTTTCAATATACATTGTTCTATGTATTATAGAGTTCTCTAAAATTATAAAGTTTAATGAAATATTTAATTAAATACTTATAATTCTTTCTGCGTTTCGTATAGTAGTTTATTTGAAGGAAGAAAACGAACTTCTACTACTAAGGTACAAATCTAATTAAGCTAGAAAGGTGGATGAATTGAAGGAAATGAATAATTTACCATCAAAATTAAAAGAATCTTCCCCTTAAAAGGTTTTCCGAGAATCTTAAATAACTAAACAGCATTAAATAACAAATGCGCTATTTAATTTCGCTTTGCCGTGCAAAGAGATCTGAGATGGATGTATTTTGCGCAAAGTTAAATAAAACTGGGGTCGGTGTAAATTAATAATTGGTTTTGGGAAGTTTCTCCGGAAGTTTGCGGAGTTGGGAACTCACTTAACAAGAGGCTAACCAAAACACTTCTTCTCCGACAACATTCAGCATAGTCCTTTCGAAAGCCTTCGTGAGATACGGCTCTACTTTTTCATTACGTCATCAAAGCCGACCTCAACGCATTCCCATGAAAAGTTTGGGGGACCCTTTCAAAATGACTAACTTTTAGGGAGGCTCTAAGGTCATATTCAGTGGCTTAAGATGACGGCACAAGTTTCCTGTTGTTCAAGAAAACGGAGCAAGGCCGGGTATGGTAAACGTTTAATGAGAGACAAAAGAGGGTCGTATGGCTTCGGCATGAGACGGGGAATTTGAATGAAAGAAAAGTTCGGAGGATATGTCGTTACAAAGCGAGAGGGCACGTCTTACGGAATAAAACAGGTGTGCTCCGCCGTCAAAGGGAGGAATTTATCAGACGCTGGCGTGCATTTGTTCTTTACGGGTCTCACATGCGCAGGGTAGTGCATAATATGGGATGGAATAACTCTCATAGACAAAGGAGGGATCTACGAAAGAATACGGATTTTAAAAATCTCTTTTTTTATCCACAACACTGAGAGGGGAAAAATGAATAAGAAAGTAGAAAAACTGCATTGCTCTAAAACTTAGAAAAAGTTAAAAACTCAAAGGAGCTCGTGCATGAACTTGTTGTACTTCGTGCATGAAATTTCGAAATGTATGATTTACTCGAAGTTCATGAAAACCTTGTCACACGATAGTTTTTATAATATTCTTCATATTCTGAGACCATAACATATCCAATTGGTTATCTCTGTTTATAAAGGATTTTAAAATTTATATTAGATTGTATTTCCAATTCAATATCACTACGTACGGCTATAAACTATTTTACAGAATGTCTTTATTTATTTAAATAACTTCTTTTCAAAACAGTTATAATATAAACTCAATCCTTCTATATTACTGCATCTTCTTTTTATTCTAAAAATTGGATCTAACAACAATGATGAAGCAACAGCAACAACTTTTTACGTTAGATCGTTGCTCTCCACTCATTTTTTTATCCTTGATTTTAGACAAAATAGGTAACTTAATTAATCTCAACGTAATATTTTGTTATCGAATATTTTTTAATTTGCTTGGACGACTATAATTGAAAATAATTACGTATTTATGTGTTAATATATTCTAAATCAATCTTTTAATGAATGTAGATCATAAAAAACTTGATAATAATTCTGTTGTTTTCATTTATTAACTATTATTGTTCGCTATGTCTTTGAATTAAACATTCTGATATGGATCCGAGGGGAATAATAATTTTCGGTTACGTGCTTTAACAGCGGAATTATTTGAACCGAGAGAAATAGCATTCAGGTGCTTGACTTCAACTGGTATGAATCTAGTTTCGGACTCGGAGGAATATTAAGCGAGTACTAGCGTTCAAAGTTGATCGCAGAGGGATTCCATGAACTTCAGCCTCTTCTTGGTTCTGTGAAACTTTGCCCACCGTAGCACATTCCACCCTTTTTCTAGGAATTGTACTTTGAGAGGTGAAAAGATATTCTCAATTTCTGGTTGGAAAATTCAGAGTTCAACTGATTCGTACTTTGAAAATAATATAACTGTTTCCCTGAACAGATTGACTCAAATTAATAATAAATTTTATCATTAAGTGTGGAATTGCTGTGAAAATCATATAATAATTATGTATAACTATATGCATTTATAACTATATATTTATGTGAAAGTTATTCTAAAAAATATATCATTGTTTTGATTCATGCGAGTTTAGAGAAAAAATTTACTTATAAGTTTTAATATTTAACGATGTTAAATATCTTTAAAGTACATCCAGTATGTTGTAGTTTAACTGAGTTTTTTCTCCATGCTAAATATTTTTAATAGTTCTTTCCTATTCATAAATCAAAAGTTAAAATTTAGATAAAATCTCCCAGTATATATAATCGAAATATTTACACGCAAAACAACGAAAGTTTTCTTATTCCAAGTATGTATCGGGAACAAAAACTTTCAATGTACTTGCAAACTCAAAGCATGTAGCAGGTTATTCGAACAGAAGACTTAAGAAATTACTCTAGTGTATCCAAGATATCCTAAGGAATTCAGGATTCACTTAAAACTCGTAAGAAAACTTTTATGCAGCTCTTTGAAGTTTAATTCCCTATTCCTGTATTTCTAGAGAACTAAGACAGCGTTTCTAACACTTCCGCTGAAAATGTAGGTCGAGCCTATTAGAATTTCTCATCACCGGAGTTAGTTTAACGGTATGATGATATTAGACTCAAATCGCGCCCTTGAACAATGTTATCCCATATAATCGCACTTCGTGTTTTCTGAACTGTAAAACTCAGTTTCACAGGTACCATTTTCGCAGCATTCGCAAATTCCGTAATTGTCTTATTTCCATACTTGTGATTCGATATTTCTACACTATGCAAGAGTGAATTTTTCCATTATTGAAATCTGTAATATATGTTCTAATCCTTATATTTTCAATACTTTTTAATTATACCCCATCGAAAAATAAAAGGTTATTTATCCATTTATTAAAAAATTCTATTATTTATGTTTCAATTATTTTAAATTTTTAGTCTTTCAAATTTTAGAGCAAAGAAAGGAGTAAAAATAATCTCATGCTTCGGTGAGCTTTAAAAGGACAAAATTATCTATTTTAGACTAAATTCAAAAAAAGTTATTTATAATGGTACAAAATATTCGTAAATCGGTACATGGTGAATGTTATATGCATTTGGAGAATTTATCATCATATACTAATTAATTGGAATAAATAATGCGTTCCTTTTTGTATTTAAGTACTATTTATCTAAAATATTCGAAATAGATATTTCAGAATTCAGAGAAACAATGATATTCAGGAAACGTTTTTTAGCTTTTATTTTGTATTTCATCGAAAACTAATCGCTTCAAGGCTTTCATAATAATGCATTTGATAATTATAAAATAAATCGTTCTATGGTCACCATTATTCCTTTCATGATTAATATCTGGTAATGAACAAATATAATTGAACATTTCTATATCGAAAATGAATACTTGGCAATGATATGTATGTCTATATTCGTATAGCATAAATTATTAATCATAAATAAAATTTTCTCATAGCCTCAATCCTTTACGCCTTCGGAAGGTTAAACAATACATCATCAGCTCAAAAAAACAATTAAACATCGCACAAATATCAATAAATAGCTACGTTTTAAATTTTATATTATCAGTTCTCTTACTGCTAGAATATACTTCACACATAAGAGTCAATATTTATTCCTTTCAACGCAGACACGATGGGATAACTTTATCAGTACACTTCAGCGTTAATTTCATCCTTTCTAAACAACATCTAAATTATTCGAGCAACGATTTTCATAAAAGGTGACGTTTATGTCACAGATTAAGGAATACAATTCAATGAGAGACCGCATTCCATTCGCAGTGGGCGAGAGTGGGATAAGAGAGGGCGGCTCTTAAGCATTTGCAGTCGACTTAATTTACGACTCTCGCCGAGGATCCGAAGAGAACGATACGTAAATTACATCTCCCGGACGGAGTCCTTCGCATATCTCACGGCATCTCCATGCGCCCTTTTTCGTTCCCGACCTTCTAATGCTCTTCGCATATCCGCAGCTAAAAAGAAAGAGATTTGAATCCTTTCGAGAGGAGGAAACTCGCACTTCGAGTGTGGAATCCTTAAGTGGCGACCGAAACGCTCTCTCGCGGAAGCGGGGCGAAACAGAGATGACGCAAGCGGAGAGTTCAATCGGCGAATTAAAAGGAGCGGATATGCGGAACTAGCATTCGATTGAGAACGGAATCGATTCGATGGGGAGATGCGCTCGGATTGCACGGGCCGATGCAATGTCATTCGCGGAGGAAATCGTGAGGTGGGTCCGTCATCGCATGCTTCCGGTGCCGATGATGCATTCCAATGGGATACTTGTGCGGAGACTCGCGTAGGTGGTCATCCGTGCATCCTTTATCTTATGCAACCGTCTTGACGTTTTATTGCCCCCTGAGTACGCGGTCGTTCCAGGCACATCGGAAGGGGAAAATAAAGAGGATGATAAAATCAGTTTGGAAGATAAGGCTAAAATAGGGCGTAAACTTTATTATACGTAATGGACGTATCTAGTTGAGGGTATGAATAAGAATTAAGTTCCATTTAGCTAAGCTAATACGATTTTCGACAAATATTCTTTTTTTGAGCAATGTAAAAGAAAGAAATACATGGTTTACCAAACGGTTATATTTATGTGAAAAAATAGCGAATGAAGTTTTTTAACTGAGCCATGCGTACTTTTCCAAAACTTAACATTCTTTACTTACTGCGTTATTATGATGAAATACTGTATTATAGACGATTAACTAAGATGTTGAGAAATTTAAGGGTTAAAGGTTCACGCAAGTATAAAATGTATTCTAAAATATGCCATATCAATCGCATTCATACTTTTAAATTCAAAAGTTTCTACCATGAGTCGTTAACACCTCATATAATAAAATGACAAACGTATTGTGAGTCATGGAAAAATATATAATAATGTTTTGTAACCTTTTTCATCTTGTATAGTAATGCTACATGTTTCATGAAGATTTCATATATCATGATCTTTGAAAAAGATGTTGAGTTCGTGTAAAAAGATCTCAAAGATTCAAACTCGTAATCAAATTGAAATCTTAACAACTAAACATAATGTTTCGATCTTATTGACATACGTTTGAGAGTTGTATATCGCGTTTAAGAGATCTCATAGGTAGAAGATTAGATTGTAGATAACAATTTTCCAAGAAAAGGAGAAGTTCTGATAAATTTTCAGAATGGACATCAGATGGGATCAAGAGCTCCAAGGAGGCGTGTTTACACAACGCATTGGTGATCACTCGCGATGGAATTCTCCAAGATAGTGCATCGTATTCTCTCAGCAATAAGCATTTATCTCAGATAGGTTAATCCAGGCCATAGATAAAAACCCATGAGTAGATTTTCCATTGAATTTACCCTTCCACTATTCACAGCAAGCTTCACGGGAAGTGAAACACTCAATTTCTAGGAAAGTGAGGATGATATACTTTGTTTAACTATGATATATATGTTTTATCGCCATTGTATCAGATAAATCTTATCGTTTGAAAGATTATTATCAATTTTTTTTTAAGTTCTGGTTCAAGATAGCGTACCTTTCATTTTCCTTCTTATTGTAGCCTATGGCGATAAATGTATGAAAGAAAGTGAGTCTTTATAATACCTACAAATGGAACTTGTCCTTGTTTCTCTATAACGGGTGTTATAGAAATACGCTTCAAGGAATAACTGGATTTGCTCGAGCTTTTAAATTCTGTTTCAACGAGAAAAGTGAAGAAAATCTACCTCAAATCTCTACTTTTATTCTATTAAATCCACCTTTCCGAACGATATTTGCTAATGATTGGGGTATTTAATACGTAAGCAAACTTCGAAATTTTCATTTTTAGTAAAAATTAAATTAATTATTTAGAATAATATTTCACGATTGATACAGTTATTTTTTAGGTTTCAATCGTGAGTATAATCTCCGTAATACAGATGATTATAGAATGATATAACTTAACAATATTCTCAAGGTTCTTCCGATAATAAAATTTTGTTTTCATATATGTAAGAAGAGTTTGTTTTCCTTTCCGAACCTTACGAGACCTCGAAAGGAACGATTCGGTTCATTTTAATGCAGACTGAATTTGTTCGCCTGTTTGTTTATGGCAAGTGAAAGTAAGTACAAACATCATTCGAAAAAATCGTATGCAGCGCACAACTCATCTCTTTAAAAGCGCTCGATATACGTGAAAGGTTTCGCTATAAAACGGAATGTAATAAAATTCCTCCGCTTACGTTCTCCGTGTTGCCCCGCTGATATTATGGAAATGTGGTGAAGGCGTAATCAGAGCAAGAACACTGAAGGGAAGGAGTTAAAGGTCATCGGATGCTTTAAATTCAGTTTCTTAGACACTCTTTTACATTAAAAGTGATATAATAATAAAATATAAGAATATGCGTGGTATGGAAAAGAATTGAATACATTTTATATTATGATCCGTATATTGCTATGAAATGTAACATAATTGGATGAAGAATTACTTCTCTACTTTCTTAGCATTTACCAGCAAGGGTTTTGAAAGATTGTATAGTTACTTTTCCAATGGGGATCACGATATCCATGATGCTAGGAGGATGATATGCACGACCTTTCAATACATGACACAATTTATGATAAATTAAGATTAGATAACATATATAAAAGTTTAATTCAAAAAGCACAACTATAGTAATCAAAAACATTTTGTTAATTAGTAATCTTAATGCATCTGGTATAATAATATTGAATTAAATTGAAGTATTTTACGATTAACTTTACTTTATCGTTGAAAAAGAATTACTCTATCCACTGAAATTTTCAAACAATCGAAATTTGATTACGTAATCAGGAAAAATTAAAAAATGACAGGTTTTTAATGAAAAAGGATGAAAAATGATGGCTCATTATCATTGTCTTTGCTGCCGCCAAACCTCTGAGCTAATTCATTTACAGTAAATGACTGTCCAAAATGTATAAATCTAGGAAATTATTACATTCCAGATCAAAAAATCATTGAAATATCATAAACATGGATCACTGATACAAATATCAATGTTAAATTCGTCACCTTTTTTAACAAATATATACAAAACGGAAATAGCTTAAGCTTGGTGCGAAATAAGAACTGTGCGGTACATATGCAGTATATGAATTAATAAGCGATCTTTTCTGACCTTTTGAAAATTGCCTTATATATATATATCTCATGGAATATTACTAAATAACTTCAATTTTAACAGTAAAATTTTAAAAAAAGAATCGAACAAAGCGCAAACACCCGGAGTTCAATTTATGGCTCAAAAAGCCGTGTTTTCATTTTATAGTTCTCTCTAACTCGCATATCAACTCAACCGAAATTCCAATGCGAACGGCTTGACTTTGTAAAAGCATTTTCATGCATATTGAATCGTTATTCACATTGGGTTAACTTCCATTTCATTACTTAGTATATTAAACAGTAATCTATTGCTTTGATAGAACTGCACATGCAATTGCTTGCTGGGTAGCGCTATTCAGAGTGTATTTGAACACAAATGCAACGTTATGGAGTACTTCGGAGGCAGATTATAGGGCAGGATGCAATAACGGACCAATTTTATTGCACATTAATTCAAGCGGATACTTTGAAAAAGAGACCATTTGAAGCTACGTTATGGCTTGCTTGTGAACTCCCTTTACCGCCTAATCTACATTCAAATAGAGAAGTGCGTTAGAAATATTTCCAAAGATTTCTCTTCAAAGGGAATACCGGACAGTTTCCAGAACTGGAAAACTGCGATTGAGTTATTTGAAAGCAGAATATGGACGGACTGCGAAAATAAACGTAGTATTCACTGTGTGCGGATTTCGTGTTCGATTAAAAAGATGTAACTATTCTAGGTCACTTAGAGATTAGAGCAGGGATGCATTTCCCATTTAGTTTGCTTGCATTGAACAACGTTATTCTGATGTGTATGACCATATTTTAGAAATAAGCATGTATTAAATAACTTATCAACAGCAATATTAATGTATTATATTGTCAATAATTTAAATCTAATAGCCGGACCTATAATGATGAAATGAAACGATGATGATCTATACAGAAATGCAAAATATTTTAATTCAATCTATATTTCTAGATTTATGAATAAAATATTAATAAATATTATTTATTATCTTCTTAAATGTATATCAATCATCCAGTTTAAGTAAGTATTATCATTTTGGTTTAAATAAGTTGCAAAATTAGAAATATTATCGATTTATCAATTATTTTTAATGAAAAACTTTTAAACCTAGCATCACTTTATTCAAATGATAATTACGGTTTTCTCTTGGAAAATTCTTAAAGTTAGAAACCTATCCAAAACTGTCTTGTAGCACTAAAAATCCATCGATCATCTGGATATCCTTTATATCGTAGCAAAAAGGCCTTCGAATATTAATAAGACTCCCTTTATACTCCGAAGAAGATGACGCGAGAAACCAATTAATCTTCTAGAAAAAGGCATATCCGTCATCGGGTCAAAATTCGATAAAAAAAAATCAGTGTCTCCAACCCATTTTCTGCGCGTCAAGTAATTTCATCGATCTCCAAAATCAGAAGCGAAACTTGTAGACTAGTGAAATTCGGGCCTCAATAAAACTGGGGCTCCTGTCAGAGGAAGGATAAGCTGTGGAGAGGGGAAAATCTCGGCCGAAACACACGTATCGGGGAAGGGTCCAGGGTTTAATTCCTATGGTTCCTCGAAATGAAAGATGAGGAAATTGGAAAGGACAGACTCATCAGAGCGATGGAGCCCTTCAAAACCATCTTTATCATTCATTATACATCCATTTACTCCCTTTTCTCAGATGATTACTACACAAAGAGATTTAGTTTTGAAACCGATTAGATAATTTAGGACTCATGAAGAATTAAGTTAAATCGAATCATACTTATGCAGAGTTTATTGAAACACTGTTCTGTCGTTTTAATTTCCCTCGTATAATTTGGATTTTTCTTCTTGTAATTGTCGATAACTAATAAAATGCAGAATTTCGCATAATTTAATTTGCGAACTATTTGTCTACTGGGATGATCACTTCGTTCTTAAATGCTATTGTTTTCTATTTACTTTAACTCTCCTAAAAAGCTTTATTTAAATTATTATTATACTATTTTGTTTTATAAAAAATATCATTCAATAATGAACTCGTTATTCAAGGTCTTAAGAAAATCTGTATTGACAATGTAGAAGGAAAAATGTTGCATTACTTTGAATGCAAATAAGGAGTGAACTATATCCGTATTTTATAAGAAAAAGAAAATATTCGACAAACTTTTCGACACACCATTTATCATAGGCCTTTTTCAAAACTTCAATCTGAAAAGCGTTTTAATGGGTGAAATGTTACGTCTCCAGCAGAAAGCGACACGGCTGAAGAATCCTTGAGTGGGAAGTCTTGCGTCTCATGCTGAAAACTCCCCTGTCCTTGCTCTCTTGCGTGAAGTCTCTTACAAATGCCACGAGTGCGTAACAGGGAGGGATAAAACTCACGGATTGAAATAATATTTATATAAGCCCGCTAGGTTACGCTGCTTTATTGTAACATTATAGTATCCGTAGTGAGCTGACAAGTGTGCGTATTGGTACGTAACTAGTATGTTTTCATCGGAAAAAGTTCCTCTTCCTTCTGACATATATATCATATTTTTGACTATAGAATACACAGGTTTCTATATCACAAATGTTATATATACGTTTTTATAGAAACCATTGTAATTTATGTTGCTTAGGAGCTCAAGAATCTGTTAAGTTGTTATACGACGGCAATGAGTTTTTAACTGGTCTACGTTCGTATCTGGTTCCAAATATTTTAGTTTATATGGTAATTTCCGTTGGAAGAGTTTTGATCATTTTATATTTCATCGATTGCATCCAAAATTAGTCGTACAGAAAATATATAAAGGCATATGATTGAAGAAAAAACAAATAGAAAATAGTAAGATCTCATATTAAGATTTACCTCACGTTTAAAAAGTATGTAATTATAGAACTAATCCAAAAACTTTCAAATTTCATTTCGGTATGTAAATCCTATCCCTTGTGGTCACGTTGAGCCCCAGGCGAAATGGTACTCTAAGTTTTGACGCGGATGATCTGTCCACGGAGTCTCAAAATCCCGCTGTTCTCGAAACTTTCCCTTTTCACAATGAAAACAAAGTTGAGGGCTCTTTTAAAGGTGGTTTCCGACATAAAACTCTCGAAAAGGAAGATTCGCCTGAGGAAAGCGACGGCCGTTGGCGAGAGAAAGGAAGAATGCATTGGTCGAAAGTCTAATTGAGAGCCGACATTTGCGGTATTCTTTTTCCCGAAGCAGAGTCATTGATTTTTTGGATGCACGTCCATGCGAAGGGAGAGTAGAGAAAAAAGAGAGTAAAGATCCTTTGGGATTAAAGGACAGTGGCATTGGATTGTGTCAGCGTTCGTTTGTTGGAATACGAGGAATAGAATGAAAGAAAAGTAGCCGAGTTCAGCAAAAGTGTGCATGTATAGAATGATCATCTCGTGTGAATCGTCCCTTAGGGAATCGGTTCGTCTACACAATAAGATGGTAGAAAGCCTTGAGAAAGGATGAGGGAACTAGGTGAGATATAAAGTTAGATTAACGTACCAAGTTCTCTCTTTAATGAGTTATGTTCGGTTTAAAGTTCCGAGAAGCGTAATCACCTTATGAATTACGCTGACAACAGCACTTGATAAGAATATCTATATCAAATGGTTTCATGCAATATTTGTTAAAGCTCTGTCACACAATCGCATTAATGGAAAAACATAATGCAAAAGTAAGTAAAATAAAACATTAAATCTTTGACAGACATCGTAAAGAATGGTTTCATGATTTTAAGTTTGGTATTGTGAAATTTAATGACTAAAAAGGTATTAAGATAAAAACTACGATAAAGCTTGTTTTTTGTCGTGTGAAGAAAACTAGTTCAAAATTGTGAACTCCTATGCTAATAAATTTTGCTAATCAATTTCCAAACAGATATAAATTTAAATTAAATTGAAAGTATTTTTCTTAACATGGATTGTTCGCGTTAAAGTAATGGGAAAGCAAATTTGAAAATACTTTGCTACAAAAGAAAGAGAAATAGTCTATGTTCGATGGACAAAAGAAGAAGCTTTCGTTCAATATTTTAGACCTAGAGAGAAGAAATGTAAAAGGAAAGACATATAATACCCGTATTTGACTTTTAGAGGAGGAAGTTTTTAGTATAATTTACATTAAGCGATGTTCCGTTCATCATAAATCTACAAATAACTTCATTATTTTAATGATTAAGAATATAAATAAAGAATAAAAAGAAAGAGATTTTTAAATAATATGGGTGGGAGGTGAGAATTAAAGCCATCTTTAAAATACTGAACCTTAATAATGATAGAGTGTGCGTCGGTTTATATAAATAAGAAACCTACTATATTTGATAGCAAAGCTTAACCGCATCTTTGATATGTTGAACTGAATAACTAATGGAGGCGAAAATACGTATAGGACTGAGGATTGCGCATACTGATAGCGATAAGGGTCCAGAATTTGGCTCACGGAATGGACGGTCGAATGGGTTCCATTCAACATATCTGTCCAACGATGCGAATTGAATGATATTATAACTTCGTTTGTTGATTCTAAGCCTCGAATTCAACGATGCATTAAAGCGAAAGGTTTGGAGAAGCGAAATGGATTCGAAGTCAAAACACATCCATTAAATGAACCGAAGAGTTGAGAGAATGAAAACCTTTAGATCTTGGAAAACAATGCAAATGGATGATAGAAAAATATTGAATAAACATTAAAAAAGTTTAATCTATTATTTATGAATATATTTGGAGGAATATCAGAATATGTAGCCTTTTTCTGTTCTAATAAATGAAATAAACTTGGCAATAATCTTTACAATAATAAAGAAAAGGTACTAGTCTATTAAAAACCATTTCTATTTTGAATTAACCTAGTATGGATTAAATTAGGAGTAGGATTATCCTTATTGGAAGTTTTAGCAAGACATTATCTCGAAATATACGACTAGGTTAACTTCCTTCACATGGAAACCAGTAGTTGAAGACAATAAATTTTAATTCGTTTTCCTTACCATTTAAGATCGCTGAAGGAGATTCAAACGCAGGAAGAAATGAGATGGGTCCCGAATGTGGTACAGAGAATTGAAAACAGTTTCATTTTAAAGGATAAAAGGAATGCTCCGCTGAATGCAGTGGCATTAAGGTCAAGGATTCAGCTGAGAGTTAAGCTGTCTGCGATTGTGAATCTGGTGCAAAATTGACTTCCGAGGGACGCGAAATTACTTCTCGCTGATATCCCTAAAGGATTCCGACGAATCCAGAAGAAGGAACGATAGTATTACCATCCTAGGGTAATTTTCGGAGCGGAGGTCTTTCACGGAAGAATTCACTTCCCTATTCGGATTTGCGTGTGTGGTAATGAAAAGAAATGCATTAGCATCACGATGAGATGGGGTCTGGGATTAAAAGAGCTCTTTTACGAGGTTTTAATGTCCGAGCCGAAACCTTTTTTAGTCTTTAAGATTTCCGTGGCATAATTTCCATCCCGGATTTAAAAATAATTAGATCTTGATACCGTACGCAATATTTATAACTTAATTTTATAAATAGTAATTAATGAATATAACGTAAACGATAACCTTAATTTTCAATATAAAAACTATATACCTTCGTGGATTAAATATTCGTAAAATAATATCCAATATTAATGTTTCATTTAAAGTGTACAAAATACCAAAACTATGGTCGAAGGCGATTTTGTAAGACTTATTTGCAGATTTATAGAATCAATCAATGGACTAGGGGGCATTATTGAATATAAATTTAAAGTAAGCTCTAAAATTAATCGAATTAATTAACTTATCTTTACATCTAAATGAGGAAAAAAATTAGCATGTAGATAATATGAACAAATTTGATTTTTTACTATGTAATATTATTTGTATTTTTATTGACTCTATCGAGTACTGATTATGTATGCTACTTGATGAAGTAAAAGATTTTCTGGCTACATGAGGAAACTGATAATCACATGTGAGACATTTATGTTATGACAACGCTCACAATGGTTAGTATTACAACAGTCTATGAATTCAATTCAAGATTTTAAGGATCAATTTTAAGGTGAACATTATTTCTGTTCTATATCCTAGCTAAAAAATTGTAGCTACGATCATTCCTAGGGAGTTTGCCGTAACAGATATATGTTATGGTGAACATAGCAAAACAGGATAAATGTCTTAGGGGCGGTATAAGAGGAAAGAAATTTGGAATGAGGTGCACAAATCTGGCGCTATACAAAAAAGAGAAGGTCTTTGATATAAGAGAGGTCGAGGGGAAGATGACGAGGGCGTGAAGAGGGGAAAACAGATGATGCTGGAGAGATAGCGAAGGACGCAACGAAGAGAGGATAAGAGAGAAGATTGCGGTGGAGAAAATAAAAAGAGAAAGGAAATGAAATTAAGGAGTTGAAGGTTAAACGGTACGATTTTTGGGTCGAACAACGTAATTGTAAGACTTCGTACGCAGACGGAAGTAGTGATGCAAATTGGAAACTGATGCGACGGAGGGAAATAGCGGTTAAGTGGATGCAAATTGAGCGGATTGGAATGCCATGCAAAGAGGAATCGAATTTCGTTAATTGCGTCTCCGAATATACTGGAGACTTCCATGTAATCAAATAAGTCGTGCGGTTTTTATTAGAATTTATCGAAAATCAGCATTAATATGTTACTCGAATATATTAATGGTAGTAAAAATTTAGTTGAACTCAAAATTCTATGATGAGGTAGATGCTTCTATAAGTTCCTTTTATATTATTATTAAATTATAATATATATTGTATACATAAATATTATTATATTATATTAAATATTCAAACTTAAAGAAAGTGCAGTGCAAGAATTTTGTAACAGCTATAATTGGAAAATTTTAATGTTGATTATAATTTATAACTACTGAAATTACATCTATGATTCCTTTAAACATTTTAAATTAAAAATATCCAAACAGGAGGATATAATATAATATCAGATCTATACAACGAATTTCAATTGAATACAGAAAGATAGGTATGAATTTCTTCTTGGTAATTTTAAAGTTTAAAGTAATATTATTAGACTCTAAGGATAAAAACGAGCTCTTTGTTTGTAGAAAAAGGGAAGCAAAATGTTTTAAAGAGTGCAAGAGAGAAATAGGTCAGAAAATTTTATATTAGATAAGTTTAAAAGGGAAAAATAGCAGTGAAGTTAAGGCTATGACGGTCGACTTCTAAATTAGGTTACGGGATAAAGAAAAATATCAAAGCGGCGCAATAGAATAAACGGATGTACCCAGTGCACCATGAGCTGAAGCTTAGAATATATACATGTATTTAACAATTTTCTCGATCTCTTTGCAGTGTGAGAACACAGGAGTTTTAAATTGGACATTCTAGTGAGAAAATATAACTAATAGAAGTCTATTTTCAGAACTCAGTTCGTTTAAAGAATGTATGTACATGGTCATATAAAAATATGGAAAAAAACATAGAGTGAGAATTTCCATAGAATAATCTACTGTATTTTAGCAATGCATATTCCAATGTCTTCAAATTAATATTTGTTACAATTATAACTGAAGGTCATATATGATACACAGATATTCCTTTCACGTTTCCTATAGAATATTTATTGAAATAGTAAGTAAGCGGGAATTAAGCGGGCGGCGATGCTGGAGATTGTTCTTAAGGGAACAAAAGACTACAATCCTAAAATAAATGGTCCAGAGGGGAACGTTTATTGAAGAAATATTAAGGTGGAGAAATGAGCATGGGTCCAGAAGAAAGAAGGGAGTTTATAGAATGGGGAAATGGAGAAAAAAGAGGCATAGAAAGTGCATGGGAAGCGGAAACCTTGCGCCTAACGCCCTCTTGTTTACACAGTCTTGGGGTTTACTCCATCTCTCGGGGGAGTGTTGATAGTAAAGGAAGAAGCTTTGGGAGAAAGAAAGCTCTGGAGAATGAGCGGAGACAGAGGCATGGAAATACAAAGCAAACAAGATGAAAATTTCAAGGAGAGAGTGTAGTATCGGTTTAACAGATACGAGTTGACGTAATATAAGCCTCGTTTTGCGACGGGTTTCATAAGCAGCACCGAAGATTATTAAGTGTATTTTCTTTTCAGATGGTAAGGAAAGCACTGGAAAGAACCTGCTCAGATTATAATATTGGAGTGTTTACTTTTCCTACCGTATTCTTAGTCCGTTGTTTATTCATATGCAAAATATTGGACCAAAAAGTTTATTCGAACAGTTTCTTTAATAACTACTCTCAGTTTCATGAAGTTTATTCAGAGTTGTACGCCATAAATTTGTTATAAGTCTTGCATTTAATAAACATATATATAACGAAGAAATATTATTTTCAAATTTAGTTTTATTCCAGATAACATTCAGTAGAGAATTCATTAACAAATTCCTCCTGATCGACCATTTTAGATGAAAACCTTACTTAAAGCCTGAAAGATTTGACATAAATATGCAAAAGTGTAAACGATTAAATTTTTTGGGCATTCTTATGTTTTAAAAAGAGAAGTTTGAACGATTTTTATTGTTGCTATCGACCGATAAGAAGTACTTTCACTATTTGGTAATCATATCAGAATTGCGTACTGCCTTCAGAACTAGAATATAGAATGAAAAAATTTAAACATTTATGTTCCCATTCTCTAAGAAAATTACGTATAAAAATTACGCTACTAATTGGAAAATCTCTCTGATAAAACTTCTTGGTATATTGAGCTTGTGAATAGGTGCCGTATTTGAGATGAATGATATATGTAGTGCAAATACCGATACGTATATCTTTTAATGAGTTCCTCCTACTTCCATACACCTTCCGGGCACATCAAATTGAATACTTTGCTACTCTTTTATAATATCATCGTAATGAATTCAATGGACATTGAATAAGGAAAACAAACGGAGAGTATTAACTGATTACTCTACTTAATGAAAGATTGAATTCTTCTTACACAAATGAGTAAATAAATGATCGAAAAATTATTCAGATAGAACTGTAAAAGTATTTATAGCTGGGTTATAGTATTTATTCCTATTATAATAACGTAATAAGAATGGGGTGCGATTAGAATTTGAATAATGCAACCACATACGGCGCAGAAATATATCCTAAATAGGGTAACGTTGTCCTTATTTCAAAGTGGCCTTTAAAAAACGTGGAAATAAATCGATGGGATAAACCACCTGAAATGAAAGCGACGAAAGATCGCGGTGAGGATAAACAACGTAAAGGGGCGTATCCTTTGAGAGGGGTTTGAATGATGGATAAGGGAGGGGAAAGGAGAAATAAATGAGCATCGGAATGACAGAGGATGAACAAAAGGAGGATCAGGGTAAACAGTCAACGGAGGTCCGAAACTGATGGTACGATGGAAGAAATGAGCATAAAAAGAAGTAAAGAATAACAGAGAAAAGAGAAAAGAATGATTATTCCGATGAAATAAATATGAGCGAAGAGATGTAGAGGAAGAAATGAGGAAACCAGTGACACTGCAGTCGATAAACTTTCGCCTACAGCTGTACGATATAATCGAGTTATTTTCAAAAAAATAAGATGAGCTCAGTAATAAATAAATGAATAAAGCAGTGATAGTCGAGGAATACGGTTTTATCGAAAGGATAAATCTCTTCTAAAAATCCGAGCTACATATTTATCTTCTGAATTGATTTAAAACAAAAGATTTGATCTATTTTATTCAAACATCCTTCGGTTAAAACGAGCAAGTCATATGCTTTAATAAATTTTATTCGAGTATATACAATAAGTTTTTACTTAGCAGCTATAATTAACTTTTTACTCGAAAAAGAAACAGATATATGTACAATTTTATTAATGACTTTTATTTGCACAACGTCATGATTTTTCTGAAATTTAGATCTCATAAAATATTTGTATCACGTAATGATAGTCAGTAAGAGATAAATTCAAGTAAAGGGAAGAATAATTTGGGGGTGAATTACATTCTAAAATTTCCAATAATTCGATCGTTTTCGTGATTATGAGATAAAAAACATCATTCGGAACTGATTGAAAACTCTACCGCTGATAGTAAGCGTTAGATAAATGAACCACATTATTAATAATTTTATAAAAATTTCATAGCTGGTCAAATAATTACAATCTAACTATGCTTTTGCACTCTTGATTCTTTGAGCTCAGTCCTTTAATGAAGATTGTTACTTGATTTATTGATGAAATGTTCAACAATACAGCGAATCAAAAGAACAAAGTGACCAAATGTTCAATCTGAGTTATTCATAGATCAATCAATCTGTTAGAGTTGGCAAAATCAGGATATTTGAAAAGCTTAGATCCGGTGTTTGATGAAAAACTAATCAATTTAAATGAAGTTTGCGTTGCCCGAGGGATGTAAGGGGAAGAAAAATCAACTGATTTTATTGTAAACAGAGAAGAAAACCTGAAGAAGAATCGGATGTAATTCTGGGAGTTTTCAAATGAGATAGAGTTAAATTTATGGAGAAATATCTAAAAAATACAATGAATTCTTTTTCAGAAGATCACGTCCCGATCCCGATACTATTATATTTGGTTCGTAGTTGTTGACAGAATTGTCGATTGTAAAGATAATGACTTCTACAAAGGAGTAGAAAAATATCTAATTATAACCTAATAGATAAAGGAAAGCACAAAATTAAAATTATGCCGATGTAAGAAGCATGGGAAATATGATATAGTTTCCAAATTCTATGCGAAAAATAACTTTGAAATGATGAATAAATGAGGGTATGGCATTTTGTCCTTTATGCATTTTCGCCGCCCTTATCACAAATAAAAAGAAAAGATTAACCTGTGAACTTGAGTTTATATATATATGTTTTTCTTTGTATTTGTGATAAGTTCGGTAATTTAATTTCCCTAAATAGATATTAGAAGCCTTCCATAAGTTTAATTCATAGATTGATAGAGTCCTTAGATATAATAAATTATGATCCATAAATTCTTACGAGCTTGATCTGGGCTAAAATCGTTAAATCGAGAGAATGTTTCGGACATCGAATCCATAACTGTATCGCACATACATATTTCAGCGTCGATTCATCACCGATTTCAAAATTAGAATAGACGTCTGCCTTTAGACGGACATATTTCAGCTCCATTTATCATCGAAATGAAACATTCTAAAAATCTTTTCGCCGCTTGACTCTTTCTTCTTTGGAAAGGAAGAACTTGGCAGAATGTTCTCTGAGATGAAAAGCAGAGCTTGTTTTGACGGGAAGATTCAACGAAAGCGTAAGATGAATAAGAAGAAAGCCATATGGCATTTCTCCGACATTGATAAAAAAATTTAAAGTAGTGCTTATGAAAGCAAGCAATCGAAAAAGAATTTGTATATTCGCTCTATCAATAATAAACGTACCTATAGACTAATATTTTCACGAGAAAACAACAGTACAACTTAATTCAATAGTTAAATTTGACTCAAATTTACTGATTTAAGAAGCAAGTTTATATTAACTTTATCTAAATATTGAAGAGGAAATATGAAACAATTTTGTTGTCTACTAATACTATAGAAGTAATATTCATATATAAATATATTAAAACGATGTAAATAACGAAGAAGTAATAAATTTTATATTTATCAAATATCTCCCAAATTAATTTATCATTAATATTTGGCTATGCACTGGTTCATTTACTATGACCTTTGAGAACTTCGAAATGTATATAAATTTTATTTGAGAATTACTATTACGAGTTGGCACAAATTCAACTGCAAATTAGTTTCGTGGGAACAATTACATGCATCGAATGGAATCCCTTACTTCGTTACCACAGCGTAATCTCCGTCTCCTGGAATACCTCCAAAATGACGGGTCAAGGAAACTGTTAACTCGACCATCCATCTTAGGGTTTAAACGTAAGAGGCGCATCTCGGCTTTAAAAAGTAGTCGCATTTGTTTCTCACTTAAGATAATGTCCTGAATTATGGAGTAAATGCATGTTATTTATTCTCTTTCTATGCAAATATTTATGCCGTCCTGTTCTTTTTGAGAAGAATCCATGTATCCAAAACAAACACAGACAAAATTGGATTACTTATTTATCTTTTGGAGGATATAAGAAATCATCGATGATTTCTAAAGCACACAACACGCAAACATGGATTCCAGACGGTAATGAATGGAAGGCCATAAAAAGGGGCGTAATAAAGTGAAAGATCAGGAGATAGAGGAATGGAAGGGGAGGGCGTGGGTCGATGGGACAAACCATTGCTTTGCGTACGTACGTAGGGGAGGAAAGAAAGTGCAGCGAATGCGTCACAAGAATGGATCCAATCTCCCATGGCCGTCGTTCTCAACAATTGAAGACCTTTTTCGGCTCTTTTGTGCGAAGTTCCAGTTGGAAGTATTAAGGGCAGAAATTGTAGGGAAGGGGAACGTCTCAGTGCGAAAAAATAAGGCGAGAGATAGGAGTGGCTGTGCAGACGGGATTACGTCCGGAATCGTTCCTATTTCCTCGCTGTATTTTCCGAAGATTTTGGGAAAGCGGAGCTGCACAGACGCCAGTGAGTGTCCTGAACTGATTCGTGTTCTTTTCGGAAGGAACGTCGGTGGAGATAACAGGAGAACGTCACGTGTTAGCCGTTATTCTGAATCCTCTATTGTAGTGGAAATTCGCCAGAGACGATGAAAGGGTAGCAAAATAATCCCATGATGTTTTATGCTTCGGAATAAATTCATCTTTGACACATTCCCGTTTGAAGTTAAATAAAGACGAAATAAATTACCTTAATACAAATAAAACTAGTAATTGGACAATAAACATAAGAAATGAATAAAATAAGGTTTAAAAATTAAACTTAAAATTGGCTGAATCATAATATAATGGAAAAGTGGTCGATTATCACCAATTATCAATAACTTAAAAGTAGAATCAATATGTGATAATTTTGAATTACCTCTTTAATAAAAATAAATAGCTAGGGAAATAATGATGAAAATAAATGTATTATGTATAGTACTTGAACGTATACTTCTACAAGTACGCTTTTTTTAAAGAATTTTATATAAATTCTGCTCTATTATCGCCAAAGCAACGATTCATACACGCTCAAGTATAGGATACTTTATATTTATTCATATACATTTCATCTTTTAACAATGTCTCTCAATTATAGTCTCAAACAAAATACCTGACCTCATATCATGACACAGAAAGAGGATAAACTGTCCTTCCTTCACTTTCGTTCCTTGAATAGTTTCGAGGTTGAGGTCGTGCGAAAGCTATTGAAGTACGAAAACGCTGATTAATGACGTTCAATTTGGTCACTCCTTATCGGATGTAATGGAAAGTGATATTCAATGGGTCATTGTGCTACACTAACGCTCAAGTTTGCCACTCGTAGCAGAGAGAATCAAAGGCGACCTCAATCCTCATCATCCATGGACGCCTCATTTCCAAAGCTCTCCGTAATTAATGACTGAAAGATTGAAACCATCCTCTGAATGGGCGGATTGTGCATCTGCATAAAGAGATTTACCGTAGCGCACGTTGCTGTGCCGTATGATGGAGCATAAGACACATGAATTAATATAATTATGAGCAAAATTACAACTATCAGCTGATGAATTCATGAATTTAGAATCGTTTAGAACTTGCGTCGTTGGTTTTTATAATTATAAAGCAATATTTCGTCTTCTATTGCAGAGGTACGAGAGTTGAATTCGTTATTCAAACCCCCTTTTGATTCCGAACGTTATTTAACACCGCCTAAACACTCAAACCTATCTGACAGACCTCCCACTGTTCAGGGATCGGACATTTTTCCGCGAACCCTTTCCGAAATTAATTTTCCCTTCGTTCTCCATTCTTTTTCGGAGCCGTCCTCCTTTCGCACACCCATCCCTCGTATTTCGTAGTTTCTAGTTCTGTCGCTCCCTAATCATTTCAACCTTTTGTCATCCAATCCTTGTACAAACGAGGATGAAAATGAGTGGGTACCGGAAGGGAGAATATGAAGGGACTTCGGACCTAATTTTCCGGACCAGAAGGTCCCTGCCAACGGTGTCCATTCAAAAATGTCCGTCCTCTCGTTCCAGAGAAGGCCGACAGGGAATGAAAAGGGTCGGCAGCATTCATTCCTTAATTATCCACGGCCCCTTCTTATCCCTCCCCGCAGACTATTAATGAAATGGACGCGATGTTAAAACGGCGGTTAAGTCATCAGGTGACAAAGGGGCGGTCGGGAGAACACTATTATGCATGAGTATCGGGGATAGGTCAAGCAGGTAATGGATTCTGAATTGAACGCCCTCGTACCTTTGGCGGTTTTAATAACTACTTTGATCAATTAATTCCGTAGGCGCTTCTCATTTAGGATTAATCAGTGCATTCTCGTGGTGCTCCGCTAATGGTGCACGGGTTGGGATATTGGATGGGAGAGGTCGTGTGCTATGTTCTTCCGTTCGCACGGAATCAATTCAGTTCCGTGAAAATTTTATGAAAATCGTGTGTACGACAAACACGTATCCACCGACGGAAAAATTGACCCTAGAGAAATTGAGTTTTTTTATGAGTCGGAACGCTCTTCTGGTCACGTATTCTACGTTCTGACGGTTTTGTTGCGTTGCTTTACCTAAGTAAAAACTCCACTAATGAAGCCCCATAGGGATTAAGGGCTTTAAATTCTATTATATTTTACGCTAACGATCTAGGAGTGATTAAATGAAAAAGAGCGGAGTTAAATTGGGTCCGTTTGTTGTTCTAAAAAGTCATAATTTAGCGTTTCCTTTGTGGAATAAATCTATATGCTTCAAGATTATAATGAATCTCAAATTTTTTCGATGATTTTGTTAATTATTTAACATATTTTACGTAAATTTTATAAAAATATATATTGTATGTAAATAAATCGATAGTGTATATTATATATATCTATTAATACTTAAATAATATATAAATCCCATTAACTATTACTAGAAACTTATAACTTCGTGAACGAAATATTTTCATTCATATCAGTTTCATATAAATTGTGAGCACTGTTTTAAGATATTAAGGAATGTGGAGTATATTTTTAGCAATCCCACTTAAGAAATTCTTAAAAAGTATTTCACGAACTTATCTCTGGCCTACTTCTCATCACAGCAATTACATAACTCGGGTTAAATCAGTTCATTCCAAGGTCAAAGATGAATTTTATCTCGGTCAGCTCTCTAGCGACACGGTTCAAGCAAAACGATAACACCATAGGGAAAAATCCTATCGCTCTGGTTAGAAAAACAAATGCGTGTGACAAAGTTTCATCGTAAAAATCCTTTTAGTCGCATAACCGTACGTTTCTGCATTTTCTTAGCCAAAGAACGAAAAGCCATTCGCTTCCAATGCTCGTCGCTGAAAAAAAGAAAAAACGAAACCCGTAACTAGGACAGATTCGACGCTCCACTAGGAGGTGTACGCTTTGCTAAACTAAGCGCAAGGTTATATCCTGAGTGGATCCGAATATCAAAACGGTTTTAGCTTTCAGAGCAATGGAATTGCCCATTTTCGTTACGCGACTCAATCTTCAGAGCATCCGTCCAATAGAATTGACTTCGTATGCGAATTTAGCGTTTGGTTGTCAAGTAAACCCCTTGGGGAGTATCTTCGTTACAAGCGCATTCTCATCGCAGTATTTACCCGTTCGAGAAACCACAGCGCCATGTGCTCTCGATGCACATACACATGAATACGTATACGAAGTGTCTGCAGAAACGCGGTTTGTATAGA
Source organism: Pantala flavescens (assembly GCA_020796165.1). NCBI lineage: Eukaryota > Metazoa > Arthropoda > Insecta > Odonata > Libellulidae > Pantala > Pantala flavescens. Next base: position 8,546,663 of record CM036884.1, on the reverse strand, counting down.
CAAAGAGCGACTCTCGAGTCTAATAAATCTCATTTTCTTGGAGCGCTCGGCTGTTAAATTGCCGCGTTTGCGGTTTTATTTTCGTGTTTTTATTGCTCGTAAATTACGTTCCGGAATGGAAATATTTTTCCTCCTTCAAAGGGTGTGTGTTAAAGTAAGAGAAGCGTATCTGAAAGTAAGAACAACGGAAGAAGAATTGCCCTAGGAACAAGGCCTATGGTGTTCTTGAACGGAAAATGTAACTGACGCTATCCTTAAACAAAATTATTGAACGATGTTCGATTTAATTATCCTAAAATAAGAAAGAAACAAAACTCTATTCATCATACAATCCAAATGTTCTAGGTTTCGGTTCAGCAAATAGAATTTCACTATTAATTTGGTATATTTCTCGTCGATAACTTTATATCTGTGGTATTGCAAGTGAAAGAAGTTTCCAAATACTTGTACGCATAAAATTAGTTTTGATTAACTGTATTATTAACTGAGATGGAAGACATTACAGTTATAAAGATAGAAAGAGTGTTAAAATAAAAGTATCACGGATGCATACACAAGAGAATATTTTCGCGCTTAATAGTTTTGTGGGGCTGAAAAGAGTAACAAAAAGAAAGACATTAATAATTCTGTACGCATAAATATTATAAAATGTGCCTTTTTGAGTCCCATTGTCTATTTTAGCTGTCACACAGTGTCATTCATCTTCGGTTACAGTCGGTTAAGCTAAAAATAGTGGGAGAGTATTTGAATTTCTGTTGAACAGAGATGCTACATAAAATTATTCATCGCGAACGTTTTCCATTCTCTTCTATTCGGACATAAGAATGAAATGTTGCCGAAAGTAGACGATAAATCGCTTTCAACAGAATGTTCGGGGAAAATATTAGCTAGGATAAGTTCACCCAAAAGCTCACCATAAAATTTCAAGCTTTCTTTTCACCCGGCTCGCAACTCGGCAATTTCTGCGAAGATTTTAGGTCTGGCGCACGTTACGTTTCGCATTTATTCATCTTTCGGAAGCACATTGCGCACTGCACATGCCCTTTGTTGCGGTTGACAGAGTGCACCAACTGCGCTATGAAGTATGAATTCCGGGAGAGTAATTCATGAAAATTTTCCACTTCACTCATTTCAAGGAAATCGAGAGAATTCGTAAAAGAGGACCTCAAAAAGAAGAAAAATTTCATACGGAAATCGCGATCGAATGCCATCAATTGATTTCAACCGAGATAACTTCGAATCTAATTTACTCCCTTTTGGTTCTTCCGCCAATTTCTACTGCAAGGCGAGTATTTTGCGGCTGATGTTCAAAAGCAGGGAATGCGAATTTTCTGGAACTTAAATGATTTTTTTTACATAGCCTTGGGAACTTAGAATTCAATAACTGGGAAATTGTGTGTAATTTTTGTGAAATGTCATTTAAATGCAATTTATTTTCTTCAAGGCCTTACAAATAAAGGTATTAATTGCAATAATCATTTGTGATGGTTTTTTTCAAAAGACATTTTCACCAACTTAATTCTTAGGTTTCATTAATACATCATTATCGGATTCAATTATATGATTCTTATTGTCTCATTTAAATATTTTTTAAGGACGAGATGATAAATTGCAGTATCACTAGCTTCTTCAAAATAAAATACATAGGCTTGTAATAATAAATCCTCCGAAAATACACAAAATCTGCTTACAGCCTCTAGATTGGGGAAACTTAAATGTGTGTCACCTCCTTAGAGATTGTTAGCTGCTATCCATTATTCAGCTTGTTGTCTAAGGATATAAAATCTTCTCGAAACCGCTTCTTCATGTGGAAGCAAATGAGATGAGTAATATACCTTTAGCCACACTTCTGTTTCCTGAGAGTTGCATACGTGTTAGTTTATATCCCAGATATGAAAACTTACCATTGAAATTGGAAGAGATATTTTCAGAGGGAAACACGATTTTGAATCAATTTAAACGAAAGCCACAGATCGGAATAACTTTTATTTTGGAAAACGATTTTTCAGATGATTGATTTTTCCACTGAAAGTGAAACAGTTTCAATCCATGCATCAAAATTTGAATTCATCCAAGGAGAGAACAACGGAATGGAACACCACTTTCTCTCATTAAATTTTAATTACTTGTTCGAATGTAAAAGAATTAGTTTTACTCGTTTTATCTTACAAATCCTGTGATGGTAACATATAGTTCTAGTATGGGAAAGAAGGGGCAGGATTTTAATGGTTTTAATGATATTCAAAAGTTTTACATGTTAGATACCATTAATTATATCTAACACATATTGACTATTAATATTTATAACCGATTAGTATGTAGGATTCCGCTTAACCTAGCCTAATATTGCTGTTCAAAGCATTAACGAGTACATCACTGTAACTTTTTCACGGGATGAATTTTTCAAGACTTCCTTTGTATTGTAAATCTAATGCAATAGATATCATAAATAAAAATATATAATAAATACTCAGAAAATAGAAAAAATATTTATCAGTTAATTTATGAAGCAGTTTCATAAAAGCAACTCATTATCTAAAATCTATTCAAAGATCCAAATAATTATTACTTAAATTTTTAAAACAAACACCATTATATTTGCATATGCGCATTGCTTTAGTTGAACCGATTCAGCAATAACCGTATTCGAAAGAGGAAAAATGTTTTCTTTTCTTTAGAAACATAAAATAAGTAACAGTTGAATTTTACGATGAAAGGCTGACCTAGAAAGACTTTTCCCAGATGAGAGGCAGAGTTTTACTTACTGAAGAGAGAACTGCAACAGAGGTATTGCATTTTATGGCTCTTGCTGACGGAGATGGCAAGTTTAACACTAAGAAATCATCGCAGGACTTCTCTTTAAGGAAAAAATACATTAAAAGGGGATGACAGCGAATCATAAACTCCGAAACCAAAACATTCGCGTTCATTTCCAAAAGATCAAAGCAAAACATATGGGTAGACGTATCTTTCGTTCTAGTAAATATTTTGTCTCTTTCAGACGTCTTTGAGTCTACATAAGAAGTGGAAGTCGAAGATATATTGAAGTGGGGGCAGCTTAAATTCCTTCTGTATGCAAATAAAGATGTATTTATACTTGATACATTCTCGTATACACATTTTCTCACTTTACTTGAGCTATATAAGATACTTCGTTAATTAATTTTACCTTCGCTTTATAATAAGCAACAATTCAAATATTTATATTTCTAGAATATTTTATTCCTTATATTAGATAATCAGGTGGAGTTAATCTCATTTCTTCAATATTTGAAGGGTTTCAAGATCATCAAGGAAAAAATATGGAGGAATAAAATGGTTATTTAAAATTTACTCAACTATCCACATATTTTTTATTTAAACTTGATGTGAGGTACTGTTTTGGGATGATCATTTGAAATCAATAGAGCAATATTATTCACCTAGATTCTTGGATGTATAGTAGTTGAAAGCCTCGGGAAATGTACGAGAATATATTAATAACTTATTTGAGTCTTTTTGAGGTTCCTTTATGCACTAACTGCTTTTAAACAAGGCGTCAATTTAATTGTGTAAATAGCTCAATAAAATACTACAAATGTACAAGCTCTGAAAATCAAGTAAATAATTTTAGTTTCTTTATCGTCTGTTTTCACTTTAATATAAAGTTGTAAGTTGGTAATTCAACAAAAACGCACTCTAAAGGAATATCGTTTACATTTGATGTACTGATGATGTGTATTTGAATAAATAATTTAACGAAACAACGAAGAATAATATTATAAGATTAAAAAAATTAGTTTTCGATACGTTTTTGTAGAAACATAACTGCTTAATTTTTAGCAAACGATATTTGTGCTTCAATTATCACCCGGAAACAGGTGCTTCAAAATGCTAATTTCAAGTGAAAGGACGATGAGGCTTCAATAAAATTCAAATTTAATTAGACGCTCTGTTTACACATTACTTAGTGTCTGGAATCACATCTGAGGGAACTTGGTAATTATTAGATGGTAATTGAATATTAATGCTACATCAAAATGGAAGCTTGAAACTATGAAAACATTTATGGAAAATACAGCAGAATATGTAATCACTGTGAACGAATTCTAACGAAAAGTGAAAAAAGTCAAATAATAAAAATATTCATTGCAATGTTCTTTTATCATATTCTTGCATTATTTGGAACGTAGAGGTTCATCTAATAATCAGTTTCAAGGGTATTATTTCCAACTAATTAATATCATAGTGTTTTGTTGGAAAACTAATTTCCATATTGTAAACTATAGAAAGTTTTATTCAATAAAAAATTTTTAAATTTTCTCCTGAGTTTCATTTATTTATGTAACCAGAAAAGCAGTTCTTTTCCACTTCTTACAGTAACGAAAAAGACAATTCTGACTAGCTAAATTTCTTATGCCTTCATAAACCTTCAAATAGTTCAAAGTAGATTAAAGTACGATTTAGAATGAAAGTTACAGCTACGCACTTTAAAATTTCTACACAAATAATGTGACAGGATAGCATTAGCATTGCAAGGGGTATCTGGAAATAAAGGAGGGAACGCTACTCGCAGAACAGCGTTTTATCGATAATGTGGTAAATACACTCACGCTTGAGTGCCTCTCATTAGCATTGGGAAAACTCTCCTCTCCTGGCCATGGAGCCATGACTCTCATATCCGCGTAAGAGAATGGCTCGGGAGCGACTCACTATTTCTTAAGAAAACGATTATCGTGAGGAAGTCGAGAGCCCGAAAAATCCCACTTCTATACTCCCTCTGCTTTAATTAAGGATCTGCTCTGCTGCTATCCTTTTATCCCAACGCTGTCTCCTTGAGAATGGGAATTAAGGTTTACTCGGGGCCTACACTCGATTTAACGCTAACACCGCAAGGATATTACTCGGGAAGCACTGGTAGACGTAGCTTATATTTTACCTGTCCTCGTTACTGACATTTTCATTTTATTCATTCCTTAGGTCAATCATATATATTCAGATAAGAAAAATTGATTAGAAACACGCATTAGTGTAGTATCTCAACGATACATCGAACAGCTCGTTAAAGAATTGCTTAAAATCTTACGACTGAATGTTGTAAAAATGTAAAATGAAATAATGAGATGACAAATTTACAGAAATAATTGATGAAGTATTATTTGATTATAACCATGTATTATGATTTAAAGATCTATAAGTTGAGATCTTAATATTATGCATTAATTTTCATTTAGCTTAGCAAATAACGTATCTTATTAGCATCTTCTTTGACTCTTTTCAAGATCAATAAAATTTCACGAGTTGAAATAGATATAAATTAATGAAATTTAATTGATGAATATTCCATTTTACCTCTATTTACATTAGTAATAGAACTGGAAACCCTCTGAGGAAATTGATTTCTCTAGAATTTTATCCGATCGGTGGCCGCAACACAAGGAAGCCATATCTACGCAACCCGCATTACACAAAGCCTGTATCACCGCAACCCGCGTAACACTGCCTGCTATCAATCAAACAAGCAGCTCTGATGAAATTCTTCCATCGAATATACGGGTAATCAGATTAAAATAGCACTATATCAATTTAATTTCCATATTGTATAGCTAAATTAATCTCATCCTTCCATTGAAAGAGACAGGGCTTTGTGAAAGTAGGCATAGAAAAGGTAACAGTAAAGAACACCATTTTTTGCTCACATAAAACATTACTTTATATTCTATGAGTTGTGCATACCCTTTAAGATAGATGGAGTATTACGCTGAATATTAACTATCAATGATTTGAAGAGGAGAAAATACTGAGTCTTATTACATTCATGATCGTGCAGGTATTTTTGGGTTTATAATGGAAAAAAATATTTCATAATATTTAGTCTCAAGATAAATTAACAATATCACTTAATATTTTTTTAAGATTAACTTTACTAGACAATCAGGTTTTTTTAATTTTAATGGAAAGTATATTAATAATAGTAGAAGAGTAATAGTTGGAATATGTTTCCAATATTGTGAATAGTATATTTAAGATTTTTAAAATAAAAGGACATTTTGGATATTGAATCATATTTTCAGCAGTTTCATTCTCCAATATCGTTATAATCACGTATTGATTGCTTAAACACATTTATTCTTCAACGGAGGTACACTTAATTGTACATCGTTAAAAAAACTCAGATGATATTATAAAACGAACATACCCATTCTAATCCGACGCATTAAAATGCTATTTACTAGAAACACCTATTATATATCGTGTTCCAGCAGCAATTTTTTACTATTTAACCATATTGATCTTGCATGAATAACATTCTCTTTAAATCCTTCATCTCTATTGAGAGACTATTAATTCTACCGTCGATTCGCTTCAAAGGTAGTAGAAAAAGTTATTTTTTTCGATTCGACAGCTTATACAACCCCTGCAGTTGGATCACACAAAAAAGCCATTTTATTTTGAAGGAACTAACTCGGGAGAGCATATGTATGCGTACTGCAGTCGCTAAACCAAGGGAGTTGTGTTTGACACTGAAATCTCATTTATTGGAGAGAGAATGAGTTCGAAATATTGCTGCAGTGACCCGAAAGATCGCTACAACTTGGTAGAACCCTTCCACGTAATGGCGATGAGAGGGGATGCGAAAGAACCCTTCGGATTGCCGATGTAATGCGATCGGGAAAATAATCGGCCGAAACGTAATGAATCGGATTTTAATGCTGGAGAAGCCATCGATTGGGAGAGGTCGTAATAAAATGTCGAGGGTATATTTTAAAGGGCAAATAAGGCAAAAAAACGAGCCATAAAAAGAAAGTTACTGCGAAGAATAGGCGAACGTAATGGTCATTGTGATTGTAATCGTAATAAAAAAATGATAATTACCGAATTAAGGACTGTAAATAAAAATAAAACAAGTTTTTTAACATAAAAAATTAAAATGGTAAAAGACTGCAGATATGGTATAGAAAGATATTTCAAACATATTTTCAACAAATCATTGCTTGAAATCCTTTGTCTAATAAAATGATAATTAATGGAATTCTTTTTTGATAATTATTACATATGCTATTCATATTATGATGGACCATTATTAACTGTAAAAAGGACAGTATCTAAAATAATATCTACCTCTTGATGTCTCACTTCTGTGAAAATAGAACATAGAACATTACCTAATATTCATAAGCCATATTTCAATCGGATGCTATTGAAAATCAAAATAAAGCGATCATCTATCACTCTTTAATTTTACTGAGGATAACGTATTACTTTTACCAACATAGTAACAGAAATTGTCAAATAATACCTCATCATTAAAACACAATTATTGCTCATCGACAAACTTAAAGAAGTAGAATATGAGGTGTTGGTGTAGTTGAGATTTTCATAATGAGATCATCATAATCGTCATCTTCTTAGAGTATTATGTAGGATGATACAATTGTGATATGTATTTGTAGAAAAAAGAAAATGATTTTTATTTTAAAGTTAACGAAAAACAAAAAGAAGATGTAAGCAAGCATGATGGCAAAAATGAGAGCGGAAAAGAATAGGAGGTAAGCAATATGGCAGAAATAATCAAGAGCTCTGACACTTTTCCACTGCCAATGAAAAAAGAAACATTTGCTGCTGCATTCCACTTGCTCATTAGTTGCAGCTCATATTCGTCGGAGAGAGGTAACAATTCGCGAAGCACTCACTTTTGTAAGGCGTGATGCAGATGTTACTGGAACGGGAATGCGGTAAGAGATGATTAAACTCAGATACGGGGGTAATTTTCCTTCCAAAGATTTTCTCGTTACGAAAATGTTTCATCCATTCCAACTGAAATACGAGAAAATAATAACCCTCCGAAATGAATATCTTTCCGATAACTTTAGACGAAGGATTTTCCGCATGCGTGCATTGTCGCATGAATGATAAAATGCGCTGTTTTAATCTGAGGAGGCAGTATTTTCTGTCTTTATTTGCCCTCGTGCTTTGAAAGTGGGTCAGGAAAACAATTCCAAGGCTCCTTCCTTCGTTAATATCTCCTTTACTGCAAGACCTTACAATTGTAACAGCGCTTCTGAACAATTTTTAATTGGCTCTAATCAGTGGAGTTCTTCCATTGCTCCATTCAATTAAGTAATCCTACTAGGTTTGCTATCCTAAGAGGGAATTATCTAGTTTTAATAACTTATTGGTTTAATTTTAAATGTTTTTTCTCAATTTTTGATTGACATTTCAGGTGTAGAACAAAAGAAGTTGTGATAATTTATTATCTTTCGAAACTATAAAATGAACATCGAAAAATATATCGTTGCATTCAATTAAAGATGTATTTCTTCTACATAATGAAGTATGTTCAAATGCTCCGAAACATTTGCGTCAGAATATTGCGTAGCAAGTTAACGGTTCAGATATAAAAGTAGTTGCCTCGGTTAAATATATCTGGATTACTCTTACTAATAACATGAATTGAAGCACGGACATACAAAATATATGCGGTAAAGCTAGTATGACTAACTCGGCTTCATTAGGCGTATTGTTGGTAGAAGTGACGAAAAAGAGAGAGGAAGATGTTACTTCGCGTTAGTTAGGCCACTAGTGGAATATCTAGTATCTGGGATCCCGAGGACGAAATTAGCACCCGCGATCTCGAAAAGGTACAACTTAAAGCAATACGATTTGTAGAGAATTGCTACAATAAAAAAGGGAGCCAAATTATTATCAGACGCAGGTTGGGAAACATTAGCAGATAGAAGATTTGCAGCTAGATTGCGCTTATTAAACAAGTTTAGGGAAAGTACGTTTTAAGAAGATGAGATTGAAATTATGCGACCACCCTGCTACTTATGCAAATCTGATAAAGAAATAAATGAAATAGAAGGTAGGAAGAATCGATTTAAGAATTCCTTCTTCCCGTGCACGATATGCGATAGTAATAGAGGAAAATACGATACGCAATAGCATAAATAAGTTTTTACACCCCCTGCCACACACCGAAAGGCGGGTTTCAGGGTATTTATGTAGATCATCTTATCTTAGATAAATCTTCAGTTTATCAGTAAACTATTATAAAGAGAATTGAAAGATTGTTTACTTTACTTTAAAGTAAATAAATCTATCACATTTTCCCTTGAGAAAAACTATGCTCAAAATTAAAAGTGGAGAACACAAATCAACGTTAAAAATAATTAATTGCCCAAAATTTATGACCGTTTATGAGTGGTTTTTAAATTGGTATAAAATCTACTACTGGGATGGGAATGCTCCAAAAAACGACTAAAACAAAAGGGAAAAGTCTAAACGTATGTTCCACTAAATGATAATGAAAACTGTAACCTGTAACTGTAATTGCCGTTTTAGACCGTGTCTCCTAGTTACCGTGTTGCAGTAGATAAAAACGTCATAGTTCTTTCATTTTTGCAGAGAGTCTAGAACTCGTGGGAATGTTTGTTATTCGTGTTATCTTTTTGAAAAAAAGAACACAGTGTACTCATTTTAGGGAATATGACACGATAAGGAAGAAGAGAAATCCACTGAAACAGGCATGTATTTCACGGAAAATGTGACACAAGGAAAAAGGATATAATGTAGGAAAATAAGAAATTTTCAATTGCTCTGCGTTCTCGATCAACAAATATTGAATAGAAAATTTTAATTTTAATAACTTTTAAAGATATAATCTATTTTATATTAAGCATATTTGCTTCAGAAAATATTTTCATTACACCCTAGCTCCCATATAGCTCATCGTATTCAGTCATCAAATTCAATCATTCATTTAATTGATGATTTTTTTCTGTTAAATGTATTCTTTCTAAATGAAAAACATGGTTTATGTCGCATTCAATGCATTTCATGGTGATCTTTAGTCGATTCATATGCCCTAGCCGTATCTTTTTATCATTTAAAGTAGGCTGACTTCGGTTCCTGTACACAACCAAACCATCTTTTGAAAGGTTACTTAAAAGTTCATTACGTTATCTGAAAAATACCAAAGTTCACCGATTTTTTGTACAAAAGTGAGCGTTCACCATGAAAATCATGATAAAATCCGGATTTTTTTTCGCCATGTACCTTAATGCATTGTTAATAGCGGTTGATCGATGAAAAAGTACACTGAAAATATTCAGCAACGAAAAGTGATTCACATTTAAAAAAGCGTAATTTTTGATGAAAGATTGAAAAATGACAATCTATTCTACGAATGACGTGAACGTAAGATAGATGGAACGACTATTTCTCTTACTTTCTCAAATTTATGAATTCTTCATGTGTTTTATTCTTTGTTAAAATCTCTTAAATTCAATAATGATTTATAAAAATAATTTCACAGTTCACACTGCAGTAAAGTGATATATGAGGGAGACAGAAATGATTTATGGGAAATGATAAAAAGACGAATGGCATTTTAATAGAAAAACGACAGCATAGAGAGAAGAGGAGGCGTGGGTTTAGATTAGAGAGAAGCGATAGATGGTCTTTGAAACAAGAGTTGAATTTCAGCTCGAGAATTGAAGCTTGAAACAAAATACATAACTCGGTTTTCGGTGAAAAAATATCCGAACCACCGAATTATTTTGTCCAAATTAAATTAGAGCGTGCGACGGTGGATCACGGCCTCGTGAACATGATCTCGCTCCATTTTGTCACTAATTGAATTCGACTTTCACAAAATGGCAGTCCATTCTCTCCCTCCCTTTGATTGATGAAATGCCGAGATTTCCGCTATTAAACTGGTATCACGCTGTCATAATTGACGAAGTTAGTTTTTAATCTCGCAATTTGATGCTTTCATTTTTTTCATTCCCTGGGCGTAATTACGCAAAGAAATGGCAGGTGTACGATTAATTTTTTAATTGTTAGTCTAACCAAATTACTCCTTCACCGGTGCACGATTTTGTATCACAATGAAAATATTCATTAACAGTTAACGTTAAAAATATGGTAGATGGGATAGGTTCACTAATAGTATAATATAATCATTATTAAAGAAGTTTTTTTTTCAAAACAGCTTGTTAAAATATATTTAAAACTATAAATTTCTTAACGTCTAAAATTATGAATTATTTTACTTCTAAATAACGATTAAGTCATATTTATTATAAGATTTGTACTCGAAACTCTTTCACTCAATTAGAATACTTTACCTATTAGTAGGAAGGCCTGAGATAAGATATCTGTTTTTACAACTGAATAGAAACTGAATATGAATGTACTAAAAGAACTCTTCGAGATTGTTAAATGGTTTATAATCCTATTTCTCCAACTAAACTCCCAGACACATATCGACAGCTTATGGAGTATTTAGGTATACGTAGATATATTCTTAGTTGTATTCGATTAATTTCTATCGACCTCATTATCAAATTCAAATGAATAATCAAATATCGATTAGGTTCATTATGAATAAAAATAAATCATCATAATAATTTTTATATTTCCTCTCAATGCTCAAAATTTATCTTGATTTTCTTACAGATTGAATCTTGGACATTTTCACACTCTTTCGAACTGATAAATAAAAAGGTAAACGAACAAAGTTTTCATTAAAATGCAAGTTTTTCAAATTAAGAGAATAAGGAATCATTAAGGAAAGTTTCTGGTATTTGCTAAAAAATGGAAATAGTGTCACAGTAAAATATTTAGTTTTGGTACAAAAAAATGAAGATTTCTGGACAAACCTTGCTCAGTGGATCGAAAATTGTGCTAAAAAGTGTTAGAGCCTAAAATCAGGGCGGTGATAAACAAAGGTAGGTAAATAGAGAAATCAGATAAAATGGCAACCCGGATGAAAATCAAATTGCATTTCGGAACTTTTCCTCGTCCAAGGCATCCATGTGGGATTTCCCCGATGTTTTTGACCCTTGATGGCACGCCCACGCCCGGTGTCCCTTCTGTTTAGGGCATCGACGGGCAAAAATCCCTTCGGACGATTGGTTGCGTTAAGTCGAGCGCAGAAGCTTGCACGGACGGCCGCTTTCCCACTACCATTCTGTCAAAACAAGTTATCCGTGGTGGAGAGAACGTTGGTATGAATTGAGGCATTGATCTTTCTATTTCATACTCAGTGATCGTATTCTAGCGCAAATGTCCCTTGGATTAGTATAAATGATATTTACTTTGAGTTGGAAATTTATTTTTATATAAATAATCATTTCGTTTTTAGGTTGATAAATCCCGATAAATTTAATTCTCATGAGATAGTATTACGTAAGGCATTATATTTAGTCTGACGGTCAATTGTAATAATAAAATAGCATTCATCATGAGTTAACAAAAAAGACAAGAGAAGGATACTCAGGCAAGATGAGAAGTGAGGAATTTCCTAACATTTTATTCAATCTCTCACCTTATGTAAACTTTGCTGGACTAATTAATGGAGGACAGTGACAATAAGTGAATAAACTCTCTAAAATTTCTACAAGCAGAGACCTTCATCAATAATATATATTAGTTTCACTCTGTACGATAATTTTAAAGAATATATATTTCCTGCCTTCTAGTAATAGAAAAATGAAAAGTATTCATTTTATGGAGATAGTAATTGCGCAAACTTTCAATAAAAGGCGAATTTATAGGTTCCCCAATTAGGTTTATATGCATTTCAATTTTTAGATTTTTACTTTTCTAGTTTACACTGTTTAGTTGAAATTTTTGTTTTTATTTCGCAACATATTCTTGTTTTCTCCCATTTTATTATTACAAAAACAAACATTTTCAAAAATCAAACTTTTATCTTTTTACAAATATCCAATAGTGAAGGAGTATTAATTGAGATGAAACCCTTCAATTGAAGAGAAAACATCAATGAAAGGATTTAAAATGTTCAAAATTAACAAGAATATGAAAGTTTCGATCATTTACTTCCATTGTATAAAACGCTTTTTTGTGCAACGATCTATTCAACGCAAAATCAAAGAGATTTTTAATAAATAGAATTCTGTGGAGAGAAGTCTTACCAATATCAAAAACTGTTACCTCAGTACTCTCAGTGCAAAGGAAGAAGTCAAGACTAAATATTATAATTTTAACAATGATTTAAAGGCTAAAAATAAAAAAAGTGATTATTAGTTTGAAAATTGACGTATTTAATTCACATGTAAAAGAATTTTTCAAAAGGTGCTCAAATATTAGAATTCGAAAATGAATATATTAAAAACGTAAAAAGCATAGCTTAAAAAACCAGAGAGTGTGATACTTGTTTACTTTTTCTGTAGGAATTCCTGTGTTCATTTATTCCGTAGGAGAATGTGTTCTAGTGAAATGCTGTTTCAGTGAGTTTGAGAACATTGCACCAATGAAATTTCAATGCAGCCAATGATTGAAACATTTTGTGATTTTACTTGCATACATTGGCTGTTAAAGTGAATGTGCTTTTCAAACCAAACGAAATTACGTAGAACCCCACGTGAATAGATAAAGCAGAAAAGAGTTATTTCATCGAACAGAGAAAGGAATGGAAAAATGGGCAGTGAAAACAAACAAGCGATTTTATCAGAGAAACCAAAGTCGAGAATTCAAAAGGCTTTTTAACTTTTAACAACCGTCTCTCGAATATAAGTGGGCTTATCAAAAAGAGATTTCAACTGGAATTAGATTAAGGATAAATAAAATCCACCGCAAAATTTCCCAACGAAACGATTGTTTTCCCAATTAGAATACCAAAAAGTGTATGTGAATTATTCGGAGTTGTTTTTTCTGTTGGATCAAAAGGATTTTTATCCTACGGATCTGCCAATTGACAGGCTTTGGAAGTGGCGTGCGCTGGAATTCATGAGTAAACTATTTATGCAGAGGATTTGGGCCGAATCAGTCCACTAGTGCTGATGAGCGCCTTTGGAATGAATCCCGCAAATTGCTAGTGACGAGATTTGAAGAGCGGACACGCGAGTGTTTCTGGCGCACGCTCTCTCTTAATAAAGATACGAGAAAACGCGCCTCTATAGAGGACGTGGAGGCGTTAAATTATAATTTTTAGTGATAGAAAAAATGCTTCTTCTCGTACATGAATAATTTATGATACAGCGAATAATTCATTTGTTTTTAATGAAATTAATTCGAAACCATTACTGCTCCATGTGTATTTGTATCATGCTTTTGTATGCATGCATTTTAATTGTTTTCTCATCAATATAGATATTAGGTTTGAAGCAATATTCTTGATGACTAATTCTTCTAAGGTAAAATAAATACGTTTTTCATACTAAGGTTGTTTGATTCACTCGCTTTTCTTTCAAAAGAGGAAACAATGAATATTTCTCTTTAGAATAAAGACGCATGATTAAATTTTTATGAGTCGACTACGAATTTTTTCTCAACGTATATGATAGAAATCCTTGATATTCGGTATTGAAATTGATACCAATTGGTGTGTAACAAAGATAGAAACACAACAAGAAAAAGTACATTGATTTAGTCGAAAAAAATAAAAATAGGTGTTCCTTGATAATCAAGGAAAAATTAGCACGACGTGTAAAATATTGCGGAGAGTAACAGTCTACTGCGGTTCCTTTGAGTACCGTACGCTACAAAGATTAATCATGGACCGAAACCAACCAGGGCATCGAACGGTAATATTTTACGCTCCGGTTTTTGCTTTAACGAAAAGCCGCATCAGTTCCATGCTTCCGTCCTTTAGATAATGTTGAATGGTTAAATATGAAGAGTTATACCTTTAGTGTACAAGTACTCTGATATCTACATCTTTTGAAATTCTTTTCTGAGATAATACTCCAGTTTAATTTAGCATCCTCTTGAGAAAATAAGCATATAATTTCCTGATTTATTATGCTTGTTAGAGGTACCTTACACGTTAGAATTACTAGAGATTACTAGTATTTATGACAACTGAAAAATTATAACTGATATATTATATTGAATATTCGAGATTATAATACGGTTTTTTTTCTAAATAATCTCACTTCCAGCTATGGCTATGGCCATGGCTAAATGTTACGGTTTTCATTAATTTTCCAAATTCCGGTACGTCCGGGCAATCGTTCTCTGATGTGATCAGGGTTTCATTCATTTCCGGTGTGAGGTCGATTACCGGTTACCGTTTTCAGGTCGGGTCATTTTCCGGGTTCCGATTAAATTTTGGTTTCCGACTTGATTTCCATCGCGGGTTAAATATCCTCTCAAAGTACACACTTCTAACTCGTATTTTTAAATAAATAACTTCCCATACATTAATCAATCCTAAATAAACAGGATGCGGAACTTACGCAGTGAGTTTATCATTAGCTTTTCGTTTGCAGTTGACAGATGACTACGTCATAGCCCCCGAGTGACGAAACGATTCGAGGAAAAATAACGCCTCAAAAAAAAAGGTTGCAGATGCTTAAATAAAAAAGAGTTTTTTAAAAAAAGAAGGAAAAGTGACGACCCATCATCTGCTCTGTCTTTTGACCGTCATCTTAAGAAGGATCTCGCGCCTGAAATAGTTGACGGCAGAGAGAGGAAAACCTCTTATAACTTGATGCCTACGTGGTAGATTGGAGCGCTCCACCCACATCGCGGAAATGCTTCGCGTTCCTCTTTAAAGGGCTGTGATTCGCCACTTTATCAGAGCTCGTTCTTATCGCGAAACCCCGGGGAAAAACTTTCCATTATCTCCACGTCATGGGGGTTAATTTTTTGGCGCGGCGATCGGAAGGGTTGCATCGGCTTCGAGTAATAGATGGCTTTTGAAAGCTTATGGAGAAGTTAAGGGACCTGAAGATGGTGGCAAGAATGGGTCGATCGAAGCGGGATGATTTCGCTGTCAAATGGGCAAAGTCATCACGGCTCCTTCATCATTCATGCACCTTTCAAATGCACCGAAACTATTTTTTTGCTGATCTCACGAGAGAGTTTTTATACCCGTTTCTTTCGAAGAATATTATAATGGAATAGGAATAATACAATTACTGTATGCACGATTATTAGATGCACGCGTGTTAAGAATAGCGGAATAACAAATACGCATTTGGTTATGTTTCCAAGGTTTCTTTGTTAAAAACCCCTTAAACACGCGTTGTTTTAAATATCAAAAAACACTTGAGAAACTTAGAATTGGATCTTCTACTATCTTAAACGAAATTTTGTTGTTATTTTAAAATTTTCCTCTGTAAGAAGATCCAGAAACCAAATTTCATCACTTACGAGGTAAATAAGAAAGGATTGAATTAATTTTTCCGCAAAGAACTAATTCTGCCTTTCACATTTATGAAAGGCAAATTGCGGATAGTCTACGTGAGAGCTTCTTAAAACCCTTCTTCTTCACAGATTCAGGAGGTCTTAACAGAGACGTAAAACTACGTCACAAAAAATAAGCGTTTTGGAAGAAAATGTGACCGCCATGGCCTTAAGGGGGTTGCTGTTTTTGTGGGCTCCCTGAAATCTTATAATGAATTCAACGAAATTTCAAAACTTACAATCCTTTCTCCATGTTAAGTAAGTTCTCAGCTGCTTCACGTTGCCCGAGGGAAGTTTTTTCAAAGAAGTTTTCCTCCGAAAGCAGCGAGATTTCTCGAACGAGTAAATGGTTCCTCTCGTTAAGAAGTTCGGCGGAAAGATAGTAAAAATGTAAATTCGATAGACTGTTTACTCAACATTTTTTCCGCTACTCTTTTGCTTTACATTTAATACTCGTTCTAAGATGCTAATTTAAAATTCACATTCTTTGAAGTAGCATTTTTCAAGTTATCTTAATATTGCTGAGATTTTGCTCTACTTTTTATTAGCGCGCACTGTTCCAGGAGCACATTTATGGTAGTTGAGGTGCAGTTCCGCAATTACGATTTCGCTTCATATTCTCCCAAATTACATTTTATGTTTCAATCACAACTGTTTCTCTCATCGTTGAAAATCTAATCTCAAAAGTTTACGAAAAAATACGGCTGTCTTTATAAAATAGTCAACAAAATAGGCGAAGCTATAGCAGCTCTCAAAACTCTCAGATAGAAAATCTAAAATATTAATAACACTTCGGTCTTGATTATCAGTGAAACTAGAGCGATAAATTTACTTTTAATATAAATCTACCATTCATTTTGATTGCATCTATACTGCTTGTTTTTCATTTATCGGCACTTAATTTAGCTTAATTAGCTTAATTGTTTGAGTTGAGAATCCCAATGGAAAATAAATATGCTCCGAGAAGTATCCGTAAAAACGAACCTTCTCTTACATTAAAAATTGTGAGAATGGATAACGACTATTAAAAATTATATTTCCCGACTAAATATTGCTAAAAGTATCCTGGAAATGTGAATTTTAACTTCTACAACTAACAATAATCGCAAATTGGTTGCAGATTACAAGAATAAACTAATTATGGAAGTAACATATTTAACCCTCTTACTGCGGATGGGCCGATCTATCGGCCCGGCGTGCATAAGCGAGGGCCGATAGATCGGCCCATCCGCAGTAAGAGGGTTAAAATGCCAAAACACAGGGGCAGCGATCATACTTCTGAACATCATTTGTAATGCACATTAATATAACACCCATTTAAATATATTTAGTCAAAACATAGTAAACATTAAGCGATCGAATCTTTTTTCCACCTCCATTCTGCTTAGATATGCCTTATGCGTTACTTCCGATTATCATCACTTTTCCCTAATGCCCCTGACCCTATTACATCCGCCCTTACAGAGGTTACATGCGAAAAGATACCTTTCTCTCGGATATATTTTTTGTGAGCACTTCGCACCAAAACCCTTCCGCCCGAGATAATGTGTCCTCTTAATTAAAGATAAGAATTTCCTCTGTTTCCTCTCTCATTTTCTCTCTCAAGGTCTTACGTCGAGTTCAATATCGCTGGCTTCTGTCTACTAAAGCGCTTATTCCGAAGGCATAATTCGTCCAATAGCAGAGCTTCTGTACAAGAAAAACTGTTACATGGACTTACACGAGACAAGGTTTCCTTTGCTCATTATTCCACTGCAATCGATAAATGTGTTATCGCCACGTACTTTGTAACGCTACCTCGATATGGATGTACCAATGATTACATCCGTGTTTACTCATAAACAAGTCTACATTTGTGTTGCACTTTTCCATCATCTATTATTAACTGCTCATTTTTCTAAAATACAAAGAATTTTAATTCTGAAAAACGTTTAATATGAAACTGAACAGATATGTGAATATCTTAGTTAAACTTCACTATTTGTTTCTCCAATAACACTAAGAATCAATAAGTTCCGGATATAATCAATTTTCAGTTTTATGGAGTGGACGAATCAACTGCATACGATAGAAGTTGATTGGAGATGAAGGAAAATGTAAAAGATTCAAGGATGATTATACTAAAGAAAAACATTTCCTTCATCAAACACGAATACAAGGATTTGCATAGTAGCTTCGACAAAAAGTGACTTCCTAGTGTTTAATCAATTATGTCCAAACACTAAAGAAGTCAATTTTAGCTACAATTTTACAATTGAAAAGATTGAATTTATAACTGAAAATAGATTCCAAATGAATGGAAAAGTTATTGATATGAAGTCAGACAAAACTATTCAAAATATGAATGGTATTTATTTTCATGAAAGATATATATTATTCATACATCCGTTCGTAAACTATTTTTTTACGGATTCTTCATAGAATTTTGAGCATGAAAGTAAAAGAGATTTAAAAATTTATTTGTTATAAATGACCGATTCTTATCGAAGTACATTATTCACTCCAGCAACCAACTAGTTCGTGACTGGGTTACTTATGTTGAATAAAGATTAATGCGTTTGAAGAGATTAGTAAACCTATTTATTAACCATCGATCGTGATGTTTTAAATTTTCTGAATACGCCCATTTAATTTACTCGCCCAATTTATTACCAATTATCTTTAATCGTCACCGTGTAATTTTTTATGTACAAATCATACACAAATAGGTACAATTGACGAACTTAACAAGCTTTGATGTTAAACTCCAACTATCCTCAATTGCAGCTATCTCTCACACCTACTCTATCTTCCCATTAAATTCAACGACAGTGTTTGCATATTGTTATTTAATTTGATATTTGAATTGATGTAAAATACTTTTAGCGATTGTTTAATAGCTTATATTGAATATAAAACTTTTGGTCTCACTTTCTCCCAAAAACGTGTGTATAAATATATTTACAAGTCATATAAAGGAATACCAAATGCCATTAAATTGTTTATTTTCAATCTTCAATAGGAAAATTATTTCATATTTCATTAAAAAGTTTTATAATTATGGTTTTTTATCGTAACAAAGGATGGCATATTCATGGATAATAACGACATATTAAGGAATAACTGATTATTAACATATGAATTTAAGATAATGATGAAATTACCATTTAATGATAATAGATAACGAGTTAAGGTAAATTTCAAACAAATTATCGTAAATTTTAGATATTTAAAGTAAAGAGGGCGTGCTTACATCTATTATTGCGTCATCTAAAGCCGCACGCTCCATAAGGTATTCTCGCAGCACCATCGTGTGCACCCTACGCGACGCTCAAAAACTGTCTTAAACGGATTTAATGGGAGTTGAAACCGTAGCAATCTCCTGTCCTGGCCACAGTCCTCTCGAATCCATTTCAATGAGTTACCGGTCACGTAATCAACCCTTTTCAACCGAGTACTCCACTATTCCGCTTTACCCCCAACGTATTTCGCCGAGAAAGTCTACGTACGCTAAAACGCCTCGCCCTGAATTCTGTCGTTCATTTGCTGTGAAATTTAGGATTTAATGACAATTATATTTATTAATGACGTTTGAACCGAAGGAAATGTCTTCATCAAAATATTAAATCCTAATTCACACATACTCGTTGATACTTGTTATAGATACACCACTATCGTTTTTTGGATGCCAACTACCATTATTACATGCTTTATTTTATCTCTCAGTTTGATATTTAAAGCTAAAAGTCACAATCTCATTTACTAAAAATGAAATAAATAATAGTATCTTGGATGTAATCACTAATTTTCGATTTAAATTCACAATCATATTTCGATATTTAAATTTTATTTACATTACAAAAGCATCTAATTACAAACACTGTAATTTTCCGTAAAGGTATTTTTCGTATCTGCTTTAAATTAAAAATGATATTTTTATGACTTCCTCATTTATCATCACCTTTTGAGTCGGAGGTAGAAATTCTCTTTTATGGAACAGCTATTTTTAAATATCATGTCATCAGATTGGAAAGAAATATCCTTGTTTGCACCTTCATATATCGAATTTTCCAGTTATTCTTCAACTCAGTCTGTTATCAATATTACCACCTACATTTTTTGTGTTTTAAAACTTTATGATATAATATTTCATATAATATGACTTTATTCATTTCTGCCTCTAGTTGTTAATCTTGAAGTTAATAAAATCTTCAGCGAACTTTCCATATCTTTTTATTAAGAAAATAATCTTCTATTCTCTGAAGTTATCCAAAATATATTTGGGAATAATTTCAAATCTTATGACTTGTTAATTCCTGCAGCGTAACAGATTAGAGAAAAACTCAAATTAGCCAGTATCCTTCAGTAAGGGTTTTATACTTATGTAAAGCATATCCACCATAGCTTATTAAAGACGCAAACGTTACGAAATAACCTAGCAACACGGCTGGTTTGGAGTTGCTTGGATGAACACAATAACGAGCGATCTAAGGCGCCACTATTTTAGATGACGCATTATCTTCACTCACTTAGTAATTAAAGTGAACACGATGCTAATTTATGATAGATATTTCACTGCAAGTTCCCGGAAACACACGAGAAAACTGAACACTCTAGCATAAACATATACTGCAGCATAAATATATTTTGAAGTCCCCTTAACTAAATTTTTATTCAACAAAATATAGAAAGAGAAAGATATTTTTCGTATAAATTAGTGAAACTTAAGAGAGAGTACACAAAGGGAAGATATTTTGTCACAGAATTTCCATTGTTAGATAAATTATAGCACGATATAATATATACCGATCGGTAAAGGTTTTTGTCTCGTTCATTCAAAATTATGTTTTATATTACGATTGAGATATGGCTAAATATCACTGAGTAATCACCCTTGTTCATTTTATATATCATATCCTTCGCTTGTCAAATTACCAAGGTCTTAACGACAAATGACTTCTTAGGAGAATAAGCGAAAATATTTTCCGAAACTCCATGAATCGTCTTTTCGATTTCACTTATTAAATAGACAAAGAAATGATAACATTTTTAACGGGATGGTTTCCCCTTATCCACGTGGCTTTTCTCCATATAAACGCAGTGCTGCAAAAGCCTCTTTCCGCCCTTGTTTTCATCTCTCCCCCGATTCTCCGTGGATTATCTCCCTCTGCCATCCTAACAACCGTCCTAACACCTATCTTCACGCTATCCGTTTTTCTTTTGGGCGCATAACGCCGCATTGCGGAGTAATTAGGCAATTCGTGCGCGTAGGCGTGCTATGCTAAGTTGCGCGTTTTTTGTCACATTTGGGAGAACAGAGTGAATACGGGTTCAAGTTAAATCTTCGCTTACGGTGGGTTTCAGTTGGGAAAGAGTTGGGGCTTTTAGAATGATGGATTTCTCGAAGGGAGGGTACACTTTAAAGAGATATCCTCCTGTAATGAGCTTGGGAGAATATGATACTCTGCATGGATGATTAGCATTGAAAATTTTCATATTCTATTACCTAAAAGGCTGACTTACCTTTAATGAATAACATCAAAAGGTAAAAACTGCTGCTAGCATAAAATATATACCATAATCTGTGTACTGTAGAAGACAACTTCAAGTATAAACTCTAGAGATATATAAAAATATAGTATCTAACCACCATATTTGTTTTTGTTGGATCTCTTTAAATTTGTACTTATGCCCAAATACATATGATTCCATGCAGAGGTAGTTCATGAGTGATGTGTTTAGAAGAGCGAAGCTGAATCAATTGTTTGGATCCTTTTTTCAAAAACGAATGGGAAAAATAAGTTATTCCCTGTTTTACTTAGCAAACCAAATTAACTTAATTAAGTAAGTGATTTTTAATAATGAATATATAATTTGAAGTGCTTGCATACGAAAAAAATTTTCAGCAAGAATGTTGAGCATCAAAATCTTAAAATTATAAGTTGAAGGAAAAAGTACTTCGTATTTTCCACAGGATTTGTGAACTCTTTCAGATCTGAAATAATTCATATCAGTTAACTGTTAACATTCAATACATAAATAGACATATACCAATTCAAGAATTGTGTATTTTTACATTAACGTCGATGCTATTTATACAACAACACTCGAGTTTTCCAATTATAATCTCTTTTCCCATTTATGCTTGATCGAGGCCAGCGGATAAGTCAACAGCTGCACTTTTTCAGCGCTCTAATTTTGCAAGCTTTTTCTTCTTTCGTCAAGGACTCGAGGCCCATGATATCGACCGCACTTTTTGGCTCAATGGCTCTTTTTATTTTATACGTCCAGAGGGGCCTAAATGCAATTCAGTGGAGAACACTTTTGGAGAAATATTAAGAAAGCTCTTTTTTATCCACGTCATTTTTATATGCATACTTTTGTGAATTCAACGCGATAAAATAGTCCCTCTGCGGTATTCGAGCATGTTATGCCACTAAATTTCTTGCGATAGACTTCCAAATATTTTATTGAGAAAACTATTTGATTAATGCTGTAGAATATAATTTTCAACTATTAATAGATGAGTTATAATAGGACTTCATGTAAAATATCAGATTATGAGATTTTAATAGGAAATTCTTGGGATGGCTGAAATGGAATCTGAGAGATTTGCAGAGATAAACGAATACCATAAAATAACACCACAGATGTAAACTAAGAATACAATCAAGGTGTAAAATTACCAGTAAAAATATGCTTGTATTCTAGCAAAGAAGCGTAGGTTTATCCAGTGAGTATAATAAATTCGATTTTCTAAATCCCCACAACAAGAAAATTCAATTTTCTCACCAATTTTGGCATGTATACCATTTTTTACTTTTACCAAGGTAAGGGAAGTTTACCAAGTCTCAATTCTTTTGGTTTAGAATCCCTTTAAATAAAAAGGAAAGAATGCACTTCCAAATAACTTTAGTCTTAGAACAACTTCTATGAACCCTAAAATACCAAAAGAATATATAATTTTAATAGTATACTTTTGAATCTGGAAAGTTTAACTTATTTTTCTCTCTTAAGATATTAAGGGTTCGGGAAATGATTTTTCTCATAAAAAGCAAAGTTATTATAGTAAAACTACATCTTTTTAGCCTTAAATCATAACCTTTATAGAACTAAAATCGATGATATGTATTAAATGATTCAATCGATCGAAGTCGTAAAAAACGGGGGAAAAAGGCCAATCTAAGTAGCATTATCGAACTTTACACTTCCCTTTCCCAAGATACATGCAGAGCTCAGCCGAAATTAAAAAAGTTAGACTGAATCGATAGTGTAAAGTTGTGCAGTTTACGCCCTATCGACGCGGTTCTACCACCAAACATTTTCCAATTTTCCCAAACCTTCTATTTCCTCTTGTTTATCATACATCGCCTTATCATTTCTCCATCAATGGTGCATTGTGTCCTCTTCTCTTATCGTTTCCCAGATTTATATCGCATATTCGTATTGCATTCCGTCCAATCATGCCCCTCGTTTTACCCATTTCCCCTCTGCATCCCTCATCGTGCGTCACTAACGTGGGAATAAAAGAGACGTCCACTGACGCACGCTACTCTCCTCGGGCAACTTTATTCTTTCACACCTCATTTTCCCTCCAACTTTTCCGCCGCAAACTATTTTCCTTTCCAATCTCTTCCAATCTAACTTTCTGTTCCCTTCTTTTTCTCTTCCCTATTCTTCACGTAACTGAATAACCCTTCTTGTTTTCGTAGCGATCTAACCCTCGATTTGCGGATGGAATTCGCTCTTTAAAGTGTCTCTGAATTGGGTAATATCGTCAACGGATACATGCTACTGTTCTGTGAATTGGGTTGCCCTAAATTTATTCTACCACTGTATTATGGAATGGATGCGAATATTTAATATTACGTTGTCCTAGTTACAATTGTTTGGGTTGTAAACTGATTTGGTACGTTATCAAGTACAATGTGTTTCTGTCAATAGAGGTTTAACCTGAACATTTAATTCATTCATTCAACTGAAAGTGAAGTTAGAATTTATAAAAAATATAGCACATGATCTTGGTGTTCAAAGTATTCACCAGTATCAAATGAGAAGAATTATTTCTCATGATCAGAAGATATATTTTTTTCCACCTTAGATGAGGATTGAAGGATATAAAATATTTTAATGCAGTAAAACTATAAATTAAATTTTAAGGAAAGTAAATAAAATAAATTCACGTAGAGTTACTTACGAGAAGCATAAATTTAAATGGTGAACCAGTATGATAATTTAGAATAGCCCAATATTATCTCCGTATTAAATGTACGTTACTAGTGAGTAAAATTCAATGCATTTTCTAGGCTCCCTGAAAAGATACCCAATTACTTATATAAAAAGCAGCAAAAAGCTGTATTATAATGTAATGGAAAGTGCTAAATATTACATTGAAACACCTTCACTCCACTATCTAATCCCAATAATTTTAATTATAATTAAATTAAGGATATATGAATTACATCAAAGGACAGCAATAAAAGTTTGATAACCATTCTTTGCTTCATTCAATAACACAGTGCTCGACTATGATATTATTTATGTGTTTATTAAGTTGGCATACTTGTGCTTCCGCAGGATTTAAATCATTATATGATGATATACTGCACTACATTCATGGCATGACGTGGGCGCGTCCTCGGAAATGCAGTTTTCAGTCGTTTACTCTCCACTCCCGTATACCATATCTGTGTACCGTATTCCCTTCTCTATATGACTCCATGCAATCACCTATGTCTACTCCCTTTCCCTTTATCCCATGCAGATCCCGTCAAAGGAGCGTAATTAAACCCGGAGAAAATCGATTCGTCCAGACTATCCATTTGGTATCCATAACAGAAACACCACGTGGTTACAGCAACTTGTGTTCTGAAAACCCTTTTCAGCCGAAACTACGCAATTTGGCATTATTTAAATTCCCACCGCTTTCAAAGTGGTTGGCGCCACCCTTCATAACGCGGTCTCGCTGTGTGATGAGTTTCTGTCGGGGACAGGGAATACATTCATCTCCCTGGCTAAACATATATGATGGTTCAGAACTAATACATATATTCGTATGATGTTTCACATCGGAGAGGAAAACTTTTGCGGCTGCATGTTGTGATAACATCAACGCAGTGGGATGATTTGGAAATATCAAATTTGACATTTATGAGCTTCCGTTATCCATAAATTTCAACGTAGAGAAAATTGTGAAAGTCCGAAATGCATACGACTGACATTTATTTTACAATTTTCCTCTTTATAATCCCACCGCTCGTACCAGCTCATTGGAAAATTTTCGTTTTATCTTCATCCAAAGAGATATTTTCGATATATTAAACATAAACATATGAAACAAACAATAATTTCGATATATTCGTTGAAAATCTCGTAAAAACAGCGGAAAACAAAGAAAATTTAAAGTAAAAATGAAAACAAGATTATTTAAATGCAGAAGGTGTATACGAAAATATTATAACTCTTATCTGCAACGATAAAAATTGGAAATTTAGGTATATTAGTGTGCACAGACGAAGTTCTAATTACTGCTCATACTCCTTCAGAGCAACTAAATTTCAATCACTAGAAAGGTCGATCCTCAAACGGAATTCTCCGAGTAATTTACTCTCCTAGACTCAATTTGTGCTTCGCGAGGATAATTATGCGAGTCTACAGAATTACAAATGCAATTGAATCAAAGACTCGAGGCAAAAAATATAGGTCTTAAACTCTTTTAATGCCCGAGAGTTAAATGTGAGCCTTCAGTCAGTTTTTAGGAGCACTCACGTTGAGTATGAATTATGCGAATCAAATCCAAGATCTCCTCATTGAGAACTACCGTTTGTGCCGAAGGAAAACCATTTAGATAATTCGTCAAACTCGTCATCGCTTTTAGTCACTTTGTGCGGAGAGGATTTCGTATTTAAATATTCAAATAAACAGTGTGATGGAACGCCTCTGCGGAGCCCGTTTGTACTTCTCCGCAAAGGGAAACGAATGCTTTGCATATGCGAGAACTCAATTCGCATACATCAAAGAAATCGTATCTGCAAAAGGCGCGTGAATATTTGAGAACGTTTAGGACGCCTCTCGAATAGGACTTATTTAACGCCTTCACTTCCGGATTGCTTTGGAGGAAGCAACCCCATGAGTGGGCTTGAAAAATTCAGGGAGGAACGGTTTTTAGTTTCCGAGGATGCGACACGAACGATGGGGAGAAAGTTACCAGAGGAACGCTTTCGAATTCGTCTTTCCTCATTCCACCCTTCAGAGCCCTCGAAAGTTTTTCGTCCTCGGATATTAAATTTGCACGCAATATATTACGTTGGGGACGTCCTAAAAGTGTCAGAAATTATCAAGGAAATGAGATGCGATAAAATTATACGTAATATTTTACATTTCTTACTAGACTATCGCAATGAAGCATTCTTCATTTCTTTATCTTTCAACTTTGGGTAAAAATTAGTTTACTTTTAATGCACATTCAGAATTGTCTCGATATTGGTTGTATGAAACCCGTTATGCACAATTCTAAATAATTTTATCTTGTTTCAGCTGATTCATCCGATTTAAGCACCATAAAGATTATGATTGATCGTCCATTTTTGCTTCAATCACACTTAAATATTTCGTTTCGTATGTTGAAAGCAAGGAAAGGATGTATTAACTATATATTCTTCCAGTATTTTTTTTCTAATAAAATACTGAAAGATTTGGGATCATTTTTAAGTAATTGCGATGGAAGTTCAATACTACATCCATAATCTGTACTGATTATCGTAAGAATTTATATTGATTAAATATAATTATATGAATAAAAAGTAATCAATTTTTCATTTGGTAATAATATCAAAAGAGAATTTTGAAGTAAGGCTGGAAGATGTAGAGGTAAAATATCCTGCACGATCCTGCTTCCGAAGCTGGATAAGTATTCAATTAAGTGAATCCGTGTTGTCTTTCTTAAGGATTCAGGCACTTGTCTTACTGACCCGAATTGTGAAAGGTATAACCTATTCTTACATAAATCTTGAACAAAATACGAGAAGATAGTTTCGACGGTTAACTAACATAAAGCAGCATCTAAAATCTCAATACGATATATAATTATCTGGTAAGCTGTGTAACACATTGATTAAAACCCTTAATATTCATTAGAACTTTGATTTTGGCCATGGTATAGAAATAATGAGGAAATGTTTAAATTTTATCTGTAAATCATTCACAAAATGTAACTATCAAAAATGAATCCACGTCGATAAATATCAATTCCACGTCATCTCAAGTTTATGTCGCAATTGCTAAATATACATTTTCCAATCGATCGGAGCAGAGTGACATTCGGGGAGCAAGGAAAAGTTCTGCAGACATCTTTTTTATTCGCCGGAAGGAGTGGAGAGGGAATTTTTGATGGAATAGGTCCACTCATTTCCTCTCAATCTTCAACAGAATAACCCCTTTTATTCCTCAAACATTCTCTCTTTGGGCGTCAGAGGGCTTCTAAGAAATACGCGTCCCTCACAACCGGCGCACTAGGGAAAGAAGACGGATGTCGGAAGGCGCGGGTGTGATTTGGCTGAATGCGTGAATCAGTCTTACGTCCCAAACAAAGGCACATTCGAAAGGGAAAATATCCGTGGCTCTTGAGTTGTTTCCGGGAAATATTTCACGAAGGAAGTGAAAGGTGGGAATTTTTGGGGGAATTTTTCAGAGTCAGGTTCATTCTTCGAGAACATCAGCAAAACGTTTCCTGGTGAACCGAGAAAACATACATTTGTTCCATAGATTCCCTCTGTTTATTTGCTTCTTATTTGTTTTCGCCCGGTTGGTGAATCGCTTGGAAGATAAACAACTGATTCTGGAGAAGGAATTTCGATTCGAAAAGGAAAGGAATCGTTCGATACAAAATGCTCTTCTTTTATTTCGAAAGATTGATCTTTTATGTGGAATTTAAACGTGAATCCAACAAAACCGACTAGTTATGAATGAAAATTGCTAAATCAAAGCAATTGATTGTGAATAATATGGATAATAATCTATCAGAGCTCCTTCTTATATAAGTTGGTCGCATAAATGAAATTATGAAATGGTCTTCGATTAAGATATCATTAAAAATAAAAGTATTCGACTCCCTCAACACGCGAGTAACTTGAGGAATTGATTACCATATTTTCCCTTGGCCGAAAGCAGGAAACAATTGAATCAGCGATCGGTAAGAGTGTATTCCATGTGGAGCCAAAGGAATCTTTCTATTTTCGTGGAGAACTCAACAGCTGTGACTTTATCTTTTACGAATAATGGCATATATTTTCATAGTACCTGATTTTTACGGAAGATGCAATAATAATATCAATAGAAAGTAAACCCTAAGATCATAAATCGCCTGAGTCATTTATTATATGAGATTTCGCGAATAATATTTCCTTGAGAAAAATATATATGAGCAAACCTGATCCTTCAATTAATTTATTGCGCCAGAATAAAATATCTATCTATCACTTCCTTAATGAAATTCCAACGCAAGCTATTTACATTGCCTGTGTTCGATTAGTTATAATATGAGAGGATTCAGTAATGTATTTCATAGTAAAACAAAAGCGTTTAACCAAATAACGCTTAATCATATTGTAGCTTAATGCAAATCGCTCTAATGAGTTTTATATTTTTAATCCTATCATTCAAAAGAATTTATTTTAGTTCTTTAATAATCAAATTGGTACCTTAAAAGCAGTAAGTGCGTAACTAGAATAATTGGCAAATTACAGCAATTTACGTTAATAAATTAATGGAGCAATATAGAGCTCAATTCCGAATAACGTTTTTGAAACTGAATTACATAAATCTACCTAGTTCTTCATCAAAATAAAGATAATTTAATATTTAAAAATTAATCTATATCAGCATATATCGATACTAATATTAATGAGATTATAAAATTATAATAGTGAGAAATTTCCCAATAAAATTTTCCCTCATTTAGCTTCAAAAATAACTCGATTAAAAAGGAACTCATCGAACTTTGACCTTTGCATCCGTCATTAATGATTCCAACTCAAAAGAGTATATCTCTCTTACAATACTAACAAATGTTATGCAGCTTTTAAGGTAATCATGCAATAGAAATTCGTTCGATCGTTCGAGAATTACGTCCAGCAAAATTGGAGTTCCCATTGCAATTTTCCATAATTTCCTCTCTTCAGCTGATAAAAAATATCTCCTTTCGGCGGATCCTACGTCTGCGAAAACGTCAGCTGTTGATACAACTTCACGCTGCACCTCTCCGAAGAAATGACTAATGAATAATACATGAACTCGCCAATCACGCTAAACTTCTGAGCCCCCACAGAAAGAAGGGCTTTAAACACCGAGAAATCAAAGTTCGCTTGTAAATATTTCAGCGGCCATTCTACGCTTTTTCCATTGTTCCCAATCTCCGACCAACTTTTGCTTCCGGTTGATCTCTTTGCACCCTTTCTTCGCTTCTCATTAAACGGACAAATATTCTCAGCCACTCCGCCAGAGTGGAAAAGTCAACAAACGGAATTAAACTCTTTGGTACAGATGGATTGGACCGCTTACGAATCCTTCTTTCATTTTTCAGCAGCTTTAGATGAGTGAGATTTCGTTTGAGCCTTTTCAAATCCTCCTATTTCAAGGCGAATCGATTCGGAAAGAGAAAAGTTTAGTTTGAGTGATTCATTGGCTTTTCCGAAATCAGCAGTCAAAATATGAAACTAATGGTTAAGCTATTACAGAAATAGTATACGATTTGCGATAATTTCAATTCAAAACGTAAAACGATACAATACAAATTTCCGAGTACAAGTACATACTTTTTTTGCTTGGATGACTACCGGACCTCCACCGAGTGCTTCTTCAAAGGATGGACTCCTGCACTAACGTCAAAGACTTCAAAGAGAAAGATCAAATATCTAGGACGTGTAAATACGTCATCGGGAGACGCTAAGGTCCGTCTTGAAGTACGTACGCGTCAGCACCTCTCAACCTTTGAAGCAGGCATCGAATAAATCGAAAGAGCAATACGAATTCTTTTGTATCATTTCCAATGACAAGGATTTTGATTTAACATGCGTATGAAGTGTTAAATACGTTTATCAGGAGGTTTTGAGATATATGGATGCATTTATGAGTTATGTTCTCTTATTTCTCGACGGATTCCTTTGATAATATACGTATGCAACCTCATACAGGCTAAGAATTATCTCTGTAATTATGACAAAGAATGTATCACAAGTCAGTGGTAAATTATTCATTTAAAACGTTTTCGCTTACCCTTTATCTTTTGTAAGATATTTGTTGTGTAGATAATTCCATAATGCTTTACGTTATTCCTAGAATATGAAATTCGACCCACTTATTAAATAACAAAATGATTTAAAATGGGAATAGACTAAAAATATAGTTGTATAAATCCACTAAAGTAATTTAGTCTGGTTCTGAATCACTTTTATGAGCGGTATAATAAGTTTTAACTATTATGGAGGGTCATTATCACAAGAATCATTAAGTTTAATATTAACTACATTCTATCGTTCTTACTGTTTTAATTGCTAAAATACAAAATTCTTAAAATAAATCAGCATTAAAATTAGATGAAATTAATTTAACTGGACGTATAATATCATAATATTGAAACTTTAAATTATATCTTATTGATTTTACTGCAAAAATAATAAAATTGCATCCTCCGAAATACCACCATAATCATCCGGAAGAAGGGTAATTAATTCAAATACATCTGAGGAAAATGAGAACACAAAGTATCCACGATGAACATTTGTATGGCCTCGTTTACTAACGGAAAAAAAGACACTTTAACAAACTCTGGATGTTATGCACTC
Organism: Pantala flavescens; assembly: GCA_020796165.1. Classification (NCBI taxonomy): domain Eukaryota; kingdom Metazoa; phylum Arthropoda; class Insecta; order Odonata; family Libellulidae; genus Pantala; species Pantala flavescens. The sequence continues at coordinate 8,515,704 of CM036884.1, read as the reverse complement.
AAGTTATAAGATTTCCTTACAAAGTAATGACAAAATGTCAACAGGGAATTATTTAATTTACTCTTATAATACGGCAGCACTTACGCTTAACAGGAAAAACAAAAGAAAAGGATATAAGGAACGCAGAAACTTAGCTAATGGCTATTTATGATTCTTGGTATATCAAATACAATACAACCAAACCACATATTACTATTTGCATGGTGAAATTACATGAATTGCGAATTCAATTCGTTATTTTGCTGCTCCACTTTGAGCAGCAAGTATTTCTGTTTACGAATTTTCAATTCACGATTCCAAATGCCAAAAATCAGCAATAGAAAAAAAATTAGAAAATACTGCCTCATCTACATCTTTGATTTCCTGACAAACTGATTGATTTTAAATATTTTTTAACGGAAAACCAGCGAAATATTACTATAGATAGACTATAGATTTATGATCCATTTGTAAAGAATTTTCATTTAAATATTTACGTATAGTGAAGCATTATTCTTTATAATAGATGATCAACGGATTTAAACATTTAATTTTACAAAAGGAGAGAGAATCTTACTTTTCTTTTTTAATGCCCAATCACCTTTTAAATACCTAAGAATAGCGCAAAGGTGAGAAAAAAAGAGAAATCCAATCGGTGCAAGCGATTCTCTCTTTTCACGGGACAAGAATCAGCCTTCAAACAACTCTTCAAGAAAATAATTTCATGTTTTTTTGTTTACACGGTATACATTCACGAGTAGGTATCTCATCCCACATCTCATCCAAAGGCCAAGATCAAAGTCACGCGTGACATAAAACTCGCGTCATATTCCAAGAATCAAAAAAAGAAAGCACAACTGCTGATGCACGTCATGAAGAGGGGGGGGTAGAAAAACGAAAGGACGTTAAATGAGCATTTCTAGGCTTCTTGAGCTTTAGCAGAAACAAAGAGAAAAAAAACCTTTACGAAACGAGGTCATTATTTTATCCCCTGACCTGGATCAAACTCGTGCCGTGTTGCTGATTTCGAGATACGAAGCGAAACCGTCGCAAAAATATCCACGATGTAAACAAGCAGTTGATGGGAAGGATTGAACGTTTTGGAAAGGTACGAGGTCTTTCGTACTGACATGCATTATTCAGAGCGTTCGATTCGTTAATAATGAACGATCCCTCAGAAAATGCCGCACCTTTTATTAGAGTTTCCCCTTCAGCACGCACGCGTTTGGAAATAAAGGTCGATTTAAGGAAAGCTACAAGTGGCAGACGAGTATAACAATCGCACCTTTTGGTGTCCAAGAGATTCACTGGTCACGGAGGGATATGTAAATACGTTGAGACGAAAGGGGTGGAGTCCGTCAAATGGGAATCGAAAAAGTAGGGCGGGGCAGAGGAAAAAAAGAAAAGATTTTCGTTCGGTCGATGAGTTTCCCTAAACCATTCTCCTTCTTGACGCTAGGGTGCGTCAGGGTATGACTAAAGGAAACCATGGAATGGGTTAAAGTCCCTATTATCAAATTATAAATACCATAACATTCCATTAACATTAATTATATATTCTTCAGTATTACATACGTGTATGAGAGGGATGGATAACGAATAAACCAACCGTTCCTTTTCATGAATTTTAGCTGTTATAGTATTCTACGATGCGAAAAACTTTGAGTCACGTGCTAATATAAAAAGGGTGGACCTTGAAATGTTTTGAACAAAAAATAATAAAAAAATTGGCCGCTTTACTCAGAAGGATTCCCAGATTGAGTTATCTATCCACACAAAATTATGTGAGCCCGAGTTAGACGGAAAATTTTGCTCACAATATTAACTTTACTTGTTCTTTCACTTTGATTTCCAAGAAATTAGCTTTAAAAACAGTCACGATAACTTTGCCTAGGTTCTAAATCTCTAATGGCAATGATTCATTTGTACCTTGCACGTAATTTCTAAGATAGCTATAAATACAATTGAACCGATAATGTCGTGATACTATGTAGATTATTAAACTTTGGAGTTCTGAGCACTATGATAATTCTTTGATTCAACGCTCAGTTATCTTGGGTTCATAAAACGGCCTAAACAAAAGAGAATGGAAAGCTGTTGATCGTTGAACCCTAGTGTAACAGATCAGCTGCGTCGCTTTAAGTCCGTCTTTAAAGATTTCCCTTTCTACTCTTTGGGGCCTTGTTACTATTCCAATCTACCAATGACTCTGTAATGTGGATTAGGATTTAAAAGAATGTTATTACTCATCCAAATTTTGCAGATTTTTTTGAATTCCAACAAAATCTACCTACCTCTACCTTAAGTATATACTTTACACAATGATGAAACTCCCCCGAGAAGGTATAAGTTATATTTTTGTGATTCAATTTATTATATAATTTATAACAAACAATGTGTATTTTGTAATAAGACTGAGAGGGACATTTTGAACGATCTAAGGTTTACCCGTCCCAATATTCAATACAACCCGTTTAATTAACTTTACTAGATTTGGTGATGTCAAAGAGAAACTTGAAGCACAATCGATAAACGCTCTCAATTATCATTTGTACTATACAGATAAGTAAATGAAGATTCCGTACCATACAGTATTTAAACTGTGTATTTTTACGTAATAGTATGACGTAATTACGCGGCAATACGAAATTCAAAAAGGTCCTAATTGGAAGTCACATAGAGGTCTCTGTACTTCAATCAGTACAACAAAGAGCAAGTTTAATGTTTATAATGACTCTAAATAAGTTAAAAATGCAAGCCTACCTAACAATTACTTCAAAATACGTACTTTTAATACCCAATTGTCTCTGATTTATGATTGATGCCTGGGTAAGTACCGAAATACAGTGACCTTACTTGATTCAACGCGTTGATCCATAACAGTGTATATAACAAAAGGTCCTCAAAAATTTACGTTGACATTCCTAAGGGGTACAGCCTGACCGTTTTTTTTCGGATGTTAGTACGATTGAATGCCCATAAGGCTCACGAAACCTGATCTGGGATCTGTAGGAACTTCCCTATTTATAGGGTTAGGGAATCAGGTCTTGTGGAATCTAATCTCGGTGATTACTTATTGGGCTAGACGTACTGACTATAGTCCGGCGCCTTTTTTTTAAGGCGTACCCCGCTAAGAACTCAGAAATGACAGTTGTACACAAAAAATGTGCTCAGTAGTATATGTACAGTAGAGAATGGCACTGCTAAAACTAATATTTTTTAGATAAAATTGATTATTTTGCGTGTTTCATAAGACGCTTAGAAATTTTTATTAACTCTTTATAAGACCACTTGCTTGTCTTAACATACCTTCCGGTGTTTGGTTGCGGGTGCAAGCACCATGTCTTTACTTACATAATCGGTTATTCTAAAGTATCGTTTGCGGGAAGATCGAATTTTTTTATCGAATAGTTCGGGCATCCAATTCCCTGATCTTTTCCGTATTGTCAGAGCAGCCTATAGAACAGGGAGGACGGATATTAGCAGTAACAACTTCCGAGTAGGTACCTTCTCTGAATTTATCTAATAGGTTTAGCCTTTTTTTAAACAAATTTTTACGTTACGCTCACCGAATCATCTTACCAGTTCTTTGCAAAACGTATCGCCTTCCGCAGACCCTTTTCTAAGTCGCTGATGTAGCGTTTTTCCGCAGGGTCCCATATACTGTACTTGTATCATCATTAAGGTGTATAGCCTGATGTTTGCAGGTTCGGTTTTTAGGCTCGCTTGATGACTCATAAGGCTCACTAAACCTGAATTCCGCAATAGATATCTGTGAGGTCTACTCTATAAAGATGGCTAGCGAGCACAGATTCTGTTCTCTAATCCCGGTGAATACTTTTTGGCGTCGCGTATTTGGTGACTGTTGTAACCCACTAAGATCCAAGAAATGAGTTGTTAAAAGGATAATGCACTAAAATTACATGGAAGAGGGTACTATAAACACACACACGGAATGTTTATCATTTAAGTTTGAGCGGTGTGTGAGTTTCTTTAACCTTCCGTAAATCTTTCTTTACTCATTCATTTTTTCACACATAATGCTCATTGCGACATCGTTTTATTTGCTTTATTTTCAGCTATAAATTTTCTCGCCTTATATCTATCAGTGCCTGTCAATCCGTGATTAGTGAATATTATTTTCGTTATTAAAGATGTTATGTGACGGTTGTACGCCGTAAATATAAGAGTAATATGTTTATAGAGGAATGATTAACGAATGAGTACGTGTAAGATTCGATCTAAATTCGAATTACACACACGGAATGTATTTCAATCTTGGTTGATCTTCTATAACAACGAAGGGAACGCAGAGATATATTCTTCACGGAGACATGAAATAATGCATTGAGAATTACAAACGGATAATGTTCTTACTTTCAATTTCATCGGCCTTATTCTCAAAGTGAGCATAAATTATACAAATACTATTAGTTTTAAAATGTATCCATTGAAATCTAATCTATAAACCCGGTTCGCCAAAGACAAAGTTATAGTGATATAGTCGTTTCTAAGACTTCCAAGAGTCTATATTGCATTACAATTATACACCATAGCTCACTCTACCTGATTCCTATCAACAAAGAATGATTTTTATCATATAGAACACACATATCAAATTGCCAGTTGAATGAAAGCTGGTAGAGCTGAATCCTACTAATATCACCAGCATATTAGGATTTCCCTTTCGCCACATCACCCCGTGTTGAAGCGTTCCCAGAAGCGATGTAATGACTATGCATTGGGAAGATATTATCGCGGAGTCGATAGCAACGGAGAACTCCGCGTGAGATCTCCGAAGCTTCTCACGTCTTAAGGAGGATCATTTTAGTGGGTGTTGTAAAAAGTGAGAATAAAACGGCAATTCCGTAAGGGAACTAGACCCTCTGACGCTGCAAAGAAAGGAGGTTAAAGGTGTTTAAAGAGGCCTAAAGGGCTCCTAGCCTTTTTCGCCATCTTCCGCAATAAACATGGGACTAAGGAGCTGCGTCATGTTATATCACACTTCAGCCGGCATCTCGAGAAAAATACGTGAAATCGATTGCGTCGCTCGGCGGGAGAAAACGAGATACGGGGTCCTTTATATTTTTTAGGTCGACATCCATCAAAAGGGAGGCTCTCATTTTTCCTCTTCGGATGGAGCAAACTGATTGTTTTCATGACGACCACGGTTGTGTTAAGAATACCCTACGTTCCTTTCTCCTCCTGCTTCGTTTTTTGTAGCGGTGTATTTTGCGTTCTTATACGGAATTCTGTTCCTCTATAAATGTGCGGCGATGCGGAACAGCAGTTGAGCAGGAATTCAAAGGGATTTGATAAAAAATTCTCACGGAGTTTCGTATTTAGGTATCGCGAACTTCGAGCGATTGTTCGGGACTTTTCGGAACTTGTGATGTCCGTCATAAACAGCTGACGAAAGTTTTCAAAAGGCGAAGAATGAAGATGGTAAGAAAGGCCTGTGTCGGTTGAATTAACGGCTGTAAAAGATACGAAAAAATAACTGGAAACGATGCGATCGCGATGAAACGATTCTCAGAGAGCTTTCTCACTTTCGGAACTTCGTGTGAGTTTTTGTGATGGACGCATTCGAAGTTTATAATGTAACATCTGCGTCGAATGGAGAGGAGTTCATTTGGGTAAAAAATGAGGAAACTTTGCAGATATGAAGTTATACTTGACGGATGGATTCGGAAAAAGGAATAAATAAACATAACGAATTGCGGCTAGAAAAAGTATTTATAGAGTTTTCATTTACAATTATGAAATAACAGCAAGAGTATAAAACTTATAAAAGGTGGGTGAGACTGAATATAATAATCAAATAATAAAAATTGGATCAAAAGTAAAAGATACGATATAAGGCACGAGTACAGATAATGATGGAACTTACTCCTGCTATTTTTCCTATAAAATATTTTAGATAAACGACTTCAAATACACATACAATCTCTTAAAGTAGTTTTCTTCATAAAAAACTAGAATATTTTGAGTTTATTATTCCTCATTCTCGTGTACAGGCAAAAAATTAAAGAAAGTTGATTTTTGGCTTGGATGATAATTTAATAAATCGAATGGATATGTTCCATAATGTTAATGAAAGCTTTTATTATTCTATATAATATCAAGGAACTACACGAAAGAAAGAAACAGAAAACAAAAAACTGGTGCTTATTTGAAGTGAATTAATAAGTATTTAGTTCGTTTTATTTTAAGCTATAGAAAATAAAATCATAGTAATATTCGATATTTAGAAAAATCTTACATTAGTGTCCTAGTCAAATTCAAGGGACCAACATACTTCCTGGTTTTGTAGGAATGAAACGAAGGTAAAATTTCAGAAGTAATTTAATGATTTATATCTTACTCAACAACTCAAGTACTTAGACCTAATTCTCGTGTCCAGAACTCTTTTACGATAGCCGCTAACTTTCGTGGTGAAATTGTAATTACTCATAGACGAGCGGCTAGTTCTTTTAGGAATAAAAACTCTTCTCCAACCCTATACTTTCAAAGAATCCATTCCAATGCTGCGATTTATAAAAAGCAATCAGAGTCGCGTCGATTAACGTTCCGCGGGAAAGTGCCTTCTGAAAAGTGGAGAGAGCGTGAGATAAAGCGAACGCACCCTTTTTTGTTCCTCCGAGACTCATCGACGATAAACAACGATGAAAAACTGACCCATTAAATCACAACTAAACAGATCCCGAAAGATTTCCACTGTCGCTCCTTGCAAATTACTCACTGCCTCCTTGGGCCGCTCGAAAATTGAATAATGGGCGATAAATATGCCGCAGGCGATGGCATTATATCATCCCCGAAATAATTGCCAGAGTACGGCTCGAGGCGTCCCATTCATCGCGTCAGTCGGTGGCTAAAAATAGGGCGAGCGATTGGAATTCTTAATGGCCTAATTGCAGCTCCGAGGATTTGAAAAATGAAGGAAAAAGAAACTGGCGGAGACGACGTTTTTGTCGAGTCACTATCGAGTTTCGTCGATTTTGCCTTTTTCATAAAAGACGATATATACATTTACGTTCTCTCGGCCTTTTTTTGATGGGAATTCCTTTATGAAATATAGTCGTGAAGTATAAACCTCCAATAAAGATATCAATGAATGCATCTTGTGCTTGTAATCGAATCTTTATTACAATCAAAGCTACACTCTACGTTTTTGCTTGTATAGGAAATAAATTACCATACTAAAATAGTCTTTATTGGAAAGATTTATGTAAACATTTTGTACTAGTTTTTTGTATGAATCTCTTCATTATGGATTACCACAACACTTCGCCTGATTCAGTGAAGTTTAGTCTTTTTGGATATGTAATAAAAAATTCAAAAATTAACGAGTATAATGCAGTACTTTTAAACTGCGATTATAATTTACGACGCTTGAAATAAGTATTTATACTTCTTTTAAGGATAGTTTAAGGTGCTGTTGAAAAAGAGTATACAATATCTCTGGAAAGATATGATATAAGAAAATGTTCAACTGGAACTGTAATGATGCTGATAAACATCATCATGTAGAGGCTGAAACGGTTTAAAATGAGCTAAAAAATCGTATCAAAAATACTTGACATAAAGAAAAAAAAACTTTTTGTTAACCGTGAACTTTTTTGTGTTAAACATGATGATACGTAAAATTTTAAACGGCAGATATTGGAAATAGATTCACACCTAAATAATATCCTCATTATGGTTTTCTTTTTTGGATGAAAACTACTGTCTTACTTATTTTAATATAGCTCATAAGAATGGAATGGAATGGAATTATATATATTTAAATAATAACAGCAGTTGATTCTACCATTGCAATGAGTTCATCTACAATAACCATGAAAAAGTATGTTTATTAAAAAATTTTACGCATGTATGTACATCAGAACATTCCGTTTCTGCTATGTAAGCATTGAGATAAGGAAGGAAATGTAAGGCTATTGAAAAAATGTATCTTTTCGAAGCATCACGGAGTGTCTGCGAGAAAAGTTAACGTATCTCGCTATCTCTGAGACTATTTCTTTTATGCTACACCTATCTTTGGATGCCTTTCAGGCCGCGCAGTAGCTACGATACTCTTCTTTACCGTTTCAATCGAGATAGCAATTTTCTTTCTTCCATAAAACCTCAGCATCTGTTGGCAAACATTTTATTAACGTACGCTTTCTCATCGCGATTTCTTTAAACAATGCTGACTTCGAAAGAAATGGGTTTTATGTGGAAAGAATAGCGCTTCTTCACAGGAATCCTTAGGCAAAGTAGCATCCTTCTTTTATCATTTCGATGTTAAAAAGTATACTTAAGTCAACCAACCCGAGTTCTAAAAAATCATAGGTAAACTATTCCTTGGTACTATCATAAATATCATACAAGCGCAAATAAATAACATTAACTGTGAACTTAGATTGAAAGTAATCACAATACCTTCGAATTACAAATTATAAAATTGTCATAATAATATTTTTTGCTCATATATAATATCAATCTAGTTATATCAATTCTATTTTTTCTCTAGTTTCTTCAAAATAAGAAAATGAATATTTGATTTTATGATTTATTCAAAAGAAGTGGATAAAATATTTAATCGCACGTCCGAAAGGGATGCACAATAATCGACTCATTTTATTGGAGAAAATTTGTTAAGGAAACACATCACGATTTCGATGCAATCATATTTAAGCGTCTTTACAGATTCGGAAAAGTGCATCGCAGAAATATTCATGAGAAATACTTAGAAGAAGTACCAAGAAATAGGGTTAATGTAAAACAGTTTCCTTAAAGAAGCCCATTTCCATCGAACGTATCTTTTTGAACATTCAGCACCACGGATCAGATACACCTCGAAACAAAATGAAAGCACCTACGAATTCAATCATACTGGTTGCACTCGGCGAAAAATCCGATACGGGGGTTCGCATTTCAATCTTTCCCATCACATATCTGGAATACGTCCGACTCCGGAACCGTTGGCATAATGGCGCATCGGAGGGCGGAAACAAAAGAAGAACGCGTTCCGCTGAGATGCTTTCCACGGAATGGGAAACTATTGCGCGGAATGAAGGAATCGGCTCTGGGAGACGTGCAGGATATGGGCAAATGATCCTGTGACGTAAGGGGTGATGGACTAAGGCGTGTCTGCCTTGTGATTCCTCTTTAAGAGTCGCGGAGCAAACTGTCTTTCATGGTATTGAATTCCTCTTTCAGGTGTGCAATTGGGTCATGATGAATCTCTCGAATACTTCCTTTGGGTTATTTCAGCTGGACCAATAAGGAATTTCCATTTCTTTCCGTGCTCGGAATTTGGCGTTGTCTTTTCCCATATTTTGCCTCTTTATACGTTGCTTACGAGTTTAAAGGGAATGTTTATGATGACAAAGGAAGAAATGCTCTCTGCTGTCGTTTGCGGAATGCGACCGCAAATATTTGGAAGGGAATGAAGAAATTTGCTTGAAACTCCTTAGGCATTCAGGTAATTACTATTTCCTTCAGCATGTTAAGGCTAAAAACATCCATTGAATGAAGACAAAAGCTTATGATAATAGGATCAACTCCGATATTTATACTCAGGAACCTATTGTCCTTTACTGAAATTCCATTATATGATCTTAATTTAATATTTTGGATTGAGATATTAATAATTTATACAATAACATAATTGAAATTCAAGTAAATATGTTTATTATGTGAACAGTTCAAATGGATTTTAAAAGAGAGGTTTGCTTATGAACATCTATAAATCATACAGATGTAACAGAGGTAATTTCTCAAAGTTATAATTTCAATATAATAAATATTATGAATACGATGAACAAGAAATATTCTAGGCGCAACTAGGGTAAATTTTTGGATTTTGTTTGCTTAGAAAGGTTAACAACTCATATGGAATGCTATAAGAATAAAATAACTCTTTCCCAAATATATTACACTCTCATTACAATTAATTATCATTTATATAATTTCATTTATATAATTTCATTTATATAATTATTAAAATGTATTTATCAATATCTTGCTGTTGAAATACGAAATTCCCATAAAAATTCTAATTAATTCTTGTGAAGCTAATATTTCATCTGAGATTTTAAAATGGTTTTGATAAAATATAATAGAATCAAATAGTGAATTACATAAAAGATATGACTTTAATATAAGGATTTTCAATTAACTGAAATTTCTGACTATCAAAACTTTATTAATCAATTTAGAGGTGCTTGTAAACAATGCCTACCAGTTAGAGAGCATAACTAGAAGCACAAATCAGTGCAGCGAGGTAGAATGGGATACTCGGTGAGTTAAGAGCGGTCTAAAATCATGAGTAATTCCATCAGAGACGTCATGCATCAGTGAAAGCTTCAGTTCCTGGATTCCTATGTATATTCCGATGTTGGGAAGAAAAATGCAAAGGGATCGTTCTAATTCCGATGGGAAGATTCCTTACCATAAAAGCGAGGACACGGCAATGCATTCAGAAATCAAGAGATGTTAATGAGATATTTTCGTGGGAACGGTTAGCGAGTGGGATGCTAAGGGAATGAAATGCTCACGAAATGATAATTAATCGGAACTCGGTAAGGGAAATGGAATGCTCTATGCATTGGGTGAATTGCATCCTCTGTGACCCGAATAGTTTCCTAATAGGAGAAGAGGAATTTGAGGGAATTTGGGTTACAAGACGCGAAATCTCGCTTCAAAACCTTAAAGTAAACGATGAAGTGGAACTTGAGTTTCAACAACAAAGCTAGAATTTATTCTGTCCATTTATCGATGTAATTTGCATTAATTATAGTTTTAATTTCATATCATGGAGGGAGAAGAATACTATTTTGGATTTTAAAAATTCTTCAGTTCTCTAAATTTGATACTTTATTGAAAACAGTAAGAGATGATACATATTTTAGCTGAATATTTTATTTACTAAATCATTTTATTAAATTTCTATATAGTAAATGCAAATACCCATCACATGCTTCGATTAACATGTTGAGTAAATATCCATCGCTTGAAGAATATAATGTTGTTTAAATAAGCTGATTTAATTCCAATAACGTTTTCATTTTCCATTATTCCAACGAAGAGTAAAACAAAGAATGAACTTACACAGTTTTATTGGAAATTGAGATATCAATATTTATAAATAAAATAATGAAGTTCAGGATATTATAATTTTAAATTTCGATACAATTTTCAAAGTCGATTTCCTGAATTATGAAAGTTAAATTTAAGGGAAATCTTTCATAACGTGCCAAGTCCTGATATCTGTCTAACAACAGACAATAATAATTTAAGCATTTACTGTATTTATTTGCAAATATATAAATTTATGATCATGAGATATTTAAATAATATGTATAATTTAATCGCTTTTTTATTTTATCTTCATTTTTGTTCTTCTTTTCATTGAATTACATTCTAAGAGATTTTGAAAGGAAGAAATTACAATTGGATACTCCAAAAGCTTTGACAAATGCGAGGATTTGATAATCTCAGATTAAAGTAATCTCCTTAACCCATGTTTTCACGTGGCTTAGAGTGCTGAAAACCATTCGCAAAAATTAGTAAATGATCGTACTCGGAACTTCAATTTAATCCTCCGCACTAAGGATAATAAATAACATTCCTTTTAATCCTTAGACGTGCGCTCGAACCTCAAAGGGACCTTTTCCGCTGTTTTTATACAAAAGAGACACCAAAATATTTGATTAATGATGCTGCAGGATTTTCACACGCGGCCTTGCGAATTGGGAGATGTTCACAGCAGTAATCCCATGGTATTTCCTCAGCAAAAAATATAGCGTTTTATCTCCTTAATGAACGTTTAGAAGATTTGAACACTTTTTGCGATATCGTAATCCTTTTGCAAGGAAATACTCGATATTAGACTACTTTATCTTTTATTGTCACTAATGTCTTCTTAGAACTGGATAAGGATTTGAGCATAATTTACCACTTCGGTGATGGAAGTTTTATAATTCTCTAAAATGCATTCTTTGTATATCTTACAGAATTGAATATAAAATTTCAATTAATAAACTGAATTCTTTTCATTCTCATTGTTTTAAAACCTTTTTTAAGCTTAGATCCTCTAAGTAATATACTAGGCATCAATATTAAATATGAATGCAAATTTCTTAGAGTCAACAGCAGCAAATGTACAACAGGGCTTCAGAGTGGATGGATGGAAGAAGAGACTGGCTCACATTAACAGATACGTGATGAACGGGTGAACACAATGATATAGAGTGACTTTGCACGAAAATAATTTAGAAAATATACATTCACTAACTATTTTATATAAATGCAGTAATATATAATGAAGATATTCAGTATATGTGGATCCTATTGTATAGATTAGATAGATATAGATAGAATCAACATATGTAAGAGAAAATGAGTTATGAAAATATTTATAGAATTCTACAAGAATGTCGCTATATAGAAATCAAATATTCAGAAAGAAGTTGAAAGATAATAGACTTGTTGTATGAACAAAGTGTTTGAAATAGATCTAGAATGATATATTATTCATTAAAATTTTTGGTATTCAACTACAGTTGCAAATAAAAATGATTTAAAAAACGATACTAGTTGGTAATACAGTTATTTAATGTCAATAAGAGAAGGAAGGCTATGCAACTATACCAATGAACATCACATTGAAACTGATCCCTTCCCCTACACCCTCTTTCCGCTCCTTCGTATGAATCTCAACGACCTCTTAACATGTGACGCACGCGAATACATTAAAATGTTTCATTATATCAATCCATGATTTCGACTATGCGGAACGCTGTGCTTTGTAGTGAAGTATTTCCGAGATACAATCGGAATCGAGTAGATATTTTATGCTAGTAATTGCAAAAGAGAAATTCTTGAAAGAGATTGAAATCACTCATTTCCTACATGCTCACATTATATGTATGTTATACTTAATATGAAGTGGAGCTTCAAGTAGCTATAAAAATACTGTTGTATAATACATTTTATGTATTTACTTGGCTGACAATATATATTTCCTGGTTATTCATCAACTTAATTTGTACGATTGAACAAAACAGAAACCCAAAATAATTAAAAAACAAAACACTTTAAAGAATTCTATTTGTGAAGGTAAATTTAATTGATATATATATATATACACATATTTTAAAAATATTTTGAGTCTTAAAAATAAGGAAACGATTTAACAAAATTCTCCTGATGAATTTCACTCAATATTTAAACTTCCGATTTGAATAAAATAATATAATAATAAGTTAATATAACAATAAAATAATATAATAATATAATAATAAGTTAATATAACAATAAAATAATATAATAATATAATAATAAGTTAATATAACAATAAAATAATATAATAATAAAATAATATAATAATAAAATAAACATATACCTCTTTTTAGGAATATTGAAAATGTCGAAGATTTTCTTGTTACTTTCTATTCAAAGTAAAACCATAAAAATACCATAATATATAAATAAATTAAGTTTTTGGTGCAATCCTTTGGAAGATGAAAGATGGGATGAAGATGGAATTATTACTAATCTGGATCTCGGAAGACGGATGATAAAACTCTAACTTATTATAATCTGTACGTATTTATAACTCCACCCATGACTTACGTTCAGAATGTAATCAGATAAAAGATTAAATCGATCCAAAGGTTTCACGAAATTATAATTTTCAGAAAAGCATCAAATAAAGCAAATATGACTTCCTTGATCAAAATTCAGGTCCTTGCCAAATATTGAGATCGATATTTCATTACATGGAAAGGCAGCAGTCATTTCGCAGGGGCTGTCGGTAGAGCCCCAATCCCAGAGTCGTGTATCTTGCGGATTTATATCTGATAGTTCAATAAAGACAAGTGCGCCAACGTAATCTCACTTAAGGTCAAAGGTCGCATCTTCCGGTTTAGAGAGAAACCACCTTCTCTGGATGTATACTACATCTCCCATGTTTTTACCCTAAGTTGCCCCTTTTGAGGTTTATATAGGACAGTTTACTTCTCCGGACAGGAGAGGCATTCGCCGTCTCATATTGAGACATTCCGTTCATCTAATCTGGAATTGTTTTAGGACTAATTTCGAGAAGACATTTTGTTTTAGATTATTGAATTTCAGGGGTTAAACAGGCGAATTAACCCAAGGTATAATCCTTACCGAGTTTTATGGTGATGGGAAATGTTTGCTAAATAACTTCTAAAAACTAATCACATTGTAATCTCATAATGCATTATTTCATTACATGAGTATTTGTATGAAGTTCAAATAAAGAAAAAAAGCGTAAATGAATTAGCATTGAATGTTAACCTCCGCTCTGACGCATTTTATTTCTGTATCATTAATTTTTCATTACTGTAAAGAAAGCAATAATTCATTTCAATTCATTACATATTTTAAATATACTAAATAGATATAATATTGGAGAAAACTTAAAATTTTAACTCTGTAATTACATTAAATGAGAAAATCAATCCTACCATATTAATAATTAAGAAAGAGAAAATATTTTGAATTTGAGCCTAACCTTTTAAATTGGTTCAAGTCCATTTAATTATAAGTAAACACGTTTAAAAATTAATTGATGATTTAAATTTGAAAAAAATGTGTAAGCATATATTACAGAGAATCAATAATATTTTTAAAAGTCACGATCTCCTAAGCTTCGTCTCTCAATAAATATTAATACCTATATTTCATCAAATTTTCCATCTCATAGATTCCTAACTTATTGAAGAAATCGACGATTACATATCTTACTCTTTCTTTTTACCAATTATACTCCTTTCCCTTTATTAGATAATTTAAATGTTAAAAAAATAGAGTATAATGTATAATGAAATATAATTAATAAAAGTATAATGAAATCATTTTTCCAAAAACATTAAATCCTTTAATCGATAATAAAGATTACGATAATCTATGTGAACTATTGAAAACTTCCTAGCTGAATGCAAAACGCTTTGATTTAAGGAAATATAGATATCAATCCATTCATTCAAATCAATCCATCCTAAATGTTCCAAGAGCACTCATAGTATAAAATCGCTTCTATCTTGTGAAATTCCATCTATTTCCTGAAAATATTATCTTCCACTCACCAGTGTCAGAATGTCGATGACTGCATTGTGATCCTGGATGAGAAATCTGACGAGGTGCGTGAACCCAAAAGTGGCGGCCATGTGCAGCGCCGTGAGACCGATTCTCGACTTGGAGTTGATGAAGGCCTTGTGGGTCAAGAGCGCGTCGCAGACTTCGAGGAAACCGCGTTCGGAAGCGAGATGAAGGGCAGAGCGTCCCTCGTTGTCGAAGACGTCCACTCTTGCGTGGGCGTTGAGTAGTGTGTTGCATATATCCAAGTGGCCCTTGTTAGACGCTATCAGGAGAGGAGTCCATCCGATATTGTTCTGCTTGTTTATGGCCTTCTGGGACTCCGTGGACGTGAGGCCGGCTAACATCTCTTGCAGTACGTCGTTGTTACCGACGAGGGAGCAGTAATGGAAGGCCGTCTCCAATGTCTGAGGATAAATCGAATATTACGTTAAATATGAGACATCCCGTAATAAGTTGAAGAAAACTCTTTATCTAGCAAGGAATCATGACTTATACCGACTAATTACGATATTATGTCAACGTGGAGTATATTCATATTATGTGAGTTTTAATGTAAGATCCTGAGAAGATTAATTTTTGTTTATATTTAACCTGAGTAATTCGTATAGTTTCATGAAAATTTTAAATGAACTTCGTGGAATACTGAAAACACCATAGAGAACAGTTGTATCTTTCCACTTATAATGGTGATTCATTTGTGAATCTTTTTTAGAATATTAAAAGATTAAAATGAAACTCTTTTAAGTGACAATATCTCAGTTATAATGTAGAGAGAGATGTAGAGTGAGATATAGAGTGCTTACACTAACCAATTTATAGAAATCTTAGGTGACTTAAAATTTAGATAAACTTACATCACTTCTATGTTTTGAAATATCTAAAGATGAAGATAGATGTTTACCGCTTTTGTGTAGAGTGATGTATCCACTCCAGCTCCATACAGAAGCTTGACACATTCTCTATCTTCTGTATTTCTCGCTGGATCAACCTCATGTTTCGATACTTGGGCGATGCAATGTAGAGCACTGTTTCCCTCCTTGTCCACTGCGTTGACGTATTGCTTCAATACATCAGGTCCTTTTCTATCGGCCACAAAGGTGAGAAGGTGATTCACCACGTCGGCATGACAACCACGACACGCCAAATGCAAAGGGGTCTCTCCGATCTACAAATACGAAAAGTTATATCTGAGTTGCTGTCTTACATATAAGAAAGGGAGACATACTGAAATTTTTTTTAATATAAAAATGTTCCAAGTACGAGAAAATGCCGAACTCCTCGCGAGCAGTGACATTAAGATTAGAAATTAATTGACTCCTACGTTTTGACCTTTATATGATTTTTCCCTCAATTATATTTTCAGAAGTAATTTTCTTTTTTTATAAGTCCATTATAAAATTTTCACATATATTTCTTAGAGTTATAAGTTATGTAACTCTAAACAAGAGGAAATTCAACTTTAATTAGTTAATAACATCATATAATCGATGAAGTCATTTTTTTCTCTCAAACAAAAAATCAAAACTTTCACAATAGGATGGCATATAGCTACAATAATTCCAAAAAAATATCAAATATAGACTTTAAAAATGTATATAATCATTAAATGACAAGCATTATCTACATAACTAATCAGCATAAAAATTCAAACAAAATTTCAAAAATATTTTTCAATTAGGAGCCAATACATAGTTCATTCCCTACGATAATATTTAGGCAAATATTTTTGTTCTTTTTCAATCTTTCATTAAGATGAAGATAAGATAAGAAAGAGAGAAATAAAATGATATGTAGGAGGATACCAGTAGTACTGCATAATACTATATATTATCCTAAAAATAATTTCATTGCATTAGGAAATACAATAAAATGAAAAATTCAACTTCAGGTTATTAATATCCACAACCACTGCTGCCTTATAAACATTCTTGAATTCATATTAGTTTTTCTAAGATTGAATTTTATATTTAGGATGATGATTAAAAGCATTGAGTTATTTAATAATAAATTTTCAATTGAAAATAAACAAATTCACTAGGATAAATATAATATCTTGAAGGTCAAGCTAAGTGAATTTACCAATAGTATTACAAGTAATAATAACTAAACTTGCTTAATGTGATTTACTATTTAATGAGTAACCATCCACAAAAATATGTCTTTTCCTTTTCATATATTCAAATAGATTTTTGAAGCACGTAAAATGATTCTCTCTTTGCCGCTGTCCGAGAGAAATACGGTCGTTTTATGAGCTCTCCGAGTAAAGTACCCTCGGCTCACGCTAATCCTCCTAAAAGATACTGTATGAAAGCTGAGTGCACCTCTTACGAGGCTTAGAAACCGATAAAGGGCATGATATAGTGTATGGGTAATATCGATCGCGCATTATCCGAAGATACGTACGTTAGATTTGTATAGGGGGTCTCCACCATCTTCCATGAGCAGCTTCAGTGTTTCTAAATTGCCATGTTTGGCAGCCACGTGCACCGGTGTCCTCCCGTCTTCGGTGCTGATGTTTGGTGCTGCACCGGACTTGAGTAACATGAGAGCGCACCGATCGCCGTTGCCCACTCTTGCTGCTATGTGCAGAGGCGTTTCTCGAAGTTTACCACCTGTATTTAGAAGAAACATGATAATAGTATATGTAGGAAAGAATGATTGACTTATATAAGGTGATCTTAATGTATTATCAATAATTATAATATGTACTGATATAAATATATAACTAATTACATAAATTGAAGCTGAAAGTTAGACGAAGGTCAAATATAAGAAGGATTTTGAAATGTATTTAAAGAAAATAGGAAAAAATTCCAAAATAATTTCACTTTTTTGATAAAAATATCTTATAAAATTATTTAGAATATGGTATGAGT
The DNA here is from genome assembly GCA_020796165.1 of Pantala flavescens. Taxonomy (NCBI): domain Eukaryota; kingdom Metazoa; phylum Arthropoda; class Insecta; order Odonata; family Libellulidae; genus Pantala; species Pantala flavescens. The sequence continues at coordinate 8,497,732 of CM036884.1, read as the reverse complement.
ATAAAATAATTAGTTATTGTGAAACGCATTTAAGTAAACGTTCCTTGTTTTATCATTTACTGATAAAAAAGGTTGATAATATAAAATAGTAATATTGATGATGATTACTACACCCATTTCTATTAAAATGAAAGAAAATATCATTACACTAAACTAATTAATACTCTTATATACATGAAAGCAAATATATATTCATATTCAAGCTTCAGCAAATTTCAAAATTACGTAAGAATACGATTAAAAGCAATATCAGCAAATTACAAGTCATTCCTTATTTTGTTTGGTAGAATAAAATGCTGGAAAATGTGTCCCAAGGAATAAAATCTCCCACTGCGTTTTGAATTGTATTCGTATCGGAATGAGTGGAATATGGTGGAAAGAGATGAGGAGAAGGAATGCTGTGAATGGATTCCACGACACACGCGAAATACATTCCAAAGTGGAGGCGAAGGGTGGGGTTTCTTTTTGTTCGGATGGCAATCGATAGCAGGTGGCGATGGAGCAGTCCAATCCCAAGTCTTGCTCTCGGGGTCCCGAACTCCATGGAGAAGGGGAATTGAAGGAGACGGAAAAATTGATAGAGGACAAAATGCGGGGAAGGAGTTGGTAACAGAAACCGTCTCACCTCTAACATGAACCTCAGCACCGTATCCGAGAAGGGTTTCCACCACAGCTGGTTTGGCGGATTCGACAGCTATGTGCAGGGCTGTGTAGTTGTCCTGAAAATATTTTCAAGAAGAGGGTTAAAAGAACACCCAATTGGCTGGAAGGGGATGCTAAATCTCGACTGGAAAGTTCCAAGACGGAGGTCGCTTTAGAAAGCTTTTTCATGTCCATCCGAGATGGAATCTTCTGGCATGAGGAGTTTAATTTCTAAGACAGCGTCTTCCAAAGAGAATAAATTGGAATTCTTATCACTGTACTCCTTTGAATACGTATTAAATCTCATAGCAAAATCATCTAAAGATCCTTACGTTAAATATATCAAGAGATGTCATAATATATTATAATATTAAAATGTTTAATTATAAACGTCATTAAAATTATCACTTATAACATAATTTTAATTTTAAATGCATTTACTTACATATATTTATTAATATGATTATAAGAAAGAAAATATCTGTAACATTCAATCGTAAATTCGAAGTTTAAAGTGAATTGTTGCGTATTATTTAGAAAATATGTGTAGTTGCAGTTGATAGTAATTCACTTATCGTCAACATTACTCGAAATTTCCCTCTGGAAGGCATATGAATCTTTGAAGAGAGATTCTGTAATTAAATTATAAAGGAGTCCTTTTTCTTCGAGATCCAACAGGTGCTTGCAACAAGAGAGAGACCCAACGACCTACGTACATGAGTTGTCACATCCACTTTCTCTCCTCTTTGGATCAACGTGCTGATTATTCCCACGTGGCCGTATTTGGCAGCTGTATGAATGCTCCTTGCGCCAGCCTGTAGGTTTCAATAAATCATAGGGATTAGAAAGGAATTTTAGAATGTAGGAAATCGATTAAATGTCATACAATTGTGTTATCTATATCTTGTGTATAAATTGTCTACACATTTGTATTACTTCGGCTTGAAATGTTCAACAACTGTTAGGACAGAATAACAACCGCTACAAGTGCTCAAATCTAGCCATACATATAATTTAATTTCTTATGTGGAAAAAATACATATTAACTCTGAAAATTTTAACTCATATGAAACAAAAATTTAATCTTTAGAGGGGTAATCACGTTTTCTTTTTCATGTGGCAAAATTTTCATTGGGTGTGCAATCAATTAATATTTAGAGCCAGTTATCAAATTTAAAAATTAAAACTTTCTTTTATAGATTGCTCTAGTAATTTTTGGTAAATTAATGTTACACTCTATATATTGATAATAGCTTAAGATTGTATATGAATCAATTTAATGATTTTAATTTTATGTTCTAAAGTGCACATACTATCAAAAAAAGGACGGATTTTCGTTTAAAAATTCTGATTTAACTAGTTTGCATTTTAATCTTTATTGTGAAGGAAAAATGATGGAGAATAAAGAATTAATGTAGATTCCCTAATCTCGAGAAAGGAATGGCTGACGCCTGGTGAGCAGACAAAACAATTCATTTAAGTACTACAGGTTGCCTACTTTCAGTAGTTTCGTATTGCGGGTTGCGTGTGTTTTAGGAAACAAGGCGTGATAGCAAATATCATTAGAAACTTCAACTATTTATTTCAAATCAAGATGATAAGCATTAAAAGAAAGTTCAAATTAAAAACACATTTTTAACTCATGATTATATGCACAATATGCCTAACTACGATGAGCCCCAGATTTCTGATTTTTTATTTTAACTGATGTTAAAACCAATTATCTTATATACAAATCAACTAAAATGAAAATCAATTTTTAGATAAATTTTCCCACAGGAGAAACTCTACTCCATATAATGAAAATAATGTATGACACATCAATCTCTTGCATTTATTGTTGATCCCAGTATCTTCTGAATGAAAATTGAAAGATCAATGATAAAAAAGAATAAACTACTAACCCATTGAATAATTTAATTACCTTATTAGGCATGTGTAGGTAAACGCCCTTCTTGAATAGCATCATGGCACAATCCGCATGGCCATTTAGAGATGCTATGTGCATGAGAGTACTGCCATCTTTCGTTCTTTCGTAGATTGATGCCTTAAACTTATCCGCAAGAAGTTCGATGACCGAAGCGTGGCCTCTTTCCGCTGCCAAGTGCATGGGCGTACGGTCTGAGAAAAGGAAAGAGTAAAGTTATGTAAGTTATTCAATAAAAAATAAATATAATAGTATTTTAGTGACGCAAAGTTTTGAAATATTACAAATATTGTTTTAGATGCCATTAACCATCTCTAAAATTTTTTTTGGCATTCTATTCTGATACATATATTCATTTTAAATGTTAAAGTATATAGTTCATAACCAATAACACAACTTGTTTTGTAATTTATCATCCTATTGCTACATATCAATTAATAATTATATTCTTGATTCCATTTCCTTCTGTTTCAATATTAAATCTATTAATATAATTATATTTAAAAGTTTATGAAAAACACCTTATGGACAAATTATACGTACGAAGATCTATTCATACTTAAGGGACCATATTATATCTATACAAAATGAAATTTATTATACAATTTAAGTAAACAGAATCAGTAAGAAAATAAATTCCAATGGTAGTAGTACAGGTTGTAGGACTTTAATTTTGTCCTTGCCACTTGATGGCAGTGCGAGAAAACTCCGGACGGTCCAGCAGAATCCCTTGGGAAATTACATATCGGTGTTCGTGCTTCGGAAATCAGAGCAGTGACGGTCAACATTACTTTGCTTGGGCTGTTTACGTTGCTTTCATTAAGATGAACGGTGGCATGAAGACGAGGTGCGTGTAACACAAATCCAGAAAAAAGGAGCCGAGAATTCGTGAACTCATTAGAGCTTCGTCGTTTTCATTCCAGTCACGCAATAAACCTCTTCAACAGGTCAAATGGGACCCTTTGTCACATACGATTGAATCAATTAAAAATGAGTAAACACTCGCTATTTGGAATATTTTGACATCATATTAAACCTCGCACGTACCGATCTTAAAGTAAAAATCAATGAGGATTCCCATGAGAATAAAAATATTGAGGATAAAAGTAAATTTATAACGAATTAGATTAATTAATTAATTAAAAGATGTTTTCAATTACATTTTGTAATCTTCATAATAAACACTTATTTTCTTATTAATCTATAATTGTTGGTATAATTCTTTGTTCTATTAAGTAAAAGTTTGATTTATATATTGAAAAGTTTATGAATTGTTTGTACTACTTTCAATGTGGGTAAGATAGTTAATTTTTTAGGATCAATGGAAGTAGCACGAGAGGTACATAAATCCGGAACTCCCAACCGATGTTTGCAGAATGCTTAGGTAGTGATAGGCTTGATAAGCCGTAGGGGAAAGATCTACAGATAACTGAATTAGAACTATGATAAAATAATTAAGTCAATTTATATAGAGACCCCCCAAGAGAAAATACATATATTAATTCAACTAATGTAGTATAGTAAAAGTATTTTGAATAGTCTAAAGTTAGATTCGCAGATTTCTATAGGGAATGAAAAAAGGGAGTTGGGAAGTCATCCATATCCATTGCCTAGCAAAATTGAGAGAGTTTAGGAATTAGAAAAAGTGTTACTATTAAGAGAACTTTCATTTTCAGGGTATGAGAGATTCACTTTAAGGCTATTTTTGCCACAGATATAAATATTATAGAATAATAATATTTAATAACATCCGATACTGAATATTAATAAAAATAATGATATATCGTCTTTTTTTATTCACAGGATTTAATCTATTGAAATCCTTCCTTTTTCGATATAGGATGTTAAAAGAGAAGAACTAAAGAAAACGAGAGATGAAAACATACAATAAATAAGTACTTCAATAATATCTCAATAAAAGAGTCTACATAATATCAAAACCACATTTTAACTTTTGTAGTTCAGAGTGTGAATATATGGTATCTAACATCATGAACCCTTTAATCAACCGTTCCTGATGGATAATCTCGCGCAACTATAATTACCTTGGTTATCAGTAATGGAAGCACTTGCTCGAACACTGTAGAAGTACTTGACGAGCGCGTCATCTCCTTCGGCGGAAGCAATATGCAGAGCAGTTTGGCCTTCAGTCTATTGGGGAGTAAGCACATCATGAGAACAAAAAGTGAACACACCGCAATTCTTTATTATGAACCAAAAATAAATTTATTCAGTAACTTTTTAATCTTAAGAATAAAATCAATAACATGAAAATTTTTATGAATATATAATTTCGAGAGGACTAGAGGATTATTAACTATAAATATATATGTATTGAATGATTTTTATGTCATTAACTTTTAATTTACTTATTTAATTATGCTTTTAAAGCGTCAATAGAAATAAAGTAAATATAATTGTACATCGCATTTTTGAAACATGTTGACCAAAGATTATTATAAAAATACACAAATAATCTAATAGCGATGATTTAAAGTTTGACGATGGATAAGATCTTTAAAAGTTGAAGCTGAACCCACTGGGTGAATTTCCCATAGTATAATATGCGTTAAAAATTCATGCATTGAAATAGAAATTTAATAAGTTTTTTACTTGAGAATTTTCTTGCAAATGCGTACTAGGTACTTGAATTTATCGATATTGACGTTCTGAATAAATAAAAGAGACATTTCGTTACGTTCCACTGCTAATGAGCCTTCGTTAGAAACTAATTGATATTCTCTGTCATGCTTTAAATTCGGTGGTTTGCACTACACAGGACGACCACAATGAGAGAATAAAATTCGCTATCGATTAGCTTTGAAATTCGCGCCGATAAATTGTTTGGCTTCATTTGCTCTCATTCTTTGTACCCTTACCATATACATTAAAGCAGATATAAACTCCCTATGCAGAGAGTGTAATTTGAATTTTAATGCAGCTGGACTCGCAAACTATAATGGAGCAGAATGAGTTTATTATTATATTACGCAAAAGGAGAGAGCGTTTCCACGGAAACCTTGAAACATCTAACTTTTTCTCTGTTAACAGATAACGAATTCTAGAAATTTAAACGCTACCTGGCAAGTTGTTTCATCATACTTAATCCCCGCTGAGATAAAACATACGAATCTTTATGAGAGAGTAAATTTACAATCTACCTTCAAGGCATTATATAACCTTCCATTTGCAAGACAAGAAGATTTAGTAACTTTCCTTCCCACTTTACTCTCGTCGATTTCTAATTTAGGTAATTGAATAAGTGGAACGTGCCATTTTATATTTACTCTGCAGATGTTTCTTAATTACAATAATCTAAGAGTTATATTCATTCGATGATCACAATAGAAGTTAATAGAATAGTGTGTATAATATCCTGCTTCTACATCAATAGTTTTGCTAAAAGACCTGGTTTCAGTCAATAGAGTATTCATCATATTCGCTAAACAAGAGTTCCTTTTTTCAATCAAATACAAAGTAATCGAAATATATACAATAGTAATTTTTAACTTGGAAATATTTTTAATATTTTGAATGATATGCTTTGAATGCATGCATTTAATCCTCTTTTCTCAATACTTAATAAAAGTGTCGATATAAAGGATATTCACTCGATATGACCTTCTACATACGGATCGTCAGGTTTTATCATCAATGAATCATTTCTACCTGATCTTATCTTCAATTCGAAGGCCGTATTTAATCCATGTGATATGATACGGTTGACATTTTGATAACTGATGTCACAAGAGTTTGCTACTTGCCTCTGATCCAAGAACTTTGCTGATGGAAGCATAACGTGTGATCATTGAGCGTAAGTACGTTAACCGTAAATTGGCTCTTCGTTCAAAGGATAAGACTAATTAAATCTACCAATTCAAAGGTCGATCAGTATTGAACTTAATATTTAATCATCTTATGAAGCAGCGAATATAAATTCTTTACATATTTCAGGCTAATGAATCTATCATTACAGTATCCTTTCCCAAAGAAAGTGTAGAGAACATCTGACTTCAACAGAAATTAAATTCTGTATTTAAACTTTTCAAGAATAGATCAAAAAATGTCAAATCTTTATTTAAATATACTTAAAAACAAATAATATATCGATATATCATCAGTGGAGGTTTGAAGTCGTAAAGTTTAGATCAAATATAATATTCAATCTTTAATTAAACGTTAATTTTGAAGAAATATTATGAATGTCAATACATAGAGCTGAGACAATTTTGAAAACACTAAAGTTTGAAAACATTCTGCTATTCAGAGACTTATTTTATGAAAATAATATACAGTAGACAGTCATAAAGCTGCTTGTGACGCAAGCGATCCTCCAGTTCTCTTAAGATTCTTTGAAGGGTCGACAGAATCTATAGTTCCGATAAGACGAAAGAAGAGCTTCCTTGATGTAAACTCACGTTCTGTATATCCACGTTGGTTCCATAGTCGACGAGGATCCGGAGCATTTCCACATCTTTTCTCCGAGCAGCGAGATGGAGTGCTGTGTCGCCCTTCTTTTCCGTCACCGTCTTCAACTGCTCCTGAGTGAGGGAGCCTAGAAGCTCCCTCACCATTGACTGGTTCCCAGACTCCACAGCTAAAAGTAATGGGATCTTCCCTGCCTGCAGAGAAAAAAAGCAATAGAAAATCAATTAAAGTCTCGTAATCACTGATGAATTTACTATATATGGAAAATTTAACACATAAATAATTGGTAAATGGAAGACCAGTACAACTCCTCTTTGAGTCATCTTTTACGAATAGAGTTCTATATTCCAGCCTCAGAAACATGCATTGCAGTACATTACTTGTGCATTGAGATGGGAAAAATATTTCATTATTTGTAGTATTCAACATTAGCATTAAATTTGCGAAAGTTACGGTTATTCTCTCTCCGTATTAAATTCGGAGAATAAATAAATCGTATTAATATTATAATATATTTAACTAAAATTTAAATCTCCGGAATAAGTTAGACCAAATGTTACTCAAAATATGGCCTTGGCATTATTACATTTTCATCGCTATTAATTGCTATACATCCCAACATTTTCTAAAAAATATAATAATATACTTAACAGCTTTGTGAGGGTAAAATGATAGCTATCTTATCGTATGTTAACACAATCTAATATCAACCCTATTCTCATTGGAATTCAATTTAAAATGACCGATAACCTGGCTGCAACGTCATAGCGGATTTCCCAAAATTATCTGGTGTGAATATCAGAGTACACAACGGTGATTTGAATCAATGTTATCAATCAGTGGTGTCCAAAATGGATGATAAGGCCATCGACAATGAGATAAGTTCCATGCGTAAACCGCTCTGTTTGCGAAACACAATGTAGAGTTGTTTATTCGACTTTTGGAACATGGGAATTTTATCCGTTCCGCATATCGCGAGGAAGCACGCCCCTGTATGATCCCCTCTTAAATCGACTATTGGATTTAGCCGATACTCTTACTGAAAGCGAGTCGACTATGGGAAAGTTCTAGTTCAGGGACGCCGTTGTTTGTATTCCATCCGAAGGTGACGTCATGAAAAAAATCGCAATTTTCGAGTATCCGATAATGGAAAAACTTGAGCCATTCAGTGAATTTTATTACGCTGCATTCCTCCAATTATAGACCGATTTATTAGTGCTTCCATAAATGTGTCGTAGACCGAAAATTATGGCCTTTTACGAGAAATATCGAAAAAGAAGCCGATATTGGACGAAGTTCTCGCGCTTTAGCTTCTTCGCCTCCCCTAGTGTTAATCTCAATTTTTTCCTTGCGCGGTGTTCAGTGAAGGAGTTAATGTAACTTCTATCTCTTCCAGGGATTACGAAGGATGAGAAACTTTAAGTGCTTATCATAAACAACAAAATGAGCTTTAAAGTGATAGAGGAGAAGATGGAATGTTTTCCTCATTATAGGAGATCATCTTGAAGAAACAGAGAGTGAATTTAAGTGTGGAATTTATAACGGATTATTAATTGAAGATGCACGACCCAAAATAAAAATATTACCTAAGTTACTAGTTTCTTAATTCTTCAGTCACTTATTTATTATATAAATATATATCCACATTTAAAACAACTGCAAACAATTATACGATTTAAACATGCTAAAACCCATAAGTAGAAGCTATTTAAAAACTAACAATTTATTTTTCATCAAAGTCTTTGCTCTTCTATGCACAGAGAATGTCGCGAAATTTCACGGCAAAATGATATTCAAACAAACAGATAGAGTAGAATCTATTATGAATTAATTAAAAACCTGTACAATACTATAAAAAAATACAAAAATAAGAATGAGGTGATTGATTTAATATTCACTCAGTCTCTACATAGCTATTGCTAATATTTTTTCACTATAGTTTTGATATGCTACACGAGTTTTGGAAAATTTAACTTTTTTCGTGTAATAAAGTACTAGGAGAACATTTTCCGTGCGTATATAAAGTAAGTGTGCTTTCGTGTTAACAAGACTGTCGCTTGGAATAAAATACAGCCTAAGAAGTTGCGTCTGATAAGAGTGATGTATAACAGGTAACTTTTTTAAGGGGATGCGTTTATTTCTCCCCAAAATTCTCAACTATTAATCTTCTTACAGTTCCGTTGATATTTGTTAGCAATCCATCGAAAGGCTTTTGTGTCTATAACGGATGGAAGGCCATTATTTCTTCATATTTTAGTATAAGCCTCAACAACCACGCATCGAAGGTATTGGTATAGCAATAAATAAATACGCTGACAGATATGACTCAATGACGAACTGGAGCGATATCTATCAGAAGGTTTGAGAAACTTATTTCTGTCAGCGCATTCAAAATATTGGGTAGTTTCCTAACGTCTGCTACCGAATGTATTTTTTTGAGTGGCACTTTCAAATGACAAGTACATGGTAGGCATAGTGAAATATTCGAATTCGACGAGTAAATAAATAAAATACGTTAGTTAAAATTCACAAATATATAATGAGGGAGGAAACGAATGTATCAATAATAGAAATGGTTCGGAAATTGAGGTATTGGATCACGAATTTAAATTTAAATGTCTAAACACAATGCATAAAGTTAATTAACAGCGTAATTTATTTTCTATGGCGCATTCTAAATATAACAATTATGAATAAAAGGTTGATATATTTCATTTATGAAAAACTATTACGTGATGTTTATTAGAAACATTCTAAAAATATTGTAAATTTATATCATCCCCTCTCGGCATAATTTTTAAGCTAAAAGATTATTTGCGCAAAAAATCATGTTACCATTAAACATTAACGAAGCAATAAAAAAGTATATAGAAGGGCAATATCTCTATTTCAATTTAACATCTACAGTTCTTTCGTTGGCAAGATTATATTATATTCATCACTTCCCAAGCATATTTACTTTATAAGTTAATATACGTTTTTACTTTATAATTTAAATATGCCACATATGTTATAGAATTAGCATTAGAATTTATAATAATATAAAAAACTGCTTTATCACGTTCTATGACAATTTTAAGTGAATCCAATATTTTAAAATTTCTTTCGATATTGGAATTTATAGTATAAATAGAGTAAAATATAAAAATGGCGTTTAGTCAATTTTTTACAATGCAACAACAAAAATGTAAAACTATATAAAATAACACTTTTGGATTATTGGCTATATTGTGATGATAACTTTATGAAGACAAAATCTCGTAAAAGAATGGAAATTCAGATAAAAACTTTGATTTATCATCGTCCTGGCTCAGTTTAGTAGCTGATTTCATGTAAGTGAGGGAGGGAAGCGTATCAAGTCATTTTATAGAAATTTATACTTTCCAAGGAGTCAGGCATAGAAATAAATAAAGTTTGCTATCAAAGCTTGTGTTTTTGCCAGTCTGTTCATCCTTTTTTCAAAGTGGAGCAAATAAACTTATCGTAAGTCAGATGCGCGAACCAAATCCAATATGGGTCACCTGTCATGGGCCTGAAAAAGAGGTTGCGGTTCTCCACCTCATTCACGTGTTCCGATAGCCAATATCAGAACAGAATATGATGGTGAAACCATTCTCCTCTTTTAAAATGTATTCTCTCAATTCAAACCTCGAATAATGTAAGGCTCATTTCAGAGAAATTGCGAATGAACACCTCTTTCTTGAATCTTATAAATCACATCCAAAAAATCCCAACCCAAGATTATTGTTTTGAAGATGAAGATAATTATTAATTAAATTGAAATTAAACACTTACGTAAGATGGGAAAACATGTTTTAAACAACTGAAATTTACACATCAATCCGAATTTTAAATGGTATAATAGAGTATCATTTAATAATCGACGTTTCGAAAGTTTTAATTTTCTAGACTATGATGCATAGATTCTAGGGTATCCTATATTAATCATATTATATGATATTTGGAGATTCATATTTTTTGTATACATAGTACAAGAGCTAATATATTTCTATGAAGAAAATTTTGCTGGATTTTCAAAAATTTGAAATTTTTGTTCTAGAATCATACAATTTTAGTCAGGGATAATAATTCTAAATTGTTGCTATAACAACATAACAAGCTATTATGATATATTAATATCTTTACAGTGAATATACTTCAGTACTTAGATTGGCGTCAAAGAGAAAATAACATTTAAATATCACATTCAATATAAATTTTTTTCTAAAAGATAAGATCTACACTTTAAAAACAAAACTATCATAGAATTGATAAAAGTTGGTATCGCCGTAGCGAATGTAGGGTCTTAGCCACAGAACTAACAGTTATGCGAAGCAAACGAGACTTTCACTCATTGAATAGGAACTTCCACCATTCTAATGTGTATCCATGCATTTTAGAAGCCTAATTCACGTCAACACGCATCGTGAGGGCACTTTGTGGAAACGTAAACATAATCAAAATGGTGTCCTCGCACGCATGAATAGTCGCCATATTGAAAAAAAAACAAGCAACACCCGCGGCGTCGTATCCATATCGCTTTTCCCCCTTCATTCTTTTCGTCCTCATTTCTTCCGGAGATTAACACCGTAAGTTTTCGTATTCATCGAGGGAAAGATATCATGGGAATGGGGGAGGCGTTCCTCGAACCATGTTGAACCGTACGCATGTCTCCGTTTGCCCGATAATACTCGCTACGGGAAGCCCCCATAGTGCGAATCCCAGATTACAAAAAGTATAATGCGTATTCTGCCACACGCAACTCACCTTTACACAAACGAGAAGAGCCCTGAGGACGACGGACGGGGACAAACGGACCGAACAGCCCAAGTTCTGCTGGCTGGCAGAGATCCCTCCGCAAGGAAAAACCATAACCTCTTTCACCAGCGGACTCTACACCGTCTGCAAGCCCGATTCCAAGAAACCTCCGCAACCACTAGGAGGAACAACACGCGACCCGATTCTTGACGTTTGATTCCTTAGAAACGGCCCTAACCCCCGAACCGTCACTCCATCGAATGGCATTGCTTCCTCCAGTAACCCTCCTTCGAAGACCGCTTCGAATTGCATCGAGTAACATAAGGGATATTCGAAAATGCCTCAGCGGGAGGTTTTTCGACCGCATGCGATGTGGCTCTTCCCTCCTTTTAAAACCTTTAGGACGAGAAAGCAGTTTAACCCCACCCCTCCCGGGAACCGATTCATGAATTCCCGGCGTCTATCCCCTCTGTGTGTGTATATAAATTTATATATAGCGAGTTCCACAAGGTACCCTGCTCTCTCCTCCAGCCGAAAATTCCCCACGAATTTTCTCCCCCTTCCACTTTCTCTCCATTTATTCCAACGACTCCTCATTCCGATCGCTGATTTCCCTCACCCCCTGCCTTCAATTTTCCCGTATCTATGGCGATTGTAATGGGAGTTCGAATTGTTTCGCTCGCATGACTCCACCAATGGACTTATGAGAGTTTGCCGTTCTAAGGTGTGCTTCGAAAGTGATTTTCTTCACATCTAACTCGAGGTATACTATTCTCCGATCATGGGAATCGTATTCGGTGTTATGCCGGATCGACTTCTTCAGCTAGACACCAGGTGCGAACTATGGGAGTTAAAAGCTGCGAAAGATTTGTTGGGGAAAAGAATTCAACACCGGAAGGGTTTGCGCATAATATGTTTGACAGATAATAAACATAAGCAAATCTAATAAAAGCAGAGATCTAATATAATAATCCACAATAGATAATATTTAAACTTTTTAACAAATATTTGTGAAGTATTAAAATAAATTATTATGAAATAATTTTACGTAAATTTACTCGTAAAAATATACCATGATTTATCGAAAGTAAATTCGTAAATATTGATACAATATGGCCGCAAACATTCAACACCACATAATGATGGAAATTTTAAGAAAATAACCCAATTGTTTCCCAAATTTTCTTTCTTCTTTCAAAATTACATCGGTAGGTACGTTTTGAATTTTTCCATAATTCACCGTTTTCTCCTTCAATAACACTTTTAAAAATTGAAAATTATATGTAAACTCCCTGGGTATGAATTTTTAAACTACTACAAAGTTAGGAATATTAAATCAACATGAAAATACGATTAAAAAAAACAGAAACGAAAATTAAATGAAAACTTTATTGAGATTTGAATATTTTTTTTATAATATGGGCAATTTGATAAAGATTTAAATCAGTTCATTTCCCTTGGAAAAGGAAAAGATTATGAAAGTTTCGTGTGTTTGTTACGAATGAAACCAATCTACCCTCTGACCTTGAAATATTACCCTAGGAACTAGTGATAGTCCCAACTGCGCAGTTTCTATCTTTCACATTGAGAAAATATTTTATAGATATAGACATCGATGCAAACGTAGGTTAGAGAGGTGCTCTATTTTTCCGTGCTTGGCACTTTAAAATGCACGACAAGCGACAAATCAAAATAAGCTTACTTTCAAAATAATCCTTACATCCCCTCGAAATAAATAAAATGTAGTATAACGTTGGATATAAATTGAGAATGTCATTACGAAAATAAAATTTACAGTAAAAGGTAGATAGAAAGCTATAAGTTTACTTAATACTCCTCAGAATAAATATTTGTAAACCTAACGAAAAATATCAGAAATATCTTTCATAAGGCTGTTAAAATATTTATTTGTCTGTTGTCTTTTTCAAAATTGCAGTATTGATAAGCTTTATTTAAAGTTTATATGTTACATGCCCTCAAAAAAATGGAAACATAATAGAATACAATATTATATATTATGATTCTTTTCATATGTAATACTAGATTCAATATACTAGATAGACATTTATGGTTTACTTTTAGTCATACAGCTAAATTTAATCTTCTTTAATATCTGAATATTATCTATTTCCAATCAAAGAATGTTATCAAACATATTAACGAACTTCTTCGGAAAGTATTTTTCCTTGTTTGAACTTTATGAGTGAAATTTTCCCATTGTTCGAAGATTAATATTTTCCGTGGGATTAAGAAAGAGATTCAATAAAACTCGATGACAAAAAGGTAAAAAATCGAAAGTTAAGATAACCAAGCAAGAGATTAAATGAAATGAAAGGAATTCGGAAGAGGAGGAAAAGTTTTCTTATTTAAAATGTATCCTTATCTTGAAAAGACATTAGAACCTACTTTGCAAGAGGAAAGAAAATTAATTCGAAAGGAATGAAACTCACTTTCTCATCAATTTTGATAAAAAATCAAAGCCAAATAAATAGAATTCTTTAAATATTTGAGTAAGAATTCATTATATTTATAAATCAATTCGAAAAAAAATTATCAGGATTTAAAATCATATTCTATGTATATTGTATACTTTTAAAAATAGATTGACGTCATACTTAACATTGCTTACAAAGATATTCAATTTAATGGGTTTCTGGATATTATTAAGCCTTAAATAAACTTGCCTGTTCTTGGATGATTTCAATCTGTATCAAAAGTTTTCAAACAATAATTATTTCCAATCAATCAAATCCACTGACAGTTATATCTGCATGATTTAATTCATACAAACATTATGCATAATATTATTTTCGTTCTTGAGACTTTTTAAAAGTGAAACATATTGGCTTAAATTAGGCATTTCAAATCCAATCATCTAGTAAACATTCTGGTATCTAAGGATCTTCCCATCAGGTGGCATCTGTTGGATAATTTGATGGAACATTCCATCCTTCAATCTCTCACCAATCCCTTCCATATCTAATCCGCGATTATCATCTCCGGATCATTTCCCCCTTCCAAACCACCCTCAAACTTCAGACGTGTTTGGTATCTCCCTCCCGCAGATGCTTACCATCTGGAGATTCCCCATGGAAGGCCATCCGACGCAACCCTTCAAACTCATTCTGGTTTCCCAACCACCGATCCCTTCAGCACATTTCCTCCATTATTTTCCCACTTCTGCGTTCACAACTCCTAACCTTCAACTCATTCCAAAACTTCTACGCCCCTCAAACTCTCTCTTATTGACCTGTCCCCGATCCAAACACAAACTTCAATCGTTTCGGACCTTAACTTCATCCCTTACCTCCCCTTTCCGTAATCCATCTCCATTTTCACGACCTCTTTTGCGGAGTTTCGCGAGAAAAGATTATTCATTATTTCTCCGTTAAACGAGTGGATGTTCGTGCATAACTTTTTGATTAATTTCCATTTATTTAAAGAGTATTCAGCTCCGACTGCTGGCTGTTATTCAAAAGTGGTAATAAGCGTTTATAAATTAGCCTTTATTAGTTTTATCTTCTCGATTCGAGACAAAGTAATCGAGATGATTAATTAAAAGATACATTTAAGTCCATTACTAATTATTTAATAACGATAGAAATAAATTTACGAGAATTATGTTGAGATTTGTGTATATGTGCATGTGCACACGAGTGTATACATCGTATACGTATCGTATCGTATACCGCATCGTATATCTATGCGGTGTACTCTATGCCGCTATGTATAAGCTATCAATAAAAAGGGGATAATGTTGAGTTGCATATCAGCTCATAGTTTCAGTCCATGAAATTTATGAATCTGTGAAGGGATGAAATATGTTTCCGTTTGTCAATCGTCTACTATTTTGCGACGGTCGAATAGGCTGTTATTTTCTATTCCATGTAGATGTATAACATAATTTTGATGAAAACAGAGCGCGTATAAATTTAATCGTTGTATTATTTTATAGGTTAAGTGAGTTGTCTACTTTTGCATAGAATACGGATTGGAAAAGATTTGGATAATCGTGAATTGAGGTGATTAATATTCTACTATGTTCATCATGTATTTTGGGTTACCGATTATCCTTTGAAAAGGCAAAGGGAAGGAGGTCATACAAGGATTTGTTTTGTGAACACCGCTTCTATTACATTCCATCCAAGCTAGAATTTAACATAATCCATTGCGTTGAATACAATGCATGAGAAAAATGAAAGCCTTTTCGTCACAAGGTATTAAGTGCCGTATTAATTTTATTGTTTTTTTGGTGTAGAATAGGAGGTCATAGAGGTATTCTCCATTCAGAATGCGGTCATTTCCCGCGTTTGGAATGTTGTGTCCAAAATAAAGCGAAAGGGGAATCATCGAGTGCGATACAAAAGAGTTCCGAGAAGCAATCAAACGGTTGATTGGACTTTTTCTGCATAAATCCTACCTGCGTGCTATTTTACACTATATCGGGGCATTTATCTGTACTCGTGTGAACAGTTTGATCCATTGACGTATATCTGCCATAACTTTTCCCACTATCCCCTCTTCAGAGGATGGAATTGTCCATTTTAATTCTGCCCCACATTTATGGCCATCGCTTTCCCAGAACTGCGTTTTTTCACATGAAATCGGATTAAACGTACAATGCCTGGGAGGATGAGTATATTCCCCTGAAAATCCCTACCCTCCTGCCTCAATCTCTAAAGCAATAGCACTTTTCCCCATTTTGACTGAACCTGATAACACATATTCCATTATTTTACCCCTTTTATTCTCTCTCCCTCCATTTTATGCGTCCAATTTTATCCCCCTAACTCACCTCTTGCATGGAAAACAATCCGAGCTCACGAATTCACGATTTGATATCGGCTTCATACCGGTCTGTTTTCTCTGGATTAAAATTACAAACGTATTGGCTATAGTTTTTTATTGTAGCTGTTGAGAGTAATTTAAAAATTAATGTACTCAATGGTTCCTTCGTAATCTCGGTTCGTTAGTGTTTAAAACCAGAAAAAAATTAATTTTTTTATCGAACTGTTATATATTTGGCACATAGAGTTTGGTGAAATTATTATCAAGAATCCTCGATAGTCTGACCACATTCTAAATAGACTTTTCAAATTCTTAAGGATTTAGATGTTAATTGTCGTGAATAATTGCATTGAAAAATAAATAAGTTAAATTAATTATACAGAAATTTATATGATTTACCGTTGTAGTAAATGTAACATTATTATATTCGACCCTTATGCCTCTGAATGCCGAAAAAAGAAACACCAAGAACCCACTTTCGTCTCGTCTGAAGAATTCCAAATCGGCGTCTGGAAGCTTGCTTCCCCCACACCTATTAAAACATCGATCAAATCAAATATTAATATCCGCCCGATCAACTCGAACTCATTCTCTCTCAGACAGAAAAGGCTCACTGAAAATCGGATTAGAATTCTACAATTTTCGATAAATCCGAATATTCGACTCACGTTTGACAGGAAGCATAAAAACATAAATGTCTGCGAATTATAATTTGATGAGATTTCGATAATGGTCGATTTTTTTCGAAGCTTGACTTTTCTTGCCTCGAAAGGGTTCTAAAAATGAATTAGAGTTCTAGTTAGAAAAGAAAATTTGAGGTCTCAAACTCTTGGGGAAATACCTAATGAAGCTCGAATATTCCCTATAATTCAAGAAGTTTTTTTAGTAATGCTTCAGCTTTTTAAACTTTGAATTTTTGAAATAATTTCTTCCAAATATCTTAGAAAGGACTCGGAACAAAGTACTTGGAAGAAGTATAGAATGAGTAGAGGATATCTTTGCAACTTTCAAAGATAATTATTTAGCAAAAGAATTCATCTATTCCTTAAGAGATACAATGGATAATTCCAGTTTCTGAAAATTTTAATTTTGTCGGTTTTCATATTAAGTACTTTGCTTACATTAACAGTTTCCACACAAAAATTCCATAAAATTATTATTCCGCATCTTCATCTTATTTTTATACTTTAATGATTGAAAATCAGTTGAATGTTCTTAAATTCTTTGATTTCCATTTAATTTCAGGAACATTCTTTTATTAATATCATAAAATTAGTTAGGTTTCTCAACACCTTTTGCTGGATTTGCCAGATTATTCTCTCTAATCTATGCTACATCATAATTTAGTTACCATTCTGCCTCCATTTATTGTATTAATGTTTCAATAATGCCCAAATGTATACTGAACACAAACTAATTTACAAACTATGCTTCATTGAAGATTTTTTCTAAATTTCCCTACTCCTTGTGGAAGCTCTTAAAATCATCATTAATTTCCTTCTAGATTAAAAATCTGGAAAAATCTAAGTACCGAAATAAGAATCGTCATTTTTTGAGGCGATATTGAGACTTGAAGTTTTCCTTTCCATCTAACCTAAAGAGCAATTGAAGGGTGGGATAGATCCAGTTTTACCTTGATTCTCAACTTAAAGTACTTTACTTTGAAAATCCCATTACTTATCCTCTCAAATATTTGGTATAGTTCAAGACTCCATTGCTTTCCCTTTCGAGAGAAATAATTGGGATATTATCGGAGAACGATCACTTCGTGTGAAGCGCAATCAATCACGTCCGATGATTTAGGCTTTTATATTCTTTTGGGCTTTCTTAGACCCTTATTCCAAAGACTCAATCCGATCCTCATACTATCTCACGCGCCATTTATTTCAGGAATGATTACACAGTTGATTAGGAACAAAAACGATGGGTGATTATGGACTGCCATGGAGACCGAATTCAATCTCCCACTCCGCACATCTATTCCTGCGCCTCCCCTTTTCTTGGCCCATTATTATCTCCTTCCTTGGACTCCATTCAGACGGAATTATTCCTCCTCTCCTTCTGATTTGAGAAACACTTTTCTTCACTTCATCCTCCTTTCCCTCCACCGAACCTTGAAAATATCCACCAGTCCTTTTCTTTTTTATGGAAGGGTCAGCTTCGAGATTTTGAAAAATGCCTCGAATGGGGTATCTATGATGCCTCCAGACTATTTTACGATGGTGTCAATTTGCGAGGTGCTCTCCGAACGTTTCCATATTTCACGCTCGATGCCTTCGTATGAATTCGAAATTCTGTGGTCTGTGAAATATTCATTCGTGTCGGTGTTTTATGCACGCCTCCTTCTTTTCCGAGACTTAGAAAATAAATTTTGAGATTCACTGATATTCTAAAATGTTAGGATCCACTCTCCTGTTGGTATTAACCGTATTCTGAAGCTTATTAACACATAATATTTCATAAACTTTCATTTGCACTTCCATTAATGTAAATTTTGCCTGAAAGAGCTATAGAATTTCGTGATCGATTTTAATGAATTTCATTTTATTTTCTTCTAATAAGATTTACTATTAGAATTAGATGAAAGAAATAGAAATTTATTTTTTAGCTCCTTAATTTCATGACTTACTTGTATGCTAATATTGAGATTTGGTTTATCGCTTGTCAACCGAAACTGGGTAATTTAACTTAGCCTCACACATTTGATGCAAGGCCAAATGTTATTATGGACCCAAAGAATTACATTTATCAAGTGAAATTATTCGAATTTTTATAACTTGGAAAATATCACGAATAAAAAGAACACCCACTCTGCTACACAATCAAATATAAGCTATTCGATGTTAAGAAAAATGAGAAATTTATTGTGGTAAATGTAATTTTGTCAGTACAGAACAAAATTTAGCCAAGTACAAAACGTATGCTCATATTTGATAATTAGATGTATGTAGTTTGGTTTTTTAGCAGTTTATACACCAATTTTTCTTCATTGGAATAAATCACTCATAATTGGTCCCTATTAGAAAATATCAATAAAAATTCCTCTAAATAACTTTTATTACTTTTTAATAATCCAGCAAACTATTTTTGGTCACTTTGAATCTAATTTTGCGGAAAGAAAAGCATATAAACATGATTTAATTCAATCATGAATCTATAAATGTGCATAAATCATATCATAATCATCATTTATTAAATCTCATCTCATCATAAAACCCAACATCTCCACTTAAACAGCAGCTTCGTATGATTGCAGTAATGTGATATTTTGATTCGTAAACTTTGAGGCGGAATGGCTTCAAATCACAACTCTTATCTCGCAAAACAGCATGCATGTCGTGAAGGACGACCCATTGCCAGTGGTCAACCGAGTGCCTTTCCTCACTGCCATTGTTGTCGACTTCATTAGGAGTTCCGGACTCTACCAGGTTCGACCCCTTCCACTTGAACTGTTTGTAACGATGCCCTATCCCAGTTAAACAGCAGATCTGCTAACCTAAGTCGAATAGGCCCTCATGTCGTCCCATTAACTCACGACTCCCGAAGGACGGCCTTCGGACTAATATGGCTGTGCTACGCGTGAGCTGATACACTAATGCAACGGAGGTTTACTCTAGATTACAGAACAAGTGAGTCAGTTCCCGGCGAAATTTATATATAATTGGAAAAACATGAAAAAAAAATAAATTCAATGGCTAATATTAAAACTAAACTCGCTATAGATTAAGGTTAATTTATATATGTATAAAATTATTAATGGTACATTACTGATGAATTGGTCATTAAATAAATTATCAAATTTGAGGATTGGCAAACCATAAAAAATTGTTGCCTTTTTTGATTCATTAAAAATTACGATAAAAATTTTAAAGCTAAATAAAATATTTATCACTTTACATTAATTAATATTCTTAATAAAATTTTTTCAGAATCCACCATATGAAGATATTTTATATCCAAAATTTCATAACTCCATGAAAAAGTAATTATTTATTGGGATAATAATTACTGCTTGTAAATTAAACGTAAACAATACTTACTGCAGATTATCTTGAAGTAACTCCTTATTAAATTAATATTCAGAGATGGAAAATTGTGTCGAAAATTGATAATTCATTACCAGAAGGATAAAAGCATGATTTTGGCAAGCGATTCAATGTATTCTGCTGATTCATTCTGGGATATTTATATTCCGGAGACCGCATAAAATTTTCCCTCTCGTTTCAAGAACTACCCTCTTAAGTCCATCCAAAGTCTATTCAATACACCGCTTATCCTTATGACTCCCTTATTCAATCTCTTTGAAACCTCACTTTCCCATTGTCTTGTGTGTTCGGCGACCCGTGCGAAGGCCTGTGTCCAGAGTCTGATTTTATCGCTTGTGAGTCGAGATGGAAAACGAGTTTGAGAACGGCGTCTTTTTTCGAACACCATTTGCAGTCCGTTTTTATCGGATAAGAGAGCAATGAAGTGGATGAGAAGAAGAGAGGATTCTCTCAATCGATGTATGGACTCGTGACTCCTCTGGAAACGCGTTTTGCGGAAGACACTTTTTGCGCGTTCGCCCGCATTTCGAGCAGATGCGGGCGAGTGACCGCGTGGCTTTTATTCGCATGCAAATGCGGGCGGGTGCTGATTAGGAGAGAATTTCGGTGAAAATGAAAAAAAAGGAGAAGAAAAGGGATATATCATGTGCCTCTAAACACGGCCTAAATTTAATTAGGATTCTTTCATTGGGTATTTCAATGTTTTTTTATTTTTGGATTAAAATTAAAGTATTGATTTCAATTGACATCAGGTTTTTAAGATTTAATTACAAGTAAATACCAAATAAAAACGATTTCCCTTAATTTTTAATGATAATCTTAGTAAAATATTGGTGTATCCTGTATTTTCATAAGCGGAAACAAAAACATCCTTAAATAAGTTTCCGAATTTTCAACGAATAAAAAATGTTTATGGTTCAATCTTAGATGTTTTTAAGCTAATATGGAACGTATTTATCGATTATCAAACTAAAAATACGAATTCATAAGATAAAATTGTTGAAAACCTATACCCACACTTTTTGAGGAAGTACAAACCCTGTTTCAAGTAAATAGTATTCTGAAATACATTGAAATTACTTAATTACCCTAAAACGCAGAAAAATAAATTAAATATAAAATTTACTTTACGAAATGCAGCAGTTCTTTTCTAACAATACATCACTACTTTCCATCGACCATGTCTTTGATCCATATCCGTTTAAATATGCCATTCGAAAGGCTGACTGATTATATTAGTTTATTAAGCCATTTCCATTTAAAAAATACTATCCCAACTCTTTTGATCATCTTTTGGTCTTCTATATTACATTTTTGATAAAGAGAATTGATTCTCAAACCAAAAATTAAAAAAACAGCCAACATGGACAAGAATATGAATATTTATCAAAATACGCATATTTAAATAACGAATTTAATATTCATATTTGAATAATTAATTATCAATTTTTAATATTAATTACTCAAATTTAATAACTAATGTTACAAATAGGAAACGGAGGTGTCTTCTTTTGTTAGAAAATATACACGTGATAGAGTATTATTTATGGCGAATAAATTTCATTTAGAAATAAGTCCTTAAAATTATTCAAAATTTTTATAACCTTAATTTAATTATTATATAAAATTAATTCTTAAATCTTTATTCCCC
The DNA here is from genome assembly GCA_020796165.1 of Pantala flavescens. Taxonomy (NCBI): domain Eukaryota; kingdom Metazoa; phylum Arthropoda; class Insecta; order Odonata; family Libellulidae; genus Pantala; species Pantala flavescens. Next base: position 8,475,492 of record CM036884.1, on the reverse strand, counting down.
TAAGTATTTTAAAAATATAGAATTATGACGAATGTTTAAGAAAGCTTTGGTGAAAACTCGTAAGATGGTAAATAAGGAATTAATGACATCTAAAATAATAATGAGTGGAATTAATTTTCAAATAAATTGGAACTCTCAATCATATGAATAGAGGTAATGAACCGGAATAAGTTCAAAATTAAGAATGGTACATTTCCGTCCGTGTAGTCGAAATCTTTATCGGAATGATGGAACCGTATTTATCTGTAGAGCGGAAGTTGATCTTCTTTTCGAACTTCCATTTCTCCATGACAATATTAACCATTAGACAAGCTCGTTATATCCATTCTTGTGTGAATAATATGCCCTCCCTTGTTAAGCCTTGCTTGTGTAGAAAGCAAATTGGAATGATTGACGACAGCCTTTTTATACGTTCAACTGCTTCCCTGAAATGGCTGCCAAAAAAAGAGGAAAGAATTCGAAGCGGTCTGTGCGACTGATTGTGAATGGTATGCAAAAAGAGAAATTCCTTTCGCTTTCTCTTTTTCAATGAAATTTCAGGAAATTTCGTTCCTTTTGTCCTTTTACGTCACCATTAACAACCATTTTTTAACATTTTAATCTTTGAATTTCGCTTTGAAATTTTTTCTCGGTATTTTGACAATTACGGTGGTTATTAACCAAATTTATTACGATGAATGCATTCGCCTCTACGGCTTTGAAATGAGGTATGACAAAATGAATATGATGTCCAGCAATATGTAATTAAATATTGTCAGTAAATAGTAAAGGAGATCATTCAAGATGGAATTATTTAGCCAGTATAACCTTTATAAATGTATTCAATGATAATAATGTTCTCCATTTAGGTTCTTTGATGAATTACTGTTGGTAAATTAAATACATATCTTTGTTTTATAATTTATATTTTTAATCAGAAAGTGTGCTTGCCAAATAATAATTGATTGATAGTAAGATCTAAAGTTTATTGGTTCAAAATTTCGTGTACTAAGATATATCCTATAATTTTTCAAACACACTTATGGTTATCTGGGAGACCTGGGTTCGAGTCCTGGTCATGGTGCTCTTTTTCACTAATGTTTAATTTTGTGAAAAAGTCGCATGACTATTTCTGGTACGATACACTTATCCTTCCCTTATCTCATACTTGATTATTAACGTTCATCTGTTAATTTGTTTGAAATTTAACTGACATTATCCTTTTAGGAAAAAAAACAGTATTATTGAAGTAAACCTAAAAGTTGTGATTGGAACGGATTTCCAAGCAATAAATATTACTTGCGTACCGAGGAGTATTTTATCAACACAGAATTCCTTTATAAATTAAAGCCTATAAATTTTATACTTTAAAAAAAGTTTTCCTTCTTTCAAGTTGTTCATTTAAGCAGTGAAATAGATGAATATAGTTTAGTTCACATTTCATTCATAACACATCTCTTTTTTGGATGATGTTCAACTTCTTAGATGTATTTTATAACTGTATACAGCAAACTCTTGCCAAGTTTACTAAATGATGATTTGGTGCGTTACATAACATCAAAACTTATCTCAAACAATAAATCCATGGTAAAATTCTTTTTTACATGGGAATAATTGAATTAAAGGTATGATTTTACATTTTTTGACGAAATTATCAAAAAATACGTACTAACAATTTAAATAAAGTTTACAAAAGTATTTTCGCTAGATAAAATTTGATAATATTTAATTAAAATAAGGCATTATAGGATACTTTTTTATTACTTAAGTGTACCTTGAATTTCTTAAAGAATATTTATCCTATCGGAGTCGTAAATATATACCGAATGATGGAAACAATTCAATTAAAATCGTTCTATCTTCTATTCAATCATCAATTTTCACGAGATGTTCAGCAGGTTAACAAGTTGGAGGATACGCACATTAAGAAATGAGTTCCGCTCCGGTACTGGAGCATTAAAAGATTGCTTCTCTACTCTTTGACTATTTAATGCTTCCCGTTTAGTCCTTGGGATCTTCTCTTTCTTGTGCGCTCCATATATACATCACTCGCAGATTAAGAAAGACTGCTTACCTTCGAGCCGCTCTCCAGCAGTGCAAATTAAAATCTTTTAAGCGTAATTGCTTTCCGACCAACCGGGAGAGAATGGCCGCTTAACATCTCAATCCCGCTGCGAATGTTTAATTGGTTCCAAGAAACACGTGATAGTAGAATTCAATGACATCCTGAGATTTGCTGGATTGTCAAGACCATTTGTACGGGAATTAGGAACAAAAAGAATTTTATGAAAGTATATAAAAGGAGTATTTTCGTGATATATATATGAATCGTAGATATTAGAAATCGTAGTATATAATTAATTAAAATGGATGATCAGTATAAGGAGAATTAATTTCGAATCCACCTTTTAATCCTTACGTTTATTGGATTCAGAAAAGCTCCGACCTTCCAAATAATTAATATTATTACGTATTATATTTAATAGTTATAAATATCATATTAATATGTAATTATTATTAAAAAACATTTATTTTTCATTCGCATTAGGAAATGGTAAGATCTAGACGAAAATATAAAATCACTGAAAAGGATATACTGAAATGAGTAATTTCTGAATTACAAATTTATATTTGATCCCATCAGAGCAAATATTAACGGGGTCGGTTCTGCGTAAATTGTGTACATTTCTGGCTATTTCAAGGGTTTGAAAACATTTAGAAAGGTCTTTTAAGAGGTGGTCAATAATCTTTCCCTCTCAATACCTCCCATTCGAAACCATATCTCCATCGGGATAAACAACTCTTATTTTTTAAACGGTCTCCTCAAACTTTCATCTCAGTTGATAAACTATATTAATTAACCTTCCGACAGAAGGTGAATCGTATAAAAATGGAAAGCAAAAGACTCGAAGGAAATTTCGGAATCCTCACCGACCTTTCGCAAAACTTTATTTAAGCCTTAGGGATCTCCCGAAAATTTGTCTACTTTACAGAAAACCAACACGGTCAAGATTTTCCGAATAAAATAAAAAAGATTCGGCGCGTCGTAAAAAGCTTCTTCTCTTTCGTAAGAGGATTACGCATTTCGTTACGGCAAGACTCGGCAACGCCCGTGAAATTAAGATCCCTGAGAAGGGAAATTCTCTTTCAAAGGATAAATATAAAACGCTTGAGATTAAAAATTCAGCGAAGGGATGCTGTGGTGGAAACACTGAGGAGAAGGGCTTTTTAGGAAGACACGGGATGGCCATCTTCTAACCGATGGCTCTCCAAATAGATCGATACGAGACGCCCATTGGTCCAGCTCACGCTCTTGGCACGAATTCCAGAGGCATAACACTTTTTAGCCCTCACACAATGGAATGATAAAAGACGAGAGACGATTCGAATTAAGTTGCGGACTCTTCTTCACTAATCTCCCCTTTGATAACTGCGAGAAATGTAATTAACCTTCTTTTTGACGCTAATATGCGAAATATGATCAAATTTTAAACAAGAAGTGCGGTAGAATATAAATGCAACCAATTCTAATTCCACCCGGGAAAATGTTTTGAAAATAAAAGTTTATTAAATAACTAAAAAAAATTATTAAGACTTAACGAAAGAAATAAGACGATGTTACAATCGTCACCAATCCATCTATTTATGAATAATGAACATTAAGTTTTCATTAATACGTTATAAGGATTTTTAAAAATTATTTTCTTATACTTTGGTGAAAATATTGATTAAATTATACGCTTTAATAGTAATGACTTTCAGCGAAATGTGCAGTTCGTTTATAGGTTATCTAAATTGGAAGGACCAATATAAAAGCCATATTGCACTATTCGATATTATTATTCAGAAAGTAGAACAATTTCAAGGTTTGCAATTTATTGTAATCAAGGAAACTACAGTCATTTCTGAAAGCTTGGACCTTTTTGATGGATTTAGTAAAATTAGAGAGAGTCATCATTAAAATCCGCAACGAAGTTTTAAGACCGTGGTATTTCATCGGACTAAATAAGAAAAGTTTCATCTCACGTAAGGACACCACTTCTTTCGTTCTGAAGAGGAAAGGCTGAAACTTTCCTTCGTTTTGAAAGTGCATGTACACAGTCTCAGTTATTCATAGGAGGCGATGGAAGTATTAATATTCTACGTGACCCAAAAAAGGAAAATGGATGGGAAGCTGAGTATAAAACATTTCCGAGGGAAGGACATCTTGCAGGGCTCGAAATAGCTCAAGAGGGGTGAATAAATCTTGTGCAGGATGTGTGTGTAGAAGTCATTTTGTTCTTGAATATAAATCGGGTTTTAGATGGCTCGAATGCGGCAGTTAAAATCACAGCCTGTTTCGGAACTCCATATTTAAGGAACACTGACAGTTCTGATCTCTAGCGAAAGGGATGTGTCCACACACACGGTCGCGTGCGGATGCAAATAGAGCGCGTAAATACGTGGGTTCAATCGCCCGCGAACATCGGAACCTGTGCGTATTTGCGGATATGTATACTTTCCCCTTAAGAATGGAAATGAAACAAATCGGAAGCTCTTTCGTGCAAACAAAGCGGAAGACGAGATTCTTTCTCAAGTGCACCATCTTACTCTCCGCACTGCGACACGAGAAATGGTATTTTTATGCGAAGGGAAGGAGATTCCGTTGGATAGTGGAATGAGTTAAAGAGAATAGGGATAAGGTAGTGAGAAAACAAAAGGGAAAGGCGCAAAAGTAAACGGCCGATCTTCTTTTCTTTTTTATTGGGAGAAGGCGATGCAGTGGAGGTCATTTGCTGAATACCGATGGCAAATGCGACAATTTTGGAGGAGGAGGTCCAATGAGGTGACTTCTTCAATGCATATTTCCGAATCCATTTTTCCGTCGATGAGTGGTACTTACATATTTAGAAGTAGGAGACGTGATTCTTCGGGAAATTCATAGGCCATCGGCGTTGGAAGAAATATTGGGGGAATTTATATCAACACGGTGAGAAAGTAAATACAGTGAGGATGGCATGTCTGGCTCTATTTAAATCGATAGGAATATTCACGAGGGAGGAGCAATGGTTTATTTATAGCATCGTTCATTTCTTCTTTTTCACCCACTAAAAGGGAGTGTGCTCTAAGAAAGTATTTCTTCCGTTTAGCTAAACATACTTGTTTATCCATTCAAATAATTAAGTTGAATAGCAGTCATTAAAAAAATAAAATTTAATGTAATCATATTCCAGTATCGTATGATAAATTTACATTAATCTTTTCCTTTTAATTCTCCTAAATTTGAGCCATTATAATTAATACTTTTATTTCAATCGCAGTGAAAAAGTTATAATTGTTTCAAAATATTAAAAATCATATGAAATTATATATATATATATATATAATATATGTTCCTAAATATATTTTTATCAACGTATACGTACCAATTTGGATATATATTTGCTAAGATATCTTATCCATAAGAACAGTTACAATTCCTCGGAATAGAAAGTAATCGCTCCAAAATACATCATCATCATTCGTGTCATATGTAAATAGTTTCCGAGGATTTATGTGAGACGACACAAAAGGAAATAAATGTGCCACGAAGGAGATAAAAGAAGAACGATATACAGCAGAGGAAGGGGAAGAGAGGATGATCGGAACAAGGAAGAGAAGACGTATTGAGAGTAAAAAAAATAGGAAACATAAGAAGTAAAGGAACTCACAAGGAGTTCTCGAGTAAAAAGGATTCATGAGAGGATTGAGAATGGATATCCGAGGAATCGGAAGATGCAGAGATTTGTGAGGAGATAAGGAAAGTGGAAATCAAGGGAGCGTAAGAGAACAAATGAATTTCGGAAGGAGTATCTCCGCGTAGATGCGATTCGTAGGAATGAGATGTGGAAAAAAATAAGATAAAGCAACTTTTCGGAGAGAAATCGCATTCATTTAAAACCTTACGATGGAAATGTAAGGCATTCGTTCGAGTAACAATGTGATAAAGAAACTTTACCGTTTTACCCTATGGATAGTTGATTTTAATAATTCGATATTTTACTACTTTATTGATTGAATATATTTTGTACACGTTTAGTTCATAAAATCTTAAAATAACATATTTAGACTTGATTAATTATTAATAATACACTACACTTAATCGACTTGGGCGAAAACTTTGAATGTTTCTAATATTAAAACAGATAATTATAGATTTTTAGTTGATCCGTTCGAGCTTCTGGTACTTTTCTATGATAAAACTATGGAAACCCCAGTGTTATAAATGACATTAAATGAATGTTTTCGATGTATTATTCTGCAAAAAAATGTGAGAATAAACTTTATTTGTAAATTATCATGTAAAAAATTTTTGTAAATGTCAAAGGTTATATTCGTACACGTTCTCGCTCCACATTAGCGCACACAATCATTCTTTCTTCCTGATTGTTTATTAGAGTCCCAACCGTCGCAAGATAAAAAAGTACTTGTGGGTGAATGAAGGTTATTAAGCGGGATAAGTGGCTGTTCGCCTTTCTTTTAGGCCATAATGCTCCGAACAGGAAACTTACATCCGGCATACGAACCACATGAATGTCGCTTTGATAGTATTATAAGGAATTAGTGAAATGAATGCCATTATTTAGCATCTCTTACCACTTGAAATCTTAATCTGATTATCGGCACATTCAGTATACGCAATTCAGCGATTCTTGCATACGAATATCAAACGAAGGAAAGAAAATATTTCATTCGATCACCGAGTGGAGGACATAGGAATTCATTAACACATCATAACATCTCTAAGCAGATAAATTACCATCGCTTCAATGACGAGATGAATTCCGTGTCAACCTTTCCTCAATGCACTATCCCATCCATTTCCGAGATATATATTGATTGAGATGAATTCCAAAAATTAACATCACTCTCATATCTGTGACCTTCCTATAGGGTGATGTCATAGGCAACACACAGATTCATTGACTTAAAGGTATCATTTCATCGCCAAAAGGCGAATAGAAGGAATGCTTTTACGAGGACACGTAACGATGAAAGAAGACGGGAAAAAGTAAATTCTTAGATGGGAAAGACACAGTTACGAAAGGTTGAAAATGATACGAATTAAGCAAGTGGGTCGGAGAAAAGGAAACTCGAGCCAAATTCAAGCCTTATTCATGAAGACGATTTTCCTAACTACCAACCACGAGAGAGAAGTACATAAATGGCATCGCCATGGCAACCAGGAGCGATTTTCCACGGAAGAAGATTCCTCTCAAGAAGCATCCTAAGTAGACCTCAAAGGACTTTCGACCAAAGGCCTTCTCAGTCAACATCTCGGAATAATCTCTTTGCTTACTCTTTCGTGTAATTTCGGAGTCCCTTTCACGCAATCCACGTCATTAGGGACACGCTCGCAATTATTTTTGTGAAGTTAACGGTGAACTGAATCAAATTTTGTACATCGCATTCGTAATCTCGAAAAGAAAGGAGCGAACTTCCTTTTACAAGAGTTTGAAGGACGTTCTACGAAATCTTACATTTCCGAGAGATTTTCTTAAGATCACTCGTGACACGCATTTCTTAAAAGATCATTGAAATTCTTTAAGGAGCTGTTTTTTACGTTCTCAGAATGGTGCTTCTTAAAGTAAAGGAATTTTTCCAATTTTATTATGGAAATTAGCGTGTGAATATTCATACAAATACACCGAACAGCTCTCAAAGCAATAAACCCATTTGAAACGTTGCTTATAACATACAAATGAATATAGTGCACAAGGAATCGCTTTCTTTAAAACATAAATTATTCGATTCCTTTTACTTTTGATCTTCTTTGATTCTCCTGTAACACTAAGGTAAAGATATTTCAAAATCAAACTGAAATATGATTTTACACGAATCTTCTATGCTAGACATTTGCTGATTCTGCATTAATTTTACCTTTAATATGCCCATAATAATCCAAATAACTTGTAAAATTAGACTTTCTAAGGTGTAATTTGAATCTTTAAATAACTTAAATTTATTATTTATTATACTAGACTCATTCTAGAAAGCCAATTCATTCTAAGTCTCTGAGCATTATCGAAATCAATAGTAAATATTCCTTTTCATGTCTATTTCCTGGTAATGGAATTTGGATTGAATTTCTTACATTTAGGTCCTCTCATCCATTTCTATGATGTAAATATTTCCTTAGAAATTCTAGATATTCTAGATAATTCGAATGGATTAAAAAAGTCCTCTATCCCATTGATGCAGGTCAAATAGAAGATTTGGTTGCAAAGCAAAGGAGAAAGGAAATTCTCGGAATATCAGAAAGATTTCAAATATAATTGAAAGGATTTTTTGTTTCCTTTCAATATTTTCGAAGGAAATGGATTATAACTGACAGCAAAAATTAAAACGAGATAATAGAATCGATCCTCGTAACATCAAATATAATTTCTCAATTAAAAAAATACGACATTTTTCTAATTAAGAATTTAATTTTCGAAAAGATTGCTAATTTTTAACTTGAAAAGCAATTACTTAATTTATATAAATTAAGAAATAATTACCTTTATAAATTTACATTAGGTTGTTAATTTAAAACTCTGTAGGTTAATGATTGCAAGTATGGAAGTAATTAAAAGTAATCATACGCTGCTGTTTCACTTTGATGGATATTATCTAAATATATTTAATAATATTTATTTAAGAAAGTTTTAATATATTGTCGTATTTTGTAAACGAAAAGTAAAATTTATCTCAGTAAAAATAGAGATTTATCAATATACAATACTTAATACGGTAATTGAATTTATTAAGTTTGATAAATTAAGAAATAAAAAATGCAATTAAATACACATTATTATTGAAGAACTGAAAATTTAACAAATAAGGGAGAGGAAAAATTAATGTCGTTCCCTAATAATTATCAGAAAATTAGTAATCATAAATGTGTGTCGTAATTGGACGAAATTAATGGAATTTTATGAAAATTATATTAGCAATGAAAGTTCGGATAAACTATCTTTCGTTCATTTTTGAAAATGATAACAAATAATAGCTACGTATCTTAGCTATCAAAGTAAAATACATAGCTCTATTAGAAAATAATCATTAACCCGACATAAACATTTGATTTTTAGTATTCTATGAAAATTAATATTTGATAATGGTTGAACAAAACAATTCTATTTCAGTTATAGTATAGCTACGTTGAAAGGTATCGTTTTATGATGTTAGAAAGCGTTTATAATTTCTCTTTATTTAAAATCCTACGTAATTTATAAATTTATATTTCGAAATAATGACAACTGTTAATAATATTTTTAAAAATATGGAGTATTTATGGGAAAATAAATCGTCACAAATACAAAAGCACGATAAAAATTAAACTGGAGTAGAAAATTTGAGGTATTATATAAAATAAAGGACCATTTCCGCAATCAATGAAACGTAGAGTTCAACAGTTAAAACAACCATGATTTTGCTATTAAAAGTAATAAGCGAGCAGTTTTATCAAAGTGAATTCATGTTATTTAATATACTGATTGTATGGACAAAGGTACTTTCGCATTATTCCAAGAGAGTTAACATCCCCGTACAAAATATTCTTTTAATTTAATTCACTGCGGTAGGACATTGCAGTGCCCTTATAACTATTCACAAAAATTAAAGCTTATATTTGAATGAACCCCAGTATATAAAACATCAACGCTTAACATTTATTTCTACGAATTGGTTCATCTACAGCGTTATAAACCATGATTTATTTTTAGACCAAATGAATACATTTAAACATATTTCTTAGGTTTAAATGGAATAATGCAATAATATAATGTATTCATTATAAATGACATTTTCCCTCATTATTATAGTTTAATTAGAAGACAAAAAATACAATAAGGCTAAAAAATAAATATAAATATTATAATGAACATAAAATATGAAATACAAAAAAATATGTGAAATACTTATAATATACATTTATTTTCATTTGAATCTTATTTTCTGCATTTGAAAGAAAAATATTTCTTCCGATCACCCTCTTCATATGATTAAAGCAGTGTAATAAGATGTAAGCTATACATTTCTTCTGAATATTGAATTTTAATATAGGGAACATAAACCATTCAATCCTTGCAATTGTTTTGCTTGATTCGTTTTCAACCCTTTCATAGACTATTAAAAAAAATACGAAGTAATCAAAAGAGAACTGCAACTGACGATCTTGTCCTTCTACATAATCTACCGAAAAAACAAATTTTCCTTCATATCCACAATTTTTATAATTTACATCAATAAATGTTTATTTCAGTGCTTTAATGATATTAAAATTAGAGCATTCCAAGTTTAAGAGGACTAAAAAGCACCCGAAAGCTGTCTTCCCTATGTTTGCAACATTGATTTCTAGAAAAAAACATCTCCTTAATCGAGTTTCAAACCTTTAAAAGGGAAATATCCGGTGACGAGCTTCAAAGGCCAAACGGATGAAAAAGAATCCCTAATTCTAGGGTCTCTGCGATGAAACAGCCTTTGATATTAGCGTTGGATTCGCTCACCGAAAGAAAGGATTAATTTTACGCGAAGGGAATTATTTGCCCTGAAATGGCGGAGGAAAAGACCTAAACCTTCCTTCGATCCCAGCTCTTCATCCCTTTTCTTCGGAAAAATAACACTGTTTTACGCACTCTCCACATATCGGAGGGAATTCTGAGAGAGACTTCGGTCGATACGCCTGCCTTATCGGAATTCGGAAAGGTTAGATTTGGGAAATTCTTCAATGAAAAGGAATTTATTGGAAGGCGCCAAAGGAAGCGCAGGCAATGTTTGATTATTAGGTTTACATTGTATACGATTGTGGATCTACTTGTGTAATGCAAATACCCGTGCAAATAATTGTTGGGAGTGTTCGAAGCGGTATTTACAAGTGGGCAATTTCGCAAATGTTTGTTCTATCTTCGTTTTGATTCCATGCGATGAAACTTTTACGTTAAGAGCAAGACGAAACATTTATGAAATTGAGCAACGGCGGTTGTTAGTGTTTATCTCTGTCGATTATTCAATATTACGAGCGATACAGTTTACGAACGTACATATGTTGTCTCTTACCACAAGCATACCATGATAAAATATTTCTGTGATGATTTTACACATTTCGCTCCCATAAATTTCATGTATTTTTCTGAATAAAATTAAAGCTCTACTTGAGATCAATGTCTTATAAAATAATATTTTTAACGAAAATTTAACTTTCATTAAAAGATCTTATAATTTAACAATTTCCACTAAAACGCAATTTATTATTTTCTCTTCTAATTCAATTCTTGTCTTTATTATAAGATTATTTATTAAATTTTCTGCAGATTTCGTCGTTTTTGTGTGTACGAGAATTTCACGTTTCAAGTTTACTTTAATTAATTTTATTTTTAATACAGAGAGATACGTCTGTTATTTGCCATAGGAGTTCTAGAAAATGAAATGAAAATACTAGAATTTTTAAAATATCGTAATTTAGATCAATAATAAGAACTGCAAAATAAATATCAGAGAAATCATGAATTTATCGATAAATTCCCTTTTATCTCTGCCGACCCTTCTCAAAATAATAATTTACCTTCGATAAAATCTAAATTAAGAGTTTTCTCTTGGCAATAATTGTCGTCTCTCATGCCATCTTAAAGATCGGACTTTATATGTATGACTCTGCTAAAAATGGGGTATGACACATAGAATGAGGAAATTTATTCCATTCTTCACAATGAAAATCAAAATATGTACCTTAGTATCTTCAGAGGCACTCCAATCCATTCTGAATATGCATTCAAAGATGTATTTTTCTACTCCACAGTTAATTTTTATGTTCTTTCCTTGGCATCTCTAAAGATAGTTCCTCATAAGAGATCTTTCCATCACAAAGCCTTATATGAAGATAAACAAGTGGTTATTAGAGCATGATAAACGAGTAAAGCATATTTAATGATAATTATCGTAGCAACTTAATTAGAATATAGTAGACTGCAAAATTAAATTACTGATATTGCTGAGAAATATTCTCGTATTTTCGAAGTCAATATTAGTCTTTAAAAGATACATTTCTGAATTTAAAGCAACTTTAATATTGACCTTCCATCTTGTCAATACAATCCAATGGGAATCGAAATTTCTCCGTTCATAAACAAACAGCATTGCGATAAATACATTCCGTACATATAACGCGCACAGCTCATGCGTCCTCTTATGGAGGAAGGAGAATATCTATATCTGGAGGAGTCCATTTCAACTCGGAGGGTACTGCACCCGGAGTAATATCTCCTGGTTTTACATCGGAGAGGGAGATTAAGATGGATGGGTCTTGGAGAAGGTGGGTGGGGGAGACGAGAAGAAGCAAGTGGGCGTAGGAGTGGGGAGGAGGGGAAGGTGCGATGGGGTGAAATAGAGGGCCGAAGGCCACGTACCAAGCAGAGCCGGGGACCGTAGCTATCGACGGCAAGGATGTCTGACACGCGAAGAGGCTGTTAAAAGAAAAATGATAAAAATGTATATCTTCCTCCCCTTCGGAAAACCCCTTAGAAATATTCTCCTCTCGTTTTCTTCTCGTTCCGAACGGGAAAATAGCCATCGAGACCATTTAAAGCGTGGGTACGATGTGAAAGCAGACGCGTAAGAATCAAAATGCGTTCTTTTTAACTAGATACGCCGTCACTGAGAGTGTGAACACCTCTCCAGATGTGTTCGCTTCCCTAAGAGTAGACATTCGCGTGGGATAGGTGGTTTGAGGTAATAAAAGGGGAAATCCAGAAATTGGGTACTTTTGAGGGAAAAATGAACTTTTTTCTGGTCAATTCCTCGGGTTACTTTCCTTTTGTAATCTACAGAATACTTCTCCAGTTAGTGCGATGGTTTATAGAATAGATATTTTCTTATGGGAATCGAGATTGATGATATAATATTAAATTAATAAGCTATATTTCATTTACCAATGAAATAACGTAATTTATCCTTCTAGCCATGTCCCTAGGAAGTGTAATACAAAATAAACATCTGAAGATTCGACGGAATCATTGATTGATGAACTATATTCAATTCATTATATAATTCGTTATATATTGTTATCAAGCCAGGAATTTCCATCTAAGATTGAGGAAAGAATCCACCAAAAACCTTTCCCATTGGTAGGAACATTCAGCAGCTTTTGTCTCAACATTTAAAACCCCAATGATCGAATCCTTCCTTTGATTACCAAATTTAACGACAGATATGCGGTATAATGGATTTATGCTCTATGTATGTATAAAAAATAGGTATGGGAATATAATTATTCACTCTCTAAGGAGCTTCTATAAGAAGAGAAGAAAAAGCTAATGTTTGTGCAAGTATTGACCCTAAATATCATTCATACCCTGACAGCTTCGACCTTATCCACATAAAAAATTAAGGCTAATGGATATCATAAATATGCTTCTATATACAAAATGATTCAACTCATCAGGAATCAAGACCAATTTAGAAATATAAATAAACATTAATTACGAATTTTTTTCAAATGGAAGAATATCCATTACACATATTATCTTATTTGGCCTATATATTCTTCCTTATTGTAATACATGCAGTTATGTTGAACATGAACTGGGGTACAATATCTTCTAATAGAATTTGGGTGAGAAATTGTCAATACACAAAAATGATTAACTACTCTACTCTCTTAGAAATTGACTGATCTGTCATCTAATGTATCAGATCAACTTCTCAGAATAGTATGCGCAATTCGCAATGCCTTAAGATTTCCCGTGCTATTTCGTAAAATATAAACAAAGGAAAATGGTGACTTAGATAGAGTTTTACATTGCTCTTTTTGACAGTTATATCAATAGACATAAGAAGTCTATGTATAATTCATCGATTGAAAATTTGATCTCTTGGAGATCAAGGATACAGTTATTTGTCAACAGATAGATTGATATATTTACCTTATGTTTGAAACATAAATAACCATCGGTTTCCGACATCATCAATACTATTATTGCAGCAAACCAAGGCTATTCAATTCCCTAGACAGTTTGCTCAAGGACATATCACTAACGCAAGGGAATTGCGTTTGATGTAATATCCCCTGGCGAGAAATCCCACTGGTCAGCTGTCCTTGGGTCAACTATCCTTCGGTTGAACCTATTTTCGGTCAAGTGTCCCTCTGGGCTAAACATCTGCTGCCTCTATATTCATGGTCTATCATTTCCCTTGGTATTGAAATTATTTAGCATCCCTATCTAGCAAATCCCTCTACCCTTGCAAGTCTGGATGAAGATTCTTCCAAGTATTTCCATAGGAAAAGATATATAAATACTAATATTATATTAGATAATATTTTCATCATGGTATTCTTTAATGCTTCAAAATACAGAAAAAATAAACAAGAATCCATTGCATCTGAAGCTTACAGCAATTGAAATAGTAGAAGAAAGCTACTTAATCACAGGCAGCTGCATTAGTAAAAATATTTATTGTTTAAAGAGACTAAATGCTTTGGTTAAAATTAATTCCACCTGATGTCAATAAAGCTAACTTATATCAAATAATTTAATCTTTAGAATAATTAAAAGTTTCATTTTTAAGCTTATATTCTGTAATTTATATATAATTTATTCTATTTCTAAATCAAATTCTATCAATATTTTAAAATAATGATTAAAGTAGACAATCAAATATGGGAGGACGACTTGTTAAATTCATATAAAAAGTTACAGAAAATTATGACACAAAATTATTAAAAAGTTGGTTGTATGCAGATTTATATCACCTGAATTCTTTAGATTAATCTCTTATAAGTTGAGAGTAGTTATATTTATAGTTTGAAACTATTATACTGCGCTTTAATATCAAAAAGAGTACACTGCTTCCCTATGACTAGAATTTGTGCTATTCCATTTAGGATACTACTTTGATCTCTTCATCTAAACTTCGAATGAAATAGTCTATAAATAAGAGCTAGTCTTCATCCAGACGATATAAAGCAGTCAGTTAGAGTGGTTAAAATGCAATAAAATAATAGAAAAAATAAATTTGACATAGCTTACTATAAAAGTAACCGTAAATCGGAGAGACAACTTCATCGGGCCTCTAAGGCATTACGAATCCATAAATATTAATCGTCCAACGTTCTCCTGTGCAAAGTGGCCGGTTAGTTGACAGCTACTGAGCAAGTCTGTTGCTTTGACCTAAAGACTGCCATAAATTGATCAGAGTTAATTGACAAGGCTATCAATAATTCATCTCGTGGAATAACACCTGTGAGCGGAATCAATGGGTTTGACCAATGTCGCAATAGGATGACACACTTTTCTTGCTCGTATTTTCCTGGAATATCGTAGTAAATTACGTTCCTTAACAAGAAAGAATTATAAGATGTACGGTATCTCTTGGGCTCTAGGAACACATTATAAAATAGAAATTACTCGAAGAATCACCTCAGAGGTTTCCGGGTAGTTTCCAGTGCGAGAGAAACATTTCATAAAATTCCCAAGGATCACTGACTTATCTTAGAAGTATTGCGATATTATAAATAATGATTTCAAAATAAATTTATTCGTATTATATTGTAGAATCGTTGTCAATTATCAGCTTCAGTAAACTTTAAACAATTTGAAGCGTTCAGTTCTATCAGCCATCAGATTTGAATTATACTTTCGAGATAATTTTTTGAACTCAAGTTACTGAAGAAGTAGTAAACTTTGACTGAAAATTTGGTAAAATTACCTTTTCCTTTCTTGATTAATTAAAATTCCTGTTAAACACAATCTTTTTGCACAAAAGTTAAGAGACGAGTTGTTATTTGAAATACATAGGTTTTTTACTTTTTCGCAGCTAAATCTTTGATTAAGGACTAAAAAGCCATTCTTTCTTTAATAGACTAGCATTTTTTACCATTACCATTATACGTACGATATACATAAAAATAGTGTTACGGTTAATGTAGAGAAACTGTTCGTTTGTATATCCTTAGAAAAATTAGAATAATTTCCAGATATCGTGAATTTTAAACTTCTTCTCATATGATTTGACATAGTGTATTTGATGCAATAGAGTAGTTAAATCCCTTTCTTGAAAATGTTTAAATATACGACCTTAAAATCTATTGAAAATGATTAAAGAATTCATGATTTAATTCAAATCCTAGTACCCAATGGAACTATAGGAATGATATTTAACTGTTTCATGTACATAATGCATAAAAACTGTGATATGAAGATATGTATTCATCATACTCAGCTAATTAATAGGAAAAATCTTGTAACTCCCTGAGTTAAACGCCAAATCAGGCGTTACATATCCAAGAACCAATTGTGGGCGCCAAAGTTCGTACGCTCAGGATATCGAGTCAATGTTTTTTGCCCATTACTGAAAGGACCTACCCTTCGTTTTCTATAGCAATGGATGAATTAGGAGGAAAAAATGAGAATCAATTTGTCGTAATGGGGCCACATGGTGCTTTCCGATCGAATCGTTACGACAGCTCATCCCTCTCAAGTTGATGGCACGAGAGACACTAACAGGCAATCGTATGAGAATTGATACACGAAGAAACAACAGAGCTATATTCGTTAATATATCATCGAGGGATAAAGAAAAATAAAGCATCACTTCGGAACGGGGTTACAATCGACACTGACGTTCCTTCGCAAGGGTCAGCAGGTCAGGGCCAATATCAGTCCATTCTTGTCTGGGCGCTTCTATGCGATATTCTCCACAACCTACACCACTCGACCCGAAAAACCGCGTCTGACAGTTCAATCTCCAGATGATTTGGAAGGGAACGGGGCCTAGAGAGGGACACCGAGGAACCCTTATATCCTAATGGCCTCAAAAACTAAACGGACGGCAAACAGACTCAAAACTCAGATTTTGACGGAATAGGGTCAACGGGATATTCTAGAAAGCGTCAATGGTCTATGTGAATTAGCATAAAACGTCCATGCGCGGTAAACGGAAATAATAGAGTTGCAGTCAGCAAAATGCACTCCGAAGTTTATTTATGAAAGTGTTTCCAGCTCGCGAATACCTGTTTCGCATTGAACTAAATAAATCATTCGAACGAAATCTGGGTCATCCTGTCTCCGATATCTATTAGTGAATAAATGGAGAGGAGATATTTCCAAATATTCAGTTATTATTAAAGCTATTCGAGGAGACACTGGTTTTGAAACATGATATCTTTTTTCTGTTCCATTTCTTAATTCGTGTCGAAGTCAATGCAAATATGCATCTCTTCATTTTTTTATTACCGAAGTGGGTGAAATATGGCAATTAATATTTCAGACGGATTGTTTTTCAATTTCAACGTTTTAGCAACTAATATAGCAAAATTAAAGTTCCAAGGAACGCTATAATGAAAATAAAAATATTATTGAAGTGTTCATTAAATTCATAAATAGTAAACAACATTGATGAAAAGGCACCGATTAATTTTAATTTAATTTTAATGAAATAATTAAAACCATCGTTCGACGAAGACACCATTCCCTCAGCCTTATTTAAATTATATTATTATCGCAAACTCATAATCTTTCTCTACTTTTACATATTTTATTTTGCTCTTGCTTCATAACAATCGTGTCCATTAGCGACTTCCTGCAGCTTCTCAACTTCGGGATAAAACAGAAAGTTACGTGTACATGTAAAATGCGTGATTTCATGAAACTTTCACAATCCACGTGAAAACTCTTTTTTCCTCATTCCGAGCCAACGGCTACGTCTAAATATTGATTCGGACTTTGGAAGGATGCGATAAAAGATTCAGACACACGCCTCTGAATCAACAGCGCGTTTCCAACGAATCTATACTTCCTATAGCGAAAGAGAACACTCGATATGTACCCAACATCGCTCTCCTTACGTCCGATAACATCACTCTCCTTGATGCACTTCGGGAGAGGCGTGGCCTCGTGTTTTCGCACGATCGCCGTTTCCTGGAAACACGCATCGCGAGTGGCGCCAATCACAGTCTGTTACTCTTAGTGGATCAGTGGGGCGCGGAAAGTGAAGATGGGTCAGTGGCGGCAGAGTGGGTCAAAGACACGAACAAAAGAGGGCCTACGAAAGGGAGAGTGATGTGTATCCGGAGTGACGTTTCTAAGACGCGCTAAATTCGATTTAGAGGAACTGAGAGTAGAGACTTTAATACTATAATCTGCAATACAAGATGGCTATCCTCAATCATAACCAATAAATTTCATTTTAATTAACATTAAAATAAAATACAAGTGAATCGAAATATGATTCTTAAAAAGAAAATTACATTCACTAAGATTCATGCATATATATCACTTCTAAGACTGCTCGGTTGAATAGTAAACAAAGTTTCTGGAAAGAAAAAAAATGAGGATGTTTAACTTTAAACTATTAAATCGATTTACGCATTGTTTCTTTAAATCTTGAATCCCGGAAATCATGGGTGTTGACAGTTTGCGGGAAAGTATCAGATTACACTCTCTAACAGCAATTCAAAAAGAATAACTGTATCAAATTTACTGAGTGGTGATTCTTTAAATTTCTCTTGAGAAATTGTAAATCTATTTTCTTCTGCTTCGATTTGAAATTTCACTTCGTACATTTTGAAGAAAAGGCAAAGTTTGTTAAAAGCGTTAAAATAAAATAGTAAATATTCTTAGATGAAGATTGAGTTTTTTTTATTTTGCTTGGATTGAATGACGAATAAGTTGCATAATTCATGCTTGTGAAGCACGTCGAAAATATTATGCATATAATTTTATGTAATCAACAAGAATTCCGTTTTCCGTTTATCGACGTTTCATTTTAAAGCTAATTACAAATATTACATTCAGACCTGAAATATCCGATACGAATTTCCGGAAATACGATCTCATATACTTGAAGCATGTATCTAACTCGGCGCGAAATGAAAATAATAAGGAGAAGAAGAAACATTTCCTAGCTCATGAACAAGAAAGATATACACTATAAAACAAACATAGAAACAGTGATAGCTACCTACGAAGAAATAAAATAAGTTATCTCGGAAACATCAACTACGTAAAAACACCAAATTTATGACCCAACTGATCTTATCTAATAATTGCCGAAGAAAACAATGCGGAGAAGAAAATGCGATAAGAAAAGGACGAAGTGAAAGGTGAAATAAAAGCGACGTAAAGTCCGTAAAGAGAGAGTCATCTGGAGATAGTGACTATCCCTTGTGAAACCCGATGCCCATGGAGATTGATAGGAAACGAATGATCAGAGCATTTCGCGAAGCAGGAAATGACACCGAACCTTGACCTTATTTCTCCTTATTAACCCTGAGAGCCCATATCTCTTTCATTGTTGTCATATCTCGGTCACAACCCCCGCCATCTTATTAGGTTATTTGTGAGATATCTAGGGCGGTTTCAAAGAATCCGATGTTTTTCTTCGGAAAAATCAGTCCATCGTACCACCTTAAGACCTGTTTGAGGAATAAATAATGAGGTATCGGAAGAGAAATGATGTCAAAGCTTTCTTTACCTCAGCTTTAACTCTTGAGGATCATTTTCAACGTTTCAAGTGACCATTACAGGGTGTAAAATTGCTTTGATGTAAGTCATTTTGAAATGCTTGGTGTGAGAAGGAATTTATTTTGTATCTGAAGAGCAACCAAATAAAAAGCATCAAAGAAAGTTAATTTTCAAACTATCAGAGCTAAAAAAATCTATCTAATCTTAATCCAAAATTCTGATCCGTCTAATTATCTAATTATTTTCAAATGTTTTAAATTTTTTCTTTATCATAAGGAATTACTCCCCTTTTAATTAAAGTGTTTTATCATAATAATGGAATTCATTTTCTTCCAACAAATAAGGACGAGGGTTTCATAATAATATGATTAGCAATATTTACCACTTGGAAAAAAAATTAATTTAAACAAAGTTATAGGCATACAATAAAATCTACTTAGAACTCCTGCGTTCATTCTTTTATTTCATAGTAACTAAATTATTATTTTACGTTATATGATGAAAAAAAGTGAGGATATTTCAATGATAATTTCTTACTATGAGCGAATGTCAAAATTTTTTTGTTATTTTTACTTTTAGAAACAGCAATGAATAGCTTTTATCACCGTGTAAATGGTATATAAATTTCTGTTAGCGTATATATCGTCATTTCAATACAGTTCTATAATCACCTCATAAAGATTAGTTCGTTATGCTTTATTCTGGCTGCTTACTCATATGTCTCCATTAACACTCCACCTTCCCTTTATGCACGTACTTGGAGTTTAATTAGCCGAGCAGTTTGAGAGGGTATCAATAATGAATGGCATAATGATAGTTGCTCATATACCCATTTACCGCTTCCTTGTAAATAAACCTATTACCTCATACTGACCGATGAGGGTATTTTATTATTATTTTCTGATTTTACAATATTTGAAATAAATGAAATTTTGGATATAAACGTTTTAAAAATATTAACATCCATGGATTTTATAGAATTACAATTTACGCTATGAAACTACATTTTTCGAGAAATACAGAGAGGATAGTAAATCTTTTGAAACCAACAAAAATCACATCTCTGTTTCATTTGGAAAATGGTAGAGAGGACAGTTATCATCGGGCGGTGCTGTTTGATGTTCCTAAAGTTGCTCTTTGCCCTTTTCTGCCAATGATATGTGACCCTGGAAATTCCCACTTTGCAGTAGAAACTAAAAGCCCAAACACGAAGATTCAGGGACATCGAAAATTGGAAAAACGTGCAAGTTGCTTCTCTAGCAAATTGAGAAATGCTGTCTGAATACGTGTAGTTTCGCATCTATGCACAGTTATGATGGAGCAATAACTCACTTGGCCGACAAAGTTTCCCAATTAAAATAACGCTAACTATCACGCAGAACGCTAACTCATGTCACCACGAGTTGATAAAGTTCTATTCTTTATCATTACTCGAAATAACATTTCTTACTTTGAGCAAGTCAATGAAAATTGATATAATTGTACTAATGTTTAATTAAAAATTTTCGCGCAAAGATTTTAAAATAGTAATGGAAAGAATATAGCCTTAATGATAGAAACAATTTGCTAACTTGTGAAATTTTATATTAACTTTCTCTATTTTCAATTTTTATTAATTATTTTACGAATCTGAATTTATTCAAGTTCTAGATTTCAAAAATCAAGATCTTTTGATTATTAAGCATTAATAAACAACAATCTCTTTTAAAACGTCAAATTTAAAGGAATCAGTCAATTTATAATGAAGTTCATATGTTTATATGTATATATATTTATAATGTAATTAATATCATTTGCTTTAACCGTATATTTTTGGTTCATTTTATAATGACTTACGGACCACAACTTACGCACCGTAACATAATATTTTCAAAAGACCTTTACATGAGATAATATGGTAAATAATCTATCATCATCTGATTTTTAATTGCTTTCCTTGATTAATATCCTTCAATTCTCCAGCATTCAGTTTGTGATTAAGAGGCAAGTGATCGTCCAAAAAGTCAAATCAAAAAGTTCTTTATTGAGCTTTATAGAGGAAATAAGTTCCATTAAACGCTGTGGCCAATGCTTCAGAGCGATGTGGGAGATAATGGCTACTTTCTCTCCGACCGCCATAAACATTGAGGTTTTCTCGAGCAAAAAACACACAATCGTAAACATGAAGTTATTATTGAGGTCTTTCGATAATATTTTCCCATTCCTCTCGCTTTCATAAACTCCAATTATCTTCATGAAACCAGTCTCATAAAATAGCGCCTATTAGAGTACTAAAGTAAATAGATTCATTACTTCTATAACGCTCTAGGAATCCTAAAGTTCCTCGAGTTAGAATAATCGGAAACATTCTCGTACTAAAATATTGAATTCAACTGCTGCGCCAGGGAGTTTAATGAAAGAAGAAAACAGTATCATTTAATCAAAAAGTTTTTTTTTGATTTCTTTCAATATTAAATATCTATTTTCTCATCTGTAGACTTTAGATTTTCATTAAGAATATACTATCTTGAAAAAGGAAATATTTGATCGTATGAGAACTTTAAGTACGTTTTTATTTTATATTCTCCCAGAAAAAACTTTCATCCACAGTTAATTCTTTTCTTATTCTCATATTTAAAATAATCCAGCACTTAGAAACAATATGTATAAATAACTTTTCAGTCTAACAGCGGATGTTATTTAATTACAAACTAATAGCGTTTATTTGAGGAAGATCTATTTTTTAATTAATAAACTTAGAAAAGCATTGATAAAAGCGTACGATTATAATACTAAAAGAGCTAGTTTTAGAAAATTAGTATATTTAAGAAGCAAAGGTTTCAGCTATAACATTTGATTTGATCTATGATTCCACGATTAAATAATTTCTATCATTAAAGTGTTATATTACGTATCTAAATTGCAATGAGAAAGACAGACTTATGAGGCCCTAACTACACTAAAAGATTCTTCTGGATTTGAAGGAGTTTAAGGAGTTTATTTATGGAGTTTTAAGCGAGGTAATACTATAAAAAAGACAGTCTAAAAGGTAAAATGAATGTAGAATTCCAATGAGATTCCAATGAAGATAAATAATTCTCACATCCGAACTACAGTAACTCTTCCATGACAGGTCGGGAAAACACGCTCATAGTACACAGCAATCCATCCGAGAAACTGTCATCTATGGAACCAACAGATATTCTGATCCTTTCGCAGATTCTGAATGGTCGAGAGGATCTCCATCATAAATCATTAGTACCTATCAAAATATCTCCCCTCCATTTTCTCACTTGAAGAATTAAGGCGTGGATGAATAATGCAAGGTCAGACTCTTTCATTCTACGAATTATATCTGATTTTCAAGGAAGTTTTAGCAGAATGTCTGGGAATACTCTACTACTGTCGAAATTTGGGAAGATTCTTATTTTGCGCTTTTGTCACTTTGATAAATTATTCTTTTCGAGAAACTAGAAAAAGAAGTGGAAAACCTTAAAAATTAGGGTTAGAGTTATTGTAAAGTATGTCAAATGCCTTAAATGCAGAATGAATTCATAATCTTATCTTTTTAATGTATAATTTATATAATATATTTAATATGTGTAACAGTAAATTATAACATTAACTAATCATATTTATACCATTTGCTTAAATCTTAAGTTAAGAATTAAAATTCATCTCGAAATCATCTTTCGAATTAAATACGATAAAAATATAGGAATTGACTTGGTTTTATTATTTTCCGTCCTGATATATATATATATATATATATATATATATATATATATATATATATATATATATATATATATATATATATATATATATATATATATATATATATATATATTTCACTCACTGCACTATTTATTTATAACCTAGATCATCTTTGATAGGACTTCTATTGAATGGATTATTCACAAATCCTTTGGTTGCCATAAGAAGTATCCTACGATACACCATTGAGATAAACAATGCGTTACGGCCGTTTTTAGAGAACGTGTTGAAATTTCTTCTACACATC
The DNA here is from genome assembly GCA_020796165.1 of Pantala flavescens. Taxonomy (NCBI): domain Eukaryota; kingdom Metazoa; phylum Arthropoda; class Insecta; order Odonata; family Libellulidae; genus Pantala; species Pantala flavescens. The sequence continues at coordinate 8,452,053 of CM036884.1, read as the reverse complement.
GGTCAAATGTTTATGTTAAAGAGGGAGGTACTATAAAAAGCAAATTTTGACATGAGAGAAAATTCATTTAACAAAAATTCTATCAAACAACTTTATTTTTAATCTGAATAAGACGAAAACCGCAAAAAACGGGTCGCATCGGCCTTAAAGCGGCTGCGAATTCTTCTCGACTTTAATGCATCGATCAGATGCGAGCGATTATATGGCGCTCTCAAGAACATAAAAGACGAAATTTTAATGAAAGGCCATAATGAGCAACTCTTCAGATGGAAGGATATCTTCGTTGATTTGGCGTGAGAGATTAATTTCGTTTGAGGGCGTCTTCCACTCGAGAGATAATGAATCTTTGTACTCACAGCGTCTTGTCTCAGTCGGATCTCCTTCGCAGCCGATCCAAGCAGAGCCCTGAGGATGGCCGTTGCAGTTCCAGTCTGCCTCAGTGCCACCATGTGGACAGCTGTTTGCTGCTTCGGCTGCAAAGTAATATTTTTCCATTTTAACCACTGAAAATGACAATGGCCCTTCCTAATTACTACAGAATGCCATTTGAATTCAAACAGTACTTTTTGAATGACAGTTATAAATTAACTTTTTCTAATTATTTATTAGATGTTAATATGTTTAGTTGATATAATATTTAAGAATATTAATGTTAAGAAGTCTGATGAAAATTTATTCAAAACTCTCAAATATATAGAATTTGATAACATAATATAGAATTTGAATAGACCATGAAAAATACACTTCACTTTAAACTTGCTAAAATCAACATTATTTGTTTTTAAATCTATTTTCGACGCATACATATCTGTTAGGATTTTACAAGAGCCAAATATTTAAATAAAGCTTTACAAGATATCTTTTTGGGCATTAACAATTACTGTATCCTTTTTCGGAATTTATTTCGCATACTTATGTATCGCATGTAAGCTAAATAAACTAGAAAAATGCCAAAACATATAGAAACAATTTTTTTATTTTTTATTTTTATTAAATGCTTTAGAGGAATTTTTACTTGTTCCTTTATTTTGCTAATATTTGTAGTAATATTGCAGATTTTTTTGCGTTATAAAGAAAGAACGATACGAAATTACTAATTATTAGGATACAAATATAAGAGACTTCAGGATACAAAAATTCTTTCATCAAACGATATTATGGTTTGTGAAATAACAAATTAAAACATCACAAGCAAAAAATTTAACAACAAGGGATTATTCCGCTTTTTATTTAAGATACTCATAACTCGTAGTAAAATTAAACTTATATAGTTGGCAATAATAAGAGGATCGTAGAAAATAATAAATAGAAGGAAATATAATTCCATAAAACTATATGGACGATAAGAGTTCCTTATATTCTGAAACAATGGGACAAAGTTTGGGTGTCATAAAAGTTACGGTACCGTAAAATATATATAGATGAGAAGAACAATGCAGTTAATCACAAGAGTAGAGTGGAAATATGTGCTAAAGTCAGATAATAAAGGCCGTTATTCATCATCGTGAGCATTTTCTCATTATCTACTCGACAGAATATTGGAAAATCCAAAATAACTATATTTCACGCTCGGATGTCAAATTTTCGGAAAAATAGAGGCGTCCTTCACTTCGGCCAAAACGTCAGCGTTACGCAGAGCTCTCGCGGTATCTAAGCTACTATTAAAATTTCTTTGAAAATTGTTACATAAGGTTTATAGCTTCATAAATATTATCTAGTTTAATAGAAAATTTACAATTGTGGTATTTGCTGGGATACAGAGCTAAAATATTGAAAATATCTCGTACTCAAACAAAGTGCGAAGAGAATCTCAATGCAGCGAGATTCGAGTAAACAAATTTGATTACACAGTGACAATCTCTGTTCCAGCAGTTTTCCTCATCCGATGATTTCACTGAAATGATATTTTACCGAAAGTAACTGCGGTTCATGGCTATAAAAGTTATAATCAGTTCATCCTAACGATATCACTTGTAAAAGGACCGCTGTCTCATTAGGCGTCATTGTGGAGGAAAAATGAAGATGGAACGTGACGTCAGTGTGGTTTATGGTCCCAAGAGGGCGCTGTAATAGATTCAACTCACCCCTCCAGTGGCATACACGTCTACACCCTTCTTGTTCAACAGGAGTTTCACGACATCCTCTCGAGAATACATGGCCGCTATGTGGAGAACGTTGTAATTGTCCTGCAAATAGAAGGATAAGTGATTTAATTGAAGGGCACAAACAACTCTGAGAAAGAGCAACAACATAACTGTTGCCATTTAGAACAAAAGTACACTGGCGATCATACTCATGGTCACTTTACCAATCAACAAACAGATGCACAGAATTTTTTAGACATTTACATATTTTTTGAAAAAAAAAACGGAAATATTTGATTAAAACGAACACATTTTGTTATTTGAGCAACACAAGGATCCTATTCAGAATACAAGTGTTTAAAACGTATATTTACTTCATAAATTTTACAGCACAAAATTAAATTGTCAGCTCCAACAAAATATAAGCAAACGGGTCGTTAAACATGATATACGAATATGTAAACATTATCAATATTAGAAGACGTGACTTCGTGGTAAGCCATAGCACTATTTTAAATACATAATAAATACTATATAATTTGTAATTTACACAAATAACCAATGACATCATCATAATGAACATCATTGTAGGAGTAATGTAAATTACGAAACTAGCGGTGATTATATAAAATTATCTTTGGAAATTACAAAGTTTTACATTATAATATGTGTATGTTAGTTTAGAAATTTATGAAAAAAATTAGTAGGTATCACTTCCGCATTAGGAATATTACTATTTCATTATTTTCGATTCTTATCAAAGTATATACCAGTATACCTTGTCTCATTGCAGAATATTAATTTCTTGAAAGCATTATATTTTAAGAAATCCTTTATTTAAATCAACACTCGACAAATAAATTATGTTTATGAACTTGGGCAGCAGTGACGATTCATCATAAAAATCTGAACAAACAAACCTGAAAAAAATTCACAAATCTTTCGTCGATAAAAATGCACGTGCTTACAAGGTCAGTCCACATTTAAAGACAAAACCATCAACCTTGAATTTACATCATACGCCAACTTTACGAAGGCCTTCGTCGCATGAAAACCTTAATCTAGAATCGCAATTTAATTTCTGCGCTTCTCCAGGGAAAAGCATTTTTTGTCATCGGACATAAGCGACCGAAAACATTCACCTGGGAAAAGGAGTAAACTGAAAAATATGAATATTTATCTCTCTTTGTCGACAAAACCGAGGAAAGCGCTCTGCTATAGATCAAGTCGGCCCTTAATTATACGGTGCGTGCTTTATAAATAAAGTGACCCACTTCTCGGGAAACGGTGGGACACACTAGCTGATAAGCCGCGAATAAAAAAACAAGAAAAAAAGGGGTTTGAAGAGGAATTATGTGCTCTTGAGTGGCGTTGTTCTTACCCATTCCCCGCACGGCAAAAAGGGGATTTGGGCGCAATCCGAGCCGGCGAATATTTCGCGTCACAAAGAAAAGACGATCGCTTTTTTATCTTTTCCCTGCGGAACTTTTTGAGGTGATGTATGAGACGCGACCGGTAGTACATCTTGCGTTGGAAAAATCCTCAGGAGTCCTTATTTTTTAGCGGAATCTTTCAACGCCCCGTTGGATACCAGTGGCTCATGTTGTGGACTTCCAATACACCGAAATATATAACATAGAGCGGAGTTTCTTTATCGGAGGTCACGACTTACGTTCGACTGCGTGTGAAACCATCCATCTGCGAAGTATTTCCGTAAGCTATGTATGACCTACATTTCATAAATATTGTCACATTATGTGAGGAAAGAGTTACTGCTGAAGAAACTTAAAGGGCTGAATTTATGGTCATCATGCGAGTTTCAAACAAAAACAACTAATAAGATTGCGCTGCTGAGGAAGTTAAGAAAAAGAAATCTCGAAAAATAATTGTAGCTAAAGTAATATAATTTTAATAAATTTTATTGATTTATTTTTAATAATTAACAACAATTTCATCAATCTTTGAGAAAAGCGTCTGAAGTCTTTCTTAAATGATTCCCTCACGAAATATAATAAATTAAACCAGCATATATGAGGTATATTTTAAAGCATCAATCACGAAACGGCATGACTTTATAAGTAGCTAATTTAAAATTCGTTTTATGGCTTATCAGCTATCCCAAGAAATCTTATGGTTAAATAAGACATTTGAAAATCATATAAATCTTAAATTCCTTGCTACAAGAGTGAAGGAGGGTATTTCTGAGGAATATTGTTAATTTTTCAAAAGCCAACATCAAAGTGTACAAAAGAAGTCAGTTCTGACTTGTGTTTCCTCATTTTGACTTTCTAAACTATTAATTAGATTTTAACAGGATCTTTATCACTACAGCATAATAAAACCCATTTGAATAAATACGTTATTTAAAATTGTAAGTTTTTAACGTGTTCTTGTTGTCATTTCATGCATCTTACTATCATGTTTATTGTTACCTATGGTCTACATACCGTGTCCTTCCTCCGTACCTCATTTTCAGTCATAGTACAATTTATATATTTCAGTTTATTTTTATCCGTAAAAACTGCTCAAATCAGAATATTAAAAAATGTCCAGTCTATAAGCCGATACGGAGTACGCAGCAACAACAGAATTATACGATCACAATACCTTAATGTATCTAACGAAGCGTAACTTTAAAGAGGCCAGGTCATCACGAATTTACTCTCACACGAACAAAAGTTACAGTCGTGTAGCTTTCGTGGAAATAAACATACGCGACCACGCATTAAAGTCAACCCTCTGAGTTTACGCTCTCTCCGTGATAAATGTTATGGCATAATTTCACGGCGAATTGATCCAGTTCTCACTGCGGGAGAGTAATGCTTCGAGGCTCGTTTCAGTATGATCACGGAATCTCGTAGGAGACTCGCCGTTTGACGAGGCCGCTTTCATCGCAGCACGTATTCGCGCGTGGCATACTGTCTTTCCAAAACACGCGCCCTTATCTCGAGACTAGGCGTCTAATTAATGCTCTGGTCCTTTGATTACGACCAGAATGATTTTCTCCGCAGAGAAATACGACAGGAAGTGCACTTGATTCCTGCGGCCGGTTTAAATCGAGAAGGGAAATGCAAAGTAGAAGTTTTTATCGCGTCGCGTTTGTTTCTACGCCGCTCAGGTATTCCTATGCAACGGATCGTATTCTGATCTATGTCAAAATGATTACGCGGCCCTTTATATTCCCCGTAATAATTTGTTGCCCTTTCTTATGGTGTTTTATAAAGAGTTAATTATGTACTTTGTATTATTAAAATGGCTGCTAAAAGATGCATGTCCAATTAGGTATTATAAAACGCGTACCCTTATTATCTCTTTATTAAAGTTTGAACGTGAAAGATGCTGATAAATCATAATTGAATAAATCGCTAAAAATTATTTCCTTAATTAAGGTTGTTTACTTTAAGAGACTAAGGATTTAATATTTAATCAACATGGCGCGCTTTTATTGTTCTTATATCCTTATTCCTCTTATTTGTCACTTTTTCAAAACATGTGATTTCTACAAAACTTCACCCCAGTAAAATTTTCCAGAATACTAAACATTAAAATTTAGCTTACTGCTCTAACCTCTAGTTTGTATTATGACATACTTATAAGGTTATATGATTTTTATTGATCTTGTTCCTATAAACAAAGTAAAGACATATTCATTTCAACGTCCTAATAATGGTTAAAAAATATTGAAACCGATGAAATATGTTATATTAATTATTCATTACACTACTATTTCTTCTTTTCATAAAATGTTTAGATATCTGAATTTAACTCCCAATTTGATCACTTCGAATACTGTAAACAGCTGTCGTATGCAATTATTTGGCCTAATTAGAGTTTGCGATAGAATCCTTTACCTAACTGAATGCTGCGTCGTATTCCAGGATTAGAAATAATTAGCTAATCTAAAAGCTGCCAAGTTTACGCGGGGATTTTCGGATTATCATTGACAACGGTTACCGCTCCTACTAAAGCAAATGCAAGTCCAGAATATCTATGCTCACAATCAGGATTAGGATGAAAAGTAGATTGAAACCATCGTGTTTAACAAAAATTCGAATGTAAGAATCATTCTTCGAAATTTTTATGAGGCTATAGAAATGGATTATTGAATACAACTCGTACTTTTGGAATTAAAAATGAAGGATATTCAATGGTTAAAAAAATCGCCAATTAGTCAAAATAATCCCTAAGGATTTACGATGAGAACAGAATCCAAGCCAAGATTTTATATTCTTAATAAATATACTAAAGCTCATCATCAATCATTTCCTACAACTTTTCATTCGCAAAAGGATGATCAATTTGCGATGTTCGCTGCTCGCCTCCATTAGCTTTGAATGACAATGTAAGATCGTGGTATCTTTTCTTTTTCTTCTTAATATTTGTGACGTTTAGTTTAACCACACATTATAAAATTCTTTAAACGAGTAACCTTAGAATATTTAACTATTAGTATAAATTAAACTCTTAATTGTATTTTACGTGGAAAGAATCTTGGAAATAATTGGTTTAATTCTGTTAAATTTAAGGTAATAATCCTAAGAAAATTATTCTATACATATTTTGTCGGCTACTTCTTGGAAAAATCGACATCTTATTCCCTCGTGATAAGCGTTAAATATTAATTTGTTGCTTTTTTATTCAATAATGAGGAAATAATTCAAATTAAATATAAGATACTTTAAGAACTATTTTACGCATACAAATTTTTGAAATATTTTACATTTACAATTATTACGGTTTGGTCTCCTAGAAATTGGCATACTTGTCAAAAATAAATTACAACTTTACAAACCCGAGAATTAAAGACTTAGAAGATAAATCTTTCTTCTAATGTACTGTAAAATTTTATTCGCAATAAGACGTCTTTAAGATGATGATGAATCACAACAGCAACAAGTGAAATATCATTTTTGTTCAGTGATTCCTCTCTAGCATTTTAAATTTTCGGAAATTAAACAACGATTGTGGTTCATTTCATTTTAAATAAAATATCAGTAAATTATAGTTTCAAAATGTCTCTTTGTAAGTACAAATGAATATTTCTCCCTATATGCATAATACAAGACATTCAAAACGTAGTTGAGCAACGTATCAATAAGCACAATATTTTTAGTTTAAAAAACGAATATTTAATTTCGGAGGAATTAGTGTGTTTTCCTTATATTGAGATAAACTTTAATCTGTTTACGGTAAATTGTATTGGGCAGTACGAATGTCAAAGGATCGATATAAGGAAAAATCGATCCAATTATCCAAATTTGCAGCCATGAAACAAAACTCAAATGATCTAATTTTTGGAACTAATCTCCCCAATTAAGGAGACAGTAATTGGACCAGAAATTCCATCTCTCGTCATGCGCAGCATCTCCCACAAATGCAACAAGTAATTAATCCCCAGGGAGGCGGCACTTGGTTCGTCAATCGGAAGGATTGGATTTTGATACGTTTCGCAAATCTTTTCGGTAGCAAATCAATAAGTGACAAAAAGTGTTCGTAAGAACCATCCTTTCCGTTCAGAATGACCCCTATTCATTCCACCTGCAGCTGTAGGAGCCAATCACTCCCTTTTTCTACCGATTGGAAGAGTCCCACCTGCACCCACCGGCCACCATTAATGTTGGAGGGAGATGAATCCCCTGGCCCACTTCTGGGGCCAGGAACTTCATGAATATTCCCACCGCTCGCGTCCGTGCAGTTTCACTACACGGTTGAGGGCGGATTCGGAGCCGGATAAGGCAGCCGAAGGGCGTTTCCACGGATAACGAGGATTGGGTTCTTCCATCCCTCAATGAGCCTACGGAAGTCGCACGCAAATTATACATCTTCCATTCATCCCATCGCATTTGCCGGCGGAATCGGTCTTTCCTTCCATTATCTTCCGCGAGGAAATTAATGTACTTTACTCGGAGATTGGATTGTTTCCGGGAATTTTGCCGGATCGAATTTCTCTGTTTCCCGGTTCCTACTTTGTGAGTTTTTTTTCTCTTTCGATTCGTAGAGTTCGATGAACTTCCCTTATGCCCCATTTACCAGAAAGGATATGAACGCGTTCGTTTTAGGGATGTTATTCTTTTCTGCTATTTTTCCGCAGAGAGTGGATTATTCTCGAATTGTTAACGTAGGATGGCTCAAGGAAAAATTACTACAACCTTTACTTAAGAAATCATATCCTATTTCATGGTAGATCCATCCCACTGTAATAATTATTATATTTCTAACTACTTATATTCTTAATAAATCATAATGTTTCCAAAACATTAGTGTTCTATGCAATGGCATATATTCTTAAGATAATATAATAAATGCTTCTTCTTAAAATGTCTTTTCCTAATTTTTTCCTCTTATTATAGATTTATAATTGTGTAGTTTGAATTAAGAGATATATTTAACAGCGGTCATTCGGTAGATTCTCCCTAGGCTACGAAAATTATCCCAATAGATAGATGAAGCACTGTAATTTTTCTGTAAATTTAGGGAAATAATAAAATATTGATAAGGGTTATACGCTTAAATGTTCTGATTATAATCAGAAAAAAGCTAACTTATTTTATATACGATATAAATTTGGAATATTATTAAATTAATTTTTTAGGTTAGTTTTATCAAGTGAATATAGAATTTTTGTTAGCAGAGTAAAAATTGAGTGCACTATGAATGTATTCTTGAATTTGACATTTAATCGAATAAATTCCGTAGTTAAATCCATTTAATAATCATGAAATTACTCTTGGTATAAATCCTTGGATCTACATTTAAAATTATACTTTACATCGTTTCGTAGAATGTCAAGTACGATTCTCAGTTTTCTTTTAGTTGTATTCAATTATTAATTATAACGAACGGAAATATCAACCTATAGACCCTTACCTGAGGAAGTTAATCGGAAATTGCACGACCAAAATACACGGGTTATTCATTGCTTTCCTCCGCATCTTAAAAATAAACCCAGCATTTCCGGGTGTGCGGGCGATAAGATTCGAATTTATACTACGAGACGGAAAGGTTGCTATTGGATACGTCCCTTCAGGAAAACCGCGTGGGGAGATCATTAATTACTTACGAGATATGAATAACAAAGTCGAAAGATGTTTGAAAAGAAAATGAAACGCTGTGTTTCTCGCGGCGGATCTGCATGGATTATACGCCTTCCGAATTTATTTCGCTGGAAAACGCTTCGTATGAATATGTAGGAGTGGAAGAAAAGGTCAGTTGACGTAAAAACTTGGCGGTTTCGACACGCAAGCAACGGTGCGGGAGTTAATCTGCCGCGTTCTTTTTTCCGAATTTGAAAACATGTCTACGTTATTGTCCGCGGGGAGGAAGGACGGGAGGGACTTTTTAAAAAAGAGTTTTGCAAATAAAAACGGCAAAAATATGTGGACCGTACGGGCAAGTCTCCCATAATTTTCCCTTTCACATCAAAGGGAAAAAGACTTCCTTTGTTTTAGAGTATTCATTTCAGCGTGCAGGGAAGCTGAAAGGAAATTTATGGGGAGAACTTTGCATCCGCGATGGCGAGGAAAATATGACGGAGTTAAGTATAAATATACGTTCAAAGGTAATAGAGAAGGCACAAGGCTTTCATACGAACGTTCATGAATCGTACGCTGGTCTCATAACTTGGTGGCGTAAACGATTATAGAGATATTCAGTTAGCTAACTTCACCATAAGCGCTCAGCATAAGTCTATCTAGGTAGGGGAATCTAGATGGATTCTAATTCCATTAAAACTAGGTCGGAAATTAATATTGGCAAACTATTTTTTAAATGATTTTACCGTTTAATTTGCCAGAAAGGATTTTACAGGTAAAAAGTTTAAATAACAAAACGATTTGATGGAGAATTATATAAATAGGAAAATATATATAAAATTTCTAAGAAAAGTAATGAACTCATGGAAAAGCAATTAACTATCAAAATCTTTACAAGGAATTCTGGGAGCATTTAAAAAAAATCGATGAGTAATATTGGATTATTAAGCATGAGAATCATATTTCAATTTATATTTGATGATAGTATATTGTAATAGGAAATTGCAGAATTTTCATACCTAATTAGTGACTTAGATGCTTGATTTCTCAAACCTATATGGACTAGGAGGTTATTTATAAAATCATAGAATTATTATCATACAAACTGAGTGCTAAACATTCGATGCACAGCAAACTCCATGAATATTTTCTCTATAAGGTTTCTTTTATTTATTACGTTCTTATATAGCGTAAATTTATATGATTAATATTATAATGAAAAATACACAAGTAAAGTATCATAAACAAAATACTTCACTCTGAATTGCTTTACTAGTATCATTTATTTGTAGTTTTAACAAGCCATCATTCTATTGGATTTTTACTACTGTGGATCTAACATTAAGATCTAGAACTTTGAAGTTTCTTCCATTTACCATTAATCTGCATTATTAAAGAATATCAATTCAAGCATTATTTATAGTTATTCGTCACAGAGATTCGGTCTTTATATGATTTATTACTTACATATTAAACAAAATTAGTGAATTTGAAACATCCGTTATGGGGTTTTGCAAATTATCAATTTATTACAAATTGTATTATAAAATACATTTTCATTCGAAATATACGAACTCAAAATGTCATTTGTGGATGTGAAATTGGACAATCAAAAGTTTAGGGCAAAATATTCATACTTATGATATTATTAAGATTATCATACGCTATTAATTTCCACATACCAATCCGCATTTGTAATGAATTGCTGAAATCATGTCATATTATGCAAGAGTAAATTGTCAACATAACGGCAAATTGAAAGTATTATAAATCGTGAAAATACGAGCTCTTAATGGGCCTCTTGTTATAGAACAATGGAGAGACAAATTGACCTTTAAAATATCTCGCTCCATTACGTGCCATTCATCAAGCCCAGTTTATTTTTCCAAAATATTCCACCATGATATGAATTCGGGTACAAATCTCTTCCATTGAAAGCCTTTTCTGAATCAATTGCGGATGAAATCCCAAATTGGAGTCTTTCTAAACCTTTCACGTGCATGAAAAACGAAATTCTAAGCATTCCACTCGACGCTTAGTTAATTGTTCGAAGTGAAACTGGAAAATGAACAACGAGTAACGACGCATAGAGTGACATGCTACATTTCAATTAGCGTCGAAATTATCTCTCATTACAGCGTTTTATGCTCCCGAATCCGTACGTCAAAATAGTTGATTTGAGAGATATTCAAGTCAACAACAATGAGAAGCATTGGAGAAGATATAAACCCCTGCTCTCCCGGATATGCATTCATCTGTTCGACGGAATTCCAAATCCCTTTCCGTAAGACAACTCAGCAACCTGTTATTCCGGCTGATCTCCATGAATTGGAATTAGTCCTTTTGAAGGCGCTGCTGTTATCTCGGGAACGAGGCCCATTCAAGTCAAAGGATAAGAGACTGTCGTAAACAGTGCTCGTGATTCTAAATCGACGCCTCGTAATCTTTAACTTCGGAGGATTGGGAGTCACTTGGGAGAGACAACAGGATCCGTGGAATTGCTTCCTCCAATTACTGGGAACTTCAATTCACGATGGTGCGATGGCTGTGAAAATTACGATGAAATAGGTACACGAGGATGCACGGAAACCAGCTCAAGTATTTCTTGTAGAAATATTTTTGGAGGTATTTTACGTTTCCAACCAATAATTAGGGACGCATGTGACGAAATCATTTCAAACTCTCTTTCGATTTGGAAAATTCAAGTGAAGTACATCTCTCACTCATTAAATATAAATCGCGAGTATGCTGAATAATTTTTGTTTATTCCTTATGATTATATTAATAGTTTCAACATTTCTAATCCCCTACCGGCTCTTGTGATACCTATACGTGTATGCAAACCAATGTACGTGATTTTTAAAATTTGTATCCTTCAGTTTATGCAACCGTTTATTCATGCTGACGAACAGTATTCAGAGAAATAGATAGAAATGTATACCAATATTTAAAAAGAATATAGAAAAAAGGATTGAATATCAATTTAAAGAGTACGGTATAGAACTCAACATGGAAATTAAATATAAATTTAAATAAGTGTTTAGTAAAATTTTTGTAGTTTAAATGCATAGAATGCTGAATAGTGGTTAGTAATTAGTGATTGAAATCAGAAACTTTGTTTCTTTAGTACATAGGTATATAATTGAATCAATGAATCAAAGCTTTTATAGAAGATACCAACGTCTGTTTTTGTAGATGAATAATGAATGATTCTGACTCAAAAGAAGATACGAATTGAGCTGTGGTCAGAAACCGCAACAAGACATTAAGACGAAATTATTATGATTAATTGCGTGAAGAGGAAGGAAGGAGAAGAAGAAGATCAAGAAGCCATTAGAGGTCGAGGAAGAGGTTGCTAATTAAGAACTGAGGAAGGAAATGGTGTGAGGAAAGTCAGAAGTGAAATCCGACACGATTCCTCAAAAGGAAGTTAAGTAGAGAGAACAAAAGGATTTGTGGAAGTTAAATGGGGACCACCGAAGGGAGAAGAGATAAAAAAATATCCTCGAGGGAGGGAAAGCTTTGAGGAAAAACGAGGAAAGTTAGCTCTCACCCTTTCGCACCTGAGCAACGTATCGTAAAAGGTAGAAGTGATTCAGACATGCAACTCTCCCAACAGGTCCCACCCTTCCTTTGATTCTAACATATGTGACCTTCGTTAAATGTATAAATTGAATCAGATGTATCACACTGCATTTAAGCCACCATGACTATATTTTTCCATCATTTTTTGAAGTCAACGACGAGATATTCATCTAATAAGTAGAGATATTAAATTACAAGTTCAGAAAAAAGGAATTCATTCAAAAATTTATATGCATAGAACCTAGTTAATCAGCTTTAATTCTGTATATTCCTTTTTGATAGTGTATAGCTAAGGAAACTCCTCTCTTATTATTAAATCATTGATTGATATGAGCGACTGTTGACCAAAATGAAAATTTTTAGATCAGAGTCTTCGTTAGGAATTAAATCTCAGGAGAATATTCGATGAAATAAAAAAGAACGATATGATTAACACAAAGCCATTTTGCAGCAGAAGTAGAACCTTTCTATTTCTATCATATTTTTTTCGCGGAATTGCAATTCATCATGAAGTTTTAATACCCTATACTATCTCGACTCTGACAGCAGCTGTTTCATTTCTGTACTCGCGGTGACAAAAGAGGTGCGATTACGCTCACTTGAGTGCAGGGCCGAGCAGAGCCCATTGTATCGGTGTTGGGCGGCAAAGAGCCTTAATTCCTGACCATATACATGGGTCATGAGGGATATTCCCCATTCGTGTGAGTGGCCTTCTACATATGCATGAGGCGAAGTGACCTGAAGAGAAAGGGGTTTGATGGGCGTGTGGAAAAGCGAGCTTTCGTCTCTTTACGCTGAAAAAGGGTCCTCGAGCTGTAATAACCTTATATTAATGGATTCGGATATGAAAAATTGTTGCCTTGGGATTAATAGCCTTCAGCTAAATCTATGTGAGGATAGAATCAGTGGGAAATATCATTTCGAATCCCAGAAGCCTTTTGGACTCCGAAATCTGTTTTACGGACATCAGAAGGAATTGGAAACTATTTTACTTTTACCTGATCAACTTACGATCTTATTGAGACCTAGAAAGAGATTTTAATCAAACAAAATGTGAACTTTAGATGGTAATTTTTGAAATGTGAGGAATACATTTTATCATTAATCATGAATAATGAATTGTTACGCTTACATTTGAAATTTTAAATGAGTGAACTATTGAATGAATTAAGAAATTATAAATTTCTAGCCAATGAATGCAATTTGGACATTATATAACTAAAAGTAACGGTAAATTTAAAAAGGACTAAAATTTTAAGGACAGTTGTAATAAATTTCAAATTTTTTTTGACAAACGTATAGAATCAATAAATACTTGGATAAAAATAAATTTATTTAAAGATGGATCATCAATTAATCGAACGAAAATGCATGTATTGAAGTGTTTATTCTCCTATCTCATTTTGAAGAAGTTGTCAACTATATCCACCTTTATACACATAAGACAATCACTTTTTTTAACAAGTGATACATAAAAATAGAAATTCTAATTTAAAAAAATAAAACTTTTATTATTTCAAATTTTGTAAGTCACTCACACATTTCAAATGTAAAATATGATTTGCAAGCCGTAACTCGTTCTTCGATAGATGACTTGTTAAAAACAGTTATACAAAAACCAATAATATATTATATATATATATATATATATATATATATATATATATATATATATATATATATATATATATTAGGTTTGTTTTGAATGTTTGATTTTATGCTTCTTAATCGCAAGTACGAAATATGTTAGTTTTCAGTTCACGCGCCTAGTTATTCTTGGTTCAATGGTTCGATTGCGTGATAGAATACAAGCCGCGTATATTACAGGAATATTCTAAAGGTCAAACAGGTAGTTGTCGCACATCCCGCCCTCGAATTAGCATACAGCAACACGGACAGCATTTATTTACAGGTTAGGATGTATCTCACGCAGCTGTTCGTCCATAAAATTTACAATGCTGCCTCTAAGAGATTGTAGTAGAAGCATTTCTAGCTGAAGGGAAGCAGTGTTTATGCTAAGGCAATCGTTGCTTAAAGCGGAGAATACTAAAACCTGAGCTCATAAATTGCTCGGTTGATAACAGGCTCGATTCGTACACCAAGGAAAATATAATTCCATTTGACTAAACGTTCTGAGTTATCTATCCGCATTTAAGGTTCATACGACTACACAAAGGATATTTCAATCCACGTATACCTCTTCATTAATCGGCAATAAATATGATGATTTAATTATAGATAAAATCGCATGGAAAATCATTTACTTCCAAATTAGTGGCCATAAATATGCTAATTAATCCGTAACACACTTCTTGTTGTTATAAAACACCTAATTGTCAAAACATGTTATCATAT
Source organism: Pantala flavescens (assembly GCA_020796165.1). NCBI lineage: Eukaryota > Metazoa > Arthropoda > Insecta > Odonata > Libellulidae > Pantala > Pantala flavescens. The sequence goes on along the minus strand of CM036884.1, from coordinate 8,436,998 downwards.
ATCCCTTATTAGTCTTTAGTACAATATGACTTAAAGATTAATTAGAAGTTTCTTATCAAAAACACAGGATTTAAACATAAATTGATAGAAGTAATGTGCTTCGTACTAGATTTAATATCGGCGAAGAGCCGGATGGTTGCGGGAAAGATACATAAAGGATATTGCTATCGATGTGGTTGAGATAGAAGAAGAGAATTTCGCTTTATATGAAAAGATGTTCTTCCTTGTTATGAAGGAGAGAGATTAATAAATAACATTCTCATTCGGTCGATATTAAGACCTTTCCTCTTTCATTTAATCAAAAGATTTATCGCTCGAGGAACGACACACAACAAAGAAGTTACATCACTAAGCCGGAAAAGAAACACTAAGATTAATAATCGAGAAGGTATTTAATAAACAGTTACTTTCATGGTATTCACCGTTTCATTATTGGAATGGAGGCATTCATATTAATTTTGAAATTTTCCGTGCTCCGAATGGAAAAGCTCCCAAAATTCTCATCATGACTTAATGGCCGAAGGACATCCATCCAAAGGACGTCTTCTTAAGCAGCACGAAACTGTCTTGAGCCAACAAACTGCTCGCGCCTTTTCAAATAATAAATTCAACGTCACTTTGTTTATTTGTATATAAGAACGATGTCTCGTGTCAAATGATAAGTCAAGAGTTATAACTCGTGAGGGAGACGAAGGCCCGGAGGTTTTTCGCACGGATTGCTAGTGTTTTCAAGAAGCAAGTGTTTGTGAATTACAAATGAATCGCTGGTGGGTGAGAAGATTGAAAGAAATGCTTTTATAACTTCCTTGTTTCCATAGTTCTGAGCAGATATCTATATCTTATTTGAAGTCGATATTCATTAGATCCCCTTGTTTAATAAGTTAAAGCTTTTGTAACCACCTAAAGAAAGACCACCTCAAATTTGTTTAAAGACATTTGCCATCCTTAAAGAAACATACAAACAACTGATATTCGCAGAATGCTGTTTGTAGATTTTTAAAAATTCTGATTTTTTCCTGATAATTTTTCACTTGAAATCCGTTAGTCTTTTTACTTAATTTTTCTATTCACTTCGAATCAATTCACTATACACCAGAATTTCAAAATTTTTAGACATACTATTTGAACATTTTCATGTTTTTCAGAGCATATAAAGATTTCAGAATCCTCAAAGAAACTCAAATACACAGTTACTTAATACTCAAACAGATAACGAAGAACTGAATATTCAAATATAATGGTATTATTTCAGGTAGCTAATTGGAACTTTAAATACGAAATTATTTTGTTCCAGTAAATTAAAATTTTTAACGCGTGATAAAACTCATACTTTATATTTATATTAATTTAGTCAAGGAAAGTGGGTGTATTAATTAAATGGTTTTTATTATTCAGAATATATGATGAGGAGATGAGTAAAAATACTTCAAACATACATTTCCTTAAATGAAGAAAAATCTAAACTATGTTCTCATTCTTTCCTGAAAGAAAATAAAGTAGATAAGGGTAAATCCACGCTAGGAATAATAATTAATTAAATATTCTCTAAATGGATAGCATAGCTTAATTACAGTAATCGATCATGAAAACGTGACTTTTATTCTTAAACCAGAAAGTGGAATTAATTCTTAACGTGATTCAATTTGTTAGACAAATATAATCGTCCAGAAATTTTTATATTCATCCTCCAGGTGAATTCTTTTTATTCCCGGTACAACAATAATTCTTATGAAATACGACTTTTATATTTCAAAAATACATTCAAAAGTGCTCCTCTACAAAAGTGTTTTTCAGCAGTCGTCAAGCGTATATGGCTTTGAATCGAATATTTGTATGAAAAGAATTCTTAATTAAATATTCCAAACTTCCAAATTTTTAAACGCGAAATATAGAGGGATGTTTTTTATCTACGGCCTTGGACCTTAATTAAATGCAACCCTCACATCTCTCTTTTTGAATAAATTTGTAATACAAAACTAAATCTGAATATCATTTCCTATTATGATCATCTTTCGCTTTGAGTTTCATGTATTTAAATTCCGGTAGTTCCCAATCCCTCTCAATTAAATATGGGTTATTGATTAATTAGTTATGGTGGAACTCTTACAAAAGCTCTTGTTTATGAAACTCCGAATGCGTATGTATAAAGCTTTTAAAATTCATTAAATCCTCTTTCCTCTATATTTCAGACCATAATGGTAATTGGTAACCTATTTTTGTTCCATTGTTACGTATCAACTGAGCGAAAATTAAATTTACATTCATTTAGAATGGTCAGATTAAGTTCTCCAATAATAGCATCAACTTGATTATATCTTTAATTTTTGTTTTATTCGATTAAATTGGTAATTAGAGTTTAATTTAATCCTTGTAACCTCATTATGAAACATCAAAGTTCATATTCTACACCGAATCCCAAAGTAATTATCCAAAAAGTTATGAGAGTGAATTTAACTACGTATTTTCCAATTATTTAAAAAGAGAAAATTATATATACACGGAGAAAATATATATGAACTTATAAACTATGAAATTAAAGACAGTATTTCAACCTAAGAAGGGATTTCAAAGATTGTCAACAGAAAAGAAATAGTGGAGAAGTAAAAAAGAGCTGAAAGTTTGCTCTTCGTCGTAACATCTTATTACTTCGAGTAAACAAAGATCTCTGCAAAAAAATAAAACAAAATATAAGGACGGCGTAAAATCTCTTCCAATTTCTATATTAACCAAATTTCTTCGAATAACTATAGAATAAAAGTGAAATTAAATACACAGCAGTTAGGTGAACAAGGGATAAAGATATGGAAAATTTCACAGAATGAAATGAAATATTATTCCTCAGAATTTCTCGATGGAGAAAACGAAATTAAAATTGACTGATATTTATCAATTCCTCGGTAGTATAGTGGTCAGTATCCCCGCCTGTCACGCGGGAGACCGGGGTTCGATTCCCCGCCGGGGAGGAAAACTTTTTGCTGATCCTAATCGTAATGATCTCCACTCTTTTTATTCCATTCACATTATTTTATACATTTTAATATTCTTATAAAGATTTTTCACCTTAATTAACCGACGCTCGGAAGACAATGGGTACGGAATTAAATTGGTTAACGGGGACTGTATTCAGGATTCGTGTAGACGATGGAGAATTTGGGATTATCCCTTTCCAAGAAGGATACAATGCTCATTTCGTAAGCAATACTTCCGCTATCAAGGGTGTCCAAGAGGGACTCAGGAAGGTTGTTCTGTCCCTTGGTAATCTCATAATGCTACTGTCCTTAAAGTTGCCCTTCTGCTATCTCAACTTAGTGGTTGGATTTCCTGCCCCGAAGTCGCTGGATAAAGGTGATGTTCATTGTTCCCTTAGAGGAAAATTAGAGTTCTTTCACCAATTTTAATTGATTTTCTTTCAATTTTATTTAATCGTAAAATTTAATATGTCGTATTGTGAGAATAATGGCATTGAAAGTATGAAGTCATTTATCTTCGTTTACTGTTGATTTAGTGATACAGAATTCCCTAACAATTTTTTTTCAACGCGAAAGGTGTAAACTGATCGAAAGATTGAGGGTAAACTGATATGAAGGAGAAGAAGGGGAAGGAAGTGTTTTGGCATAAAATGTTAGTGTGCCCAAGTTTTTAGGAGGCGGAACGAGATTACCAAGGATGAAGAGTTGGATGAGGATTGATTGGCTGTCTTCTTAGCCTCCAGAAATGGAACGAAAGAGGGAGAAAGTGTTCATCAAGGACGTTGTATCGTTTACTTTAGAGTCGCCGAGATTAGAGGCAGTCAAGGGCGTGGAAGAAATGTAAAATGAAAGTGTGATAACTGAAAGGAGGGCGTTATATTAATGGAGGGTGTGGGGAACAGGGCGGGGCCCGAATAAAATAATGCAGATTGATTGATGGGAAGGATTAGGACGCCATTTTCTCGAATAAGGGTTATGCCCGACAATAAAGCTATTAAAGGGGTAATTAACGAGAAAGGTGTGATTAAAAATACAGATTTAGTGGAGCGGGCGTTCCGCTTTAATTTGCATTGAAGCTTCCAACGGAAATCTTAATTAAATGGATGAGCATTTACGTAAGTTGCTTTTAAGTGAACGCTCGTCGACATCTCTCGAAAGTTTGTTGTTCTGTCCTTTAGCTGTTCTCGTGTCTAACTTGCGGATTTCTTGACGAAGTGAAGTGACGTATCACTATTATGGGATGTACTTAACAGACAGTAACAGACAGCTACCAAGTTGAATAAGAAGATATTTTCAAAGTAGTGAGTATACTTATGATTTTTTAAATGGAATCGTACTTGATGGGCATGGTAACCCAATTATGATTGGCTTTAAAGTGATTGTTATCTCCTAAAACCGCTAATCAGATATTTCTAATCGTTTTAATAAAAAGAATAATGTTCTAATTTCTAATCATTTCTTATTTCCAAACACATTAAACTTTTGCAATGGTAAACAATTAGTAATTAATAGCCCCTTTAGCCCATAATTAAACTATTTCAGTGAATAAATACCTCATTACCTATTTTTCCAAATAAGACCGTATAAGCAGTAACGAAAGAGTATTATCATTGTTTCAGTTAGATTTCATGCAAAATGGAAATAAAAAGAGTGCCTTATTATTTAAATTTACATTTGAATGTATGGATACAAGAATTTAGGAATACTGTAGCTAATAAATAATACAAAATACTCAGTGAAAATAATTCCGATCGTAATAAAATAATTAGGAAATAAACATACAAGGATAAATTTGTGAAATCGAATCCCTCTCTTGTCTACTTGGATAAAAAAATTTCAAAATATATTTGACACACGTTTATTTTTGAAAAGATTCTATATCTGAAATTCAAATTCAACGATGATTAAACGTCAAAACTACGCTATTTAAGTTTCAATTGAGTTAATAAGCCAATCTCTCAGTTGATTAGAATGATAAATAGACCATAAAATTATCTCATACAGTTTATAATGTCGTACATACTCTATTAAACTGAATGCAGCAAATGTTAATGGACCAAAATGAGAGACATTTATCGCTACATAGTGCACATGTTATGCGTTTCCCGGAGAAAATAAAAGACCGGGCGTGGGACGGAATACATTTCAGGAGACGTCAAGATTTATCTAAAGGGAAGCTAAAAGCCATTATGAGCTTCCTGGATTCCGGTCAGTTCCGGTCAAAGCGAGGATTTCACACGTGCCCTCAGCCTTCATGTAGTGGACAGACTTCAATTTCGGAAGCAATGATTTTCATAGGGGCACTGTTTCTGATTCTCATGTAAGAGTCAAAGGTAGATATGATAATCATATAACGAATTACTTCAACATTTAATGCCTGTTTTAAAAGACTAATGAATTAAGCTTCATAATTCTACACAAATAGTGCGATTTTCCGCGTAATGAAATAATTGCCATTCAGGTACAAAGTAAGCTTTCGGGAAAAACCAATTTTTTTGTTCTTTGAATTAATAAATTAATTACTAATGTACACAGAATGCAGAGTAATAATTCTTCTGCTTTAATTTAAAATCAATTTTCATAATCAAGATAAAATTACATTTACAATTATTTTCATAAATTAATAAATAAATTGGCTCAATATCATGGCCGAATATTATCACACCTGAAAACTGTACACTCGTTCTTTATTTATTGATATTGTAGAACACGGATTAATAACATTAACTCCTTATGTTTCTCTTTCTAAGAAGAGCTAGAATCAAACTAAAGATGAAACAAAGAAATGAATTTTATCATATTGAGTTTCTGCCAAAAAAGCAGGTTGAATCAACTGCTAAGTCTGCATTCGTGGTGTTTTAATATAAAGTAGGTCATATCATGTAAAGTACATATAAAATTTAAACTAAAGTTCATGTGAGTGAGACTACGGATTAAAACACTTAATTTGATTAGCGAAAAGAAGAAAAAGTCACTTAAAATTACCAGAAACTTAGAATTCGACCAGGAGGCTGCAGCTTCTTTAACTTCGATTCATTCAACCAATCACCTAACTCGGCACAGGTTGAATCGTAACTTCAAATCGCAAATTCTCAAAGTTAAACATTCATCATCCGAAAGGCGAAGGTTTCTAGGGAGATTGAGGAAAAATACCCTCCAGCCTCTGAGATTCTAAGAAATGCCATTTAATCACGTATCCCTGGAAGCGTCGGGAAGTAAAACAAAAGAAGACGTAACTCCCGATCGAATATTCTATCATCCCCGTTTCCCAGACGATCGTTCATTACTTTACGACGCAGTATTACCTTTGGAGCGATCGATTATGGTTAACCCCCTAAACGGGTATTGTTAGAGAGGAAACGCCCTCTTTCGGCAGCGAAAAAAAACGATCGGAATTCTCTCTTTTCCGATAGCACATCCAATATGGGCGTGGATCCTCAGAAAGTCCGCTAGATTGGCTTCCAGGGTTCCTAATTCCTCTTCGGATCTCCTTTGATGGAACTTCGTGGAAAGAGTGGATCTATTAGAGCGTGACCGTCCTTTCTCCCTTATAATAAAAAAACGAGCAACACAGCCCGTAAAAGCGAGTGGGATGGACGGAACAAATCACACCACGTGATAAAATTTCATCGCTTCTTTGGTAGATTCCTTTTAGATCCCGGGCTCTGTCCAGGAACGGGAAATCAACAGTAAAAAGGGTCTATGGTTTGTGAAAGGGAATAAAGGACCATCGTAAAATTTTGACGGTTTTCTACGTAACCGCGTGTGCTACTCGACCGTAAGTGGCTAAGCACGTTCACCGTGATTCCGCTTTATGTGGTGGGAGTTTAATACTTAATAAAAGAGCTTAAGAATGTACAGTGCGAAATTTTTAATATAATCAACTCCGAGCTCGGGATGGTAAATGAAAAAAGAACTGTATCGTAAAATTTTAAATGGCAGTGGATCTGATTCGCGGAGATGACTTTGTGATTGTAAAAATAGTGTTGTCTAAATATATATTAATAGATCGAATAACTGAAAGAGTAGGATTAATGAAACGTATTTAATAATGAAAGTGCGGAAAATATAGGATAAATATTGCTAGGAGTCGGGTAAATAATAACACGGGGACTCCTTCACATAATGAGTCAAAGCAGGACATTGAGAATCCTTAGAAAATTTTAAAAAGATCCATTCTTGGATTCATTTTAATTCTAATTTTCTTGAGTATTTTTCTCATTGAATTAGACGAAAGAATTTTGAACGAAAGAAGAATTTGAGACAGCAGTTATTAATATGGTACTAAGATAATAATACAAATAAGCCAATATTACGAGAAACTATTTTTTGGATAAACTCACCTCTAGAAATTATGAGTATACTTCAATGCAATTATGAATGCTGAAAGATCGGGTATTAAAACAATAAGAATATTGTTGGATTAAAGATCTCGGTAATAATTTACCTAATGGAGAGAAAATTTTCTAAACAGAAAAGTTAAGTTGAGACAGCATTGAGGGAGACATGATAGAACTTATTCCGTGTGTACAGTACACATGTGAAGTGAACCACTTAAGTAACATCATCAAAATAAAACAGTGCCTATATGATGAGTAATGAACAGCTATAAAAGTTTTGAAAGCACGGATTCATGGATTAGACACAAACATCGGTTTATTCATGTGGTTTTTTTAAAAGGTGGCGGAAGGACTAACCCTTTGCTGGCATAAAAGAGATTTAGACGATATAACATGGATTCGGGAAGTGAAACTGAGAATATACTCGGAAAGACGAGAAGGCAACGCCCTTCCGAAGGAAGAGATTTAGGCGATAAAAAATCGGGAGATAACTCTTTCTAACATAACCTAAGTAAGGGCGTGATCTGTTGCGATCACTTATTAAAGAGATGATTGATCTTTGCGAGAAAGCGGACTCAATCTACCAAATGGACTTCGAAAGGCGAAAAAAATCGCCGTGAAAGATTTATCGGGAAATTCCCCGAATATTTCGCGTACCGAAGGCGTCAAGAGGGACGGCGTCATGTAAAACAAAAGAAGGATGATAAAAGTGATTCCCACTTTGCTCATCGGCCAAATGGAGTAGATTGGCCATCATCTGCGAAAAACAAACTTTTCCATCGAGAGTTTTTTTTTTCGTTTTCTTAATCTCTCGCTCTTTGATGAAGCTGTTCACCCGATGAAGCAGATGCGGGAAGGAAAGTTTCCAGGAAGAAATCATCAAGTATTACTTGATAAAAGAAATTGATGCCATTATAAAATAAAGCAGAGATTTGAGGCATCTAGTTGAATTGAAAATATTTGCAACAAATATCTACAAATAAGGTTTAATGAAAAAAAAAATCAAGTAATCATAAAAGTGTTAGATATCTGTGATTTTGATGAATAACCTGTAGATGCACTGATTTTCTCCAAACTTAAGTACCAGAAGTTATAATTACCCAGAATTTCACTAGGTTAAAATGTAATATGAGATAATGCAGTGAAGGGACTATTTTCTCAAAAGAATATTGAATGAGATAAGAGAAAAGAATTCCAAATTTAAAGGAAAACCAGACAGTTTTACTACTATATATATAATTGGGATGTAATCTTTTGATTTTATTATATTCATTAATGATAATAATATTAAATGAGCAGGATTTGTAAAATTCCGAAAAATAAATAATGAAATTAATAATTAATAAGATATTTAAAATATATATGTATATATAATATAGAAAAACACTATATCTTCTGTAAACGGATTTTCGTTCAATATTTAGAGAAATTAAGTTCAATCTATCAAAATTTTTACTCATTTTTCCTTTGTTTACATAACCTAAACCCAGTATCAAATAGACCAGACACATATGCAATTGAAGGTCTAGGCTCAATCTAAACATGCAAATCGATGGCTTCAATACGTTTCCATTCCGCGAATAACAGCCGAGGAACGGGCTCTGGTTTATTCAGCCCGAAAACGATAAGGGAGGGCGGATTCTACCATAAAGTTCCGTCCAAAAAAATCGGAGTAACACGCCCCTCCACTTAGCCCCGAAACATTTCCTTTTGTTTTTACCCGTTTTTTAGCGATCTGGCAGCCACGTCGTATTTGTTCTCGGATGTGTTGGTTTCCCCTCGAACTTGTTACCATAGAGAATCGATCAGTTGCGAGCGAAGGCGGTTAGCCAAAGACTTCCATTCACTCCGCGAGAAGGTTGAGAGTTTCTCGCGAAGGAGGGAAGGAATATTCCAGTTCATCTGCAACCCTTTCAAGTCGACGAGATTCAATTCCGTTTATTATTCTTGAGAAACCTGAAGAGCTGCCTTTCTCTCTAAATGTTGCATTTACTGAGACTCATTGGTGCCTTCGCTCGAGAGAGATTTATCTTTCGCGAACCAAGTATGTGAGTGAGAAAATAAAGAAATGTGAAATGAAACAGTGGATTCTGCCACCAGGCTGTTTTGTTTCATTCGATATTCAGTTATGCATTAAAGTGTGAGTAGAGGTTTTGAAACAGTGAAACGAATACGATCATGCGCTCAAAGTTATAGAAAATATTTTTAAGGGATTGAAGATGGGTAGAATCTTTGATGTTTTCCATGATAAAACCAAGGTTATTCAATTAAGATAATGAAGTCAGCGGTTGAAGGAGAAGTAAGTAAGTTTGTTCAACGCTAAGTATGAAAAGATCAAAGAATTTCTTGCATACAAAGTGAGCTTTTATAAGAATGATGTTACACTTATATTAAATTCTAGAGCTCATGATATAAAGGAATATTTATGGTTTATAATATTGTTTAAAAATTCCATTAAATTTATATACTTCAATAGTTGTGTAAGGAAAAGGAAAATTCCATATATTCTACCTCACTTTGCTTTGATCACAATTTTATGAGTTTACCAAATAAACTTCATAAAAAGACTTACTTAAATTAAAACACTATACAATAAACCATTATATAAATAATTGATTTTCATTTAATAGACTTGCTTGGCATGAGCAGATCCATTTCATCCAAGCTTTGGAAACGAAATACAGAATTACTTACATAAATATTAACGAAATATGATAGAGAAACAAAGTTTTCTCCTCTTCGATAAATATGCTGAATAAAACCTTTACCTAAATAAAAAGATTCGGAATCGGTGTCATAAATGATACACAGAAGCAATTGGCTGATATTTCCTCGGCATCTTTCCCGAACGTGGAAGAGTATCTTCCGCTGTCAAACCGCAGAAGGTGATATTCCCTCAAAACTCAGATCTCAAATCTTTGCCATCCATTCCCTTAGGGAGTTGGAAATTTAGTTTGGAATCAGTTCAACGTAATTCAATTACGGACTTCTTCGGAAGAGAGGATCTATCGGTTCTAAAAGGATATGAGGATTTGGAGAGGAAATATCACAAGGAGTGATTCATCACAACTGGAGTTACGAAGTCAATTCATCTGATATAAAATGTATGATAATTCGATGGGAAATAAGAGTCAATCACCTCTCATGATCAAACAAAATCTAAATTGCACTAAAGATCGACATAAGTTAATTAAGAAATATTTATTCGAATTTGGAGATCCAATTGACGAGAAAATCTTCAAGAGTCGATCAAAATCAGGCTATTTATGATCAAATGACAAGAAAAATACTAAAACAAAAAACGAAAATATTATCGTTAATCATTAACGCATGGAATCATAAACTAGTGCACATTTATTAAGTAATAAAATATTTTATATTCCCCAACCATTAGTACTGCTTATAACTTTTAGGTATTTATTATAGTGTAAAAATCCTATTATTCTAATTACTTTTTATTATCTTTCTTCTTGAAGGATATGTAGATATCATTCACAATATTCCTTTTTAAATGTACGAAAATTACATAAATTGAAAAATTTTGGTAGATGAAGTTTAATGATATTAAAATAAGCGATAATAAACGGTTCTCAGATAAATTTTTAACATTATATAAATAGTAGGTAATATTTTTTAATATTTAACCAAGTTCAATATGTTACACAGCACTGTTCAAAATACTCTCAACACGTTTCTATTCTCATTTTCATTATTTGGAACACATAAAGGAAGTATCTAAGTTTTCACATCATACTTGTATAAGTTTTAGATTTTTTTATGACATTAAACGTATGACCTTGCGGTGAAATGTTCAAGATCATTCTTAATGCAACAATTATAAAGATACTAAAAATATCGAATTTCATGAATCAACCAAAATTAAATCTCATAAACGCAGATGATGTTTCCAAAAGATGAGTCTATCAATTTTGATTTACCTGATTACGAAATTTCGTTCAGATTTAACCGCCGGAATCAAAATTGATTTCCATAGTGATATCTGATACAGGGAATAAATCAATTCCCATACATTGAAGATTAATGTGGAAATGGTATTCGATCAATATGCAAAACCCGAATCATTCGTAATGCAAATCAATCCCGAGTTTGATTTCCCTCATGGCATCAATCACATAAGCGAAGAAGTGAATCCTGGAACTTTTTCGCGTAAGGCCACGTAAACACACGTTTTCGGATGAGATGCACGTCACGTGATGTCACAGATGATATTAAAAAGGCATCGAATAAGTGAGTCTCGGAGAACTTCAACGTGATTTCCCACGAGGTCTTTGTTCATTCAACTGTCCCCAAGAGAGAATGCCTACTTTTAATGTCTGGGACGACGTATTCTTTCATTGGACGAAGGAGATGTCTATTTAGGGATGGATCGATGAGGTACGTACCAAAACAAACCACTTCCTCCTCAGCATAATAAGGCCGAGTTTCCTGTTACGAAGAATTTTCCAGGATTCGGTAATATTCAAGTGAGAGAGATGTGTATAACTTTCTTTGGAAACAGAAAACATGGATAAGAATGAATAATACAACCTATTATGAAAGCTAATTCTTTGTGTACACCACTAGTTATTATTTCGATATTAAACCTATTTGACAATCCTTGTTTATGAACAGCATTATTATTAATATCAGAGAAAGGTAAAAATTCATGTGTTAAATAATAACTCAACAGTTTCATGAGATATGAAAATATTCACCTCTATTTACTATGTTTCACATAAGCTTGGACGTACGAAAATGTTTGGTAATAGAATTAATTGATTTCTTTTAGTTCTTGTGTTACTTTAAATCCTAAAGAATTACGGAATGATTTATACTAGATTAGGATATAAATGGTTTATCCCATACTACTAGGCGTGTGTATACTAAAATTTGGATAATTAGGAAATTGATGATTAAAAATTATCAAATTAAATACACGAACCTATTTCATAGGTCAATACTTTATACATATCAGAGCCATCGAGTTAGAAAATTACAGAGAATAAAATTGTTTACTGATGTCGGAATTGGAAATTCACCAAATATTGAATTTAATGAAATATCCATCCAAAAATTAATGATATTTATATTTCTCCTATAATAACCGTATAAATAATAATTATATTCGACTGCATAAAGTGGTAATGGCTAATAGAACGATACTCTAAACTTCATGTAGGTAGTTATTCGAATTTACTATATGTAAAGAAAATATTTGCCATGCGATATAACTATGGGTCAAAGAACTCGTTACAAATATACCCATTGCAATTAAATAACTCAAATGAAGTAGGAAAAGGTAGTTATTTTTAGACTTTTTTTTTCTATAGGAGCAATGGTGCCTGTAGGAGCAACAGTGCACGCTTTTTACTGCAACCTCTATCTCATTCGCGAAATAGCCTCAATATATATCATTCATTGAGAACCATCAATGAAAATGACGGAATATATATAACATTACCGATCCGAAATATATCAACATGAGAGACAGTGCATCCAGCCGAGTTTGGGACAATTCCGCGTTACAAAGCGTACGAAATAAATCAAGTTCAGAGGATGGATTTAAACATTACGGTTGGGTTAACCGCGAAAGAGCGACATGTGGGCATTTATCCGAAAAACTGATCAAACACGCTTATCGACTGATCTTCCATTCTGGCGACACCCCTCGAAGCTCCGGAGGAGATTTTACCGATTCGGAAATAACAGGAATAAATAGTGTTTAATTTTTCGCATCTCTTTGATTAATAGGGGAAGAAGATAAGAGCAGCTGACACAATTACAGAAAGCGGAAACAATGTCGACGGCCCCAACTTGATTTCCCACGCGAATTTAATTGGCGTCTGACGGATTTGGTTTGAATAATTGGCTGTGGACGCGTGAGGAAACACTCTTTAGGAAGACACCCAAAGCAGATCGCCAAAGGATCTTGAATGGATTACGCGGCAGATGGAGCGGCAAATTATTCAAACGGCTCACTGATTTCGAGTCGAGAAGAGATTAAAATTGGAAAGCCAATCGATTTTTGTTTACCGAAACAAATGCTCGCTTTCAGATATCGCTCCACAAAGGGTTCCGCTTTAGTCATTTGGAATTCAACACCCGATGATGTGACGACTTTCTTAAATCGATTCCGCTTATGAAACCTGAGCTATTCAGTGAAATCAGGTATGAATTGTAATTAAATATTTATGTTTCTCATTCTGATGCCGTTATGATGTTGTTGAAAGAGTTGTAGATTATTTTTTTCTTTATTATGAAGACCTTGTTTTTATTACAAACAAAATGCGTCACTTATATTATATGTAGTTTATAATTTATAGTTAAAGCCAAAATTTTCGACGGGTACGCTGTTCATTTTTACCCATTGCGATCCATTAACGAAAGTTGTGATTAAGTACATTTTTGTTTCTAAGGTTCTCATGTTCTAAAGTAGATGCTAATCTGCAGAATAGTATTAAACAAAGCCATGATTACAACATACAAATTAATTTGTATGTATGACCTTGAAATATTTTAATTGGACTTATATTGTGCAATAATATAAAACATTGAAAGTAAAATATGAACATTACATTTCATATACATTTTGATGATTTCTGATAGTACTCCTATAAGAAAAACATTGTGTCAAAGAGATAGAGGATAAAACATACATTCCTATAAAAAAGCGTTACTTTGTTTATCTCGACACTGTTCTTATGACAACGCAACTCAGTCGTACATTTGAATGGCAAAATGTAGAAAACTTCACTAACACTGCAAAAAATAATTAATTAATTAAATTGCATTACATTGAAGGATCTGATAAGAAGGCCTCATCTATGTGGTGGTTCATCAGAATGAAGGAGGAATAAAGGATAATACTCATATCTTTGGCAGATCGATACCATGACCATAAAAATGAGGTTAAGGTATAAGTGCTCTCCTTTGTTACTCTTTCATTATGATACACAGTAAAAGTCATTTTATGGTAGCTGATTTTAAAACATGTCTCTCCTCTAGAATTTTTAAGATCAAACCGACATTATCCAAAACTACGTTCTTCTTTATAGTAGTTCCAAAGGAGTCTAATTTTTCTTACAATTCTATTAGCTTCGCGTTGCCTTCCAACTAATTTCAAAGAGCAAACTGTAACGTGATTACTACGCAAAGACACATTACTTTGTTTTTTACGGTCCTAGAAATACGGGAAAGAAGTACTCCACGCTGATTAAAGAACAGAAACAAATACTCTTATCTAAATATAAGAAAAGAGAAGAAATATATTAAATGGCTTTCTATGAGATATTAGACCTACTCAAAGATATTCTTTTATCCATTCTAAGCTACTGAACATGTGTTGAGTAGACCCTCGAGTTGTGGGCACGTTTCCTCAGCACGCTCCGCTAACGGATCGCTACAAAAAATGAAAGATTGTTTGAAGGAGAAGATAACCGGTGTGGACTCAGCTTGTAGATGTCTTTGAGAGTTCCATTTGAGCGAGTTATTCCCTCATTTTCCCTTTTTTCTCATTCGAAGATGATATTTGACGAGAAAAAGAATTTGGAATGAAAAAGAAGCAGTCTATTCTGGTAATTTTAGATAGAGAGCACCATTATGAGAATTAATATCTCTAAAAGTACTTAAAATAGTTTCCCCATGCATACTTTAAAGTTGAATATTATTTTACGTACTCTATAATGCAGAAGAACTTTTGAACTTCTAGGATTAGGTATTTGGAATGAAGATTCGAAACAAACCTATAAGCATTGATATAAATTATCTGTTATAAGAAGGTTCATACTTAAGTTTAAACAAATGAGTAATAATAATTGAAAGCATGTTTTATTCTATAAATTTCCATGAAATTGTTCATTTCAATATCTACAAGCATAAGTATTCGGCGTCATTCTCAAACCTCTTTAGAACAAATATTTGATCGGCAAGCAAAGTTTACACTATGTCAGTAAACAAGACCATGAAATCTTTCGGTATCGCTCGGATCTCAGAGGAAATATTCTTCTTTGAAGGTAAAACGAAAGATAAAAAATTAACAAAAAAACTTAAAGATATAATAGGAGTTTCATGTTTAAACATACCTCTTAGACTATTTCTAGCTAATCAAAAATCTCTACTTTAACTCCAATCGAGGTTTCCCTTCAAAGATTCCCAATTTTAGATTCTTGTGTAACATATAATTATAATGTAATACATTCCTTTCTAACTTATTTATGTTACTTATAACCGATCATTATTTTAGTTTGCAAAATCGAATAGAGCATTGTCCCCAACACTTTTTTGAATAAATAAAACATCTAAACTATAATATTAATTATGTTCATTATTATGCTATTAATAATATACTTCATTTACGTTCGTTAAAAATGAAACACAGGTATTCGGTTTATAAAGAGGAACACAAATTCATATCCATGACCCCCTCACAAGGGTAGTTTTCGATTACAAGGACCACATGCGCTCTTACATATGCTGGAGATCGGGATTTCAGCCCCCGCATCGAGATACATCGACGGAAACAAGAAAAGCGAATTTCCTCTCGTATAATGGGAGCTGTGACATTCCATCTCCTACGGTTTCGATATCTCTAAAGGCATTAGCTGATATCCCTTTTGCTGCGGGTTAAAGCCATATCCCCACATGCCATCGGCTAAACGATCAACCACACCCTAAAAGCCAACACTGGACCTTTTCTTCCGAAGACCCAATCTATCCGCTCCATTTCCCCTGACCTCACCGCTTTCATCCTCTAATTAATTGGCTTCAAAAGATAATTTCCGATATCAACGATACTCCATCGCGTCTCATCCATAAAAGTTATCGGAAATTTTATGCTTCCCTCTTCCATAATTACGTCATTCATGCGATCGTCATTTTCCCTTCCATCACTCTCTCGATGCTCCGATAAGAGCGATGCTTTTTTGTCTCTTAAATTCTCGGCATATTTATACGAGTAAAAATAAAGGCCGTTTTTTGCGAAATGTTGTATGGAAACGAAGATAAAATTCTCATCAAAATAACATTCTCGATCGTTTCCCAGACATCGATAAGGAAAATATCGGAATAATTACGGAAATATCCGTACTATTTTTTATAGATTAATCTGGAATTCGATAGTTATAAACGGAGCATTTCCGAACGAGCTGAGGGGTATTTTTTTCTAATTCCATAATAAACTCATCTTAAACTTTTTTTTTGGATAGGTTTCCCATGAAGGTCCGCCTCTCGAAATGCAATTAAGTTTCCCTCATTTTAATCCCATTTTACCCTTGACTTAAAGCTTAACTGCCGTAACCTAATTGAGGACCCTTCTATACTTCTTTATTTTAGGCTCTCGTACATCTCCAGAACTTTATTTTTTATTTAAATATACTTATAAAAGGTTTCCACAAAGTTCGGTTATTATTTCGGATATATTTCACTTATCGTTAAAAGTAATCCTCATTCCTTATTATTAATATAACGTACTTATTTTGTATTTTATTAAAATACAGATTCCACTAAAAGTACCGGAAAGCAGGTCCTGCTCATTAATCTCAATCAGTTAGATGAATCTTTTATCAATTGTTTTAGTTATAACTGTACTATATTATTATATAAAAACCATTCATAATAATATTTTATAATTATTAAATTTCATATTATTTCATTATAAGTATTAAATAATTATTCTATTTGTAATAATAATGTGATGAGGGATAAGTGTCTGAATAACGAAGGTATCTTACGAGTTATTATATGCATCCCTTTTTTGCTTATGATCTCTCAATATTTATTTTAGATCCTGATTGTATTTTTACCCCATCACGATCCGTTTTTAGGATCCTAGACATCAACCGGTATCCATTGAAGAATCTCCATCGTCTATCATACCTCCATTTCTCTTTAGGACTGGAATGTATTCCGTAAATATCCTCGGGTCCTATAATCCAAGCCTATGAATAAATTGCCTTTTATAGTTTGTTTTTCTCTGTACAAGTTTTCTTTACTTTTTTCGATCCCCGTTTCACTGTCATAGGTGTCTTAAGTTATACTTTGTTAAACTTCATCGATCTGGAAATCATCTTATTTTATCGTTTCATTTAGTTCCAATGTTCTATTTTTTACTTCCACATCTAGAGGTGTGCAATTAATCGTAAATTTTGAACTACTTTTTAACATTCCATAGATACATTCTTGGGTGAAAGCATCGTTATTTTTTTACGAAACGAGAAAAAAAAGACAAAAAATGTACATGAGAAATAGACTCCCAGCTGCTTACTTCAACCCTCTTCATAAGATTAACTAATTATAAATACCGTAAAAAATTTAATAACATCTGCGATACGAAATCTCTCTCAGGAGTCTTTTACAGAGTCAGCGTTAATAACGACTATATTTTTCGCGATGAAACTCACACCATCGTCTTTCTTTTTAAAGGTTGTCATCTCGCGGAGATCTCGGATGCTCTTCCCAACGCACGATCTGATCGCCTTCCAGGAATGAAAGATCAATACATAATGTGAACGTCACTTAAGCAGTGGCTTTGGATCTAATCTAGAGTCGCAAAGCACGCATTTGCATGATCGGCGTGCGTTCGCCGGAAGTACATTGACTTTAAAATGAGAAGAACACAACCCTTTGGCGAGAGGATCAAGGGAGTAACTCCTGAGCACAATGCGTCGAGAATTAGCTCGGATGCTGTGACTTGGAATACGTTTGTTAATGGACGGTCGATTTAAGAATCGGCTGTTAAAGGAACGGGAGAAAGATGGTTCGCTCCTAATGATAATGAGTGTCGATGATGATGCTATGTTTCCTCGTACATCTGCTCCACAATTATTTAAAAAATGTTAAATAAAATAGTTAACTGTACTTAAACCAAAGAATGTATTTACTCATTGGGTTGCGGAAAAAACAGCATTTGATTGCGATGTATTCATGAATTCGATATATTCATAGAAAACTGTTGCTCGATACTGAGTTTAAATTATTTTCCCAAGATGATTAACTTTATGTAAAAAAATTAATCCAAAAATATGAATATCTAAAAGAATCTCTCGATAGCTAATAAGATTGAATTTATTACGATTATTAATGAGCCAGTTAAAGCAATTATAATATCGTACCGTAATTTTGATTACAAAGAATTCAATGAGTAAGTAAGATCTAATCGAGTTTTTGGAAATAGAGAATTACAAAATTATTATTTAATGCTAAAAGCTATCGTATTATCCATAATGCTAAATTGTCTATCTCCACCAATGTTTTCATCTACTCCCTAAAGAAGCTTATTGCTAGTGACTGTGCCTATTTTAAATCACCTTCAATTTGATCCGTGGCCTATTTGAATTCTCTCTACACTTTCAGATCTGATAAGTACACAATGGAAATTTCCTTAGCATTTGGATATTGAAAATGGGAAAGGAAAGTTTCAGCTTGGGAAAATATTCTCTCCTCAAAAAGAAAACTCTGAGGATAATAGGAGGTCCTGAAGAGGAAGAGTTGAACGAGGAGAGTATCTAAGGAAAGCGGTGAGGGATGAAAAAGATAAATTAAGAGCTGCCTATCAAAACGGCGCCGGTGCTGATGAATATTTATGAGAAATAGAAAACAAATCGATGGTTAATTCATGGTATTTTGATGGGAAGAAGAGCGGCGGCGAGGAAAACGCCGCACAGGGAAGATAAAAGAGGAAGTAGATAGAAAATTCATCGGCCTAAGTGGGCCATGAGACAGGGTCTTATCCACACACGCACGCCAATGAAAAATGGTGATCTCTGCACCCGCGACTTCGCGCAAAATTTGTTCGGGTGATTTTTCTTCGGGAATTTCTCCAGTACAGCCAACTTCTATCACCTTGAAGAGGATAAATAGAAGGGCATAAAGTACATTTTTCAAATGAAGTTAATGGCAAGAAAAGGTTTTGCAGATGGTTCAAGTTGGAAAATACTGCTTCTCTAACAACGAAAAAGTGCAAATGTTTTTCTGCTGATGAAAAACTGAACTCTAATGATTCTGAGTGGAACTTTTCACACATAATTTTCAACAATTCGGGATTACACTCACTTATAAATATATTAATTATCTATCTACTAAAGCGGAGGATTAACTAATGAGTTGAATCTTCAAGTATGACATACCGAACCGTCCTTATTCTTAAAATTGCAATTTAGATGCAGTAAAATTATAAATCTTATTGTTAAACAAACACAACAATGTATTGAAAACTTAAAAACAACTCTAATGTTACTTAAGGAGATTGAGAATTGTGAGGATATAAAAGTAAAAAATATGTAAGAATTTCTAAAAGAACTCTTGCATTATCTAAGAACAGTTTGAAAATTTCTTTTATCATACTCATACTTTTGAATAGTGAGGAAGATTCCTTAAAGAAGTATCAGTACACCCCTAATCTCTTTCTAGCCATTCATGTGACTAGCTACTCTTAAGTGATATCAATCCTGCACTCATCCCAAAATCAACATCCACTAAACATACGCCAAATCCGTATACACCGCGTGAGAACTTAACAACCAACTTCCATAATCCACTCCTTGAGTAGCACAGTTTTCTTCAGAATTGATTAAACCATTTCTGTGCGTGATCCAAAGCAACACAATCAAAATCTCTTTCGTTTTGGTGTATCCAACAGTAAGAGACATCCGCGAGAAGTACGTGACCAAAGATTACCTCTGGAAATCTTCTGGAAAGAGTTTTAATCCGTGCATCACCATTACACGGAGATCGGTTGGGGAAAACACCTTCGCTCTATTTTCGGCCAAACAAGAGATTGTGCGTGTTGTGAAAGAGGCGTGACGCAACGGAAATATGAGGGGAAGAGGGTCTATTTGAAGGCCCCAAGATTGAAGGTCTCAGGAGATATGCATTGTGGAGGAAGTCAGGCGTTGGGGGATCTTTAAGAAAGAGCGCAATGAGAGGGAAAGGAGATGAAAAATTGAAGGAGGCGTAAAGTCTGTTGGGGAGTCATCAATTGAATGTGCCTTTACTGCTCAACTTTATGTCTCCATTACGAAACATTTCCATTCTCGTAAATGATATACACGAGAGGTAACGGTAGCCGTCGACTTGCATCAATGTTTTTATTCTTTTTGTTTATATTTATTTCGTAGTTTAGTAAACAGCGCGAGCACTTAAAAAAGGGCAGTATAAGTTATTTTATCCGTCGGTCTCATGCAATGTTGGGTCGATAAAGAGAACATCAGGTCGTAGATGTAATAAAGTGTCCCTTGAGTAAAATGCAACATCGCGACAGTTCAAATTTATAGATAATCATCGCTGACGTGTTATCTCGTTGTTAAATTCTATTCTGTTCTTTCTCTTTAAAAGCCAAAGAATCATTCTGTCGCTCACATAGAGAGCTTTAAGAAGCCAATTTCTCCACCAATTTTCATTTGTCTAAGCTTCGCAACACAAAGGGATTTCATCTTTGAGAGTGATAACATAATGGCACACTTCTATATTCTTAGATTTATTACGTAAAATGAATCATATATCCATTACTCATTAACTCTTTCACGAAAAATGAATGAAAACGAGAGTGATTCACAATCATAATGCCACATAGGATATTTTAAAGAGAGATAATGACGCATTTAATTGGATGGATCTCTTTCATCTTTCCAATTTATACGCTTTTGTCTTACACACAAAAGACCGAGATCAATTTTCCGATATCCGACAATCCTTTCCTTATCGTGGGAAGAGGCATTTATCTTTCGCCAATGATTACTCCTGGGCTTTTCTTCCCCATGGAGATGAAGGGAATTACTTTAAATGTGGCCTTCGATGGATTGAAAGGGGGATGATAATCGAAGGCTAAAAGTAGGTGAATTACCCATCATTGATAATTGTCCTAATAATGAGATAAATATGGAGGCAGTCCAAAAATTCCATCTCCACACATTTCCTTTAATTTACGTTAGGCTTCCAATAGATGATGCAAAGTAGTAAAATAAAACTGCCCGCATGAATTTCAGAAGATAGATACTTTATTTTATGACAATTACTTTTTTGTTACCGATTATTGGTTGGTTTTATTTTATTTTTAAAGATTAAATTGTTATTTTTTCGTTAAAGATTGGTTTGAACATCAAAACCAGCCGTCGCTGCTATCGTCGTACATTAATGTTAGCGAATATCATTTACGTAAATGAATATTACCTCAAATAATGGTAACGGTTTATTATTTCCGAAAAAAAAAAATTCTGGTCAAAGATTAATGAATCAATTTATCTTAATAATGACATCTTTCTTTTAATCATGATAGATTTGTTATGACTGATTACAGTACTGACACATTCATCTCTTCACGACAAATACGTTGATGAGTACACTTTTCTTACGAAATTATTCTGTATGTAGAGTCTAAGAGGGATTTTTAGCAAGGGATTTATCGAATAACATTTATATGAGGTATTTCTTTTCCTATTTAGACCGATTTTCTGTCGGACAGAAAGTATTTAATATTTCTCGTAATCAAGGCGATCGGGAATCACAATGAAAATTACGAATGAGATTCATCTGAGGACAAGGAAAAGAGAAGCACATTTTCGACGATAGAAAACGAATGGCCGTTTTTTCCTTCGGATTATAAAGGGCTGAAAATGACGTGGTAGGAGAGACAAGAGCGACAGGAAGTGAAGGGATAGGAGATTAAGGAATTAATGGATTATGGGAGAAAACGATGAGGATTAGAGAAGAGATTGAGAAAAAGAAGAACGATGAGATAAGGATTCAGATTGGAGCAGCTCGGATTCAGGACAGAACCACTAAAACATTCAAACCACGAGGTTGTGGTATAAAACGAGAGGGGGATTGAAAACCCATGCGACGTGTACTCGGAAGGTCTAGTGCTGCATGGTAAGTGTCGCAATGAAACTCCAGAATTGCTTTAAGAGAAGGAGGACAGCTGGAATTCCGAGTCATTGGGAGAACACAAGTTAAGCTGAGAACACTTTTCTGTTGGCAATAAGAAGGATGACAACTAAGACCCCAAAGATTCTTAATGATTGTTTTCAATGTCGATTTTTAATTTTTAATTTTCAAATGGAACGTAAGTATTAGTCTCACGATTATTAAGAAGAGAGTATACTAACAATAGAAGAAATTCTTAAAGTTAAGACGAATATGGTTGTAATTGTATGGTGATGTTCTTTCTTATCATGAATACAATGCGCAAGGAAATTAGATGATGTTTTAACGAGAATAGATGAGATAGACAAGGAATTGAGTTAAGGGATTATGAAGAATCAAATTCTAATAGTCGTGGACTTTGGCTTCGATAGATTAATCCCCCCGCATATTATTTCAAAAGTCCTTTATAAACTAGAAAAATAGAATAGATTATAAACTAGAAAAGAACTTAACGTTTTGAAATTTTTCAAGCGTCGTAAAGGTGGATGTTAAGAACGAAGGTTTGTTCAGTGAATCACGTGTACAATAATAGAATTTCCTAACTAAATCGCAACTATTTCTTATCTTTACTCTCACATTTGTTTGTGAAGAGTTGGGTTTTTGGGTTAAGATCATTTTAATTCAACGACCCACTGCCAAAATTACACTTGAATGGATAAGATATTTCTATATTTAAATAAAAACTTTTAAAGAGTTGAAATTTACGATAGGAATGAAATAATAATATGGAAAAGAAAATTAAAGTATTTTACGTCCAAAACTTATTTAGATATTCAAGAGATAGATTCATATTTTAAGTAAAAACGTATATGACATCTTTTTTAGAATTTTACTTTCCAATTGCATGATTTATTTATTTGCACCCACTCAAAGTTTTGCTTGAAAAGATTTTCAAGGTGATACAAGATATTAAATATTTCCCTCTGAATAAATAATATTCCTCCCTTTATCGCCATATCTAATATTAAACTCGTCCTTTCGAATAAACGAGAGGGCTTTTATATTTTGATACGCTTTCATACATTAAGCTCATCGTATATTTACCTTTCAATGCCATTATGCTGTCAAAGATTAATGAAAGCGAAGGGCTGTCGAAGGAAAAGTTTCCTAGGTGATAAACGGCTTTCGTGAGTTAACTGCACTCTCCGCGAACTATTATCGGATGGGATTTTGACATCAGCAGACCAGAATGAGAAGATTACTGGGGAATATGTATAACTATCCCGATTTTTAATTCTAGATTTATTATATATTTTCGGAAATATATATCTTTATTGTAGCGAAAGATTTTATATCAAAGACCATTAAGTTTATTTCCTCTATATATCAATGATCAATCCCCATTCCTTTACTAACAGTAAAGTAATTCTCGACTTATTTTGCCTTCTGATTTACTTTTAAATAGTTCATTATTGAATTTCTTAGCTTATATTTAGTGAAAGTTATAGTATCTATTAGTCTGCTTATTCTCTTACATAAACTATTAATCTGGTCGATATTTTATATTTGTATTAATTCAACATCGAATAACTAAAGCATACGTTTGCTTTCGAAAAAAATTCGAAAATAATTTTATAGTTTTCAGTGATATTTAATAATCGACATTGAAGTTATCAATTGTGTTTCATATAAATCTCTTATGTTTGATAAGAGATATAATAATCATGTAGACTATTTTTTATTGATCCAAGTTCACGTAAATTATTAGAAATCTTCTTTGGAAGCCAAGTAATAATAAGTAATTAATCACATATATTCACTGAAATTCATTATCTTTTTAATGAAAATAAATTCACTTATCACTGAAAAGATAAACATTAATGTCCAAGACATTTCAATATCATCATAATTCAATATTTACCGCAAACAAGAAGAATGTTTCAATTTATTCCTGTAAAAATGGTATTATATCCTATTTTATAAATTGGATGTAGAATATATCACGATATGGATTTTGGGTGTGGGTAGGAATGGAATTTTATAATATGAATGCTCAACTGAGCAGACGCATTGCTTTGTATTGTAAGAGAATCCCGTCGGCTGATGAAAGCGGTTGAGGCGATAAGATACTGAGTTAGTGGGATTATTCAAAAAAGGGATATTCGGAAAAACTGAAAGAGAAAACGTTGTCCTATCAACGAAACTTTAAAGGGATAGGATGGACTGACCACGTCAGAACATGGGCGTTGGTAAATATAATTTTTACGTTTAACAATTTAATCTCTTATTTATGGGTATGAAAAATATAATTCTTAGAATTGGATGAGTCAAGCATATTTTCATTATAAATACGATGAGGTTCTACTTAGCAATTATGAGTATTTTTAGCTGAATATGAATATTTATAAAATATAAATAAGAGTTCGTAAAATAACATACTGATGATATGAGTAAAATTATGTATAAAATCATCATAAGAATATGATCAAACAATTTATTTATCAATTCTAACTTATGCAGCACTTCAGAGCACAGATTTAGAAGACGTGGGCATCGATATTTCATCGAATTTTGTTTTTGATACGACAAGAAAATAAATAGTATTTAAGTTGAATTCTTATTTTCAATTAAAAATCACTGGTTATCAATGATCTAGTTAGATAATCTACTCTTTCATATGGGTATATTATTCATTAAATGGTTCTATATGATTCATTATATAAATAAACATATTATAAATGACACTATATGATTCATTAATTAAAACTGTATTTATGAATATATTTTAGTTCCTAAAATTTTAGGCATTCACTCAACGAATAGTAAATCATTAGATTAGATGTCATTTTTTCTATGGAACTAATCAATATTGAGTCAATAAGACCTTTAGAGACAAAGTAAATTTTCTTTGAATAATAAACTGTTTGTTTAATGAAAAAGTACAATTTGTATGATCAATAAACATTTTGGAACTCTGTAATGGAAACGCATTTCGTCGAGCAAACACAATTCCACCACTTGAAAATAGCTTCGTGAATGTTAGCTATTTTCGAAGTTAAAAAACACAAACTACAGAATTGCCAATCGATCGTTTGAAAGCCTCTGTGAATAAATAAAACAAACAATCGATTATAAAACGCAATGTAAAGTACCGATGCAAATTGGAGGTGGTTAACTTAGTCTTCGTTACGCGGACATAGGATCGTATGTTCTAAGGTTCAAATACCGGTGCGTTAATGAAAAGGTAGAGGGAAAGTGTAATGGATGAGGGATAAGTTGAAGGGGAGGGTAAAAGGATAAGTGGGAGACGGAGAGATAAGTGAACGCGGAGGATGAAGTGGTTTGGTGATGATAATGGATAGTAACGCCCGAAGCGCCGCAGGTGGCAGAAAAGAGAGTCGTCTGGACATGGAATGCGGCGGCGGAGAACACGGCGCAGCGAAATTGCGGAGAAAAAAGGGCAAATAATGGAAAATGCGGGAGCAAGACATAAGCGAGTAGATGAGGAGGGAATTTTTAAACCTCTCATTCACCGATGAAAATAAAGGAGTTCGCATTTCGGTTCTTTGTTGTCTTTTAAAGCGGCCACGTAATGAAGATCGTTCATCCACTTTTTCGCGGGAGCTCAAACAAACGGAGGCACACGGAGGAATGTTTTTGGAGAAACTTTGGAGGCAGCCAACGGATCGGCCCTCCAAGAAGTCAAGTTTTTGCGCCGAAGACAAGTTGGAATTTTTCAGATGTAATGAGACGAGATGATGAAAAGTTTTGCGAATTATTTGAGAAATGAGATAGTATATTTCGTGTTGGAGGACGATAGATTGGCAACCTTACTTTGATTAAAATGTACTTCAAAGATCATAATACTTATAGTACTTCGAAGAAATAAATTGTGATCAATTCGACGTGACTGGGGTCAAGGTTGACTGTTCTTAACTTTTAATGGGTGATAAAGTCATTTAAGAACTATTCGGAACTGTTTTAATAGATTTTCTGGATGTTTAGAAACAAAGGTTAGGAAACATTTCACTCCCAAATACGAGCTCCCGATTAAGAAGAAAGAATTTTTATAATCGGAAGTTTGAGCGTAAAACTAATCTCTTACACACTATAACAGAATTATTAATACTCCGATAAAAAACTATATAATTACTCTTATTATGGAATCATTGAGAAAATAAAACAATTCTCTATTATTTAATTGCGTAGTATATTTTTAATTTATAGTCATATAACTGTAAACTCTAAACAATAAAATTCCTCTAACTTAGGGAGATATTACTCTCTTCTAATCAGAAACATAAATTCCTGCCAGAAAGAAGGGACGCAGAATCTATCACTTCCACTACATCGAGAAGGCGGAAGAAAAATCAATATAGTGACAAGCTCTTTGCCTTTCTTCAGGAACTTGTTGATTACGCTAATGCATTGGGAGTGTTCAATATTTTATGAGCCGGAATTTTCCAATTTCACTTTGGTATAGCAAAGATCATCTCATTTTCTTTCCGTGTTTTCTCTCTCGAGTGAGGAAAATCAACTCCTTTGAGATCTTGAATAGATTCGTCCTCTAAAAAGCTCTCAATACTATATTTTTCATGAAAAAGGAGATTTCTACTCATAGCGGAGAAAAATGCAAATACCATCGAAAAAATTCTTTCGAAAATCCTTCATAAAAAGAAAACATCTAGCTTTCTTTTTTGATAAAGAGAATTCCAAAGCTACAGATTGATTCCAATTCTCTCTGACGGTATATGTAAAGATGCGTTCGAGGGAATATCGAGGTGTTTCATCGAAAATATTTCATCTTTGTTTATGCATTTGTAGAGAATAAATAGCTTTAGAACAAGTTAATTAGTATTCTAACTCTTATCCAAAGATTTCGTAAACATTTGGAAAAAGGATCTTTGAAAGTAGCGGTTTTTCATGATCATTCTTTAATGATATCAATATGAGAAGGCGTGACTTCATGGAAGGCCATAGTAATAAAAAAACTGTAAATTTGCAAAGGAAATTTATGCTATTTTCCACAGAAAATATATGTTATATTTTACAAAGATTTTTATTATCATTTTTTAAGGTTAAAATTCACGTTTACTAGCGATCTTTTTCCGAATCTTGCACATAAGTATGAAGTAGAGAGTAACATTTTTGTAACAGTGAAATTTTTATGAAAAATAAACAATAAATATTGTTTAGTTGTTGATTGTTAAAAATGACGGTGAATGACAATGATTATACAAAATCTCCCTTCCTCATCATTCTTTCAACAGTTCCAAAAAAAATTGTTTCTGAGAATGAAAACATGTTGATATTCAAATTGAAATTTTCGCGCATCGTCTCGAACTATTTCCAGTCTCAGAAATTCTTCTCACGAATCTGAATTAATTAACGTCAGAAGTGAATTGACGAGGGATAGAATAAAACGTCACTCCTTAATTAAAATATGATTTTTTCATATTTAGAGATATTGAAAAATTATTTTTGATAAAATATCTCACGAAAACAATAAGTTTATTTTCAATTGAGAAATAAAATGGAAGTATTTTCTTAATATTCTTTAATTCGGTGTTTGATTTTTTGAATTATATAAAATTTATCAGGCAGTTTAAGATGATAAAGGAATTGAATTTCCCGTTTTATTTTAATGAATTCATTTGCTAAAAATTGATACTTTACTCGTTGAAAGACTTAAATAAATCATAGGTAAATAAGAGTCGTAAATTTTGTAAAAAGTATCAGGTTGAAGATCTATTTATTTTCCTGTCACTTCTAAAGCTGAGGTAATATATTGATTCATTCTTTTGCCATTCGTCAATATATATTCATAAAGGAGTGATTCGATCATGTTTTCACTTAAGTCTAATGTTCGATATTTCAATATAATTGTTAATCTATAAAAAAATTAAATATTTAACAATTGTAATTAATAAATATGTTTATATTATATGATTAACAGAATCCAATTTAATCCCGATTTCGCTTTTATTATTGTTTGAAATATAAGGGTATTTTAAAGAATATCATTAAAAAGTAACTAAAACCTTTTATAGTTATGAACACGTTCTAAATAATACTTTCTCAAACAATGAATTTACTGAATTTCCTCGCCAGTCTGACTTCAAACACTTAGGTCAAAACGACCATTGTACCCAATGCAATGAGTAAGGTGCATGATTAACGGCGTGGAAAATGACAAAACCCGAGGCGGTATTGGCACTAAAGGATGTAGAAGGTGCAGACTCAAAGCCGATAGCATTCTGTGGAGCTCAGCAGTAATGGTTTTCCCACCCTTTCGCGAGATGTGAGACGACCCTCTTCTCTGAACATCCTCTCTTCGCGAACAGGTGAAGATCGAAGCTGAACCGTTTTCCTCGCATTAGTGCCCTAGTGGGATTCCATACACAACCGGTCTTCGGGATTCAACGAGTATTCGCTGAGACCACGGTCAGGGTACATTTGTTATGCATTAGAGATTCAAGAAACAGATGCATAGATCATCGGAGGAAACATCGATTACCTTTATAATACAAAGAAGAAGATCGTATTGATTTTAGCGCCTTTTAGTTTTAGTTTAGATGTAGAATTGAATTCGAATCTTGCGATAAAGGAAGTTGTTCCTGTTAGAAGATTATTAGTATTGAAATTCGACGTAAAGAAGAGGATCGCCCGATGGTAGTATTAATAGTCTAAGTTCTACGTTATAAAATCAATATGTAATATACATGGAATATCTCTATTCCTAATAGCTTAACCTAACATAGAATTCTATGCATAATCAAAATGTCATTAGAGAATTAATTTCATGAAATCAAGGGAGCAGTAGTAAACCAGCTGGCATTTATTCGAGAGTTAAATTTAAATAAAGATATTTTCATTGAGAGATACAATTGAAGCATAGCCGATAAATAATAATAACAAAAACATTTATGGAAAGAAATCTTAAAGCAATTGCACATGAAATACCATACGGAACATATTTTTAGTCTCTGTGATGTGCATTTCCACTTACTTCTTTACGAGGGGCGGTACAAAATTCGATTCCCGAAAATATTATGACTAAGCGTACATAATTCTTTATGAAACATAAAATCTGGAGGAGACAATATAAAGGAACGACTTAAACCAGAATTTCGATGAATACGACTTCATATGCACACGGATGCGTTTCAAGACGATCGAGGAAAAATCTTTCGCGGCGTAAACTGCAGAAGAACCAACCCTTTCGGCTTTATTTAATTCCTCGGGTGATTCAGTTTAACAGGTTGGATGCCGTGGTATTTGCATCTTGCAATCGGGAATCGCCTGGAAAATGAATGAGAAAAGCGAAAGGAGGAACGGTTATATCAACGGAAATAAAGTCCCTTCGCAAGGTCCCGAAACGACGCCACTCGAGTCGTCCGGATCTTAAACTTTGCAATACACTTTTCCTTCAAATGTATAAATCCCGCGTCACGAGGGGAATTTTAACTGGAAGCGATCCAAATGGCGGAGAAAGGAAAAACATATCCGCAGAAATTGTCAAAGGGCCCAAACTTGCGGACATATCTTACATATACTTTATTTTCGTAGCTTTCTCCTCGAAGATAAACTACTCCTAGTCATACAGTCTACAAAAACAGTTTTATAGTTTACAATTCTAGCTACAAAAACTTCGTATAGGGATATTAAAACAAATCTCGCTAGATTAAAATTTCGCTGTATTTATTTTGTCCATTGATCCGAAATCGCAAAGAATTACGTCCTTGAGTGGGTGCGTGTTTAAACATCACTCGGCGCATTTCGACTACGTTGAAGATTGAACAGCTGATCTCTCCAATCCACCCTTATATCGAACCGAGCCATCCATTAATTAGCTCCTTTGATCTCAGTGCCGATCCATTTTCAATATCCACGGTGAAGATCTGAACATCTCCGGGAATTAAAATTCGCCCGAAATAATGCCTTAAGAGTGACGGGTCTTTCCTCCACCGCTGTCTCTTCCATTATCCCGTCGTTGGAGCTGTCGGTGACGTCCCTATGAACTTATCGAACACCGATAAAAGGAGACGAGAATAAGGGGAAAAGAGAGCGTATAAATATATATATATATCGCCCGAAACAGAAGACGGTCGGATGACAGAAATATGAAGAGCGCATCGTAAACCCGTGATTCACGACCCCGAGGGCTTCTTCGCGAGGGAAAGTGCGTAGGAGATGCTAGAGTGGAGCATGTTTTATTGAAATGCTCTCAGGACAATCGCCCCTTTGCCGTGAACGGTCGCCAAAGAATGCGTCTGCTACGTTTCTACGAACAATAAACGAAAGCCACGATGATGACAAAAGGTAGACAGGTCGAGTATCTGCTTGTATCAGCTGAGCGTAAGACGGGTTGTGTTTACCTAGTAGGAGCTTTGTTTGAATTATTATTGATAAACGGATTGAATTGGAGAAAAAAGTATAAACTACAGACTGAACACATATAGAGAGACTGCAGATTACTTTTAGAAAAAGTGTCATATTAAATATACATATTAAGTAATATGTCGGTCGCGAGTTAGGATAGGAATAGGAAGTGAAAAGATAAAATTTAGAGCATTATTTAAAATAAATTAGGATATCCGCAGGAAATGGAAAAGTTTATGCTATGGATAACTTTCATTTTACAAATATTCTGAAAAACGAGGAATATATATAAATATAAGAAGACCTCTTGAGTGAACATTTATTTCCTGTTACTATTTACTGTAATGATAAATAGTTGAGCCTCACTAATATAATGATAATTATAGTTAGTTTCTTTAGTTTTTAAATGGAAAATTAAATAGATAATGCCTCAGATGATAGTTACATTGAGTAATCCTTGATATAAACGAATGTACACAAATATTCCATTAAAAATGTTGGAGCGAAATAAGTGTGTCAGCATTCACATAAAAGCGTGTAATAACAGACTATAAACAATGCACTTGTATTAAGTTCAAGAACGTGGTTACGCTATGGAGAAAGAATTATTTGGCACAGTTATTGCAATAGAGTCTGCTCTAAAATGTCTACGCGACAAAAAAAAACAACAGATAGAGAGACGTAAGATTCGCAATTTCCAAGGAGAAAGAAAAATATCCGAAAGATGTCGCTGCATTTGTGAGAGACAGAAAAAAGAGATAAGAATGGAGAGGAAATATTTTTAGAAAAAGAGAAGGAAATTTAGTGAGCGGCGCGGACTTAGGAATGCGTGCCCAGAATAATAAAAACGGAGTATCGACCGATTTGCAGGACGCGTTCATAATATTAAGAAAAAATAAAAGAGGAGCAGCTTCCAAAATTCTTTCCCGGCGTCGCCGCTCATTTGTTATGGCAACGAGTCGAGTCCCAATAATTTCGCTATTCTTTTGTTCCCGTCTTCCGTATGAATCTGCGGATTTATCCATCGAGCTGTTTTCCTTGGCACGCATCCAAGGGAATGGGGATTCGTAAACATTATCGGAAATTCTCGACAGCTGATAAGATAACCGAAGAATTCTTCTGGGAGGCATAAAAAACGCGAGTTCGTCGAGGAGAAACAAGAGAATGAGATGTCGCGAATTGGAAAAAGCGACTAATGGGTCTCCTTACTCTTGTGTCTCTTCTGCCACTCGTCCCGATTTATACAAAGGTCGCGGAACCTCGGAAAAAAAATCTTTCCGACTCAAGGACCGCTTTCAATTTTTTTTCGCTAGTGACATCATTGGGAGGTTATTGCTCCGCAACCGAAATCCTCGAGTGACTCAAGATTTCGCGAGGAATGTTAACGAAGAGTGTTTGAGATTCCGACTTCGTATCGAGGAGTTTATTGAATTCGAGCAATTGCTCTTTACTCAGCCGGAATTCTTTCGCGCACTTGATTAGGAAGTGCGGTAGATTCTTGAGGAAAAATGAAAGGTTTTTCTCTCTCATAAAAAGTTGTCATCTTGAGAGGATTTCGAATAATCTCTCGGCTTTTGACACCAATAAGGATCGGATTACTTTTGGAGACTGTTGTGAAGATGAAAAAAGTGCTTAGGATATTTGGAAGGAAAATCAATTTACTTTTATTCTTTGCTTTGGGTCGAAAGATTTTTTGGCGGAGAGACCATTCATCGTAATTCTGCGAGCATGACATTCCTTGTTGTTATTCTACTTTTGTCAATGATATATTTATATTATATACGTAAATTTATAATTTTTAACCCATATTTAGAGCATTGTACTGAAGTGTGACGCTTCACCAGAATTTTACCTCCATATTTCAGCGGATGTTAAAAAAAGGAATTAAATATAACATATCGAATACATTACAGAGATTCTAATTAGGATTTACTACTTAGCTAGAAATATAAAAAGATAGAAGAATGTTTAAAAGATGATGTTTAAATCACAATGAGGATCATAAAAGCAAATTAAGATATATGTGTTATCCTTATTACTTAATTCAGTAGATATTCATTATATTTATTAAGTATGGATCGGGATTATTTAATCAAAACTTCACTCGGAGTTTTTCGTACATAACTCAAAAGTTTTCAGGTACTACATCGTTCTTTGTGAAAGTACATTCAAACTAAACGGTATCCTTTTGCATTCCGAATTTTTAATGATAACCGTGTAGCGACGTAAATGAACGTAAAAACAAGGGCGATACTACTTGAAATTATGATGCGATTCCCAAAGGTAGGATGAAGTATGCATAAAAAAGTTTTTGAAGCTCCAATCTCTCTTGTTAGTCCCTTTAAGATTTTAAGGGCTCTTTTGTTTCGGGTTGACGTCATCGCGTTGCATCATTTTTCAACACATTCCGGCAACTTATTTACGACCGTCATTTTTGGAGGGTGAATACTAGTGCTCCGTAATTGATGTTTTTCTCGGAACTCATCCTGTTCCCTGATCGATACAAAAGGTTCCCCAAAGGTACATTCACTTCAAATATAATGATACGTCCTTCGTTTCGAATTCAACATCGCCCTTAAGTTTTGTTTTGTCGATGACGACGTTACATTGTAAGCAAACGTATAAATACGCGTGCAAAAGAGCAACCGATACATTGTGGTTTATGATCAAATCGTGTCCCACTTATTTGGAAGCGGCCTACTTAAAAAATTCAAGGTAACGCTACCGAAACCGCGCATGAAGCGGATCGCGTGAAAAAAGCTCTTTTTTAAAAAGACCCTTAAATCTTATTCTCTTCCGCAAAACACGGTAGCGCAACTCAAAAACTAGAAGAGTTATAGTCTATATATGTCAAGGAAATTTCATACTCGGTATGACAGACACGAGCAATATTTACGGTTTGAATTTTTTAAATAATAAAATTTTTTCTTGATACACGTGATGTTCATGATGTTATGACATTCAAAGAAACTAGCTATGAGATTGTCGGACATTCATAGACACGCCAATCCATTTAATGAACAGTAATCGTTCATTGTAATCAGAAACATTTGCATTTAGCTATGTGGAAGCATTGCTGTAGTATTACTTGATTAAATATAAAGAAATTTCATATTTTTTATATTTCTAGAAGCTAATGTGAGAAGAGATTCACTTAGGAATATGCACCAGGAGAACTTATCGGTGAACTGTAAACTTTTATAATTTCCATTTCATGTAAACATTTTTCCTATTGAAGAAGAAGAAAATGATCAATTCTATTACATAATCATATACTAGTTTTTGTTGGAATTAGTTCCATTATTAATGGTAGAAAGTTGTAGAAATCATAATAGAATGCGTAACGTGAATGGCTTATAATAGAAATCAAAACAGACTCTCTGAGACAACAAGAAAAGATAATTCGGAGTGCAATTTATCTTGAGTTCAAAGTGAAGGAGGAAACATATACAATCCTTTCCGGGTTCGATTATGGAGAGCATTCTGCTTCATAGAATCTCAATTCAATAACAATCTTCCTCGTGTAGCGTGCTGTAATAAGATCCCGTTTGATACGGCTTCCTGTAATATGAGGTACATCAGCATCTGGTCCGTATACCAAGAATACGCAGCACCTTCCAAATACCAAAGAAGACGTGCCGATATCCACACAGTCAAAATCTCTACCATTCGAGAATGATAACGCGGCATTCTTAATCTGAGAGGCGGAAGAGCGATGACGAACGACCCACGTGAATCAAAAATCAGAAAAAACATCGTACGTCGAGCGTAGAGGGTCGACCTTCCGTCGTTCGCGGCAGCAGTTGCCTTGCGACTGCTCGAGTGTCCACTGAGACACCAAGAGATCGTCTAAAGCGCCGCTTTTAGTCAGTGGCGGCACTTTTCTGTCCTCGAAATTTCGTGCGAAAATTCTCCTTCGGCGCTCGGTCTGCCCTCTGCGAAATGCGGTGTCAACTACGTCGGCCAGAGATAAAGGGAGGGATATTTGAGTAGTGTGAAATGATAGATGCTCATCTTACAATTCGATGGAAATGAAACTATAACGTTAAAACGCAAGATAAGGTTCAAATAATTCTCTAAATAAATATGATGATTGGAAATAATTATTTTTACTCATTTCATACAGCGAGATTTTGTAATCAGTATGTTTCTTTTTACTTACTACTTGACTGCTCTGAGCTCATGAAAATAAAATACTTTTAAAACGTTTAGTTATTCATAATTAAATTAAAATATTAAAATATTTATGATTAAAACAGAATTTTTTTGGTAATAAAATTCCTTTCGGTGCGTAATAGCTATCGATTGTGATGGTTTAGTCATTACAAGTCTGGGTTTTCTACTAGACTGTAAGTTATGACGAAATAATAAACATACTACATTAATTTGAGACTAATTACCAAATGGTTTGGCCTAATGAGGTTAATGAACAAGTTTTTAGGATATTAATACCTTTGTCCATTAAAAGGCATACTGAACCTGAAGAATACTGTCTAACAATAACATTAAGGTTATTACAAGGTTAATTCTTTTCCTAAAAAGAAAATAAATGAAGAATAAATTTATCAATTATTCTAATTGTAATTTATAAAGTTGATTTTTCTTGCCTAAAAGCTAGATGTTAAATTAATGATTTATTCTTTCTCACCATTTAACCAGGGCAATCTTTGGTTTTATGAAGTACTATAATTTTAATTAAAATATTTTTACCATTTAGACGTAATTATAAGTAGTGATCTAATAAAACTTGTTAAATATGACAGTAAATTTTGCTAATTTTCTTACTTTTAAAATAAATAATCCTACAAAAAACAATTCCAACGTAATTAATAATACAATTCTTACGAATTTGTTTTGCCATTATATTTCATTTATGATAACGCATCTAATTGGGGCAACCTGTTTGCGTTTAATAAAATATAATTGATATTTATCTGCAATGCATTTGAGCGGAATCGTTCGAAGCCAATTAAAAGTGTGATCGTATAGAATTTCGATATCTTGCTAAACAATAGATAAGAGAAAATTATATGACTAATATTGCGAAAATTTATTAGTGAAATATGATAATTACTGACTAAAAAGGAAGTTCGAAGTTCAAAAGCTGTTAAATAAAATAATTTATTAAACATTACATATTTATTATTCAGTTATGGTGATTTCGAATTTTAACACATCGTAGTAATATGTAGTTAAGTGGATATCTAGAGGGGATATAGCTAATATTTTATACTATTTTATAAATTTACTAAAGACTTTTAATGCTTAAAATTCTTCGTTTAAGACGTTTTGATCTGAATTTTTGAAGCAAGATTTTTTCTCAGTTCTTCCTTTTAACTCGCTTGAACGCTAAGCGATGCAATGAAAAAGATTTTTCCGAGGCAAATAAAAATTAAATCTTGCGCTAGACGTATATTTAACTTGTCAGGGAAAACCTTTATCCTTGACATTAAAAATCTTATAAATTGACATCTCGAAAATAAGAATATCCCCAATACAAATGAACGTCATAAATATCGGATAAAATCTGAGATCGATGTGCTATCGTCAAAACGGTGCATTTTACGTGGGTAAATTATAATGACAGCTTTCTGGAGGACTTCGTATAAATATCACAATCTCTCTCAATCAGAAAATATTTTTAGGATCATTCCTTTCTCTGCGGAGGTAGATAAGACCCACGGAAGAAAATGATCAAATGATTTGCTTAAGAACCGACTAAAAATAATACGGAGATTGCAAAGATAAGCTTCCGATTTAATCCTATTTTACGAGCACTACAAGTGTATATAAAGTGTTCGAAGAACTAGAAAGAGCTGTGAAAAATGTAAAAGAAAGGGAAATATTTTTATGTCTCTTACTTATGGTCACTTTCAATCAACCACTGAATTCATTTCATCTTATTCCCAGTTGATCAATATACCTCCAATTTAAATCCGAAAAGAAGTTAGATTTATTAAAGACACGTAACCGGGGTGCATGTAAATTACAATAGTTTTCGTAGCAGTATTCAGATCTCCTTTTCAAAGTGACATCATCGTTTATTCGGCCATTATATTTGCATAAATTTCCACGTGCGACCGTTTTTTAAGGCACTTTACTCTAAAAGTTCCCCGAGTAACTGTCATTTCAAACACACCTGACTCATGAAAGGCGTTGGCAGTTCGCTTTGAAAGCAATTAAAGTACTCAAATAAAAAGCTGGAATATTTCCAGAAAGGCGTTCAATTGAAGTAACGCACTGGATTAAAATTGCTCGATGAAGTCTTGAACTCTTCATTACCTTAATTACGGAACTTTCATTTTGGAGATCAAGGTTTTCTGTATTTATTTTTTAAATATTTTTCCTTACTCCTTTTTTATTGAAGTATACTCTCTTAAAAGGATAACGTAAAAGGATATAAATGTGTTTTATCGTTTTTGCGATATAATTCTGATTTCCTTAAATTAAAAAGGGATAATTAATGAGTGCTTTTCCTGAATACTTATCTAGAAGAAATTATTTTCCTGAACTGATAGGGAACGATAAAATGAGAAAGTATGTAGAGTATATTAGGGATAATTTTTTTCTTAGTTAAAACGTATTCCACAAAATTATAAACGAGGAGCACATTCTTAAAATAATTTGCGTTATTTTTTCAACAAATTAGTGAATTAAGAATTCGAAAGGAAAACAAAGATTAACTGTAGCATTGTTAATTTATGATTGAAATCGTTTTTTAATTATGCGAATTTTGCAATTTGTTTTGAACCCTAAAATTTATATTTATTCCATATAAATACTTATTTTGTTTTTCTATAGCTTTGATCGTTTATTCTTAGATAGTTTTGATATACTTTATGCCTCTATAATATTTGCAAATTTGTAAAATTAATTTACATGTATTTTACATATACCATAAATTTTACTATATGTATATGTAAATCATATATTCGCCATTTCTCAGAATATCTTCAACAACTGACAACCGAGTTTACTTTTATTTTGAGCCTAAATCTTGTCATGTATTTGAAGAACCCTTCTATCATCACAAAACATCCCTCGACCTTAACAGCTTCTACTCACACACCTCTGTTGTCTCACAGCAAAGGCGAATAAATTTAGGATCGCAGTGGGCTTACAATGGATGATCTGATGCACGTGACAATGCCTTTGAAAATCGCGGGCTGCAGTTGGTTAGGGAATAAAGGGTCAATTTGGATTAGGCCATTCTCCTCGCCTCTAAAAGGCTCTCCCTTAGCATCTCGTACACAATGACTGTGCAATCGCTAGGGAAATTGTACTTGATTGCCTCCTGCAGAGAGAGTTAGCGGTCTACCGCGTTATTGTACTCGGACGCGTTCCTCGCCTCCCATGATGCACTGTCAAACACGCCCTAACCACGGCATCCTCTCACGACAGGATGTGCATTGGTCTATCGCACGATAATGACGAAGGAAAATTCTGCGTTGAGAAAAGAACAATGTTGGGGTTCGGTTATACGTGGAAAAAGCATTGTCGCGTACCTCGTGGAAGAGGAAATGCATCGGTTAATAAAGCGAGAGTAGATGTATATGTGAAAACACGAAGGTGACATTAACGCCCGCGAAAGGCTATTTTTTAATGAAAATGAATGAATCAGAGTTGAAATGACACGTGAGGCATTTCAGGACCTCATAGTGTGGACGTGTCGCAAATACCATACCGGTTAAGTTGTTAATTTTCAACGACAATGAGTGCACGTAACATTTAAAAGTCCCTCGGTGATTGATACTCACGCAATGTGCCAAATGAGGAAATTCTCTTATTTCCGCGGTATAATGATTCGCGGGAAATTTTCTCTGCTATTCCTGGAATTGAACCTAAAAGCATTTAATGCATTTCAGGTGAATCGTTGGAAAAGCATTGTGTGAATTTATGTGTGTCTTTTAGCCTTGCAAGTAGATGATACAACTTTGTTAGACGATGTGGAAGCTAGATGGATTACCGATTTAAGTCTAAAAGCTACGAAAAATATAATTAATATTAGGAGGATTATTTTTGTAATACTATATACTTTCTTATCCGCTGAATAAAATGCGTTAATAGATGGCTTAAATGCAAGAATGACTCCTTTGAGAGAAACTATTACAAATGAGATAAGCTATTTATGCATAACGTCTATAGAGCTTATTAATTCTCTGAAAGTTAATTTTCTATTTGAAGTTTTTGCTCTGTTTTGCAATTATGAGATAAGTTGATGATATAATGATTATCAGAATTTAGTTTCTACATATGAAAACTTGGAGAAATGATCACGGTTACTCTAGAACTAGAATAAATTGAACAATATTTATCAACAATGGTAAAATATTTTAGGAAATTTATTTTTATGATTTAAAAATAGGTTGAAAAGTGAATAAATTTTATTGTAGTCGTTGGAATTCGACGATAAAATTTCTGCAGAAAATTACTGGAAGAGTTAGGAAAGATAAATCGAATGTAATCTCAGTGGATAACTGAGTGCAATTGTGTATTCATAATATATATTAAAATAACGTCTAGATAATGTTACACAATAGGAGGATATTTAACCTTACCTAACCACCACATTCATTTACATAATATTCACTGTAAAAACGATTCCCTTATATTTTTTAATGTGATATTTTAAAAAATCAACTGTATTTTCCAAAATAAATAAAAACTCTCATCCATTTTTGTCCCCGTCTTTCTTCGAATCACATAAATCACGGTTATTTTCCTCCTCAGTATGTGATATTCACTCTACTCGAGATGGTGTGACCACGTCCGTGTGATTGCGCGTGCTTTCGAACGCACGCAGCCACCGCACGACATTAATTAACCACAATTAATTCTCACGAATGACTTTGCGGCAGTTCGGAAATAATGAAAAGAAAATCCTGCGGCGAAAAAGGATTGCATATGCGTCAGAAATAAACGAGGCTTTTCACATCTCCTTTCGTTTGAGAGGATTAAAATGCTAAACAGAGCATAACTCAACGCTCCTTTGTGTCCTTTCTGATTCACGATAAGTTATGTCATTTAAACGTAGTATAGAGTTTATTTTATAACCATTCTTTAATAGTTGATTCATTCGTCAATTTTAATAATCTGAGATATGGTGTATTCTTTCTAAAAATTGAGATAATTTTTTTCCAAAGTCTTAAACATCACCAATACCTAAAATATAACTAGGAATTTATATTTGATTATGATAATTATTGAATAGTATTCTTTAATATATCTAATTAAATTGATAAAACTCTGAACTCCACTGTGGATGTTGGTGGATCGCTGCTAATTTATCCTTGTTTTCAACAAACCACTCACGGAAATGGAAGAGAATATTTATATATCCATTATATTTTCGAGTCAAATGAATTATGCAGAATATTTGATTTACTAAAATTAATGAAATATTAATCTGTTTATATACTTCCCATAACACAATAAATTTAATTATTAAATGCTAAACAAATTATTCTCTTTCATTTCAAAAATAATAATGTCAGTTAACTTTTGTTAAAAATTTTCCAATTGATTAATAATAATTTTCAAAGTTTGTTAAACTGGATAACTTGTGAATTCCGTACTTCACTCACGAATAAATTTTTGGACAACAAATAAATAAGTTTACTTTTAGAAAACGATTTATGCAAAGATATAAAATTCTATTCAAATCGATCATCTGAATTTTGGACGAATTTTGGTCTTTTTGTATTACACAAATTATAGTTAAGGAAAGTTAAATAAATAGTAATGTTTGAAAAAATTAATATATACCATTCAAAACAGATAAAAAATAGGACTCTAAGTGACTTCAGTTAAAAAAAGGAATGAAAACAAATCAATGCCACAAATACTAGAGGCATAACTTTGAAATTTCAAATGAACAAAAATTATATCTACTGAAAAATATTTCTTCTTAAATAAATCGATACTTGACCCTCTTAGTCAACACTCTTATTCATCGAGGAGGAGTAAAAAAACCTGAGGGGAAATTTACTTTCAATCGAAAGCGGAAGTGTGCCACTTTTTATTTCCAATATTTAGTTCATCAGGAAGTAATTTCCTTCGAAAAATTGAGCTCTTATCGGCAGAAATAAAAGGGAGCTTTGATTCCGATATCGGCTGAGTATCATGCTGAGGTCCGTCGATAGATAAAGTAATCGGCAGACCACTGAACAAAGGCGATATTGAGTTTCGCTTTTCGATTGATAAAGTGCACCGACGACCACGGAAAAGTGGCTGCTGATAAATCAAGTGTGCCACAGGGAAACTGCGAGGGAAAAACATTAGGAATTCAATATGCAAAACGAATCGTTTAACACGGAAGTGAGAGCAGGAACTGACCCATATTCGCCATCTAAAGTTGACAATTCTTTCGAATCAAAATAAGGAAGCGTTCATCGGGAATTTTTACTCGAGAGTTCTGACGTGAAACTCAAAAACGGAAGTTTCTCAAAAATTGCGAAAATGAAAGAAAAATATCGAACAAAATAATTTCTGAGGAAGTGAAACTAGCGTAGGTTAAACAGAAGATAAATATAGCGACATAACTGAGACTCGAATACAGGACCCCCACTTGCAGGGAATGCATTTGCGAACAAGTTTCACGACTCATAATGCGAAGTTAAAATCTACCTTTCAATTATCCAAATTACGTATACTATTTGCAATCTTCAACTTATAGTATGTTGATTGAATCATCTCAAATAAAATACTGAGTACTTTTCATAAACTAAGTGATTTGACGACCGTACTCTGTGACAAATTAGCATCATCTGGTAAAAACTATTGGAATATTTTAACCATTTTGTATTGTTTCGGTATTAGAGAGTTAAATATGAACGTTTTGTCTTTAGAATAGTTTTAGGAGATATAAAACTTTGGCCTATATTTTTTTCAAATGATTTTAAGTGAAGAAAAAATCTCTTCTGGTGTCAATAATTATTAAGGTAATGTATATTGTGACCACTTAAAAATCAAATTTTGTATTGATTTTTTATATTGCAAGACCAAAACATATTGTATATTTTAATGGATGAGCGAATAGCTGGTATTAAATTCAATTAAATGTTTTGAATCATTAATTTTCCTTTTAAGTAACTTTCTCGAGTATATTACAAAACCTTAAGATTTATTTGTCTATGATTTTTCAAATACCAATCATTCTTTTGTTTTTCACTTAAAAGTTAAAATTTTTTCTCGTTTATTTTACATTGCTCTTATTTAACTTTCGTGTCGCAAAATTTAATGGTTCATATTCCTGAAACTTTTAATTATTTTAAATTCGTTATTTATAAATTCATCTGGATTATTATAACGCTGATTATTTCATATAATTTTTTCACGAGAAAATGGTTTAGTGGATAATTTCTTACTGGAATGAGTGCCCTCTCTAGATCACTCGTATAAGAGCGATTCGAGGCCAATCTGAGCTAAAACTCATCAAAATCTCAACCTCCCAGATGGACATGCAGATAATGGGAAAGCAAACAGCGCAAAGTTTCGAGCCCACGAGCGAGAGGAAGGCCCAGGAGAGAGACCATAATTAAGATTGGTGATCCTCCGGGAAAAATTTTCGAATATAAGAGATATGGAGATAGCGCTGGAAATTGAAGTTCTCTTGATGGTGCAACTGTTTCTTCCCCAATGAGAAATCGCTATTGAGAATGAGGGTGTCTGTGATGCGGAAGGGAAAATTTTCGGCGGGTAATGGGAGAATTAAGGAAATTACGATGAGAAGCCACGTGATGTTGAGGGTGAAGGTCGGAAAGGGGTGGACAAGTGAATAGAGTGATAATGTGCGTGGACTGATTAAATTAGGTCTTAGCAGCGATTCCATTAAAGAAGAAAAGGGAGGGAATTTAATGAAGTCACTCCCAATAGAAAAAGATTTATTGCGATGAATGGAAAGAACAGAAAAAGCAATCTGTCACGTGATAATTTATAAATCACAATTGTCAAAGGTGACACTGTCATTGTTGATAATATTTCAAGGGAAAAATCACTAAATCAGATTTATTTCGTTTTCTTTTCGAAAGTGTTGATTTTCAATGAAAATAAGAAAGATTTTCGATCAAGTAATTTAAAAGTCATTAAAATTAATTTGATTAAAATAATGTTTTTTACTTTAAGGTTTGAGAGTTAAAGTCGAATGTGAGGCTGAAATATTAGAATATAATTATATTTCGATTAAAAATAAATCTATTATCTATTCGCTACTTAAGGAAGAGAGGTAATGGGTTAAAATGTAATTAAATTACGTAATTACCAAACGTAGGGATTTAGAAGTGTACCGTAGGTATATATTTTGGCCATTGGCTATTGATGAGAAGGAAATAAACGTCACACAGCGTAGCTGAGGTAACAATTTTATAGAGATATGTACATAATGAAGATTTATGTTATAAGATAACACCGATTGTGAGGATGAGGAAGGTTTCTTCCCTTCCTAACCGAATGGTGCTGAGAAAAATGCGTCATTCAACAGGATACAGTAATTTTATAGCATATTAGAAAAGTATGATTTTACCTATATCTAAATATTTTTTCTTTCTAGATTCAGTTGTTAAGCCAAAGATAAGTTTCTGCTTAATCATGACGATTCTTATTTATACACTCATAAATACACGCTGTTAAGGGGAATTTACAATGCAAACAATGAACTTCATAAGAAAACGTTGTTAATTATCGAGAAAAACATAATTTAAAACAATATGTAAATCGTATTATAACCAAAACAGGTTTAAGAAAATTTATGAGATTTTTCTCAATTCAGCAAAATTACCAGCACTACAAGGATAAGTAAGTAAGACGATTAATATTTAACTAAAATGAAAATCTATCATATTTCAAAATGCTTATAAATTACTTTCAGTATAGATTTTATCAATAAAAATGATTCGCCTTTTATAAATAGAATAAGAATGTCTTTGAGGAATATAGCGCAGTTCTGCTGCATGGTTTGAAACAAAAAAGTCTGGACGTTGACTCCAAGATTGAAGACTCCCTAGCGCTAACCCTGGAAAAGAAATATCGATTGTTTGACATGATACCTCCTAAAATTCAACCATTGGCCACTAAAAAGCCTTGATATAGAGCAGAATCTTGTGATAACGAAATATATGATGGAAGTGTGATGGATTTGCTTGTTTTGCACAAGTATTAAATGCCATTAACGTTGCAGTTAAGTAATGAATATGGCACGTTGTAGATATATTACGAATTGAAGAAGAGATGAAAAATATATACTATTAGAAGTGCCTTGACGGAAAATTATGTAGTTTTTCATTTAAATTCCAATTAGGAATTTTATAACTGAATAGACTTATAAACTGAACTTCTATTTTAACTTAGACACTGGAAATAGT
Organism: Pantala flavescens; assembly: GCA_020796165.1. Classification (NCBI taxonomy): domain Eukaryota; kingdom Metazoa; phylum Arthropoda; class Insecta; order Odonata; family Libellulidae; genus Pantala; species Pantala flavescens. The sequence goes on along the minus strand of CM036884.1, from coordinate 8,393,093 downwards.
AAGTTTATTTTTGAATGCAATTAGAATTGTTAAAATTATAAATGATGACTAATAAAATGAAATAAAAGGTACAAATGAAAAGTTTCAAAATAATAGGTAAATTATTTTTTTCATCCTTAAAATTTCAAAAATTATGATTGTTCAGTCCTTAAAGTTCTTTCCGGAAAATTCATGCAGTAGTCATTTCTTCAAATGCTTCGGAGGGAACGGTAAGTGGGTTCGCATCTGCAGTACTTAACGAGAACCTAATGCAGTTCTTTCTGGAAACAGTGAGAGTATTCCTACGAAGAAAAAAGAGAAACACAAAAAGAAGGAAGAGTTGGAATCAGAAGAGCATTCCTCTTTCCTCCCCTTTTGGGGGGCGGTGTTGTACGGGGTAAGGTACGGAAGGGTCACGTGAACAGAGGATTATTCGAATTGAGGGATCCTAAGGTTTGACGACGGAAGCGACACGAAACCACGCGGCAAAAACTCGAAACAATAGTGGCGGAAGTTCCTCAAGGAACCGATCTCGGTCCAACTTCTTTTCTTCCTCCTCGGCTTCGACACCCACCGCCTATAAACGCTCCTGCCTCTTAGGAATAGAGGCTGTGACTCGCATCACTCTGTCGCACCTTGCAATTTCCTTTATTTCGGCTTCGGAAACGATCTGGGGACGTTCGGCCTTTTCATCCCGAAAATTCCCAACGCAGGACTCAGATGATTCGAATCGATCTACTGCGGTCAATAGATCGGAAATAGAAGGAATTGTTTCTCCGTTTACCGTGGATGAAATATTTTGGAAACGGCGACGGCAGTTTCGTTTTACTGCCTGAAATTCAGAAGCAAAAATGGCAGCGACCCAGGCTTGTGTTTTATGCGTTTCTACATCATCAAACGCTTTCCGTAGCTCTTTTTATCTTTTCTGTTTGTTCGCCTCTTAAAATAATTCTCTTCCCGCATTGGAAGCCATCCGCAGCTGTCAAACGCAATGATTCTTCGGCGGGACACGGAATCGTCTGGTTAGGTCGGGAAAATGAATGGGAAATAAAAACGGCGTGTTTGCTATGATTCAAACTTACATCGATACATATAAATACTAAATAAGCCATTCCCTCAACTTCAAATATTGTACATTAATAACGGGATTTTTCTTTATAAAATTTATTTTTCGAGTGTGATATTTCAAATGTTTAACATTTCAATTGGGACTAAATAGCAATTAAGAGTTGACCAAAAATACCCAAAATAGATATGTGTGAATTCTGCTTCCAGTACATCTGAAGAAATTTGTATTAGACTTGACACGGAAAATGTTTCGTAACACAGCCTGTATACAATATTTGTAATTATTTTGCGTCTATCAGCTAAAAGAGTTATTTAAAGAAATAAAATAGATTTTGCTTATTTGCTACAAATAATAAATCTGAATCCTAGTATGAACATTAAACGTCAAGTTAAAGAATTTTGAAAAAAATTTATCTTCTCAAATTCATGTATTTTATTACTGTATTCTACTTACTCAGCGAAGTAAGAACCCCATATTTCCCTTTCATCTATTTTTTTATTAAATAAGTTTGTTTATTTCCTGTGTCATATTCAGTGTGCTTTTCAGTCGAGCAGTATCCAAACAATTTTTTCCAGACTGTGCATTTTAAAAGGCAGTTCTGTGCTACATTCTCACGCGTTTGCCGCTCTGGCAATCTGCTCACTCATGCGCCCGGATACATCAAACAATGTATTTCGAAAAGGTCTTTGAGCAATGTCACATACCTTAAAACCAAACACGAAAGTATATTTGTGATTTATTCTTTGATATGCGTTTCAGTTCTCCAGATAGCAGTAAGCTTTATTTCTATTATTCCTGTATAACCAGTGTTACAACGATTGCCTGTATGTCAATATATTTTTATTACTAAATTCTCAATGCACGTCTAAGAGAGTAAATATTAATTTCTGTACTTTTGCTAGTACACAGCCTCATAAATCACTCTATGAAAATAGCTTAATTTTACTTCCGATTCGAGAGTTAACGAGATACATATCTAGTAACATGCATTCAATTTATTCCTTTCTGTATTTGAAGACTGAAGGACGGAGTATATTCACTCGGTGTATTTGCTCTTTCCACATTGCTTGACAAAGTTGTTTAGGCTAATCAAATAAAATTTGCATCCATGTTATTTGAACAACAGAACTGACTCTGGGACATTTAAATATGAGCATGCGCGGGAGTTAACAACTAAATCTATAATAAGCAGTTAAATTTAGCAACGAAGTAAATGGAAGAGAAGACTTTTATCCCAATTTTGCGCGAAATAAAGATATTTTATTACTAAGATTATTATTTTTGGTTCTGATGAAGAATTCTAGAAGCTAGAAAGAATTGTCTCCTTAAGAAATCCAATATTTATTCTATCCTAGATTGATATATTTTTATTGGAAGTGTAACTCGAACGAAATTGAATATTTCAGTATGATAATGCCGATCAACGAGTATTATTAATGCATATTCAGTTATGCACATTTTAAACTACTTGTGGATTTTTTGCTATACGATATTTTTGCGCAAATTATCGCCCAAAATTGCAGCTAAACTAGGATCGTGAGCTTTCAAAAATCGTGGATTATCTACCATTCATAATGAACTCCTAGAATTTAGGTCGCACAGCTCTCACCTACTAAATTCCACATGCGACTCTAGAGGAAACTATTTCATGATTTTAAAGTGGGTTGTACTATTTTCAAGTAATGAATAAAACAAGGCCATGACTGAAAGAAAAGGAGATTTATTTCCGAATTTGAATTCACTCTACTAATCATGTAACTGCAGATAGTATTACTCACGGAGAACGATTGCAAATATGTCTTTATATGCGTTGCTGGAAAATTTAATATTAGCTATTTACCTTAGCATTGAGCTGGAAAATTTTCAAATGACTACTATTATCATCATAGTATGAATTAACTCAAAGTTTCCTACTCTCTTATTTCCATTTTTCGGTTGATCTAATTAGATGGTGTCGGTACTGAAATAAACTTAAAAATTTTTCAGGATAGAATACTCTATATTCTATATGTATAATCGCTATATATTAAGTACATACATACTACAATACTGAAGTTCATACACAGTTTTGTCTATTTTGATGTATTGGATATCGGTGCTACTACGATTCATTCCAATGAATGTATATATATTTGATATTATTTTAATTATGTTTTTCAGGCATCATTATGAAAAAATATAATATGTATATAGACTTAAGGATAACTAATATCACCCATTCTCCTCTATCTGTGGATAATTTAATCATTATTAGATATAGGTGATGCATCTAATAGTTAAGGTAACTGATATTTCTCTTATATCACTCGATATTATTTCTGCATATGAATTAACTCCAGGAGAGTTTAAACTTATTGTAAATTAACTAATACTATTATTATCATCATTATAAAATATTGTTGCCATTTTGACATTTGTGAGGTGGCATAGTTAAATTAAACACCTAAAGTTTTCTTGTTGACATAAAGGTAACTACTATCACCCAATTTCGTTTTGATGTAAAGTAAGATTCAATTCAAGTGATTCATACAGTAATATATTAAGATGAGAGGAGTGACTGGATGAGACCAAAAAATACGCTCCGATCGTGCTAAATAATGAATTGCGGAAGTAAGACATAAAATCTGAGGCAAACTTCAAAAAGGGGGACAAACGATTCCAGAGATTTTTTTATCATAATTCACGCGGATTTTCGTAATATTTCAAACGAAACTGTTGCGAGCCCAGAATTAATCCTGTCTAGAAAATCAGCTCAGTATGATTTTCGTAAAGCTGACCAACATAATGAATTGCATACGTGAATAACGTCTTATATTCACATTTAATATCGTAACTTTCGACGCTATATGAATTCTCAAATGATTTTTTATTAAATTTAGTAAATATGAAACGATATTTCAAAGTAGTATTCTATAATTCGAAACTGAAAAAATAAATGAAAAATAGGTGCTCTTTTCTTTTGATTCAAAAGGATTTAAAATATAGCAAACCCTTGAACACCTTGCCTGCAAACAGAGAGTCAAGTACAAGAAAGCAAGCCTACTTTACATGAATTTGAAATTTAAATTCTCCGGACAATCTACAAAAGAATCGCTCTCCACTTGTGCTACCCCTTTTTGAAGCGATTCGTTGAATTCCGTGTAAACGCGGAAATATGTTTTCTCTACGAATTTATTGATATCCTTTTTAAATATTAGGATGGAATTATTTACAAAATATCAATGACAAATGATTCTATCGTATGATAAAGATTTTAATGATTTAAATAATAACGAAACATGGAAATCATTCATTTTTAAGTTTAAGACTACGATAAACAATACATCCAAATTTCATAGATGTTCTATTCAGTGTAATCAATTACAATCCTGGAAATATTAGGTTCTAACAGCTGGGGAATATCATCATTTATTCTTGCGTGAAGTTTGAATATAACTCTTATGCTTTTATCTGAATATGGGGTCGAAACAATTACTTTCGCATTAACCTAATCTGCATGAAATGTAATCCATATCACTTCGTATATTTCCAACTATGTATTTAGCTATAAATTAATTCTGACGAAAAAAACTTTAGGAAAGCCTGTTTGTTTGAAGCGATTATAGTTGAAATATCGATTTAATAATAATTAATGTACTTTATTAAATACAATTTTAATCGTGATAAATAATCAATATGAAAACGCACAAATGTTTCCCAATCAATGAATATCTTCGTTAAGGTTAAATGGATGTTCATATTAAATAAATAATAGAGCTCAATAAGCTGACGATAAAAATCTAAGGAGGCATAAAGAGATGCGACTTCTCTACGAACGAAAAATGATACCAAAATTTCCTTCAAAACAACCTGTCGACTTTTGCTTTGAATGCAATTGTTCGCAGCTCAAATCATGAATGGAATTTCGACCTTATTAGTCACCTTTGGAAAACGAATGAAGTGAATTCCTTTATTTTCGTTCGACAAAAAACTGAAGGTTTAAGGCATTTTTCTTTCCTCGTTAAATTTTCAATCAGTCCAATGACGTTATTAAATTGAAGATAATGCTTTCACAAAACATTTTACTTTTCCATTATTATTTTAAATCTATTTTATATCTTATTTAAATTTGTGCTAATCTACTTCTTAACTCCTCTACAGAATGATTACACATTTGAATGCATTGCATGTGAACCGTTATGTTGATGAAATCATAAACCACAGAATAATTCTAACGCTTATAAATAATAGATACTCAAAGCAGCCGATCGCTCATTATCAAAATTCATTATGTTCGTCTTAATTATCCTATTAATAGAATAAAACATATTATTGTTTTTATAACTCACTGTATTGAAGAAGTAATATAGCTTTCCGAACAGGTAGTGTAGCTGAAGGATATCCGATGCATCTACTTGAGCACAAAGAGAGGTGAACTGTTTCGATGGAATTTTTGGAATGTTTTCTTACTCAGCCTACGCTGTCCTTTAACCAAAAGCACAACGATAATTAAGAAACTATTTGTGAATGGAGTTGTTGAACTTCGTCTGCATTGAAAAGAAAAGAATGTGGAAATACGAGTCTGAATAATTTTCCTATTCAAATTATTTTATTCGCAAAACAGCAGTCTTTTATTCCTTATTAATCTTAGATAAAATAATATATAAGCTTCTTTAAAATCACAAAGATCTTCTCTATCGAGTGTATCATTAATTTAATCCAGAAGGAATACAAACATAAGCTATAATCTTCGAATTACAAGTCTATTATTTGAAATCTCTCTGCAGCTCATATTTTGCGGAGTTCAGTTTCAAAGACAGTCTATTTTTGCGAGTAATTATGGAAAACAATTCCTCAGGAAACGTATTACTTTCTCTTGCGGATTAACCTTCAGACTAAATGAGCGTTTTGCATAACCACCGCATACGAGCCAATGCCGCGTTAGAAACCTCGCGGTTTCGAAATTTCCGTGCTTCTGCATAATCCGTTCTCTACACTCATCTGTCACTCTTCGCGATTTTTTTATCGGCCCAATGCTCACGAATTTAACTTCCGCCCCTTGAATAAATCCTCTCTCAAAATACATTTCTTTTTCAAACCTAAGACCCCTTTTCCTTCTAAGGAAATACCTTTCTGCTGCAGTGACTTGTATCATAGAGGCAAGGGCTTTCTTTGTCGGATTCATTTTGGAACTTGTGAATGAGATAAACATATTTGCATTCAAATGTCGAATCGGTAGAGTTACAATCGTAATTAAAATAAACTAACACTTCCTCAACTTTTAATTTATATGTATCACAAAACAAAATAACATTTACTTTTAATATTGGTATTACATAAATATATTTCAAGGTATTATACATGTTGCGAAATACTATTTCTGCTGAAAATAAGTACGTATATTAAGATCTTTTATTCGAAGCAAACGAAATATTTTCTTTGATTTATAATGTTAATGAATGAATGATTGCTTCTGATTGGGGTTGGGAATGAAGAATTTCCACAATTTTAGAATTTATTCCGGTAAATAAAGGGCTATTTTTCAACTGATAAACTTTTCAAATTGAATGATTTAAAATTTCCGATTTGAAAACCAACACTCTTAAGGTGTAACCAAACACATTAGATATTTTTCAGAATATTTACTAACACCCAGAAAAACTTATCCGATAGCTTTTGGAAAGAGTAACCAAACAAACAGTTTACATACGAGTAAATGACCGTTTGCAAATTCTGAGTTATAAAAAAATAATGAGAAAATAAGTTTTTAAAAATTCATGATCATCATATTTTTTGGTGTCAATAGGCTTTAATGCAAAGGAAAAAGAGAATTCGATAACAATAGGTACTAAGGGTATTGATCGTGGGAAATAAACCGCATTAGCGAATCGTTAGTGGATTCATAGTTTGCAGATTCGGAGAATGTTGCATTACGAATTCTAATGGAGATTCACACTCCACAGGACGATCGAACTAGACTACGACCTAGTTTTAGGGGTAGGACATTCAAATTCATCATTGGATTTCTGCGCTGCAGGATAATTTTCGAATTAGAATAGGTGATATAACCAGTTGAAGACTTTTTAAAGTTATGAAATATAGTTGATATAGTTGTCCATCATATATTGCTTACGATAAACAAAAACTGATGAACGACGAGTATAAATAGAATAGAAAGTTATGATGAGGTTAAAATTTTTCAATTACTTGGATATTATATATTGAGACATTTGTGTACGTGTATCAACTTGATGAGTGGGGCGTTTAATGAGACCTAACTGAAATGACTTTCAATATTATTAATTCTTACATTTTACGAAGTCAAATATACCTAAAATATTATAAAATTACTGTACTTTATTACGATTGACATATTTCTGAGTTCCTTAATGCTTTAAAATTTATATTATGATTGACTTCCACTAATAAAAGGGCTTTTTTAATAGATATAAACATGAAGCATTGTACTTCCAACAGTGAGATTCAACGAACAATTATCATAGGACTAACTGATAAAAAAATAATAACCCAGCCCCCAATTACAGACCAGTGAAAGTTATGTTTTGTGTATGTTTTAATTCCATTGCACGTCAAATGCTGTAAACATCTTGCCCCGACACGTGGGTAAAATCGATCGGTCCCTTTGAATCCGTTTGAAATCAATCGCATCTGCCAGACGCGTCTGGAGCGATAAAAATAAAAACAAGGGGCTGCGTAAACCAGGAGGCACACGTGCGCTCATGTGACGCAATATGAGAAGCATTATGTAGCGAGATATTGTGCTGCAAGCAGATCGAAAAAAGCTCTTTTTGCATGGAAGGGAAATCAGCGCACGCAGGCTCATTTGCATAAGGGGAAAACCCCTGCCCTTTCTCCCTCCACTGATTCGGACGGGACCTACTTAGATAAGGGAACAAGCCGACTCAAAGAGGGGCAGTAAGTCGAAAAGGAGAAGTATGCACTTGGCCTTCAGTCTTACACCATACGGTAAAGAGTCTTTCGTTGCCTTTGTCGTATTCCTATTGGTCATTCCAAACCGATTACGGACAATTGTTGAATCTAGCATCGAAACAAATTATATGATTCATCCGGAATTCCCTAAAACACCAGGAAACTAAAATTGATTCGATTGTAATGATCGAGAATTGAAGAGGAAGTATTCAATGATAAATTCTATACCCTCTTATGCATAATATATAAAACACGAATCATTATAGTATAAATCGATTGAATGAAAAAAGAAAGGCGAAATACTTTAATGCGTGAGTCATAGATCGCAAGCGAGGACTTTAAGGAGAGAATAAATGGATATGCTCAAAATATAAGTGGAGCGGAAATTAAACGAGGAAAAATAAAAGGAAAACGTGAGGAAATGGAAGTGAAAGGAAAGAAAAACGACCTTCCGCATAGCTATCCTTAAAATAGTCTCTGAGAAGAGCAAGTATGGCAGACAGCTGTGCAAAGGATTTTAACTGGATGAGCTAGTGCCCATTTCTTAATATATTGAGAAGGACAGAATCAAACCAAATGAAATGTTGCATACACGCAGAGGAACGCTTGAGATATTTACCGTTTCTATCATCTACTTGTTATATGTTACTTTTGTGATTTTTATTCTATCACATTCTGGTGGTATACTAAAGCAAATCTATTTTATTTTGAATTTTATGATTAATTTTACTTATTTCGTGTAATTGGTACCCTTATTTTTTGAAATCACGAATTAATAACAACCGTTATATAGCTACAAGTGGGTGTTACAATTAACCACATATTACAAAGACCAATTAACATGAAAAATCTCATTTATATTACTAAAAGAATGATGCGTAAAGTATCACAGTAATATACAGCACCTCACATTTCTCTCCGCCCGATAATCACTTTATTTTTTATAATTTAACAGACCCAAACATTCGGGATGAACGAATGTAGTATTTAATACGTTAAATCGAATTTATTTTCATTTAGTGTTGATCGAAAGCTTATCATCATACTTATACCGCAGAAACATTCTGTCAAGTCAATATTCTGGATATCTTCCCCAGAAAAAGCGGGAATAAATAAACAGCGGTCTCTAAGAAGTCGAGTCATCCGTCTTGGAGTCGTTGCCATACAGAAGGGTAATAAAGAGATCTCCCGAGGGGAAGAGAGATACGGAACTGAAGAGAAAGGGAAAGAAATAGGATATCATTTGGCAAAGCGACGAGAAGAACATCGCGCCCCCAACGAGAGCGGCGGGAACTCCAACCTTAACCTACTTTCGCATTTCTCATGATAAAGCTCGCGGAAGTTGGAAGCGGGCCTCTTACGCGAACATATTGTTTATAAGAATGGGAAAATCCCTGCGCGGAATTGTTTCGTTTCCTGGTGCATAGGAATTGATTAGCGGTGGCGGTTGTTTTTCGTATTCCCGATAAAGCTGGAATGTAAGGGTTCTAAGGAAGAAGTCCCCTATTTTAAATTCTGGGTTGAAGAAATTGAATATTTAGGAGGGAAGTTTGACAGGAAAAATATATATAGATGGAAGTTATGATGCGGTATGTTATATAAACACCGGGCGTTTCTCTTTTACTACTTTCCTATGATTGAATATAATATAAAATATCCTAATCCACTATAATACCTACTACATCCCTTATTTAGCTCATCTGTATATAATCACTAAATGATAATAATAATTAATATTTTTTTTTAAACCTTAGTCTTTAATATAATTTTAAAACAATTTATATATCTCGATATTTAAATAACCTTAAAATACCCTCAAGTTGAAACTGGTAATTTTAAACGACTTAAACTAGGGTTTTGAGTTTTTTCAACTTCTAAAAAATAAGAAAAAGGGCGGAAAGGTACTTCGCACGCTAAGCCATACGTCTAGGAAAATTTCCGAGGAGAAAAGGGTATGATGAATGTCCCACTGGACTGGGACCAGGACCTTGGATACAAGTCTTCCAAAATTGCAAGCTCAAATGTTCTATTTGGATAACTCAATGGTTAAAACAACCTCCTCGGCATTTCAGTTTCGTATCGCGTTCTAATCAGGCTTTTAATCTTGCATTTCTCTCCAAAGAAGAATGCAAGTCTTTTAGCTTAAAATATAATCATCATAAACTAAATTAGTTCTTCTTTTAATATTGAAAAAAGAAGGACGTGTTTATGTTAAATTTTAATTAAAAATTTCATAATTTAAATCAAAAGATACACGAATTGAGATTTAAATTGAGTATAATTCAACTATGAAGGATATTTAAATGTCTGTTTATTCTTCTAAATAGATATAGTTGCTGTACGGAGAGAGTTAAGTAAGATAAATATCTTATGAGAAGTTAAGATCTCAATAGTAGGTAGTAATTTATTTCAAACTTGAAGGATGAACCAAGGCAAAAGGTCAGCTCATATGGCGGGAGAACAGTTGAAAAGTTACATTTTTAGCCGCTAGGTTGGAATCCTTCTGCACAGTGTACTGGAATACTAAATGAGCCTACCATGGAAAATATCGAAATGATAAAAGCTCCATACCGTCTAATATAGGAGATGACCAAGATAAAATAGAGAATTAAATTCATCCTTTTGGAGAGTAATGAAGTCTGGGAAAAATTATGAATTGGAAAGTAGTTTAATTTGCGGAGACAAAAAGGAATCGATATTTTAAAAGGGAAGCATAGCTAATGTGTGTATATACATGAGATATGTATGTATATATCAACATTCAAATAGCTAATATATAGATTCAAATTACTGTAAAGTGAAACATGTTGATTAACAAAAATTCAGTATATTGCCCTAGGAATACTGTATCGTTGTTTTCTTGAATATCCCGAACAATACAAGAAATAAAAAATACATGTAAATATCATCCATACTTAAATTATCAACATTTTATCATATAATCATTTTCAGATTCAAATATCAATCAATTTTCGGTTTATTTAATGAATGCGTAATATATTTAAGAATTTCCAGTGAATCTAGTTACATAATCATCAACTCAATATGAAATAAAAATCTAAGTACATAAATCTGCGACCTTTAATTCATCATTATAAAATAAATTTCAGTAATTTATTGGAATTTGTGAGATTGCATAAACATAGTATGTAGTCAGTATGGGTTTTATGAATACTTAATTACAGCGTATATAGCCAATACATTAAATAATTACTAATATTTGCCCCTAAACTTCACAATTCTAAACGAATTAAATACATGACTTTCCGAATAATTACGTTAAAGTAAGATACCAATTATTAGTAACATATATATCAATACAGCCACTTATTTAAACGGAGCAATCAACTCAGCGTATTTCCATCGAGCGTGGATATTTCCTTCACGCATTTAGGGAACACTTAAAACTCCAAACGCCCCAATTTCCTGATTTATTCGCCATCAAATCTTCGGAAACAATCGAACACGGAAATGAAAGTGCGGATTCGTGACAAAATTCGAAGGAAAAAATCCATTGATCAGCGATGAAAATCTCACCCAGTAACACAATGGCTCACAAACGAAAGGAAGTGGAAGAGTTTTCCGATAAGAGGAAACTAAACTACCGAAGATGAACGCGTAGATTACGTCATATATCGGTTGTTGACTGTCTAACCTATAGGTGCGAGGGCCTTTCCTTGTTTTCTTCTGAATTACACGGAAACAACCCCTTATCAATTTCGGAACCAAATTCCACCCTTTGACCGATTACCTTCAGTCAGTTCGCATAAATTTCGTTTGTTTGAACTCTTGGTCAATACGGAAGTTCAGTGGGTCAGTGAAAATAAAGAGAATTGCCTGATCAATGACTCCTTCCAAAATACAGGTTTCGTTATCTTTACTCACTAATCCCAGAACAAAATACGTCATATTATAGTCCGAACTCAAGCAGAATGAAATCAAATTTCCTTGTCGTTACGACCACTAAGAATTATTGCCTTTCGTTCTCAAGCTTTCTAAATTCAATCTGTGTGTGTAATCTCTATAATAATGGACAGACTTTTAACCACCGATGATGGTAAGAATTTCATATTAATTTCTGAATGAAACGTGATGAAATTATTGAAGTAAAAGCCACACTAATATTGTACTATACTTGGTTCTAACGAATAGGAATTTAACATTTGCCAAATAAATTATCAGATTATCTTTCTATGAAAAAATATAATGAATCAAGGAAGCGATGATCAAAGTTTTTTATAAAAGACACAATGAACCTATTTTCTGTTTGTAATCAAAAAATTAGTATCTGGGTTCCAAGACGTATAGTTTTTAGGAATCTTTTTTCCTGTGTTCTATGTGTGATAATAATATGCCAAAAGAATAACTTAAAGAATAGGTATTTGTATCCCCTGCCTTTCACCGTAAAGGGGTTTGCAGGGTATTTATGGAGATGTAACCGGGTAACGTACATGGTGTAATATGCTGCAACAGCAAAATATATGGTGGTACAAGAAATTCGGTAGAAGAAATGCTTTAAATTGAAAGTCATTATATGAAATCTCTATCAATATACTTAAAAATGTATGCCTAATTCTTAACCGGTAACATCACAACTTTGTATCGAATACCAAAATCTTCAGTTGACCGGCAAATTACTGAAGTTTCAATAGAAATAATTCTGACTTTGCCTCTGCGATCCTAATGATTATTTTCACTACTTTGATTTGAGCTAAGATGTGGTTCTACAATGGGGTATCAATAACTCTGAAAACTTCTCTACAAAGGTTTTCGTTGATTGTCTGTAGTACCACTGTATGTATTTGTTTCATTTCTCTAACAAAGGAAAAATATGAGGAAACTTTCGCAACACGGAACTAATTTTCTTTCACTTTCGATATCCGTAACAAAATATTCGCTGACCTACTGAATTTCCAATAGATTTTTCCAATATCTTAATCTAGATATTCTATTCAACAGACGCGGAAATACGTCTGAAGAAAAACACGGAAAAGAAAAGTGGGAACAAACTCGAGTACTTATTTATAACTTACTAAGAACGCTCCAGATTGTAACATTTTCAGCATGAACTACAAAATTGATAGGAGTTTTAATAGTACTATCCAGAGTAGTAAAGAGGACTATAAATAGCAGCAATTGATATTATGTATCATTGAAAGAAAAATAGGAATGTGTTTAGTGCAATTGAAAGGTATTACATGTGTAAGAGAATTGTTAAACGATGACCTCAGTTAAATACAGAAGCTTGATATAATATACAATTTCAAGATATTCAATTCATCTTTCATTATGATGAGCTTCATTATCTTTTCAACTCAATCAGTTTACTCGTCAGAGACTAAGTAACGGTGCAAGGGAAATGAATCATCGACCTTGAGTAAAATTTCGATTCCTAAACGAGATATCAGTACAACATGAATAGAGGATGAGGTGAATGAATAGCTTGCAATTACACGATTAAAGCGAACTGAGATAAAACCTCGAGCAGAGTGACTTGCAGTTTTCTTCGATATGAACCAAATAATATCATCCAACCAATCAGGCGATATACTCATTTGTCACACCTGCCGAATTCTTTCAGAAGTCAGGGATGGGATTTCCCCTTGAATAATAAATCGAGATAAAGGAACGCTTGCACAGGAAAGGGTTAATCGAAACGTTTTAAAAGGATTATGGTCTTAGGACCACTATTTTATTGAGGTACATTTTGATCACTTCAAAATTCGATAGATTCAATTACAATAAAATCAGTCCATCACTAATTGCATCCTGGCAATTTGATTGATAGACGATATAATCTGTTTTCATCTTAATTTTAAAAGTATTTAATAAAAAATGCTGTACCTTAATTAAGTATTGAAATGAGTTATTTTCTTTCGTTGAGCTGTGTTTTAAATGTATACTGATCCCTTTAGGCATTAATAGCATTCAAATTATTTTTATTCTTAGTCAAATGATGATAAAAGTGATGGTTTTAGAAACAATTATATACTCCTATTTCCGTATTACCTTGATAGAATTGGGATGAAATGGTATAGAATCATTTTATCAATCGTTTTTAAATATCACATCATACGATACTTTTTCTATTTTTGTAGAACAGTCTGCATATAAAATCGATTTAAATTATTTCATGTCACCTATAACGTGTATGAGACTCGTACTCTAAATTAGAATGACTTGGAATAGTACTCACGTTATTTCTGGCGCTGACTTCTGCTCCAAGTTCAATCATCCTGTCAAGGAGACCAAGTCGATTTTCCTTGACAGCCAGCATCAGTGGTGTCATCCCGGTCGCCTGAATTAATGGAAGAAAAATACATCCGTAATTAATTTAATCGTACACTTGTTAATTCAGTATTATAGACACTTTTAGATTAAATATTTTGCTTTAATTTTCATTCCCTTCCTGAATTTTATTATAAGGATAATCAGTGTATTTATATATTCTATTTAATTGATTACAGTGATATATTATTTCTGGTCTATAATTAATCAGCTATAAAAGATTGTGCTAAAGATTCATGTATTTGAGTTCTGTAGACGTCAAATGCTGTGAAGAAATTGTTTCATTATCTATCTCGATTCTAAAATACAAGTGAAAAATATCACCAATATACATTTATTTGCATGAAAGCAATAGATATACACATATGTATTGCTTTTAATTCTTGATAATGTCTCTGATAAAGTTTAGCTTTATTACAAGAGAAGAATTTATAATTAAGATTACAAGTCTTGAAGAAAAAACTTATAAGATCACATTGAAATTTTTATTGAATTTCCTGCCTTGTTTATTCTTTATTTATTATTTATTAAAATATCCTTAAGACATTGAATTCTTTGTTTATCTTACTTTTTCTTCTCGCATATTAGGTCTTCATTTGATAGAGAATCCTTTTTACAATGATAACGGATATTTATTTCTGTATTAGAATGATTGACACGTGCCAATCCTCAGCATTCGAGAAATTTAAAACAACGAATATATTTCACCGCACCTCTTACAGGAAAGATGGGTGTTTAAGCAATTGCATACCTCAAACTTTACATGAATATACTTACGCGATTCCAATTTTTTTGATTTAATCTTACAATTAGAAATTATAGACTAAAAAGTATATACTTGTACTACATCAAGGAACCTGAATTCAATTAATGTCAAGATATGATTAATATTCAAATCCTGTAGGACAGAGAACCAAAAATAAGCAAAATACTTCTATGTAGCCCACAAAACTGATGCATTAACGGAGAACAAACCCTTTTAGACGTTAATAATTTAATTTCAATTTAATATTTGAGGTCATATTTTTTGCTACTATTTTACTAATGCTAAAAATTTATTTATGAAAGGTCATTTTATAGATAGCAGCAAAACATTCTTAGAAATTAATTCCGTTATCGAGTAATAAAATTGTAACAATTCCGTAATGACATTTAACTTTAAAGTGAATTACATAAATGTAAGAAGCTTCGTCCAGACGCATAATTGTATTCTGACACACATTTAGAAAAAATAGATTTTTGCTCTCTCAAGAGCTTTTCCTGGTCCTTTTTTAATGCCTTATTTTTGGAAACTTCCGTGACCAGGCTTTTATCTCGATGGTTCACTTAAAGGCACCGCAGGGAATCAAGAGAACTCAAGCCTTACGAATTGGAAATCTATAGAACTCCTTCGTTAGTCTTTCTCAGTTTTGGTATCATCTTACAACTTTTACCATTTTAAGAAAGTAAAATATGCCCTCTTCTTATAACTACCAATAAATAAAGATTTTATGTCAGTTCATTCATAAATAAGAGTTTCATGGAGTGTTTACAAAAAGAATGAACAAATATTTTATAAGTTAGAAAATAAGATAGCGGCAAATATAATTTCTAATGAATTTAACTGATAATAGTTTCTTTTAAAATGTAAGTTCGGATACAAAAAATATTAATATAAATGTATTTTGTGTAAAGAACTGTCTTGGCGTAAACTGAGCAATATATTTAATAGCCCTAATATTGAAACCCCAAAATACATATATAATTATGTAACATTTTAATAATTAAATTAAGGTTTGTCTATAATTTTTAAGGTCTAAATAGAACATAGTTCCTATATACCTCTTATGAAGGGATATAGATAATATATATAAGTTTGATTCAGAATTAATTATCTCAAATACAGTTTAGTTAACGTACACCGCACCCTGGTCATAGGAATAATCTTATTCTTTGAGAGAACTTTAAGGACAAAAAAGGGGTCATATCGTTGCGCTAGAATTGGTGGCGCTTTGTTCTGTGAAATAACTGTCTTATGAATAAGTCCTCGTAACCTAACTGAACACAATACATTTAATTTGATACAACCAAATAAATATTAATTCAAGAAAGTCGATACAACGGAGTATAATCAAACATAGCGGTCGTAATAATAGAATATAGAAAATTAGCATTTCATTTCTTCATTGTGATTTACAGACTATTTTCAATTCGTGAAATCACGACAAACCTTACGATAAGTTTCATCGTAATGACTCTTGAACATAAAGGGGAAATATAGGTTAATGTTAAAAATAATGAAGTGCTTATTACGGAAATATTCGGGTGTTACTTAATTGTTCATACATCAAATATATTCTTCCTCATTTGTTTTAGAAATACTGCAACCGGTGATCTAAGACAAGGAAGAAGAATTTAAGCCGGTAACGAACCAAACGAAGATCCAAACATTCATTTATGGGGAAAAGGAATCTCACTGTTTATATCGGAGATTCTGCACCACATTCGGAACGATTAACTTTAGAATGCTTAATCGTCCCTCTCATCATCGCTGCTGACGATAGGACAAGACAAAGTATAATATTATATGTTAAATATTGACTGAAAACAATAGTCTTTCATTTCGCGATGGCATAGAAGGGGAGCGAGATGAGCGTTGGTGTAAAGGGGCGAAAAAATATAAGAAATCTCAAATCGGGGTCAGTCAACGGTCAAGCTCGAGGAGTGTGTGTGTGGGTCTATGTTTGGGGTCGGCGATGGCGTGAACCTGAGCAATATGCGGCACGGAAGATGGAGGGGAGGTGCACGGAGGTGGAGACTATTTGAGCAAACGGTGCTCAAGTGGAGGGGGTTTTAAGAAGTGGGCTCAGATACGGCATATTCAGTTCACGGCGAAAGCCTCCGGGGCACAACGGCTTAAGCTCGACCCAGACCTGGTTCTAATAAAACGTACGTTAATGCACGGTAATTTCACTCTGCGGCAGTCAATAGAGCTCCGTTACAATTTGTACTCGTATGCGTAACCATAGTGATAATGCATTCGATGTAAATTTTAAAGTCTTCTGTGTTTCCTTGGCTTTAACTCACGGAAATCTGGCCGAAAGAGGGGCATAGTGTTTTCAAAGATTCCTCGGATGAAATATACACGTATTCCGCCTGGTTGTATATCTAGTAAAATTAGCCTCATTCATCTCAAAAATTGTAAAATAGAATTATCATATTAGTTAAATGTGAACGATTATCTTTAAATATTCATAATGACTGATTTAAATCCATCGATCAGAGTATATTTAGCACTCAAAGGTAAACTTAATGTTTAAGAAACTCATTTTTACGTAATTTTGGATTTTAAAATCGAAATAGAAAATAGATGTATTCCAAACCAGTAAACTTTAGAAGTGAAAAAAGTTCTCATTATGTTTCAAAATTATTTCTAAAATCGGCGTATATTTAGCTTAGTATTAAAATTCCTCAATCATGAAATATACGAATATAATGGATTCTTTTTAGCATGATAATGAGAAAATTATATACTGAATATGATTTGATTTTAATATTTAAAATAAGTAGGTTGTTATTTTTATATAGCTAGGTGAATGAATACTAAGATGTGGATATTATAAATCTCCATTGAACTATTTATAAAACTTTAAATATAGTAAAGTAAATGGTTTCTTAAGTAGTTTTACGACGGTTAATTTGTATAAAATATACTTATACAAAATGAAACTTTGGTAAAGACGTATTAATATCTTATTTTTAATAATGTTACAATACTGATGCGTTAGAAACACCCGTATTAATTTATTTCAGCCGATGCATTCCCTGTATGTTTGCTTTTGATTGTAGGTAAATGAGAGTGAATCGATAAATCCAGAAAGTTATAGAAATTACGTGGAAATGGGTCTCCGAGTGAAATGACGTCAGCAAAATTTGCTGATCGTTTTATATCAAAACTCTTTCCATCTTTTTGGAAAAAATCTATATTACGTAGTGACTTTAACTCGCCTTTATTATCCTCAGCACGGAATTCTACCGATTGCATCTCGTCTTTCTCTATGAAACGCGAAAGGAATTCAGGAAATCCCTTGAGTGTACGTGAAACTAAGTTCTGTGCAGTGTTTACATTTTGAAAGAGTTTCTATTAAATTAATGAAAATTTAAAATACATTTTGGTTTTATCCTAGTTTTAATGTCCATTTTATGGAAGGAAGTATTATATGTAAGTAAGTGAGTAAGAATCGGACCTCGAGGTTGACGGAAACTCGTCAAACTATCATATACAAATCAAAATACGAGAAACTTTTTTTAACCTTCATGGATATTCTGAAAGATTATTCTATAATGAGTAACTTAGGAGATGTAAAGAGTTGTAAAAGATGGAGAAGACGGTTAATACACTGAAAAAAGAAACTATTAATGATGAAGCTACAAAGTGGTTTCCTGAATTATTAAATAATAATTTTCAATAATAATTATCATAATTTACGATAAAATTTTTTCTAAGCATATAATACACAGTGTACATAATTTTAGACATAGAACTCTCATATTCATACTTTAAAATAATATTTATTTGTAAGAAAACCTGTTTCTCTTGTGCTAGAAAGAGTAATTTTTTATAGTTTCTAACGATTTTGGTATCTAAGAATGAACCTTATTATACAAGTCTATATTACTTTAAGAATACAAACTTATTTTTTTATAATTTCTATTTCAAAACGTTACGTTAAACATTAAAAATTACTAAAAACACTGATCTCATGCCTACATATATAGGAGTTCCGTAAGCAGAGAAAAAGTTTTTGGATCAACTCTTAGACCACGTAACTATTGTGATCCGGATTTACTCTGTGATAAATTGAAGTACCACATAATAGGCATTTCCTCGATATGCGATAGGGAAAGGAGGTTCTCCTAATTGCCATTTTATGCACGTATCTTGCAATCTCTTTCGGCACAATCCTCTTAATGAATTCAGGAAAGCGAGCGGATGTGAGTGCGTGGGATTGCGTGCCGTCTAATACGTCATCTTTTTCGCAAAGATTCCATCCTTAAAACTCGATTCCTGAAACGCTAACATTTCAGTCGTAAAGATCAAAAATCTTTAACTTCTTAAGATTCGAATAACTATCCTGAATTCATATTTGGTCCTAAATATAGCTAGTAATGAGTAGAGACAAAAGATCCTTTTGAAATTTTTTAATCTGTTATAAATTGTACGTAAAATATAGTTTTACTACCCAATGTTTCTAGGTTTGTTCTCGTAATGAAAAAATAGATACTTAAGATTTATCCATTGACTTACATCACAGTGTTGAAAAGTAACGAGTTCCTACTCCTTTTTATGAGTATGATAAATACTTTGATCAGATATACCCATCCTATCGTTGCGATACACTTTATTTCTCCATGAAAGTTATAATGATTTCTAAAGACAGGAGGAACAATAATTTTATTCGAGCCATTTTGTAATAATTTTCATGAAATCCTCATTTTTAACTTTGATGGACTATTACATTAAGATGCAAAACAAGGCTAAGGTAATATTCAAAGACAAGGTAACTGAACCTAGCCCAGCCGATTATGTATTTAATCAAATGCTAATTCATGCATGTGAATCAACGTCGCGAGGAATTTTAATCTCCCAAATTCTCAAGTTAAAAGGAAGAAATTGGATCTATCTATCAGTGTAATCACTTTTAATTAAAATTAATTTTTTTTCATCTATATACGAAAAGAAAAAAGATTTTGGATCCAAATGGTTAAATCACTCGATAGACATATTTTTGTGTAAGACTAGGCCACATAAATGTAAAAGCCCATGGAAATAATTTCATCAAATGTACTTAATGAAGGATATGACATCAAAAGGTGTCATGCCTGTAAATATCAGAAGCATAACCAATCAAAAATATGTTAAATACGACCAATTTAATTTTAATGAAAGCATTTTATTTCTACTTTTTTAACACCTCAAATGAGTACCTATTCACTTTGCTTCTAAAAGGTTCGCATTAAAAAAGTATTTCATTTCCTTCGACACAGATCATACAAAGGATTAAAATAAAAGAAAATGAATGGTAACAGGAAGTGGTAAGGTTTGAGTGATTATAGGAACGCTCTTGAGGTATGTTCATCCCCCCGCAGAAGTGAGCTCTCCCAGAAACAGCGGCACGTGGGTGGGATCCTTATCGGAACAGAGACTATCAATCTCGGGAGGACTGACTCATGACATAGGCCAAGGCGCAGTGCAAGGATATTAAGACGTACGTATGAGTTGAGAAAGGCTGAATCACCTCCCATTCTGATTCTTACATCATTCGAGGAAAGGGCTGAAAACTAAAATTCAAAGAAACGAGACTTGATGCGTATGTAACGACTTCGCGGAATTAAATTAGACGGGATTGATTGCTTTTCTGCATTTTAGCAGAATGTAAATGCTATTCTCAGTTGGTGATGGATTCAAATATCAATCAATCACATTTATAAGTGGATTTTGCCATGATTCGGCGAACTACGTAGACGAATACTTTAATAATAATGAATTTAATAAATGCAATTTTAAAATATTCAATTTAACCAATAAAAATTAACTGTTTCTTCATTATTCAAGATTTTGTAGAATCAGTTTTTGGTTGAATTAAAATAGAAACGGTTTGTGAGATCAAGATGGCAAGGTCATCCACAGAGACAAGATAAATGCCCCATTGGGGTTATTTTGGAGTATTCTTGACCCCCGCTTAGAAGTCGTTCTCTAAGCTTTTAGTGCAAATAAAAAGCCCCATTCTCAAACAAATCATTCTGACATCCTTAAATCATAATTAAATCCATACAATTTGTCACAAGTAAATCATTACTCAACTTTCAGACGCGATTACTGTAAGCGTTTTTCTTTATTGAACACACACGATGAATATGTTGATGAGAAATATCTTGAGAAGTTTATTTGGAAAAGCAATATTGTCCATTTTTCCTCGTTACTACCAGGATAGCATAGAGGATAATAAAGAGTAGTAATTATTCTTTTTCTTTCGAAGAAATAAGAAGAAAATTATAACAATCGACTAACGTTTAAACTTAACGTAACTACAACCACTCAATAATAAAAAATAGAAGAAAGAATAAAAGAAATATTTTCATGTCTCGTACCACTCAAAATGAGATAAATTACTTTTCATCAACGGTGTATATTACAATTACATCGAAAAAAGTAAGTATACATATTAATAGAGGAAGAAATAAAATTTGGTACCTTTGTAAGCTACTTTTGAGATTTTCAAAAGTGTGAATTGTATCGAGCTAGACCGGGATATTAACGTCCATTACCTTCTTCGTTTAATCAAGAAAACTATACAAAGATAAAAGAAAAAATGAGAGTTAGAGATAACATCGTGGAAGCAATTATATTCTTTTCGATCTCTCCAAGAGTTCGTGACCTGTGTAAAAAGGTAGAGCTCGTGAGAAGATTAAGAAAATCTCCAACAAGACAATGATGATCAATATCAGAGTCAGTGTTCTTCTTTGTTTCGATAGCATCAAACCTCGAATACAGGGCCATAATTTGAAGGCCTCAGATTCAACCTCCAATCTCCAGGTCTATATTTTCTCCTCGTGCCGTGTGGCTAAATTAGCTCAAATGTTCGAATGAGTCTATACTTTCCGCATCGTAATTACACTGATGGAATTCGTGCAAATGTGGTCAATAAACCTCTATCATATACAGACACTTAAAAGACACTGTCGTCAGATTCTATAGAATAACTCCTATAAATTACGGTTAAGTATCTATTCACCCATACGATTAATGTATCCCAAAAGGATGTTCATTATCTTAGAACAAGATATTTTTGTTACTTATTCATCCTTGCTGATGATCTTTTGAAATGGTGTATTAACTAGCATTTTTCAATTTCAGTTAATATTGGAAAATTTCTCGATAGTTAACTTTGAAACATCAATCACTTGAAGCAAGGAACAGCCACTCAACTATTTCAAAGAAAAATTCATAAGCTTTGTTTAAATAGGTAAAAATAAATAAATTCATCTTCCGGAATTAATACTTTATGAATACATAAGAGAGACTAAAATTTCAGATAAAGGTAACCGTCTTTAGGGTTTCCCAAATTCTATCCGATGAGTCATGGTAACAAATATCGAATATATGAGTATTGAGCCACGAAAGTCTTTTATAAATTCAAGGGATTTGCCTTCTGAAATCGCATACATATTTTGTGAAATAAATTCTAAAAACAATGTATTACAAGTATGATGCAATGTTTTGAGGTCGACATTTAAGTATTCTTTGTATACTCCCGATGATTAACGAGTAGAAGAAGTGGTAAAAATATAAATAGCAATTAATTATGAGCTTAGCAGCAATTTTTTTTCAACGATTCTGAAAATAAATTTCATGAAACACTAGCTATTTAGCACCTGAAAGATAGGCAACAAGACTTGAATTCTGGGTTGCCTGTTTTCAGGATATAATCTGAAAACCTATGGGATTACCTTAGTAAATGGGTAAATAACGGCATAATTATACTAAAATTGGCTTGAATAAAACCATATCATAGAGTATAAATACACTAATATTTTTGATTTTGGATATAAATCCAAATCGTCCTGTATCCTTAAGAGAAAGTGGCTTACGTACGTGGATTATACCAGCACTAACACTACTCATGATGGATATCAAAGAGCTATTATTCTAATTTAGGTACTATCTATGGCAATGGAAAAGCTTTTATTTTAGTTATGTACACTCGTAAATCTGGTGATGACGTACTATTTCCAACTGTATGTTGTACTTAATTCTTTATTATGACTGCGAAATCAAACTTTGCTATAAAATCTTGGCAAGATTTCATCCACTCTCTTGTTCCTTCCGATCAGTTGGGCGTTAACTTTGAGTTAATGGCACGCCAATCAATTTCCATTCCTTAAACACATGTGCCGCGTTGGTTAGGGGCGTGTACCATCACGTTAGCATGAGGCGGTCAATTCACAGGAAGCAACGCCATTTTCAATTACGAAAGTGATCTTAATAAGATGCATAAAGGAAGGAAGAACATTACCAAGGGAGTATTTTCCATGAATAAATATGTTGCTCTCTTGTAAATATAAATGCTTTTACCACGAAGAATAGAGTTCTTGAACAGAGTTTCCTATTCTGTATACAAAGAATCATATGCACACTGAGAACCTTAAATTTTGATTTGAAATTCTTGAAAGCAATCTTTGTTTGTGTATGTAGTAATGAAATATTAAAATAGTTTTTTCCAATGAAAAACTGAGTATAATAACTCGAGTAATATATTTTTCAATCGATGAAATAATTACGGTTATGATCTAAGTAATCAATAATAGATTATTTCTTTAAATTTCTTTGACATATTGGGATCTATAATTATTAATTATTTTGTATGTGCAAGTAAAATATGAAACATGTTGATAATATTTTCTCAATATTCGATACAATATGCCCCTCTTTTTGCATGTTAATCGGGATAAAACGTGAATAAACTTCTCACTCGGGCACAGTTATCGGTTGATTGTAACCATTTAAAGTTTAAGAAAGGCTGTTTGGTAGAAAACTGATATGCCTATAACAAAAAGGATAAATTACGTATTTGAAGTTTAATTTGACTCAAAATCATTTACGTGAGAATAAAAAAAGAATCATTCCAAACCAAAAGGATGTTATCGACCAATTAATAAAATTTTTCCCTTCATTTTCTTCTCGTAAAACTCCATTTAACTTCCGCGAAATCCTCACGTACAATCAACACTCTTCAAATGAATAGTAATGGGTGTTTCGACCCTTAATTAAAATCACGTCTTCTTCTCATCTCGTGATTGGCGGAAGGATGTGAGTTGAATCTCAACGCGGTGCTATTCCACATCACTTCTCTCCAAAATGAAAACGTATCACCCCGAGTGTCTGAACACGCTTCCCTCCCGTGCCGTTTCGTACCAGGGATTTGCGTGAGTGAACTTTGAATTGGTTCGAATCCTCTAAGAGGCGACGAGTTACACACACTATGAGACGACGCGGATTTTTCCGTCATGAGAGAGACGGATGTGGTGCACAAATCTTTCGAACTTCGCGTGCGCAAATAACAAGTCCGAAAAGTAATTTTCCGCAAAGTTGAAAGCGTCCCGGAGCACCAATTACGTTCGTGATTAAGTCGTGAAGGTTTTTAATGACGTCTGCAAGACTTTCTCCGTCAACACCTTCCAATGTCTCTGATTTGGAAAATATTATTCGGTATTTGAAGGATATGGGGCAAACGCTAAATATGGTTCTATTGCCTTCGTGATTAAATATCATTCGTCCGCTAAAATTCTAGCGCTTTTGTAAATTGCTTTGCAATCACTAACATTTATAGTATTTTCTTGTAATACAGCGATATATACCGATATAGATATCAAAAAAGCAAGAAAAGTTACAATCAATTTGTATAAAAAATGTTTATAAGTAATAATGGGTCTATGCCGTCTGACCGACTTCGCTTGACTGCCGCTCGACTGGCGGACAGCTCACTTGAAAAAAATTATTTTTGTTTACGAACTATACTTGTACATTTAGGAAGTGTTTTAATGTATTTAGAATAAAAAATCAATCCATAAAACCAATTATTTGTAACTTCATGTACAAAATACATTTTATTCCAAATAAATTCTACTCGCAGTACACAATTAGTTTTTACAGTTGATGCAATAAAAATAGGTGTATGTAACTTTTATGGAAACAATTAATCACCATTATCATAAATGTTCATTAAATGATCATTTAACATTTATGAAAGGTAAAATAAATTCTAAATTATTGACAAAGTTACAAATAAAGGATTAAAATAATCAATTAAGTACTTACTAGTTGACGTGAACATATGCTCTATTTATTCTCATATTAAATGAAAAGATTATCTTAAAGAAAAAATGCTTTTGACTGTATACTTAAATTACTTAGCCTGAGACTATTCTGTTCCTTATCGTAAAATACACATTAAATTATCTAAAATTATTGTAAAATAAATGTTGCTTTGTCAGCTATGGAAATATCGTAATAAATATCTTCAGATTTTTGTTAATTTAATAAAAAATTAATAAATAAAATTTTTTGATAACTTACAAAATTTAAATTATTAATTAATATCGATAGAAATGGATTTTATACGGAAGATCGAATAAGCAATCATTCGTCATATTTCTTTATATTATCAAGTGCTGAAACAACCCAAGTATTTGGGAAGATCAATAAAAAATACAATTTAGTTTTAATATAGATAATATAGATACATGATTCTATGATAGTAAAATGTCTGGATGAGATCTGAATGGACTAAAAAAAGAAGTAAATACAATCAATAGTAACTATTACAAAAAGATATCAAACCGAATAATTTACGAATTTTTCAGTCTAACTTTAATAACTGCAGCCGGAAATGTGTGAAATTTCATTTTTTCCTCCCGATCCAAAACAAGATTCTCGTGAATAAATATGAATACATTTGCGGCAAAAAAATGCTTCCTCGTGACCGAAATGTGTTCGGGGAACATAAACGAGCTGCATTGGGATATTTGGGCGAACGAAAGCAGTCAGTCGGTTATTTATATATACAAAGCACCACCCTCCGACCCAACTTCACAGCCAGCTGATCGCCTTGACCACTACCCATTAAGGCATTCTCCACTTTGGGTCGATAACCTAAAGAAGCGCGAAATAACCGCATGATTCTGGCTAATAGTAAAAGATCATTTTGCATATGAATTTGCCTATGAGGGAAAACGAGCAGCTTTTGCAAAAAACAGAATTACAAAGTAAAATCCATCCCTAACGATTTTCAGGGACGTAAGCCTTATTTTTCAATAGTGTAAAATTTATGAAATAATGTGACCCACATTATTTCATAAATTTTTCGCATAAAGAAGTAGAATAACCACACCAGCAGTGTAGTGATGGCTTTAAAATCTTAACTTGATGATCTAGTTCATTTGGTATCATACATAAAATCGCTCTCAAAGGGATATATTTTGATTTCAATAAGAGTTAATCTACAAAAAAATACTAAAATTGAACCATCATATAGTAAAGTATACAAATAAGTTTCATAAAAATGTAAAGATAAAAACTAGAGGTAAACTATTAATTTCCTCGAAGACAAAGCTGAATACAAAAGACATTATAATTTATTTATAACGGATAAATATTATCTGCTTATTAATTCCTCTTTTTAATTGTTCAATTCATTCCTCATTAAGCATAGAAGATAAGCTCAAACATCCGAAAATCAGGAACGAATTTCATCGAAACGTTTCAAATGTATCTTTCATATAAATTTGATTATTTCTTTTAAACAAATACAAGCTTTTGGTGCACGCATCGCTGAATTATGAAGACTTAATATATAAGAATGTTCATATGCGAATCTCAAATATGGCAGCTTGAATTTTTCTTATCTTTTATCGGCTCTACTTTTACTGAGCAGGGCGAGATTTCGTGAAATTTATTACCCAACAGATAATAAGGATTATATCCATAGTTTGTGCTAACGCTTATGAATTTATGATGGCAATCGATATAATTACATTGACGAAGAGGATAGTGTTATCTAGATGCTAACGTTTTCTTGATTTCAGTGTCAGAGAAATTTATTTTAATTGATGAATTTCAATGTAATATAGAAGAGTATTAAGCCCCGAAAATAATCCAACATTTTGTGGTGCAAGACAGAAATTCTATAAATTTCTACAAAAATACAGTAATCACATAAATTAAATTAGAATACTTGCGTTTCCTTGATATTGGAAACCTAGATGAAAAACTTACATGAACCTTAAATTAATCACTGGAATCTAAATTTCAAAATTATCAAACTTTTCTGAGTTACCATCTCATTTTACAACGCTATCTATCAATAACACTGTCTTTTTTAGATATGACGTATTAATAATTTGATAAACCTTACACATTTTAAGTTCTATCTAGCTTTCAGTAACAATGGCCATAATAATGATAACTGTCTAATTACTGTTATATTTTTATAATTTTTATATTATTACCTTTTATAATTACTGTACATCTGCTCATAATATTTAAAGATCATTAAAATCTTTCACTAGAATTGAAGGTATGTACCATTTCCAATTTCCTAAAAGAGCAGAGAAAAAGAAATCTCGGCATAAAAATTCACGCTTTATCATTCTATTTAGCTATTCCGTCTACTAATTTTGTGAAATATATTGCAAATCTATTTGCTTTTCAGTTTCAAAATATGTGCCAAATTTAAATGTAATGCTGCCACTATTTTTTAAATTATAGTATGATAATAAAAGAAAAGTAATGAATATAGTGAATAGAATGAAATTGACAAATGATAAGCCTGTTTCAGCTCTTTTGAAGTTAATCCAAAAAATAGGATACATAATATGCTAAACTTTAACATTTTCTATCAGCTATATGCTATTCCTAGCTGTGATTGTAACTGAATCGAGCCTTATGATTATCAATATAAGTAGGCAACTATTATCTCATTTAAGAGGCTTGAAAGTTTTAGGAAGTGCCCCGCTTCCTCGGCAATCGATGGAAATAATGTACAATAATTAGTAATGAGACCACAAATCTATCATAAGCATAGACTATTGTAATGAGATCTTATCATTTTATTGGTTAAATTCATAAGTTTCGTTGATGTATCTCCTTTTTAACTTTCAGTATACATCGTTTCAAAATATGGGGTCAAACACATCTAAAACACTAAACGCTACTCTGCAAATAATGATTTTATCTCAGCGACCATTATGAATATCGAAACAGTCTTCAATAATGATGACTCTTCATCATATGAACATTTTTACAATTCTTCTTACCGGGTCCATGACTCCAGCGAGTGGCTGCAGGGGACTTCCATCCTCCGTGGTCGCTCCGTTGGCGATGATCCTCTCCAAGTTCTTAATCGCACCCTCGACCGGGGGCCAATCCGACTTGAGAGACATCGCCAGCACCCGCTGGGCCAAGTCACGCATGTTGGCCATCTCCCGGAGCGTCGCTCCAGCGCTCCCAGGCTTTTCGGTGCCCTCACCAGTCCCATTACCCTCCACACCATCTTTGTTGCTACCCGTATCATCGCTACCACCGCCTGTTCCTCCCACCGCACCGCCGCCAACACCAGTTCCTGCGCCCCCATTGCTTCCTTTGGAGGGCTTTTTGCCCGCCGGTAACATGACTTTCCTAGCCCGCTCTTCTTCTTATCGAGCTCGGAGGCATCATAGCTACCAGAAACCGTAAAAATTGCGATGGACGACCGTCCTAACAATTTCTAACTAAAAGCCCACAATCGAGCTCTTATAGTAAGAAGATTGTCCAAAGAACTGTTGGTAATTAGCTTCTGGATGTTAAAAAAACCGTAGACACTCCAATAGAGAGAAAATGACTGAATATGAGTAAATCCACGCGAAAAAAAGTTGACTGAGTTCCGGGTACACAGCTAGAATTACTCATCTACACGTAAACTTAAATTATTATCCACAAAGTAACAGACCCTGAAGAGCAAGTTGCTCGCTGAAACTTAAAGGGACTGTCACAAGAGGTTCACACCGAGAGTGTCCGAAGGTTCCAAGGAGCCGTCGACGAAACCGCGAACCTGAAGGTTTTGGGAATCGGTGTTCCCTCAACCACGCAGGCATCGCATTGCCTCAAGGCGACCGACTGACTTCACCTCGTTATTTCGCCGGCACCGTCTCTGGGGTATGTAAATGAGCACGGATGGACGAGAGGAGAGGTCTGGAGGGGCAGTGAAGGAGAGGTTGTGCCCCTTTCAAAAGGATGCCACCGTCCGCGGAGAAAGGGAAAAATACCACCGCTGGAGGAGATCCCAGAGCCTGAACTCGTGGTGGAGGACCAAGATATACCGTATGGGTGCTGGTGGGAGTATTCGGTTGTCTCATGGGTGAGGGTTTTTCTCAGGGGGGCCCTCCCCTCTAGAGAGAGCTATCGTAGACGGGCACCAGGGCCTGTTCCCTCACCGGGGCGCTTGGAGATCCCCATAAACCCCTTATTGAGAGATGAGGGGGTGTGCAAGGGGTTTGGTAGCTAGGGGGAGAACCTCAAGAGGGATGGGGGAGAGAGGGGATTTTCCTCGGTGTTTCGTGCTACCTTACGGTCTTAAACACTCCACCTTGACTTATGTGTGGAATGGGTTGATATCTTTAAGGGGCAGCTGAGATTTCGTCACGGGGGGTGAACCAGCGGCCAATGGGGAATCGAGGTGGGTGGGGCTTTCTTGTGGAAGGAGTGGAAGGGAAAGGAAAGAGGGCATGGGGTCTTAAATGTGTCTGTGGGAAGGTGGGAGGGGAATTAGAGGCGTGGGTGGGGACCCTAGGGAGACGTGAAGGTGGGAAAGCCCCAACCGGCAGCCCACGTGACGACCTCACGAGGCACGCAACTTCCGGTAGCCACCTTATGCCTCCGCTCCAGTTACCGACTTTCGCTGCTCTAGTGTGACTCGGGATGGATTTGACTTAAGAACCTCCTTTTCGGGGCGATTCTTGTGGTCTCTAAGCAAACATTGGGAGAATCGAGAGCGGCGAACGCCTGCGAAAGATTGACATGCGATACTGGAGAATTTAACTCTCGGTACCTCTAAATGTGATTTAAACATTCATGTTGATAGATAGCATAGAAATGACCGCTCAATGAATACTTTTATTTCAAATCAAGCAATCTCGTTTCTTTTCATTTACAATAGCCGGTTTTCGTTCACATCATTACATGAGATCTATTTTAACCTATACATTCAAATCAATCCAAAGATATATTTTTACCAATGATTACCTTTATCAATTTATTCATGAAATAATTACTTTATAGCCTATAGTGTCTTTCTATGTGTTCTAAATTTTAAAAGTCACTTACATTTTACACACTTACTTTATTAAAATTAATTAAAAAATAATTATATAATATATTCTTATAATTCTATTAATAATACTCGAAATATGTACTACTGACTTATTCTTCCCTGTATATTTGAAATTTCATGTTTGTTATTTGACTTTATTAGTAAGCTATTTAAAACAAATTCTGATAATCTATCACTTTATATCCCAAAGTAACCTCCCTGATTGATGACTAAGATCTGATGAAGTTCACTATCTAAGTAAAAGGTTATTGAGATGTTCATCATAATTAATTCCAAACTCACATAAATCATATTTTAGCAAGGTAAATTTATTGGCAGATTTCTGATTTGTGTTTATCTAAACTCTTAGATTCTCAATATTCTTTCTAAAATGATTGGTTTGAAAATGATATGATAAATAATTAGGTGATGGAAAACATCTATATTTTGTGAATATAGTCTTGGAATAGAAGTTCTGCCCATTCATGATAAAGTATAAAATCAATCATAACCTGACATAATGAAGAAGCACTATTGGTAAAAAATGAAATTAATGTATCTATTATATTATATTGCCATATTAATCCATAGAGTCACTGAATTGATTTTCAAGGTAAGTGAGAGTTTTTATTTTTAAAGACAAACTGAAGAATATGAAATAATGTTAAGGAGAGGATTTCATGAGACTGAAGAAGGCATATGTAAGGAAATAGCAAGAGAGAGATTTTAAAATTATACTTATATACTCATTTTAGAAGACAAAAGAAAGAATTAAATAAGAATCATTGTAAATTATCATTCTTGAAATGGCTCTAATTGCAAAACTTGATTTCTCCTTTTAAAAATGCAAATCATAAGTTGGCCTCAGTGGCAACAGTCCTAATTCTCATGTGCAGAGTTGGAACCTAATGAGGTAATTTTCTCCTGAGTTATGAAAGTTAATCTACATTCAATGTTGATTTGAGTACTAAGCTATAACTGTCCAGGAAGAAGATGTTTTTAGAGCTATATTAAAAAGAAAAAATGAAAGTAATAACTCCATGGAAATTGTTATGTTTGTTAGATACCATAAATTTAATTTAATCATATTTTAGCAATGGAAAGAAAAACATTTCTGCAAAACTAACTGATCAATAACTAAATAATGCAAATTTAATTAGAAAATATGAGTAAAATATTTTGTTTCAAAGATTTGAACCACTTTTAGGGAATTAATGCTAACATTTGTCATAGATATCAAAAATATTTATGATATTACAATATTATCATAATATGTGATATAATATGATGATATGATTCATTGAACTAATTCAGACCATTCATTGTACCTCCTGTTTAATATGTTTTATGTGAAATATGATATGTGAGATCTCATATCCTTGGTCCACGATTCAGGCACATTTAAAACATATTTATATTGCAAGTAGGTATGCTATATATATATATATATATATATATGTAAGTATTGTTCATGTACCTCTGTGAACACTGCTCCCAGGTGATGAAACCTAATTGCTGAAATTTTAACAATAATAATGATATATTAAGTTAAATATGAATTATGCATATTATTGCTCTATCATGCACACATAGGCATGAGTAAACATAATCTTATTTCAAATAATCATTGACTGAAGCTTTACGGAAAGTAAATTACTCTAATCAAGTAACAATGATTGAGGCAATATCTAATACCTTCATGTCTCACATTTATAACAATTTTTTAATATGAGCGATGAGGTAAGTTTATTGTGAAGTTAATTTTAATATGAAAAATATTGTGGCTCAGTGAAAACTTCAAATATATTCAAGAAATCTATTTATTTGGAAGATAACAATTAAATAAATTTTTAATATTCCCATTATTACAGTTCCCATTTGAGAGTTAAAATTTTCAGTTCCATTCTAGATACACAAAAATATCATCATCTTTAACTTTGAAATAGTGATTTATGAATAATATTCTTTATTTATTTATTTTCAATAATTATATGAGAAATCAATGGGCTGATATCTATTATATTTAAACTCAACTGCTGCAGTATATATTGCTAAAAATATTCCAAGTAACATAAACCAGTTTATTAATGATAGTAATAAAATTTTAAAATAAACCAATTCATATTAGAGTGAAAAATATTAAATCTGAATTAGACTTCTTGATATTAAATTTCTTTCACAAATATCCTTGACATTTTTCTAACATGCTTTTATTATTATTTTACAGTTAAATACAAATAAGTGAGGATATTCTGCTAATGTATAATTTGCGGTATAAAATATATATCTTTTAATAAGATACTAAAACTTATGAATCATTTCTCAATTGTAGGTATATTATACACTGAAAAGCATAAAAATGTTGCATAGTCTTTGTAATAATCAAGCCTGTGACCTAATGATATATCTTTTAAGATAATTTGTCCATAAAAATTATTGGGCAGTTTGTTGATTAAGAAATTCATATGTTTTCTTAAGCATAGAGAATCATTATGTATGTTGATTTATGGATTTATTACAGTTAACACGTATACTTAATCTTATTTTTAAAATAAATTATGAGGTTATCATGCAAGATATTTTAACAAAATGTTTAATTAATAAATTTACATTCCTTAATTTTCATTGAATTCTAAATTTTAGAAGATATTAATCTCATTTAAAGATTATTGTATACAGAATTATCTCTTAAATCATAATAAAGAGATTTTTATTAAACCAATCTTCTCCTTGAACTAATATATGATGTCTCTAAATGCCTTTAAAGATATTTTAGGAATTTAAAAACATGTTTGCAAATATTTTATCCTTCAATTAAAATGTTCCTTAATATTTTTATTGGCAAAGAAAAAGAGTGATTCATAAAGATAGAATTTTTTATATCATAACAACATTTTAGAAAAAATGAAATATGTAAATATGCTATTGATATTTTTCTATTTACTTACTTATAAATTTTATTTACAATTATGAGACAATGAGAATGATGAGTCAGAGGAGGTTCAGAGCATGACTTTAAACAATAAGAGGTAAAGGATTAAGTATAAGTCAAATACAGGTTGTAATGTAAACAGTTGGTTTATTAATATATATATACATGGTCTGTCCTGAAAGTAGTAGGACTGATTTTTTCCTGCACGCACGGACGGTCGGACGGGAATTTTTTGGATTGCAAATAGAGGGGGGGACTTTAACGAAGCGCTGACAACAATTGGAAGTCGATTCCCAGCTTTTGCGATCTGTGTATCTTAGTTTTCTCGGACCTCCGCAAGTGACCTCGTCACGGTACGCAATGGACCGTTTGCTGGAGCAGCGCTATGCAGTGAAATTCTGCGTTAAAAACTCGTAAAAAATGGCAAGGAGAGACAAAAACTCATCAAGGCAGCTTAAGGTTTGATTTTCAACCGTATTTGAGCGGCACAAGCTTTTTCGAGAGGGGAGAGAAGACGTCGAAGACGCCGAGCGCTCCGGACGCCCTTCGACCTCGAAAACGGACGAAAATGCGGCGCGAGTGAAAAAATTATTGAACACTGTGAGTGTGAGAATGTTATCGGACGAACTTTTTACGTTAAAGTACTCGAAAGACAGCGAAAACGCATCTTCCGTGTCCGACCCGCTATGGCCGCCTCGTGGGTCCTGCATCGCGACAATGCGCGGGCCCACACGCGCTCATTGTTTCCAACTTCCTTGAGAAAAACGGTGTTGCATCCCTGCCTCACCCACCCTACAGCCTAGATATTGCTCCCTCGTACTTCTTTCTCTTTCCAAAATTTAAAAATCCGCCAAAAGG
Source organism: Pantala flavescens (assembly GCA_020796165.1). Lineage (NCBI taxonomy): Eukaryota > Metazoa > Arthropoda > Insecta > Odonata > Libellulidae > Pantala > Pantala flavescens. The sequence goes on along the minus strand of CM036884.1, from coordinate 8,359,153 downwards.
ACGTCACCACGGGTCGGTGAGATCGTGGTGACGTTCCGTGACGAGGTCACTTGACAGAGGTCCGAGAAAACTAACATACACAGAACGCAAAAGCTGGGAATCGACTTCCAATTGTTGTCAGCGCTTCGTTACAGTCCCCCCCTCTATTTGCAATCCAAAAAATTCCCGTCCGACCGTCCGTGCGAACAGGAAAAAATCAGTCCTACTACTTTCAGGACAGACCATGTATTCATAATAAATACAATTAACTTCCTAATTCTTGAGATATTTTAATCATAGATTAAACTGTTACATAATTTTAATATAACTCTAAGATAACAGAAAATTCTTTGATAGTAAAACTCTGAAGTAAGTGAAAGAAGGAATCAAAGAGATGTTCATGCTTAATTTTCATCAACACTTTTCTTTTCTGTTTGTGCAGTTCGATTGGCTAGCTACTATCATTAACACTTACTTTGGAGGAATGAAGATTGCCTAAATACAGGAAAATAAACATGATTATGATTTTTCTTCAGTAAATTAATTTCCTCAAACAATTTTTATTGATTCCTACTCATCATATAAAGAGTAAATATCCAGGGTTACAAGATTTAATTTCCCTTATTTGCATATAATTACTTCAGGTCAATCATAAAATCATAATAAATAATATTAAACATTACTCTAATACAAAAATCAATTTAAATCAGAAAAGGAGAGAAAATAATCATTTTTAGATAAATAATTAATAAAGTTGTTTTCCCGTATTTTTATATTATATTTTTATATTTGTAGCACTAATTGTGAATATTACAATGAATGTTAAAACTAAATAATTCGCTTAGTATAGATTTGAAAATAAATTTTAACGTTAATAATAAGCCATTTAATATGCAACCTAAATGGTAAAGATGATTTTGGGTTATTTATAACCGACCTTATTATATGCGACAAAATTTCGTTGTAATATTGGTATATAAAATGCAATTATTTTATCACTAAAATATTCGATTGCAATGGCACGAATGAGATCATCATGAGCGACCGCGAAAATAGAAAGATATGCTGCGGCTCGTTGCACCGCGCGCGGAGGTTCGCGTTACAGTCGTAATAAAATTTCGTTATTGACATAACATAATATAGGGTATAATACACGAATATACGGACTAGCAATATAACGTGCATATCACCATTTCTCTGAAAAAAATCATAAATATTCCTTAAATTTAGGGCATCTGATCCAGGTTCCCCGTTGAATCTCCTTCGGGTTCCTTGATAGCGAGCCGCATCCGAAGAAAACGAAGCCTGCCCGACCGAAAAATATAAGAATACGGCTGCCACCCTGATCGCCGTCTCTCGGAGAACTTCCCCTCCAAGTCCTTCCCCTACTTTCATGCAATGTAGAGGTCGCGCGATCTGCTACCTCGATGGACGAAAACAGAGGTGTTCTAATTCCCAAATTACAGCTGATTTGATCTGTAACCCCCGTTTTACACATACCGTTAGAGCAAGATTTGAAGATTAGGTTTTAGTTTTTAATTTATCAACGTTTTTCAAAATAAACGAGTGAATTATGATGAAAAAGAAGCTATTTTCAAAGAATTCAACGTCCATAAAAGGATTTAAATTTAAATTCTAAAAAAACCTTGATTTCAATCATTTCTCTTGCAAATGCTGAAAACCGGAAATCTCTACAATGAACATTGATCTTGTAATTTGGGAAATGAAACAGACTAAAACGGCCTTTTCGATGAGCGCTACAGCTGCCTTAAAATGTACAGGGCCAAAAGAAATACGTGGTCTTTTCATAAAGTGAAACGGAGTATAGTTCTCTACGTTACCACTTTTCGTGCTCTGAGACGCGACTGTTAAATTCGGAAATCTTCGAGCGCTACAGCAGCCTTAACATATTTGGAATGTTACTCATTTTATCAATTTCATTTTCAAGGTATTTAAAATGTTTATTTACTACACAATCAAAATGGTAATAAAGGAAGTAATTACAGAGTTTTTATGTTGTTAAATTAACCCTAAAACTCAGTTATCAGATGAGCATTACGATATACTTATTTGTTTTACTAATGATGATTATTCTAAGTGCTATTGACTATAATAGAGTTCACCTTTCATCATATTCTAGTTCAAGATAACATCGTAATTTTCTCAATTTTTAGAACTCTTCAACTATCATTCGAATAATCTCTGTATACTCTGCAATATTATAATTCGGTAGAAAAAATACTGCTGCACGGTTGGATGTTTTCCTCTGTAAAAATTGACTCGACACCTGGGATGTTACACCCCTCCTGAAGGTCACCTCATCACGACAGAAGAATAATAAAACTTCCTGTTATGTAACCCTCTTTCGCAGCTTAGCTTTAGATGTCGACCTTTCCTGAGATGCTAACGACGCACACTGGAACTTGAAGACTGTTTTCAGATTGAACAAGAGAAAGTTACGATGTATATATGACCTTTATCACAAGCACTAGGCCAACTCATCTCACTCCTTTCAACGCGGCGGAGTTCAATGAGCCAGAGACACAGATAAGAGCGATCTAGAGAGGGCAGAAATGAGCTGACAATCGGCTGAACCAAAACGCGAACAGCATTCGGAACGAATAAAGTGTGTAAGCAGCACGAACGGAATTCTACGATGAGGTTACTAAGCCGAAGTACACAGATATTTTTGCAAAGACGGTGAGTGACAAAGCGCTGTATTAGAAATATATACAAAATATATAAATATAATTATTATACTATCCATGCGGAATTTAATCCGCATTATACAACTGAGGTAAACTTCTACATGTCCGAAAGCAATTTGTCAGATTGCATGAATGTCTTATTGAATATTGTCGGTGAATGCATGAAACCGGATGTTTTCTATCCCAATTACTATTCAGAATGATTACAAGGACATGTCTGTTTCTGCAGTGTTCAGTCAGCATGTAAATATTTTCTTACAACACTGAAAACTAAAAATCAATGCTTTATTCCAAATATATTATTCAATTCATCCATCGAACAATTTATTTGTCCGGTTATGATCTTACTTCGATCTAAATTAGAGTATCTCTTACTGTTTTCATTGAATTTTAGTCTCCGATTGTGGTTTTGAAACCGTTCCGGAAAGTATACATTCTGTACATATTTCTCATACATTCATATCAATGCAATATTTATTTCAATTATTTTATTCTTAAAGTCAAACTGTCTATGAGCTGAACTTCAAATTTCTTCTTATATTTCTTTTGCTATAGTCACTAATTGGACAAATTATTTAAATTTTAAAAGCTTTGACTCTTTTTACTTGACAATCATCGTGGTAATTTTATTAAGGGTATAATGTATTCTTTTACATTTGAATATTGCATTATTAAATTCCAAAAACACTTATTACGAACTCATTTAATAATAAGGACAGGTCTAAGTTTAGTTTGCAATTTCTATCAAGACGAGATGAGCACTAGGACAAATAACAATGGTAAAGTATTTCAATACCCTTCCCTTTATGTATTGTGACGGTGACTGACAATGTGTATGTGTCTGATGATTAGCAATTGCGAAAAATTGAATTTGGCAAATTTCAAATGGTCTCCTTGGAATTAATCCTGAGTCAAAGTCTTGAATATCTTGTGATAAATTGGGTAAAATATATACTGTATGTTAATTGTGCTTGTTATTATTATAGATTTATATTGTTATTGGCTAGTCAGCTTCTTTAGACCTATTGGCTTTAGATGGGTTACATAATTTCACAATTATCTACTTGGAAGTTAGATTAATCAACTTAAGTTGTGAGTATAGAAGATAATACAGATAAGAAAAAGATGATAAATAGCTACGTCGAAAGAATAACCGACGGACAGTAACAGCAAGGGATTTATTACCATCCACTAAAGGTGCGACACAAAAGGAGCTCTCTTTGATCCAAGAATTCGTATTCTGCTCTTTGCATCCGAGTGTTCACGAAGATAACGGAGCATCATAAAATTTAAGTTCTATTTGCAATTCGACTAATAAAGCTAATTTGCTTGCAAGAAAAGTGCGAGAATCTCTTTCAGCACATCGCTTTCGTTTAGTCAGATCTTTGATTGATTATGAAATGATTTTTCCTTTCACGGATATGTGTAGAGTACCTGTGTATGTAAAATATGAACCACTTTATTCCTAATCTATTTCCTTGCGCAACACGCAACTCATAAGAACGACTCAAAGTAAATAATGAATCTGTCATTGCGGATCACAAGGTCATGTTAAAATTGGTGTAATGAGTTTAAGTCACGCAATTTGTAATATGCGCAATAGCTGTTGTAATGTATCTAAATAAAAACTGAACACTTCGCTTACATTCTCAACTAACATTGAGGTATCTTAAACTTAATATTTACTTTAAATTTTTAAACTGGGTGTCTGTTCTTCTCTGAATTTTTTCCTATAGGTTATAGGAATCTCTAGCATTATTTGATATAAGATGGAGATGGTTATTCGAAAGAGATTTTAATGTATTTTTTGAATTAATATATAATATTAGGTAAAATTCGTCCATGCATAAAAAACCATCACGCTATATTTTTACTATTTATTGACTACCTGTCTTCATATATTTTATTTTCCCATGTCACAAGATAGTTATCTAAGTTCACTGACAAAGAAAAATCTAGTAATTACTTATGTATAATATATCAATTTTTGATGGACACAATGAAAAATTTTGTTGAAATGAAACATATATTATAAATGAAAATGAGGTATTTTATACAGGAGAAATTTTTCAATTTTCTTGCAGGGGAATTATTTAGCAGAATTTGATTCAGAACTACATGTATTACTAACTAAAAAGTTAAAAATATTATAACAATAATCAGCTAATTGAGGCATGCACATCTGTACTAATGAATAGGTTGTTGATCTAATCAAATTCAATTTAAAAAATCAAATTTTATATTAACAGTCTGTCAACTTCTTCTACGTCCTTTTGTCAACATGGGGAAGTGAAGGATAGTTACTGGCACAATCCTGGAAAATTCCCTATGAGGCACATAACAATTGGTAAACTAATTGATCAGGCAGCAATAAAATGGCCAACTCGAGATGCAGTTATTACCCTTTGGTCGAAGAAAAATAGAAGCGAATTGAGGAAGGAACACATCACTTTCAAGGAAGTTAGAGATAAGGTAAATCAAATCTAATTTTCACAATTTTTCTCTGTACGAAAGATTGGCATTGTCAAAATGAACTTTTCCTTCAATGCATAATAATTAAAATAACATGAATACTACAGTTGCAGGTCAAGCTTGACTGATTATGATAGGTATTTTATATACCACAATGAACTGCTAGGTGGAAAGTGTATAGAGACTCTTCTCAAAATATTTTTATGTATTATTTGATGTTTTTTCTATATCACAATAATTATCAGTGAATTCTTTATTATTCTACAAAATGCGTATAACAAAAAAAATTCCCATTTCATTGACATTCAGGAGAATAGTTAAACATAATTTTAGAAGGAACTCAGTTGAAATTGTAACTTTCGTTAAAATTATTTTTGTATAAAAATTTAACTGATGTTAATACCATCCAACAGGCAGATAAGCTTGCAGCAGGATTCATTAGGACCCTAAGACTAAGACGTGGCGACAGAATAGCAATCTGGGCATCAAATGGAATTGAGTGGTACCTCACACAAATGGCAGCTGCCAAAGCTGGGCTCATTCTGGTAAGATAAATTAATAATGCCCCACATTATTGATTAACAAATGAATTTAGACAATAATTTTCAAAATTTTATTTTACCTGTTATAATAATAAGATGGTATGAAAACTAGCCAAAAATATGGTGACATAAATTAACGTCAATACTTAAAGATGTATTTATTCACCTTTATAGGTTTTTATTCACTTCAAAAGATTTTTCATAAGAACATTTATTGTTTAAAAATTAATTCATGTGCTATTACATTTAATTCAAAATATTCTAGATGGCTAGAGGACTTTTAAAAAGTCCTATAATTTCCCCAGTTAATTATAACTTTTTGTCATATATCCTTTGCTTGGAAATAACTATAATGTAAATAAAATATAATTTCAAATGATTAATTTTAATTTTATAGGCTCTTTTATTATTGCATCCCTTATACTCAGCTATTTTCATGAATAGCTTCAATTTTTCAAATAATCAAATATTTAATGATTATTATTATATTTTTATAGAACTAAAAAATTCGTATATAAAGGATATGATGGTATATGTTATTATTAGACAGAAGTTATAAACTTACAGGTAAATGTCAACCCTGCTTTCTATGAGAATGAGCTACGATATTGTCTGAAGAAAGTTGGTGTGCGAGCATTACTTGCAGCTGAGAAACATCGTGCAAGATCCAATCTAGATATTATCAAAGCAGTATTACCTGAAATGCAGTCTTCAACACCTGGATGTTTAATTTCAGAAGCAGTTCCCACATTAGAATCAGTTGTTGTGATTGGTAATGAGAAATGGAAGTAAGTTTTTAAAATATTCATGGTTTTTAAGAACATTGGAATTATGAATTTCATTCAATTTCAAGGAGGCAAGGATAAAAATAAATTTACAAAAGTTTTTTCAAACTGACCACAATATGTGTATTGGTAACCAATTGAAATTTTTCCATTCATGTCTACTGTTGCGATGGTGGTGATGTAAATTTGGTCATCATTTATAGTTTTAAATTAAGTATAATAGGGAAGATACATAAATTGTTCCTATTACAGTAGTCTTTATTTTCAGAGGATCGTTTCAATTTGATGAGGTGATGGAAGAATACAATAATGAGGCAGTTGATGAAGTAAGAAAATTAGGAAAACATATCCAGCCAGATGAGGGGTGTAACATTCAGTTTACATCAGTAAGTAAAAAAATCCAGGTATCAAAGGAAAAAAATCTAATCCTATGGGATTCTCACTCAGTATAGAGTAATATTGGTTTTTAATAGTTAATGTATTATGATATTTTAATTTCTGAGGGGACGACTGGTGAACCAAAAGGAACTCTGTTGAGTCATCACAACATATTAAATAATGTTTCCTCTATGTCTAGAAGAATAGGACACGAAAACAAGGTAATTTTGTAATTTGTTCACTTTTATTTACTTCAAGATTATACGATAATGCTTAAGGCTGCTGAAGCGCTTGCCAAAAACGGTCGTTTTAGCCTGTTTCATTTCCCGAATCACGAGATTAATATTTATTGTAGAGATTTCCGGTTTTCAATTAAAGTACAATTTTGATAATTTCTCATTTATATGCTGAAAACCGGAAATCTCTACAATGAATATTAATCTCGTAATTTGGGAAATGAAACAGGGTAAAACGGCCGTTTTCGGCAAGCACTACAGCAGCCTTAAGAGGCTAGACATATTCAATGGAGTCATTAACATCATCTTTTCAGTCCTTTACTTTCTCTAAATAATCAGAGGTGACAAACCTCATAATTCTTGTAGTCAATATCAAAGGATAGACAGAAATTGTAAGCATACTAAAATAAAAGAGAATATGGTTACTTGTTAAAGAAAAGTTTGAGAAGTAAGCATTATGCTTATTGTTTAAAAATTTATAAATAAATCAACCTTTGGAATTTTGGCACTCATGAAAACTATCCATTTCAAAAATAATTTTCTTTTTATATAATGCACATTTTCAGTAAAAACACCTTCATATTTTTTTATATATCCCAAAGTAAAATATATGAGGAAGGTAAAGTTTTTTTATTTTTTTGTCATACCCTAGCAGATATGCACACTAAATCATTTGTGCAAATGTAAATGAATTTGCTCTTTTTTCATGATTTTATTTTTGATAGATATTCTTTATAAATGTTTTGATCAGATCTATTAATTTATAATAATTTTATTTTCATTATTAAGCACAATAAAGTATGCCTGCAAGTGCCACTGTTCCACTGTTTTGGATGTGTTGTGGGAACAATGCTTGGTTTAGAAACTGGCGCTACTATGGTTATGCCATCTCCAAACTTTGATCCAAATGCTTCAATAAGAGCAATAAAGGAAGAAAGGTGAGGTCAATATTTTTTATTAAAGTTAACAGTCAATATGTTTGTCAGATTTTTGACAGATGTGGAAAAAGTCTGACAGGACTGAGACTTGTATCATATTCCCTAATTGTCTGTTAGTTGTTCTTGCCATTAATTTATCTTGCCATAAAATTCATGAATGCTGTTAAGGGATACTTTATAGGCATGGTATAAAAAGTTGGGATGATTCCTGCTGTGTGAGCTTTCCCAAGGTACCTTTTAGCTCCTTAGATTAATCAAAATGTTGTTTCAGAACATGCATAAGCATTCAACTGGATGATGCTACATTGAATGGTCAAAAGTTCTTCCTAGATAGAGTATATTTACCATGTTTTTCTTTCTTTATCCATCAAAATATATTCAAAAATTTCCCAATAATATTATATTATCCTGATAATTTATGAAAATCATCCCTGATTTATATCTAAATCAGCAATCACAGCGATTCCATAAGTATTACAAAAACAGGATTTTATTTAGATTCCTTTATATTAACTTTCTTACTGTGTCACTAAATTAACTCAGCCAAAGCAGTGTTAGATAAATGAAACATAATCCTTGATTTATTTAAATTTAGATGCAATATAATTTATGGTACACCTACTATGTATGTAGACGTTCTGGAGCAGTATAGAAAATCTCAAAAGGAAGGTTTGAGATCTGAAAATGATTGGGAGGGCTTAGATGTTGCTGTGAGTGGTGGAGCCCCATGTTCTGAGTATTTGATCCGTCAGCTGATGGAGGATTTAAAAGTGAGAAGAATGTGTGTAAGTTATATTTAATTATTTAGTTACAAATGATATATTTATATTCAAATATGGAGTGGGATAATTTTTCAATGGTATTGATGATGATGCAATATGCAACGATTTTGTTTGAAAATTTGCAGATATGTTTGTGAATGTTACTTGCAAGAAGATTTTATAATTATCTTGTTTTTTATCTATGAAGAGATCATGGCCTTCATTATACAATTTTGAATAGAACTAAAGGATCTAATGGTATTGAGCCCAAAGGAGCTAATTTTATTATTTTAAAATTATCTAAATTTGTATTTTTGAATTCCAGTCAATCTATGGGATGACAGAAACCAGTCCAATTAGTTTTCAGACAACTCCAAAGGATACCATGGAGCAGATGCTCACAACAGTAGGATATGTTTCAGAGCATGTGGAGGTAAGAATGAATTTATTTCACTGAGCTCAGAGAATGTTCCAAGTATTTAAGCAGCAATTTTAAGATCTATCTCAAAGTAAAATAAATTCAGTAATATTTTAAGTAGAAAGTACATGCTATTCATATTATATTATCATAAAAATTCAAAATATATTTTTGAAGATACAAGGAACGCTTGAATTATTTCAGCTATAAATGAAATGTAAAATTTACTTTGTGAATAATCAGATGACAAAGAATATTCTAACTTCTTTTCTGTCCTTAACTATAGAAGATTTCTACTTCACTTATTTTTCAGGAATTGAAATTTCAAAATGCACATCTTTTTACAGCCTCTATAGTTCATATAAACCATTCTCTCAGACTTCAGAAATAAAAAATTTCTATCTTGTACCCAGTCTTGGTGAAAAGAGAATTAGAATTTAAACCCAACCCAACTAAAACTTAAAAAACATAATTTAACTACTATCAGTTTTCATCAATTTTCAATGAAAATTTTAAACTTGACTGAACTCTTCATGGATAGGTTAAAGTGGTTGATGGTAAAGGTGAAATGGTACCGATGGGAACACCTGGTGAACTATGGGTGAGAGGTTATTGCAACATGTTGGGTTATTGGGGTGATGAAGATAGAACAAATGAAACAATCGGATCAGATAGATGGCTCAGAACAGGGTAAGTTCTGTAATTTAAGAGAGTTAATGAATAATAATGGCTTTCAATATTAGAAGAGTAATAAAAGAAAAATGAATGGAGAAAAAAATTAGCCCTATTTAAGTAAAATAAATATCCTTAAAATGTTTTTAAATTTTGATAATGTTTTGAAATCATAAAAATATGAGTGTTTTTTGGGAAATGAGTTTCTTAATTCATTAATAAGACAATAATTTCGATTTCCATTCCATGCATGAGAATTTCACAAAATAGAATACATCCCTTTTCGATCAAAATTTAGGACTTGATTATCAGAACATTTTTAAGCCATAAAAAGCAAAGTTTTTCTAATTAATAAGGAAAACCTACATTATCAGTTTTTTCGAATGACAGTGAGACTTTGATATTCAGTGAACCTATTTATACATTACTGATCAATAAATATTGAGTAGTGCTGATAGACCATATATTACCATACATAATATTACATTAGTTCATCTCTGCATCTCTTAGGTCATCAGAAGTTTGCTATTATTGAATCCAAATAACTGGTATAAAATCACTAAAACTGGTATAAAATGATAAAGAATAACTGCATTTAAAGTGTAATTCTTTGAGGATGCCATCAAGTAGCTTAAATAGTAAATATTAAATTAAATATTGATTAACTATTTATTGAAGTATTTATATATAAGAAAAATATTGATATCAAACAAAAAACGTTTGTCTAGGCATGGTTGGCATGCTCATTTTCTATTGCTAAGGTGTTAGGCTTAAGTTCCAAATGAGGAGAATATTTTACTCTCAGGACGTCGATATTTATGTATGCTCATAGTAAAGTTAGGCACCATGCTGGTATTGTCCAAATACTGGATGATTGTGAGGTCTATGTCAAATAAATAAAGAAATACAAATATTCTGGTGAGATATTTTTGCATATTCTAAAAAATCTTCTGTTGCATTGCAGAGATCAGTTCATACTATTGGAGAATGGGTATGGAAAAATTGTTGGACGTCTAAAGGATATGATCATTCGTGGAGGAGAGAATATATTTCCCAAGGAAATTGAAGAGTTTCTTGAAAGTCATCCAAGTATTGCTGAAGTTCAGGTAATTCATTGTTTTTCAAATTAAACTAAGTATGCATAAATATTCTTAACTGAAAATAATCAATTTTTCACTATTATTAAGTAAATTTATTTTTAATTTTAATATAATGCAGTGGAAAATTGAAAGATAAATGGCTAGAGATATGAATGTTAATTGTAAAAATTTTAATTTATACTATCACTAAATGTGATCTTAGCAACAGTTCCAAGTTTTTTTTGTCTTATATGTCAGTAGAAATCTTCAGTTTTAAAATTGTGCTTGTATTACACCTATAACTTTGACTTTCAGAGAAACTATTGCCTTATTTTAACTTCCCTTCATTAAACAAGAATAATAAATTATTTTGACGGCATCTACCAAAGTATATAAACATGGTTGACATTACTTCATTACTAACCCATGAATTGTGAAAATAATACATTTTGAAATGCAGTTTAGAATCCTTTGAAGATCACCTACTCCAGTATTATATGTTTATTATATTATTATTATACAGGAATACATATTTTCTTTCAATTGCTTAATTTTTATGCATACCTTCTCAGATTAATTGATAAAAAATATTCTATTATCATTTTAGGTATTTGGTTTGCCAGACAACAGGCTGGGAGAAATTGTATGTGCCTGGATAAGGTTAAAGAAAGGAGCAAAACTCAGTGATGATGAAGTGAAAGCCTTTTGTAAAGATAAGGTAAGAAATGTCTTCATTGAAAATCTAGTAAATGCAAATATTTAAGCTGAAGTAATTATGTTTCTAAGCTCATCATATCTTAAATATCTCTTTTCATATGAGGTAGGATTGTTATATAGCATGAGATCCTATAACAATTAAGACTATCAGGATATAATGCTCATTCAAAAATTATGATAACAATAGAAAGATAGAAAAGGAGAAGTAAGCAATAAAATGTGCTTAAAATATATTAAAAATTATTTTCCCTTCCTTTCCATATTTACCCTTTATGAATGTATTTCATCTATCACTAATTCATGTGTTAAAAAGGAAATCTTATAAAAATGAGCTCATTTCATTCAAATATTGTTCATTGTTATTCTAATCCTCCACTAATGTAAAAGCTGAATCACATATCATATATTACATAGCAAACATATCATTTATAGTTATCATAACATTTTTGCTACCAATAGCATCCATTTCATTTTTTTACAGATTGCCAACTTTAAAATTCCTAAGAATATTAGATTTGTGGAAGATTTTCCAAAAACTGCAACAGGCAAAATCCAGAAGTATCGCATTAGAGAAATTATGATTGAATCTCTCGAGGGAGGAAATAAACAGATTTTGTAAAAGATGTGTTGTCTCTTTCTATTGATTTTCCACAATAAATGCTAAATGGGGACCAATTTTAGAGTAAATATTATTCCTACTATGATATCTAAGGAGTTGCTGCTAAAGCAATTATATCAAATATCACCTATGTTTTAACATTTAATGAATTCCATTCTCCATGAAAAGATTTTAAAAATACAAATCATACAACTGTAACAAAATTAAAAGCTTACATCATTTTAGGAATGTGCGAGGATTTCATACTTCTCACACGTATGGCATGAAAAAGCAAATTTTGATGGAAACTTTGGGAAACAAAAGTAAATTGCATGAAAAATTCATAAAACAGAAAATGAATATTTATCATTAAACTCCATTTCAGATAAATCATTCAAAGAGTATCAATGTATTCAGGAGTAAATGGAGGTTGATAATTTGATACATTGCATTTAAAAAGGAAAAAATAATAATTGTTCAAGTTCAGTTCCTTCTAAGGAAATGAGTAACTCATATCATTGTGAAGAAAGCTGTGGAAGAGGGATGATTCTGTTTCCAAAAATGTTTTTCCTGTTGGAGTGAGTTTGATAACCTAAACCTAATAAATAGGAAAGAAAAAATTAATCATTCCTATTTATAAGGTTATTCTGAATGAATGAGTCCTTTGCAAATCTTCTACTCTTATACTTTGTTCTTTATGTTTAAATTATCACGCAATGCCTGTTCAGGGCTTTTAAATATTGAAACTTATAAATAATACATTGATCTCCACCAATAGGAAGCAAAAGTTATGGTAAATGATGATAAATTTATATCAATTACCACAAATACTTGCAAGATCACTGTAAATAGTCTATGACATAAAGAGAAGCTATTATTCACAATAAATCATGTAAATCTCTTTTTGAAAATACTAAGAACGTCAATGATATGATGAAGTAAAGAAATGGTCAACTTGGGTGTTTATAAAAGACACTTACTTCAAAGTAAATAAAAGAAAATTCCTCAAAAATGATACTGATAGCAGTAACTCAAGCAGTACTTTGATAAACAGTGCCTGATTAATTTGCTACTTGGAATATAGTAACAAGAGATTACGTGACCAATTGTTGATTATGATCTAACGATCAAGTGATTTAAACAAGGGTTACAGGTTAATTACTTTCACCAAGATATAACTTCTAGAACAGTTAATTTAATTTGAAACACTGCCTGTATTGGGAGGTAAGCTGAATATGTGTTATAGCTGAAAGTACTTTACTGTCAGCAATCATCAGTTTCCTTAATCAGATGATCTGAAATCAAGATTTACTATTATAAAATATGATGCTTGAATCAATTAGTCTTCCAACACATTAGAGTGGACACACATCATAAGACATATGTATTTAAGAATATATATATACACGAAACGATCTGGGTTGCAAAATAAATTATTTGCAATTAGCAATCAAGATTTTTGTAAGAGACCCGGATTCTTATTTTAAGAGATATCATCAAACACAAATGAGTTATTCCCGGGGTCTTCTACAGACCGCTAAAAGAAAAGACTTTTGATAGCCTTTTCAGATTTCATCAACAGCTTGTAAATGATAGATTATTCCATTTAAATGATCAGTATTTCATTTAGTTGAAAGTTATTAACTCTCCTTGCATGAGTATTAGTTCTTGAACCTCTAATCTATTAATTAATAAACAATTATGATTATCAATATTAAGACATCATTATATTATTGTTAAGATAAGAAGTAGTTCATGAATGTTAAGTGAATTATGCACCACATTAAGTTCTTAATAAATAGTAAAAAGCCTTCTACCATTCTTCAATTTCATTCAATGCAATAAAGTACAAATTAACTATTATCTATTGATAAAATAATTGTATCAATAAATAACTTTAAATTTCTCCTTAATCACATCAGCTCTTGCATATTGACCCAGCCAAAAGATTAACTGCAAAAGAAGCGTTCAATCACCCATAGGTATGTGGTGAAACCACTGAACAAGATCACTCAGAAGATACACAGAAGAGATTACGTGAGATTCATGCAAGACGCAAGTTCAGGGTAAGTTAATAAATAAACAATATAAGATGATTATTTGGCCATACTGAATGATTGAATTATTGCATTAGAATGAGCAGCATCAATTGAATGAATTTCCAATTTTTCAGTAATCAGACCATGATATGTATTTAAATCATACTTTATTGTGTACAAGCAACCCCTTTAATCCAAAACGCCTATACAAGAAAGGTATAAATTATATGCTTGGAAATGGCCAGAAAGAATGTTACATGTTAAAAACAGTGGTATATTTAAAATGCAACTTTAATTAAACAAATATTTATCAACAAACCACTGAAAATTTTTAAGTGCTGTAAATAACTATGAGTCATGAATTACTAGAATCTCATTACATTAATAAAATACATTTTCCTAAATTTGACACTCATAAAATTAGGGGATGCATATTCAAAGAGTGTGATGATACCCGATAAAAATGGTTATTATTTATTTTGCATTCCAAATTATTTTGTTAAAGAAATTCATAAATATGCAAAATCAAATCAATTTATATTTTTATGCTCATTTTTCTAAAAATACTCCATTTGTAGGAAAACTTTGTTATTGCATAAAATTCATTATTTAAAAGGGCTATTTTCACATAAAACAACTAGTTTTATCAATAACACAAAAGCAAACTTATATTATATGCCCACATTCTCTGTTGATATCTTTATCTCCAACAAACAACTACACATGCAGTACTTGCTACCAGAAGAGCACTGGCATTACTCTCAGTCAATGGCTCACCCAAATTGAATAGTAACCCAAAATTCCCCCCAAAAAGTGAAGATCAGAACCAATCAAAGACTCAATCAAAAGAAAGTGAAAAGGCTGGGGATTAACTTTCTAAGAAAGTTAATTGTTGGATATTTTGGTTCAGTTAGCATATTCTGCATCATTTCAATGACAGGCTGCTCTGTAAAGCCTGAAAAGTTCCTTGTGAATCAGAGAGAGGATTCCATTAAATAATTAAAGATCAGAGGTGATCAAAAGTTGTTGATGTCATATTGGGTGCTTAAAATAGAAATTTATTTCTATGAGAGCAATTCTGAATCAGTGAAATGTCAAAGTACAAAGTACTTTACAAAAAATAAATCCTTGAATTTGTAAGAATTTTTTTACATTACGCTATGTTATGAGTGTGTTCGAAGAGATAGTTTTACTAGCCGAGGAAGTTGGGTTGCATTTTATTTTCCAATCAATATTCTCTAAAGATTTTTAAATCAAATAATGATATTTTAGACACCCAAGGATGAATTCATTTGTTTATAAATGCTTTGAGTAATTTTCCAGAGTTAATTTTATTACAAACCATTGTAATATCATTTAAAGTCAAAGAATTTTAAAATATATTTTGTGATATACCACAAGAAGAGTATGTTAGCATACATATTTATATTGTTATTTTCTTTGTGTATTTCATATTTTTATAGAATTTAAAAATTAAAATTAGTTGAATATATGTGTCTATGTTTTATTTTTCTTTTCCAAATAAATTAATAAATGATATAAATACAAATGATACTTTTAAACATCAGTTATTAGATTGATAAAGTATGTTCATAAGTCTGAATGAAATTTTACCTATGTTTTATTCATTCTTTTTCCTCACGAAAACAATGTTTATAAGGAGTTATCCAATAAATAGATTCAATAATGTCTAATGATTTTATAAATAGATAATAAAAAATCAGTTAGTTCTTACGATTTGAATATTCAGATTCAATAAAATAAGTAAGTTACAGATCCCAGGAAACTGTAAAAAAGGTTTTTCTAGATAAGAAGAATCAGAAACTATAAGTAGGTATGAGATTGAAGCATTTTAAGGTCAAACATTCACATTGTTATCTGCTTCTTAATTTAAGGATAGAATACTATGAGAATATTAATCTATCGGCTACTAAATCCAAGTGTGCTATTCAAAGTGTAGAAAGGTATTTATAAAGATTACCATGCAATACTAAACTTGCCTACAACAGAGAAATTATAATCTGTATTTTCAAGTTACCTATCAGAGAATTGGTATCACAGTGTTCAGCTATTACACAGAGGAAGATGTATGGTCTGGAAAAATTGTGTGAGTACAAAATACACAAAGGAAAGTACATCTTCTTTCCTTAGTGAGAAGAGAGCACAGAAAGACATGAAATAAACAAAAACTCAAGAAATATTTGCATTTAAAAAATTTGAAATTCAATTGACAATGTTATATTGTTGAACCTATGATGGCACTTATTGACTTAGCTCAGAAATATATTGATATACTTTTAAGATAATCCTAACTAATTTCATTACATCCTTGTAGAATATCTCTTCCCCTTCTTTTCTGGATAATTTACAATATTGTTGGTTTCTCTAGCATTATTTCATTTTCTATCCCTTTTTGTCATTCATTTACAATATTTACCTACCAATCAAGAGTTGAAGGATTGAGTTCTTCCATAGAATTAATTTAACACATCAATTACAATTTTTTCAGATTTCCATAATACCTACAAATGTTTATTTGTTACCTAATCACTGAAAGACATGCAAAATCATGCTCCATACTTTCTGAAAAAAATACAAAATTTGATGTTGTATTTGACAATATAATATGCTATAAAAGCAAAACGTTAAGCCTACTCGGTAGTTGAATTTTACTTCCTTATACAGTCCTAAAAGAATATAGCTCTAAGTGTTCTAAGTGTTAACACAAATACATACAAATCCTTCTATGCCTAAACAATTATTGCAGAACTGAAGGTTTATCAATGTAAATAATTAGTTGACGCCACTTGATCGATTCCATTTAAGAAAAATTTGTTCTAAAAGGAAAGAATATTTCTCAACTTCACATCTAAGAGTTCTGCATAATATACATATATAAGGGAGGTTAATAAATCCATATTTATCATTCAAAGTTCATAGAACTCTTACTATAACTCTGTTTACTGTAATTTCAATAATGATATTTAATCAAAATTCTGTTATTGGATAAAATCTTTAGATAAATACTCTCTGAATGTCAATTAAAGACATCTCTATATCGGTTACTGTCATCCCCTAATCTCTGAAAGGTTTCCTGCCTTACAAGTCTAAAACTCAGGAGATTGATTCATAGCAATGCAGTCCCAGTAATGTCACTTTTATTTAACGTCTATCTCATATCCATTAACCATTCAACAGGAAGAAATACTCTGTGTAAATAAGGCATTATAAACTGATATTAAAATTCACTTCAGCATTTAATTGAACACAATCCCTCAAGTTGCATCATAAGATTACCTTAAATTATGTGTGAAGTATTATTGCTCTGGTTTTGGTTCTTCAAGATAAAAATGATAAGCTTTAAATAATTGCATATAACTGAATCTTTAAAAATGAATAGAAGTAAAAATATAAATATATTCAATAAAACGGTGTTAGGTCAACAATTTGGAGTGAAAATAGATATATTTCTGCACTCCCAACTTACTGAGACCCATAAGGAATTGTAGGTATTTGAAAAGAGCTTGCAAATGCAAATAAACTGCGGTTATGCGTATATTTTTTATACAATAAAAGTTACATATAAATGATACCAGTAACAGTACTGCCATAGATCTTCTGATTTTTGTAAAAGAATTAGATTAATATATAATGCAATACAGTAAAGCAATAATATTCATGACTATGAAGTTGTGTGTGAGCTGTTGTGTGCAGGTTTCTCAAGTAAACCCTTCTATCATGAATATTTATTGAAGACTCGCGGACGGTTTTTTAACAAAAAATCAGTTCATTCGGAAATCATTGTCTTATAAGATGTTAGATGTTTCACATTAAATGTGTGTTCCCTCACCTCTTCGCACTTTATGTTTCAGCGCTTCGCTGATTTTTCCAAATTATCAACCTTTTGAATTAGAAGTCCTTAAACATTAATATAAGCAAACAAAAATATACAAATATTTAATTTCACGATGTTATTTATTTTTGGTCTGAAACAACAAACACTGATAAATATAGCGCTCTTTGATTAGTTTGATATCTCGTAAAAAAATATACAAGATTCATCTTGAGTTAGTCAGGTTATGTATCATAGGAATACGTAATTTTCCGCCTGCCTCCTGGAGTGTTAGGGTCAGACCAAACATTTGTAGTTCCTTTTTGGCTCTTTCGGTTAAAATATGGTTAATTCTTAATATGTATATCACGTTGGATGTGCCATATTTTATCCAGTGAGTTTACGGTTTGAGTGAGCACTGAAGAAGGGACTGACGATAGGATGCCCAACCAACCGACAACTCGCTTGAATGTAATTGTTCATGTGCCGAATTAATAATTGCAAAAAACATTTAAAATTGTTAGTTTGATGAAGCAGTCGGCAGACTTGTGGCTCGGTAAATTGTAAATCAATGGTTGAAATTCATAGCTTATACTAACAAAGAATAATGAAAATTATTTATTCAAAAATGTTTACTTTTATGGAATTAACTATACATAAAACATTCTTAATTTGAAGAAAACCTATACTTTGTATAAATATGAATATGGAATCTTGCAGCGTACCCAATCAAACGCATACTCAAGCTATCCATCTAGTGGACTAAAATTTGATCCGAGTTACGATCGAGATCAAGTCAAGCACAGCAATGAACCGCTTTAGTGACCTCAAGATTAGAAGTATTCACTAGAGGAAAATTCTATTACAAGTATACTTTTCTTCAAAAATGTCTTCAGTTTAACAGAAAAATAGCCTTCTCAAACATAATTAGAGTCGTCTGATGAAAAAATATTTTTATATGTCTTAGTGATTGGAAGGAAAATAAAGTTACAGCATCATTTTCCTACGCAATCACTTACACCTGAAAGAAAACAAGACTACTGCACTTACGTTTTACATTAACACGCGTTGAATCTCCATGAATAGGTCGAAAACTCGTGTTACTCTATGTGCTCCTGCAAGGGGAACACACAGCTGGAAGAAAATTTCCCTTTCATACCTCATTCTTTAGTCAAACGATTTGACTAGGGCGTATTGTGACGGGGCAATCCTTTCCTATGCCTCGAGTGCGTTCCATCGCAGAGAAGTTGCATTTTAACTCTCGCTGTCAGCTGGACAAAGTTATTCGAAGTGTTTCGAAGGAAAGATTTATTTTAATGACTAATGATTCTACGCCCGGAAATAGGACGATGCGTTTAAGATATTGCTGAGAGCTCGAGTGATTGAACGGATGATAAGTGTTTCCATTATATTTTCCTCTTTTGAAAGGAAAGAAATTCTTTTTGTATCTCTTTAGAACATATTAATACTTTCCTAGCATCTCAACATGATTAACGAAGGTTAAAAATGGCAAAATGACTTCTATCTGAATCCATGCGACCCGTATCGGGTATCTGATTACTTATCGTTCTCTCATAATACCCTCTCCAAAGAGATAATCGTATCCCTCGGCCGGGAATGCCTCGAGGTTAGAAGAAATGAGAATAGGAAAAAATTGCTCAAGAATTCAAATAATCAAGCCAATTGAAGCTTATATTTGCAATCGCTAATCTAAAAGTTACGCCTCTGCACAAAGAGAATTCCCATTCCACGGAAGTTAATGAGGCCACACCCGATTTTCGGATATATACTGAACAGAGAAATAAATTCACGACCAAGAAATATTTGACACGTATTTAATTTTGTGGTGAACTCAAGAGTCCAAATCTTAACCATAAACATTACAGACATATTCGTGTCAATCACAGCCGTAGGAAAGAAACGTAATATTGGATTCGATTGAATGAAAAATCACTTACTCATGTACGATAAATTTTCAACGGAAGAAAAGCTTGAAGATGAAATGTCGAAAGTATAGTATAAACCAAATGTTCGTCGTGTAGCATTAATGTACTTCGAATGCGAAACTGGAAGGAAAAAAACATAAATATGCATGACCTTAAATTAGTTAACCTTGTGGTCCATCTCAGCAAAAGTGATAGTTACTTCAACGGACACGAACAGAAAAAGTGAGACCATAAATTACTATTAATTCGAACTAAATAATCAAATATTATCTCATCATGCATATTTGTATTAAATAAATACATAATTGAATTCATACTCTGAAAGTATATAAGAGGATGAATTCTATGATCGTATTCTAGAAGCACAATCTAATGGTCAAAGCTAAAGGGAGAGTTACTCCATTATGACGGAATGCAGCCTTCTAACCTTATGTTCGCTTAAGGTGACGTTCTATTCGTTGACCTTGCTGTCCAGCTGATACTCTCAAAACAAAGCAGACTCAGGAGAAAGTAAGAGTTACCTCAACACAAACAGAGGAAGTGTATAAGTATATTGCGCAACTCATCCATTTATTTTAGTATTTTCTATGATTTTGATGACCACTAAATTCTACCAAAAGCTTGCCCTTAAACTAAATTTTTCAATAAGCTCTGAGATGTATAAAAACTTTCAAAATTCTTCCAAATAGTGACAAAAAATTTTCTTTTCACAAACTCATTTCATTGCTGTTCAAATCATGGCTTAACTTGGGATGGAATAAATTCGATTGCCTATCGGTGAGGCAACTGGAATGGCGGGAGGTGGCGGGTCGTGGGCGGTGTCCCGGGTTGAAGGCGTGGACTCATTAGATAGGACAATAATAAAAGACCACTAAATTTCGATATTTAAAAATGGGTTCACGGCGGCATCGCAAGGGTGAAACGGATTTCTAAGGGGGTGGATTTCAAAGGTACGCTGCGTAGGGAAAAATACCGTTAGGTCCTCACAAAAAGAGATTTAAATACGAGGCGGACGACGAAGTGAAGGGGTGGAAGAGGAGAAATAACAGAAACGAGCGATTTGAAGAACAGCACACATAAATAATATTCGCGATGGAAATATTGTACGAAATCCTCAATTGATGAAAAATAAGGATTTAACGAATTTCAATGCAAGGGATTGACTAGAACTATAGAGGTTTCAGGAGATAACTGAACTGCAAATTTATTATTTTAAATTAATATGCACTTTTTTTCTGGCTCAATAGAAAAATTACGCAAAGCACATGAGATCGTCTTAATCACTTTCATACATACGAAATGACTACTGATGGAAATCTTACTTCAATCGCGCTTACATAGAGAAATTGAGATAAATGCTGTTATTTCCATTTACAGTTGCGCGACACACCTGACACCAATTTTGTCGTGATGTCATAAAGAAAACACGTCACGGTTTGCCGAAAAAGTGAATTTATTCCTGAATCAAGTTATGCCCAGCAGCGGGAGTGGATGGTCGCAGACCCGCAGGAGGTCTTACTTGCAACGAAGGAAGTCTTACTCGCAGGAGGTCTTACTTGCAGACAGGATGGTGTAGGAGTGATCTTTTGGTCGTTTTTCCCGACTATTTACTCCCATTTTCCCTAGCACCCCTTCCTCTCCACCTTCTCTCCTTCTCCGCTTGGCGGCGCTGGTAAGGAGCATTTTCGTGTGCAGTCGACGTCTGGACGGCGTCTGACGCGAATCGGTGGGGGAGCCCGATTCGAAATGCGCCCCTAGTGAATTGCGCGAGTGCAGAACAGACAATCGTATGTACGTGAATTCCCATTATTGAAAGTTTTTCCGAGGGTTCATCTCGCTCTATTCATCCGTGTATAATTAGCCGCGACAATTGATATTAGAGGAATATTATGAATTAATTTCCGTGTGCAAATGTTTGAGCATCTACTGAAAACGTAACCAAGAACAGGTGTGGGTGATTTCCCTAACACTGTGCGTCGCCCGTTGACGTTCAAGGGTGGCGAGGCAATCCAAAGTGGACGGCCGTGCTTCTTGCTGGTGGCGACTCTCATCTCTTCGGCTCGCACGGTTCAAGAAGGTAAGATACCCTAATTTTTTTTTTGTTTCTTACGTTACGAAAAACTTGTCGCAAGAGAAATTGAGATAAATGCTGTTATTTCCATTTACAGGTTATTCTGAGTCCATATCTTGAATAGAACTTTAGTTTTAGAATTTTATACCCGAGAGCGGGTCCGAATAAATCCGAATCCGAATCAATCGAAGCACTAAGTCTCTCTCGGGTATAACCGAGGGAGTAATTGATTTAGCACTCCGATTGCTAATCATTGTTACTTTTTGCTCGAGACTAATAGACCCGTAAGCGTAATTCGGATTGATCCGGACCCGCTCTCGGTTATAAAATTCAAAAACTAAAGTTCTATTCAAGATATCGACTCAGAATAACCTGTAAATGAAAATAACAACATTTATCTCAATTTCTCTTGCGATAAGTTTTTCGTAACGTAAGAAACAAAAAATTTTTAGGCGATGTATAAATTTGACTGCACGATCCAATTTTTCGGAGGTTACGTTCCACTTAAATTTTTTTTACTAAAATATGATCACTCAAATATTAATATAATTTGACTTTTATGTATTCATAAGGTATAAATAGTAATCTAAGGAAAATCCAGCATTTTACGTTTGATAGGATGAGAGAAATGGCAGTTTTAGTAATGTTCACGCCCGGTAAGGCGACCATTTTTTTTCATTCCGCTACAAAATTCATTTCTTTCGTTATAAAGATGAAAGATGTTCGTCAGTATGTAAAATCATGCTTTCTTATACATATTTCACCAAAATGTTGGAAAAAAATCCCAGCCAACCCTGAAAACTGACTGTTGGGGAGAGGGGCTAGGTTGCTCCCTTATGGGAATTTACGTGCATTTATTTCCCCGCAAGCTTCCCGTACTGCCAGCTTTAGTTGAACGGACTGTAGTCAGTTTGAGGGGAATAAGAACGGAAGGGGTGGGTTAGGAGGGAGGGGGGGCAAAGAGAACCGTAGGGAGCATCTCTTCCCTTCTCACTCCTATATAGCTGATAAACTCTGTCCTTTCAAAGGTTTCTCCTTGCCCCCCCCTACGGACTATAGAAAGCTGCTTATTCTTTTCTTAGAAATAACCTTGTAGATAGAAACGCAGGTGTTCGCAAGGGAACTAAGAAACTACATAGCCGTCTCTTTCTCAATTATGGGAAGGCCGCTGTGAAATTCGATCGGATGTGATATTGAAACCAAATTAGCGGTTTTCGCTCTCCGTGATAAGATTCGTGATATATACTTCAACATCTGGATTCACACTAAATGTCTGTTGGCTGATTTGCGGAACAATATATTTTCGCAGTATATCGATTAGTCAGAGACTAGGATCGCGGACAGAAATATTTCTCTATGCCTCAATGAAGTTCCATCTCTATTATTACTTTGCATAGTCAATCTCAAATAAAGTGTGCATCGACGTTTAGAGTCATTTGACTTTGCTCCGTCTCCCTTGAGACTGGAGAGAAGTATGAGAAAGAATCTGGTTAGAATCCATTACATCCATATTCATATTTAATGAGAATTACTTATTATAATGTAAGATATATATGTTTTCAATATGATATTAAAATTATTATATTAGTAAAATGTTTATTAATGATGACAAGAATGAGACCATTATAAGCTACCATGGAAATAAAAGTTCGCCTGTCCCCCGATATCCCGCGCGCGCAGGTCCGCGTTACAATCGCAATAAAAATTCGTTATTGACAATTCCGTCGAACTTAAAATATTGGAATTTATAGGATAAATTAATTCAGGGTTTTATGAGAAACTTCCTCGCTGAAAGTTTTTCCTTACGTAAATAGAACGAAAATTAGCAGGCGACTACTTTTTCAACTCATTTTGCCAAAAAGTCACGGTATTTCCGTAGATTTCTTCTCGTAATTACTTCAAAAAACTTTAAATATATAATTTGACAACATAAACGAGAATTGAATAAAATGAGGCAAATATTGATGCCAAAAGATATGTGCTATCTTGAAAGATAGACCTAAAGTCCTCGGTTCGAAGAAAATCGTAACCGATTCTAAGGATTTCTCGAAGTATGACTTTTTTATTTTTCCTTCGATCATTATTATTTTTAAAAATGAATAATTTGCACTAGGTGGTTCGCAAATCTTTTTCCTAATCATTGATGAGGTTTAAAACTAAATTCTTTCCATTTCATTGTTTTAAAAAAAATCGGCAACACCGCGCTGGAATGTCCCATTTAAAATGTACAGGGCAATAAGAAATACGTGATCTCTTCATAACGTGAAACGGAGTATAGAGATTCAATTCAACGCGTCTCCATAATTATGCAAGTGAGTTTGACTCCCCGACAACCGATGTTGCCTTAGCAACGGAGAAGTATAAGCATTGACGAGCGGAAAAGCCGCTGTCCGCGTAGCCCACGGTGGTTGCTTGGATAACGCTCTCAGTACACTTCTATCTAATGAGGATAATACACTTAAATCTAATGAGGATAATGATAGAGAACCAAAGAGGATTAGGTATACGGAAGTAATCTGGTGGTTAATATACATCGTGATCTTAATGAAGATGAGATATATGTAGATTATGAATAATTTGATCAACTACTTTCTTTAACACTTCCTTCTTTCTGAATTACGGTAATACGAAATTTGATAGGACCAAAAATACAAATTCTCAATGTTTTCAAATGATTGTGACGATTTGTTAGAATCACAAAACGCAATTTTTTGGTTCGAGCAGAAGAACATCTCTGAAGAAACCACACGCGTCCTAAGAGATAGGATATCGCTCGTTTTTGATTGATTTTATTCTGTGGGAATGCCTTTACGTGGGATGAGACTTGGCTGTTCTATGTTCCTTAACTCTCTTACGTACTATCTCCTTTCTTCGTTATGCTTGAAACGCTATTTAAAGAACGCCTTAGATTATTTCTGTTAAGAATTCCAAATAGCCTCAATCCGATAATGAACATGGATTTTGTTCGTTATGTAATCATTCGTGCTTAAATTTGAGCTCTTTGTTATTGAAGAAACATCCGTATTTTACCCGCTTTGGCAATGAAAACTAGTTAGCAGTAAGATTTAAGGCTATTTTTGAGTGATATGGTGTCTCAATATGGTGATATATTATTAATCGGATTTCTGTTGATAAAGTAAAAGCTCTCTAATACAATGTGTAGGTATATTATATATGAAACAATTTGTTAAATTAAAAAATGAATAATATTGATTTTTTATGGAACCGTAACAAACTCTTTAGAAGGAAAAGGTTCTCTGGTAGATATTTCAAACTCATAAATGGAGAGTATGTAAAGTTCGAAGAATATTTGCTTATAAGTTTTAACTTGAAATCTGGGTGAATTTAGCAGCTACAAAATTTAATATTGGGATGCTCAAATACAATTTTTGGATTCATCATAATTCTTTATGGAGTTAAAAAATCACATTGGTCTCTATTTGTGTGATAATTACGTAGATATTTTTCTGATTGTTCATAATGTGCAAGATGTCTCTAAATTAATACCATCATTTTCGGCAGAAGGAGAAATGTTTCTCGCCTGTGGGGAATCCTTCGGCATCTTTCAAAACCTAAGAGGGAATGCACTCTTCCGAAATTATGTGTACATAGATTTATAGTCATGATGTTAGTTCCCTCCCAAAGGGATTTGTGCCCTTCATTGGCTTCTTATCGCACCCATTTCCCTTCAATTATATCCACCACTTCCCCCAAAGTGGACTCCCTGATTGTCATTACACCTTCATTTTTCCTTTTTCGAATCGTCATTCCTTTATATTAAGCGAAGATTTATTCCAAAATCCAAAAGTGTCATTTCTTTTCCATAAATTCTAGAGCGTTCACCTCAAATACGACAGTGTTTTGATCGGATTCTATGGCTCCAACGTTTCACATAAATTAGTAAATGGGTTACGCAAAATTGTCGTCCTGAGGCTTAAATTTCATTCATAATATACGCATTTCTGTTTAATTATATTAAAATTATTTTTCTCATTCTTTAATGTGTAATGTACACACATGTATATAATCATGAAGAATCTTCCATCTTACTGAATCTTACTCCATGTTAACTAAAATGTCATACTTAAATTCGTCTCATTTGGTATAAGTTGACGTGCATTAATGAATTCGAAAAATTTAATTCGTATCTAGATTTTATCAGAGAACATTCCATGAAATAGATTAATGACAATTATTTCAGTTGCGAACTACAATTATCCTCCTAATGTTAAAATTTTTAGTTGCTGATAAAGAAGACTAATTCTGTTTGCATGTTGTGTTAATGTTCAATTTCCGTATCATTACTTCGTGTGTTTACGTTTATTAGTATTAACTGTCTATTTCAAAATGTTATTCATTAAGATTTCATTCAACACATAAATCAGTTAAAACCTTTTCAGTACCTCATCACATGTTAAAATCTTTAATATATATACTTTGAAGATTATTTTTAGTTTATCTCTTCCCGGTCATCGGTCTGTTGATAGCCCTGAAAGGGCGAGACGACATATCTGAAATTTGCATCTTATGCATCTGTTTTTTCCTCTAATTAATGATAAATGCCGCAGAGCTATTTTATTCAAAGGCTTGCATTTTTACTGAAAATAGGGAAATGTTGAACTCAAGCAGATCGTCTGCGTTGATTATGGTTTCCTTTTGTCGAGGAAGTCATCTCGTTTCAATTATACTGGCTCTTCTATTTTCAAAAATGTAGTATTATTCAATCCAACGAGGAAGATTGTGTGTAAAATAATATATAGATTACAATGAAAACACACTTTGAAATTTTTGTCATTCTTAAGTTGTAAATTTCCTGTATCCTAGCATCAAGGCTATAATATTCTGTTCTCACTTTCTTCTGTCAGTATCTTGGAGACAAGGAAATGAATCAGACGACGACAATTTAAATCGATTTTCTCTTAAAAAGACTTATTTAAGAGGGAAACTGAAATGAAGGGTGTATTTACCACTAAACAGTATTGAAATAGTACGTTTCGCTTATCAGTTAGTGGGTTCATCTAAATTATACCCTAATTTTTGTTGTCTTGAGCAAGAGCTATCAAAAAGCATGAAACAGTTACAAGATTCAATGAGAAGAGGGAATTTCGCAACTTCTTAATTATGGCGAAGTTTAAGATACGATTCTTTCTATAAAACTCTTCCGGTTTAGTATATTTAAATATCTAAAAGAGTTAAAATCAAATCTCGTATCATGGCTGATGTTTTGAAACGCTTTTTACTAATTTCAATATCTTCCTTTTTTGAAGGAGTAAATAAATATCATGAATTACTTCCACTCTTGTTGCCTTCTTATAGTCGAATGAGAATTAATATATATGTAACGGAATATCTATATTAAAATTACTTTAATTTATGTATAAAAATAAGTAAATTATTTATTTTTATGAAAATCCGTTGGAATACTTCTACTTCAGCGGGTTGGTATCAAGGGAGTATTAAGAGTAAAAGGTACCTGAACTACCTCTAGAATTGTTACCTATTGGGAATCAGAAGAAAGAAGGTCCAAACAAGGAATTGAATTACTAGGCATTTTGCGTAGACTTGGTGCACGCACCCCATGCCAAACGCTGAAATATGTATATCGCATGGTAAATATGTAGATGAGGCAAAATTCGCTCTCTTCAGTATCATTCCATATTCCACGTGCCGTAAATGAATCTGAGTAACTTTTCTCGGATCTTTTCCGTCTTCGAATGAATGCAAACTTTGTTTCATGATATTCACCCTGGTGTTTAGAATCCTTCGCTTGTCATCGAAAGAAAGATTCGTAAAGAAGAGGCCATTTGAAATGCCCTTTTTAACTTTACACAATGATTCTCAATCGCTTACGAATTCGGGCCACTGACACTCTAAACGAGGATCAAGAAAGCTATGCTTTCTACTCTACTTCTAACCACCCTTTTCCGACATTCAATTCAGCCGTTCAAATATTGTCTACCAGACTATAGCCCCATAGGCATTTACGTCAAAATAGAAGTCGATATAGTTCTAAGACTTATAGCTTGACTGCAAATGCCATTGACAATCGTACGAGTTTCATTTATTAGGTTATTAATTGTAAAATTGAAATAGAACTATTCTCGATTTAAGAACTTTTTGGTGTTTTCTTATGTGTGGATCGAATTTCACTGGAGGCGTAACATAAAAGTTATTAAAAATATTTGTACGTATTTCCTTTCGTTCGTTGCTTGAGTTTTTGAGTCTTGCCATACGATCATAGATGTAGATGTACCATCCTGTGTCTGTTATTTATATTTAAAAGAAAGAGTGCTGTATATTTCTTTAAATTTTTCTGAAATGGAATATCAACCAATAATTATACACTTTGCTCATTAATTGATACTCCGCGGATTAGAAGACACATTCTGTTTCAATATAATGTATTTTATCTATATTTGATTCTAGTATGCTTGTTTCCTTTCAATTTGACTTCTAAAAATGATGTTTGCTATTAGCTCATCATGCAGTTTGTAACGTGTACCGTATTTCGAAGTAATTCAATTCATAATTCTATTATAATTAGAATTCTAAACTTTTATTCTCTCAGGAGATTATTGGTACAATCTTTTTCTTTTAGAAATTAAGACGAAGTTTTAATTCATGAAATGGGTTATATAGATAACTGTATACGACGATTGCCTCATTACTTTTATTATATTTCTCATGTTGTGTGTGAGTAATATACTTCAACAGTCATGGGCCTCCTGTACTTTATTCGCGGAATGATTAAAGTAAACTCACTGCTGTTGTGTATTACAAGTATTGTTTGTTTTAATTGTTACAAGTATTGAGAAATCTGCGGTTGAGAACTTCTTTAGCCTAATTCCAAGGAGGTTAGAATTGAAAGCCTTCCTCTTACCATTGAGACTACCGCACATTCATTGCTTGATCTTATTCATCTTTGAGTAAATTTAAATGTAAGATAAGTAGTTTTCATAATGCGGTAAATTATATCTGCCTCTGTGTTCTTTTTGCAAGTCCCATATTATGAGTGAGGATAATATTACTCCATTACGAGTAAAGGTGCGCTTGCTAACAGCAAGCAATCGGAAAATATATCTTTTAATGAAACGTAAGATTTTTCGAAAGATTATTTTGAAAAGTCATGCATACCTAGACCTTTTACGACATTCTTACGGACGCTTTTATGCGGGAAGGGGTCCCTTTTATGGCTGTTTTGAAATGGAAATTTTGAACCTCTGCGCGGTTGTTAAGTGCCCTAAAAAGTTTTCGGAAATATGGTCAATGTATTTCTTATGGGGAAAATCGAGATTACGGGTCGCTCTGGAATCGAACCCGTGACACATAGGATAGTGATGATTTTTTATATGTACAATATATACGTATCTATACGTGTTGAAAGTTTGAATGATCTATGTATCACATTAAGAGAGATACGATTTTTCAAAATAAAAATATTTCACCTCATGGCATCGAACCCATGACCAGTTGCACCTAACTATATAATTTTTCCGTAGAAATGTATAATAGCATATTATAATGTGCATGAAATTTTATTCCTCTAGCTTAATGGGAAGTATTTTTTAAAAATTGTCAAAAATCGACCCTATGCATTCTTACGGGGAAAGTTGATTTTTGGAGCCTCATAGTATAGAACTCATGATAGGTAGAGTGGGTTTCCGATTTTTTATAGGTGAGATTTAGTGGGCCATCATGTAAAAATCGGCGACTCCGAGGCCCCAGCAGTTTAGGCCTGACATTATATCCTATATACATGAATATATGAATAAATATATTCCCTGAAGTGTCTAAATGTAAGAGATATTTTAGCCATTTGTATATTAAGTTGGAATTTTAAAAATCTCAAATGACCAATGCGTTAAATAGTCTTAGTGTAGATCATTTATATCCACTCCTACTCCTTTTAATACAGTACTTCACTTTCAATCTTTTTATCCATAGCTCACAATGTTTTCAAAGACAATTTTGACTGCTGTGCACTGACTGGCGTATTTGGAATAGCTTTGTGACCCCCACAGAACACGTAGAGGTAAATATTTGCAGTGCCCCACTCAAGAAAGAATTTACATAAATTTTCTCCTGTTCTGAGAATCCGCCAGATTGTAAATCACTTTTCTGATCACCTAATAGATATAGACTATATTGTTTATTTACTATTATAGATTGTTTACTCCTTTTGTGGTTATATAAAGGTAAAATCCAAAAGGAAATTTTACATTTATTCTCTATCCTTACTTTCTTGTTTAATGGAATGTCTCCATATGGAATAATTATAATCAAGACATTAGTCGATGAAGTTATTTCTCATATTTTCCATTTGAAATTGGAATTTCAAATTAGAATATTTTTCCTTAATTTTGACACATTCATTTGACCATTGTTAGCGAATTGTTCCTGTGCATATATTCTTGTTGTATTTTTTGAAAATACTCACTTGTCATACTCGAATGAAGCAGGTATATATATGATAAATATCGAATAATCATTAACCTCTAAAGACAATGCGGAGAAAGAAATCTCATCACCAATACCTTCATAGTCCCATTCCAAAAATTAAGTCTTTCTCAAATTTTACTATATACAGTGTACATTTGTGGACCTTTAATATGATACTGTATTTTTTGAGTTATTCCGAATAAATATAAGATTTTATGTAAAATCTTATTACAAGAAAATATATTTCAATATTTTAAATATTGTTAGTGTACATCATTGTGCAGCCGATATTTCAGATACTGGAGAAAAATTTTTTAAAGAATTTAGAATGATAATATGAGTAGTTATCACGAATCCACTAAGTCACTATAAAGTGACAGCATTCAAAATAGCATTCATGTAAGGAGAATTCTTCCTTGAAATAATTTAACTCACTTCTTAATTACATCCCACATGTGATTTTACGTAGCATCATGATGCGACCATTAGAATGATAGGTACTTCAATCCGGAGATGTTTAATTTTAAAATTTGCTGAGATTTTAACTTTAAAAAAGAAAGAAGTTAGGTGGTTCTGTTGATGTAAAGAGCCAATTCCTATGTTGCTTAACTCTTATTTGAGAATGATTATCAAAATTATGTATTATATATAAAAAGTCTATTCACAATCACGTACTAGCATATAATTCTAAAGAAGATAATTAGTACAGATTCCTTTAATTGCAATGGTATTGTGGAAAGTTTTTACAAGCTAAACTAATTTATAATGCAAAGATGATTTTATTTTCTACATCGTCTTCTTCAAATTCAATGCAATGAACCCTTGGACTTGCATCCCTCCAACATCTGCACTTAAATCCTAAATAAGAAATTATACAGAATGTATAAAAGGTTATGCAAGTGTAAATACTTTTTGATTGCATTACATTATGTTAAATCATTTTCTTCTATTTATAATGTGGCAATATAAATTACGGCTATTAATGGCAATTTTTATCATAAGTCCAGAATTGTAACTTTTGCTTACATTATACTGTCCTGTACTGTTTTTAACCTTTACTTGAAGATGCACAAATATCACCAGAACTTGTTAAAAAAATTCCCTGAATCATTTTTTTCAAATTTCTCTCAGAAAATGTATGATTTATTATTTAATATTCTTTGTTATATAACTATTCTCTGTGCTATAAATTTGACACTGTTTTCTGAAGGTTAGATATAATTATTTATCCATAGGTATGTTTATGACAATGTATAGGCTGGAAGGTAATCCCATAACATGAGAGGGTTTTGGATGCGATTAGCAGAGGATATCAATACATTAACCCATTTATGCTGAAGAAAAAAATTTTTGAATTTTTTGATGAAATTCATAAATGTTAGGTAGAAAAAATTAAAAAGCAAGAATTTGAAATAAAATTTAATTTATGTTACATATTTACAGAGTTACATGGTGTTCCAAAAATGGAACATTAGGCAAATACACTACCTAATACGTAAAATGTACTCTTTGGTATGATAGTCCTGTGAGCACTTAATTGAAGGGCAACATTGCATTTTTTACAGCAAAAAGTGGTATATTTGTGGCATTCTACAATTTTTTGGTTTTCTTTGATTGTTTTGCGATTACATGATTCTGGCCATCATAACGGGAGTCAATATTGCGTTTCTAAGAAGGTCTTCCCAGTTTGGGCCGAATTACCATGGGTCTTCAGATAATGGCATGTCACACAGCGACGAAACTCCAAAAGATCCATTGGCTTTGGATCGTAAGTTTTATGCAGCTGCCACGCATTTTGTAGAGCTAATTCGAAGCAGAACAAAGAGCTTGAGTACCACTTCTTGCCATGAATTGAAGCTCTATATTTGTCAATATTTTCATCTTCTCTGACTACTCCTCCTATATATTTGTTATATACTTTTATCATATTTGGCTGCTGCACTTGGATCTTCTTTTTATGTTTTTGTGAATAGCGATTGACAAGGCACAGCGGATTGACGCCAGCCCCAGATTATGCAACTGTGACAACACTGTTATCATTCAGCATCCATATTGACTTTGCCATCAATTCTGTAATCAAACGCAACCCTATCTTTATTTTTAGAGCATCTTCTGATTCCAATAGGGGTTTGTCGATTCCATTTTTTCTCACTGTGCCGGTTGCTTGATGACCATTTGAACTGAGTGTATCAAAAAGTGCTATGTCCAGGGTGCTCCTTCATGAGTGCTTCAGTATATTGTAGGACAACGGATGCACTGACACCATATTCCTCATAATTAGTGTTTGGGTTTTTACCTTGATATGGTTGAAACCAACGAATATAACCTAGGTGTGTGGCACCACATCAAAACTTGTACCCAAACTGAATTGGCTTTCCACGAATAAACTGTTTGCGTTTATGACGACCGAAGTAAGGAATCATGAACTCGTCAAAGCTGAAGCATGTTTCGTTTGGTACAAATAGGATGCATCTCTCTTCTGGATCAGAATCATCTTGAACAAGGTACGCAGGGGCACGCAAAGAATCAGGCAGATTATTTATTGTTCCACCTTCTTCATCACCAGAGTCCTCATCAGAAACAGGAGTTGTTGCATTTTCAGGAGGTTCTATGATAATTGCATTTGCTTTTATGTCATAATTTGTCTACAACAGGTCAGCTATTTTGTGTAGGTTTAATGTTTTACGCAACTTGAGACTTAAAAGTGATGAAAATAAAAAACAAAGATAAAGGCCATATATAAATATACGGCGAAGTCTCAGTAGTGGTTGTGCCTAGTGTTCCAAAAATGGAACACTCAACTTTTCTATCCTCTAACTTGTATATGAATAAAAATTTCTGCATTTTCTGTTATAACATGAAATGGTGATTATTCAAGTATTAACAGAAAAAAAATTACAACTATAGAATGTAAATCACGGAAGTTATAATTACCGTTTATCGAGTGGGTACTGAAAAATCAACTCAAAAAAATTAAGCAAAGTTTCACAACATCCACGCAGCTCTAAATTCGCTCAATGACTAATTCTCTGCATTCAGTGATATAATATGTACCCTTATAAATAAGGCAGGAAGTTTTCACCCACTTCCCAGTATTCTTCTAAGCGATAGGCCACAAAATAACTTAATGTAACTGCTGTTCCAAAAATGGAACGCTAGGCATAAATGGGTTAAGGATATTATCTTAAAAAATATTCTTTGATCAGATGTAAATATAAAATGTAGAAAAAAAATTTATAAAAAAAATAAAAAAAAGGGATCACTTTTACAATGAAGGGTAAAAAAATGCGAATGAAAAGTATTTTGCTCCTTTCCTGTCTTTGGATAAAGAATTGAAATTTAGCTGTTCTAGGATGTTGAACAATGCACAGTCCCCATTAGGAAATCAGTTATTACAGTATCTTAAATTTACTGGATTCAAACAGATTTATTTCTTCGTTGTTCAAAGAATATTGCCTATAGATTATTTTACACCTATGCTTATTACATAGCTGGTAAATTGTGACATTGTTCAAGTAAGTAAGGGCCTTCAGCATTTGAACTAAAGTGGCGGTAGCTGCAGAATAGGGTGTTCAATTTAGAGTCCGGACAAGGAAGGTTTTGGGTAAAATGAAAGAGTTGCTGCTATAAAAATATTATGTACCAATGAAATACTTTATGAAGCTTTGAATAAGGAAAGATTAATTCCTCTAAATGCCTATGAGAATCCTATTCTTATGTAATATGTGCTTTTTTTATTTTGTTGCTAGTACAGCTGTAAATTAATGATGGCATAAAAATGTCTTAGAAGCTGAGCCATGCCATTCTATGCAAATCGTTCTGTTACACATTTACAATATTATTTGTTCACAGTTATAATGTATATCATTATCAAAATAAAGTTATCCCCCTCATAATTATTCCTGCTCATTACTTTCATTGAACTTCTGGGCTCATTTAGTTACCTGTTTCCCTGTTCCAACGTATTAACTTCTTAAATACCAACCAAAGATCCAACGGTTACCATCTTCAGCTTTCCTCTCAGTTCTAATTCCAGAGTACACTTGGTAGGAGAACCTTCGATTTCTTTCTATTTATTTAATTGCCCTTCTATAACTCACTTGTCTCCTGAATTTCCCAAAGATTTGTTCACATTTTAAAAGATTCCTTAGATACGTAAAATAGGACTCTAATTTTAGTCCTTTCAGAAAGTTTTCTGGTATATTTAAGAATTTTTACAACTTGTTGTTCATGTGAAAGAGATGTTAACTCTTGTCAAGGCTTAGGAGGGAATAAAGATTGATTCCTTGAATTTCAGAGCTTCCATTATCGGGGGTGGAGCTTGATTTATTATTTATTACTTATTCCTGTCAAATAAGATTGGCTAAGACAAGACAATCCTTCGGAGCTTCCTATTTTCTTCTAGCCTAACGTTTTGAAAATCTTGAAGGAGACGTTTAAATAAGCGACAGGAAGAATATTTTTCTCTGTAATGGTTCCTTTTATCAGGTCAAATTTTCTAATTTTAATCTGCATGAGTATTGATGAGATCCCTGAGATTCGATAAAAATGTGAAGAGTAATTGATGCGTTGCTTAACTGAAAGATTCTAAAAATGTTCATGATATGAAAATTATAGGGAGGCTAAGGTAAAAGACTCACGTAGCGAAAAATTAGGAATAATAATTTCACAGAAT
This sequence comes from Pantala flavescens, assembly GCA_020796165.1. NCBI lineage: Eukaryota > Metazoa > Arthropoda > Insecta > Odonata > Libellulidae > Pantala > Pantala flavescens. The sequence goes on along the minus strand of CM036884.1, from coordinate 8,323,868 downwards.
ATCAGATGTATAAAGCATCTTTAATTGCATTCGTTTCACAGAAAAATCTTTCTCATACGTTGTTTTAGTTTGAAGCAAGATATTTTTGTTTAATTTTAATTTAATATTTGCTGTATGAATCAAAAGCAGTGTGAGAAATTAAGGGTAGGAATTTGGCATAAGAATTCCTTTGCCAGCGATCAGAATGACCGGAGTTGTATGAAATCCAACGACTGCAGTTGCTCCCATACTTTATCCTCTTCTCGTTTGAGGTGCTGGACGTGGGTCCCCTGTTTAGGTTCGATGCCCGTAGCCTGAAACAGTAACAGAGACAGCTTGTCAACTGTAATCACTTTGAAAATTTTTGAGCGTTGGTTATTATCCATAACAATTGGAAGGAAGAATTTCAGGCTTTCGTGCTTCGCTTTCTTAGTGTAAGACTGGGAATGTAAAACTGCACTATACAAAATATTATATATAGATTATTATATTATAATAATCATCATAATTATAGGGAGATAGATGGAATTTAGGAGCGGATATGTCGTCAATGAAATGTTCAAAGGGGGGGTTAGAACTGCATCAAATTATCGGTATCCCTCTGATCTCTATCTCCACTGATAATCCATTGTCGTTTTTTATCATTAACTCGTTCGATTTGTGATGGTAATTTCTAGAAATGAATGGCCAGTTTGAGGCTCACATTATTTATAAGCAAATGTTAGCAATTAATATCATTAGCCCATTCTCCTCAACTATAATATTTAACAAATACTCACGAAAAGATAACGTCACTCTATTGCTTTCACTGCAAAGGAAAGGAAGTAGAAGATCCATTCGGTGTAGGCAATCACTCCACTCTCCCTGGCCGGTATGTTTTCTCGATGAAAACCGCATCCTAAAATTGAAAGATATCGAATCAATTAAAGAGGATCATAATTCATAGTTTAAGGATAAACCGTATATGATCCGTGCCTCGAACTGTTCAAGAGTTCGGCATAAACCAAAGCAAGTGGTGGCCTTTAAGCAAGGTTCAATGTGGCGCACAAGAGTTGCAAATCGTTATGAATGCGAAAAAAATATCCATCGGGTATAAACTGGATATGAATTACCTTGGTAAAGATTCAAATGAGAAAGAATAACTCAAAGAAACTGTTCATCCACTTTAAAGTTGAAACATAAAGAATTAACAATATTTGACCTCCCGCCTAACAATTATCTCGATCCTGATTGGCTGATAGAAATACCACCGCTGTCAGTGCAGGCGCTGTATTCTTAAATTGTTATAAATTTTGTTCTTTGACGGATCACCGATTGAATACCTTTAAAATTCCTCTCCTCTTTTACGTCGACCGCGCATAGTGGCGGTTTTCTCGATTTCGGAAGAATAAGCACACGATACGTTACGAAAATGGTTTTTTTGTGCGGTAAGACTTACGTAGTAGGAAAAAATCATAATAAATACTAATCTTCATGTAATTTTAATCGTAAACGACGGACATGTTGTTCATTTTTAAAAATCTAATTTCAATTTTAGAATCCCAGCGGTAACAGTCTCGCGTCCCAACTCCATTACGCATGTGTCACTTTTCCAGGCAACCTCGCCGTGATCACATCGCTCGCGTCACCAATTCTTAAAAATAGCTAAATTGAAGGTTTAAATGCATAGCAGAGGCTACGAGCATCCCAACTCGAATAATGAATCCACCACGGAGTGTTCTGTCAACAGAAACCGCTTCGGATTCTTTAATATGAAGAGCAATGCAACAATATTTCGAGAGTCCATATGCTTGGTGCAACGTTAGCATTGGCTCAGTATGATCCGGGCTTGATATTGAAAATTAACATACGTCCCGACGTAATGGAATGTAGGTTTTCGTTCGTCGTCTCGTTTGGAAGCTATGAGTTGTCGAAAAACTATAAGCAAATTTTGTAAACACGGTCGGAGAGCGTTCGAAAAATTTCCAATGGGACTTACCTCAATGTTTTTCTTGAACCGGCTTTCCTCACTTAAACTACGCTCCAAAGACGAATCCACAATCCTTTGTAACTGCCGAATGGTAGAAAAGCCTGCATGAGCTCCAGTAACTTAGCACTTAACACAGTAATTCGTTCACAGTCTTCGAGAATTTTCAGCCACCAAGTTGACAGGGAACGGAGACGCACTACGCAACTGGATTTCAGAGCCTCGTGAACGGAATAAGGACGGGATTGATTTCAATACTTTGCAAGTGAAATTTTCTCACTTCTGTTTAACATCGCGGACGAACTTTGCTGGCAATGCATGCTTGCCGACTGACGCCGGAAAGGGAGCACTCCTTCTCCTCTGTTGGCATTCCGTTTAGAGTAATTTACTCACGTCAAAAAAGAGACGATCGATCTACCTTCTATTCTAAACCCTCTGTTTTAAGATTAAGACCAGGGCTGTTTCGTTTTTCCGAGAAGACGTATTGTTCAGAATGTTCGTCATTTGCGAACAGGAATGAAAGGAAAAGGGGTAGTATATGGAAACAAGGAATTGTTTCCCAAGTAGATGAATGAAGGGTAAAAAATGCGAATGAAAAGTATTTTACACGTCACATACATCATAAACGTCACATTTCGTCCTAGCAATTGCATGAAAGCCAAGGTGCTCTTTCCCATTTCTAGAAGTCTGTCAGTCGAGCTGTCTGTCCGCATCCGGGAAGAAACCGTCCTGCCTGCGTTATTCCTATGCCTCTGAAATCGTTCGTTCTTCAAGTCCTCTTCCGAGGAGTAACTCCTCGTATCTGGAGAGAAAGTGAAAAAGTATAAACTCACTGTGACATCGTCTAGCTATACTCATCATGAGAATTAAAAAAAGCTTTAGCATTATATGGACAGAGATTAGAATATCTGTCGCCGTTTCAGAGGCAGTTGCTCCTGGCGAGGGCGCTTCTTCACTCTGAATTGGAAGATTTGCTGAACCTCCGATGCATTTTGCAACTTCCAATATATACTGACATTTCAAGTTAATATCATCTCTTCCTTCGCTCGTCCGTCAGCTATCGGTGAGATTCAGTTAAACTTGGAGGTTGTATGGATCCATGAATGTTTAAAGGAACACAGTGTTCGCTCTCTGGATCAGCCTTGAAATAATATTGACTGGAGGTTACAGAGAACGTATGAAATCCAAATAGGTATTCAAGTATGACAATGAAAACGGTAGGCATCTTAGCGTCTTTAATTTTCGTATTTTAAACGCTATCGCGAGCTATTAGCTTACGCCGTACGTTAAGAATATCATTAGATTCAAACTACGAGAACCCACTTCTATCTGGAGTACCTTCATCATCATCATCATGTATATCAATATGAAATGATTCTCAATAAGGTTGCCTCAAGGAAATTTCAATTTTTTTAGAGAAAGTATAATGAAAGATCGGAAAATCTATAACTATCATCGCAAAAGGAGAATAATTATTGGTCACAAAATTTCATCTTTATGGCGTAAAAAGGATCTGCGCGTCAGACAGGGTCAAGAGTCACATCTTTTATCGTCCGCCCTCTTAATCGCCAATGAATTAGTTCAAGAAAGATTTTTTTCCATCAAGGTTAAAGTGTTCTTTACTAGATCTCATCTGTCCTGCACTATTGTATTTTTCTTGTATCTTGTTTGTTGATTAAATATTATGTGAGACTCGCCAAACTTCAGATTGTTTTGGATGGTGAGTGTATTTTCGTTTTCTGAAATGGAAAAAAATAACGAAATCTATATGAGAAGGCGTGACTGCGATGAATGCCATTGTAATAAAAAAAACTTTCCACGGAAAAATTTGGTATATTCGCGACCGGTTTCGTAATTTCAAATTTCATCTACAGCCCGAAGATGTAATTTTACATCTAATTTTACATTTATTAGTTTTTTTTATTGAAGTAAAACTGTATTATATGTTACTATCCTTTTAAATACCCTTACGAGGTATTGTGTTAAAAGAATTGAACGAAAGACATTGTTCTCTTAATTATACTTTTCTATTCAATTTCTCAGAAACTTCAGGGCGATTTTGCCGATCTTCTGTCTTCTACTTAATTACGAATAACTTATATTTCAAACATGTCATTTGATTTTGGAAAATGTCTTTATTTTTCTTTGAATCTTAAGAGACGCACAAGCTTTCGCCCGAATAATTAATAGCAAACTATAAAAATTCATTATATTTCAACGATTGAAGGAGGTCGTTATTTAGGATCTTTTTTTACCATTATGTCCCTATTTATTGGTCAATTTAACATGGTATAATATAAGCACATATCATAATGGATTGAATATGTTATTTAATTGCTTTACCACCATCAAAACCTCAGAAAAAGATTATTCGTGTTGGGGTAACTTTACTCTATTTATATGGGTATTTTAGTTCCAAGGTCATCAATAATGAATATATTTATAGAAATAATTTAAAGACTGAGTTAATCCTTAGTGGTTAATTTAATTATAAAAATAATAAATTCTCCTAAACAATGGAAAAAAGTTTCGGATAACTTTTCTTCCCCGCGACCGCGCGACCCTGCCCGGGCCCTCGCGACCCTGCCCGGGCCCTCGCGACCCTCCCCGGGCCCCCGCGACCCTCCCCGTGCCCCCCGAGACCCTCCCCGTGCCCCCGAGACCCTCCCCGGGCCCTCGCGACCCTACCCATGCCCCCGCGACCCTCTCCATGCCCCCGCGACCCTCCCCGTGCCCCCGCGACCCTCCCCGTGCCCCCGCGACCCTCCCCGTGCCCCCGCGACCCTCCCCGTGCCCCCGCGACCCTCCCCGTGCCCCCGCGACCCTCCCCGTGCCCCCGCGACCCTCCCCGTGCCCCCGCGACCCTCCCCGTGCCCCCGCGACCTTACCCGGGGCCCCCGCGAACCTACCCGGGGCCCCCGCGACCCTCCCCGTGCCCCCGCGACCCTCCCCGGGCCCCCGCGACCCTCCCCGGGCCCCCGCGAGCCTCCTTGGGCCCTCTGGACCCTTTCCGGGTCCCCGCGACCCTACCCGGGCCCCCGCGACCCTACCCGGGCCCCCGCGACCCTCCCCGTGCCCCCGCGAGCCTCCCCGGGGCCCCCGCGACCCTCCCCGGGCCCCCGCGACCCTCCCCGGGCCCCCGCGAGCCTCCTTGGGCCCTCTGGACCCTTTCCGGGTCCCCGCGACCCTACCCGGGCCCCCGCGACCCTACCCGGGCCCCCGCGACCCTCCCCGTGCCCGGCCGGACCCCCGGATCCTCCGCGACCCTCCCACGGACCTTACCTCATCACTTACCTACCAACACCGAACTTTTACCTTAAGAATGATCTCCTTCGTTGTCTCCTTCCCCTCCTTCAGCAGCTACTCTGCTCCCTCATCCGGATACCATATGGACAACATCTGGTAACTAATAATACACACATTCGCTATGTACGTAACTAGGTACGAGTATCAAATAGTATGAATATAAATATAATTCAATTAATCGATGAATGAAAATGTTAAAAAATTCGTTCGGAAGAATATAAAATATAAGAAGCATAATTGTTAAGCTTAGTAATTACATATTCAATTACCAATACTTTTCCATTAAATAAAGAATAACTTTCCGAAGTAGCTTAAAAGCATTTTATAGATACCATGCATATTATAAATAATTCTATTTATATTATGATAATTTTTATTAAGACGTCATGGAAATCAAATAAAAATTTGAAAAAAATATTAATAATGAATACATACTTAAAAGTTATAATATAATGGAAAAGTTTGGTTAATTGATGTGAAAATGATTAGTTAAATTACTTAAAATTATCCTTCTCTATAACTTTCGGTTGCTTTCGATACTGACGAGCGTGCTAAATTCTCAACGAAATATTAAATTCGCTAATGGGTGTTTAAGTAAGTAAGTAAGCGTAAGTTCATTCGTAATAATTTATAATTCACTAGGGTATAAAACGAAAAGTGATAGAAAAACAAAAGGTGCCGTTACTCATGACCGAATTCGTATTAGCATTCCAAAATCACGTGAATATCGTTAACCCTCTCTTTGCATATAAATAGAGCCTACGATTATAAAGTTTTATAACGGATATGAAGTTATTTAGTGAAATTTTAATGGAAAAGTTATTATATCGAAAAAAACTTTAGAAACCTTTGAAACCGTACATCGCGCTGCACCGACTTAGGGAAAAGTATACTTTTCACTTTGAAGATTTTTATTTCACATCATAATGCTGAAAGAATTTCTATTACGTACGAATTGCAAGTACGTAACGATAAGAGATTTAAAAAAGATATCTACTTACGATAATACAGTATCGAGTAGAAGATCCTCCAGTACACGTCCAACACTTTCAGGAACCTGTCGCGAACTAAGTAGGAAAATGCCAAAAAACCGCCAAAAACATAAATCCTTGCCTCTGATTGGCTGAAATCGATGGCACTGTTGCCAGCTCATGTTCATTATTTTTGCCTTTTTAATCAATTTCTCTATTTTTTTACCCTTTTATTATAATTTATGACCACCAATTTTAATATTTAACGTTCTGCGATTTATCTACTTGATGTTTAATTCGATTTATAATATTCATTTCATACAATACTTGTCAGATCGACAGCATTGAGGTAGCCATATTGAAATATAGGTCGTTTTGCGTATCCTTCATCCATGGGTGAGCGATTTTCGGTTTATTTCATGAAATTATAAATTCTATTTCATTTTACGGATACGTTATGTAAGGTAATACGATTATTTTAATATTTCCTAAACTTCGTTTTACGTATGTTACCGAGGAAGTTGTTATTAATTACCATTCATTAATTCAACGAAAGAATATCTTGTGATCTATTTCGAGCTGCGAATCAATGTTATTCTTAACGAACTATTCTTTTTCCATAACCGATATACATTCTAACCCTGAAATTGCAAATTTCCTTGTGGATGATGCTCAATCACTATAATAGTGGTTTGCTATTCTTCACTATCAATCTTACCATCGAAACGCACTAGACCAAACTTATAAATTTATACATGAACTCAATGTTCAGAAGTAAAATTAATATCGTTTCCTTGAATGCTCTGTTGTCCACTTTTCTTCCTGATACTCTTCTATTTCGTTTTCATTGTACTAACAGACGCTGCTGGATGTAAAGAGGTAACTAGACATTGGAATGGATGTATTCTGCTCTTCAATTGCTATTCAAACTTTCAATTTCCTCAGAAGTCCGTTTTTTTTCTAGGAAGATTCAAAATCACTCGTTTGCTGAAGGACGGTTTCTCACATAGTTACGGAGAATAAAGGTTACGTGAAATCGTGAAGGCATAGTTCGACTAGGATGAACTGCTAAGGATAAATTGTTCTGGAATTTGGGAGATTGGGAGGTTGTGGCTTTTGTGGTACTGTGTATGTATCTTCTGCTAATGTCACTTGTTTTCAATCTGCGAGATTTAAACGGTCTAGGATAACGATTTTCAATTGCATTAAAAGCTATTAAAATAGTATGAAATTAAAATTCAAAATACTCTTTTCTGATTAAATAGAATTAATTATTTAAGTTCATTCAATAGAAGGTAATTGATTCGTTCCATTTGTATTAGCTTGTTTTACATTCGAGGATATTAGTGGCTAGATCTACACTTGTCATGGCTCGTAGGATGAGATATTTATTTTTACAAAAGGTCATGTTTTCCAGGAGGAATTTAAATGACTTGAAGTAAGGGCCTTTAGCATTCGAACTAAAGGGGTGGTAGCTGAAAAATAGGGTGTTAATTTAGAGTCCGGACAAGGAAGGTATTGGGTAAAATGAAAGAGTTGCTGCTTTAATAATATTATATACCAATGAAATACTTTATGAAGCAGGAAAGATGAATTCGTCTAAATGACTATAAGAATCCTATTCTTATGTAATATGTGCTTTTGTTATTTTGTCGCTAGTACAGCTGTAAATTAATGATGGCATAAAAGTGTTTTAGAAGCTGAGCCATGCCATCCTATGCAAATCGTTCTGTTATACATTGTATACATATATTACAATGTTATTCTTCTATAGTAATAATGTATATCATTATCAAATAAAATAAATATAAAGTTATCCCCCTCATTATTCCTGCTCATTACTTTCATTAAACTTCTGGCCTCATTAAGTTACCTGTTTCCCTGCTCCAACATATTAACTTCTTAAATACTAACCAAAGATCCAACGGTTACTATCTTCAGCTTTCCTCTCAGTTCTAATTCCAGAGTACACTTAGTAGGAGAACGTTCGATTTCTTTCTATTTATTTAATTGCCCTTCTATAACTCACTTGTCTCCTGAATTTCCCAAAGATTTGTTCACATTTTAAAAGATTCCTTGGATATGAGATATGGGACTCTAATTTAAATCCTTCCAGAAAGTTTTGTGGTATATTTAAGAATTTTTTCTACTTGTGATTTCATGTGAAAGAGATGTTAACTTTTGTCAAGGCTTAGGAGGGAATAAAGATTCATTCCTTGAATTTCAGAGCTTCCATTATCGGGGGTGGAGCTTGATTTATTATTTATTACTTATTCCTGTCAAATAAGATTGGCTAAGACAAGACAATCCTTCGGAGCTTCCTATTTTCTTCTAGCCTAACGTTTTGAAAATCTTGAAGGAGACGTTTAAATAAGCGACAGGAAGAATATTTTTATCTATAATAGTTCCTTTTATCTGGTTAAATTTTCTAATTTTAATTTGCATGAGTATTAATGAGATTCCTCAAATTTAATAAAAATGTGAAGAGTAATTGATGCGTTGCTTAACTGAAAGATTCTAAAAAAGTTCATGATATAAAAATTATAGGGAGGTTAAGTTAAAAAACTCATGAAGAGAAAAATAAGGAATAATGATTACACAGAATATCAAATGTTTAAAGCTTTTATTGCATTTGTTTCACAGAAAGATCTTTCTCATACATTGTTTTAGTTTGAAGCAAGATATTTTTGTTTAATTTTAATTTAATATTTGCTGTATGAATCAAAATCAGTGTGACAAATTAAGGGCAGGAATTTGGCATAAGAATTCCTTTGCCAGCGATCAGAACGACCGGAGTTGTATGAAATCCAACGACTGCAGTTGCTCCCATACTTTATCCTCTTCTCGTTTGAGGTGCTGGACGTGGGTCCCCTGGTTCGATATCCTTAGGTTCGATGTCCGTACCCAGAAACAATAACAAAGACAGCTTGTCAACTCTAATCACTTTGAAAATATTTAAGCCTTGGTTATTATCCATAAAAATTGGAAGAAAGAATTTCAGGCATTCGTGCTTCACTATCTCAGTGTAAGACTGGCATTCTATGAAATTATATGAAATATTATATATATATTGTAAAATTAAAATAATCATTATAATTATAGAAAGATAGATAGAATTTAGGAGTGGAAATGTCGTCAATGAAATGTTTAAAGGGTAAGAACTGCATCAAATCCGTATCTCTCTGATCTATATCTCCACCGATAATCCATGATTAGGAATGTCTCCTAATCAGGAGTTTTGTAAAATTTGTCTCATTTTCTTTTTAAAAGATGCTCACAATTTTTATATATTGTCATGCAGAACGTTTATAACCTGAGCGCAAGATGCAATTAGTATAAAAGAAACAGTATTGCACCGGTTTATAGGGAAACTACTAAATCATGGTTCAATTTTTTCCTTTACCTTGCAAAGCTCCAGTCAATCCAAAAATGTACTGAATTGTAAGCCGATGGACGAGGAAACGAGTGGTAGAGAGACGAATAAATGGTTAACCCAGCATGGAAAGAACAAAAACTGTAAAAAGAACTGAGACTTATAGCAGTGAAGGCCGCTTCATTCTTTCCATGTGAACTGATAACAGTTTAGCAAAGCGAGAGAACTATTTTCTCTATAGTCAAACGTAAAACCGTCCACTGATGATCCATCGTCGTTTATTTATCATTTACTCGTTCGATTTGTGATGGTAATTTCTAGAAATGAATGGCCAGTTTGAGGCTCACACTAATTATAAGCAAATGCTAGGAAGTAATATCATAAGCCCATTTCCCGGGCTTCCCCTCAACTATAATATTAAACAAATACTCACGAAACGAAAACGTCACTCTATTGCTTTCACTGCAAAGGAAAGGAAGCAGAAGATCCATTCGGTGTAGACAATCACTCCACTCTCCCCTGGCCCGTATCTTTTCTGGATGAAAACCGCCTCCTAAAATGGAAAGATATCGAATTAGTTAAAGAGGAACATGGTTCGTAGTTTAAGGATAAACCGTATATGATCCGTGCCTCGAACTCTTCAAAAGTCCGGCATAAAACAAAGCAAGTGGTGGCCTGTAAGCAAGGTTCAATGTGGCGCACAAGAGTTGCAAATCGTTACGAATGCGAAAAAAATATCCATCGGGTATAAACTGGATATGAATTACCTTGGTAAAGATTCAAATGAGAAAGAATAACTCAAAGAAACCGTTCATCCACTTAAAAGTTGAAAAATTAAGAATTAACAATATTTGATCTCCCGCTCAACAATTATCTCGATCCTGATTGGCTGATAGAAATACCACCGCTGTCAGTGCAGGCGCTGTATTCTTAAATTGTCATAAATTTTGTTCTATGACGGATCACCGATTGAATACCTTTAAAATTCCTCTCCTCTTTCACGTCGACCGCGCATAATGGCGGTTTTCTCGATTTCGGAAGAATAAGCAGACGATACGTTATGAAAATGGTTTTTTTGTGCGGTAAGACTCACGTAGTAGACAAAAAGTCATAATAAATACTAATCTTCATGTAATTTTAATCGTTGACGATGGACATCTTGTTCAATTTCAAAAATCTAATTTCAATTTTAGAATCCCAGCGGTAACAGTCTCGCGTCCCAACTCCATTACGCATATATCACTTTTCCATGCGACCTCGCCGTGATCACATCGCTCGCGTCACCAATTGTTAAAAATGGCTAAAATAAAGGTTTAAATGCATAGCAGAGGCTGTAAGCATCCCAACTCGAATTATGAATCCACCACGGAGTGTTCTGTTAACAGACCCGCTTCGGATTCTTTAATATGAAGAGCAATGCAACAATATTTCGAGAGTTCATATGCATGGTGCAACGTTAGCATTGGCTCAGTATGATCCGGGCTTGATATTGAAAATTAACATACGTCCCGACGTTATGGAATGTATGTTTTCGTTCGTCGTCTCGTTTGGAAGCTATGAGTTGTCGAAAAACTCTAAGCAAATTTTGTAAACACGGTCGGAGAGCGTTCGAAAAATTTCCAATGGGACTTACCTCAATGTTTTTCTTGAACCGGCTTCCCTCACTTAAACTACGCTCCAAAGACGAATCCACAATCCTTTGTAACTGCCGAATGGTAGAAAAGCCTGCATGAGCTCCGGTAACTTAGCACTTAACACAGTAATTCGTTCACAGTCTTCGAGAATTTTCAGCCACCAAGTTGACAGGGAACGGAGACGCACTACGCAACTGGATTTCAGAGCCTCGTGAACGGAATAAGGACGGGATTGATTTCAATACTTTGCAAGTGAAATTTTCTCACTTCTGTTTAACAGCGCGGACGAACTTTGCTCGCAATGCATGCGTGCCGACTGACGCCGGAAAGGGAGCACCACTTCTCCCTCTATTAGTATTCCGTTTAGAATAATTTACTCATGTCAAAAAAGACGATCTACCTTCTATTCTAAACCCTCTGTTTTAAGATTAAGACCAGGGCTGTTTCGTTTTTCCGAGAAGACGTATTGATCAGAATGTTCGTCATTTGCGAACAAGAATGAAAGGGAAAGGGGCGACGGCTTAGGGTAGCATATGAAAACAAGCAATAGTTTCCCAAGTAGATGAATGAAGGGTAAAAATGCGAATAAAAAGTAATTTGCAGATGAATTTTATTGAAGCAATAGCGTCACATACATCATAAACGTTACATTTCATTCTAGCAATTGCATTAAAGTTAAGGTGCTCTTTCCCATTTCTAGAAGTCTGTCTGTCTGTCCGCATCCGGGAAGAAACCGTCCTGCCTGCGTTATCCTTATGCCTCAGAAATCGTTCGTTCTTCAAGTCCTCCTCCGAGGAATAGCTCCTCGTATCTGGAAAGAAAGTAAAAAAGGAACGCAATATAAACTCACTGTGACATCGTCTAGCTATATTCATCATGAGAATAAAAAAAAGGTTAAGCATAATATAGACAGAGCGTAGAATATCTGTCGCCATTTCAGAGCCAGTTGCTCCTGGCGAGGGCGCTTCTTCACTCTGAATTGGAAGATTTGCTGATCCTCGGTTCTTCCTGAGAAAGAATGGAACCTCCGGTGCATTTAGCAACTTCCAGTATATACTGACATTTCAAATAAATATCATTCCTTCCTTCGCTCGTCCGACAGCTATCGGTGAGATTCGGTTAAACTTGGAGTTTGTATGGATCATTGAATTGTTAAAGGGACGCACTCTCTGGATCAGCTTTGAAATAATATTGACTGGAGGTTACAGAGAACGTATGAAATCCAAACATCTTTATGAAAGGAAAGGAACGGCGTGGAAGGATGTTGATACAAAACATTTTAGTTTTTCATAATCGGTCTCTCTCACAATAAGATGACCTTGTTGCAGGAAGTTAGTAAATTGGACAACTGTGGGTTCCTGTCAGGCTTTGTGTCTTAGATGCTGTGAAAGAGGAGAAAGGCTTACAGTGGTTTTGTCACCGTAACTCACCCTTGAAATGTCATTTATTGTTGAAATTTGATTGAATGTTTCAATTCACGCAATCAAACGTTGGCTCCTTTCCTTTCTTAGGATATATAATTGAAATTTTGCTGTTCTAGGAAGTTGAATAATGCACGGTCCCCTAAGGAAATCAATTATTACATTACCATAAATTTACTGGAATTCAAACAGATTTATTGCATAATTTTTAAAAGAATATTGCCTGTAGATTATTTTATTCCTATGCCTAATACATAGCCGGTAAATTGTGACATTGTTCGAGAAAGGACTGCATGACAAACACTTAATTGCCTTCATTCTGAGGAAATTGACATTTCAGTATAGCTATCGTACCAAAAGTGTTAATTGTAATGTCCTTCAAAGCTTTTTGCAGTGAACAGGAAACATGTCAATCACGTTTCAACATATTAAGTATCAATAAAAGCATCATAAAAAAATATCCATCATGATTCAAATTATACAAGCTAACATTTCTGCCTTCTTTTTCTGCCGAAACATTGTGCATATGCTCCCTGTCCATCTTCCTGGAAGACCTCAACTCTCCTCTTCTAAGAGTGAGTGTCTCCTAATCAGGAGTTTTGTGAAATTTTTCTCATTTTCTTTTTAAAAGATTCTCACAATTTTTATATATTGTCATGCAGAACGTTTATAACCTGAGCGCAAGATGCAATTAGTATAAAAGAAACAGTATTGCACCGGTTTATAGGGAAACTACTAAATCATGGTTCAATTTTTTCCTTTACCTTGCAAAGCTCCAGTCAATCCAAAAATGTACTGAATTGTAAGCCGATGGACGAGGAAACGAGTGGTAGAGAGACGAATAAATGGTTAACCCAGCATGGAAAGAACAAAAACTGTAGAAAGAACTGAGACTTATAGCAGTGAAGGCCGCCTCATTCTTTCCATGTGAACTGATAACAGTTTAGCAAAGCGAGAGAACTATTTTCTCTATAGTCAAACGTAAAACCGTCCACTGATGATCCATCGTCGTTTATTTATCATTTACTCGTACGATTTGTGATGGTAATTTCTAGAAATGAATGGCCAGTTTGAGGCTCACACTAATTATAAGCAAATGCTAGCAAGTAATATCATAAGCCCATTTCCCAGGCTTCCCCTCAACTATAATATTAAACAAATACTCACGAAACGAAAACGTCACTCTATTGCTTTCACTGCAAACGAAAGGAAGCAGAAGATCCATTCGGTGTAGACAATCACTCCACTCTCCCCTGGCCCGTATCTTTTCTGGATGAAAACCGCATCCTAAAATGGAAAGATATCGAATTAATTAAAGAGGAACATGGTTCGTAGTTTAAGGATAAACCGTATATGATCCGTGCCTCGAACTCTTCAAAAGTTCGGCATAAAACAAAGCAAGTGGTGGCCTGTAAGCAAGGTTCAATGTGGCGCACAAGAGTTGCAAATCGTTATGAATGCGAAAAAAATATCCATCGGGTATAAACTGGATATGAATTACCTTGGTAAAGATTCGAATGAGAAAGAATAACTCAAAGAAACCGTTCATCCACTTAAAAGTTGAAAAATTAAGAACTAACAATATTTGATGTCCCGCTCAACAATTATCTCGATCCTGATTGGCTGATAGAAATACCACCGCTGTCAGTGCAGGCGCTGTATTCTTAAATTGTCATAAATTTTGTTCTATGACGGATCACCGATTGAATACCTTTAAAATTCCTCTCCTCTTTTACGTCGACCGCGCATAATGGCGGTTTTCTCGATTTCGGAAGAATAAGCAGACGATTCGTTATGAAAATGGTTTTTTTGTGCGGTAAGACTCACGTAGTAGACAAAAAGTCATAATAAATACTAATCTTCATGTAATTTTAATCGTCAACGATGGACATCTTGTTCAATTTCAAAAATCTAATTTCAATTTTAGAATCCCAGCGGTAACAGTCTCGCGTCCCAACTCCATTACGCATATATCACTTTTCCATGCGACCTCGCCGTGATCACATCGCTCGCGTCACCAATTGTTAAAAATGGCTAAAATAAAGGTTTAAATGCATAGCAGAGGCTGTAAGCATCCCAACTCGAATTATGAATCCACCACGGAGTGTTCTGTTAACAGAAACCGCTTCGGATTCCTTAATATGAAGAGCAATGCAACAATATTTCGAGAGTCCATATGCTTGGTGCAACGTTAGCATCGGCTCAGTATGATCCGGGCTTGATATTGAAAATTAACATACGTCCCGACGTAATGGAATGTAGGTTTTCGTTCGTCGTCTCGTTTGGAAGCTATGAGTTGTCGAAAAACTCTAAGCAAATTTTGTAAACACGGTCGGAGAGCGTTCGAAAAATTTCCAATGGGACTTACCTCAATGTTTTTCTTGAACCGGCTTTCCTCACTTAAACTACGCTCCAAAGACGAATCCAATATCCTTTGTAACTGCCGAATGGTAGAAAAGCCTACATGAGCTCCGGTAACTTAGCACTTAACACAGTAATTCGTTCACAGTCTTCGAGAATTTTCAGCCACCAAGTTGACAGGGAACGGAGACGCACAACGCAACTGGATTTCAGAGCCTCGTGAACGGAATAAGGACGGGATTGATTTCAATACTTTGCAAGTGAAATTTTCTCACTTCCGTTTAAAATCGCGGACGAACTTTGCTCGCAATGCATGCGTGCCGACTGACGCCGGAAAGGGAGCACCACTTCTCCCTCTATTGGCATTCCGTTTAGAATAATTTACTCATGTCAAAAAAAGACGATCTACCTTCTATTCTAAACCCTCTGTTTTAAGATTAAGACCAGGGCTGTTTCGTTTTTCCGAGAAGACGTATTGATCAGAATGTTCTTCATTTGCGAACAAGAATGAAAGGGAAAGGGGCGACGGCTTAGGGTAGCATATAAAAACAAGCAATAGTTTCCCAAGTAGATGAATGAAGGGTAAAAAATGCGAATAAAAAGTAATTTGCAGATGAATTTTATTGAAGCAATAGCGTCACATACATCATAAACGTTACATTTCATTCTAGCAATTGCATTAAAGCTAGGGTGCTCTTTCCCATTTCTAGAAGTCTGTCTGTCTGTCCGCATCCGGGAAGAAACCGTCCTGCCTGCGTTATCCTTATGCCTCTGAAATCGTTCGTTCTTCAAGTCCTCCTCCGAGGAATAACTCCTCGTATCTGGAAAGAAAGTAAAAAAGGAACGCAATATAAACTCACTGTGACATCGTCTAGCTATATTCATCATGAGAATAAAAAAAGCTTGAGCATTATATAGACAGAGCGTAGAATATCTGTCGCCATTTCAGAGCCAGTTGCTCCTGGCGAGGGCGATTCTTCACTCTGAATTCGAAGATTTGCTGATCCTCGGTTCTTCCTGAGAAAGAATGGAACCTCCGGTGCATTTTGCAACTTCCAGTATATACTGACATTTCAAATAAATATCATTCCTTCCTTCGCTCGTCCGACAGCTATCGGTGAGATTCGGTTAAACTTGGAGGTTGTATGGATCATTGAATTGTTAAAGGGACGCACTCTCTGGATCAGCTTTGAAATAATATTGACTGGAGGTTACAGAGAACGTATGAATTCCAAACATCTTTATGAAAGGAATGGAACGGCGTGGAAGGATGTTGATACAAAACATTTTAGTTTTTCATAATCGGTCTCTCTCTCAATAAGATGACCTTGTTGCAGGAAGTTAGTAAATTGGACAACTGTGGGTTCCTGTCAGGCTTTGTGTCTTAGATGCTGTGAAAGAGTGGAAAGGCTTACAGTGGTTTTGTCACCGTAACTCACCCTTGAAATGTCATTTATTGTTGAAATTTGATTGAATGTTTCACGTCACGCAATCAAACGTTGGCTCCTTTCCTTTCTTAGGATATATAATTGAAATTTTGCTGTTCTAGGAAGTTGAATAATGCACGGTCCCCTAAGGAAATCAATTATTACATTACCATAAATTTACTGGAATTCAAACAGATTTATTGCATAATTTTTCAAAGAATATTGCCTGTAGATTATTTTATTCCTATGCTTAATACATAGCCGGTAAATTGTGACATTGTTCGAGAAAGGACTGCATGACAAACACTTAATTGCCTTCATTCTGAGGAAATTGACATTTCAGTATAGCTATCGTACCAAAAGTGTTAATTGAAATGTCCTTCAAAGCTTTTTGCAGTGAACGGGAAACATGTCAATCACATTTCAACATATTAAGTATCAATAAAAGCATCATAAAAAAATATCCATCATGATTCAAATTATACAAGCTAACATATTCTGCCTTCTTTTTCTGCCGAAACATTGTGCATATGCTCCCTGTCCATCTTCCTGGAAGACCTCAACTCTCCTCTTCTAAGAGTGAGTGTCTCCTAATCAGGAGTTCTGTGAAATTTGTCTCATTTTCTTTTTAAAAGATTCTCACAATTTTTATATATTGTCATGCAGAACGTTTATAACCTGAGCGCAAGATGCAATTAGTATAAAAGAAACAGTATTGCACCGGTTTATAGGGAAACTACTAAATCATGGTTCAATTTTTTCCTTTACCTTGCAAAGCTCCAGTCAATCCAAAAATGTACTGAATTGTAAGCCGATGGACGAGGAAACGAGTGGTAGAGAGACGAATAAATGGTTAACCCAGCATGGAAAGAACAAAAACTGTAAAAAGAACTGAGACTTATAGCAGTGAAGGCCGCTTCATTCTTTCCATGTGAACTGATAACAGTTTAGCAAAGCGAGACAACTATTTTCTCTATAGTCAAACGTAAAACCGTCCACTGATGATCCATCGTCGTTTATTTATCATTAACTCGTTCGATTTGTGATGGTAATTTCTAGAAATGAATGGCCAGTTTGAGGCTCACACTAATTATAAGCAAATGCTAGCAAGTTATATCATAAGCCCATTTCCCAGGCTTCCCCTCAACTATAATATTAAACAAATACTCACGAAACGAAAACGTCACTCTATTGCTTTCACTGCAAAGGAAAGGAAGCAGAAGATCCATTCGGTGTAGACAATCACTCCACTCTCCCCTGGCCCGTATCTTTTCTGGATGAAAACCGCATCCTAAAATGGAAAGATATCGAATTAATTAAAGAGGAACATGGTTCGTAGTTTAAGGATAAACCGTATATGATCCGTGCCTCGAACTCTTCAAAAGTTCGGCATAAAACAAAGCAAGTGGTGGCCTGTAAGCAAGGTTCAATGTGGCGCACAAGAGTTGCAAATCGTTACGAATGCGAAAAAAATATCCATCGGGTATAAACTGGATATGAATTACCTTGGTAAAGATTCAAATGAGAAAGAATAACTCAAAGAAACCGTTCATCCACTTAAAAGTTGAAAAATTAAGAATTAACAATATTTGATCTCCCGCTCAACAATTATCTCGATCCTGATTGGCTGATAGAAATACCACCGCTGTCAGTGCAGGCGCTGTATTCTTAAATTGTCATAAATTTTGTTCTTTGACGGATCACCGATTGAATACCTTTAAAATTCCTCTCCTCTTTCACGTCGACCGCGCATAATGGCGGTTTTCTCGATTTCGGAAGAATAAGCAGACGATACGTTATGAAAATGGTTTTTTTGTGCGGTAAGACTCACGTAGTAGACAAAAAGTCATAATAAATACTAATCTTCATGTAATTTTAATCGTTGACGATGGACATCTTGTTCAATTTCAAAAATCTAATTTCAATTTTAGAATCCCAGCGGTAACAGTCTCGCGTCCCAACTCCATTACGCATATATCACTTTTCCATGCGACCTCGCCGTGATCACATCGCTCGCGTCACCAATTGTTAAAAATGGCTAAAATAAAGGTTTAAATGCATAGCAGAGGCTGTAAGCATCCCAACTCGAATTATGAATCCACCACGGAGTGTTCTGTTAACAGACCCGCTTCGGATTCTTTAATATGAAGAGCAATGCAACAATATTTCGAGAGTTCATATGCATGGTGCAACGTTAGCATTGGCTCAGTATGATCCGGGCTTGATATTGAAAATTAACATACGTCCCGACGTTATGGAATGTATGTTTTCGTTCGTCGTCTCGTTTGGAAGCTATGAGTTGTCGAAAAACTCTAAGCAAATTTTGTAAACACGGTCGGAGAGCGTTCGAAAAATTTCCAATGGGACTTACCTCAATGTTTTTCTTGAACCGGCTTCCCTCACTTAAACTACGCTCCAAAGACGAATCCACAATCCTTTGTAACTGCCGAATGGTAGAAAAGCCTGCATGAGCTCCGGTAACTTAGCACTTAACACAGTAATTCGTTCACAGTCTTCGAGAATTTTCAGCCACCAAGTTGACAGGGAACGGAGACGCACTACGCAACTGGATTTCAGAGCCTCGTGAACGGAATAAGGACGGGATTGATTTCAATACTTTGCAAGTGAAATTTTCTCACTTCTGTTTAACAGCGCGGACGAACTTTGCTCGCAATGCATGCGTGCCGACTGACGCCGGAAAGGGAGCACCACTTCTCCCTCTATTAGTATTCCGTTTAGAATAATTTACTCATGTCAAAAAAGACGATCTACCTTCTATTCTAAACCCTCTGTTTTAAGATTAAGACCAGGGCTGTTTCGTTTTTCCGAGAAGACGTATTGATCAGAATGTTCGTCATTTGCGAACAAGAATGAAAGGGAAAGGGGCGACGGCTTAGGGTAGCATATGAAAACAAGCAATAGTTTCCCAAGTAGATGAATGAAGGGTAAAAATGCGAATAAAAAGTAATTTGCAGATGAATTTTATTGAAGCAATAGCGTCACATACATCATAAACGTTACATTTCATTCTAGCAATTGCATTAAAGTTAAGGTGCTCTTTCCCATTTCTAGAAGTCTGTCTGTCTGTCCGCATCCGGGAAGAAACCGTCCTGCCTGCGTTATCCTTATGCCTCAGAAATCGTTCGTTCTTCAAGTCCTCCTCCGAGGAATAGCTCCTCGTATCTGGAAAGAAAGTAAAAAAGGAACGCAATATAAACTCACTGTGACATCGTCTAGCTATATTCATCATGAGAATAAAAAAAAGGTTAAGCATAATATAGACAGAGCGTAGAATATCTGTCGCCATTTCAGAGCCAGTTGCTCCTGGCGAGGGCGCTTCTTCACTCTGAATTGGAAGATTTGCTGATCCTCGGTTCTTCCTGAGAAAGAATGGAACCTCCGGTGCATTTAGCAACTTCCAGTATATACTGACATTTCAAATAAATATCATTCCTTCCTTCGCTCGTCCGACAGCTATCGGTGAGATTCGGTTAAACTTGGAGTTTGTATGGATCATTGAATTGTTAAAGGGACGCACTCTCTGGATCAGCTTTGAAATAATATTGACTGGAGGTTACAGAGAACGTATGAAATCCAAACATCTTTATGAAAGGAAAGGAACGGCGTGGAAGGATGTTGATACAAAACATTTTAGTTTTTCATAATCGGTCTCTCTCACAATAAGATGACCTTGTTGCAGGAAGTTAGTAAATTGGACAACTGTGGGTTCCTGTCAGGCTTTGTGTCTTAGATGCTGTGAAAGAGGAGAAAGGCTTACAGTGGTTTTGTCACCGTAACTCACCCTTGAAATGTCATTTATTGTTGAAATTTGATTGAATGTTTCAATTCACGCAATCAAACGTTGGCTCCTTTCCTTTCTTAGGATATATAATTGAAATTTTGCTGTTCTAGGAAGTTGAATAATGCACGGTCCCCTAAGGAAATCAATTATTACATTACCATAAATTTACTGGAATTCAAACAGATTTATTGCATAATTTTTAAAAGAATATTGCCTGTAGATTATTTTATTCCTATGCCTAATACATAGCCGGTAAATTGTGACATTGTTCGAGAAAGGACTGCATGACAAACACTTAATTGCCTTCATTCTGAGGAAATTGACATTTCAGTATAGCTATCGTACCAAAAGTGTTAATTGTAATGTCCTTCAAAGCTTTTTGCAGTGAACAGGAAACATGTCAATCACGTTTCAACATATTAAGTATCAATAAAAGCATCATAAAAAAATATCCATCATGATTCAAATTATACAAGCTAACATTTCTGCCTTCTTTTTCTGCCGAAACATTGTGCATATGCTCCCTGTCCATCTTCCTGGAAGACCTCAACTCTCCTCTTCTAAGAGTGAGTGTCTCCTAATCAGGAGTTTTGTGAAATTTTTCTCATTTTCTTTTTAAAAGATTCTCACAATTTTTATATATTGTCATGCAGAACGTTTATAACCTGAGCGCAAGATGCAATTAGTATAAAAGAAACAGTATTGCACCGGTTTATAGGGAAACTACTAAATCATGGTTCAATTTTTTCCTTTACCTTGCAAAGCTCCAGTCAATCCAAAAATGTACTGAATTGTAAGCCGATGGACGAGGAAACGAGTGGTAGAGAGACGAATAAATGGTTAACCCAGCATGGAAAGAACAAAAACTGTAGAAAGAACTGAGACTTATAGCAGTGAAGGCCGCCTCATTCTTTCCATGTGAACTGATAACAGTTTAGCAAAGCGAGAGAACTATTTTCTCTATAGTCAAACGTAAAACCGTCCACTGATGATCCATCGTCGTTTATTTATCATTTACTCGTACGATTTGTGATGGTAATTTCTAGAAATGAATGGCCAGTTTGAGGCTCACACTAATTATAAGCAAATGCTAGCAAGTAATATCATAAGCCCATTTCCCAGGCTTCCCCTCAACTATAATATTAAACAAATACTCACGAAACGAAAACGTCACTCTATTGCTTTCACTGCAAACGAAAGGAAGCAGAAGATCCATTCGGTGTAGACAATCACTCCACTCTCCCCTGGCCCGTATCTTTTCTGGATGAAAACCGCATCCTAAAATGGAAAGATATCGAATTAATTAAAGAGGAACATGGTTCGTAGTTTAAGGATAAACCGTATATGATCCGTGCCTCGAACTCTTCAAAAGTTCGGCATAAAACAAAGCAAGTGGTGGCCTGTAAGCAAGGTTCAATGTGGCGCACAAGAGTTGCAAATCGTTATGAATGCGAAAAAAATATCCATCGGGTATAAACTGGATATGAATTACCTTGGTAAAGATTCGAATGAGAAAGAATAACTCAAAGAAACCGTTCATCCACTTAAAAGTTGAAAAATTAAGAACTAACAATATTTGATGTCCCGCTCAACAATTATCTCGATCCTGATTGGCTGATAGAAATACCACCGCTGTCAGTGCAGGCGCTGTATTCTTAAATTGTCATAAATTTTGTTCTATGACGGATCACCGATTGAATACCTTTAAAATTCCTCTCCTCTTTTACGTCGACCGCGCATAATGGCGGTTTTCTCGATTTCGGAAGAATAAGCAGACGATTCGTTATGAAAATGGTTTTTTTGTGCGGTAAGACTCACGTAGTAGACAAAAAGTCATAATAAATACTAATCTTCATGTAATTTTAATCGTCAACGATGGACATCTTGTTCAATTTCAAAAATCTAATTTCAATTTTAGAATCCCAGCGGTAACAGTCTCGCGTCCCAACTCCATTACGCATATATCACTTTTCCATGCGACCTCGCCGTGATCACATCGCTCGCGTCACCAATTGTTAAAAATGGCTAAAATAAAGGTTTAAATGCATAGCAGAGGCTGTAAGCATCCCAACTCGAATTATGAATCCACCACGGAGTGTTCTGTTAACAGAAACCGCTTCGGATTCCTTAATATGAAGAGCAATGCAACAATATTTCGAGAGTCCATATGCTTGGTGCAACGTTAGCATTGGCTCAGTATGATCCGGGCTTGATATTGAAAATTAACATACGTCCCGACGTAATGGAATGTAGGTTTTCGTTCGTCGTCTCGTTTGGAAGCTATGAGTTGTCGAAAAACTCTAAGCAAATTTTGTAAACACGGTCGGAGAGCGTTCGAAAAATTTCCAATGGGACTTACCTCAATGTTTTTCTTGAACCGGCTTTCCTCACTTAAACTACGCTCCAAAGACGAATCCAATATCCTTTGTAACTGCCGAATGGTAGAAAAGCCTACATGAGCTCCGGTAACTTAGCACTTAACACAGTAATTCGTTCACAGTCTTCGAGAATTTTCAGCCACCAAGTTGACAGGGAACGGAGACGCACAACGCAACTGGATTTCAGAGCCTCGTGAACGGAATAAGGACGGGATTGATTTCAATACTTTGCAAGTGAAATTTTCTCACTTCCGTTTAAAATCGCGGACGAACTTTGCTCGCAATGCATGCGTGCCGACTGACGCCGGAAAGGGAGCACCACTTCTCCCTCTATTGGCATTCCGTTTAGAATAATTTACTCATGTCAAAAAAAGACGATCTACCTTCTATTCTAAACCCTCTGTTTTAAGATTAAGACCAGGGCTATTTCGTTTTTCCGAGAAGACGTATTGATCAGAATGTTCTTCATTTGCGAACAAGAATGAAAGGGAAAGGGGCGACGGCTTAGGGTAGCATATAAAAACAAGCAATAGTTTCCCAAGTAGATGAATGAAGGGTAAAAAATGCGAATAAAAAGTAATTTGCAGATGAATTTTATTGAAGCAATAGCGTCACATACATCATAAACGTTACATTTCATTCTAGCAATTGCATTAAAGCTAGGGTGCTCTTTCCCATTTCTAGAAGTCTGTCTGTCTGTCCGCATCCGGGAAGAAACCGTCCTGCCTGCGTTATCCTTATGCCTCTGAAATCGTTCGTTCTTCAAGTCCTCCTCCGAGGAATAACTCCTCGTATCTGGAAAGAAAGTAAAAAAGGAACGCAATATAAACTCACTGTGACATCGTCTAGCTATATTCATCATGAGAATAAAAAAAGCTTGAGCATTATATAGACAGAGCGTAGAATATCTGTCGCCATTTCAGAGCCAGTTGCTCCTGGCGAGGGCGATTCTTCACTCTGAATTCGAAGATTTGCTGATCCTCGGTTCTTCCTGAGAAAGAATGGAACCTCCGGTGCATTTTGCAACTTCCAGTATATACTGACATTTCAAATAAATATCATTCCTTCCTTCGCTCGTCCGACAGCTATCGGTGAGATTCGGTTAAACTTGGAGGTTGTATGGATCATTGAATTGTTAAAGGGACGCACTCTCTGGATCAGCTTTGAAATAATATTGACTGGAGGTTACAGAGAACGTATGAATTCCAAACATCTTTATGAAAGGAATGGAACGGCGTGGAAGGATGTTGATACAAAACATTTTAGTTTTTCATAATCGGTCTCTCTCTCAATAAGATGACCTTGTTGCAGGAAGTTAGTAAATTGGACAACTGTGGGTTCCTGTCAGGCTTTGTGTCTTAGATGCTGTGAAAGAGTGGAAAGGCTTACAGTGGTTTTGTCACCGTAACTCACCCTTGAAATGTCATTTATTGTTGAAATTTGATTGAATGTTTCACGTCACGCAATCAAACGTTGGCTCCTTTCCTTTCTTAGGATATATAATTGAAATTTTGCTGTTCTAGGAAGTTGAATAATGCACGGTCCCCTAAGGAAATCAATTATTACATTACCATAAATTTACTGGAATTCAAACAGATTTATTGCATAATTTTTCAAAGAATATTGCCTGTAGATTATTTTATTCCTATGCTTAATACATAGCCGGTAAATTGTGACATTGTTCGAGAAAGGACTGCATGACAAACACTTAATTGCCTTCATTCTGAGGAAATTGACATTTCAGTATAGCTATCGTACCAAAAGTGTTAATTGAAATGTCCTTCAAAGCTTTTTGCAGTGAACGGGAAACATGTCAATCACATTTCAACATATTAAGTATCAATAAAAGCATCATAAAAAAATATCCATCATGATTCAAATTATACAAGCTAACATATTCTGCCTTCTTTTTCTGCCGAAACATTGTGCATATGCTCCCTGTCCATCTTCCTGGAAGACCTCAACTCTCCTCTTCTAAGAGTGAGTGTCTCCTAATCAGGAGTTCTGTGAAATTTGTCTCATTTTCTTTTTAAAAGATTCTCACAATTTTTATATATTGTCATGCAGAACGTTTATAACCTGAGCGCAAGATGCAATTAGTATAAAAGAAACAGTATTGCACCGGTTTATAGGGAAACTACTAAATCATGGTTCAATTTTTTCCTTTACCTTGCAAAGCTCCAGTCAATCCAAAAATGTACTGAATTGTAAGCCGATGGACGAGGAAACGAGTGGTAGAGAGACGAATAAATGGTTAACCCAGCATGGAAAGAACAAAAACTGTAAAAAGAACTGAGACTTATAGCAGTGAAGGCCGCTTCATTCTTTCCATGTGAACTGATAACAGTTTAGCAAAGCGAGACAACTATTTTCTCTATAGTCAAACGTAAAACCGTCCACTGATGATCCATCGTCGTTTATTTATCATTAACTCGTTCGATTTGTGATGGTAATTTCTAGAAATGAATGGCCAGTTTGAGGCTCACACTAATTATAAGCAAATGCTAGCAAGTTATATCATAAGCCCATTTCCCAGGCTTCCCCTCAACTATAATATTAAACAAATACTCACGAAACGAAAACGTCACTCTATTGCTTTCACTGCAAAGGAAAGGAAGCAGAAGATCCATTCGGTGTAGACAATCACTCCACTCTCCCCTGGCCCGTATCTTTTCTGGATGAAAACCGCATCCTAAAATGGAAAGATATCGAATTAATTAAAGAGGAACATGGTTCGTAGTTTAAGGATAAACCGTATATGATCCGTGCCTCGAACTCTTCAAAAGTCCGGCATAAAACAAAGCAAGTGGTGGCCTGTAAGCAAGGTTCAATGTGGCGCACAAGAGTTGCAAATCGTTACGAATGCGAAAAAAATATCCATCGGGTATAAACTGGATATGAATTACCTTGGTAAAGATTCAAATGAGAAAGAATAACTCAAAGAAACCGTTCATCCACTTAAAAGTTGAAAAATTAAGAATTAACAATATTTGATCTCCCGCTCAACAATTATCTCGATCCTGATTGGCTGATAGAAATACCACCGCTGTCAGTGCAGGCGCTGTATTCTTAAATTGTCATAAATTTTGTTCTTTGACGGATCACCGATTGAATACCTTTAAAATTCCTCTCCTCTTTCACGTCGACCGCGCATAATGGCGGTTTTCTCGATTTCGGAAGAATAAGCAGACGATACGTTATGAAAATGGTTTTTTTGTGCGGTAAGACTCACGTAGTAGACAAAAAGTCATAATAAATACTAATCTTCATGTAATTTTAATCGTTGACGATGGACATCTTGTTCAATTTCAAAAATCTAATTTCAATTTTAGAATCCCAGCGGTAACAGTCTCGCGTCCCAACTCCATTACGCATATATCACTTTTCCATGCGACCTCGCCGTGATCACATCGCTCGCGTCACCAATTGTTAAAAATGGCTAAAATAAAGGTTTAAATGCATAGCAGAGGCTGTAAGCATCCCAACTCGAATTATGAATCCACCACGGAGTGTTCTGTTAACAGACCCGCTTCGGATTCTTTAATATGAAGAGCAATGCAACAATATTTCGAGAGTTCATATGCATGGTGCAACGTTAGCATTGGCTCAGTATGATCCGGGCTTGATATTGAAAATTAACATACGTCCCGACGTTATGGAATGTATGTTTTCGTTCGTCGTCTCGTTTGGAAGCTATGAGTTGTCGAAAAACTCTAAGCAAATTTTGTAAACACGGTCGGAGAGCGTTCGAAAAATTTCCAATGGGACTTACCTCAATGTTTTTCTTGAACCGGCTTCCCTCACTTAAACTACGCTCCAAAGACGAATCCACAATCCTTTGTAACTGCCGAATGGTAGAAAAGCCTGCATGAGCTCCGGTAACTTAGCACTTAACACAGTAATTCGTTCACAGTCTTCGAGAATTTTCAGCCACCAAGTTGACAGGGAACGGAGACGCACTACGCAACTGGATTTCAGAGCCTCGTGAACGGAATAAGGACGGGATTGATTTCAATACTTTGCAAGTGAAATTTTCTCACTTCTGTTTAACAGCGCGGACGAACTTTGCTCGCAATGCATGCGTGCCGACTGACGCCGGAAAGGGAGCACCACTTCTCCCTCTATTAGTATTCCGTTTAGAATAATTTACTCATGTCAAAAAAGACGATCTACCTTCTATTCTAAACCCTCTGTTTTAAGATTAAGACCAGGGCTGTTTCGTTTTTCCGAGAAGACGTATTGATCAGAATGTTCGTCA
The DNA here is from genome assembly GCA_020796165.1 of Pantala flavescens. Lineage (NCBI taxonomy): Eukaryota > Metazoa > Arthropoda > Insecta > Odonata > Libellulidae > Pantala > Pantala flavescens. The sequence continues at coordinate 8,296,992 of CM036884.1, read as the reverse complement.
TTTGCGAACAAGAATGAAAGGGAAAGGGGCGACGGCTTAGGGTAGCATATGAAAACAAGCAATAGTTTCCCAAGTAGATGAATGAAGGGTAAAAATGCGAATAAAAAGTAATTTGCAGATGAATTTTATTGAAGCAATAGCGTCACATACATCATAAACGTTACATTTCATTCTAGCAATTGCATTAAAGTTAAGGTGCTCTTTCCCATTTCTAGAAGTCTGTCTGTCTGTCCGCATCCGGGAAGAAACCGTCCTGCCTGCGTTATCCTTATGCCTCAGAAATCGTTCGTTCTTCAAGTCCTCCTCCGAGGAATAGCTCCTCGTATCTGGAAAGAAAGTAAAAAAGGAACGCAATATAAACTCACTGTGACATCGTCTAGCTATATTCATCATGAGAATAAAAAAAAGGTTAAGCATAATATAGACAGAGCGTAGAATATCTGTCGCCATTTCAGAGCCAGTTGCTCCTGGCGAGGGCGCTTCTTCACTCTGAATTGGAAGATTTGCTGATCCTCGGTTCTTCCTGAGAAAGAATGGAACCTCCGGTGCATTTAGCAACTTCCAGTATATACTGACATTTCAAATAAATATCATTCCTTCCTTCGCTCGTCCGACAGCTATCGGTGAGATTCGGTTAAACTTGGAGTTTGTATGGATCATTGAATTGTTAAAGGGACGCACTCTCTGGATCAGCTTTGAAATAATATTGACTGGAGGTTACAGAGAACGTATGAAATCCAAACATCTTTATGAAAGGAAAGGAACGGCGTGGAAGGATGTTGATACAAAACATTTTAGTTTTTCATAATCGGTCTCTCTCACAATAAGATGACCTTGTTGCAGGAAGTTAGTAAATTGGACAACTGTGGGTTCCTGTCAGGCTTTGTGTCTTAGATGCTGTGAAAGAGGAGAAAGGCTTACAGTGGTTTTGTCACCGTAACTCACCCTTGAAATGTCATTTATTGTTGAAATTTGATTGAATGTTTCAATTCACGCAATCAAACGTTGGCTCCTTTCCTTTCTTAGGATATATAATTGAAATTTTGCTGTTCTAGGAAGTTGAATAATGCACGGTCCCCTAAGGAAATCAATTATTACATTACCATAAATTTACTGGAATTCAAACAGATTTATTGCATAATTTTTAAAAGAATATTGCCTGTAGATTATTTTATTCCTATGCCTAATACATAGCCGGTAAATTGTGACATTGTTCGAGAAAGGACTGCATGACAAACACTTAATTGCCTTCATTCTGAGGAAATTGACATTTCAGTATAGCTATCGTACCAAAAGTGTTAATTGTAATGTCCTTCAAAGCTTTTTGCAGTGAACAGGAAACATGTCAATCACGTTTCAACATATTAAGTATCAATAAAAGCATCATAAAAAAATATCCATCATGATTCAAATTATACAAGCTAACATTTCTGCCTTCTTTTTCTGCCGAAACATTGTGCATATGCTCCCTGTCCATCTTCCTGGAAGACCTCAACTCTCCTCTTCTAAGAGTGAGTGTCTCCTAATCAGGAGTTTTGTGAAATTTTTCTCATTTTCTTTTTAAAAGATTCTCACAATTTTTATATATTGTCATGCAGAACGTTTATAACCTGAGCGCAAGATGCAATTAGTATAAAAGAAACAGTATTGCACCGGTTTATAGGGAAACTACTAAATCATGGTTCAATTTTTTCCTTTACCTTGCTGTCGCAAAGACATTGTACGGGTTGGAATAACTCGCTTTAAGTTCCCGTGTGATCTTATTTATTTACAATCATTAATATACATCAATCTCTACCTGGCCGGGATCCCTCTATCGTTCAGTTCTCAATTGCCGCGCCTTGAGCCGGATGCTCTAGTGCCGCGTCCCGCCTTAGTGGCTGCCGCAGGCCGTGTGTATTGGTGTGGTGCCGCGTCCCGCCGTAAGGCTGCCGCAGGCCGTGTTTTGTAATGTGATGCCGCGTCCCGCCCTAAGGCTGCCGCAGGCCGTGTGTCTTGTTCGGTGATGCCGCGTCCCGCCTTAGTGGCTGCCGCAGGCCGTGTTTTGGAATTGTTTTGCTCTTCTCGGTCATCTCCTTATATACAGATTTGGGGGTGTAAATAGTCGGGAGAAGGGGTTGTATTATCATCGCGGCTGACGCGACTCCAAACAACAGAATCGGTCAGCCGCTCGACTTTGTCCTTCTTGCCCTTACTCCCGACATCACCCCGGCGGCAGTTAAAACCCTGGGGTTGCGGACGTGAACGATTGTCGGGGATCCCACTTCGCAAAATACATGTAAAAATCGATATAGCCGAATCTAAAAGAAAAAATAAAAAATATTCCCAAAAAAAAAACACAAGTCACTAAAGAAAAAGAAATGGTCCTTGTCCCGTCAGCACCTGTTTACTTCCACATTACTCTAAACTCCGTCACGCACTTACTACACTACACACAGTCACACTGTTTCTTCCAGGACGGGGAACAGGGGGATATGCACTCTGGAGTTCTCACCACTGAATACGGTCTGGGCCACGTTGTAAAGTTGTATCGGGTGGCTGTCCTCCGAAGGGTGTCCCACAGGCTTTTTCCTCAGATTCTGGTTCCTCGTTTGGTGGTACATGCAGCAACACACGCTGATTAGGGCCGCTGCCAGGAAGACGGCCGTGGGTACGCCAATGTGCTTTATCATCCCGATTTTCCTTTCTATGGGCCGCAACACCTTCACTTGTCTGGTTACCTCGGCTAGGGATACCTCCGGAACCTCCTTAGTGTCCAGTTTCTCCAGGGCTGCCAGGTGTTCCTCGAGACCTTTCAGGCCAGCGACCCCATCTGCAACTACTGAAGTGGACAGGTTAGATCTGAAGTCTCCCATCGGCAGTTGTTCCAGATTGACATCAAGCGTCACGCTGCTTTCTTGGCTCCTCGATGTCCTCTCCAGGCGGGAGACGCCGTCGCTCGCCGAGCATCCTGGTGGAAGGATGAAGCTGCCTTGCCCCTTCAGGAAAACTTGGGTGTCATTCTGCCGGCACGTTATTGACAGCTTTGTTTCCTCGCTGACACTGAATAGCCATTTCCCCGGCGTTTCACCTTCTGCATAGATGGTGTATGGCAGGCTAACAACATGCAATTGGCAGTATTCTCTTATCGCACTGGTGTGGTTTAAAAACGCTGCGATACAGCATGAGCGCGACAGGTTGTTGGTGATGGGGAAAGATGGCGGGCACACCATAATGTCACCTCGAACACAGTTTCCCATGAAGTCGACCGGAAGTTGGACGAATTCTGTTTGTCGCTGGGAGACAGCCAGGTACAAAGTTTCAGGTTTCAATAATACAGCATGCGGGAGCTGGGGCACTAGCCTTGGGAATAAATACGTTTTGTAAAGGTTGAACTCACTGTCGCTTCGGTGCAAGGGAAAAACTGCCAGTAATAAAAGGGTTTCGGCCTGCCTTAGTACCTTAACACGAGCAATGCTGTAGAGGGGGAGCACCGACTTCTCGTTTAAAAGGGCGAATTGTATACCTGACTGCAGTTTACTCCTGGCTGTTTGGAGGGCAGCCCCTAAAACAGCTGGTGGGATGATTTCTGGTGTCAATCTACCGAGCTCGGCCAGCATTACTGTATCGCGGAGGTGTTGTAACGCCCTTTGCAGCTCAGCTAAATGGTTCGACACAGTGATGAAACTAATGTGGAGCGTTGTAAATACGATGCGTTTAATTTGGTCCTCCGAGGTAGCATGGGCGAGATTTTCTGTTATCAGATGTAGTGTTTGCAGCGCTCCCATGGTCTTCTCCAGCATGTTGTCGTGTCGCTTCAGGGTGTCGGAAACGTTGGCCAGGAAGGTAACTCTGGCGGCTGTTAGCTCCTCTGTCCTGTCCTCCAGCGCTGCCATTTCCTTCCGGATCTCATTCACCTGGTCGTCAGTCGCTGTTCCAGCGAGGTAATGCAGACCATACCCTAGCATGTTGATCAAGCCCCTATTATAGCGTTTCGGGAAATTGAAAAACAGGGTGTCGAAAGTCTCTTGTAGAATTACAGATTCACCTCGGCAGGTTGCAGCATATTCGTCCGCTAGGCGCACGAGAAAGGAATCATCCGTCCGATTCTGTATCGTATCACACAGGTGCTGGAAGTTTCTTGTTTGTTCCTGCATTTCTCGCAGCGTCTCTCTAAATCTATCTATTTGAAGATCGACGTGAATGACCCATTCTCCTGTTGTGAAGACAATTTTGCTCTGCGGGACGAATAGAAGTCCAGTGGTAACAGGTAGGAGGATGATGGCGAACGCTACCCAGGGTACTGCTCCCATGTCTCCCTCTGGAAGGAAGGACTTCTTTTAGTAGTTAGACCTGTGCAGGGTATAGTCTTCCGCAATGGCCTTCACGGGGGGAGGGTGACCTTCTGCTCGTTTGAGAGCTCTTTTCTTTTGTCTGTCTGCCTTACGCCTTCTGTGGTTCCTTATTCTCCGCGCTAGACTTAAGGTTTTTGTGGGCCGGGGGCAGTCGAGCAAGGTGGGGCGAGCAATGGAATTTTTCTGTTCATGAGTGGAGGTAGAGCATTCCGGTTTCCATGCGCTATCTGGTTGTTGGTCACTTGGGTATAGAGTGCCTGATGGGGAATTGTCTACTTTTAACGGACTTGGCGCAACCTGCACACTGATGCGAAGCTCAGGAAGTGATGACCCGGTGCTGCACGGAGGTGCTCCTTTACTAGATGCTATCACAGGGTGGTTGGTATTTGCATTTCTCTGGAAGGGTGCTGGCTTCAAGTTTTGATATGGAAAAGCGTTGCTATGTCTCAGTGGTTCCGGCCAGGGTCTGCCAAGTTCATCTTCGATGTCCGGGATGATGCCCAGGTAGGCGCCCCATGCCCCCATTGACTCTGCCAATGATGCTTCGGTGTATTCTGGCTCATAGTCGCTTCTGTCTACATTATGCAGCGTATGTCTGGTGGGAGAAGATCTGAGCTTTGACAAGCTCCGTCCAGAAGTAATCACTCTACCGGCGCTACGCAGGTCTTGCGGGGGCGGCATTCTGCCACAGGTTAGATCTACTAGTGGGTTTGTGGAGTCGCGGTCGTCAGTAGTTCGAGCTGAAAAATCATAGAAAACAAAGGTTGTAGGCCACTGAGTCATTTCGCGAAGGCTATCGGCTAGAGGTCTGCTAATGGTAGTAGTTATTGCTGAGCACGTCGCCCGGGTAAGGGGCGCAAGTTGTATGGGTGCGATGGTTTAATTGGGGTGGTCAGAGATCGAGGAAATCCTGATGATCCGGGAATGTCAGTTAACAAATTGGGTGGGGAAGGACATCCCTCTGGGCTGTTCGATGAGGTCTCCCTTTCTTCTCTCCCGTCGATAGGGAATTCCAATTGGAGCCTCGGCTCAGGTTCCGGCGGCAAAGGAAGTATGTTCCGTGCATGGGTGATCACTCTGCGGCCAGTGCTGCAATTCTCTACATCAAAGGTAACTTCGCTCCTTTTCTTAAGCACCTTGTAGGGGCCAATCCAGCGTGATGCAAGTTTCTTGGATTGTCCTGTCTGGATTTTCATGTTGCGTAACAATACCAGTTGGCCCTCTTCAATTGCTGGTAGACTTGCTCCTTCGTTGCACCTCTTTCGATCTCTTTCCAGATTAACCCTATTAAACTCCTGTGCCTGTGCGTATGCCGTCTGTAGGCGAATTCGTAATTCTTTATCATAGGAAGGGTTCTCTTCATAGGAGAAGGTGGTTGGAGATAGTACCCTGTCCCATGGCATGACCAATTCCCTCCCGTGCATAAGGTATGCAGGGCTAAACTCAGTTATTCTATGTCGACCATTTCTGTACACAAAAAGAGCGAAGGGAAGATGTTCGTCCCAGTCAGAGTGATCTTGGGCGACATAATAGGATAAATAATTTGAAAATGATTGATGCGCCCGCTCCAACCTTCCATTGGCAGCCGGATTATATGGCGAGGTGAAGATAGACTTAATCTTAAGGAGTTGACATACTTCCTTAATCAAATTGGATGTGAAGTTAGCACCGCGGTCGCTCAGTAAATATTTAGGGACCCCATGTCTACATATTACGTGTTCCACAAAGGCACGCGCTATCGTGGTGGTGGTTTGGTCTGGGATTGCCACGGCCTCTGGGTATCGAGTAAAATGATCCTGACATGTCAGTATATATCGATTTCCCCGAGCCGATATTGGTAGTGGACCCACAATGTCAATTGCTAACTTTTCTAACGGGTATGTACTCTCTGTGACAGATTGTATGGGTATGGTTAATTTCCTGGCCTTACGCTTCCTACATTCCCTGCAGTTTTGTACGTAATCTCGCGTGTCTGAGTAGCACCCATCCCAAAAAAACCTTCGTTGGACTAGTTCTAAAGTTTTATCAATTCCGAGATGTCCTCCCATAGGTGAATCGTGGCATTGTTCAAAAATATAGGCTCTCATTGCCTCAGGAGCACAGACAGCAAAGTAGAGACCCGATGGTTTCGGTTGCACCTTGTATAGTACTTGGCACTCATCATAAAAAAGGGTGGGATCATGCTGTTCCGCGAGTTCCCTACATTTACGAAGCGTGGGGCACCGTGCCTGCTCCTGTGCAATCCTCTCCTTATCCCACACTGGTTCGAATTCCGGAAGTGCTGTCTCTAGCAAGTTGAGTGCGGCAGGATTACGGGATAGAGCATCTGAGTGAGTGATTTCCTTCCCCGGACGATACTTAATGTGGAACGTATATTCGCTTAATTCCATCACCCATCTGGCTAAGCGCGGTTTTGGTTCAGTAACAGTCAAAAGCCAGCGGAGCGGCTTGTGATCCGTACAAAGGGTGAACTCTCGGCCCAGTAAATAGACGCGAAATTTCCTAACCATAGACACTACCGCTAGGCATTCTAATTCCGTGGCCGAGTAAGATTTTTCTGCTCGGTGGACTTGCCGGCTTGCACAAGCCACTGGGTGTTCCCCGTCGTCGAATTCTTGTGATAAAATTCCCCCTAAGGCGCATGACGACGCATCCGTCGTAAGCGTGAATGCTCGCGAAAAGTCAGGGAATTTCAATAGGGGCTGATTGGCGAGGCGCTCGCGAAGATATTCAAACGCCCGTTGCTGTTCCTCGGACCAATTAAATTTTGCATCCTTCCGGATCAGCATAGTGAGAGGCTGTGCGAAGTTAGCAAACTTGGGAATAAATTTTCGATAGTATCCCACTAATCCGAGAAAAGATTGAATCTGACGCACCGTTTTCGGGACCGGGAATAATTTGATGGCTTCGATTTTACTTTCATCTGGCCGAAAACCTTCTTCGGACAACACGTGACCCAAGAAATTCACCCTTTTCCGAAAGAAGTTACATTTCTGAGGTTTTAATTTTAGCTTGGCTGCTCGGAGTCTACAAAAAACTTCCCTGAGACCTTGTATATGTTCTTCCCAAGACGGATCGTACCGCAAGATATCGTCGAGATAGCATACACAACCATGATTAATTAAACCTTCTAACACCTTGCTCATTAGGCGCATAAACGTCGACGGCGCGTTGGCTAGTCCGAAGCTCATGCGATTGCATTGGAATAACCCATTGGGTGTGACGAAAGCGGTGATTTCCTTGCTGTTATCCTCCATCTCCACCTGCCAGTAACCGCTGCACAAATCCATCGTCGAAAAGAAACGGGACCCTCCCAACTGATCGAACGTTTCTTCCAAATTGGGCAGCGGAAATACTTCCTTCTTGGTAATGCTATTCAAAGCGCGATAATCAATGCAGGGGCGGTATTGGGGTGGGCCGCCATCGACAGATTTCTTCCGTACAAGGATTATTGGGGCAGCCCACGGGCTGGAAGAGGGCGAAATAATACCTTGAGACAGCATGTCCCGAATTGCCTCGTCTAAAATTGGTCTGAGGGCATGAGGTACGCGGTATGGCCGTTTTTTTATTGGTTCGGAGACACCTACGTCAATAGAGTGTTTAACTATATTGGTACAACCCAACTCCTTGCCTCCGTAGACAAATACATCCGAGAATTCTGTTATTAGTGTTTTTAGCGGGACTAATGCTGCTTTTGGTACATCGTCATACTTAAAAAGGGTAAGTAAATCTTTGCTCGGCTCATCCTCGGGCCATAGTTCCACCTCGCCCTCCTGAATTTCGTTTATTTCCGGTAACGAGCCTTCTTGTCGAAACATGTCCGCCTCGATGCGAATCCCTTTCCTCAGTATCTTTGTTTCGTTCCCGAAGTTACACAGAAGGATGGGAGCGGTCCCATCTTCCGCCACCTTTACTATTGTCGGCAATACCACCAAATCCTGCCCGTCACTCCCGAGGGTGATTTCAGTGTCCGCTCGCATTTCACTTTCTGCGGAAATTAACATCACAGATTTCGGAGGAATCTTAACATTTGCTATTATTCTTAGGCCGCACTCCCCTATTGGTTTCTCGATCGTCAATTCTGAGACTGTGGTCCGCTCCAAGACTTCAACATCCCCACTTTCTTGTTCCTTAGTGCTATTTGTGTTGAAGGTCCGGCGTAAAGCATCACCTGTCTCACTGCCCATTTCCCGATCCTGCTTACCTATCGCGGTTCCCTTATCTTCGCATAACTGATTCCTCTCATCTGCTTCGTTATCCCTTGCTTCTTCCGCATTCCTTTGTCTGGACGAATCACTGTATGATTCCATTGAAAATGACTTAGAATGGTTGCTGCCTCCATTGTTCAGGCCTGGCGTGCTAGAATTCTCTACTGTGATTTTAAAACTAGCGCAATTTGACAACGACGGTGCGTCCTCTACATTACATAGCAAGTCCATCTCCTCGTCGTCGTTCTGTGATATCAAATTTATTCCAAACTTGAATTCTTCTACCGTGATGCTAGAATCGTTACAATCTAACAAAGACGGTGCGTATTCTATGTTACAGGGCCTAATAATCTCATCGGTGTCGTCTAGAGATATGAGGTTCACTTCATGCTCCACACATGGCCGGAGCAAAACCTCATTTTCGCCGTTCAGAGTTAGGATGGACCGTCGCAGGTCAATATGACAGTGGTACGTTTTCATGAAATCGAGCCCTAAGATTCCATCGTAGATCGTGTTACCCAGATCGATTATTAAAGCATCATGTGGGTACGGATTGTCACTTAGTATCAAAGGAATAAAGCTTTGTCCCATAATCGGAAGCTGATGGCCCGATGCGCTCCGGACAGACGCGGAATAAGGGCGTAAACCCAACTCTCTAATCGGAAAATTTTTCTTGTGCAACACGGTGATTGCTGCGCCGGTATCGACTAAAAACCGCAAGTGACGCCCCAAAACTCTCACAAGCACAACAACTCCGGCTTCCGGTGTGACGGACAAAATCAATTCTTCCCCGACCGAGCGGCCGGGGTTATTTAGTTTCCCGCGTTTGAGTGGTTATTTACATGGCTCGGACAGTGAATGGGACGATGGCCGCGCTGATTGCACAGGCCACATACTAAGAGAGGACAGGTGCTTAAGGAATGTTCATCCTTTCCACAATTTAGGCAACTTCGGGAGTTTGAGCGACAAGAACGAGCGAAGTGGCCTGCTTGTCCACATCGATAACATTTGCGAGCACCTGCCCTAGCATTCGCGGTTCTAGATAGGACCGATGCTTGCGGAATCGGCGCGGTGTTTGCTTGAGCCCCGCGCTGTGCCGCGAAGGGTTGATTTCGGGAGAGCGGTTGCCCGCGATTTACCGGAGAATTTATTTGTACCTGAGTAGGTGGGATGGGTGCCTGTATTGCATTGACTTGTTCTTGAGCCGGTGTAGCGCCATAATTAGGGCGTGGGAAAGGATTTTGCTGGATGTCTGAATACTCTTGCCGAGCGCAAGTGGTGTAAAACTGTTGCAACGAGCGAATTTCCATTTGCTTCTGCGCGTAATTTCGTACGTTCGCCTCTTCGAGAAGCGCAGAATTCTCCGCCTCTAACATGGTGGATGGGTTGCGCACGAGAACGAATCTCCCTATTTCCTCCCGTAATCCCAGTAAAAATTGAGACAACATTCGCTGTTCGATCATACGTTTGGTTGACTCCGCCTGCGGTTCACATGATGCCTCTCTCAATTCCCGCGCAATTTTGCGAAGCCTCGTCGCGTACACAGCAACTGACTCCAAGTTCCCTTGCACACAAGTGTTGAACAATCGTTCAATAACGATTGGCGATTTTTTATACGCGAATCTACGTTTGAGGTTTTCGGAAAATTGGTCGTAGGAGGCTAAGATGTGAGGGTTTGCCTGCACGTATTCCTCCGCCGATCCGGCAAGTCTTAACCTGATGACGCAAAGTGTTTGCTGTTCTGACCATGCATTTAAGTGGCTGGTTATTCGTACATGCTCCAGAAATTTTTCCACGGAGACGTCGTCATCACCACTAAAACATGGTATAAAATACACCTGATTCCCTATCGATGCAGATGCAGGAGGGGGGATGGAGTCCATAGATGGGGCACTAGGAGTGGGATTTCCAGGCATAGAGTCATTAGAAATGACATTAACTGAAGGAAAAAAATTGTCGAAATGTAGATGTGGATTTGTGGGAGTACTGTTATGAAGAGAGAGAGAGGGGTTGGGGCTCGTGCGAGAGATATACTGACGTGTAGTCGAAACAATATCGATAGGCGAGCCCGCGTTATCGGATCGCCAGAAGGGGTTTAAACATGAGGCGGATGAAGACTCAAAGGGGTGGAAGGCCATGACGGAGAAGGGTAGATAAGGGAGTAAACAAAAAAATATGGCAACACAGCAATGGTTTTGTGACGGAAAGATTAAGTTGAATCCTCAACAAAATAAGTTCACGAGGATACGACACAACAATAATTTAATTTTCAGAACGTCAAAAGAACAGTATAAATTTTCAGCGTACAACAAATTACTTGATTTGACTCTTTTAATGAATCGGGAATCGGATGATTTTACAATTAATTAGTCAACCTGTCAGAGAACGAATGTTAGCATAAATAATTAATGCAACGTTTGTCAGACTCCGCTGTATTAAAAAAATACCAGATCACACAATGGTAAAGGAACCGAAAGAAAACATGAACAGGAGCGAATTAAAGATGGAGTTCGAACCACTTGAAAACACCTGACACCATTTAATGTCGCAAAGACATTGTACGGGTTGGAATAACTCGCTTTAAGTTCCCGTGTGATCTTATTTATTTACAATCATTAATATACATCAATCTCTACCTGGCCGGGATCCCTCTATCGTTCAGTTCTCAATTGCCGCGCCTTGAGCCGGATGCTCTAGTGCCGCGTCCCGCCTTAGTGGCTGCCGCAGGCCGTGTGTATTGGTGTGGTGCCGCGTCCCGCCGTAAGGCTGCCGCAGGCCGTGTTTTGTAATGTGATGCCGCGTCCCGCCCTAAGGCTGCCGCAGGCCGTGTGTCTTGTTCGGTGATGCCGCGTCCCGCCTTAGTGGCTGCCGCAGGCCGTGTTTTGGAATTGTTTTGCTCTTCTCGGTCATCTCCTTATATACAGATTTGGGGGTGTAAATAGTCGGGAGAAGGGGTTGTATTATCATCGCGGCTGACGCGACTCCAAACAACAGAATCGGTCAGCCGCTCGACTTTGTCCTTCTTGCCCTTACTCCCGACATTGCAAAGCTCCAGTCAATCCAAAAATGTACTGAATTGTAAGCCGATGGACGAGGAAACGAGTGGTAGAGAGACGAATAAATGGTTAACCCAGCATGGAAAGAACAAAAACTGTAGAAAGAACTGAGACTTATAGCAGTGAAGGCCGCCTCATTCTTTCCATGTGAACTGATAACAGTTTAGCAAAGCGAGAGAACTATTTTCTCTATAGTCAAACGTAAAACCGTCCACTGATGATCCATCGTCGTTTATTTATCATTTACTCGTACGATTTGTGATGGTAATTTCTAGAAATGAATGGCCAGTTTGAGGCTCACACTAATTATAAGCAAATGCTAGCAAGTAATATCATAAGCCCATTTCCCAGGCTTCCCCTCAACTATAATATTAAACAAATACTCACGAAACGAAAACGTCACTCTATTGCTTTCACTGCAAACGAAAGGAAGCAGAAGATCCATTCGGTGTAGACAATCACTCCACTCTCCCCTGGCCCGTATCTTTTCTGGATGAAAACCGCATCCTAAAATGGAAAGATATCGAATTAATTAAAGAGGAACATGGTTCGTAGTTTAAGGATAAACCGTATATGATCCGTGCCTCGAACTCTTCAAAAGTTCGGCATAAAACAAAGCAAGTGGTGGCCTGTAAGCAAGGTTCAATGTGGCGCACAAGAGTTGCAAATCGTTATGAATGCGAAAAAAATATCCATCGGGTATAAACTGGATATGAATTACCTTGGTAAAGATTCGAATGAGAAAGAATAACTCAAAGAAACCGTTCATCCACTTAAAAGTTGAAAAATTAAGAACTAACAATATTTGATGTCCCGCTCAACAATTATCTCGATCCTGATTGGCTGATAGAAATACCACCGCTGTCAGTGCAGGCGCTGTATTCTTAAATTGTCATAAATTTTGTTCTATGACGGATCACCGATTGAATACCTTTAAAATTCCTCTCCTCTTTTACGTCGACCGCGCATAATGGCGGTTTTCTCGATTTCGGAAGAATAAGCAGACGATTCGTTATGAAAATGGTTTTTTTGTGCGGTAAGACTCACGTAGTAGACAAAAAGTCATAATAAATACTAATCTTCATGTAATTTTAATCGTCAACGATGGACATCTTGTTCAATTTCAAAAATCTAATTTCAATTTTAGAATCCCAGCGGTAACAGTCTCGCGTCCCAACTCCATTACGCATATATCACTTTTCCATGCGACCTCGCCGTGATCACATCGCTCGCGTCACCAATTGTTAAAAATGGCTAAAATAAAGGTTTAAATGCATAGCAGAGGCTGTAAGCATCCCAACTCGAATTATGAATCCACCACGGAGTGTTCTGTTAACAGAAACCGCTTCGGATTCCTTAATATGAAGAGCAATGCAACAATATTTCGAGAGTCCATATGCTTGGTGCAACGTTAGCATCGGCTCAGTATGATCCGGGCTTGATATTGAAAATTAACATACGTCCCGACGTAATGGAATGTAGGTTTTCGTTCGTCGTCTCGTTTGGAAGCTATGAGTTGTCGAAAAACTCTAAGCAAATTTTGTAAACACGGTCGGAGAGCGTTCGAAAAATTTCCAATGGGACTTACCTCAATGTTTTTCTTGAACCGGCTTTCCTCACTTAAACTACGCTCCAAAGACGAATCCAATATCCTTTGTAACTGCCGAATGGTAGAAAAGCCTACATGAGCTCCGGTAACTTAGCACTTAACACAGTAATTCGTTCACAGTCTTCGAGAATTTTCAGCCACCAAGTTGACAGGGAACGGAGACGCACAACGCAACTGGATTTCAGAGCCTCGTGAACGGAATAAGGACGGGATTGATTTCAATACTTTGCAAGTGAAATTTTCTCACTTCCGTTTAAAATCGCGGACGAACTTTGCTCGCAATGCATGCGTGCCGACTGACGCCGGAAAGGGAGCACCACTTCTCCCTCTATTGGCATTCCGTTTAGAATAATTTACTCATGTCAAAAAAAGACGATCTACCTTCTATTCTAAACCCTCTGTTTTAAGATTAAGACCAGGGCTGTTTCGTTTTTCCGAGAAGACGTATTGATCAGAATGTTCTTCATTTGCGAACAAGAATGAAAGGGAAAGGGGCGACGGCTTAGGGTAGCATATAAAAACAAGCAATAGTTTCCCAAGTAGATGAATGAAGGGTAAAAAATGCGAATAAAAAGTAATTTGCAGATGAATTTTATTGAAGCAATAGCGTCACATACATCATAAACGTTACATTTCATTCTAGCAATTGCATTAAAGCTAGGGTGCTCTTTCCCATTTCTAGAAGTCTGTCTGTCTGTCCGCATCCGGGAAGAAACCGTCCTGCCTGCGTTATCCTTATGCCTCTGAAATCGTTCGTTCTTCAAGTCCTCCTCCGAGGAATAACTCCTCGTATCTGGAAAGAAAGTAAAAAAGGAACGCAATATAAACTCACTGTGACATCGTCTAGCTATATTCATCATGAGAATAAAAAAAGCTTGAGCATTATATAGACAGAGCGTAGAATATCTGTCGCCATTTCAGAGCCAGTTGCTCCTGGCGAGGGCGATTCTTCACTCTGAATTCGAAGATTTGCTGATCCTCGGTTCTTCCTGAGAAAGAATGGAACCTCCGGTGCATTTTGCAACTTCCAGTATATACTGACATTTCAAATAAATATCATTCCTTCCTTCGCTCGTCCGACAGCTATCGGTGAGATTCGGTTAAACTTGGAGGTTGTATGGATCATTGAATTGTTAAAGGGACGCACTCTCTGGATCAGCTTTGAAATAATATTGACTGGAGGTTACAGAGAACGTATGAATTCCAAACATCTTTATGAAAGGAATGGAACGGCGTGGAAGGATGTTGATACAAAACATTTTAGTTTTTCATAATCGGTCTCTCTCTCAATAAGATGACCTTGTTGCAGGAAGTTAGTAAATTGGACAACTGTGGGTTCCTGTCAGGCTTTGTGTCTTAGATGCTGTGAAAGAGTGGAAAGGCTTACAGTGGTTTTGTCACCGTAACTCACCCTTGAAATGTCATTTATTGTTGAAATTTGATTGAATGTTTCACGTCACGCAATCAAACGTTGGCTCCTTTCCTTTCTTAGGATATATAATTGAAATTTTGCTGTTCTAGGAAGTTGAATAATGCACGGTCCCCTAAGGAAATCAATTATTACATTACCATAAATTTACTGGAATTCAAACAGATTTATTGCATAATTTTTCAAAGAATATTGCCTGTAGATTATTTTATTCCTATGCTTAATACATAGCCGGTAAATTGTGACATTGTTCGAGAAAGGACTGCATGACAAACACTTAATTGCCTTCATTCTGAGGAAATTGACATTTCAGTATAGCTATCGTACCAAAAGTGTTAATTGAAATGTCCTTCAAAGCTTTTTGCAGTGAACGGGAAACATGTCAATCACATTTCAACATATTAAGTATCAATAAAAGCATCATAAAAAAATATCCATCATGATTCAAATTATACAAGCTAACATATTCTGCCTTCTTTTTCTGCCGAAACATTGTGCATATGCTCCCTGTCCATCTTCCTGGAAGACCTCAACTCTCCTCTTCTAAGAGTGAGTGTCTCCTAATCAGGAGTTCTGTGAAATTTGTCTCATTTTCTTTTTAAAAGATTCTCACAATTTTTATATATTGTCATGCAGAACGTTTATAACCTGAGCGCAAGATGCAATTAGTATAAAAGAAACAGTATTGCACCGGTTTATAGGGAAACTACTAAATCATGGTTCAATTTTTTCCTTTACCTTGCAAAGCTCCAGTCAATCCAAAAATGTACTGAATTGTAAGCCGATGGACGAGGAAACGAGTGGTAGAGAGACGAATAAATGGTTAACCCAGCATGGAAAGAACAAAAACTGTAAAAAGAACTGAGACTTATAGCAGTGAAGGCCGCTTCATTCTTTCCATGTGAACTGATAACAGTTTAGCAAAGCGAGACAACTATTTTCTCTATAGTCAAACGTAAAACCGTCCACTGATGATCCATCGTCGTTTATTTATCATTAACTCGTTCGATTTGTGATGGTAATTTCTAGAAATGAATGGCCAGTTTGAGGCTCACACTAATTATAAGCAAATGCTAGCAAGTTATATCATAAGCCCATTTCCCAGGCTTCCCCTCAACTATAATATTAAACAAATACTCACGAAACGAAAACGTCACTCTATTGCTTTCACTGCAAACGAAAGGAAGCAGAAGATCCATTCGGTGTAGACAATCACTCCACTCTCCCCTGGCCCGTATCTTTTCTGGATGAAAACCGCATCCTAAAATGGAAAGATATCGAATTAATTAAAGAGGAACATGGTTCGTAGTTTAAGGATAAACCGTATATGATCCGTGCCTCGAACTCTTCAAAAGTTCGGCATAAAACAAAGCAAGTGGTGGCCTGTAAGCAAGGTTCAATGTGGCGCACAAGAGTTGCAAATCGTTATGAATGCGAAAAAAATATCCATCGGGTATAAACTGGATATGAATTACCTTGGTAAAGATTCCAATGAGAAAGAATAACTCAAAGAAACCGTTCATCCACTTAAAAGTTGAAAAATTAAGAACTAACAATATTTGATGTCCCGCTCAACAATTATCTCGATCCTGATTGGCTGATAGAAATACCACCGCTGTCAGTGCAGGCGTTGTATTCTTAAATTGTCATAAATTTTGTTATTTGACGGATCACCGATTGAATACCTTTAAAATTCCTCTCCTCTTTCACGTCGACCGCGCATAATGGCGGTTTTCTCGATTTCGGAAGAATAAGCAGACGATACGTTATGAAAATGGTTTTTTTGTGCGGTAAGACTCACGTAGTAGACAAAAAGTCATAATAAATACTAATCTTCATGTAATTTTAATCGTTGACGATGGACATCTTGTTCAATTTCAAAAATCTAATTTCAATTTTAGAATCCCAGCGGTAACAGTCTCGCGTCCCAACTCCATTACGCATATATCACTTTTCCATGCGACCTCGCCGTGATCACATCGCTCGCGTCACCAATTGTTAAAAATGGCTAAAATAAAGGTTTAAATGCATAGCAGAGGCTGTAAGCATCCCAACTCGAATTATGAATCCACCACGGAGTGTTCTGTTAACAGACCCGCTTCGGATTCTTTAATATGAAGAGCAATGCAACAATATTTCGAGAGTTCATATGCATGGTGCAACGTTAGCATTGGCTCAGTATGATCCGGGCTTGATATTGAAAATTAACATACGTCCCGACGTTATGGAATGTATGTTTTCGTTCGTCGTCTCGTTTGGAAGCTATGAGTTGTCGAAAAACTCTAAGCAAATTTTGTAAACACGGTCGGAGAGCGTTCGAAAAATTTCCAATGGGACTTACCTCAATGTTTTTCTTGAACCGGCTTCCCTCACTTAAACTACGCTCCAAAGACGAATCCACAATCCTTTGTAACTGCCGAATGGTAGAAAAGCCTGCATGAGCTCCGGTAACTTAGTACTTAACACAGTAATTCGTTCACAGTCTTCGAGAATTTTCAGCCACCAAGTTGACAGGGAACGGAGACGCACTACGCAACTGGATTTCAGAGCCTCGTGAACGGAATAAGGACGGGATTGATTTCAATACTTTGCAAGTGAAATTTTCTCACTTCTGTTTAACAGCGCGGACGAACTTTGCTCGCAATGCATGCGTGCCGACTGACGCCGGAAAGGGAGCACCACTTCTCCCTCTATTAGTATTCCGTTTAGAATAATTTACTCATGTCAAAAAAGACGATCTACCTTCTATTCTAAACCCTCTGTTTTAAGATTAAGACCAGGGCTGTTTCGTTTTTCCGAGAAGACGTATTGATCAGAATGTTCGTCATTTGCGAACAAGAATGAAAGGGAAAGGGGCGACGGCTTAGGGTAGCATATGAAAACAAGCAATAGTTTCCCAAGTAGATGAATGAAGGGTAAAAATGCGAATAAAAAGTAATTTGCAGATGAATTTTATTGAAGCAATAGCGTCACATACATCATAAACGTTACATTTCATTCTAGCAATTGCATTAAAGTTAAGGTGCTCTTTCCCATTTCTAGAAGTCTGTCTGTCTGTCCGCATCCGGGAAGAAACCGTCCTGCCTGCGTTATCCTTATGCCTCTGAAATCGTTCGTTCTTCAAGTCCTCCTCCGAGGAATAACTCCTCGTATCTGGAAAGAAAGTAAAAAAGGAACGCAATATAAACTCACTGTGACATCGTCTAGCTATATTCATCATGAGAATAAAAAAAGCTTAAGCATTATATAGACAGAGCGTAGAATATCTGTCGCCATTTCAGAGCCAGTTGCTCCTGGCGAGGGCGCTTCTTCACTCTGAATTGGAAGATTTGCTGATCCTCGGTTCTTCCTGAGAAAGAATGGAACCTCCGGTGCATTTTGCAACTTCCAGTATATACTGACATTTCAAATAAATATCATTCCTTCCTTCGCTCGTCCGACAGCTATCGGTGAGATTCGGTTAAACTTGGAGTTTGTATGGATCATTGAATTGTTAAAGGGACGCACTCTCTGGATCAGCTTTGAAATAATATTGACTGGAGGTTACAGAGAACGTATGAAATCCAAACATCTTTATGAAAGGAAAGGAACGGCGTGGAAGGATGTTGATACAAAACATTTTAGTTTTTCATAATCGGTCTCTCTCACAATAAGATGACCTTGTTGCAGGAAGTTAGTAAATTGGACAACTGTGGGTTCCTGTCAGGCTTTGTGTCTTAGATGCTGTGAAAGAGGAGAAAGGCTTACAGTGGTTTTGTCACCGTAACTCACCCTTGAAATGTCATTTATTGTTGAAATTTGATTGAATGTTTCAATTCACGCAATCAAACGTTGGCTCCTTTCCTTTCTTAGGATATATAATTGAAATTTTGCTGTTCTAGGAAGTTGAATAATGCACGGTCCCCTAAGGAAATCAATTATTACATTACCATAAATTTACTGGAATTCAAACAGATTTATTGCATAATTTTTAAAAGAATATTGCCTGTAGATTATTTTATTCCTATGCCTAATACATAGCCGGTAAATTGTGACATTGTTCGAGAAAGGACTGCATGACAAACACTTAATTGCCTTCATTCTGAGGAAATTGACATTTCAGTATAGCTATCGTACCAAAAGTGTTAATTGTAATGTCCTTCAAAGCTTTTTGCAGTGAACAGGAAACATGTCAATCACGTTTCAACATATTAAGTATCAATAAAAGCATCATAAAAAATATCCATCATGATTCAAATTATACAAGCTAACATTTCTGCCTTCTTTTTCTGCCGAAACATTGTGCATATGCTCCCTGTCCATCTTCCTGGAAGACCTCAACTCTCCTCTTCTAAGAGTGAGTGTCTCCTAATCAGGAGTTTTGTGAAATTTTTCTCATTTTCTTTTTAAAAGATTCTCACAATTTTTATATATTGTCATGCAGAACGTTTATAACCTGAGCGCAAGATGCAATTAGTATAAAAGAAACAGTATTGCACCGGTTTATAGGGAAACTACTAAATCATGGTTCAATTTTTTCCTTTACCTTGCAAAGCTCCAGTCAATCCAAAAATGTACTGAATTGTAAGCCGATGGACGAGGAAACGAGTGGTAGAGAGACGAATAAATGGTTAACCCAGCATGGAAAGAACAAAAACTTCAGAAAGAACTGAGACTTATAGCAGTGAAGGCCGCCTCATTCTTTCCATGTGAACTGATAACAGTTTAGCAAAGCGAGACAACTATTTTCTCTATAGTCAAACGTAAAACCGTCCACTGATGATCCATCGTCGTTTATTTATCATTAACTCGTTCGATTTGTGATGGTAATTTCTAGAAATGAATGGCCAGTTTGAGGCTCACACTAATTATAAGCAAATGCTAGCAAGTTATATCATAAGCCCATTTCCCAGGCTTCCCCTCAACTATAATATTAAACAAATACTCACGAAACGAAAACGTCACTCTATTGCTTTCACTGCAAAGGAAAGGAAGCAGAAGATCCATTCGGTGTAGACAATCACTCCACTCTCCCCTGGCCCGTATCTTTTCTGGATGAAAACCGCATCCTAAAATGGAAAGATATCGAATTAATTAAAGAGGAACATGGTTCGTAGTTTAAGGATAAACCGTATATGATCCGTGCCTCGAACTCTTCAAAAGTTCGGCATAAAACAAAGCAAGTGGTGGCCTGTAAGCAAGGTTCAATGTGGCGCACAAGAGTTGCAAATCGTTATGAATGCGAAAAAAATATCCATCGGGTATAAACTGGATATGAATTACCTTGGTAAAGATTCGAATGAGAAAGAATAACTCAAAGAAACCGTTCATCCACTTAAAAGTTGAAAAATTAAGAATTAACAATATTTGATCTCCCGCTCAACAATTATCTCGATCCTGATTGGCTGATAGAAATACCACCGCTGTCAGTGCAGGCGCTGTATTCTTAAATTGTCATAAATTTTGTTCTATGACGGATCACCGATTGAATACCTTTAAAATTCCTCTCCTCTTTTACGTCGACCGCGCATAATGGCGGTTTTCTCGATTTCGGAAGAATAAGCAGACGATTCGTTATGAAAATGGTTTTTTTGTGCGGTAAGACTCACGTAGTAGACAAAAAGTCATAATAAATACTAATCTTCATGTAATTTTAATCGTCAACGATGGACATCTTGTTCAATTTCAAAAATCTAATTTCAATTTTAGAATCCCAGCGGTAACAGTCTCGCGTCCCAACTCCATTACGCATATATCACTTTTCCATGCGACCTCGCCGTGATCACATCGCTCGCGTCACCAATTGTTAAAAATGGCTAAAATAAAGGTTTAAATGCATAGCAGAGGCTGTAAGCATCCCAACTCGAATTATGAATCCACCACAGAGTGTTCTGTTAACAGAAACCGCTTCGGATTCCTTAATATGAAGAGCAATGCAACAATATTTCGAGAGTCCATATGCTTGGTGCAACGTTAGCATCGGCTCAGTATGATCCGGGCTTGATATTGAAAATTAACATACGTCCCGACGTAATGGAATGTAGGTTTTCGTTCGTCGTCTCGTTTGGAAGCTATGAGTTGTCGAAAAACTCTAAGCAAATTTTGTAAACACGGTCGGAGAGCGTTCGAAAAATTTCCAATGGGACTTACCTCAATGTTTTTCTTCAACCGGCTTTCCTCACTTAAACTACGCTCCAAAGACGAATCCAATATCCTTTGTAACTGCCGAATGGTAGAAAAGCCTACATGAGCTCCGGTAACTTAGCACTTAACACAGTAATTCGTTCACAGTCTTCGAGAATTTTCAGCCACCAAGTTGACAGGGAACGGAGACGCACAACGCAACTGGATTTCAGAGCCTCGTGAACGGAATAAGGACGGGATTGATTTCAATACTTTGCAAGTGAAATTTTCTCACTTCCGTTTAAAATCACGGACGAACTTTGCTCGCAATGCATGCGTGCCGACTGACGCCGGAAAGGGAGCACCACTTCTCCCTCTATTGGCATTCCGTTTAGAATAATTTACTCATGTCAAAAAAAGACGATCTACCTTCTATTCTAAACCCTCTGTTTTAAGATTAAGACCAGGGCTGTTTCGTTTTTCCGAGAAGACGTATTGATCAGAATGTTCTTCATTTGCGAACAAGAATGAAAGGGAAAGGGGCGACGGCTTAGGGTAGCATATAAAAACAAGCAATAGTTTCCCAAGTAGATGAATGAAGGGTAAAAAATGCGAATAAAAAGTAATTTGCAGATGAATTTTATTGAAGCAATAGCGTCACATACATCATAAACGTTACATTTCATTCTAGCAATTGCATTAAAGCTAGGGTGCTCTTTCCCATTTCTAGAAGTCTGTGTGTCTGTCCGCATCCGGGAAGAAACCGTCCTGCCTGCGTTATCCTTATGCCTCTGAAATCGTTCGTTCTTCAAGTCTTCCTCCGAGGAATAACTCCTCGTATCTGGAAAGAAAGTAAAAAAGGAACGCAATATAAACTCACTGTGACATCGTCTAGCTATATTCATCATGAGAATAAAAAAAGCTTAAGCATTATATAGACAGAGCGTAGAATATCTGTCGCCATTTCAGAGCCAGTTGCTCCTGGCGAGGGCGCTTCTTCACTCTGAATTGGAAGATTTGCTGATCCTCGGTTCTTCCTGAGAAAGAATGGAACCTCCGGTGCATTTTGCAACTTCCAGTATATACTGACATTTCAAATAAATATCATTCCTTCCTTCGCTCGTCCGACAGCTATCGGTGAGATTCGGTTAAACTTGGAGGTTGTATGGATCATTGAATTGTTAAAGGGACGCACTCTCTGGATCAGCTTTGAAATAATATTGACTGGAGGTTACAGAGAACGTATGAAATCCAAACATCTTTATGAAAGGAAAGGAACGGCGTGGAAGGATGTTGATACAAAACATTTCAGTTTTTCATAATCGGTCTCTCTCACAATAAGATGACCTTGTTGCAGGAAGTTATTAAATTGGACAACTGTGGGTTCCTGTCAGGCTTTGTGTCTTAGATGCTGTGAAAGAGGAGAAAGGCTTACAGTGGTTTTGTCACCGTAACTCACCCTACAAATGTCATTTATTCTTGAAATTTGATTGAATGTTTCACTTCACGCAATCAAACGTTGGCTCCTTTCCTTTCTTAGGATATAGAATTGAAATTTTGCTGTTCTAGGAAGTTGAATAATGCACGGTCCCCTAAGGAAATCAATTATTACATTACCATAATTTTACTGGAATTCAAACAGATTTATTGCATAATTTTTCAAAGAATATTGCCTGTAGATTATTTTATTCCTATGCTTAATACATAGCCGGTAAATTGTGACATTGTTCGAGAAAGGACTGCATGACAAACACTTAATTGCCTTCATTCTGAGGAAATTGACATTTCAGTATAGCTATCGTACCAAAAGTGTTAATTGAAATGTCCTTCAAAGCTTTTTGCAGTGAACGGGAAACATGTCAATCACGTTTCAACATATTAAGTATCAATAAAAGCATCATAAAAAATATCCATCATGATTCAAATTATACAAGCTAACATTTCTGCCTTCTTTTTCTGCCGAAACATTGTGCATATGCTCCCTGTCCATCTTCCTGGAAGACCTCAACTCTCCTCTTCTAAGAGTGAGTGTCTCCTAATCAGGAGTTTTGTGAAATTTTTCTCATTTTCTTTTTAAAAGATTCTCACAATTTTTATATATTGTCATGCAGAACGTTTATAACCTGAGCGCAAGATGCAATTAGTATAAAAGAAACAGTATTGCACCGGTTTATAGGGAAACTACTAAATCATGGTTCAATTTTTTCCTTTACCTTGCAAAGCTCCAGTCAATCCAAAAATGTACTGAATTGTAAGCCGATGGACGAGGAAACGAGTGGTAGAGAGACGAATAAATGGTTAACCCAGCATGGAAAGAACAAAAACTGTAGAAAGAACTGAGACTTATAGCAGTGAAGGCCGCCTCATTCTTTCCATGTGAACTGATAACAGTTTAGCAAAGCGAGAGAACTATTTTCTCTATAGTCAAACGTAAAACCGTCCACTGATGATCCATCGTCGTTTATTTATCATTTACTCGTACGATTTGTGATGGTAATTTCTAGAAATGAATGGCCAGTTTGAGGCTCACACTAATTATAAGCAAATGCTAGCAAGTAATATCATAAGCCCATTTCCCAGGCTTCCCCTCAACTATAATATTAAACAAGTACTCACGAAACGAAAACGTCACTCTATTGCTTTCACTGCAAAGGAAAGGAAGCAGAAGATCCATTCGGTGTAGACAATCACTCCACTCTCCCCTGGCCCGTATCTTTTCTGGATGAAAACCGCATCCTAAAATGGAAAGATATCTAATTAATTAAAGAGGAACATGGTTCGTAGTTTAAGGATAAACCGTATATGATCCGTGCCTCGAACTCTTCAAAAGTTCGGCATAAAACAAAGCAAGTGGTGGCCTGTAAGCAAGGTTCAATGTGGCGCACAAGAGTTGCAAATCGTTATGAATGCGAAAAAAATATACATCGGGTATAAACTGGATATGAATTACCTTGGTAAAGATTCGAATGAGAAAGAATAACTCAAAGTATCCGTTCATCCACCTAAAAGTTGAAAAATTAAGAACTAACAATATTTGATCTCCCGCTCAACAATTATCTCGATCCTGATTGGCTGATAGAAATACCACCGCTGTCAGTGCAGGCGCTGTATTCTTAAATTGTCATAAATTTTGTTCTTTGACGGATCACCGATTGAATACCTTTAAAATTCCTCTCCTCTTTTACGTCGACCGCGCATAATGGCGGTTTTCTCGATTTCGGAAGAATAAGCAGACGATACGTTTTGAAAATGGTTTTTTTGTGCGGTAAGACTCACGTAGTAGACAAAAAGTCATAATAAATACTAATCTTCATGTAATTTTAATCGTTAACGATGGACATCTTGTTCAATTTCAAAAATCTAATTTCAATTTTAGGATCCCAGCGGTAACAGTCTCGCGTCCCAACTCCATTACGCATATATCACTTTTCCATGCGACCTCGCCGTGATCACATCGCTCGCGTCACCAATTGTTAAAAATGGCTAAAATAAAGGTTTAAATGCATAGCAGAGGCTGTAAGCATCCCAACTCGAATTATGAATCCACCACGGAGTGTTCTGTTAACAGAAACCGCTTCGGATTCCTTAATATGAAGAGCAATGAAACAATATTTCGAGAGTCCATATGCTTGGTGCAACGTTAGCATCGGCTCAGTATGATCCGGGCTTGATATTGAAAATTAACATACGTCCCGACGTAATAGAATGTAGGTTTTCGTTCGTCGTCTCGTTTGGAAGCTATGAGTTGTCGAAAAACTCTAAGCAAATTTTGTAAACACGGTCGGAGAGCGTTCGAAAAATTTCCAATGGGACTTACCTCAATGTTTTTCTTGAACCGGCTTTCCTCACTTAAACTACGCTCCAAAGACGAATCCAATATCCTTTGTAACTGCCGAATGGTAGAAAAGCCTACATGAGCTCCGGTAACTTAGCACTTAACACAGTAATTCGTTCACAGTCTTCGAGAATTTTCAGCCACCAAGTTGACAGGGAACGGAGACGCACGACGCAACTGGATTTCAGAGCCTCGTGAACGGAATAAGGACGGGATTGATTTCAATACTTTGCAAGTGAAATTTTCTCACTTCCGTTTAAAATCGCGGACGAACTTTGCTCGCAATGCATGCGTGCCGACTGACGCCGGAAAGGGAGCACCACTTCTCCCTCTATTGGCATTCCGTTTAGAATAATTTACTCATGTCAAAAAAAGACGATCTACCTTCTATTCTAAACCCTCTGTTTTAAGATTAAGACCAGGGCTGTTTCGTTTTTCCGAGAAGACGTATTGATCAGAATGTTCTTCATTTGCGAACAAGAATGAAAGGGAAAGGGGCGACGGCTTAGGGTAGCATATAAAAACAAGCAATAGTTTCCCAAGTAGATGAATGAAGGGTAAAAAATGCGAATAAAAAGTAATTTGCAGATGAATTTTATTGAAGCAATAGCGTCACATACATCATAAACGTTACATTTCATTCTAGCAATTGCATTAAAGCTAGGGTGCTCTTTCCCATTTCTAGAAGTCTGTCTGTCTGTCCGCATCCGGGAAGAAACCGTCCTGCCTGCGTTATCCTTATGCCTCTGAAATCGTTCGTTCTTCAAGTCCTCCTCCGAGGAATAACTCCTCGTATCTGGAAAGAAAGTAAAAAAGGAACGCAATATAAACTCACTGTGACATCGTCTAGCTATATTCATCATGAGAATAAAAAAAGCTTGAGCATTATATAGACAGAGCGTAGAATATCTGTCGCCATTTCAGAGCCAGTTGCTCCTGGCGAGGGCGATTCTTCACTCTGAATTGGAAGATTTGCTGATCCTCGGTTCTTCCTGAGAAAGAATGGAACCTCCGGTGCATTTTGCAACTTCCAGTATATACTGACATTTCAAATAAATATCATTCCTTCCTTCGCTCGTCCGACAGCTATCGGTGAGATTCGGTTAAACTTGGAGGTTGTATGGATCATTGAATTGTTAAAGGGACGCACTCTCTGGATCAGCTTTGAAATAATATTGACTGGAGGTTACAGAGAACGTATGAATTCCAAACATCTTTATGAAAGGAATGGAACGGCGTGGAAGGATGTTGATACAAAACATTTTAGTTTTTCATAATCGGTCTCTCTCTCAATAAGATGACCTTGTTGCAGGAAGTTAGTAAATTGGACAACTGTGGGTTCCTGTCAGGCTTTGTGTCTTAGATGCTGTGAAAGAGTGGAAAGGCTTACAGTGGTTTTGTCACCGTAACTCACCCTTGAAATGTCATTTATTGTTGAAATTTGATTGAATGTTTCACGTCACGCAATCAAACGTTGGCTCCTTTCCTTTCTTAGGATATATAATTGAAATTTTGCTGTTCTAGGAAGTTGAATAATGCACGGTCCCCTAAGGAAATCAATTATTACATTACCATAAATTTACTGGAATTCAAACAGATTTATTGCATAATTTTTCAAAGAATATTGCCTGTAGATTATTTTATTCCTATGCTTAATACATAGCCGGTAAATTGTGACATTGTTCGAGAAAGGACTGCATGACAAACACTTAATTGCCTTATTTCTGAGGAAATTGACATTTCAGTATAGCTATCGTACCAAAAGTGTTAATTGAAATGTCCTTCAAAGCTTTTTGCAGTGAACAGGAAACATGTCAATCACATTTCAACATATTAAAGTATCAATTAAAGTATCATAAAAAAATATCCATCATGATTCAAATTATACAAGCTAACATTTCTGCCTTCTTTTTCTGCCGAAACATTGTGCATATGCTCCCTGTCCATCTTCCTGGAAGACCTCAACTCTCCTCTTCTAAGAGTGAGTGTCTCCTAATCAGGAGTTCTGTGAAATTTGTCTCATTTTCTTTTTAAAAGATTCTCACAATTTTTATATATTGTCATGCAGAACGTTTATAACCTGAGCGCAAGATGCAATTAGTATAAAAGAAACAGTATTGCACCGGTTTATAGGGAAACTACTAAATCATGGTTCAATTTTTTCCTTTACCATGCAAAGCTCCAGTCAATCCAAAAATGTACTGAATTGTAAGCCGATGGACGAGGAAACGAGTGGTAGAGAGACGAATAAATGGTTAACCCAGCATGGAAAGAACAAAAACTGTAAAAAGAACTGAGACTTATAGCAGTGAAGGCCGCTTCATTCTTTCCATGTGAACTGATAACAGTTTAGCAAAGCGAGAGAACTATTTTCTCTATAGTCAAACGTAAAACCGTCCACTGATGATCCATCGTCGTTTATTTATCATTAACTCGTTCGATTTGTGATGGTAATTTCCAGAAATGAATGGCCAGTTTGAGGCTCACACTAATTATAAGCAAATGCTAGCAAGTTATATCATAAGCCCATTTCCCAGGCTTCCCCTCAACTATAATATTAAACAAATACTCACGAAACGAAAACGTCACTCTATTGCTTTCACTGCAAAGGAAAGGAAGCAGAAGATCCATTCGGTGTAGACAATCACTCCACTCTCCCCTGGCCCGTATCTTTTCTGGATGAAAACCGCCTCCTAAAATGGAAAGATATCGAATTAATTAAAGAGGAACATGTAAGGATAAACCGCATATGATCCGTGCCTCGAACTCTTCAAAAGTTCGGCATAAAACAAAGCAAGTGGTGGCTTGTAAGCAAGGTTCAATGTGGCGCACAAGAGTTGCAAATCGTTATGAATGCGAAAAAAATATACATCGGGTATAAACTGGATATGAATTACCTTGGTAAAGATTCGAATGAGAAAGAATAACTCAAAGTATCCGTTCATCCACTTAAAAGTTGAAAAATTAAGAATTAACAATATTTGATCTCCCGCTCAACAATTATCTCGATCCTGATTGGCTGATAGAAATACCACCGCTGTCAGTGCAGGCGCTGTATTCTTAAATTGTCATAAATTTAGTTCTTTGACGGATCACCGAATGAATACCTTTAAAATTCCTCTCCTCTTTTACGTCGACCGCGCATAATGGCGGTTTTCTCGATTTCGGAAGAATAAGCAGACGATACGTTATGAAAATGGTTTTTTTGTGCGGTAAGACTCACGTAGTAGACAAAAAGTCATAATAAATACTAATCTTCATGTAATTTTAATCGTTGACGATGGACATCTTGTTCAATTTCAAAAATCTAATTTCAATTTTAGAATCCCAGCGGTAACAGTCTCGCGTCCCAACTCCATTACGCATATATCACTTTTCCATGCGACCTCGCCGTGATCACATCGCTCGCGTCACCAATTGTTAAAAATGGCTAAAATAAAGGTTTAAATGCATAGCAGAGGCTGTAAGCATCCCAACTCGAATTATGAATCCACCACGGAGTGTTCTGTTAACAGAAACCGCTTCGGATTCTTTAATATGAAGAGCAATGCAACAATATTTCGAGAGTCCATATGCTTGGTGCAACGTTAGCATTGGCTCAGTATGATCCGGGCTTGATATTGAAAATTAACATACGTCCCGACGTAATGGAATGTAGGTTTTCGTTCGTCGTCTCGTTTGGAAGCTATGTGTTGTCGAAAAACTCTAAGCAAATTTTGTAAACACGGTCGGAGAGCGTTCGAAAAATTTCCAATGGGACTTACCTCAATGTTTTTCTTGAACCGGCTTTCCTCACTTAAACTACGCTCCAAAGACGAATCCACAATCCTTTGTAACTGCCGAATGGTAGAAAAGCCTGCATGAGCTCCAGTAACTTAGCACTTAACACAGTAATTCGTTCACAGTCGTCGAGAATTTTCAGCCACCAAGTTGACAGGGAACGGAGACGCACTACGCAACTGGATTTCAGAGCCTCGTGAACGGAATAAGGACGGGATTGATTTCAATACTTTGCAAGTGAAATTTTCTCACTTCTGTTTAACAGCGCGGACGAACTTTGCTCGCAATGCATGCGTGCCGACTGACGCCGGAAAGGGAGCACCACTTCTCCCTCTATTGGTATTCCGTTTAGAATAATTTACTCATGTCAAAAAAAGACGATCTACCTTCTATTCTAAACCCTCTGTTTTAAGATTAAGACCAGGGCTGTTTCGTTTTTCCGAGAAGACGTATTGATCAGAATGTTCGTCATTTGCGAACAAGAATGAAAGGGAAAGGGGCGACGGCTTAGGGTAGCATATGAAAACAAGCAATAGTTTCCCAAGTAGATGAATGAAGGGTAAAAATGCGAATAAAAAGTAATTTGCAGATGAATTTTATTGAAGCAATAGCGTCACATACATCATAAACGTTACATTTCATTCTAGCAATTGCATTAAAGCTAAGGTGCTCTTTCCCATTTCTAGAAGTCTGTGTGTCTGTCCGCATCCGGGAAGAAACCGTCCTGCCTGCGTTATCCTTATGCCTCTGAAATCGTTCGTTCTTCAAGTCCTCCTCCGAGGAATAACTCCTCGTATCTGGAAAGAAAGTAAAAAAGGAACGCAATATAAACTCACTGTGACATCGTCTAGCTATATTCATCATGAGAATAAAAAAAGCTTAAGCATTATATAGACAGAGCGTAGAATATCTGTCGCCATTTCAGAGCCAGTTGCTCCTGGCGAGGGCGCTTCTTCACTCTGAATTGGAAGATTTGCTGATCCTCGGTTCTTCCTGAGAAAGAATGGAACCTCCGGTGCATTTTGCAACTTCCAGTATATACTGACATTTCAAATAAATATCATTCCTTCCTTCGCTCGTCCGACAGCTATCGGTGAGATTCGGTTAAACTTGGAGGTTGTATGGATCATTGAATTGTTAAAGGGACGCACTCTCTGGATCAGCTTTGAAATAATATTGACTGGAGGTTACAGAGAACGTATGAAATCCAAACATCTTTATGAAAGGAAAGGAACGGCGTGGAAGGATGTTGATATAAACCATTTTAGTTTTTCATAATCGGTCTCTCTCTCAATAAGATGACCTTGTTGCAGGAAGTTAGTAAATTGGACAACTGTGGGTTCCTGTCAGGCTTTGTGTCTTAGATGCTGTGAAAGAGGAGAAAGGCTTACAGTGGTTTTGTCACCGTAACTCACCCTACAAATGTCATTTATTGTTGAAATTTTATTGAATCTTTCACGTCACGCAATCAAACGTTGGCTCCTTTCCTTTCTTAGGATATAGAATTGAAATTTTGCTGTTCTAGGAAGTTGAATAATGCACGGTCCCCTAAGGAAATCAATTATTACATTACCATAAATTTACTGGAATTCAAACAGATTTATTGCATAATTTTTCAGAAAATATTGCCTGTAGATTATTTTATTCCTATGCTTAATACATAGCCGGTAAATTGTGACATTGTTCGAGAAAGGACTGCATGACAAACACTTAATTGCCTTCATTCTGAGGAAATTGACATTTCAGTATAGCTATCGTACCAAAAGTGTTAATTGAAATGTCCTTCAAAGCTTTTTGCAGTGAACAGGAAACATGTCAATCACATTTCAACATATTAAGTATCAATAAAAGCATCATTAAAAAATATCCATCATGATTCAAATTATACAAGCTAACATATTCTGCCTTCTTTTTCTGCCGAAACATTGTGCATATGCTCCCTGTCCATCTTCCTGGAAACCTCAACTCTCCTCTTCTAAGAGTGAGTGTCTCCTAATATGGAGTTTTGTGAAATTTTTCTCATTTTCTTTTTAAAAGATTCTCACAATTTTTATATATTGTCATGCAGAACGTTTATAACCTGAGCGCAAGATGCAATTAGTATAAAAGAAACAGTATTGCACCGGTTTATAGGGAAACTACTAAATCATGGTTCAATTTTTTCCTTTACCTTGCAAAGCTCCAGTCAATCCAAAAATGTACTGAATTGTAAGCCGATGGACGAGGAAACGAGTGGTAGAGAGACGAATAAATGGTTAACCCAGCATGGCAAGAACAAAAACTGTAGAAAGAACTGAGACTTATAGCAGTGAAGGCCGCTTCATTCTTTCCATGTGAACCGATATCAGTTTAGCAAAGCGAGAGAACTATTTTCTCTATAGTCAAACGTAAAACCGTCCACTGATGATCCATCGTCGTTTATTTATCATTAACTCGTACGATTTGTGATGGTAAT
The DNA here is from genome assembly GCA_020796165.1 of Pantala flavescens. NCBI lineage: Eukaryota > Metazoa > Arthropoda > Insecta > Odonata > Libellulidae > Pantala > Pantala flavescens. The sequence goes on along the minus strand of CM036884.1, from coordinate 8,266,184 downwards.
TTCTAGAAATGAATGGCCAGTTTGAGGCTCACACTAATTATAAGCAAATGCTAGCAAGTAATATCATAAGCCCATTTCCCAGGCTTCCCCTCAACTATAATATTAAACAAGTACTCACGAAACGAAAACGTCACTCTATTGCTTTCACTGCAAAGGAAAGGAAGCAGAAGATCCATTCGGTGTAGACAATCACTCCACTCTCCCCTGGCCCGTATCTTTTCTGGATGAAAACCGCCTCCTAAAATGGAAAGATATCGAATTAATTAAAGAGGAACATTTAAGGTTAAACCGTATATGATCCGTGCCTCGAAATCTTCAAAAGTTCGGCATAAAACAAAGCAAGTGGTGGCCTGTAAGCAAGGTTCAATGTGGCGCACAAGAGTTGCAAATCGTTACGAATGCGAAAAAAATATCCATCTGGTATAAACTGGATATGAATTACCTTGGTAAAGATTCAAATGAGAAAGAATAACTCAAAGAAAACGTTCATCCACCTAAAAGTTGAAAAATTAAGAACTAACAATATTTGATCTCCCGCTCAACAATTATCTCGATCCTGATTGGCTGATAGAAATACCACCGCTGTCAGTGCAGGCGCTGTATACTTAAAGTGTCATAAATTTTGTTCTTTGACAGATCACCGATTGAATACCTTTAAAATTCCTCTCCTCTTTTACGTCGACCGCGCATAATGGCGGTTTTCTCGATTTCGGAAGAATAATCAGACGATACGTTATGAAAATGGTTTTTTTGTGCGGTAAGACTCACGTAGTAGACAAAAAGTCATAATAAATACTAATCTTCATGTAATTTTAATCGTTAACGATGGACATCTTGTTCAATTTCAAAAATCTAATTTCAATTTTAGAATCCCAGCGGTAACAGTCTCGAGTCCCAACTCCATTACGCATAAATCACTTTTCCATGCGACCTCGCCGTGATCACATCGCTCGCGTCACCAATTCTTAAAAATGGCTAAAATAAAGGTCTAAATGCATAGCAGAGGCTGTAAGCATCCCAACTCGAATTATGAATCCACCACGGAGTGTTCTGTTAACAGAAACCGCTTCGGATTCTTTAATATGAAGAGCAATGCAACAATATTTCGAGAGTCCATATGCTTGGTGCAACGTTAGCATTGGCTCAGTATGATCCGGGCTTGATATTGAAAATTAACATACGTCCCGACGTAATGGAATGTAGGTTTTCGTTCGTCATCTCGTTTGGAAGCTATGAGTTGTCGAAAAACTCTAAGCAAATTTTGTAAACACGGTCGGAGAGCGTTCGAAAAATTTCCAATGGGACTTACCTCAATGTTTTTCTTGAACCGGCTTTCCTCACTTAAACTACGCTCCAAAGACGAATCCACAATCCTTTGTAACTGCCGAATGGTAGAAAAGCCTACATGAGCTCCGGTAACTTAGCACTTAACACAGTAATTCGTTCACAGTCTTCGAGAATTTTCAGCCACCAAGTTGACAGGGAACGGAGACGCACGACGCAACTGGATTTCAGAGCCTCGTGAACGGAATAAGGACGGGATTGATTTCAATACTTTGCAAGTGAAATTTTCTCACTTCCGTTTAAAATCGCGGACGAACTTTGCTCGCAATGCATGCGTGCCGACTGACGCCGGAAAGGGAGCACCACTTCTCCCTCTATTGGCATTCCGTTTAGAATAATTTACTCATGTCAAAAAAAGACGATCTACCTTCTATTCTAAACCCTCTGTTTTAAGATTAAGACCAGGGCTGTTTCGTTTTTCCGAGAAGACGTATTGATCAGAATGTTCTTCATTTGCGAACAAGAATGAAAGGGAAAGGGGCGACGGCGTAGGGTAGCATATAAAAACAAGCAATAGTTTCCCAAGTAGATGAATGAAGGGTAAAAAATGCGAATAAAAAGTAATTTGCAGATGAATTTTATTGAAGCAATAGCGTCACATACATCATAAACGTTACATTTCATTCTAGCAATTGCATTAAAGCTAGGGTGCTCTTTCCTATTTCTAGAAGTCTGTGTGTCTGTCCGCATCCGGGAAGAAACCGTCCTGCCTGCGTTATCCTTCTGCCTCTGAAATCGTTCGTTCTTCAAGTCCTCCTCCGAGGAATAACTCCTCGTATCTAGAAAGAAAGTAAAAAAGGAACGCAATATAAACTCACTGTGACATCGTCTAGCTATATTCATCATGAGAATAAAAAAAGCTTGAGCATTATATAGACAGAGCGTAGAATATCTGTCGCCATTTCAGAGCCAGTTGCTCCTGGCGAGGGCGATTCTTCACTCTGAATTGGAAGATTTGCTGATCCTCGGTTCTTCCTGAGAAAGAATGGAACCTCCGGTGCATTTTGCAACTTCCAGTATATACTGACATTTCAAATAAATATCATTCCTTCCTTCGCTCGTCCGACAGCTATCGGTGAGATTCGGTTAAACTTGGAGGTTGTATGGATCATTGAATTGTTAAAGGGACGCACTCTCTGGATCAGCTTTGAAATAATATTGACTGGAGGTTACAGAGAACGTATGAATTCCAAACATCTTTATGAAAGGAATGGAACGGCGTGGAAGGATGTTGATACAAAACATTTTAGTTTTTCATAATCGGTCTCTCTCTCAATAAGATGACCTTGTTGCAGGAAGTTAGTAAATTGGACAACTGTGGGTTCCTGTCAGGCTTTGTGTCTTAGATGCTGTGAAAGAGGAGAAAGGCTTACAGTGGTTTTGTCACCGTAACTCACCCTTGAAATGTCATTTATTGTTGAAATTTGATTGATTGTTTCACGTCACGCAATCAAACGTTGGCTCCTTTCCTTTCTTAGGATATAGAATTGAAATTTTGCTGTTCTAGGAAGTTGAATAATGCACGGTCCCCTAAGGAAATCAATTATTACATTACCATAAATTTACTGGAATTCAAACAGATTTATTGCATAATTTTTCAAAGAATATTGCCTGTAGATTATTTTATTCCTATGCTTAATACATAGCCGGTAAATTGTGACATTGTTCGAGAAAGGACTGCATGACAAACACTTAATTGCCTTCATTCTGAGGAAATTGACATTTCAGTATAGCTATCGTACCAAAAGTGTTAATTGAAATGTCCTTCAAAGCTTTTTGCAGTGAACAGGAAACATGTCAATCACATTTCAACATATTAAAGTATCAATTAAAGTATCATAAAAAAATATCCATCATGATTCAAATTATACAAGCTAACATTTCTGCCTTCTTTTTCTGCCGAAACATTGTGCATATGCTCCCTGTCAATCTTCCTGGAAGACCTCAACTCTCCTCTTCTAAGAGTGAGTGTCTCCTAATCAGGAGTTTTGTGAAATTTGTCTCATTTTCTTTTTAAAAGATTCTCACAATTTTTATATATTGTCATGCAGAACGTTTATAACCTGAGCGCAAGATGCAATTAGTATAAAAGAAACAGTATTGCACCGGTTTATGGGGAAACTACTAAATCATGGTTCAATTTTTTCCTTTACCTTGCAAAGCTCCAGTCAATCCAAAAATGTACTGAATTGTAAGCCGATGGACGAGAAAACTAGTGGTAGAGAGACGAATAAATGGTTAACCCAGCATGGAAAGAACAAAAACTGTAAAAAGAACTGAGACTTATAGCAGTGAAGGCCGCTTCATTCTTTCCATGTGAACCGATAACAGTTTAGCAAAGCGAGAGAACTATTTTCTCTATAGTCAAACGTAAAACCGTCCACTGATGATCCATCGTCGTTTATTTATCATTAACTCGTTCGATTTGTGATGGTAATTTCTAGAAATGAATGGCCAGTTTGAGGCTCACACTAATTATAAGCAAATGCTAGCAAGTAATATCATAAGCCCATTTCCCAGGCTTCCCCTCAACTATAATATTAAACAAGTACTCACGAAACGAAAACGTCACTCTATTGCTTTCACTGCAAAGGAAAGGAAGCAGAAGATCCATTCGGTGTAGACAATCACTCCACTCTCCCCTGGCCCGTATCTTTTCTGGATGAAAACCGCATCCTAAAATGGAAAGATATCGAATTAATTAAAGAGGAACATGGTTCGAAGTTTAAGGATAAACCGTATATGATCCGTGCCTCGAACTCTTCAAAAGTTCGGCATAAAACAAAGCAAGTGGTGGCCTGTAAGCAAGGTTCAATGTGTCGCACAAGAGTTGCAAATCGTTATGAATGCGAAAAAAATATCCATCGGGTATAAACTGGATATGAATTACCTTGGTAAAGATTCGAATGAGAAAGAATAACTCAAAGAATCCGTTCATCCACCTAAAAGTTGAAAAATTAAGAATTAACAATATTTGATCTCCCGCTCAACAATTATCTCGATCCTGATTGGCTGATAGAAATACCACCGCTGTCAGTGCAGGCGCTGTATTCTTAAATTGTCATAAATTTTGTTCTTTGACGGATCACCGAATGAATACCTTTAAAATTCCTCTCCTCTTTTACGTCGACCGCGCATAATGGCGGTTTTCTCGATTTCGGAAGAATAAGCAGACGATACGTTATGAAAATGGTTTTTTTGTGCGGTAAGACTCACGTAGTAGACAAAAAGTCATAATAAATACTAATCTTCATGTAATTTTAATCGTTAACGATGGACATCTTGTTCAATTTCAAAAATCTAATTTCAATTTTAGAATCCCAGCGGTAACAGTCTCGCGTCCCAACTCCATTACGCATGTGTCACTTTTCCATGCGACCTCGCCGTGATCACATCGCTCGCGTCACCAATTGTTAAAAATGGCTAAAATAAAGGTTTAAATGCATAGCAGAGGCTGTAAGCATCCCAACTCGAATTATGAATCCACCACGGAGTGTTCTGTTAACAGAAACCGCTTCGGATTCTTTAATATGAAGAGCAATGCAACAATATTTCGAGAGTCCATATGCTTGGTGCAACGTTAGCATTGGCTCAGTATGATCCGGGCTTGATATTGAAAATTAACATACGTCCCGACGTAATGGAATGTAGGTTTTCGTTCGTCGTCTCGTTTGGAAGCTATGAGTTGTCGAAAAACTCTAAGCAAATTTTGTAAACACGGTCGGAGAGCGTTCGAAAAATTTCCAATGGGACTTACCTCAATGTTTTTCTTGAACCGGCTTTCCTCACTTAAACTACGCTCCAAAGACGAATCCACAATCCTTTGTAACTGCCGAATGGTAGAAAAGCCTGCATGAGCTCCAGTAACTTAGCACTTAACACAGTAATTCGTTCACAGTCGTCGAGAATTTTCAGCCACCAAGTTGACAGGGAACGGAGACGCACTACGCAACTGGATTTCAGAGCCTCGTGAACGGAATAAGGACGGGATTGATTTCAATACTTTGCAAGTGAAATTTTCTCACTTCCGTTTGAAATCGCGGACGAACTTTGCTCGCAATGCATGCGTGCCGACTGACGCCGGAAAGGGAGCACCACTTCTCCCTCTATTGGCATTCCGTTTAGAATAATTTACTCATGTCAAAAAAAGACGATCTACCTTCTATTCTAAACCCTCTGTTTTAAGATTAAGACCAGGGCTGTTACGTTTTTCCGAGAAGACGTATTGACCAGAATGTTCGTGATTTGCGAACAAGAATGAAAGGGAAAGGGGCGACGGCTTAGGGTAGCATATGAAAACAAGCAATAGTTTCCCAAGTAGTTGAATGAAGGGTAAAAAATGCGAATAAAAAGTAATTTGCAGATGAATTTTATTGAAGCAATAGCGTCACATACATCATAAACGTTACATTTCATTCTAGCAATTGCATTAAAACTTAGGTGCTCTTTCCCATTTCTAGAAGTCTGTCTGTCTGTCCGCAACCGGGAAGAAACCGTCCTGCCTGAGTTATCCTTATGCCTCTGAAATCGTTCGTTCTTCAAGTCCTCCTCCGAGGAATAGCTCCTCGTATCTGGAAAGAAAGTAAAAAAGGAACGCAATATAAACTCACTGTGACATCGTCTAGCTATATTCATCATGAGAATAAAAAAAGCTTAAGCATAATATAGACAGAGCGTAGAATATCTGTCGCCATTTCAGAGCCAGTTGTTCCTGGCGAGGGCGCTTCTTCACTCTGAATTGGAAGATTTGCTGATCCTCGGTTCTTCCTGACAAAGAATGGAACCTCCGATGCATTTTGCAACTTCCAGTATATACTGACATTTCAAATAAATATCATTCCTTCCTTCGCTCGTCCGACAGCTATCGGTGAGATTCGGTTAAACTTGGAGGTTGTATGGATCATTGAATTGTTAAAGGGACGCACTCTCTGGATCAGCTTTGAAATAATATTGACTGGAGGTTACAGAGAACGTATGAATTCCAAACATCTTTATGAAAGGAATGGAACGGCGTGGAAGGATGTTGATACAAAACATTTTAGATTTTCATAATCGGTCTCTCTCTCAATAAGATGACCTTGTTGCAGGAAGTTAGTAAATTGGACAACTGTGGGTTCCTGTCAAGCTTTGTGTCTTAGATGCTGTGAAAGAGGAGAAAGGCTTACAGTGGTTTTGTCACCGTAACTCACCCTACAAATGTCTTTTATTCTTGAAATTTGATTGAATGTTTCACGTCACGCAATCAAACGTTGGCTCCTTTCCTTTCTTAGGAAATAGAATTGAAATTTTGCTGTTCTAGGAAGTTGAATAATGCACGGTCCCCTAAGGAAATCAATTATTACATTACCATAAATTTACTGGAATTCAAACAGATTTATTGCATAATTTTTCAAAGAATATTGCCTGTAGATTATTTTATTCCTATGCTTAATACACAGCCGGTAAATTGTGACATTGTTCGAGAAAGGACTGCATGACAAACACTTAATTGCCTTCATTCTGAGGAAATTGACATTTCAGTATAGCTATCGTACCAAAAGTGTTAATTGAAATGTCCTTCAAAGCTTTTTGCAGTGAACAGGAAACATGTCAATCACATTTCAACATATTAAAGTATCAATTAAAGTATCATAAAAAAATATCCATCATGATTCAAATTATACAAGCTAACATTTCTGCCTTCTTTTTCTGCCGAAACATTGTGCATATGCTCCCTGTCCATCTTCCTGGAAGACCTCAACTCTCCTCTTCTAAGAGTGAGTGTCTCCTAATCAGGAGTTTTGTGAAATTTGTCTCATTTTCTTTTTAAAAGATTCTCACAATTTTTATATATTGTCATGCAGAACGTTTATAACCTGAGCGCAAGATGCAATTAGTATAAAAGAAACAGTATTGCACCGGTTTATAGGGAAACTACTAAATCATGGTTCAATTTTTTCCTTTACCTTGCAAAGCTCCAGTCAATCCAAAAATGTACTGAATTGTAAGCCGATGGACGAGGAAACGAGTGGTAGAGAGACGAATAAATGGTTAACCCAGCATGGAAAGAACAAAAACTGTAAAAAGAACTGAGACTTATAGCAGTGAAGGCCGCTTCATTCTTTCCATGTGAACTGATAACAGTTTAGCAAAGCGAGAGAACTATTTTCTCTATAGTCAAACGTAAAACCGTCCACTGATGATCCATCGTCGTTTATTTATCATTAACTCGTTCGATTTGTGATGGTAATTTCTAGAAATGAATGGCCAGTTTGAGGCTCACACTAATTATAAGCAAATGCTAGCAAGTAATATCATAAGCCCATTTCCCAGGCTTCCCCTCAACTATAATATTAAACAAGTACTCACGAAACGAAAACGTCACTCTATTGCTTTCACTGCAAAGGAAAGGAAGCAGAAGATCCATTCGGTGTAGACAATCACTCCACTCTCCCCTGGCCCGTATCTTTTCTGGATGAAAACCGCATCCTAAAATGGAAAGATATCGAATTAATTAAAGAGGAACATGGTCCGTAGTTTAAGGATAAACCGTATATGATCCGTGCCTCGAAATCTTCAAAAGTTCGGCATAAAACAAAGCAAGTGGTGGCCTGTAAGCAAGGTTCAATGTGGCGCACAAGAGTTGCAAATCGTTATGAATGCGAAAAAAATATCCATCGGGTATAAACTGGATATGAATTACCTTGGTAAAGATTCGAATGAGAAAGAATAACTCAAAGAATCCGTTCATCCACCTAAAAGTTGAAAAATTAAGAATTAACAATATTTGATCTCCCGCTCAACAATTATCTCGATCCTGATTGGCTGATAGAAATACCACCGCTGTCAGTGCAGGCGCTGTATTCTTAAATTGTCATAAATTTTGTTCTTTGACGGATCACCGATTGAATACCTTTAAAATTCCTCTCCTCTTTTACGTCGACCGCGCATAATGGCGGTTTTCTCGATTTCGGAAGAATAAGCAGACGATACGTTATGAAAATGGTTTTTTTGTGCGGTAAGACTCACGTAGTAGACAAAAAGTCATAATATATACTAATCTTCATGTAATTTTAATCGTTAACGATGGACATCTTGTTCAATTTCAAAAATCTAATTTCAATTTTAGAATCCCAGCGGTAACAGTCTCGCGTCCCAACTCCATTACGCATATATCACTTTTCCATGCGACCTCGCCGTGATCACATCGCTCGCGTCACCAATTCTTAAAAATGGCTAAAATAAAGGTTTAAATGCATAGCAGAGGCTGTAAGCATCCCAACTCGAATTATGAATCCACCACGGAGTGTTCTGTTAACAGAAACCGCTTCGGATTCTTTAATATGAAGAGCAATGCAACAATATTTCGAGAGTCCATATGCTTGGTGCAACGTTAGCATTGGCTCAGTATGATCCGGGCTTGATATTGAAAATTAACATACGTCCCGACGTAATGGAATGTAGGTTTTCGTTCGTCGTCTCGTTTGGAAGCTATGAGTTGTCGAAAAACTCTAAGCAAATTTTGTAAACACGGTCGGAGAGCGTTCGAAAAATTTCCAATGGGACTTACCTCAATGTTTTTCTTGAACCGGCTTTCCTCACTTAAACTACGCTCCAAAGACGAATCCACAATCCTTTGTAACTGCCGAATGGTAGAAAAGCCTGCATGAGCTCCAGTAACTTAGCACTTAACACAGTAATTCGTTCACAGTCTTCGAGAATTTTCAGCCACCAAGTTGACAGGGAACGGAGACGCACTACGCAACTGGATTTCAGAGCCTCGTGAACGGAATAATGACGGGATTGATTTCAATACTTTGCAAGTGAAATTTTCTCACTTCCGTTTGAAATCGCGGACGAACTTTGCTCGCAATGCATGCGTGCCGACTGACGCCGGAAAGGGAGCACCACTTCTCCCTCTATTGGCATTCCGTTTAGAATAATTTACTCATGTCAAAAAAAGACGATCTACCTTCTATTCTAAACCCTCTGTTTTAAGATTAAGACCAGGGCTGTTACGTTTTTCCGAGAAGACGTATTGACCAGAATGTTCGTGATTTGCGAACAAGAATGAAAGGGAAAGGGGCGACGGCTTAGGGTAGCATATGAAAACAAGCAATAGTTTCCCAAGTAGTTGAATGAAGGGTAAAAAATGCGAATAAAAAGTAATTTGCAGATGAATTTTATTGAAGCAATAGCGTCACATACATCATAAACGTTACATTTCATTCTAGCAATCGCATTAAAACTTAGGTGCTCTTTCCCATTTCTAGAAGTCTGTCTGTCTGTCCGCAACCGGGAAGAAACCGTCCTGCCTGAGTTATCCTTATGCCTCTGAAATCGTTCGTTCTTCAAGTCCTCCTCCGAGGAATAGCTCCTCGTATCTGGAAAGAAAGTAAAAAAGGAACGCAATATAAACTCACTGTGACATCGTCTAGCTATATTCATCATGAGAATAAAAAAAGCTTAAGCATAATATAGACAGAGCGTAGAATATCTGTCGCCATTTCAGAGCCAGTTGCTCCTGGCGAGGGCGCTTCTTCACTCTGAATTGGAAGATTTGATGATCCTCGTTTCTTCCTGAGAAAGAATGGAACCTCCGATGCATTTTGCAACTTCCAGTATATACTGACATTTCAAATAAATATCATTCCTTCCTTCGCTCGTCCGACAGCTATCGGTGAGATTCGGTTAAACTTGGAGGTTGTATGGATCATGGAATTGTTAAAGGGACGCACTCTCTGGATCAGCTTTGAAATAATATTGACTGGAGGTTACAGAGAACGTATGAAATCGAAACATCTTTATGAAAGGAAAGGAACGGCGTGGAAGGATGTTGATACAAAACATTCAGTTTTTCATAATCGGTCTCTCTCTCAATAAGATGACCTTGTTGCAGGAAGTTAGTAAATTGGACAACTGTGGGTTCCTGTCAAGCTTTGTGTCTTAGATGCTGTGAAAGAGGAGAAAGGCTTACAGTGGTTTTGTCACCGTAACTCACCCTTGAAATGTCATTTATTGTTGAAATTTGATTGATTGTTTCACGTCACGCAATCAAACGTTGGCTCCTTTCCTTTCTTAGGATATAGAATTGAAATTTTGCTGTTCTAGGAAGTTGAATAATGCACGGTCCCCTAAGGAAATCAATTATTACATTACCATAAATTTACTGGAATTCAAACAGATTTATTGCATAATTTTTCAAAGAATATTGCCTGTAGATTATTTTATTCCTATGCTTAATACATAGCCGGTAAATTGTGACATTGTTCGAGAAAGGACTGCATGACAAACACTTAATTGCCTTCATTCTGAGGAAATTGACATTTCAGTATAGCTATCGTACCAAAAGTGTTAATTGAAATGTCCTTCAAAGCTTTTTGCAGTGAACAGGAAACATGTCAATCACATTTCAACATATTAAAGTATCAATTAAAGTATCATAAAAAAATATCCATCATGATTCAAATTATACAAGCTAACATTTCTGCCTTCTTTTTCTGCCGAAACATTGTGCATATGCTCCCTGTCCATCTTCCTGGAAGACCTCAACTCTCCTCTTCTAAGAGTGAGTGTCTCCTAATCAGGAGTTTTGTGAAATTTGTCTCATTTTCTTTTTAAAAGATTCTCACAATTTTTATATATTGTCATGCAGAACGTTTATAACCTGAGCGCAAGATGCAATTAGTATAAAAGAAACAGTATTGCACCGGTTTATAGGGAAACTACTAAATCATGGTTCAATTTTTTCCTTTACCTTGCAAAGCTCCAGTCAATCCAAAAATGTACTGAATTGTAAGCCGATGGACGAGGAAACGAGTGGTAGAGAGACGAATAAATGGTTAACCCAGCATGGAAAGAACAAAAACTGTAAAAAGAACTGAGACTTATAGCAGTGAAGGCCGCTTCATTCTTTCCATGTGAACTGATAACAGTTTAGCAAAGCGAGAGAACTATTTTCTCTATAGTCAAACGTAAAACCGTCCACTGATGATCCATCGTCGTTTATTTATCATTAACTCGTTCGATTTGTGATGGTAATTTCTAGAAATGAATGGCCAGTTTGAGGCTCACACTAATTATAAGCAAATGCTAGCAAGTAATATCATAAGCCCATTTCCCAGGCTTCCCCTCAACTATAATATTAAACAAGTACTCACGAAACGAAAACGTCACTCTATTGCTTTCACTGCAAAGGAAAGGAAGCAGAAGATCCATTCGGTGTAGACAATCACTCCACTCTCCCCTGGCCCGTATCTTTTCTGGATGAAAACCGCATCCTAAAATGGAAAGATATCGAATTAATTAAAGAGGAACATGGTCCGTAGTTTAAGGATAAACCGTATATGATCCGTGCCTCGAAATCTTCAAAAGTTCGGCATAAAACAAAGCAAGTGGTGGCCTGTAAGCAAGGTTCAATGTGGCGCACAAGAGTTGCAAATCGTTATGAATGCGAAAAAAATATCCATCGGGTATAAACTGGATATGAATTACCTTGGTAAAGATTCGAATGAGAAAGAATAACTCAAAGAATCCGTTCATCCACCTAAAAGTTGAAAAATTAAGAATTAACAATATTTGATCTCCCGCTCAACAATTATCTCGATCCTGATTGGCTGATAGAAATACCACCGCTGTCAGTGCAGGCGCTGTATTCTTAAATTGTCATAAATTTTGTTCTTTGACGGATCACCGATTGAATACCTTTAAAATTCCTCTCCTCTTTTACGTCGACCGCGCATAATGGCGGTTTTCTCGATTTCGGAAGAATAAGCAGACGATACGTTATGAAAATGGTTTTTTTGTGCGGTAAGACTCACGTAGTAGACAAAAAGTCATAATATATACTAATCTTCATGTAATTTTAATCGTTAACGATGGACATCTTGTTCAATTTCAAAAATCTAATTTCAATTTTAGAATCCCAGCGGTAACAGTCTCGCGTCCCAACTCCATTACGCATATATCACTTTTCCATGCGACCTCGCCGTGATCACATCGCTCGCGTCACCAATTCTTAAAAATGGCTAAAATAAAGGTTTAAATGCATAGCAGAGGCTGTAAGCATCCCAACTCGAATTATGAATCCACCACGGAGTGTTCTGTTAACAGAAACCGCTTCGGATTCTTTAATATGAAGAGCAATGCAACAATATTTCGAGAGTCCATATGCTTGGTGCAACGTTAGCATTGGCTCAGTATGATCCGGGCTTGATATTGAAAATTAACATACGTCCCGACGTAATGGAATGTAGGTTTTCGTTCGTCGTCTCGTTTGGAAGCTATGAGTTGTCGAAAAACTCTAAGCAAATTTTGTAAACACGGTCGGAGAGCGTTCGAAAAATTTCCAATGGGACTTACCTCAATGTTTTTCTTGAACCGGCTTTCCTCACTTAAACTACGCTCCAAAGACGAATCCACAATCCTTTGTAACTGCCGAATGGTAGAAAAGCCTGCATGAGCTCCAGTAACTTAGCACTTAACACAGTAATTCGTTCACAGTCTTCGAGAATTTTCAGCCACCAAGTTGACAGGGAACGGAGACGCACTACGCAACTGGATTTCAGAGCCTCGTGAACGGAATAATGACGGGATTGATTTCAATACTTTGCAAGTGAAATTTTCTCACTTCCGTTTGAAATCGCGGACGAACTTTGCTCGCAATGCATGCGTGCCGACTGACGCCGGAAAGGGAGCACCACTTCTCCCTCTATTGGCATTCCGTTTAGAATAATTTACTCATGTCAAAAAAAGACGATCTACCTTCTATTCTAAACCCTCTGTTTTAAGATTAAGACCAGGGCTGTTACGTTTTTCCGAGAAGACGTATTGACCAGAATGTTCGTGATTTGCGAACAAGAATGAAAGGGAAAGGGGCGACGGCTTAGGGTAGCATATGAAAACAAGCAATAGTTTCCCAAGTAGTTGAATGAAGGGTAAAAAATGCGAATAAAAAGTAATTTGCAGATGAATTTTATTGAAGCAATAGCGTCACATACATCATAAACGTTACATTTCATTCTAGCAATCGCATTAAAACTTAGGTGCTCTTTCCCATTTCTAGAAGTCTGTCTGTCTGTCCGCAACCGGGAAGAAACCGTCCTGCCTGAGTTATCCTTATGCCTCTGAAATCGTTCGTTCTTCAAGTCCTCCTCCGAGGAATAGCTCCTCGTATCTGGAAAGAAAGTAAAAAAGGAACGCAATATAAACTCACTGTGACATCGTCTAGCTATATTCATCATGAGAATAAAAAAAGCTTAAGCATAATATAGACAGAGCGTAGAATATCTGTCGCCATTTCAGAGCCAGTTGCTCCTGGCGAGGGCGCTTCTTCACTCTGAATTGGAAGATTTGATGATCCTCGTTTCTTCCTGAGAAAGAATGGAACCTCCGATGCATTTTGCAACTTCCAGTATATACTGACATTTCAAATAAATATCATTCCTTCCTTCGCTCGTCCGACAGCTATCGGTGAGATTCGGTTAAACTTGGAGGTTGTATGGATCATGGAATTGTTAAAGGGACGCACTCTCTGGATCAGCTTTGAAATAATATTGACTGGAGGTTACAGAGAACGTATGAAATCGAAACATCTTTATGAAAGGAAAGGAACGGCGTGGAAGGATGTTGATACAAAACATTCAGTTTTTCATAATCGGTCTCTCTCTCAATAAGATGACCTTGTTGCAGGAAGTTAGTAAATTGGACAACTGTGGGTTCCTGTCAAGCTTTGTGTCTTAGATGCTGTGAAAGAGGAGAAAGGCTTACAGTGGTTTTGTCACCGTAACTCACCCTTGAAATGTCATTTATTGTTGAAATTTGATTGATTGTTTCACGTCACGCAATCAAACGTTGGCTCCTTTCCTTTCTTAGGATATAGAATTGAAATTTTGCTGTTCTAGGAAGTTGAATAATGCACGGTCCCCTAAGGAAATCAATTATTACATTACCATAAATTTACTGGAATTCAAACAGATTTATTGCATAATTTTTCAAAGAATATTGCCTGTAGATTATTTTATTCCTATGCTTAATACATAGCCGGTAAATTGTGACATTGTTCGAGAAAGGACTGCATGACAAACACTTAATTGCCTTCATTCTGAGGAAATTGACATTTCAGTATAGCTATCGTACCAAAAGTGTTAATTGAAATGTCCTTCAAAGCTTTTTGCAGTGAACAGGAAACATGTCAATCACATTTCAACATATTAAAGTATCAATTAAAGTATCATAAAAAAATATCCATCATGATTCAAATTATACAAGCTAACATTTCTGCCTTCTTTTTCTGCCGAAACATTGTGCATATGCTCCCTGTCCATCTTCCTGGAAGACCTCAACTCTCCTCTTCTAAGAGTGAGTGTCTCCTAATCAGGAGTTTTGTGAAATTTGTCTCATTTTCTTTTTAAAAGATTCTCACAATTTTTATATATTGTCATGCAGAACGTTTATAACCTGAGCGCAAGATGCAATTAGTATAAAAGAAACAGTATTGCACCGGTTTATAGGGAAACTACTAAATCATGGTTCAATTTTTTCCTTTACCTTGCAAAGCTCCAGTCAATCCAAAAATGTACTGAATTGTAAGCCGATGGACGAGGAAACGAGTGATAGAGAGACGAATAAATGGTTAACCCAGCATGGAAAGAACAAAAACTGTAAAAAGAACTGAGACTTATAGCAGTGAAGGCCGCTTCATTCTTTCCATGTGAACTGATAACAGTTTAGCAAAGCGAGAGAACTATTTTCTCTATAGTCAAACGTAAAACCGTCCACTGATGATCCATCGTCGTTTATTTATCATTAACTCGTTCGATTTGTGATGGTAATTTCTAGAAATGAATGGCCAGTTTGAGGCTCACACTAATTATAAGCAAATGCTAGCAAGTAATATCATAAGCCCATTTCCCAGGCTTCCCCTCAACTATAATATTAAACAAGTACTCACGAAACGAAAACGTCACTCTATTGCTTTCACTGCAAAGGAAAGGAAGCAGAAGATCCATTCGGTGTAGACAATCACTCCACTCTCCCCTGGCCCGTATCTTTTCTGGATGAAAACCGCATCCTAAAATGGAAAGATATCGAATTAATTAAAGAGGAACATGGTTCGTAGTTTAAGAATAAACCGTATATGATCCGTGCCTCGAACTCTTCAAAAGTTCGGCATAAAACAAAGCAAGTGGTGGCCTGTAAGCAAGGTTCAATGTGGCGCACAAGAGTTGCAAATCGTTATGAATGCGAAAAAAATATCCATCGGGTATAAACTGGATATGAATTACCTTGGTAAAGATTCGAATGAGAAAGAATAACTCAAAGAATCCGTTCATCCACCTAAAAGTTGAAAAATTAAGAATTAACAATATTTGATCTCCCGCTCAACAATTATCTCGATCCTGATTGGCTGATAGAAATACCACCGCTGTCAGTGCAGGCGCTGTATTCTTAAATTGTCATAAATTTTGTTCTTTGACGGATCACCGATTGAATACCTTTAAAATTCCTCTCCTCTTTTACGTCGACCGCGCATAATGGCGGTTTTCTCGATTTCGGAAGAATAAGCAGACGATACGTTATGAAAATGGTTTTTTTGTGCGGTAAGACTCACGTAGTAGACAAAAAGTCATAATAAATACTAATCTTCATGTAATTTTTATCGTCAACGATGGACATCTTGTTCATTTTCAAAAATCTAATTTCAATTTTAGAATCCCAGCGGTAACAGTCTCGCGTCCCAACTCCATTACGCATATATCACTTTTCCATGCGACCTCGCCGTGATCACATCGCTCGCGTCACCAATTGTTAAAAATGGCTAAAATAAAGGTTTAAATGCATAGCAGAGGCTGTAAGCATCCCAACTCGAATTATGAATCCACCACGGAGTGTTCTGTTAACAGAAACCGCTTCGGATTCTTTAATATGAAGAGCAATGCAACAATATTTCGAGAGTCCATATGCTTGGTGCAACGTTAGCATTGGCTCAGTATGATCCGGGCTTGATATTGAAAATTAACATACGTCCCGACGTAATGGAATGTAGGTTTTCGTTCGTCGTCTCGTTTGGAAGCTATGAGTTGTCGAAAAACTCTAAGCAAATTTTGTAAACACGGTCGGAGAGCGTTCGAAAAATTTCCAATGGGACTTACCTCAATGTTTTTCTTGAACCGGCTTTCCTCACTTAAACTACGCTCCAAAGACGAATCCACAATCCTTTGTAACTGCCGAATGGTAGAAAAGCCTGCATGAGCTCCAGTAACTTAGCACTTAACACAGTAATTCGTTCACAGTCTTCGAGAATTTTCAGCCACCAAGTTGACAGGGAACGGAGACGCACTACGCAACTGGATTTCAGAGCCTCGTGAACGGAATAATGACGGGATTGATTTCAATACTTTGCAAGTGAAATTTTCTCACTTCCGTTTGAAATCGCGGACGAACTTTGCTCGCAATGCATGCGTGCCGACTGACGCCGGAAAGGGAGCACCACTTCTCCCTCTATTGGCATTCCGTTTAGAATAATTTACTCATGTCAAAAAAAGACGATCTACCTTCTATTCTAAACCCTCTGTTTTAAGATTAAGACCAGGGCTGTTACGTTTTTCCGAGAAGACGTATTGACCAGAATGTTCGTGATTTGCGAACAAGAATGAAAGGGAAAGGGGCGACGGCTTAGGGTAGCATATGAAAACAAGCAATAGTTTCCCAAGTAGTTGAATGAAGGGTAAAAAATGCGAATAAAAAGTAATTTGCAGATGAATTTTATTGAAGCAATAGCGTCACATACATCATAAACGTTACATTTCATTCTAGCAATCGCATTAAAACTTAGGTGCTCTTTCCCATTTCTAGAAGTCTGTCTGTCTGTCCGCAACCGGGAAGAAACCGTCCTGCCTGAGTTATCCTTATGCCTCTGAAATCGTTCGTTCTTCAAGTCCTCCTCCGAGGAATAGCTCCTCGTATCTGGAAAGAAAGTAAAAAAGGAACGCAATATAAACTCACTGTGACATCGTCTAGCTATATTCATCATGAGAATAAAAAAAGCTTAAGCATAATATAGACAGAGCGTAGAATATCTGTCGCCATTTCAGAGCCAGTTGCTCCTGGCGAGGGCGCTTCTTCACTCTGAATTGGAAGATTTGATGATCCTCGTTTCTTCCTGAGAAAGAATGGAACCTCCGATGCATTTTGCAACTTCCAGTATATACTGACATTTCAAATAAATATCATTCCTTCCTTCGCTCGTCCGACAGCTATCGGTGAGATTCGGTTAAACTTGGAGGTTGTATGGATCATTAAATTGTTAAAGGGACGCACTCTCTGGATCAGCTTTGAAATAATATTGACTGGAGGTTACAGAGAACGTATGAAATCGAAACATCTTTATGAAAGGAAAGGAACGGCGTGGAAGGATGTTGATACAAAACATTTCAGTTTTTCATAATCGGTCTCTCTCTCAATAAGATGATCTTGTTGCAGGAAGTTAGTAAATTGGACAACTGTGGGTTCCTGTCAAGCTTTGTGTCTTAGATGCTGTGAAAGAGGAGAAAGGCTTACAGTGGTTTTGTCACCGTAACTCACCCTTGAAATGTCATTTATTGTTGAAATTTTATTGATTGTTTCACGTCACGCAATCAAACGTTGGCTCCTTTCCTTTCTTAGGATATAGAATTGAAATTTTGCTGTTCTAGGAAGTTGAATAATGCACGGTCCCCTAAGGAAATCAATTATTACATTACCATAAATTTACTGGAATTCAAACAGATTTATTGCATAATTTTTCAAAGAATATTGCCTGTAGATTATTTTATTCCTATGCTTAATACACAGCCGGTAAATTGTGACATTGTTCGAGAAAGGACTGCATGACAAACACTTAATTGCCTTCATTCTGAGGAAATTGACATTTCAGTATAGCTATCGTACCAAAAGTGTTAATTGAAATGTCCTTCAAAGCTTTTTGCAGTGAACAGGAAACATGTCAATCACATTTCAACATATTAAAGTATCAATTAAAGTATCATAAAAAAATATCCATCATGATTCAAATTATACAAGCTAACATTTCTGCCTTCTTTTTCTGCCGAAACATTGTGCATATGCTCCCTGTCCATCTTCCTGGAAGACCTCAACTCTCCTCTTCTAAGAGTGAGTGTCTCCTAATCAGGAGTTTTGTGAAATTTGTCTCATTTTCTTTTTAAAAGATTCTCACAATTTTTATATATTGTCATGCAGAACGTTTATAACCTGAGCGCAAGATGCAATTAGTATTAAAGAAACAGTATTGCACCGGTTTATAGGGAAACTACTAAATCATGGTTCAATTTTTTCCTTTACCTTGCAAAGCTCCAGTCAATCCAAAAATGTACTGAATTGTAAGCCGATGGACGAGGAAACGAGTGATAGAGAGACGAATAAATGGTTAACCCAGCATGGAAAGAACAAAAACTGTAAAAAGAACTGAGACTTATAGCAGTGAAGGCCGCTTCATTCTTTCCATGTGAACTGATAACAGTTTAGCAAAGCGAGAGAACTATTTTCTCTATAGTCAAACGTAAAACCGTCCACTGATGATCCATCGTCGTTTATTTATCATTAACTCGTTCGATTTGTGATGGTAATTTCTAGAAATGAATGGCCAGTTTGAGGCTCACACTAATTATAAGCAAATGCTAGCAAGTAATATCATAAGCCCATTTCCCAGGCTTCCCCTCAACTATAATATTAAACAAGTACTCACGAAACGAAAACGTCACTCTATTGCTTTCACTGCAAAGGAAAGGAAGCAGAAGATCCATTCGGTGTAGACAATCACTCCACTCTCCCCTGGCCCGTATCTTTTCTGGATGAAAACCGCCTCCTAAAATGGAAAGATATCGAATTAATTAAAGAGGAACATGGTTCGTAGTTTAAGGATAAACCGTATATGATCCGTGCCTCGAACTCTTCAAAAGTTCGGCATAAAACAAAGCAAGTGGTGGCCTGTAAGCAAGGTTCAATGTGGCGCACAAGAGTTGCAAATCGTTATGAATGCGAAAAAAATATCCATCGGGTATAAACTGGATATGAATTACCTTGGTAAAGATTCCAATGAGAAAGAATAACTCAAAGAAACCGTTCATCCACTTAAAAGTTGAAAAATTAAGAACTAACAATATTTGATGTCCCGCTCAACAATTATCTCGATCCTGATTGGCTGATAGAAATACCACCGCTGTCAGTGCAGGCGCTGTATTCTTAAATTGTCATAAATTTTGTTCTTTGACGGATCACCGATTGAATACCTTTAAAATTCCTCTCCTCTTTTACGTCGACCGCGCATAATGGCGGTTTTCTCGATTTCGGAAGAATAAGCAGACGATACGTTATGAAAATGGTTTTTTTGTGCGGTAAGACTCACGTAGTAGACAAAAAGTCATAATAAATACTAATCTTCATGTAATTTTAATCGTTAACGATGGACATCTTGTTCAATTTCAAAAATCTAATTTCAATTTTAGAATCCCAGCGGTAACAGTCTCGAGTCCCAACTCCATTACGCATATATCACTTTTCCATGCGACCTCGCCGTGATCACATCGCTCGCGTCACCAATTGTTAAAAATGGCTAAAATAAAGGTTTAAATGCATAGCAGAGGCTGTAAGCATCCCAACTCGAATTATGAATCCACCACGGAGTGTTCTGTTAACAGAAACCGCTTCGGATTCTTTAATATGAAGAGCAATGCAACAATATTTCGAGAGTCCATATGCTTGGTGCAACGTTAGCATTGGCTCAGTATGATCCGGGCTTGATATTGAAAATTAACATACGTCCCGACGTAATGGAATGTAGGTTTTCGTTCGTCGTCTCGTTTGGAAGCTATGAGTTGTCGAAAAACTCTAAGCAAATTTTGTAAACACGGTCGGAGAGCGTTCGAAAAATTTCCAATGGGACTTACCTCAATGTTTTTCTTGAACCGGCTTTCCTCACTTAAACTACGCTCCAAAGACGAATCCACAATCCTTTGTAACTGCCGAATGGAAGAAAAGCCTGCATGAGCTCCAGTAACTTAGCACTTAACACAGTAATTCGTTCACAGTCTTCGAGAATTTTCAGCCACCAAGTTGACAGGGAACGGAGACGCACTACGCAACTGGATTTCAGAGCCTCGTGAACGGAATAAGGACGGGATTGATTTCAATACTTTGCAAGTGAAATTTTCTCACTTCCGTTTGAAATCGCGGACGAACTTTGCTCGCAATGCATGCGTGCCGACTGACGCCGGAAAGGGAGCACCACTTCTCCCTCTATTGGCATTCCGTTTAGAATAATTTACTCATGTCAAAAAAAGACGATCTACCTTCTATTCTAAACCCTCTGTTTTAAGATTAAGACCAGGGCTGTTACGTTTTTCCGAGAAGACGTATTGACCAGAATGTTCGTGATTTGCGAACAAGAATGAAAGGGAAAGGGGCGACGGCTTAGGGTAGCATATGAAAACAAGCAATAGTTTCCCAAGTAGTTGAATGAAGGGTAAAAAATGCGAATAAAAAGTAATTTGCAGATGAATTTTATTGAAGCAATAGCGTCACATACATCATAAACGTTACATTTCATTCTAGCAATCGCATTAAAACTTAGGTGCTCTTTCCCATTTCTAGAAGTCTGTCTGTCTGTCCGCAACCGGGAAGAAACCGTCCTGCCTGAGTTATCCTTATGCCTCTGAAATCGTTCGTTCTTCAAGTCCTCCTCCGAGGAATAGCTCCTCGTATCTGGAAAGAAAGTAAAAAAGGAACGCAATATAAACTCACTGTGACATCGTCTAGCTATATTCATCATGAGAATAAAAAAATCTTAAGCATAATATAGACAGAGCGTAGAATATCTGTCGCCATTTCAGAGCCAGTTGTTCCTGGCGAGGGCGCTTCTTCACTCTGAATTGGAAGATTTGCTGATCCTCGGTTCTTCCTGAGAAAGAATGGAACCTCCGATGCATTTTGCAACTTCCAGTATATACTGACATTTCAAATAAATATCATTCCTTCCTTCGCTCGTCCGACAGCTATCGGTGAGATTCGGTTAAACTTGGAGGTTGTATGGATCATGGAATTGTTAAAGGGACGCACTCTCTGGATCAGCTTTGAAATAATATTGACTGGAGGTTACAGAGAACGTATGAAATCGAAACATCTTTATGAAAGGAAAGGAACGGCGTGGAAGGATGTTGATACAAAACATTTCAGTTTTTCATAATCGGTCTCTCTCTCAATAAGATGACCTTGTTGCAGGAAGTTAGTAAATTGGACAACTGTGGGTTCCTGTCAAGCTTTGTGCCTTAGATGCTGTGAAAGAGGAGAAAGGCTTACAGTGGTTTTGTCACCGTAACTCACCCTTGAAATGTCATTTATTGTTGAAATTTGATTGAATGTTTCACGTCACGCAATCAAACGTTGGCTCCTTTCCTTTCTTAGGATATAGAATTGAAATTTTGCTGTTCTAGGAAGTAGAATAATGCACGGTCCCCTAAGGAAATCAATTATTACATTACCATAAATTTACTGGAATTCAAACAGATTTATTGCATAATTTTTCAAAGAATATTGCCTGTAGATTATTTTATTCCTATGCTTAATACATAGCCGGTAAATTGTCACATTGTTCGAGAAAGGACTGCATGACAAACACTTAATTGCCTTCATTCTGAGGAAATTGACATTTCAGTATAGCTATCGTACCAAAAGTGTTAATTGAAATGTCCTTCAAAGCTTTTTGCAGTGAACAGGAAACATGTCAATCACATTTCAACATATTAAAGTATCAATTAAAGTATCATAAAAAAATATCCATCATGATTCAAATTATACAAGCTAACATTTCTGCCTTCTTTTTCTGCCGAAACATTGTGCATATGCTCCCTGTCCATCTTCCTGGAAGACCTCAACTCTCCTCTTCTAAGAGTGAGTGTCTCCTAATCAGGAGTTTTGTGAAATTTGTCTCATTTTCTTTTTAAAAGATTATCACAATTTTTATATATTGTCATGCAGAACGTTTATAACCTGAGCGCAAGATGCAATTAGTATAAAAGAAACAGTATTGCACCGGTTTATAGGGAAACTACTAAATCATGGTTCAATTTTTTCCTTTACCTTGCAAAGCTCCAGTCAATCCAAAAATGTACTGAATTGTAAGCCGATGGACGAGGAAACGAGTGGTAGAGAGACGAATAAATGGTTGACCCAGCATGGAAAGAACAAAAACTGTAAAAAGAACTGAGACTTATAGCAGTGAAGGCCGCTTCATTCTTTCCATGTGAACTGATAACAGTTTAGCAAAGCGAGAGAACTATTTTCTCTATAGTCAAACGTAAAACCGTCCACTGATGATCCATCGTCGTTTATTTATCATTAACTCGTTCGATTTGTGATGGTAATTTCTAGAAATGAATGGCCAGTTTGAGGCTCACACTAATTATAAGCAAATGCTAGCAAGTAATATCATAAGCCCATTTCCCAGGCTTCCCCTCAACTATAATATTAAACAAGTACTCACGAAACGAAAACGTCACTCTATTGCTTTCACTGCAAAGGAAAGGAAGCAGAAGATCCATTCGGTGTAGACAATCACTCCACTCTCCCCTGGCCCGTATCTTTTCTGGATGAAAACCGCATCCTAAAATGGAAAGATATCGAATTAATTAAAGAGGAACATGGTCCGTAGTTTAAGGATAAACCGTATATGATCCGTGCCTCGAACTCTTCAAAAGTTCGGCATAAAACAAAGCAAGTGGTGGCCTGTAAGCAAGGTTCAATGTGGCGCACAAGAGTTGCAAATCGTTATGAATGCGAAAAAAATATCCATCGGGTATAAACTGGATATGAATTACCTTGGTAAAGATTCGAATGAGAAAGAATAACTCAAAGAATCCGTTCATCCACCTAAAAGTTGAAAAATTAAGAATTAACAATATTTGATCTCCCGCTCAACAATTATCTCGATCCTGATTGGCTGATAGAAATACCACCGCTGTCAGTGCAGGCGCTGTATTCTTAAATTGTCATAAATTTTGTTCTTTGACGGATCACCGATTGAATACCTTTAAAATTCCTCTCCTCTTTTACGTCGACCGCGCATAATGGCGGTTTTCTCGATTTCGGAAGAATAAGCAGACGATACGTTATGAAAATGGTTTTTTTGTGCGGTAAGACTCACGTAGTAGACAAAAAGTCATAATATATACTAATCTTCATGTAATTTTAATCGTTAACGATGGACATCTTGTTCAATTTCAAAAATCTAATTTCAATTTTAGAATCCCAGCGGTAACAGTCTCGCGTCCCAACTCCATTACGCATATATCACTTTTCCATGCGACCTCGCCGTGATCACATCGCTCGCGTCACCAATTCTTAAAAATGGCTAAAATAAAGGTTTAAATGCATAGCAGAGGCTGTAAGCATCCCAACTCGAATTATGAATCCACCACGGAGTGTTCTGTTAACAGAAACCGCTTCGGATTCTTTAATATGAAGAGCAATGCAACAATATTTCGAGAGTCCATATGCTTGGTGCAACGTTAGCATTGGCTCAGTATGATCCGGGCTTGATATTGAAAATTAACATACGTCCCGACGTAATGGAATGTAGGTTTTCGTTCGTCGTCTCGTTTGGAAGCTATGAGTTGTCGAAAAACTCTAAGCAAATTTTGTAAACACGGTCGGAGAGCGTTCGAAAAATTTCCAATGGGACTTACCTCAATGTTTTTCTTGAACCGGCTTTCCTCACTTAAACTACGCTCCAAAGACGAATCCACAATCCTTTGTAACTGCCGAATGGTAGAAAAGCCTGCATGAGCTCCAGTAACTTAGCACTTAACACAGTAATTCGTTCACAGTCTTCGAGAATTTTCAGCCACCAAGTTGACAGGGAACGGAGACGCACTACGCAACTGGATTTCAGAGCCTCGTGAACGGAATAATGACGGGATTGATTTCAATACTTTGCAAGTGAAATTTTCTCACTTCCGTTTGAAATCGCGGACGAACTTTGCTCGCAATGCATGCGTGCCGACTGACGCCGGAAAGGGAGCACCACTTCTCCCTCTATTGGCATTCCGTTTAGAATAATTTACTCATGTCAAAAAAAGACGATCTACCTTCTATTCTAAACCCTCTGTTTTAAGATTAAGACCAGGGCTGTTACGTTTTTCCGAGAAGACGTATTGACCAGAATGTTTGTGATTTGCGAACAAGAATGAAAGGGAAAGGGGCGACGGCTTAGGGTAGCATATGAAAACAAGCAATAGTTTCCCAAGTAGTTGAATGAAGGGTAAAAAATGCGAATAAAAAGTAATTTGCAGATGAATTTTATTGAAGCAATAGCGTCACATACATCATAAACGTTACATTTCATTCTAGCAATCGCATTAAAACTTAGGTGCTCTTTCCCATTTCTAGAAGTCTGTCTGTCTGTCCGCAACCGGGAAGAAACCGTCCTGCCTGAGTTATCCTTATGCCTCTGAAATCGTTCGTTCTTCAAGTCCTCCTCCGAGGAATAGCTCCTCGTATCTGGAAAGAAAGTAAAAAAGGAACGCAATATAAACTCACTGTGACATCGTCTAGCTATATTCATCATGAGAATAAAAAAAGCTTAAGCATAATATAGACAGAGCGTAGAATATCTGTCGCCATTTCAGAGCCAGTTGCTCCTGGCGAGGGCGCTTCTTCACTCTGAATTGGAAGATTTGATGATCCTCGTTTCTTCCTGAGAAAGAATGGAACCTCCGATGCATTTTGCAACTTCCAGTATATACTGACATTTCAAATAAATATCATTCCTTCCTTCGCTCGTCCGACAGCTATCGGTGAGATTCGGTTAAACTTGGAGGTTGTATGGATCATGGAATTGTTAAAGGGACGCACTCTCTGGATCAGCTTTGAAATAATATTGACTGGAGGTTACAGAGAACGTATGAAATCGAAACATCTTTATGAAAGGAAAGGAACGGCGTGGAAGGATGTTGATACAAAACATTCAGTTTTTCATAATCGGTCTCTCTCTCAATAAGATGACCTTGTTGCAGGAAGTTAGTAAATTGGACAACTGTGGGTTCCTGTCAAGCTTTGTGTCTTAGATGCTGTGAAAGAGGAGAAAGGCTTACAGTGGTTTTGTCACCGTAACTCACCCTTGAAATGTCATTTATTGTTGAAATTTGATTGAATGTTTCACGTCACGCAATCAAACGTTGGCTCCTTTCCTTTCTTAGGATATAGAATTGAAATTTTGCTGTTCTAGGAAGTTGAATAATGCACGGTCCCCTAAGGAAATCAATTATTACATTACCATAAATTTACTGGAATTCAAACAGATTTATTGCATAATTTTTCAAAGAATATTGCCTGTAGATTATTTTATTCCTATGCTTAATACATAGCCGGTAAATTGTGACATTGTTCGAGAAAGGACTGCATGACAAACACTTAATTGCCTTCATTCTGAGGAAATTGACATTTCAGTATAGCTATCGTACCAAAAGTGTTAATTGAAATGTCCTTCAAAGCTTTTTGCAGTGAACAGGAAACATGTCAATCACATTTCAACATATTAAAGTATCAATTAAAGTATCATAAAAAAATATCCATCATGATTCAAATTATACAAGCTAACATTTCTGCCTTCTTTTTCTGCAGTAACATTGTGCATATGCTCCCTGTCCATCTTCCTGGAAGACCTCAACTCTCCTCTTCTAAGAGTGAGTGTCTCCTAATCAGGAGTTTTGTGAAATTTGTCTCATTTTCTTTTTAAAAGATTCTCACAATTTTTATATATTGTCATGCAGAACGTTTATAACCTGAGCGCAAGATGCAATTAGTATAAAAGAAACAGTATTGCACCGGTTTATAGGGAAACTACTAAATCATGGTTCAATTTTTTCCTTTACCTTGCAAAGCTCCAGTCAATCCAAAAATGTACTGAATTGTAAGCCGATGGACGAGGAAACGAGTGATAGAGAGACGAATAAATGGTTAACCCAGCATGGAAAGAACAAAAACTGTAAAAAGAACTGAGACTTATAGCAGTGAAGGCCGCTTCATTCTTTCCATGTGAACTGATAACAGTTTAGCAAAGCGAGAGAACTATTTTCTCTATAGTCAAACGTAAAACCGTCCACTGATGATCCATCGTCGTTTATTTATCATTAACTCGTTCGATTTGTGATGGTAATTTCTAGAAATGAATGGCCAGTTTGAGGCTCACACTAATTATAAGCAAATGCTAGCAAGTAATATCATAAGCCCATTTCCCAGGCTTCCCCTCAACTATAATATTAAACAAGTACTCACGAAACGAAAACGTCACTCTATTGCTTTCACTGCAAAGGAAAGGAAGCAGAAGATCCATTCGGTGTAGACAATCACTCCACTCTCCCCTGGCCCGTATCTTTTCTGGATGAAAACCGCATCCTAAAATGGAAAGATATCGAATTAATTAAAGAGGAACATGGTTCGTAGTTTAAGAATAAACCGTATATGATCCGTGCCTCGAACTCTTCAAAAGTTCGGCATAAAACAAAGCAAGTGGTGGCCTGTAAGCAAGGTTCAATGTGGCGCACAAGAGTTGCAAATCGTTATGAATGCGAAAAAAATATCCATCGGGTATAAACTGGATATGAATTACCTTGGTAAAGATTCGAATGAGAAAGAATAACTCAAAGAATCCGTTCATCCACCTAAAAGTTGAAAAATTAAGAATTAACAATATTTGATCTCCCGCTCAACAATTATCTCGATCCTGATTGGCTGATAGAAATACCACCGCTGTCAGTGCAGGCGCTGTATTCTTAAATTGTCATAAATTTTGTTCTTTGACGGATCACCGATTGAATACCTTTAAAATTCCTCTCCTCTTTTACGTCGACCGCGCATAATGGCGGTTTTCTCGATTTCGGAAGAATAATCAGACGATACGTTATGAAAATGGTTTTTTTGTGCGGTAAGACTCACGTAGTAGACAAAAAGTCATAATAAATACTAATCTTCATGTAATTTTAATCGTTAACGATGGACATCTTGTTCAATTTCAAAAATCTAATTTCAATTTTAGAATCCCAGCGGTAACAGTCTCGAGTCCCAACTCCATTACGCATAAATCACTTTTCCATGCGACCTCGCCGTGATCACATCGCTCGCGTCACCAATTCTTAAAAATGGCTAAAATAAAGGTCTAAATGCATAGCAGAGGCTGTAAGCATCCCAACTCGAATTATGAATCCACCACGGAGTGTTCTGTTAACAGAAACCGCTTCGGATTCTTTAATATGAAGAGCAATGCAACAATATTTCGAGAGTCCATATGCTTGGTGCAACGTTAGCATTGGCTCAGTATGATCCGGGCTTGATATTGAAAATTAACATACGTCCCGACGTAATGGAATGTAGGTTTTCGTTCGTCATCTCGTTTGGAAGCTATGAGTTGTCGAAAAACTCTAAGCAAATTTTGTAAACACGGTCGGAGAGCGTTCGAAAAATTTCCAATGGGACTTACCTCAATGTTTTTCTTGAACCGGCTTTCCTCACTTAAACTACGCTCCAAAGACGAATCCACAATCCTTTGTAACTGCCGAATGGTAGAAAAGCCTGCATGAGCTCCAGTAACTTAGCACTTAACACGGTAATTCGTTCACAGTCGTCGAGAATTTTCAGCCACCAAGTTGACAGGGAACGGAGACGCACTACACAACTGGATTTCAGAGCCTCGTGAACGGAATAAGGACGGGATTGATTTCAATACTTTGCAAGTGAAATTTTCTCACTTCCGTTTGAAATCGCGGACGAACTTTGCTCGCAATGCATGCGTGCCGACTGACGCCGGAAAGGGAGCACCACTTCTCCCTCTATTGGCATTCCGTTTAGAATAATTTACTCATGTCAAAAAAAGACGATCTACCTTCTATTCTAAACCCTCTGTTTTAAGATTAAGACCAGGGCTGTTACGTTTTTCCGAGAAGACGTATTGACCAGAATGTTCGTGATTTGCGAACAAGAATGAAAGGGAAAGGGGCGACGGCTTAGGGTAGCATATGAAAACAAGCAATAGTTTCCCAAGTAGTTGAATGAAGGGTAAAAAATGCGAATAAAAAGTAATTTGCAGATGAATTTTATTGAAGCAATAGCGTCACATACATCATAAACGTTACATTTCATTCTAGCAATCGCATTAAAACTTAGGTGCTCTTTCCCATTTCTAGAAGTCTGTCTGTCTGTCCGCAACCGGGAAGAAACCGTCCTGCCTGAGTTATCCTTATGCCTCTGAAATCGTTCGTTCTTCAAGTCCTCCTCCGAGGAATAACTCCTCGTATCTGGAAAGAAAGGAAAAAAGGAACGCAATATAAACTCACTGTGACATCGTCTAGCTATATTCATCATGAGAATAAAAAAAGCTTGAGCATTATATAGACAGAGCGTAGAATATCTGTCGCCATTTCAGAGCCAGTTGCTCCTGGCGAGGGCGCTTCTTCACTCTGAATTGGAAGATTTGATGATCCTCGTTTCTTCCTGAGAAAGAATGGAACCTCCGATGCATTTTGCAAATTCCAGTATATACTGACATTTCAAATAAATATCATTCCTTCCTTCGCTCGTCCGACAGCTATCGGTGAGATTCGGTTAAACTTGGAGGTTGTATGGATCATGGAATTGTTAAAGGGACGCACTCTCTGGATCAGCTTTGAAATAATATTGACTGGAGGTTACAGAGAACGTATGAAATCGAAACATCTTTATGAAAGGAAAGGAACGGCGTGGAAGGATGTTGATACAAAACATTTCAGTTTTTCATAATCGGTCTCTCTCTCAATAAGATGACCTTGTTGCAGGAAGTTAGTAAATTGGACAACTGTGGGTTCCTGTCAGGCTTTGTGTCTTAGATGCTGTGAAAGAGGAGAAAGGCTTACAGTGGTTTTGTCACCGTAACTCACCCTTGAAATGTCATTTATTGTTGAAATTTGATTGAATGTTTCACGTCACGCAATCAAACGTTGGCTCCTTTCCTTTCTTAGGAAATAGAATTGAAATTTTGCTGTTCTAGGAAGTTGAATAATGCACGGTCCCCTAAGGAAATCAATTATTACATTACCATAAATTTACTGGAATTCAAACAGATTTATTGCATAATTTTTCAAAGAATATTGCCTGTAGATTATTTTATTCCTATGCTTAATACATAGCCGGTAAATTGTGACATTGTTCGAGAAAGGACTGCATGACAAACACTTAATTGCCTTCATTCTGAGGAAATTGACATTTCAGTATAGCTATCGTACCAAAAGTGTTAATTGAAATGTCCTTCAAAGCTTTTTGCAGTGAACAGGAAACATGTTAATCACATTTCAACATATTAAAGTATCAATTAAAGTATCATAAAAAAATATCCATCATGATTCAAATTATACAAGCTAACATTTCTGCCTTCTTTTTCTGCCGAAACATTGTGCATATGCTCCCTGTCCATCTTCCTGGAAGACCTCAACTCTCCTCTTCTAAGAGTGAGTGTCTCCTAATCAGGAGTTTTGTGAAATTTGTCTCATTTTCTTTTTAAAAGATTCTCACAATTTTTATATATTGTCATGCAGAACGTTTATAACCTGAGCGCAAGATGCAATTAGTATAAAAGAAACAGTATTGCACCGGTTTATAGGGAAACTACTAAATCATGGTTCAATTTTTTCCTTTACCTTGCAAAGCTCCAGTCAATCCAAAAATGTACTGAATTGTAAGCCGATGGACGAGGAAACGAGTGATAGAGAGACGAATAAATGGTTAACCCAGCATGGAAAGAACAAAAACTGTAAAAAGAACTGAGACTTATAGCAGTGAAGGCCGCTTCATTCTTTCCATGTGAACTGATAACAGTTTAGCAAAGCGAGAGAACTATTTTCTCTATAGTCAAACGTAAAACCGTCCACTGATGATCCATCGTCGTTTATTTATCATTAACTCGTTCGATTTGTGATGGTAATTTCTAGAAATGAATGGCCAGTTTGAGGCTCACACTAATTATAAGCAAATGCTAGCAAGTAATATCATAAGCCCATTTCCCAGGCTTCCCCTCAACTATAATATTAAACAAGTACTCACGAAACGAAAACGTCACTCTATTGCTTTCACTGCAAAGGAAAGGAAGCAGAAGATCCATTCGGTGTAGACAATCACTCCACTCTCCCCTGGCCCGTATCTTTTCTGGATGAAAACCGCATCCTAAAATGGAAAGATATCGAATTAATTAAAGAGGAACATGGTTCGTAGTTTAAGGATAAACCGTATATGATCCGTGCCTCGAACTCTTCAAAAGTTCGGCATAAAACAAAGCAAGTGGTGGCCTGTAAGCAAGGTTCAATGTGGCGCACAAGAGTTGCAAATCGTTATGAATGCGAAAAAAATATCCATCGGGTATAAACTGGATATGAATTACCTTGGTAAAGATTCGAATGAGAAAGAATAACTCAAAGAATCCGTTCATCCACCTAAAAGTTGAAAAATTAAGAATTAACAATATTTGATCTCCCGCTCAACAATTATCTCGATCCTGATTGGCTGATAGAAATACCACCGCTGTCAGTGCAGGCGCTGTATTCTTAAATTGTCATAAATTTTGTTCTTTGACGGATCACCGATTGAATACCTTTAAAATTCCTCTCCTCTTTTACGTCGACCGCGCATAATGGCGGTTTTCTCGATTTCGGAAGAATAATCAGACGATACGTTATGAAAATGGTTTTTTTGTGCGGTAAGACTCACGTAGTAGACAAAAAGTCATAATAAATACTAATCTTCATGTAATTTTAATCGTTAACGATGGACATCTTGTTCAATTTCAAAAATCTAATTTCAATTTTAGAATCCCAGCGGTAACAGTCTCGAGTCCCAACTCCATTACGCATAAATCACTTTTCCATGCGACCTCGCCGTGATCACATCGCTCGCGTCACCAATTCTTAAAAATGGCTAAAATAAAGGTCTAAATGCATAGCAGAGGCTGTAAGCATCCCAACTCGAATTATGAATCCACCACGGAGTGTTCTGTTAACAGAAACCGCTTCGGATTCTTTAATATGAAGAGCAATGCAACAATATTTCGAGAGTCCATATGCTTGGTGCAACGTTAGCATTGGCTCAGTATGATCCGGGCTTGATATTGAAAATTAACATACGTCCCGACGTAATGGAATGTAGGTTTTCGTTCGTCATCTCGTTTGGAAGCTATGAGTTGTCGAAAAACTCTAAGCAAATTTTGTAAACACGGTCGGAGAGCGTTCGAAAAATTTCCAATGGGACTTGCCTCAATGTTTTTCTTGAACCGGCTTTCCTCACTTAAACTACGCTCCAAAGACGAATCCACAATCCTTTGTAACTGCCGAATGGTAGAAAAGCCTGCATGAGCTCCAGTAACTTAGCACTTAACACAGTAATTCGTTCACAGTCGTCGAGAATTTTCAGCCACCAAGTTGACAGGGAACGGAGACGCACTACGCAACTGGATTTCAGAGCCTCGTGAACGGAATAAGGACGGGATTGATTTCAATACTTTGCAAGTGAAATTTTCTCACTTCCGTTTGAAATCGCGGACGAACTTTGCTCGCAATGCATGCGTGCCGACTGACGCCGGAAAGGGAGCACCACTTCTCCCTCTATTGGCATTCCGTTTAGAATAATTTACTCATGTCAAAAAAAGACGATCTACCTTCTATTCTAAACCCTCTGTTTTAAGATTAAGACCAGGGCTGTTACGTTTTTCCGAGAAGACGTATTGACCAGAATGTTCGTGATTTGCGAACAAGAATGAAAGGGAAAGGGGCGACGGCTTAGGGTAGCATATGAAAACAAGCAATAGTTTCCCAAGTAGTTGAATGAAGGGTAAAAAATGCGAATAAAAAGTAACTTGTATATGAATTTTATTGAAGCAATAGCGTCACATACATCATAAACGTTACATTTCATTCTAGCAATTGCTTAAAACTTAGGTGCTCTTTCCCATTTCTAGAAGTCTGTCTGTCTGTCCGCAACCGGGAAGAAACCGTCCTGCCTGAGTTATCCTTATGCCTCTGAAATCGTTCGTTCTTCAAGTCCTCCTCCGAGGAATAACTCCTCGTATCTGGAAAGAAAGTAAAAAAGGAACGCAATATAAACTCACTGTGACATCGTCTAGCTATATTCATCATGAGAATAAAAAAAAGCTTAAGCATAATATAGACAGAGCGTAGAATATCTGTCGCCATTTCAGAGCCAGTTGCTCCTGGCGAGGGCGCTTCTTCACTCTG
Organism: Pantala flavescens; assembly: GCA_020796165.1. Classification (NCBI taxonomy): domain Eukaryota; kingdom Metazoa; phylum Arthropoda; class Insecta; order Odonata; family Libellulidae; genus Pantala; species Pantala flavescens. The sequence continues at coordinate 8,233,563 of CM036884.1, read as the reverse complement.
AATTGGAGGATTTGATGATCCTCGTTTCTTCCTGAGAAAGAATGGAACCTCCGATGCATTTTGCAACTTCCAGTATATACTGACATTTCAAATAAATATCATTCCTTCCTTCGCTCGTCCGACAGCTATCGGTGAGATTCGGTTAAACTTGGAGGTTGTATGGATCATGGAATTGTTAAAGGGACGCACTCTCTGGATCAGCTTTGAAATAATATTGACTGGAGGTTACAGAGAACGTATGAAATCGAAACATCTTTATGAAAGGAAAGGAACGGCGTGGAAGGATGTTGATACAAAACATTTCAGTTTTTCATAATCGGTCTCTCTCTCAATAAGATGACCTTGTTGCAGGAAGTTAGTAAATTGGACAACTGTGGGTTCCTGTCAAGCTTTGTGTCTTAGATGCTGTGAAAGAGGAGAAAGGCTTACAGTGGTTTTGTCACCGTAACTCACCCTTGAAATGTCATTTATTGTTGAAATTTGATTGATTGTTTCACGTCACGCAATCAAACGTTGGCTCCTTTCCTTTCTTAGGAAATAGAATTGAAATTTTGCTGTTCTAGGAAGTTGAATAATGCACGGTCCCCTAAGGAAATCAATTATTACATTACCATAAATTTACTGGAATTCAAACAGATTTATTGCATAATTTTTCAAAGAATATTGCCTGTAGATTATTTTATTCCTATGCTTAATACATAGCCGGTAAATTGTGACATTGTTCGAGAAAGGACTGCATGACAAACACTTAATTGCCTTCATTCTGAGGAAATTGACATTTCAGTATAGCTATCGTACCAAAAGTGTTAATTGAAATGTCCTTCAAAGCTTTTTGCAGTGAACAGGAAACATGTTAATCACATTTCAACATATTAAAGTATCAATTAAAGTATCATAAAAAAATATCCATCATGATTCAAATTATACAAGCTAACATTTCTGCCTTCTTTTTCTGCCGAAACATTGTGCATATGCTCCCTGTCCATCTTCCTGGAAGACCTCAACTCTCCTCTTCTAAGAGTGAGTGTCTCCTAATCAGGAGTTTTGTGAAATTTGTCTCATTTTCTTTTTAAAAGATTCTCACAATTTTTATATATTGTCATGCAGAACGTTTATAACCTGAGCGCAAGATGCAATTAGTATAAAAGAAACAGTATTGCACCGGTTTATAGGGAAACTACTAAATCATGGTTCAATTTTTTCCTTTACCTTGCAAAGCTCCAGTCAATCCAAAAATGTACTGAATTGTAAGCCGATGGACGAGGAAACGAGTGATAGAGAGACGAATAAATGGTTAACCCAGCATGGAAAGAACAAAAACTGTAAAAAGAACTGAGACTTATAGCAGTGAAGGCCGCTTCATTCTTTCCATGTGAACTGATAACAGTTTAGCAAAGCGAGAGAACTATTTTCTCTATAGTCAAACGTAAAACCGTCCACTGATGATCCATCGTCGTTTATTTATCATTAACTCGTTCGATTTGTGATGGTAATTTCTAGAAATGAATGGCCAGTTTGAGGCTCACACTAATTATAAGCAAATGCTAGCAAGTAATATCATAAGCCCATTTCCCAGGCTTCCCCTCAACTATAATATTAAACAAGTACTCACGAAACGAAAACGTCACTCTATTGCTTTCACTGCAAAGGAAAGGAAGCAGAAGATCCATTCGGTGTAGACAATCACTCCACTCTCCCCTGGCCCGTATCTTTTCTGGATGAAAACCGCATCCTAAAATGGAAAGATATCGAATTAATTAAAGAGGAACATGGTTCGTAGTTTAAGGATAAACCGTATATGATCCGTGCCTCGAACTCTTCAAAAGTTCGGCATAAAACAAAGCAAGTGGTGGCCTGTAAGCAAGGTTCAATGTGGCGCACAAGAGTTGCAAATCGTTATGAATGCGAAAAAAATATCCATCGGGTATAAACTGGATATGAATTACCTTGGTAAAGATTCGAATGAGAAAGAATAACTCAAAGAATCCGTTCATCCACCTAAAAGTTGAAAAATTAAGAATTAACAATATTTGATCTCCCGCTCAACAATTATCTCGATCCTGATTGGCTGATAGAAATACCACCGCTGTCAGTGCAGGCGCTGTATTCTTAAATTGTCATAAATTTTGTTCTTTGACGGATCACCGATTGAATACCTTTAAAATTCCTCTCCTCTTTTACGTCGACCGCGCATAATGGCGGTTTTCTCGATTTCGGAAGAATAATCAGACGATACGTTATGAAAATGGTTTTTTTGTGCGGTAAGACTCACGTAGTAGACAAAAAGTCATAATAAATACTAATCTTCATGTAATTTTAATCGTTAACGATGGACATCTTGTTCAATTTCAAAAATCTAATTTCAATTTTAGAATCCCAGCGGTAACAGTCTCGAGTCCCAACTCCATTACGCATAAATCACTTTTCCATGCGACCTCGCCGTGATCACATCGCTCGCGTCACCAATTCTTAAAAATGGCTAAAATAAAGGTCTAAATGCATAGCAGAGGCTGTAAGCATCCCAACTCGAATTATGAATCCACCACGGAGTGTTCTGTTAACAGAAACCGCTTCGGATTCTTTAATATGAAGAGCAATGCAACAATATTTCGAGAGTCCATATGCTTGGTGCAACGTTAGCATTGGCTCAGTATGATCCGGGCTTGATATTGAAAATTAACATACGTCCCGACGTAATGGAATGTAGGTTTTCGTTCGTCATCTCGTTTGGAAGCTATGAGTTGTCGAAAAACTCTAAGCAAATTTTGTAAACACGGTCGGAGAGCGTTCGAAAAATTTCCAATGGGACTTGCCTCAATGTTTTTCTTGAACCGGCTTTCCTCACTTAAACTACGCTCCAAAGACGAATCCACAATCCTTTGTAACTGCCGAATGGTAGAAAAGCCTGCATGAGCTCCAGTAACTTAGCACTTAACACAGTAATTCGTTCACAGTCGTCGAGAATTTTCAGCCACCAAGTTGACAGGGAACGGAGACGCACTACGCAACTGGATTTCAGAGCCTCGTGAACGGAATAAGGACGGGATTGATTTCAATACTTTGCAAGTGAAATTTTCTCACTTCCGTTTGAAATCGCGGACGAACTTTGCTCGCAATGCATGCGTGCCGACTGACGCCGGAAAGGGAGCACCACTTCTCCCTCTATTGGCATTCCGTTTAGAATAATTTACTCATGTCAAAAAAAGACGATCTACCTTCTATTCTAAACCCTCTGTTTTAAGATTAAGACCAGGGCTGTTACGTTTTTCCGAGAAGACGTATTGACCAGAATGTTCGTGATTTGCGAACAAGAATGAAAGGGAAAGGGGCGACGGCTTAGGGTAGCATATGAAAACAAGCAATAGTTTCCCAAGTAGTTGAATGAAGGGTAAAAAATGCGAATAAAAAGTAACTTGTATATGAATTTTATTGAAGCAATAGCGTCACATACATCATAAACGTTACATTTCATTCTAGCAATTGCTTAAAACTTAGGTGCTCTTTCCCATTTCTAGAAGTCTGTCTGTCTGTCCGCAACCGGGAAGAAACCGTCCTGCCTGAGTTATCCTTATGCCTCTGAAATCGTTCGTTCTTCAAGTCCTCCTCCGAGGAATAACTCCTCGTATCTGGAAAGAAAGTAAAAAAGGAACGCAATATAAACTCACTGTGACATCGTCTAGCTATATTCATCATGAGAATAAAAAAAAGCTTAAGCATAATATAGACAGAGCGTAGAATATCTGTCGCCATTTCAGAGCCAGTTGCTCCTGGCGAGGGCGCTTCTTCACTCTGAATTGGAGGATTTGATGATCCTCGTTTCTTCCTGAGAAAGAATGGAACCTCCGATGCATTTTGCAACTTCCAGTATATACTGACATTTCAAATAAATATCATTCCTTCCTTCGCTCGTCCGACAGCTATCGGTGAGATTCGGTTAAACTTGGAGGTTGTATGGATCATGGAATTGTTAAAGGGACGCACTCTCTGGATCAGCTTTGAAATAATATTGACTGGAGGTTACAGAGAACGTATGAAATCGAAACATCTTTATGAAAGGAAAGGAACGGCGTGGAAGGATGTTGATACAAAACATTTCAGTTTTTCATAATCGGTCTCTCTCTCAATAAGATGACCTTGTTGCAGGAAGTTAGTAAATTGGACAACTGTGGGTTCCTGTCAAGCTTTGTGTCTTAGATGCTGTGAAAGAGGAGAAAGGCTTACAGTGGTTTTGTCACCGTAACTCACCCTTGAAATGTCATTTATTGTTGAAATTTGATTGATTGTTTCACGTCACGCAATCAAACGTTGGCTCCTTTCCTTTCTTAGGAAATAGAATTGAAATTTTGCTGTTCTAGGAAGTTGAATAATGCACGGTCCCCTAAGGAAATCAATTATTACATTACCATAAATTTACTGGAATTCAAACAGATTTATTGCATAATTTTTCAAAGAATATTGCCTGTAGATTATTTTATTCCTATGCTTAATACATAGCCGGTAAATTGTGACATTGTTCGAGAAAGGACTGCATGACAAACACTTAATTGCCTTCATTCTGAGGAAATTGACATTTCAGTATAGCTATCGTACCAAAAGTGTTAATTGAAATGTCCTTCAAAGCTTTTTGCAGTGAACAGGAAACATGTCAATCACATTTCAACATATTAAAGTATCAATTAAAGTATCATAAAAAATATCCATCATGATTCAAATTATACAAGCTAACATTTCTGCCTTCTTTTTCTGCAGTAACATTGTGCATATGCTCCCTGTCCATCTTCCTGGAAGACCTCAACTCTCCTCTTCTAAGAGTGAGTGTCTCCTAATCAGGAGTTTTGTAAAATTTGTCTCATTTTCTTTTTAAAAGATGCTCACAATTTTTATATATTGTCATGCAGAACGTTTATAACCTGAGCGCAAAATGCAATTAGTATAAAAGAAACAGTATTGCACCGGTTTATGGGGAAACTACTAAATCATGGTTCAATTTTTTCCTGTACCTTGCAAAGCTCCAGTCAATCCAAAAATGTACTGAATTGTAAGCCGATGGACGAGGAAACGAGTGGTAGAGAGACGAATAAATGGTTAACCCAGCATGGAAAGAACAAAAACTGTAAAAAGAACTGAGACTTATAGCAGTGAAGGCCGCTTCATTCTTTCCATGTGAACTGATAACAGTTTAGCAAAGCGAGAGAACTATTTTCTCTATAGTCAAACGTAAAACCGTCCACTGATGATCCATCGTCGTTTATTTATCATTAACTCGTTCGATTTGTGATGGTAATTTCTAGAAATGAATGGCCAGTTTGAGGCTCACACTAATTATAAGCAAATGCTAGCAAGTAATATCATAAGCCCATTTCCCAGGCTTCCCCTCAACTATAATATTAAACAAGTACTCACGAAACGAAAACGTCACTCTATTGCTTTCACTGCAAAGGAAAGGAAGCAGAAGATCCATTCGGTGTAGACAATCACTCCACTCTCCCCTGGCCCGTATCTTTTCTGGATGAAAACCGCATCCTAAAATGGAAAGATATCGAATTAATTAAAGAGGAACATGGTTCGTAGTTTAAGGATAAACCGTATATGATCCGTGCCTCGAACTCTTCAAAAGTTCGGCATAAAACAAAGCAAGTGGTGGCCTGTAAGCAAGGTTCAATGTGGCGCACAAGAGTTGCAAATCGTTATGAATGCGAAAAAAATATCCATCGGGTATAAACTGGATATGAATTACCTTGGTAAAGATTCGAAAGAGAAAGAATAACTCAAAGAATCCGTTCATCCACCTAAAAGTTGAAAAATTAAGAATTAACAATATTTGATCTCCCGCTCAACAATTATCTCGATCCTGATTGGCTGATAGAAATACCACCGCTGTCAGTGCAGGCGCTGTATTCTTAAATTGTCATAAATTTTGTTCTTTGACGGATCACCGATTGAATACCTTTAAAATTCCTCTCCTCTTTTACGTCGACCGCGCATAATGGCGGTTTTCTCGATTTCGGAAGAATAAGCAGACGATACGTTATGAAAATGGTTTTTTTGTGCGGTAAAACTCACGTAGTAGACAAAAAGTCATAATAAATACTAATCTTCATGTAATTTTAATCGTTAACGATGGACATCTTGTTCAATTTCAAAAATCTAATTTCAATTTTAGAATCCCAGCGGTAACAGTCTCGCGTCCCAACTCCATTACGCATATATCACTTTTCCATGCGACCTCGCCGTGATCACATCGCTCGCGTCACCAATTGTTAAAAATGGCTAAAATAAAGGTTTAAATGCATAGCAGAGGCTGTAAGCATCCCAACTCGAATTATGAATCCACCACGGAGTGTTCTGTTAACAGAAACCGCTTCGGATTCTTTAATATGAAGAGCAATGCAACAATATTTCGAGAGTCCATATGCTTGGTGCAACGTTAGCATTGGCTCAGTATGATCCGGGCTTGATATTGAAAATTAACATACGTCCCGACGTAATGGAATGTAGGTTTTCGTTCGTCGTCTCGTTTGGAAGCTATGAGTTGTCGAAAAACTCTAAGCAAATTTTGTAAACACGGTCGGAGAGCGTTCGAAAAATTTCCAATGGGACTTACCTCAATGTTTTTCTTGAACCGGCTTTCCTCACTTAAACTACGCTCCAAAGACGAATCCACAATCCTTTGTAACTGCCGAATGGTAGAAAAGCCTGCATGAGCTCCAGTAACTTAGCACTTAACACAGTAATTCGTTCACAGTCTTCGAGAATTTTCAGCCACCAAGTTGACAGGGAACGGAGACGCACTACGCAACTGGATTTCAGAGCCTCGTGAACGGAATAATGACGGGATTGATTTCAATAATTTGCAAGTGAAATTTTCTCACTTCCGTTTGAAATCGCGGACGAACTTTGCTCGCAATGCATGCGTGCCGACTGACGCCGGAAAGGGAGCACCACTTCTCCCTCTATTGGCATTCCGTTTAGAATAATTTACTCATGTCAAAAAAAGACGATCTAACTTCTATTCTAAACCCTCTGTTTTAAGATTAAGACCAGGGCTGTTACGTTTTTCCGAGAAGACGTATTGACCAGAATGTTCGTGATTTGCGAACAAGAATGAAAGGGAAAGGGGCGACGGCTTAGGGTAGCATATGAAAACAAGCAATAGTTTCCCAAGTAGTTGAATGAAGGGTAAAAAATGCGAATAAAAAGTAATTTGCAGATGAATTTTATTGAAGCAATAGCGTCACATACATCATAAACGTTACATTTCATTCTAGCAATCGCATTAAAACTTAGGTGCTCTTTCCCATTTCTAGAAGTCTGTCTGTCTGTCCGCAACCGGGAAGAAACCGTCCTGCCTGAGTTATCCTTATGCCTCTGAAATCGTTCGTTCTTCAAGTCCTCCTCCGAGGAATAACTCCTCGTATCTGGAAAGAAAGTAAAAAAGGAACGCAATATAAACTCACTGTGACATCGTCTAGCTATATTCATCATGAGAATAAAAAAAAGCTTAAGCATAATATAGACAGAGCGTAGAATATCTGTCGCCATTTCAGAGCCAGTTGCTCCTGGCGAGGGCGCTTCTTCACTCTGAATTGGAAGATTTGATGATCCTCGTTTCTTCCTGAGAAAGAATGGAACCTCCGATGCATTTTGCAACTTCCAGTATATACTGACATTTCAAATAAATATCATTCCTTCCTTCGCTCGTCCGACAGCTATCGGTGAGATTCGGTTAAACTTGGAGGTTGTATGGATCATGGAATTGTTAAAGGGACGCACTCTCTGGATCAGCTTTGAAAATGTATTGACTGGAGGTTACAGAGAACGTATGAAATCGAAACATCTTTATGAAAGGAAAGGAACGGCGTGGAAGGATGTTGATACAAAACATTTCAGTTTTTCATAATCGGTCTCTCTCTCAATAAGATGACCTTGTTGCAGGAAGTTAGTAAATTGGACAACTGTGGGTTCCTGTCAGGCTTTGTGTCTTAGATGCTGTGAAAGAGGAGAAAGGCTTACAGTGGTTTTGTCACCGTAACTCACCCTTGAAATGTCATTTATTGTTGAAATTTGATTGATTGTTTCACGTCACGCAATCAAACGTTGGCTCCTTTCCTTTCTTAGGAAATAGAATTGAAATTTTGCTGTTCTAGGAAGTTGAATAATGCACGGTCCCCTAAGGAAATCAATTATTACATTACCATAAATTTACTGGAATTCAAACAGATTTATTGCATAATTTTTCAAAGAATATTGCCTGTAGATTATTTTATTCCTATGCTTAATACATAGCCGGTAAATTGTGACATTGTTCGAGAAAGGACTGCATGACAAACACTTAATTGCCTTCATTCTGAGGAAATTGACATTTCAGTATAGCTATCGTACCAAAAGTGTTAATTGAAATGTCCTTCAAAGCTTTTTGCAGTGAACAGGAAACATGTTAATCACATTTCAACATATTAAAGTATCAATTAAAGTATCATAAAAAAATATCCATCATGATTCAAATTATACAAGCTAACATTTCTGCCTTCTTTTTCTGCCGAAACATTGTGCATATGCTCCCTGTCCATCTTCCTGGAAGACCTCAACTCTCCTCTTCTAAGAGTGAGTGTCTCCTAATCAGGAGTTTTGTGAAATTTGTCTCATTTTCTTTTTAAAAGATTCTCACAATTTTTATATATTGTCATGCAGAACGTTTATAACCTGAGCGCAAGATGCAATTAGTATAAAAGCAACAGTATTGCACCGGTTTATAGGGAAACTACTAAATCATGGTTCAATTTTTTCCTTTACCTTGCAAAGCTCCAGTCAATCCAAAAATGTACCGAATTGTAAGCCGATGGACGAGGAAACGAGTGGTAGAGAGACGAATAAATGGTTAACCCAGCATGGAAAGAACAAAAACTGTAAAAAGAACTGAGACTTATAGCAGTGAAGGCCGCTTCATTCTTTCCATGTGAACCGATAACAGTTTAGCAAAGCGAGAGAACTATTTTCTCTATAGTCAAACGTAAAACCGTCCACTGATGATCCATCGTCGTTTATTTATCATTAACTCGTTCGATTTGTGATGGTAATTTCTAGAAATGAATGGCCAGTTTGAGGCTCACACTAATTATAAGCAAATGCTAGCAAGTAATATCATAAGCCCATTTCCCAGGCTTCCCCTCAACTATAATATTAAACAAGTACTCACGAAACGAAAACGTCACTCTATTGCTTTCACTGCAAAGGAAAGGAAGCAGAAGATCCATTCGGTGTAGACAATCACTCCACTCTCCCCTGGCCCGTATCTTTTCTGGATGAAAACCGCATCCTAAAATGGAAAGATATCGAATTAATTAAAGAGGAACATGGTCCGTAGTTTAAGGATAAACCGTATATGATCCGTGCCTCGAACTCTTCAAAAGTTCGGCATAAAACAAAGCAAGTGGTGGCCTGTAAGCAAGGTTCAATGTGGCGCACAAGAGTTGCAAATCGTTATGAATGCGAAAAAAATATCCATCGGGTATAAACTGGATATGAATTACCTTGGTAAAGATTCGAATGAGAAAGAATAACTCAAAGAATCCGTTCATCCACCTAAAAGTTGAAAAATTAAGAATTAACAATATTTGATCTCCCGCTCAACAATTATCTCGATCCTGATTGGCTGATAGAAATACCACCGCTGTCAGTGCAGGCGCTGTATTCTTAAATTGTCATAAATTTTGTTCTTTGACGGATCACCGATTGAATACCTTTAAAATTCCTCTCCTCTTCTACGTCGACCGCGCATAATGGCGGTTTTCTCGATTTCGGAAGAATAAGCAGACGATACGTTATGAAAATGGTTTTTTTTGTGCGGTAAGACTCACGTAGTAGACAAAAAGTCATAATAAATACTAATCTTCATGTAATTTTAATCGTTAACGATGGACATCTTGTTCAATTTCAAAAATCTAATTTCAATTTTAGAATCCCAGCGGTAACAGTCTCGCGTCCCAACTCCATTACGCATATATCACTTTTCCATGCGACCTCGCCGTGATCACATCGCTCGCGTCACCAATTGTTAAAAATGGCTAAAATAAAGGTTTAAATGCATAGCAGAGGCTGTAAGCATCCCAACTCGAATTATGAATCCACCACGGAGTGTTCTGTTAACAGAAACCGCTTCGGATTCTTTAATATGAAGAGCAATGCAACAATATTTCGAGAGTCCATATGCTTGGTGCAACGTTAGCATTGGCTCAGTATGATCCGGGCTTGATATTGAAAATTAACATACGTCCCGACGTAATGGAATGTAGGTTTTCGTTCGTCGTCTCGTTTGGAAGCTATGAGTTGTCGAAAAACTCTAAGCAAATTTTGTAAACACGGTCGGAGAGCGTTCGAAAAATTTCCAATGGGACTTACCTCAATGTTTTTCTTGAACCGGCTTTCCTCACTTAAACTACGCTCCAAAGACGAATCCACAATCCTTTGTAACTGCCGAATGGTAGAAAAGCCTGCATGAGCTCCAGTAACTTAGCACTTAACACAGTAATTCGTTCACAGTCTTCGAGAATTTTCAGCCACCAAGTTGACAGGGAACGGAGACGCACTACGCAACTGGATTTCAGAGCCTCGTGAACGGAATAATGACGGGATTGATTTCAATAATTTGCAAGTGAAATTTTCTCACTTCCGTTTGAAATCGCGGACGAACTTTGCTCGCAATGCATGCGTGCCGACTGACGCCGGAAAGGGAGCACCACTTCTCCCTCTATTGGCATTCCGTTTAGAATAATTTACTCATGTCAAAAAAAGACGATCTAACTTCTATTCTAAACCCTCTGTTTTAAGATTAAGACCAGGGCTGTTACGTTTTTCCGAGAAGACGTATTGACCAGAATGTTCGTGATTTGCGAACAAGAATGAAAGGGAAAGGGGCGACGGCTTAGGGTAGCATATGAAAACAAGCAATAGTTTCCCAAGTAGTTGAATGAAGGGTAAAAAATGCGAATAAAAAGTAATTTGCAGATGAATTTTATTGAAGCAATAGCGTCACATACATCATAAACGTTACATTTCATTCTAGCAATCGCATTAAAACTTAGGTGCTCTTTCCCATTTCTAGAAGTCTGTCTGTCTGTCCGCAACCGGGAAGAAACCGTCCTGCCTGAGTTATCCTTATGCCTCTGAAATCGTTCGTTCTTCAAGTCCTCCTCCGAGGAATAACTCCTCGTATCTGGAAAGAAAGTAAAAAAGGAACGCAATATAAACTCACTGTGACATCGTCTAGCTATATTCATCATGAGAATAAAAAAAAGCTTAAGCATAATATAGACAGAGCGTAGAATATCTGTCGCCATTTCAGAGCCAGTTGCTCCTGGCGAGGGCGCTTCTTCACTCTGAATTGGAAGATTTGATGATCCTCGTTTCTTCCTGAGAAAGAATGGAACCTCCGATGCATTTTGCAACTTCCAGTATATACTGACATTTCAAATAAATATCATTCCTTCCTTCGCTCGTCCGACAGCTATCGGTGAGATTCGGTTAAACTTGGAGGTTGTATGGATCATGGAATTGTTAAAGGGACGCACTCTCTGGATCAGCTTTGAAAATGTATTGACTGGAGGTTACAGAGAACGTATGAAATCGAAACATCTTTATGAAAGGAAAGGAACGGCGTGGAAGGATGTTGATACAAAACATTTCAGTTTTTCATAATCGGTCTCTCTCTCAATAAGATGACCTTGTTGCAGGAAGTTAGTAAATTGGACAACTGTGGGTTCCTGTCAGGCTTTGTGTCTTAGATGCTGTGAAAGAGGAGAAAGGCTTACAGTGGTTTTGTCACCGTAACTCACCCTTGAAATGTCATTTATTGTTGAAATTTGATTGATTGTTTCACGTCACGCAATCAAACGTTGGCTCCTTTCCTTTCTTAGGAAATAGAATTGAAATTTTGCTGTTCTAGGAAGTTGAATAATGCACGGTCCCCTAAGGAAATCAATTATTACATTACCATAAATTTACTGGAATTCAAACAGATTTATTGCATAATTTTTCAAAGAATATTGCCTGTAGATTATTTTATTCCTATGCTTAATACATAGCCGGTAAATTGTGACATTGTTCGAGAAAGGACTGCATGACAAACACTTAATTGCCTTCATTCTGAGGAAATTGACATTTCAGTATAGCTATCGTACCAAAAGTGTTAATTGAAATGTCCTTCAAAGCTTTTTGCAGTGAACAGGAAACATGTTAATCACATTTCAACATATTAAAGTATCAATTAAAGTATCATAAAAAAATATCCATCATGATTCAAATTATACAAGCTAACATTTCTGCCTTCTTTTTCTGCCGAAACATTGTGCATATGCTCCCTGTCCATCTTCCTGGAAGACCTCAACTCTCCTCTTCTAAGAGTGAGTGTCTCCTAATCAGGAGTTTTGTAAAATTTGTTTCATTTTCTTTTTAAAAGATGCTCACAATTTTTATATATTGTCATGCAGAACGTTTATAACCTGAGCGCAAGATGCAATTAGTATAAAAGAAACAGTATTGCACCGGTTTATAGGGAAACTACTAAATCATGGTTCAATTTTTTCCTTTACCTTGCAAAGCTCCAGTCAATCCAAAAATGTACCGAATTGTAAGCCGATGGACGAGAAAACGAGTGGTAGAGAGACGAATAAATGGTTAACCCAGCATGGAAAGAACAAAAACTGTAAAAAGAACTGAGACTTATAGCAGTGAAGGCCGCTTCATTCTTTCCATGTGAACCGATAACAGTTTAGCAAAGCGAGAGAACTATTTTCTCTATAGTCAAACGTAAAACCGTCCACTGATGATCCATCGTCGTTTATTTATCATTAACTCGTTCGATTTGTGATGGTAATTTCTAGAAATGAATGGCCAGTTTGAGGCTCACACTAATTATAAGCAAATGCTAGCAAGTAATATCATAAGCCCATTTCCCAGGCTTCCCCTCAACTATAATATTAAACAAGTACTCACGAAACGAAAACGTCACTCTATTGCTTTCACTGCAAAGGAAAGGAAGCAGAAGATCCATTCGGTGTAGACAATCACTCCACTCTCCCCTGGCCCGTATCTTTTCTGGATGAAAACCGCCTCCTAAAATGGAAAGATATCGAATTAATTAAAGAGGAACATGGTCCGTAGTTTAAGGATAAACCGTATATGATCCGTGCCTCGAACTCTTCAAAAGTTCGGCATAAAACAAAGCAAGTGGTGGCCTGTAAGCAAGGTTCAATGTGGCGCACAAGAGTTGCAAATCGTTATGAATGCGAAAAAAATATCCATCGGGTATAAACTGGATATGAATTACCTTGGTAAAGATTCGAATGAGAAAGAATAACTCAAAGAATCCGTTCATCCACCTAAAAGTTGAAAAATTAAGAATTAACAATATTTGATCTCCCGCTCAACAATTATCTCGATCCTGATTGGCTGATAGAAATACCACCGCTGTCAGTGCAGGCGCTGTATTCTTAAATTGTCATAAATTTTGTTCTTTGACGGATCACCGATTGAATACCTTTAAAATTCCTCTCCTCTTCTACGTCGACCGCGCATAATGGCGGTTTTCTCGATTTCGGAAGAATAAGCAGACGATACGTTATGAAAATGGTTTTTTTGTGCGGTAAGACTCACGTAGTAGACAAAAAGTCATAATAAATACTAATCTTCATGTAATTTTAATCGTTAACGATGGACATCTTGTTCAATTTCAAAAATCTAATTTCAATTTTAGAATCCCAGCGGTAACAGTCTCGAGTCCCAACTCCATTACGCATATATCACTTTTCCATGCGACCTCGCCGTGATCACATCGCTCGCGTCACCAATTGTTAAAAATGGCTAAAGTAAAGGTTTAAATGCATAGCAGAGGCTGTAAGCATCCCAACTCGAATTATGAATCCACCACGGAGTGTTCTGTTAACAGAAACCGCTTTGGATTCTTTAATATGAAGAGCAATGCAACAATATTTCGAGAGTCCATATGCTTGGTGCAACGTTAGCATTGGCTCAGTATGATCCGGGCTTGATATTGAAAATTAACATACGTCCCGACGTAATGGAATGTAGGTTTTCGTTCGTCGTCTCGTTTGGAAGCTATGAGTTGTCGAAAAACTCTAAGCAAATTTTGTAAACACGGTCGGAGAGCGTTCGAAAAATTTCCAATGGGACTTACCTCAATGTTTTTCTTGAACCGGCTTTCCTCACTTAAACTACGCTCCAAAGACGAATCCACAATCCTTTGTAACTGCCGAATGGTAGAAAAGCCTGCATGAGCTCCAGTAACTTAGCACTTAACACAGTAATTCGTTCACAGTCTTCGAGAATTTTCAGCCACCAAGTTGACAGGGAACGGAGACGCACTACGCAACTGGATTTCAGAGCCTCGTGAACGGAATAAGGACGGGATTGATTTCAATACTTTGCAAGTGAAATTTTCTCACTTCCGTTTGAAATCGCGGACGAACTTTGCTCGCAATGCATGCGTGCCGACTGACGCCGGAAAGGGAGCACCACTTCTCCCTCTATTGGCATTCCGTTTAGAATAATTTACTCATGTAAAAAAAAGACGATCTACCTTCTATTCTAAACCCTCTGTTTTAAGATTAAGACCAGGGCTGTTACGTTTTTCCGAGAAGACGTATTGACCAGAATGTTCGTGATTTGCGAACAAGAATGAAAGGGAAAGGGGCGACGGCTTAGGTTAGCATATGAAAACTAGCAATAGTTTCCCAAGTAGTTGAATGAAGGGTAAAAAATGTGAATAAAAAGTAATTTGCAGATGAATTTCATTGAAGCAATAGCGTCACATACATCATAAACGATACATTTCATTCTAGCAATTGCATTAAAACTTAGGTGCTCTTTCCCATTTCTAGAAGTCTGTCTGTCTGTCCGCAACCGGGAAGAAACCGTCCTGCCTGAGTTATCCTTATGCCTCTGAAATCGTTCGTTCTTCAAGTCCTCCTCCGAGGAATAGCTCCTCGTATCTGGAAAGAAAGTAAAAAAGGAACGCAATATAAACTCTCTGTGACATCGTCTAGCTATATTCATCATGAGAATAAAAAAATCTTAAGCATAATATAGACAGAGCGTAGAATATCTGTCGCCATTTCAGAGCCAGTTGTTCCTGGCGAGGGCGCTTCTTCACTCTGAAATGGAAGATTTGCTGATCCTCGGTTCTTCCTGAGAAAGAATGGAACCTCCGATGCATTTTGCAACTTCCAGTATATACTGACATTTCAAATAAATATCATTCCTTCCTTCGCTCGTCCGACAGCTATCGGTGAGATTCGGTTAAACTTGGAGGTTGTATGGATCATTGAATTGTTAAAGGGACGCACTCTCTGGATCAGCTTTGAAAATGTATTGACTGGAGGTTACAGAGAACGTATGAAATCGAAACATCTTTATGAAAGGAAAGGAACGGCGTGGAAGGATGTTGATACAAAACATTTCAGTTTTTCATAATCGGTCTCTCTCTCAATAAGATGACCTTGTTGCAGGAAGTTAGTAAATTGGACAACTGTGGGTTCCTGTCAAGCTTTGTGTCTTAGATGCTGTGAAAGAGGAGAAAGGCTTACAGTGGTTTTGTCACCGTAACTCACCCTTGAAATGTCATTTATTGTTGAAATTTGATTGAATATTTCACGTCACGCAATCAAACGTTGGCTCCTTTCCTTTCTTAGGAAATAGAATTGAAATTTTGCTGTTCTAGGAAGTTGAATAATGCACGGTCCCCTAAGGAAATCAATTATTACATTACCATAAATTTACTGGAATTCAAACAGATTTATTGCATAATTTTTCAAAGAATATTGCCTGTAGATTATTTTATTCCTATGCTTAATACAGAGCCGGTAAATTGTGACATTGTTCGAGAAAGGACTGCATGACAAACACTTAATTGCCTTCATTCTGAGGAAATTGACATTTCAGTATAGCTTTCGTACCAAAAGTGTTAATTGAAATGTCCTTCAAAGCTTTTTGCAGTGAACAGGAAACATGTCAATCACATTTCAACATATTAAAGTATCAATTAAAGTATCATAAAAAAATATCCATCATGATTCAAATTATACAAGCTAACATTTCTGCCTTCTTTTTCTGCCGAAACATTGTGCATATGCTCCCTGTCCATCTTCCTGGAAGACCTCAACTCTCCTCTTCTAAGAGTGAGTGTCTCCTAATCAGGAGTTTTGTGAAATTAGTCTCATTTTCTTTTTAAAAGA
The DNA here is from genome assembly GCA_020796165.1 of Pantala flavescens. NCBI lineage: Eukaryota > Metazoa > Arthropoda > Insecta > Odonata > Libellulidae > Pantala > Pantala flavescens. The sequence goes on along the minus strand of CM036884.1, from coordinate 8,217,316 downwards.
TTCTCACAATTTTTATATATTGTCATGCAGAACGTTTATAACCTGAGCGCAAGATGCAATTAGTATAAAAGAAACAGTATTGCACCGGTTTATAGGGAAACTACTAAATCATGGTTCAATTTTTTCCTTTACCTTGCAAAGCTCCAGTCAATCCAAAAATGTACCGAATTGTAAGCCGATGGACGAGAAAACTAGTGGTAGAGAGACGAATAAATGGTTAACCCAGCCTGGAAAGAACAAAAACTGTAAAAAGAACTGAGACTTATAGCAGTGAAGGCCGCTTCATTCTTTCCATGTGAACCGATAACAGTTTAGCAAAGCGAGAGAACTATTTTCTCTATAGTCAAACGTAAAACCGTCCACTGATGATCCATCGTCGTTTATTTATCATTAACTCGTTCGATTTGTGATGGTAATTTCTAGAAATGAATGGCCAGTTTGAGGCTCACACTAATTATAAGCAAATGCTAGCAAGTAATATCATAAGCCCATTTCCCAGGCTTCCCCTCAACTATAATATTAAACAAGTACTCACGAAACGAAAACGTCACTCTATTGCTTTCACTGCAAAGGAAAGGAAGCAGAAGATCCATTCGGTGTAGACAATCACTCCACTCTCCCCTGGCCCGTATCTTTTCTGGATGAAAACCGCCTCCTAAAATGGAAAGATATCGAATTAATTAAAGAGGAACATGGTCCGTAGTTTAAGGATAAACCGTATATGATCCGTGCCTCGAACTCTTCAAAAGTTCGGCATAAAACAAAGCAAGTGGTGGCCTGTAAGCAAGGTTCAATGTGGCGCACAAGAGTTGCAAATCGTTATGAATGCGAAAAAAATATCCATCGGGTATAAACTGGATATGAATTACCTTGGTAAAGATTCGAATGAGAAAGAATAACTCAAAGAAACCGTTCATCCACCTAAAAGTTGAAAAATTAAGAATTAACAATATTTGATCTCCCGCTCAACAATTATCTCGATCCTGATTGGCTGATAGAAATACCACCGCTGTCAGTGCAGGCGCTGTATTCTTAAATTGTCATAAATTTTGTTCTTTGACGGATCACCGATTGAATACCTTTAAAATTCCTCTCCTCTTTTACGTCGACCGCGCATAATGGCGGTTTTCTCGATTTCGGAAGAATAAGCAGACGATACGTTATGAAAATGGTTTTTTTGTGCGGTAAGACTCACGTAGTAGACAAAAAGTCATAATAAATACTAATCTTCATGTAATTTTAATCGTTAACGATGGACATCTTGTTCAATTTCAAAAATCTAATTTCAATTTTAGAATCCCAGCGGTAACAGTCTCGAGTCCCAACTCCATTACGCATATATCACTTTTCCATGCGACCTCGCCGTGATCACATCGCTCGCGTCACCAATTGTTAAAAATGGCTAAAGTAAAGGTTTAAATGCATAGCAGAGGCTGTAAGCATCCCAACTCGAATTATGAATCCACCACGGAGTGTTCTGTTAACAGAAACCGCTTTGGATTCTTTAATATGAAGAGCAATGCAACAATATTTCGAGAGTCCATATGCTTGGTGCAACGTTAGCATTGGCTCAGTATGATCCGGGCTTGATATTGAAAATTAACATACGTCCCGACGTAATGGAATGTAGGTTTTCGTTCGTCGTCTCGTTTGGAAGCTATGAGTTGTCGAAAAACTCTAAGCAAATTTTGTAAACACGGTCGGAGAGCGTTCGAAAAATTTCCAATGGGACTTACCTCAATGTTTTTCTTGAACCGGCTTTCCTCACTTAAACTACGCTCCAAAGACGAATCCACAATCCTTTGTAACTGCCGAATGGTAGAAAAGCCTGCATGAGCTCCAGTAACTTAGCACTTAACACAGTAATTCGTTCACAGTCGTCGAGAATTTTCAGCCACCAAGTTGACAGGGAACGGAGACGCACTACGCAACTGGATTTCAGAGCCTCGTGAACGGAATAAGGACGGGATTGATTTCAATACTTTGCAAGTGAAATTTTCTCACTTCTGTTTAAAATCGCGGACGAACTTTGCTGGAAATGCATGCGTTCCGACTGACGCCGGAAAGGGAGCACTCCCTCTCCCTCTGTTGGCATTCCGTGTAGAGTAATTTACTCACGTCAAAAAAGAGACGATCGATCTACTTTTAATTCTAAACCCTCTGTTTTAAGATTAAGGCCAAAGCTGTTTCGGTTTTCCGAGAAGACGTATTGCTCAGAATGTTCGTCATTTTCGAACAGGAATGAAAGGAAAAGGGGTAGTATATGGAAACAAGGAATTGTTTCCCAAGGAGATGAATGAAGGGAAAAAAATGCGAATGAAAAGTATCTTGCAGATGAATTTTATTGAAGCGATAGCGTCACGTACATCATAAACGTTACATTTCATTCTAGCAATTGCATTAAAACTTAGGTGCTCTTTCCCATTTCTAGAAGTCTGTCAGTCGAGCTTTCTGTCGCATCCGGGAAGAAACCGTCCTGCCTGCGTTATTCCTTTGCCTCTGAAATCGTTCGTTCTTCAAGTCCTCTTCCGAGGAGTAACATCTCGTATCTAGAAAGGAAGTAAAAAAGTAACGCATTATAAACTCACTCTGACATCGTCTAGCTATACTCATTATGAGAATCAAAAATAGCTTTAGAATTATATAGACAGAGTGTAGAATATCTGTCGCCATTCTAGAGGCAGTTGCTCCTGTCGAGGGCGCTTCTTCACTCTGAATTGGAAGATTTGCTGAACCTCCGATGCATTTTGCAACTTCCAATATATAATGACTTACATTTCAAGTTAATATCATCCCTTCCTTCATTCGTCCGACAGCTATCGGTGAGTTTCAGTTAAACTTGGAGGTTGTATGGATCCTTGAATGTTTAAAGGAACACAGTGTTCGCTCTCTTGATCAGATTTGAAATAATATTGACTGGAGTTTACAGAGAACGTATGAAATCCAAGCATCTTTATGAAAGATAAAGAACGGCATGGAAGGATGTTGATACGAAACATTTTAGCTATTCATAATCTGTCTCTCTCCCAAGTCTTGATAAGATGACCTTGTTGCAGGAAGTTAGTAAATTGGACAACTATGGGCTATTGTGAGGCTTACATGCTGTGAAAAAGGAGAAAGGCTTACAGTGGTTTTGTCACTGTAACTCACCCTTGAAATGTCATTTATTATTGAAATTTGATTGAACGTTTCACGCCACGCAATCAAACGTTGGCTACTTTCCTGTCTTTGGATAAAGAATTGAAATTTTTCTGTTCTAGGATGTTGAATAATGTTTACAGTCCCCCTTAGGAAATCAGTTATTACAGTATTTTAAATTTACTGGATTCAATCAGATTTATTTCTTCTTTGTTCAAAGAATATAGCCTATAGATTATTTTAAAACCTATGCCTATTACATAGCTGGTAAATTGTGACATTGTTCGAGTAAGTAAGGGCCTTCAGCATTCGAACTAAAGTGGCGGTAGCTGCAGAATAGGGTGTTCAATTTAGAGTCCGGACAAGGAAAGTTTTGGGTAAAATGAAAGAGTTGCTGCTATAATAATATTATGTATCAATGAAATACCTTATGAAGCATTGGATAAGGAAAGATTAATTCCTCTAAATGCCTATGAGAATCCTATTCTTATGTAATATGTCCTTTAGTTATTTTGTTGCTAGTACAGCTGTAAATTAATGATGGCATAAAAATGTTTTAGAAGCTGAGCCATGCCATCCTATGCAAATCGTTCTGTTACACATTTACAACATTATTTGCTTATAGTTATAATGTATATCATTATCAAAATAAAGTTATCCCCTCATAATTATTCCTGATCATTACTTTCATTAATATTCTGGGCTCATTAACCTTTAACGTACGAACATTCCGTTTTGGAACCACCAAAAGTAGTCGCGAATGGCCTAGCGGTCCCTTTAGGGACGCTAGAACACGCTTCGTTTCTCGGCTGCTTATTATCACTTTCTTAGCACGGATTTGGCTGATTTTTATCTCAGGCTCTTAGAGTGGTCCTCGCTTTAAGCTCATAGCAAATCGTCTTACTTGATACAAGGTTTTCTTCCGTAATCGCTTTCGAAACTAGGCTCTTCTCATCACGGCGCTACCTACGCAAACAGTCCAGATATTCTCTTACACTTCATCCTACTTATTTCTGGTGGTTGTAAACACTCTTTGGTATCTCTATAATCTTCTGTACAAGCAAGTTATCCATCCTTTTCCATATCTCAAAAAAATAAGACAAAAATGAAAATCTCTCAATGCTTTCCATTCCTGAGTTCTCTGCTCGGATTCTTACTGTGCATATTCCATAAAAAATATTTTTATTTCAAATAAAAAAGCAGACAGTGGCACAGTGGCGTTTTCATGCATATACTTTTTGTTTTATTACGCTATCTTACATAGTTTTCTAGTTATTTAGCTTTAACTAAAGAGATGCAGAGTATCCGTAATTTCGGCAATTAAATGCCCGGCCGTTCAGAGATACTTCTGAGATTGAGTCCTGTCTTTTAAAGGTTAAGCTACCTGTTCCAACATATTAACTTAACCAAAGATCCAGCGGTTACTATCTTCAGCTCTCCTCTCAGTTCTAAATCCAGAGTACATTTCAACATTAAACTTTTTTCTCTCTGATAATGATTTTTTCGCCTCGTAATTAGTGTCCGTTATAAACTGCGTACCTATATATTTGGAGTTATTGCGCGATTTAATCTTATCTTTTCTTTAAGGATTTCCCTCCAAGATCACTAATTCATACCGAACTAAACTAGTCTTCACAGCCTCAATTATTCAATAAGTGAACACCAGTTGATGGGTAAGGATAGTTGTGGTTAGTTGAAGCCTGTATATCACGCGTCTTTATCCCTTGTACTCCGAACTATCCAGAGGACTGAAAAATCCATTGCAATTTTTCGAGAGAACTAACATTTGCAATAACTTTACACAGTAAATAAATCTAACGACGGCTAATAAAAATCAAAAGAAAATTGATTTCAGCCTCTAGCATGGTATTTATCAAAAATTAATTTAAGCACAAAAATCTTCACAAAAAATAGTGTATGACGGCCGGTTTCTTGCACTTATGGACCTCACAATTTATTTCCAAGTCATCATTCACGATCAAACATATCTCCTATCCTTCGCCAGTTTGCTTGATGCCCTGCGAACCAGATCGTTTTTCGAAAATTGATGCTTGTAATTGTAGATTAGCAATGGACTAGTTTAATTCCTAATCGTGTTCGGACGTTAATTCGCTTCAATCTGCAGAAAATGAATGAGCGATTCCGTACTTTGATTTAAGTTTTCATCCGTATATAAAATTACATAACACTTGGCTGCAAAGTGCTGTCTACTTTGATGGAATCATCTATAGCGTACATCACGTTTACCCTTACCGTCTACGAATATTCGTCAAAAATACTTGGATCCTCTTGGACCTTAAGTAGGATGCAAAATTTCTACTAAGTTACTGATATCTCGCAATAAAATCGCTTATCTTTCGGTTGGGAATGCGATTTTGCATAAACATTAAAAGAAAATGCCCTTCAATTTTGTTTTAACAAACCAAAATGTTGATTGAAGCTCATGGGGCAATTTCTCTACGAAAAATCAGTATAATAGCAGTTACTAACCGAATTTGAGGGCATTTTGTGCTTTTCCTGCAATATACGTTGCTAACCGAGTGAAGTACGTCTTTTGCGCGGAAAAATGAGCATTAAGAATATGAATGACGTTCGCGATTTTCAAATCTTTTGGGACCCTTCCTTCCCTCAGAGATTTCAAAATTACCACTTTAAGAAAAGGAGCGACACTTACCGAACTTCTTTTAATCCCCGGGCTTTTATGTCTTCAGGATCAGGAGATTTATCGGACTTAATGATGCGCAGAAGTTTAGTGATGCCCTCTTCACTGAAGGTGATTTTAGACTTGTTCAGGCACGTAGAAATTTGGCATGGTACGTGATGAACAATTGGACGTCAATACACTATGGAAGAAATCATTTAAAATATTGGCTTTTCCTTAAGCATCATCAACCACTTTCCGTTGTTTTTTAGGGAATCTACTGCTTCTACTTTTCCTTGAACTTCCCTTACGTAGGACCGGAAGGCTTTAGGGTCGTGGTCTTGGTGTTCTTAAACTGGCAGAGTGCATCTCGCATGATGCGTTAGGTTTGCGATTTGGATAATTTGAACTCGCAAAGCAACTTATTTAAGTGGATTTCGTTCCAATTCCTCGCAGGGGCTTTTAATTTAGAATGTAAGCGCCTCTGTTCCTAAAGTGCTTTTCTGGTCTCGTTATTGTACCATCTAGGCCCGTTATCACGATTATAGTATATTGAGGGCACGTAAGTGACTATTAACCCTTTTACTGCGGACCGAATTTTCGAGATGTATGCCAAAACTGCGGAGGTATTTCCCGCAAAAATGCAGGTCCTTGTTTAGTAAATTGTACTAATTATAAATACCATTATTAATCTTTATATATTTTACCATTTATGTATCATATCATAAGGTTCAAAATAAAAAAATATTGCGCGCTTACCACTTTTATTTAAAATTATAAAAATTTATATATATAGAAACAAATAAATAATATTACAACATATGCATTTCAACGATAGTTTACCTATAGAAAATCAAAGGAATTGTTTGTTATTTCACATTCAGTCAATAGCTTGGTCTTTTAACTATTAAAATATAAACTTTAAATGAAAAACTTGCGTAAGATTTTTCAAAAGTTGCACTTTAAAAATATCTACCCTCTGGCACTTGTGTTGCGGGAAGCATACACCATTAAGTCATTTCTTACATTTTGCACAGACGGTGCGTTAATAACTCATTTGAAGATTATAGAACTTTTCTGCTGTGTGTGCCATTCCCATCCTTCTAGAAGAAGAATTACCTGGCATATTGAATACAAATGAATCATAGATGTAATATTGACAAAGGAATCAGTAGTGTGAAAGTGAATTTATGAATCACCCGATTCATTGCTCAGTAGAAGAAAATATTCATTCTCCTATGGTTTGGTGTAATGTAAACAGTTATGGCTGGTTTTGATGCTTTGGATGTTATAGTACATATTGAGATGCCCTTGAAAAGGTTGCACAACCCTGAGCTATCTGTCATATTGGTTACATCTTGTCCAAAGTAACTAATCTATAATCCACTTGTCTGTTCTTCATCAATAGCTCTCAATCAGTAATTGGGTACACTGTTGTTGGCTTGAAAGTTCAATGTAATTTGCACATTAATTATAATTATTACATTGATCATCAACAATATAGGAGCAGTATCTTAATAAGAATCATCAATTTAGAATTAATGTTCATTGTATGTCCAAAATATCACAAAATTGTAAATCACATTATTGAGCTCCTATTCCCACCTACTTCAACATTTTGTCATGATGTAAACAATGTTGTGCTTAGAATTGTTACATTAATTGTTTTGTAGAAATTTATAAATAGTGCACACCCAATCTTGTGACTGATTTAACTCTGTTATGTTCTACAAGAAATATTATGTTTTCTTAAAATACATAGGACAAAGTGTCTTTTATCCTTTACTTAGTTCTGTCTGCGTTTCTACTCCACAATAAACGTTTCTCAAATGTATTTATATGATTTTCATTGTATCTTCATCTATACTTAATTTTTCACAATTTAGTTTTTTTTTAGAATTCTCATCTCCAAAGTGACTGACATAGTTTTCCCATGGAAAATATATACTCAGTTCATATTCCTTCACTTTTGCCTCATTCGTTGAGCCCAGAATGCACAATAATAAGATTACTTCCGCCAATCCTATCTTTCAGAGAATAATTATTTTTAGATGACATCTGAGACAGTGATATGACAAGGCTTGTGCATAGATCTTTTGCATTGAATCGTTTTTGAAAAGCTTGTTACTTCATGTGCCCTGTATAATTTCCAAAACTACTTATGTTGCTCTTCATATGCAATATTTGCACATGTTGATGGCAAAATTTTTTTTCCTGTGTAATAAGAGATTAACATTATTTTCATTCCCTCTTTATATCTCCACTTATTCCTGACATTTTACATCTTTCTGTTAGCTTTCTTCATTATCTGGAATTGTATATTCTCTGCATTGTTCTCTCCTCCTTTATAATGAAGTATGTGACCAGATTTTGCAATTTGTCAGCCAATTCATCTGAGCGTTCCTTTTGGGTATCAAAATTTTCCAGAAGAGTTCATTTTATTTGAGACTTCATCTCATAGATTAACTGGAAGTGAAAAATAGTGACATGATGAGGACTCGGAAGATGTCATCCCGAATCGTAAGTGGTGTTGACATGGGGCGGTGACGAAGATTACTATTAGTACATATAAGTACACTATTTTTCACATTCGTAGTTACTCGAAGGCTTTGATCGGATCTAATTTGAGAATGAGTTGGGAGCCCAAATGCTCTGGTGGTGGAGTGGTTAGTATGCTGTAATCCTATTTCAAAGGTCCAGGTTCAAATCCCAGCTGATGAGAAAATTTTCATCTCAAGTTATGGATGTTAGTGAATGTCTATTAGTAAACGGAGATGCAATCTGTTTTTCCCAACGTAGATAATTGTGCATATCGTTATCCAGAGAATAATAGATATTGAACTTCTGAAGGTTCATGACTTTCTCTTTTTAATTCCCGGCATCCGTGGCCGAGTGCGTAGTGAATTGACTGCTAGCGCACGAAGTCTCGACGTACCAGGTTCGAGTCCTGTCAGGTCGGGAGTTTTTCTCATTTGGAATGGGATGTATTTGTGTCTCCGAAAACTCCATTTAGACCACATATGGAGTAAATTTCCATATGATGATTTAAGAAAGGCAAATTATCATCGATTTTTCTAAAATCTACGAGAACCCCCGATGATTTTTTTTATAATTATATTTTACATTGATTTATTACAATGTAATTCTTGCTTTGTTACGTTGCTCTTTTACAAAGCCAAAACTTGAATTTCGTCCTAAATGCATATATTGAGACTTTAATCTTGAACTTTCAAATAGGCGGTACGCTTTGTTTTGAGATACGTGTATGTAGGACATGATACTAAATTTTACATTTGATATCAACTCCCAAGCTTGTCCTAACTTTTTTCATTTTTCGAGGACTTCTTTGAAGATCCGTTTAAAAATTTAAGATTAATGAATTCAATTCAGTTATGAGATGATGATATGCTGTATATTCTCTTTAGAGGATTTAATGAAATTTTTATTCAAATGCTACGAGCGCAATGGTGTTTCTCGATACTGATAACTGCATATCAAGTTTGGAATGGAAAGGCATATTTCTGCCTAAATGAAATTGATCAACTTATTACGAAGTTCATTTTCAAATAAAATAGATTACTTTTCGAAATACTTAACTATTAGAATGATGCTCTCTTACGTATATTTAAGATTTAGGTTATTAGGATTCTGGATTATTGTTTAAATGCAGCATTGAGAAAAAAATGATTTGTCTGTCTTACGCGGACTTTAACCTGTACCTTAAGATTCGCAAATATCACCAGGAACGCGTTTAAAGATAAGTGAGAGGAGAATTAGAGAAGCTTTCGAGATGATCTACGGAGAGTAATCATTAAATACTTTAATTAATAATTTGCTATTTTTTGAATAATGTTTTGCGCCAAAAATGTTATTCGAGGTCCAATAATTATCAGCTCTAACTGCAGTTCTGCGGTTTTCCTTCGATTGTCTCTTTAATTTATTCTCTCTTTTTAACTTTGCATTCAAGTAAAACTATTCAAAATTCAGAGTGCTTACTACTTAATACTTGGAATTGAACATACTTTGAAATCAGTGGTATAAAAATGAAGAGTGGAGTCAAATTTTTTTAATTTAATAAGATTTTTTCTGCTTCAATATGAGTGAGAATTAATTTCTCAGATCAATTTTTTAAAGTCTCTCATTGCGTCTTACGATAACTTATCCTACCCCCGTCATGGAGAACTCTCGGACGCAATTCTTAATATTTGACGAAGTAGAATGATTTTCTTATTTCTTAAAAAGCATCGTTTATAATTATTTTAAACGGGCACTTATGAGCCGATACGTTGAGATGAGGAAAAGGAGAATATTTTAAGGAAAGACATATTTCCAATGCTTAAGAAATAAAATTTATTATTGGAAGCGTGGGAAAAACCTCCGGGGAACTGATGGTTCCCGGAGTAAACGACCCACGGGTGTGAGGAAAAAGCCCTGGAAACTGATGGTTTCCAGGGAAAACGACCTCACTGCGGGGCTCACAAATGAGCGAAAACCCGCAAAAGTTACAGAAAATTTAACAAAAAGAACACATTAAAAACAAAATATACAATGTGTCAAATGAGAAATGATTGAAGGGAGGATGGCAAAGTTACTATGCTAATTAACTTCAAGGAAAAGAGGAATCGAATTTGAAAAAATTACTTTAAAATGAAATTTGAAAGAAATTACTATACCGTTGTTTAAAAATGCACAGATTGGAATGGATCCCCACACACTCCACCACAACAAGTTAGTAAATAGGATTAGATCGGAATGTTACTCGCGAAAACTACAACATACCTATATAATCATTCACACTGGAGTATACTCCATACGCAATATCACGCACACCACACACATGCACTCGCACAACTCACTAGGAATCCATTCCATATCAGCACATGAGTTACGATGATCGGGGGCTTAATCGGCGAGTGATTTGAGAAAATAGAAGAACCGTGCGTACAAAGCGGTACGCCCAGGCGTTCCACTACATAACTCAAAACACTTAAATTTTACCTGGGGTATCCGCGAGAGTGAAGCTCCCAAACGGATGCTGAATCCCAAGCCGCGGTCGCGAGCACAATATTGCAATAAAAAATAACAATTCAAATTACAAATAAAATTACAATAAAAAATGACAATTCTAATTAACACCAAGGTTACAATTAAAATTACAATTCAAAATAAATAATAAAACAAAAAAATCCGCGGCTGAAGACGATCAGGCAGGCGGACCCCTCCACGGATCTTCTAGTATCTGTGAAGATAAAAATCCTAGAAAAAGAAGAAATGTAATTAAGTAACATGCATGAAAATAAAAATGAAAAACAACACTCAAAACAGAAAGCATGGGCATGGCAATCAAGAAAAATCAACACTCAAAAAAAGACATAATAGACATGGAAATAAACAAACAAGAAAAATAATATGCAACTCAAAATTGTATGTACCTGCAAAAAATGGATAGTTAAAAGTACCTGGAAAGAAGAGGAAATGAGGTTAGACAAATAATAGAAAGAAAGGGGAGGAAAACAATACATTCGCAATTACGCACTAAAATTTCGCAAAATAACGCAATAAATCATGTACCTGTAAAAAGAAGAACGCACAAGGACAAGCCATCCCAACCCAACCCCATCCCACGAACCACAGAAACGAACAAACGACACCAAAGCAAAGCGAACCGAAAGCCAAAACCATCGACGACAACTCATAATGTACCTAGAACGCATACATCGCAAAATTACATACGCAATCGAACGTAGGGAGGAAGCAAATATTAAAATAACATGCAAGTCAAACATCAAAAATAAGTACCATTGCAGCAGAATAAGAGAAATATCAAATGCAATGAAAACCGTCACCGTTTGTCTTTGATACCAATCAGATACTTGTTGGCAGGAACCACTTGAAAAACCTCTTCGTTCTTCGCTTCTTCTTCGCTTGGATGGATGGATGGATCTTGAATCTTCGAAGTCTTCTTCGAATCACGAACCACTAGATTGAACTGCACTTCACGTAAGCTCCAGAGAAACTGAACCTTTCCCTCCAAATTTTCCTCTTGTTCAATTCCTCTGACAAATTCTGCATTCTGATTGGTTGAACCCAAAAATAGTATAAATTGTTTTCCCTCCAAAAAACAACTGCGCTTTCAATGGAATCGTTAAATTACATGTTGAATGATTTCAAACCTTTTAAGTACGAGATGTACATTATCTCTTAAATATTTTTACTTTCATCTTTTAGCGTTACGTATGTATGAATTGAAATTGCCGTCATTTTCGTATATATAAACAAAAGATAGTTAAACAAATAAGCTCTAATTTGATATCGTTCTTTTAGTAATTAAGTTAATTTGTCGTAATTTAAAAATATCACGAGAATCATGTCATATAAGATAATAATTTCAGTCAAATTTTCGTGAATTATACCTTAACTCTGACGTCTTAGAATCCGATAGTTTAGAACCATAGCGCCAATTCCGAAGCGCAACAATGGCTACAAGATCAGCATTTCGCGGGAAAAATTTTTAGGAAGGACGTTTTCTGATAAATTCTCATCGGCTTTAAACGTGTTCTTTTTCCGATTCATTTCATTTGCGTCCGTTAAGTATTTTGTGATTATTTTTCCCAGTTTATATCTCCTATCGAAGTTCCAAAAATGTCCTTGGAAGACGATAAATAATGCCTTTGATACGAATATTGCCTCCAAGAAAAGTTCAACCTTTCGTAAGAGGAAATCAGTTTCTCCGTCCATCCACAGATACTTATCTCCGAACACCGGAAACGAAATTAGTTGACGACACGGTAATTCATTCTTCGTAGAATCAGATTTTCATAAAATCACAACACCCATTTTCAAGATGGGATTCGTGTAGCATTTCCATAACATTTAAGTATCCCGCGGAAGAAAACGAGCTATAGGTTGCCACGTATCGAGACAACAATCGTGATATGTATCGAAAGTGCACTTCAAAAAAGGGATGTTATGGGAAGGATGTGCGGGTGATATTGAAGCAAAGGATGGAAAGAATATCAGTAGAAGTTGGATCTACATTCACTTCATCGCCAACAAACGTTTCGGAACCCATGATTAAAAACGCGATAAGTAAGTCTTAGTAGCTAAGAAATGGTAACACGACCTTAGCTGACTTTTCCATTACTTTACTCCATACCGAGAGAATATTTCTTGGCCTGTAATCATCTGCATTTGTTGTAGGTATCTCCTAATTGTATATGTAATAGATAAGAAGACATTCTTTTCTACCTATCATAAACTGATCAACTGTATAACTCATTTGAAGATTATAGAACTTTTCTGCTGTGTGTGCCATTCCCATCCTTCTAGAAGAAGAATTACCTGGCATATTGAATACAAATGAATCATAGATGTAATATTGACAAAGGAATCAGTAGTGTGAAAGTGAATTTATGAATCACCCGATTCATTGCTCAGTAGAAGAAAATATTCATTCTCCTATGGTTTGGTGTAATGTAAACAGTTATGGCTGGTTTTGATGCTTTGGATGTTATAGTACATATTGAGATGCCCTTGAAAAGGTTGCACAACCCTGAGCTATCTGTCATATTGGTTACATCTTGTCCAAAGTAACTAATCTATAATCCACTTGTCTGTTCTTCATCAATAGCTCTCAATCAGTAATTGGGTACACTGTTGTTGGCTTGAAAGTTCAATGTAATTTGCACTTTAATTATAATTATTACATTGATCATCAACAATATAGGAGCAGTATCTTAATAAGAATCATCAATTTAGAATTAATGTTCATTGTATGTCCAAAATATCACAAAATTGTAAATCACATTATTGAGCTCCTATTCCCACCTACTTCAACATTTTGTCATGATTTAAACAATGTTGTGCTTAGAATTGTTACATTAATTGTTTTGTAGAAATTTATAAATAGTGCACACCCAATCTTGTGACTGATTTAACTCTGTTATGTTCTACAAGAAATATTATGTTTTCTTAAAATACATAGGACAAAGTGTCTTTTATCCTTTACTTAGTTCTGTCTGCGTTTCTACTCCACAATAAACGTTTCTCAAATGTATTTATATGATTTTCATTGTATCTTCATCTATACTTAATTTTTCACAATTTAGTTTTTTTTTAGAATTCTCATCTCCAAAGTGACTGACATAGTTGTCCCATGGAAAATATGTACTCAGTTCATATTCCTTCACTTATGCCTCATTCGTTGAGCCCAGAATGCACAATAATTAGATTACTTCCGCCAATCCTATCTTTCAGAGAATAGTTATCATATTTTTTAGATGACATCTGAGACAGTGATATGACAAGACTTGTGCATAGATCTTTTGCATTGAATCGTTTTTGAAAAGCTTGTTACTTCATGTGCCCTGTATAATTTCCAAAACTACTTATGTTGCTCTTCATATGCAATATTTGCACATGTTGATGGCAAAATTTTTTTTCCTGTGTAATAAGAGATTAACATTATTTTCATTCCCTCTTTATATCTCCACTTATTCCTGACATTTTACATCTTTCTGTTAGCTTTCTTCATTATCTGGAATTGTATATTCTCTGCATTGTTCTCTCCTCCTTTATAATGAAGTATGTGACCAGATTTTGCAATTTGTCAGCCAATTCATCTGAGCGTTCCTTTTGGGTATCAAAATTTTCCAGAAGAGTTCATTTTATTTGAGACTTCATCTCATAGATTAACTGGAAGTGAAAAATAGTGACATGATGAGGACTCGGAAGATGTCATCCCGAATCGTAAGTGGTGTTGACATGGGGCGGTGACGAAGATTACTATTAGTACATATAAGTACACTATTTTTCACATTCGTAGTTACTCGAAGGCTTTGATCGGATCTAATTTGAGAATGAGTTGGGAGCCCAAATGCTCTGGTGGTGGAGTGGTTAGTATGCTGTAATCCTATTTCAAAGGTCCAGGTTCAAATCCCAGCTGATGAGAAAATTTTCATCTCAAGTTATGGATGTTAGTGAATGTCTATTAGTAAACGGAGATGCAATCTGTTTTTCCCAACGTAGATAATTGTGCATATCGTTATCCAGAGAATAATAGATATTGAACTTCTGAAGGTTCATGACTTTCTCTTTTTAATTCCCGGCATCCGTGGCCGAGTGCGTAGTGAATTGACTGCTAGCGCACGAAGTCTCGACGTACCAGGTTCGAGTCCTGTCAGGTCGGGAGTTTTTCTCATTTGGAATGGGATGTATTTGTGTCTCCGAAAACTCCATTTAGACCACATATGGAGTAAATTTCCATATGATGATTTAAGAAAGGCAAATTATCATCGATTTTTCTAAAATCTACGAGAACCCCCGATGATTTTTTTTATAATTATATTTTACATTGATTTATTACAATGTAATTCTTGCTTTGTTACGTTGCTCTTTTACAAAGCCAAAACTTGAATTTCGTCCTAAATGCATATATTGAGACTTTAATCTTGAACTTTCAAATAGGCGGTACGCTTTGTTTTGAGATACGTGTATGTAGGACATGATACTAAATTTTACATTTGATATCAACTCCCAAGCTTGTCCTAACTTTTTTCATTTTTCGAGGACTTCTTTGAAGATCCGTTTAAAAATTTAAGATTAATGAATTCAATTCAGTTATGAGATGATGATATGCTGTATATTCTCTTTAGAGGATTTAATGAAATTTTTATTCAAATGCTACGAGCGCAATGGTGTTTCTCGATACTGATAACTGCATATCAAGTTTGGAATGGAAAGGCATATTTCTGCCTAAATGAAATTGATCAACTTATTACGAAGTTCATTTTCAAATAAAATAGATTACTTTTCGAAATACTTAACTATTAGAATGATGCTCTCTTACGTATATTTAAGATTTAGGTTATTAGGATTCTGGATTATTGTTTAAATGCAGCATTGAGAAAAAAATGATTTGTCTGTCTTACGCGGACTTTAACCTGTACCTTAAGATTCGCAAATATCACCAGGAACGCGTTTAAAGATAAGTGAGAGGAGAATTAGAGAAGCTTTCGAGATGATCTACGGAGAGTAATCATTAAATACTTTAATTAATAATTTGCTATTTTTTGAATAATGTTTTGCGCCAAAAATGTTATTCGAGGTCCAATAATTTTCAGCTCTAACTGCAGTTCTGCGGTTTTCCTTCGATTGTCTCTTTAATTTATTCTCTCTTTTTAACTTTGCATTCAAGTAAAACTATTCAAAATTCAGAGTGCTTACTACTTAATACTTGGAATTGAACATACTTTGAAATCAGTGGTATAAAAATGAAGAGTGGAGTCAAATTTTTTTAATTTAATAAGATTTTTTCTGCTTCAATATGAGTGAGAATTAATTTCTCAGATCAATTTTTTAAAGTCTCTCATTGCGTCTTACGATAACTTATCCTACCCCCGTCATGGAGAACTCTCGGACGCAATTCTTAATATTTGACGAAGTAGAATGATTTTCTTATTTCTTAAAAAGCATCGTTTATAATTATTTTAAACGGGCACTTATGAGCCGATACGTTGAGATGAGGAAAAGGAGAATATTTTAAGGAAAGACATATTTCCAATGCTTAAGAAATAAAATTTATTATTGGAAGCGTGGGAAAAACCTCCGGGGAACTGATGGTTCCCGGAGTAAACGACCCACGGGTGTGAGGAAAAAGCCCTGGAAACTGATGGTTTCCAGGGAAAACGACCTCACTGCGGGGCTCACAAATGAGCGAAAACCCGCAAAAGTTACAGAAAATTTAACAAAAAGAACACATTAAAAACAAAATATACAATGTGTCAAATGAGAAATGATTGAAGGGAGGATGGCAAAGTTACTATGCTAATTAACTTCAAGGAAAAGAGGAATCGAATTTGAAAAAATTACTTTAAAATGAAATTTGAAAGAAATTACTATACCGTTGTTTAAAAATGCACAGATTGGAATGGATCCCCACACACTCCACCACAACAAGTTAGTAAATAGGATTAGATCGGAATGTTACTCGCGAAAACTACAACATACCTATATAATCATTCACACTGGAGTATACTCCATACGCAATATCACGCACACCACACACATGCACTCGCACAACTCACTAGGAATCCATTCCATATCAGCACATGAGTTACGATGATCGGGGGCTTAATCGGCGAGTGATTTGAGAAAATAGAAGAACCGTGCGTACAAAGCGGTACGCCCAGGCGTTCCACTACATAACTCAAAACACTTAAATTTTACCTGGGGTATCCGCGAGAGTGAAGCTCCCAAACGGATGCTGAATCCCAAGCCGCGGTCGCGAGCACAATATTGCAATAAAAAATAACAATTCAAATTACAAATAAAATTACAATAAAAAATGACAATTCTAATTAACACCAAGGTTACAATTAAAATTACAATTCAAAATAAATAATAAAACAAAAAAATCCGCGGCTGAAGACGATCAGGCAGGCGGACCCCTCCACGGATCTTCTAGTATCTGTGAAGATAAAAATCCTAGAAAAAGAAGAAATGTAATTAAGTAACATGCATGAAAATAAAAATGAAAAACAACACTCAAAACAGAAAGCATGGGCATGGCAATCAAGAAAAATCAACACTCAAAAAAAGACATAATAGACATGGAAATAAACAAACAAGAAAAATAATATGCAACTCAAAATTGTATGTACCTGCAAAAAATGGATAGTTAAAAGTACCTGGAAAGAAGAGGAAATGAGGTTAGACAAATAATAGAAAGAAAGGGGAGGAAAACAATACATTCGCAATTACGCACTAAAATTTCGCAAAATAACGCAATAAATCATGTACCTGTAAAAAGAAGAACGCACAAGGACAAGCCATCCCAACCCAACCCCATCCCACGAACCACAGAAACGAACAAACGACACCAAAGCAAAGCGAACCGAAAGCCAAAACCATCGACGACAACTCATAATGTACCTAGAACGCATACATCGCAAAATTACATACGCAATCGAACGTAGGGAGGAAGCAAATATTAAAATAACATGCAAGTCAAACATCAAAAATAAGTACCATTGCAGCAGAATAAGAGAAATATCAAATGCAATGAAAACCGTCACCGTTTGTCTTTGATACCAATCAGATACTTGTTGGCAGGAACCACTTGAAAAACCTCTTCGTTCTTCGCTTCTTCTTCGCTTGGATGGATGGATGGATCTTGAATCTTCGAAGTCTTCTTCGAATCACGAACCACTAGATTGAACTGCACTTCACGTAAGCTCCAGAGAAACTGAACCTTTCCCTCCAAATTTTCCTCTTGTTCAATTCCTCTGACAAATTCTGCATTCTGATTGGTTGAACCCAAAAATAGTATAAATTGTTTTCCCTCCAAAAAACAACTGCGCTTTCAATGGAATCGTTAAATTACATGTTGAATGATTTCAAACCTTTTAAGTACGAGATGTACATTATCTCTTAAATATTTTTACTTTCATCTTTTAGCGTTACGTATGTATGAATTGAAATTGCCGTCATTTTCGTATATATAAACAAAAGATAGTTAAACAAATAAGCTCTAATTTGATATCGTTCTTTTAGTAATTAAGTTAATTTGTCGTAATTTAAAAATATCACGAGAATCATGTCATATAAGATAATAATTTCAGTCAAATTTTCGTGAATTATACCTTAACTCTGACGTCTTAGAATCCGATAGTTTAGAACCATAGCGCCAATTCCGAAGCGCAACAATGGCTACAAGATCAGCATTTCGCGGGAAAAATTTTTAGGAAGGACGTTTTCTGATAAATTCTCATCGGCTTTAAACGTGTTCTTTTTCCGATTCATTTCATTTGCGTCCGTTAAGTATTTTGTGATTATTTTTCCCAGTTTATATCTCCTATCGAAGTTCCAAAAATGTCCTTGGAAGACGATAAATAATGCCTTTGATACGAATATTGCCTCCAAGAAAAGTTCAACCTTTCGTAAGAGGAAATCAGTTTCTCCGTCCATCCACAGATACTTATCTCCGAACACCGGAAACGAAATTAGTTGACGACACGGTAATTCATTCTTCGTAGAATCAGATTTTCATAAAATCACAACACCCATTTTCAAGATGGGATTCGTGTAGCATTTCCATAACATTTAAGTATCCCGCGGAAGAAAACGAGCTATAGGTTGCCACGTATCGAGACAACAATCGTGATATGTATCGAAAGTGCACTTCAAAAAAGGGATGTTATGGGAAGGATGTGCGGGTGATATTGAAGCAAAGGATGGAAAGAATATCAGTAGAAGTTGGATCTACATTCACTTCATCGCCAACAAACGTTTCGGAACCCATGATTAAAAACGCGATAAGTAAGTCTTAGTAGCTAAGAAATGGTAACACGACCTTAGCTGACTTTTCCATTACTTTACTCCATACCGAGAGAATATTTCTTGGCCTGTAATCATCTGCATTTGTTGTAGGTATCTCCTAATTGAATATGTAATAGATAAGAAGACATTCTTTTCTACCTATCATAAACTGATCAACTGTATAACTCATTTGAAGATTATAGAACTTTTCTGCTGTGTGTGCCATTCCCATCCTTCTAGCAGAAGAATTACCTGGCATATTGAATACAAATGAATCATAGATGTAATATTGACAAAGGAATCAGTAGTGTGAAAGTGAATTTATGAATCACCCGATTCATTGCTCAGTAGAAGAAAATATTCATTCTCCTATGGTTTGGTGTAATGTAAACAGTTATGGCTGGTTTTGATGCTTTGGATGTTATAGTACATATTGAGATGCCCTTGAAAAGGTTGCACAACCCTGAGCTATCTGTCATATTGGTTACATCTTGTCCAAAGTAACTAATCTATAATCCACTTGTCTGTTCTTCATCAATAGCTCTCAATCAGTAATTGGGTACACTGTTGTTGGCTTGAAAGTTCAATGTAATTTGCACTTTAATTATAATTATTACATTGATCATCAACAATATAGGAGCAGTATCTTAATAAGAATCATCAATTTAGAATTAATGTTCATTGTATGTCCAAAATATCACAAAATTGTAAATCACATTATTGAGCTCCTATTCCCACCTACTTCAACATTTTGTCATGATGTAAACAATGTTGTGCTTAGATTTGTTACATTAATTGTTTTGTAGAAATTTATAAATAGTGCACACCCAATCTTGTGACTGATTTAACTCTGTTATGTTCTACAAGAAATATTATGTTTTCTTAAAATACATAGGACAAAGTGTCTTTTATCCTTTACTTAGTTCTGTCTGCGTTTCTACTCCGCAATAAACGTTTCTCAAATGTATTTATATGATTTTCATTGTATCTTCATCTATACTTAATTTTTCACAATTTAGTTTTTTTTTAGAATTCTCATCTCCAAAGTGACTGACATAGTTTTCCCATGGAAAATATATACTCAGTTCATATTCCTTCACTTTTGCCTCATTCGTTGAGCCCAGAATGCACAATAATAAGATTACTTCCGCCAATCCTATCTTTCAGAGAATAATTATTTTTAGATGACATCTGAGACAGTGATATGACAAGGCTTGTGCATAGATCTTTTGCATTGAATCGTTTTTGAAAAGCTTGTTTCTTCATGTGCCCTGTATAATTTCCAAAACTATTTATGTTGCTCTTCATATGCAATATTTGCACATGTTGATGGCAAAATTTTGTTTCCTGTGTAATAAGAGATTAACATTGTTTTCATTCCCTCTTTATATGTCCACTTATTCCTGACATTTTACATCTTTCTGTTAGATTTCTTCACTGTCTGGAATTGTATATTCTCTGCATTGTTCTCTTCTCCTTTAAAATGAAGTATGTGACCAGATTTTGCAATTCGTTGGCCAATTCATCTGAGCGTTCCTTTTGGGTATCAAAATTTTCCAGAAGAATTCATTTTATTTGAGACTTCATCTCATAGATTAACTGGAAGTGAAAAATAGTGACATGATGAGGACTCAGAAGATGTCATCCCGAATCGTAAGTGGTGTTGACATGGGGCGGTGACGAAGATTACTATTAGTACATATAAGTACACTATTTTCCACATTCGTAGTTACTCGAAGGCTTTGATCGTATCTAATTTGAGAATGAGTAGGGACCCCAAATGCTCTGGTGGTGGAGTGGTTAGTGGTAGTGTGATCCTATTTCAAAGGTCCAGGTTCAAATCCCAGCAGATGAGAAAATTTTCATCTCAAGTTATGGATGTTAGTGAATGTCTATTAGTAAACAGAGATGCAATCTGTTTTTCCCAACGTAGATAATTGTGCATATCGTTATCCAAAGATAAATAGATATTGAACTTCTGAAGAGAGAGGGTTCATGACTTTCTCTTTTTAATTCCCGGCATCCGTGGCCGAGTGCGTAGTGAATTGACTGCTAGCGCACGAAGTCTCGACGTACCAGGTTCGAGTCCTGTCAGGTCGGGAATTTTTCTCATTTGGAATGGGATGTATTTGTGTCTCCGAAAACTCCATTTAGACCACATATGGAGTAAATTTCCATATGATGATTTAAGAAAGGCAAATTATCATCGATTTTTCTTAATTCTACGAGACCGCCCGATGATTTTTTTTATAATTGTATTTTACATTGATTTATTACAATGTAATTCTTGTTTTGTTACGTTGCTCTTTTACAAAGCCAAAACTTGAATTTCGTCCTAAATGCATATATTGAGACTTTAATCTTGAACTTTCAAATAGGCGGTATGCTTAGTTTTGAGATACGTATATGTAGGACATGATACTAAATTTTACATTTGATATCAACTCCCAAGCTTGTCCTTCGCTGGCAGGGTGATGTGTAAGAAAATATTGGGAATTAACATTCCAGAGGCAGAGGAGAGCCTTTTGATGAGAAGAGAAAATTTTGAAAAAAGGAAACGGATATATATCTAAAGTCAATTGAGATAAGTTCCTAGGTGATTAATAAGAGAGTCATTCTTAGAGTTAAAAAAATATCTCTCCATTCTGAGTGAAAAAAGAGAATATAATCAGAACGGCTTAGCGGTCCCTAAAGGGACCTCAGCTATTCGCGAATACATTTGGTGGTCCATAATGAGATTACTTCCAAGTAATTACTTCCCTAAAGGGACCGCTCGGACAATAAAGTTTGATAATATTCTACTAAGATTTGTTACAAATGTTGTTTTTGAGAAAGAAAGTGTATACTATCAACATTTCTTGCAACTAATTTTAACTCTGTTATATTTTCCAAGGTATATTATATATTCTTTAAATATAGCAGACCAAGTGTCTTTTATCCTTTATTTAGTTCTACTTGCATTTATGCTCCATAATTAATGGTTCTCAAATGAATTTATATGATATTCATTTTATCCTCATTTGACTTGAATTTTTTATATATTTTAGTTTTTTTGGAATTCTTATTCCTAATATGCCTATTTTTGCAAGATAAATATATACTTATAACATATTCCTTCACTTATGAACCATTCTTTGAGCTGAAGTCTTTCAGAATGCACCATAACATGATTATATCCACCAATCCTATTTTTCAGAGAATATTTATCATAATTTTAGATGACACTTGAAGGAGTAAGATGGTAAGACTTGTAGATAGATTTTTTGCATTGAATCGTTTTTGAGTAGCTTGGTGCTATATACTTAAAATGCTGTGTATAATTTTTAAAAACTTATTTATGTTGCTCTTCATATGCATTTTTGCATAAACTCAGTTAAACTTTCTCATCCTTACATCTAATGGTCTATGTTCTGTTTCTAGAGATGCATGCAGACTGCCTTTCGTCTTATGTACTTTGGCAATCAGAAGGAAAGAAGATTTTGAGGAAGAAGGAGGAGATATCCACTGCCATCCCTCGAGAAAGTTATGGTCAGCTGATTGTCGGCCTCGCTCACACTGCTGCCTCATCCTCTGAATACTGGGCAGATAGAAGGCATGCTATATCCTGGCAATGCTGGGAACATGATAGGAGAACAACTGAAATAAATGGTTTGAATGGCTTCTTTTGTCTCAGCTCTGAATGATCTGATTAATAGAAGGATATCCCTCTAAGCTGGTTATCCTGACGAAGTAAATTTTAAAGTCTTGGGAAAATAGTGCTTTCGATACGAACACCAATAAACGGAACTATAAAGTGAACAATGTGCAAGCAACCAAAAAGTACAGATATTAGTAATTAAATTAGAAAGATTTCAAAAAAGCTCCATTTTCTAGAAATCCAACTCACTTCATATACTATCATTTTTTTAGGTATACTATTCAGACTTTGTATTAAGTTGAGAATTTATTTCACAAATTGTAAATATGTCAATTGTACTGAATATTGGATTCACATGTTTCTGTAAAAAATGAAAGCAACTTAATTGCAATAAATTATTGTCTTTTATTCTGCCTTAATCATTTATTACCCTATTCATACTTATGATCACTTGGGAGCCAATAACAATGAAAATTTTCAAGGGAAAAATCATTTAGCTTGACTGAATAACAATATATTCCATTTCTGCTGTATGCTTATAAATTGTAAATTTTGTACTTTTTCAGTACTACATAAACTTGCCTGTATAATTTTAGGTCTAATAGTAGAGTGGAATGATAAAATTTGTAAATTCTGCATATAATTGTGTATGGAAGTTACCAAGTATATCATTCTGCAATAGATATCTAAGAAGTTACACCTTCCAATACTGATTTCAAAATAGTAGAGGTCTGTTTTTGTTGTTTTTACCTTTTGATTTTTTTTATAAAGAAACATTTGCTCGTATGCATTGATAGAGATTTTCCAGTGACTGTGTTTAATTCTTAAATACAATTTATTCTGCATAATCAATTTCGTAATTTTTGCCTTCCAAGGTTTTTCTTTCCTTTCAATGATTTTTCATCTTATATAGCAATAAGTTATTAAGCATTCAATATCTTCTGAAAATACCACATAAAATATTCAGATGACTTGTTTGGGGATGAATCAATATCATCAGACACACTATGAATAGGAAGTACAGTTTTATTTAGGAGGAAAGGGAAGGGCTGTTGCGTAAGGGTGTGGTTATAAGAAAGCTGAATCTGTTCCTCCTGATGCAGACTTTATTTCCTCTGGCTATACTATTGATGTATATATACAATACTTTTGATTGACTGGCCCTCATACCATATAGATAATTGTAGCTCTGAAGTATGTACATCCGGCTGAGAGTGTCAAGCATTCTCAGGCTCCTCTTAAGGCCAATGGCTTTCTTCAGGATACTGGGGACATGGAAAGCAACTTTATGACGATTGGGAAGAAGGTTTGCCAATTTGTAGGAAATTCTATCTATTTATTAATATATAGAATGTAAATCTCATTGTTCCAGCAACTATAGTTGGCAACAGGAAATCCCCTCACCTATGAAGACGAGGCAACAGCAAAGGCAAATGAATGAGAAGCAAAGCAAATATCCCCTGCTGAACCTCCACTAATGGTCTAGTTCAACCTCTGTGGTACATGCTGTGGTGGAGCGGCTATGTGTTGTGTGCCAACACTTTATAGGGCATTACTTCCCTGTTAACACACTTGTGTCTGTGCCTCATTCTTTGCAAAGCTAGACCGCTGCCCGATGTGTTGTGGTCCCATTCTCTCCCGCTTCTGCATCCGTGGTTAGGAATACATACCAGGAACAAATGGTAGTGAATATAGTCTGTGATAAAATTAGGTATTGTGAAGTGATATTTACTATAAGTTGTTCACTGTTTGAAATTTTATTTGGATTGAATTATCTGATGGTGCAACAAATTAAAAAATAATGAAAATAATTGCATTTATTTATTTTTATTATGAAAGTTAGAATTATTATTAAGATAAAAGATGTGTAGATAAAAATTGTGATATTTTAACTTTCATTAGAATGTGAAACCTTAATCATCAACTATATTTAAATTACAGTCATTGAAAATAGTTTATTTTATACAAAGAAAGAATTATATTGCAATCTCATAAAAGATTTTGGATTGAGATTTTATAGCTGATATGAACTTCTTATATACTTATATTATATATGAAATTATATATCTGCGTGTATGTTGTAAATAAATTCAGATTTTAATTCCATGAATTTATGAAAAGTTTATGAAGAACATGTAGAAAATATTATGTTATTAAGAAATTAAATTAAAAGTTAAGGAATCATTAACTTGAAAAGTAATGTTTGAAAACGAATTTATTTGAATTTTTTAAAAGTAGATGTAAATATTTACACAAAATCTATGTTTTTTATTACTAACGGATGAATAAAAATGAAACCATTGCTTTCATGAATTTAAATGTATATCGATCATTATGGATTCAAATTCAAGTTTCAATTCAAAGTTATCAACCAGTTATCTGGAAATTTAAACGTTCAAAAATTCATACTGGGTATTTAATTTTTAGCAAAGGTTATTTTTTGAGTTTTTGTTTGTAAAATGTATTATCAATATATGTAAGTCCTCTTTACACTTCATTGAAGATAGAAGTTGAAAAGAGGATATTATACAAAAATCTATATTCATTAGAGCTGAAACATGTAATATATTGTAAACTCAGAAATCCTAAAAAACATTCACTATCACTATCCCAGCCAAGCACAAACAAGTGGTGAAGGAGAATCAACACTTGCACTATTTAACTTCATACTAATTTAGGAAAATATTCTTTCTGTAATTGGAGTATTGAGCAATGGAACGCATTGCCTGCGAATATCTTTGAGCCATGCTCCCCTCATGTGCAAACTTTCAAGGCAAAGCTAAAAAACATAGTGACTGAATATATGTATAAAGTGCGGCAAGTGTGATGGCTGGAAATTCACATGCATACGTATCTGAATTAGTTTTAATTTGTTACATGTATTGTTTGTTGTATTCATTGTGTGATTGCTCCTGTGAATTATTTGTTGTATCTTGTTGCCACCAGACAGTTGTCCAATTACAACATGTAAAATAATAATAATAAAATAAGAGATAATTAATTTCTATTGGAGGGTATGTTGGCCTGGACTTCCCCCTTTGCAACTTGTCTTATTCCTTTCAACTCCAAGCACTACTCTAAAGTTCTTAAGGTACGAAAGCTAAATTATCAGTGCATTTTGTGTTACAGAGGCTGGAGACAAGTTCCCAGTGAGGGAACTTTTCATTTCAATTTGTGTATCTGGGATGGAAGGAAAATTATAGTTATGACCAATGACTTGAAAAAATAAAAGTGAGTTTGTAAACTTTTAAATATTGTTTTATTTCAAGTTTATTTCCTTATCACAATTCTTGAAGATTATCTGTATTTTGAATTAATTTTACATACTATCATTTATTATTAACAACTGTATTTGGAATTCCTTTTCCTTTATTAGATCTCCATGGCTAACCTTATAACCTTTACTGTACAAGGTATAAGAGAATTAGCTACTCCTTTTTCATTTCCTCTTATATTGGATACCTTGAGTAAGGACAGGAGGAGAGTTAACCACAGCTGCATAGATGCCTGCTTGCTTCCCCTTTATATCAACCTTAGAGTGACAAAAGGAGACAAATTACACCCTCATCAAAGTTTACTAAAACACACTGTTTCTAACTGAAATGGCTGATCCATGTAAAGTTTAATGGTGGAAAAATAAAATCCAGTGCCATCTGCTTTCTTCCCTCTCAGCTCGAGAGAAAGTATACAGGTGTCCTTATCAAGATATCATATAAAAGAGGAATTGAAATAAGAGCTAACTTACTCCCATGCATTATATACTACAAAGGCTGGAACACTTAACAACCATGTAAGCATGATTGGAGAGTCAATGAAGGATAAAAATTATTCTATTACTTACAAAATTGACATCCCTATATTCTGGTTTTGAGAACTACCTCTAAGGATAGTCTACATTACTAAACCCACTGTTGACTCATATACCTATTAAGGGAGGGATTCTATTATCTATTATTCTATTATCTCTGTGTGAAAGAAAACAGATGCCAAGTGAATATAAATATAGTTGACACTAGCATAGCTTCATGATTAACTAAATTAATCATAGCATTTTAAAAAATCAAAGGGACAAGGTTTTCAGCTAGCTCGTTCTTTATGATTGAGAATTTTAATTTAAGGATTTGAATATGAGAGAAAATCACAGTATAATTGCTGAACTTGAGGAGAGTTCATTGGTAAACCCTAAGACTATATAGGTAAAAATTTGAGAAAAGAAACAGTGCTATAGTTAAAATAATTTGTGCAATCATGTTATGCTAACAAACATTAGCAATAAATGAAACAGAGACAGTGAAATTTCCACTTCCTCGAATTATTTTAAATAAAAGCCTAATGATTCTATAAATCTTGATTATTTAATTGATAGCTAGATTACGGAAAATTTCTTAAAATTAAATCTTTCAAAATTGTAATACCCTCCATACCATAGGGTATCCCAAGTTATCAAAACAACTTAATCGTGTTAGCTTCGCAAAACTCACTTTGAACAATACTGGGATCACCTTCTGTAATTCTGTAAATAAACTCGTTCTTTGCTTTGATAATGATCTGACATGGTCGGAACATGTCGTGAAAACATCCAAAAATGTTTATTCCACTATTCATTCCTTGAGATACTTTGTAAGTTCCTTGTGTGTGTACCGAGACCTATCAAGAGCTGCATAACAAGCTGCAACGTGTACAGAATGCGATTGTTCGATTTATATTTGATTTGATAAAATACTACCATATTTCCGGTACATTTAAGAAACTAGATTATTTTTTACAGTATTTAAACTGCTTAATTTTACGTAATAGTGTGACGTATTTACGCGGCAATACGTATATTCAATAGGTTCTAATTGGAAGTCATACAGATGTCTCTCCACGTCAGTCAGTACATAAATGAACATTATTTTAATTAATTAGTCAAGAAAGAGCAATTTTAACATTTATAATGAGCCAAGTTTGGGTACAAGTACAAACCTAGCCATAAATTACAGTAAAATACATTCTTTTAAAGCGTCAACGTCTCTGAACTATGATTGATATCTTGGCCAGTACAGAGATACGATATGGCACAGTGACCTTCCTAGTATTAACGCTTTGTTCCTTAACAGTGTCTATAACAAAACGTGCCTGTGGAATTCATTACGCATTATTGTTCTAAGGGGAACAACTGTCGGGAATTGCTCGGCATACTCTATTCCAGATGTTCGATATTGAATGGTGTTTACATGAGCCGCACCGACCTGGAGTCCTTGGCGAAACAGCGTGGTCTACCCTATTAAGAGGGATAGCGAGAACACTGCGGTGCCCTAGGATTCCACGCACCGGTGTTATGCTTGATGAGCATTACCATGCATCTAGCATGGATATTGGACGCATGTCTGGACGTTTTTTGTGATGGTTGTTCCCCGTGAATATCAGATTTCAAGTACACGCAGTGAAAAAGCTACATTATAAAGTACGTCGCTGATCGAACTTCATACGAAATACAAATGTAATAGTATCAAATCAACGTTGAGTCGATCCGTCTGGCGAGTGATTCAACGTTACGGGTTAGCGATAACACAGGCCCCAGCTGGATTCTAGGCACCGGTGTAATGCTCTCACGAATGATTATCTAATTAACAAGGTCGTGGAAGATCGAACTCAATTCACACACGCACGGAATGTTTTGAAATCTAGGTTGAGCAGTGAGTTTTATAAGACTTTGGGAAATCTTTATTTACTCGTTTGCAATTTGCGAGATTAATTTTACGCTCATTACGTACGGACGGAAATAAATTCCAGCATTTTTCTATCTAATTCTTTAAATTGAAATAATTTACGATTAAACGAAGCCATCTTTAAAACTCTTCTGGTATCCATTTAAAATTTTGAATTTTCCCTCTAAATTTTGACTTTGTTAAAGTTAGGTAAAAGTGATCGCGAGATGTCTCTCGGCATTCATTTGCGAAACATTCACGTTTATTACATTTTATTTCGATTTCAGGGAAACATTCCGAAAAATATCTCCTCCATAGGATAAATTTAGTAGAGATTATTAGTTCTCACTTTTCATAATTTCAAATATTAGTTTTGTATTCATAATATCTAAAAATGCAAGTCTTAGCGTTCTCGCGCAGACAGCCCTTTGCTTAGCCTCCCTTGATATCTCGAATTTACGGAGAATATCGCTGGGGTATATAATGATTCGGACGAGGCCCAAATTTTTGGGGGGTCATGGGGGAAATGCTAGACCAATTCAGGTCGGTCTACATTTCCCTTAAATGACCTCCCGTTCCAGAAAATGGAACAAAACGAATTTCGAAAATAATTTAAGACACCCGGGGAATCTCTATTTCATAATAATTTGAAAAATGCAAGATCGCGAAGAATGAAAAAGTAGAAGGAGAATGAAAAAGTAGAAGGAATTTTTTTTTTTAAGAAAACGCGTTCTATTAATGTAAACGCCCCACCCTCAGCCCCCTCTACGAGCCTCCGAAGTCTCAAGTACTTAACCTTTATTCTCATTATAACGTGCCGCGATGACTGAAACCTTTAACTTACAGAGACACCTGTTGAACTTCTTCTCTCGACCACGGTTCTAATCCTTACCGTTGTGGCGCTTATACCCACCAATATTACGTGCACTTCATATACGATCCTCTTCGAACTTGATTTCTCAAGGGCCTGAGAATTCTTCTAAAAAACCAACCCAAACCTTTCAATAACAACGTGCGAACTGAATAAGAAAACAATACCATACACCATACTTAGAAACTCTTTAATATTTTTCATTGTTCTACATTCTCTTTTCTTCACGTTTCTGCTCAAGACGATCTGCTCCAGTCCAAAACTTGTGTGCCGCAACCCTCCATCTCATTCTGCCTTGCTCCTCTCCCTTCGTTCTTCTGACGACATCCTGAGAAAAAAAAATGGAAATATAAGATAACATAACAGGCATCCCATTCACGACTTTACATCGGCAAAAGGCGTTTTTTTTTTTTTTTTTTTTTTTTTTTTTGGACCTTTACGGTACCTAGCTCGACAATTTCACGTTCACAAACGTCCAAATTTTTCCTTTCATGTTTTGGACGTTCACAAACGTTTTTGAAACGTGAAACGAAAATTTCCTCCACGGCCGTAACTTGAACCCGGGATCTCGGCGTTAGTAGGTTAGCTTGCTAACCACTCCGCCACGGCGACCAAATACTTCATTCCATGGATTTGTTCCTTTAAGTATTATAAATAACACCGTGGAAAACAACAATAAATAAAGAAGACAACCTGAAGGTAATTCTGGCCAACACTTCGACAATCGTGTCTACCACGATTAAATTCATCTGCATCACCCTTACGCCACAACATCCTTTCCTTATCATCTCTTTGCTTTTTAACGTCGTGCTCTCATTTCGCGGCATCAAAACGAACCTCACTTCAAGAAGATGGACGCATAGAATAGGAAAATCAATCCTTAACTAATGCTGTGAAAACTACCACATTGACTCTGGGCGATTTAGAATTGAAAAATTTAGATATAAAGTTATTTCGTGGCAAACTGTTACCCAACTTCGAACACGTCAGAAGTTTGTCACTGGTGTCAAAGTTCAAGTCTACCTGGAACCTTGCTACTCTGCAGAAGTCATTCAACTAACCTTATAACGTTACTACCCTTCCTTTCGTGTTTTGGCGGACGGCAGACATTCCAAAACCCTATATGACCTCTATAGTGCGAAGCTCCACTATAGAGCTACTATTATCAGTCACTAAAAAGACTGAAATCACTTCCAACATATGTGTGAACGGAAAGTAATTTCAACTAGCCAGTAAGGGCATTTTCCCCCCAAATCATCATGACTAGACCTTAAATACTCCATGCCTAATTACCTTTATTTGAACATTGAATCACTCAGAAACAAAACTGAAATTCCTGAAAATATCCGATTTCGGAACGAATTCATACATTATTTCTCACGGAATGTTGGCTGAAGGACCTTGAAATAGCTAGTACGTAACAATAGTAGTAACAACAAACTTGTTTCATGCTCATTATGAATCAGTCAACAGAAAAAGTGGAGTTACAATCTACTCCAATCTAAATTAGTACGGCCAATCTTGAAAACATTGCGTGCATTGAAAAGTATTTAAATTTGATATTTCTATTTTTTAATCCAATGTTACATAATATGCTGTGAACTTCCTCTAAGATCTCTGAATCCCAGTATAAACAACTTTTCTTGAATCTTTAAGTGATGCTCTCCATTCAGTCAGTCAGTAAATAATAATAAAAATATTTTTACTTTTTTAAAGTTGACTTTTTAAATCTGCTGATTTTTTTGGATTAAGAGTAATAGTAGAGATTACGTTGCATGGAACATCATTAAATATTTCTCTAAGGAAAATCATGAAGCTCAGTTTCCTCATAGTATGTAATTTCAGAACTACAAGGCATCCTTTGAAATTGAGAACCATTTTAATAGATAGCTCTGCATCTTATCTCCGAGGCATAAATCACTTGCTTCTGAATCAAGATCCCAGTTTCAATAAACATAATTATAAATATTCCTATACAAGATCAAAGAGGAAAGATCCTTTCATTTAAAAATAGTTGGATGGCATAGTAGCTAGAGTGTGGAATATCATAGCAAATTTATTTTCTATTGAATTTCATCAGGACCGAGCAAAAGTGGCACAGTAACGAGATTTGAGTGTAACAATCATGCTTGATGTTACTTCTTAGAAAATTGAAGATAATCTTTTCAATTATAAAGTTTAAATGAATAATGTTTTTGTAACTTAAAATCAGCAATTATGTGCAAAGCTTAGTTTATAATTTTCAATAAGTAGCTTTGTGTGCTTCATTGTTATATACAAATACTATGCCTATTACTCTTCAAGATTATTAGGTATCTCTTTCTAGCCGAAGTTACCTAGAATCGAAAAAATGTACATTAGTCACATGTATCGATAGTTTAATGCCATTTTTGTGGAAATTCATATTAAGGTCATTAAAGAAAGTAAAGAAAATAATATCTAAATATTTATATCTATAAGTTAAATGTCAAGCTGTATATTTTATTACGCTTTATTCAAAATTCTAGATTGTGTGAGGATTGATCGAAGTTATGAACAGTATGAAGGTGAATTTAATATCATAAGTAAATATTAGAACATTTTTTATTATACTGTAGTTTGTTTTACTGACTACTGGTTATGGTTTGCATTGATGCCAATATAGTCAGCTTTTTTCCATAATAAAATTTTACCGCAAATTTTTGTGCTATTATTTTTCAATCCTCACAACTAATACATATTTTGAAGAAGTGCTGCAAATTATAAAAGATTACTTGGGAAATAAAGAAAACATGACTTCTAAGTTATATGTCATTATTGTAAAAGTTATTTCTTCATGTTTTTATAACCAAATACTTAAAAAGTTCATACTTCCCTGCTGGATATTTATTTTTGAGAAATAAAGCTAAAATTACATTCGGAGTTATTTTATCCTTACATTTTTGTTCCTTTTTCGGAATATGTTTTAACTAAAACTATGAGATCAAATAAAATCTTAAGTTTATATATATCCAATAGCCATGGCGAAGTGGATGATCTACTAAAACATATTGAATTACCATCACAGTAATTAAAAAGTTTTACAAATTCTAAATTCCAACTAACTAGACTCTAAACTTTGTTTCTAAATATTATGTTCTTGAACAATAAGTATTTCTTAATTTTTTAAAAAGTATTTCTTCATTAAGGAAACTGATTTAAAACATATGGACTGCAATTTTCGATCCATTATTCCACTGTGATGAGTTCAGAAGTATTGCAGAATCTGTTCATTAGCTTAAATTTCAAAAAATAAAAATCACTTCCGAAATTTACTGCACTCTTTAAAAAGAAAGTCTCTCCTCACTCAAAATAGATTAAATGTCTCCACATCAGAGATACATTTCCCAATCCATGCAAAGGTCTCTAATATAACCAAAGTACACTCACCACTTTAGTGCTTTGCTGCGTATTCCAAAATATTCATTAAAAAATTAAAAAAACAGTCAGTCATGTTGGCAGCCACATTGAGGTAAGAAGTGTTCTTTCATATACATGAGACACCTTAAGTAAATACTTACCCTCCTTGTGTATAACTGTCATTTTTTCCTTGAATGTATAAGGTATAAATACTGTTTACATATTTGAAACATTCATGTACCTGCATACATGAAAAACCCTAGGGAAAAAACCTAATTTATGGTTTTCCAACTTTTATGGAAGTTTTTGGTCCCAATTAACCTCAATAAAAAAGGGATCACTCTAATGCATATCCAGGTCACTAAAAGCTTCTCCAATACCTTATGCAACTAAATTCATTATCCAAAATGCTCCTCCTTGAATCACATTCTATGTCTCAAATACAATGTCATACTCTATATTCATCATTTCTATTATGAATTACTAAATGACTGAGGATGTCCTATTTCCCTATACTTTCTTTAAAAAAATAATGGTAGAAGTGAAAATTCGTGCAGTTACCCTCCCTCCAAGTTTAAAGGTTTCTTTAGGTAGTGCTGCCTTATTTCTCCTACATGGATTCTGATAGTTAATTTAAAAAAAGGTTATCTCATTCTAGTGCTTTTCAAATTTCATTATCTTACTCTTTACAACTGTATAGTGATGCTAATGATAGGATTTTACAATTATTAAAAGATTTTTTAAAGAAAAACTATCTGCAAATGTTCTTCGCCAAATTATAATAATTATATTATATAATTAATTCAATAAACATTATTATTAATATTCCTATACAAGATCAAAGAGGAAAGATCCTTTCATTTAAAAATAGTTGGATGGCAGGTTTTGATGAGATATCTATGGCCATCATAAAACAGACTGCTCCCTGATTGCTTCTCCTATATATAACATTTGTAATTTGTCCTTGGATGAAGGTCACTTTCCTACTCGCCTACAACTTGCTCATATTACTCCTATAAAAAAGGATCATTGCCTCTTGTAGCTGTTGCCTAATATGAATTCTATGTCTAAAAAAAGATTTGAATCATTATAGCCTCCTTCACCTGTCTCAACAAGGTTTTAGAGATAAATTTTCTACAACTGCTGCCAATCATCAACTCATTCAGCAGATGATCTGTTCTTTAGATAATGATGAATCTGTCTCAGCGTCCTTCTTTGATTCAGCAATGCTTTTAATAAAATAATTCATGAAATTATTTCAACAACAATGAAAAATTGAGCAATAAATGGTATTGCACTGAAATTGAACCTTTTAGTCTACTCATCAGTTAAGTACCAACTTAATTTCTGTGGCATCAAATACCAGACGCAATGTATATTCTAATCCTCTTTCCTATATTTTGGTGTTCCCGAGGGATCTGTTCTTCGAGCCTTACTGTTCATTATATTTATCAATTACTTACGAAATGCTCTTTGCAACACCAATACTATACTACATGCTGATGAAACTTTAGCTATAAGGCATTTCAAACAATTAAACGGCCTATATTTCAATGCTGGAATATCAATCGAATCCATGGCTATATGGTGCAGTGTCAACAATCTCCACTTAAAATACAAAACAACTATATTCCTCCAATTCTAAACAAAAATTTTATCCACCTAATGATACTACTCTGCTTAAAATAAAGAACAATAATATTATTAACTCTGGTTCTTTCAAATCTCTTGGAATATACATTAGTGATGATCTTGATTGGTCTCTCTATATCCATTAACTTACAAGCAAACTCCCTAGTAACATCTTTCTTATAAGAAAGATAGCCAAGAGAGTTTCTCCAAAATCTCTAACTGCTCTCTCTTATGTCAGCATCTGCTTCCCTTTATCCCGTGAAATTATATTCTGGTGTAATTCTTCCTCAGCAATCAAAGCTTTCTCTGCACAAAAGGGAGCTATAAAAGCTCTACTAAGAGTCTCCATCAAATCTCCAGGACATCAAATTTTTCATATCCTTATTCTTCCTTGCATCCATATCATATATTGTGTCATATTTGCAAAAAGCAATATTCATCCTTTTTCTTTCTATTCCAAAATCAATACCCATTGTACTTGCCAAGTAATGACATCACATTCTTGACCACTCACTCACCCTATCTCTCAAAGCTCCTCAACTTCCTGCAACCATCGAGAGATGCTCATCCACTTAATCCTTCAAAACTCAAGTGAGGAGTTTGATAACCCTAAATGCCCAATGCAGTATATGAAAATCTAACTATGCACGTAACTAATCCTATATTATTCTTATGATCCTACTTAATTTTATCTATTATCAATTATTAACTCTTCTCTGTACAAGAGTGATATTTTGACTTTGTAATTCTTGAAATATAGATCATGTGATATTATTATTATTGTTCTATTTCATGATGTTACCATTCTTGTTTATTTGAAGATGCTTATACTGCTTCTTGCAGTCTTGAGTGGAATAAACTTAAACCTTATATCCATTCTTAATCCTTGGGGAGATGATCAAAGAAAATTCACATCATTTCACAGAAAATATTTTTAATAACTTCTCATCAAATTTCTTTCCATTCAAAAGTTTCTAAATGTTTATTTTACAGTATTATTTTACATTGAATTTCTGCACCAATCTCTGTATTTCACTTAGCTAAGCTCATGTATTAGCACCAGGCATTAGTGTCTGTACATCAAAATTTACTTTATATATATGTATTGACATTAAAATTGTTTAGGAATGTATTGATCCTTGTCTGTCATAGAAGTAAAAGTTACCAGTTCAGAAGAAACTTCCCATGCAAACAATGAATATCCATTTAAAGTATATCTAAATGATCCTTAATAATTGCTGAATTAGTTAGAGCAACGCTTAAATGAGTCACCAAAATGTTATAGAACCATTATGATGTTGGCAATTGTTTTCATAAATTCTTTAAACATATTAAATTTCTCATTCTAACTCAGAGCATTTGGATTATTATTCTTATGGGTTATGTTTTAAGCATTCCTTCCATGCATATTCAAGAAATAAGATTTTTTTAAATTTCAGGTGCTGAAAAATGAAAAGGTTAACTAAAGTGAAAAGAGCTCTCATTTCTTAGTAGGATTTAATGGATGTTAAAATTTTGGTCGCTAGCTAACTGGGGCTATTTGAATATTCTTGGTTCCCTTCTCAGTTTTTTAAGACTTCTTCACAATTTTAATCCTACTGAACAGATAAAATGAATTTAAAAATAATAATGTTTAGTATAAATAATTAATAATATTACATGCAAATAAATTGTTGGAATTATATTCTCATTCCTTCCTTTGATATTTTTATCATTACATAGGAATTTTGAGACTTCATTATTAGATAATATAATTTACTGAATATAATCATAATGAAAATTATACAGTATAATTATGAAAATTCAAAATTAAAGATTGATATATACATTGAATAGATATTGAAACAATAATTTAAAGATAAAAGACTCTGAATGAAACTTAAGCTTTATTCTTCAAAATTAAATAATCGATTAGGAAAATTTGTTACTCTTTTATTGTCAAAATAGGAAGGGAATAACTTATACAATAATCAAATTTAACCTACAAGTAATGATTGTATAATTTTCAAAACACCCTTTTATAATTTGCAGCACCTCTTCAAAGTATAATGGTTAGTAGAGAGGAATTAAAAATGAAAGAACAAAATTATGGCCCAAAACTTTAATTAACAAAGGAATATAATTGTTAGAAATTTGATTGAAGTTATTGTTAACATTTCTTCTTACTTCTCCTTTTACTGACTACTACCAAACTTTTTCAAAATTTCATTAATTTTTTAGGATTTATTTCATCTAGGATAACTTATAAATAGATTATAAATGCAAAATTGTAACAATAGTAAGATTTTGCATGTTAGTCTTTGTTTCTTAGTTCTTAAGTCCTCAATATTTAATATTTAAATGAAGAAAATACAGAAATCCCATGAACTGAAAATGCAATCTATTAAGGTAAAATATTTTTGGGGAAAAATAAATCTATATATACATTTATGTATTTAATAATTCAAATAAAGTTTTTTATTCAATAGTTTCAAATTGCAGTTATTTTATATGAAATATTTTCATTAGTTAAAAGTTTTACTGAATGACATGAATTTATGATATGATGTGAGCATCAATCTAAGATTGTGTTGAAAATTAAGCCGTATAGTATGTTTGCATACAATGTACATGTCTATATATCTGTTGTTATATAAAAAGGAAAATCCAACTTTAACTACCAACTCGTTTTCTCTCTTAGCTGGTCATGGCTAGAGAATTTCAAAGTTTCCGGTTTCATTTTTTACAAAAATTACATCATCAGCCTGAAGATGTAAATTTATATTTTACATTACGAAAGTGGTCGCAAATATAGCATATTTTCTGTGGAAATTTACAAAGTTGTTTTTATTACTATGGCATTCCACAAAGTCCACAATACAATAATACGAGTAAAGTATTTAAGAGTAAATAATTTCCCTACTCAGGAGCAGCTTACAAAATC
Source organism: Pantala flavescens (assembly GCA_020796165.1). Classification (NCBI taxonomy): domain Eukaryota; kingdom Metazoa; phylum Arthropoda; class Insecta; order Odonata; family Libellulidae; genus Pantala; species Pantala flavescens. The sequence goes on along the minus strand of CM036884.1, from coordinate 8,180,089 downwards.
AAAAGTAAATGATATGTAGGTTAAAGAAACAGGATTTTATATATTCATCTTTATGGTCCTCCTCAGCCAGTTGTAGGCTCATTTGGAGGTGCATGGTTATATAACCTTGAGCCTAAGATTACAAATTATTTAAAATTTAAGGTTTGGAGTCTTTCAAAAATGAATGATGGAACTTAAAAGAAACAATCTCATATATTTCTAACAATATCAGAATTAAATCTACAAAATAATCCAAACTAAATACTTACTATTCCAAAATTTATAAATACTGCATTGATTTGACTATAGCACTGATTATAATATGATTCACAATTCAGTAAGTATACAATAAATGATGGCAAACATAGAATGTACACTAAGTATGTAAATACAAAAGGCTACAGAAAGCTTTGTATATAAAATCTCAAGAGCAGATATAAACTTGAATGCAATCATTAGAATACCATAGTTAAAGCAAACAAATTTAAAAAACAATTTAATACTATTTTGAAATATGTAAATATACACGTCCGCTATGAGCATACATAGGCACCTGTTATTTGTAACTTAAAATTTATCTGAGGCATTTTGAATCAAATATTTATTCATTTCAGTCTTTATTTCTTAATATTAAATCATTAGGTACATTCAATAGCATAAACATTGTGACATCAATTCTCTGCATGCCATGAATATTATAATAACTTGGTACATTGTACCTTATTCTATATCTCCTTATAAAGCCATGTTTTGTAGCAAACTTTTCCTAGTGCTTATCGGGGTAGTAGACTTCTGAATGCAGGATATAAGTAAGTAGGTATTATAATGGTAAATGATTTCATTTGCTGCATTAAATTTTTGGGGAATGATTGGGATAGTATTGTGAGCCAACATATCGAGTAGGCCTATTTTGAATCACCAAATTTAAATCATTCATAGATCATCAATCCTAAATATTCATACTAGGAGAATGCTTTATGCTCAATTTAGAGAAAAAACAGAATAAAGCATAAATCATTTCCTACCATATAATGATTTTAATAAATAATTCTGGAGGAAATAGCAAACATATAGAAAGGCACCATGATCAATAAAATTACGAAACCTAAAATCCAATCCATGGTTATCATTCAACAACTTAATTCAGTAATCTTCAAATTTCATTATCATGCTCTCAAATGAAAGAATTATGGAAATTGCCTCATCATGTGGGATCCTGAAAGACTTGAGCTAAAACCTTGGCTCATATGGAAAGAAATATTGGTTGAATTTATAATAACCACAACTAAAATGAAAGAGATTACAATCATTATCTCCCGAGACTAAGTTAATTACAAGCTGAAATTGGTTAGAAGTTTTTAAAGGTTTGAAAAGCAATTTATCTGAAATCAATTTTAGAGGGTGTGACTTCTGAAGCGACTGAAGAAAATTTTTGTCAAAAAAATTTTGTGGAATAATTTTATGTGGAAATCACAAAGTTTTTTCATCATTATGTAATTTATTTACTTTGTTTTATGAAAAAGGATACTATTTGTAGTTAAAAGTCAATAATATTTATAATAATTCACGATTTTAATCTTTGATGAAGTTATCTGAAGAAGTTTAAAAATTTGGCATCATTAAAAAAGTTATCTTTCTTAACATGAATGACATCATATTAGGATTCAATAAAGTAACAGGAAAAATTATTTCATACCTGAATAAATCAGTCAGTCTTTTTAACACACATACATATATTATATGCTCCTCCTTGTTTATACATATGTACATCACTTTCTTTGTTTACAATTGGATAATACAGTTTATATCACGCCGAATAAGTAGATTCGCCTTTGAACACCCTCATATTGTTACGAATGCGCTTAAAAAGCTCACTGTTCGTTTAAATTCCGTGCCGGCAAATGAACTCATATCGTTTCGAATACGCTTAAATCGCTTACTGTTTGTTAACGTTAGGTTGAAACGGTTTTAATATTGTTGAATAAGTTTACTTTTCTTCGAACACTCTCATATCGTTTCGAATACGCTAATATCGATTGCTCTTTGTTTACATTTGGATGAAATGGTTTCGATAGAGTCGAATACGATTTTATGCCGGCGAAGAACTGGAATCGTTGAGAATGCGCTTATATAGCTTACTGTTTGTTTTCATTCAAATTCCATTCCAATGGAATGGTTTCAATAATGCTGAATACGTTTATATTCCTTAGATATTAGCAATATCTCTTCAAATATGCTTGGTCACCCTGTCCAGGAGTCGAATCGCGAGAGCGGAGAGTTGGTTTTTAAGCAGTTTAGTTAGAGACATTGGAAAGCCAGCCGCAGACGACCATTCTGAACTTGTGACAAACGAGCATTGCGCAGAAATACAGACTTATCCCGACTAGTGCCTTTAAACAGTCCCATATTATGTGGTGGCATAGTAGCGAGAGTGTGGGATATCATAGCAAATTTATTTTCTATTGAATTTCATCAGGACCGAGCAAAAGTGGCACAGTAACGAGATTTGAGTGTAACAATCATGCTTGATGTTACTTCTTAGAAAATTGAAGATAATCTTTTCAATTATAAAGTTTAAATGAATAATGTTTTTGTAACTTAAAATCAGCAATTATGTGCAAAGCTTAGTTTATAATTTTCAATAAGTAGCTTTGTGTGCTTCATTGTTATATACAAATACTATGCCTATTACTCTTCAAGATTATTAGGTATCTCTTTCTAGCCGAAGTTACCTAGAATCGAAAAAATGTACATTAGTCACATGTATCGATAGTTTAATGCCATTTTTGTGGAAATTCATATTAAGGTCATTAAAGAAAGTAAAGAAAATAATATCTAAATATTTATATCTATAAGTTAAATGTCAAGCTGTATATTTTATTACGCTTTATTCAAAATTCTAGATTGTGTGAGGATTGATCGAAGTTATGAACAGTATGAAGGTGAATTTAATATCATAAGTAAATATTAGAACATTTTTTATTATACTGTAGTTTGTTTTACTGACTACTGGTTATGGTTTGCATTGATGCCAATATAGTCAGCTTTTTTCCATAATAAAATTTTACCGCAAATTTTTGTGCTATTATTTTTCAATCCTCACAACTAATACATATTTTGAAGAAGTGCTGCAAATTATAAAAGATTACTTGGGAAATAAAGAAAACATGACTTCTAAGTTATATGTCATTATTGTAAAAGTTATTTCTTCATGTTTTTATAACCAAATACTTAAAAAGTTCATACTTTCCTGCTGGATATTTATTTTTGAGAAATAAAGCTAAAATTACATTCGGAGTTATTTTATCCTTACATTTTTGTTCCTTTTTCGGAATATGTTTTAACTAAAACTATGAGATCAAATAAAATCTTAAGTTTATATATATCCAATAGCCATGGCGAAGTGGATGATCTACTAAAACATATTGAATTACCATCACAGTAATTAAAAAGTTTTACAAATTCTAAATTCCAACTAACTAGACTCTAAACTTTGTTTCTAAATATTATGTTCTTGAACAATAAGTATTTCTTAATTTTTTAAAAAGTATTTCTTCATTAAGGAAACTGATTTAAAACATATGGACTGCAATTTTCGATCCATTATTCCACTGTGATGAGTTCAGAAGTATTGCAGAATCTGTTCATTAGCTTAAATTTCAAAAAATAAAAATCACTTCCGAAATTTACTGCACTCTTTAAAAAGAAAGTCTCTCCTCACTCAAAATAGATTAAATGTCTCCACATCAGAGATACATTTCCCAATCCATGCAAAGGTCTCTAATATAACCAAAGTACACTCACCACTTTAGTGCTTTGCTGCGTATTCCAAAATATTCATTAAAAAATTAAAAAAACAGTCAGTCATGTTGGCAGCCACATTGAGGTAAGAAGTGTTCTTTCATATACATGAGACACCTTAAGTAAATACTTACCCTCCTTGTGTATAACTGTCATTTTTTCCTTGAATGTATAAGGTATAAATACTGTTTACATATTTGAAACATTCATGTACCTGCATACATGAAAAACCCTAGGGAAAAAACCTAATTTATGGTTTTCCAACTTTTATGGAAGTTTTTGGTCCCAATTAACCTCAATAAAAAAGGGATCACTCTAATGCATATCCAGGTCACTAAAAGCTTCTCCAATACCTTATGCAACTAAATTCATTATCCAAAATGCTCCTCCTTTGCATCACATTCTATGTCTCAAATACAATGTCATACTCTATATTCATCATTTCTATTATGAATTACTAAATGACTGAGGATGTCCTATTTCCCTATACTTTCTTTAAAAAAATAATGGTAGAAGTGAAAATTCGTGCAGTTACCTTCCCTCCAAGTTTAAAGGTTTCTTTAGGTAGTGCTGCCTTATTTCTCCTACATGGATTCTGATAGTTAATTTAAAAAAAGGTTATCTCATTCTAGTGCTTTTCAAATTTCATTATCTTACTCTTTACAACTGTATAGTGATGCTAATGATAGGATTTTACAATTATTAAAAGATTTTTTAAAGAAAAACTATCTGCAAATGTTCTTCGCCAAATTATAATAATTATATTATATAATTAATTCAATAAACATTATTATTAATATTCCTATACAAGATCAAAGAGGAAAGATCCTTTCATTTAAAAATAGTTGGATGGCAGGTTTTGATGAGATATCTATGGCCATCATAAAACAGACTGCTCCCTGATTGCTTCTCCTATATATAACATTTGTAATTTGTCCTTGGATGAAGGTCACTTTCCTACTCGCCTACAACTTGCTCATATTACTCCTATAAAAAAGGATCATTGCCTCTTGTAGCTGTTGCCTAATATGAATTCTATGTCTAAAAAAAGATTTGAATCATTATAGCCTCCTTCACCTGTCTCAACAAGGTTTTAGAGATAAATTTTCTACAACTGCTGCCAATCATCAACTCATTCAGCAGATGATCTGTTCTTTAGATAATGATGAATCTGTCTCAGCGTCCTTCTTTGATTCAGCAATGCTTTTAATAAAATAATTCATGAAATTATTTCAACAACAATGAAAAATTGAGCAATAAATGGTATTGCACTGAAATTGAACCTTTTAGTCTACTCATCAGTTAAGTACCAACTTAATTTCTGTGGCATCAAATACCAGACGCAATGTATATTCTAATCCTCTTTCCTATATTTTGGTGTTCCCGAGGGATCTGTTCTTCGAGCCTTACTGTTCATTATATTTATCAATTACTTACGAAATGCTCTTTGCAACACCAATACTATACTACATGCTGATGAAACTTTAGCTATAAGGCATTTCAAACAATTAAACGGCCTATATTTCAATGCTGGAATATCAATCGAATCCATGGCTATATGGTGCAGTGTCAACAATCTCCACTTAAAATACAAAACAACTATATTCCTCCAATTCTAAACAAAAATTTTATCCACCTAATGATACTACTCTGCTTAAAATAAAGAACAATAATATTATTAACTCTGGTTCTTTCAAATCTCTTGGAATATACATTAGTGATGATCTTGATTGGTCTCTCTATATCCATTAACTTACAAGCAAACTCCCTAGTAACATCTTTCTTATAAGAAAGATAGCCAAGAGAGTTTCTCCAAAATCTCTAACTGCTCTCTCTTATGTCAGCATCTGCTTCCCTTTATCCCGTGAAATTATATTCTGGTGTAATTCTTCCTCAGCAATCAAAGCTTTCTCTGCACAAAAGGGAGCTATAAAAGCTCTACTAAGAGTCTCCATCAAATCTCCAGGACATCAAATTTTTCATATCCTTATTCTTCCTTGCATCCATATCATATATTGTGTCATATTTGCAAAAAGCAATATTCATCCTTTTTCTTTCTATTCCAAAATCAATACCCATTGTACTTGCCAAGTAATGACATCACATTCTTGACCACTCACTCACCCTATCTCTCAAAGCTCCTCAACTTCCTGCAACCATCGAGAGATGCTCATCCACTTAATCCTTCAAAACTCAAGTGAGGAGTTTGATAACCCTAAATGCCCAATGCAGTATATGAAAATCTAACTATGCACGTAACTAATCCTATATTATTCTTATGATCCTACTTAATTTTATCTATTATCAATTATTAACTCTTCTCTGTACAAGAGTGATATTTTGACTTTGTAATTCTTGAAATATAGATCATGTGATATTATTATTATTGTTCTATTTCATGATGTTACCATTCTTGTTTATTTGAAGATGCTTATACTGCTTCTTGCAGTCTTGAGTGGAATAAACTTAAACCTTATATCCATTCTTAATCCTTGGGGAGATGATCAAAGAAAATTCACATCATTTCACAGAAAATATTTTTAATAACTTCTCATCAAATTTCTTTCCATTCAAAAGTTTCTAAATGTTTATTTTACAGTATTATTTTACATTGAATTTCTGCACCAATCTCTGTATTTCACTTAGCTAAGCTCATGTATTAGCACCAGGCATTAGTGTCTGTACATCAAAATTTACTTTATATATATGTATTGACATTAAAATTGTTTAGGAATGTATTGATCCTTGTCTGTCATAGAAGTAAAAGTTACCAGTTCAGAAGAAACTTCCCATGCAAACAATGAATATCCATTTAAAGTATATCTAAATGATCCTTAATAATTGCTGAATTAGTTAGAGCAACGCTTAAATGAGTCACCAAAATGTTATAGAACCATTATGATGTTGGCAATTGTTTTCATAAATTCTTTAAACATATTAAATTTCTCATTCTAACTCAGAGCATTTGGATTATTATTCTTATGGGTTATGTTTTAAGCATTCCTTCCATGCATATTCAAGAAATAAGATTTTTTTAAATTTCAGGTGCTGAAAAATGAAAAGGTTAACTAAAGTGAAAAGAGCTCTCATTTCTTAGTAGGATTTAATGGATGTTAAAATTTTGGTCGCTAGCTAACTGGGGCTATTTGAATATTCTTGGTTCCCTTCTCAGTTTTTTAAGACTTCTTCACAATTTTAATCCTACTGAACAGATAAAATGAATTTAAAAATAATAATGTTTAGTATAAATAATTAATAATATTACATGCAAATAAATTGTTGGAATTATATTCTCATTCCTTCCTTTGATATTTTTATCATTACATAGGAATTTTGAGACTTCATTATTAGATAATATAATTTACTGAATATAATCATAATGAAAATTATACAGTATAATTATGAAAATTCAAAATTAAAGATTGATATATACATTGAATAGATATTGAAACAATAATTTAAAGATAAAAGACTCTGAATGAAACTTAAGCTTTATTCTTCAAAATTAAATAATCGATTAGGAAAATTTGTTACTCTTTTATTGTCAAAATAGGAAGGGAATAACTTATACAATAATCAAATTTAACCTACAAGTAATGATTGTATAATTTTCAAAACACCCTTTTATAATTTGCAGCACCTCTTCAAAGTATAATGGTTAGTAGAGAGGAATTAAAAATGAAAGAACAAAATTATGGCCCAAAACTTTAATTAACAAAGGAATATAATTGTTAGAAATTTGATTGAAGTTATTGTTAACATTTCTTCTTACTTCTCCTTTTACTGACTACTACCAAACTTTTTCAAAATTTCATTAATTTTTTAGGATTTATTTCATCTAGGATAACTTATAAATAGATTATAAATGCAAAATTGTAACAATAGTAAGATTTTGCATGTTAGTCTTTGTTTCTTAGTTCTTAAGTCCTCAATATTTAATATTTAAATGAAGAAAATACAGAAATCCCATGAACTGAAAATGCAATCTATTAAGGTAAAATATTTTTGGGGAAAAATAAATCTATATATACATTTATGTATTTAATAATTCAAATAAAGTTTTTTATTCAATAGTTTCAAATTGCAGTTATTTTATATGAAATATTTTCATTAGTTAAAAGTTTTACTGAATGACATGAATTTATGATATGATGTGAGCATCAATCTAAGATTGTGTTGAAAATTAAGCCGTATAGTATGTTTGCATACAATGTACATGTCTATATATCTGTTGTTATATAAAAAGGAAAATCCAACTTTAACTACCAACTCGTTTTCTCTCTTAGCTGGTCATGGCTAGAGAATTTCAAAGTTTCCGGTTTCATTTTTTACAAAAATTACATCATCAGCCTGAAGATGTAAATTTATATTTTACATTACGAAAGTGGTCGCAAATATAGCATATTTTCTGTGGAAATTTACAAAGTTGTTTTTATTACTATGGCATTCCACAAAGTCCACAATACAATAATACGAGTAAAGTATTTAAGAGTAAATAATTTCCCTACTCAGGAGCAGCTTACAAAATCAAAAGTAAATGATATGTAGGTTAAAGAAACAGGATTTTATATATTCATCTTTATGGTCCTCCTCAGCCAGTTGTAGGCTCATTTGGAGGTGCATGGTTATATAACCTTGAGCCTAAGATTACAAATTATTTAAAATTTAAGGTTTGGAGTCTTTCAAAAATGAATGATGGAACTTAAAAGAAACAATCTCATATATTTCTAACAATATCAGAATTAAATCTACAAAATAATCCAAACTAAATACTTACTATTCCAAAATTTATAAATACTGCATTGATTTGACTATAGCACTGATTATAATATGATTCACAATTCAGTAAGTATACAATAAATGATGGCAAACATAGAATGTACACTAAGTATGTAAATACAAAAGGCTACAGAAAGCTTTGTATATAAAATCTCAAGAGCAGATATAAACTTGAATGCAATCATTAGAATACCATAGTTAAAGCAAACAAATTTAAAAAACAATTTAATACTATTTTGAAATATGTAAATATACACGTCCGCTATGAGCATACATAGGCACCTGTTATTTGTAACTTAAAATTTATCTGAGGCATTTTGAATCAAATATTTATTCATTTCAGTCTTTATTTCTTAATATTAAATCATTAGGTACATTCAATAGCATAAACATTGTGACATCAATTCTCTGCATGCCATGAATATTATAATAACTTGGTACATTGTACCTTATTCTATATCTCCTTATAAAGCCATGTTTTGTAGCAAACTTTTCCTAGTGCTTATCGGGGTAGTAGACTTCTGAATGCAGGATATAAGTAAGTAGGTATTATAATGGTAAATGATTTCATTTGCTGCATTAAATTTTTGGGGAATGATTGGGATAGTATTGTGAGCCAACATATCGAGTAGGCCTATTTTGAATCACCAAATTTAAATCATTCATAGATCATCAATCCTAAATATTCATACTAGGAGAATGCTTTATGCTCAATTTAGAGAAAAAACAGAATAAAGCATAAATCAATTCCTACCATATAATGATTTTAATAAATAATTCTGGAGGAAATAGCAAACATATAGAAAGGCACCATGATCAATAAAATTACGAAACCTAAAATCCAATCCATGGTTATCATTCAACAACTTAATTCAGTAATCTTCAAATTTCATTATCATGCTCTCAAATGAAAGAATTATGGAAATTGCCTCATCATGTGGGATCCTGAAAGACTTGAGCTAAAACCTTGGCTCATATGGAAAGAAATATTGGTTGAATTTATAATAACCACAACTAAAATGAAAGAGATTACAATCATTATCTCCCGAGACTAAGTTAATTACAAGCTGAAATTGGTTAGAAGTTTTTAAAGGTTTGAAAAGCAATTTATCTGAAATCAATTTTAGAGGGTGTGACTTCTGAAGCGACTGAAGAAAATTTTTGTCAAAAAAATTTTGTGGAATAATTTTATGTGGAAATCACAAAGTTTTTTCATCATTATGTAATTTATTTACTTTGTTTTATGAAAAAGGATACTATTTGTAGTTAAAAGTCAATAATATTTATAATAATTCACGATTTTAATCTTTGATGAAGTTATCTGAAGAAGTTTAAAAATTTGGCATCATTAAAAAAGTTATCTTTCTTAACATGAATGACATCATATTAGGATTCAATAAAGTAACAGGAAAAATTATTTCATACCTGAATAAATCAGTCAGTCTTTTTAACACACATACATATATTATATGCTCCTCCTTGTTTATACATATGTACATCACTTTCTTTGTTTACAATTGGATAATACAGTTTATATCACGCCGAATAAGTAGATTCGCCTTTGAACACCCTCATATTGTTACGAATGCGCTTAAAAAGCTCACTGTTCGTTTAAATTCCGTGCCGGCAAATGAACTCATATCGTTTCGAATACGCTTAAATCGCTTACTGTTTGTTAACGTTAGGTTGAAACGGTTTTAATATTGTTGAATAAGTTTACTTTTCTTCGAACACTCTCATATCGTTTCGAATACGCTAATATCGATTGCTCTTTGTTTACATTTGGATGAAATGGTTTCGATAGAGTCGAATACGATTTTATGCCGGCGAAGAACTGGAATCGTTGAGAATGCGCTTATATAGCTTACTGTTTGTTTTCATTCAAATTCCATTCCAATGGAATGGTTTCAATAATGCTGAATACGTTTATATTCCTTAGATATTAGCAATATCTCTTCAAATATGCTTGGTCACCCTGTCCAGGAGTCGAATCGCGAGAGCGGAGAGTTGGTTTTTAAGCAGTTTAGTTAGAGACATTGGAAAGCCAGCCGCAGACGACCATTCTGAACTTGTGACAAACGAGCATTGCGCAGAAATACAGACTTATCCCGACTAGTGCCTTTAAACAGTCCCATATTATGTGGTGGCATAGTAGCGAGAGTGTGGGATATCATAGCAAATTTATTTTCTATTGAATTTCATCAGGACCGAGCAAAAGTGGCACAGTAACGAGATTTGAGTGTAACAATCATGCTTGATGTTACTTCTTAGAAAATTGAAGATAATCTTTTCAATTATAAAGTTTAAATGAATAATGTTTTTGTAACTTAAAATCAGCAATTATGTGCAAAGCTTAGTTTATAATTTTCAATAAGTAGCTTTGTGTGCTTCATTGTTATATACAAATACTATGCCTATTACTCTTCAAGATTATTAGGTATCTCTTTCTAGCCGAAGTTACCTAGAATCGAAAAAATGTACATTAGTCACATGTATCGATAGTTTAATGCCATTTTTGTGGAAATTCATATTAAGGTCATTAAAGAAAGTAAAGAAAATAATATCTAAATATTTATATCTATAAGTTAAATGTCAAGCTGTATATTTTATTACGCTTTATTCAAAATTCTAGATTGTGTGAGGATTGATCGAAGTTATGAACAGTATGAAGGTGAATGTAATATCATAAGTAAATATTAGAACATTTTTTATTATACTGTAGTTTGTTTTACTGACTACTGGTTATGGTTTGCATTGATGCCAATATAGTCAGCTTTTTTCCATAATAAAATTTTACCGCAAATTTTTGTGCTATTATTTTTCAATCCTCACAACTAATACATATTTTGAAGAAGTGCTGCAAATTATAAAAGATTACTTGGGAAATAAAGAAAACATGACTTCTAAGTTATATGTCATTATTGTAAAAGTTATTTCTTCATGTTTTTATAACCAAATACTTAAAAAGTTCATACTTTCCTGCTGGATATTTATTTTTGAGAAATAAAGCTAAAATTACATTCGGAGTTATTTTATCCTTACATTTTTGTTCCTTTTTCGGAATATGTTTTAACTAAAACTATGAGATCAAATAAAATCTTAAGTTTATATATATCCAATAGCCATGGCGAAGTGGATGATCTACTAAAACATATTGAATTACCATCACAGTAATTAAAAAGTTTTACAAATTCTAAATTCCAACTAACTAGACTCTAAACTTTGTTTCTAAATATTATGTTCTTGAACAATAAGTATTTCTTAATTTTTTAAAAAGTATTTCTTCATTAAGGAAACTGATTTAAAACATATGGACTGCAATTTTCGATCCATTATTCCACTGTGATGAGTTCAGAAGTATTGCAGAATCTGTTCATTAGCTTAAATTTCAAAAAATAAAAATCACTTCCGAAATTTACTGCACTCTTTAAAAAGAAAGTCTCTCCTCACTCAAAATAGATTAAATGTCTCCACATCAGAGATACATTTCCCAATCCATGCAAAGGTCTCTAATATAACCAAAGTACACTCACCACTTTAGTGCTTTGCTGCGTATTCCAAAATATTCATTAAAAAATTAAAAAAACAGTCAGTCATGTTGGCAGCCACATTGAGGTAAGAAGTGTTCTTTCATATACATGAGACACCTTAAGTAAATACTTACCCTCCTTGTGTATAACTGTCATTTTTTCCTTGAATGTATAAGGTATAAATACTGTTTACATATTTGAAACATTCATGTACCTGCATACATGAAAAACCCTAGGGAAAAAACCTAATTTATGGTTTTCCAACTTTTATGGAAGTTTTTGGTCCCAATTAACCTCAATAAAAAAGGGATCACTCTAATGCATATCCAGGTCACTAAAAGCTTCTCCAATACCTTATGCAACTAAATTCATTATCCAAAATGCTCCTCCTTTGCATCACATTCTATGTCTCAAATACAATGTCATACTCTATATTCATCATTTCTATTATGAATTACTAAATGACTGAGGATGTCCTATTTCCCTATACTTTCTTTAAAAAAATAATGGTAGAAGTGAAAATTCGTGCAGTTACCTTCCCTCCAAGTTTAAAGGTTTCTTTAGGTAGTGCTGCCTTATTTCTCCTACATGGATTCTGATAGTTAATTTAAAAAAAGGTTATCTCATTCTAGTGCTTTTCAAATTTCATTATCTTACTCTTTACAACTGTATAGTGATGCTAATGATAGGATTTTACAATTATTAAAAGATTTTTTAAAGAAAAACTATCTGCAAATGTTCTTCGCCAAATTATAATAATTATATTATATAATTAATTCAATAAACATTATTATTAATATTCCTATACAAGATCAAAGAGGAAAGATCCTTTCATTTAAAAATAGTTGGATGGCAGGTTTTGATGAGATATCTATGGCCATCATAAAACAGACTGCTCCCTGATTGCTTCTCCTATATATAACATTTGTAATTTGTCCTTGGATGAAGGTCACTTTCCTACTCGCCTACAACTTGCTCATATTACTCCTATAAAAAAGGATCATTGCCTCTTGTAGCTGTTGCCTAATATGAATTCTATGTCTAAAAAAAGATTTGAATCATTATAGCCTCCTTCACCTGTCTCAACAAGGTTTTAGAGATAAATTTTCTACAACTGCTGCCAATCATCAACTCATTCAGCAGATGATCTGTTCTTTAGATAATGATGAATCTGTCTCAGCGTCCTTCTTTGATTCAGCAATGCTTTTAATAAAATAATTCATGAAATTATTTCAACAACAATGAAAAATTGAGCAATAAATGGTATTGCACTGAAATTGAACCTTTTAGTCTACTCATCAGTTAAGTACCAACTTAATTTCTGTGGCATCAAATACCAGACGCAATGTATATTCTAATCCTCTTTCCTATATTTTGGTGTTCCCGAGGGATCTGTTCTTCGAGCCTTACTGTTCATTATATTTATCAATTACTTACGAAATGCTCTTTGCAACACCAATACTATACTACATGCTGATGAAACTTTAGCTATAAGGCATTTCAAACAATTAAACGGCCTATATTTCAATGCTGGAATATCAATCGAATCCATGGCTAAATGGTGCAGTGTCAACAATCTCCACTTAAAATACAAAACAACTATATTCCTCCAATTCTAAACAAAAATTTTATCCACCTAATGATACTACTCTGCTTAAAATAAAGAACAATAATATTATTAACTCTGGTTCTTTCAAATCTCTTGGAATATACATTAGTGATGATCTTGATTGGTCTCTCTATATCCATTAACTTACAAGCAAACTCCCTAGTAACATCTTTCTTATAAGAAAGATAGCCAAGAGAGTTTCTCCAAAATCTCTAACTGCTCTCTCTTATGTCAGCATCTGCTTCCCTTTATCCCGTGAAATTATATTCTGGTGTAATTCTTCCTCAGCAATCAAAGCTTTCTCTGCACAAAAGGGAGCTATAAAAGCTCTACTAAGAGTCTCCATCAAATCTCCAGGACATCAAATTTTTCATATCCTTATTCTTCCTTGCATCCATATCATATATTGTGTCATATTTGCAAAAAGCAATATTCATCCTTTTTCTTTCTATTCCAAAATCAATACCCATTGTACTTGCCAAGTAATGACATCACATTCTTGACCACTCACTCACCCTATCTCTCAAAGCTCCTCAACTTCCTGCAACCATCGAGAGATGCTCATCCACTTAATCCTTCAAAACTCAAGTGAGGAGTTTGATAACCCTAAATGCCCAATGCAGTATATGAAAATCTAACTATGCACGTAACTAATCCTATATTATTCTTATGATCCTACTTAATTTTATCTATTATCAATTATTAACTCTTCTCTGTACAAGAGTGATATTTTGACTTTGTAATTCTTGAAATATAGATCATGTGATATTATTATTATTGTTCTATTTCATGATGTTACCATTCTTGTTTATTTGAAGATGCTTATACTGCTTCTTGCAGTCTTGAGTGGAATAAACTTAAACCTTATATCCATTCTTAATCCTTGGGGAGATGATCAAAGAAAATTCACATCATTTCACAGAAAATATTTTTAATAACTTCTCATCAAATTTCTTTCCATTCAAAAGTTTCTAAATGTTTATTTTACAGTATTATTTTACATTGAATTTCTGCACCAATCTCTGTATTTCACTTAGCTAAGCTCATGTATTAGCACCAGGCATTAGTGTCTGTACATCAAAATTTACTTTATATATATGTATTGACATTAAAATTGTTTAGGAATGTATTGATCCTTGTCTGTCATAGAAGTAAAAGTTACCAGTTCAGAAGAAACTTCCCATGCAAACAATGAATATCCATTTAAAGTATATCTAAATGATCCTTAATAATTGCTGAATTAGTTAGAGCAACGCTTAAATGAGTCACCAAAATGTTATAGAACCATTATGATGTTGGCAATTGTTTTCATAAATTCTTTAAACATATTAAATTTCTCATTCTAACTCAGAGCATTTGGATTATTATTCTTATGGGTTATGTTTTAAGCATTCCTTCCATGCATATTCAAGAAATAAGATTTTTTTAAATTTCAGGTGCTGAAAAATGAAAAGGTTAACTAAAGTGAAAAGAGCTCTCATTTCTTAGTAGGATTTAATGGATGTTAAAATTTTGGTCGCTAGCTAACTGGGGCTATTTGAATATTCTTGGTTCCCTTCTCAGTTTTTTAAGACTTCTTCACAATTTTAATCCTACTGAACAGATAAAATGAATTTAAAAATAATAATGTTTAGTATAAATAATTAATAATATTACATGCAAATAAATTGTTGGAATTATATTCTCATTCCTTCCTTTGATATTTTTATCATTACATAGGAATTTTGAGACTTCATTATTAGATAATATAATTTACTGAATATAATCATAATGAAAATTATACAGTATAATTATGAAAATTCAAAATTAAAGATTGATATATACATTGAATAGATATTGAAACAATAATTTAAAGATAAAAGACTCTGAATGAAACTTAAGCTTTATTCTTCAAAATTAAATAATCGATTAGGAAAATTTGTTACTCTTTTATTGTCAAAATAGGAAGGGAATAACTTATACAATAATCAAATTTAACCTACAAGTAATGATTGTATAATTTTCAAAACACCCTTTTATAATTTGCAGCACCTCTTCAAAGTATAATGGTTAGTAGAGAGGAATTAAAAATGAAAGAACAAAATTATGGCCCAAAACTTTAATTAACAAAGGAATATAATTGTTAGAAATTTGATTGAAGTTATTGTTAACATTTCTTCTTACTTCTCCTTTTACTGACTACTACCAAACTTTTTCAAAATTTCATTAATTTTTTAGGATTTATTTCATCTAGGATAACTTATAAATAGATTATAAATGCAAAATTGTAACAATAGTAAGATTTTGCATGTTAGTCTTTGTTTCTTAGTTCTTAAGTCCTCAATATTTAATATTTAAATGAAGAAAATACAGAAATCCCATGAACTGAAAATGCAATCTATTAAGGTAAAATATTTTTGGGGAAAAATAAATCTATATATACATTTATGTATTTAATAATTCAAATAAAGTTTTTTATTCAATAGTTTCAAATTGCAGTTATTTTATATGAAATATTTTCATTAGTTAAAAGTTTTACTGAATGACATGAATTTATGATATGATGTGAGCATCAATCTAAGATTGTGTTGAAAATTAAGCCGTATAGTATGTTTGCATACAATGTACATGTCTATATATCTGTTGTTATATAAAAAGGAAAATCCAACTTTAACTACCAACTCGTTTTCTCTCTTAGCTGGTCATGGCTAGAGAATTTCAAAGTTTCCGGTTTCATTTTTTACAAAAATTACATCATCAGCCTGAAGATGTAAATTTATATTTTACATTACGAAAGTGGTCGCAAATATAGCATATTTTCTGTGGAAATTTACAAAGTTGTTTTTATTACTATGGCATTCCACAAAGTCCACAATACAATAATACGAGTAAAGTATTTAAGAGTAAATAATTTCCCTACTCAGGAGCAGCTTACAAAATCAAAAGTAAATGATATGTAGGTTAAAGAAACAGGATTTTATATATTCATCTTTATGGTCCTCCTCAGCCAGTTGTAGGCTCATTTGGAGGTGCATGGTTATATAACCTTGAGCCTAAGATTACAAATTATTTAAAATTTAAGGTTTGGAGTCTTTCAAAAATGAATGATGGAACTTAAAAGAAACAATCTCATATATTTCTAACAATATCAGAATTAAATCTACAAAATAATCCAAACTAAATACTTACTATTCCAAAATTTATAAATACTGCATTGATTTGACTATAGCACTGATTATAATATGATTCACAATTCAGTAAGTATACAATAAATGATGGCAAACATAGAATGTACACTAAGTATGTAAATACAAAAGGCTACAGAAAGCTTTGTATATAAAATCTCAAGAGCAGATATAAACTTGAATGCAATCATTAGAATACCATAGTTAAAGCAAACAAATTTAAAAAACAATTTAATACTATTTTGAAATATGTAAATATACACGTCCGCTATGAGCATACATAGGCACCTGTTATTTGTAACTTAAAATTTATCTGAGGCATTTTGAATCAAATATTTATTCATTTCAGTCTTTATTTCTTAATATTAAATCATTAGGTACATTCAATAGCATAAACATTGTGACATCAATTCTCTGCATGCCATGAATATTATAATAACTTGGTACATTGTACCTTATTCTATATCTCCTTATAAAGCCATGTTTTGTAGCAAACTTTTCCTAGTGCTTATCGGGGTAGTAGACTTCTGAATGCAGG
The DNA here is from genome assembly GCA_020796165.1 of Pantala flavescens. Classification (NCBI taxonomy): domain Eukaryota; kingdom Metazoa; phylum Arthropoda; class Insecta; order Odonata; family Libellulidae; genus Pantala; species Pantala flavescens. Next base: position 8,162,689 of record CM036884.1, on the reverse strand, counting down.
ATATAAGTAAGTAGGTATTATAATGGTAAATGATTTCATTTGCTGCATTAAATTTTTGGGGAATGATTGGGATAGTATTGTGAGCCAACATATCGAGTAGGCCTATTTTGAATCACCAAATTTAAATCATTCATAGATCATCAATCCTAAATATTCATACTAGGAGAATGCTTTATGCTCAATTTAGAGAAAAAACAGAATAAAGCATAAATCATTTCCTACCATATAATGATTTTAATAAATAATTCTGGAGGAAATAGCAAACATATAGAAAGGCACCATGATCAATAAAATTACGAAACCTAAAATCCAATCCATGGTTATCATTCAACAACTTAATTCAGTAATCTTCAAATTTCATTATCATGCTCTCAAATGAAAGAATTATGGAAATTGCCTCATCATGTGGGATCCTGAAAGACTTGAGCTAAAACCTTGGCTCATATGGAAAGAAATATTGGTTGAATTTATAATAACCACAACTAAAATGAAAGAGATTACAATCATTATCTCCCGAGACTAAGTTAATTACAAGCTGAAATTGGTTAGAAGTTTTTAAAGGTTTGAAAAGCAATTTATCTGAAATCAATTTTAGAGGGTGTGACTTCTGAAGCGACTGAAGAAAATTTTTGTCAAAAAAATTTTGTGGAATAATTTTATGTGGAAATCACAAAGTTTTTTCATCATTATGTAATTTATTTACTTTGTTTTATGAAAAAGGATACTATTTGTAGTTAAAAGTCAATAATATTTATAACAATTCACGATTTTAATCTTTGATGAAGTTATCTGAAGAAGTTTAAAAATTTGGCATCATTAAAAAAGTTATCTTTCTTAACATGAATGACATCATATTAGGATTCAATAAAGTAACAGGAAAAATTATTTCATACCTGAATAAATCAGTCAGTCTTTTTAACACACATACATATATTATATGCTCCTCCTTGTTTATACATATGTACATCACTTTCTTTGTTTACAATTGGATAATACAGTTTATATCACGCCGAATAAGTAGATTCGCCTTTGAACACCCTCATATTGTTACGAATGCGCTTAAAAAGCTCACTGTTCGTTTAAATTCCGTGCCGGCAAATGAACTCATATCGTTTCGAATACGCTTAAATCGCTTACTGTTTGTTAACGTTAGGTTGAAACGGTTTTAATATTGTTGAATAAGTTTACTTTTCTTCGAACACTCTCATATCGTTTCGAATACGCTAATATCGATTGCTCTTTGTTTACATTTGGATGAAATGGTTTCGATAGAGTCGAATACGATTTTATGCCGGCGAAGAACTGGAATCGTTGAGAATGCGCTTATATAGCTTACTGTTTGTTTTCATTCAAATTCCATTCCAATGGAATGGTTTCAATAATGCTGAATACGTTTATATTCCTTAGATATTAGCAATATCTCTTCAAATATGCTTGGTCACCCTGTCCAGGAGTCGAATCGCGAGAGCGGAGAGTTGGTTTTTAAGCAGTTTAGTTAGAGACATTGGAAAGCCAGCCGCAGACGACCATTCTGAACTTGTGACAAACGAGCATTGCGCAGAAATACAGACTTATCCCGACTAGTGCCTTTAAACAGTCCCATATTATGTGGTGGCATAGTAGCGAGAGTGTGGGATATCATAGCAAATTTATTTTCTATTGAATTTCATCAGGACCGAGCAAAAGTGGCACAGTAACGAGATTTGAGTGTAACAATCATGCTTGATGTTACTTCTTAGAAAATTGAAGATAATCTTTTCAATTATAAAGTTTAAATGAATAATGTTTTTGTAACTTAAAATCAGCAATTATGTGCAAAGCTTAGTTTATAATTTTCAATAAGTAGCTTTGTGTGCTTCATTGTTATATACAAATACTATGCCTATTACTCTTCAAGATTATTAGGTATCTCTTTCTAGCCGAAGTTACCTAGAATCGAAAAAATGTACATTAGTCACATGTATCGATAGTTTAATGCCATTTTTGTGGAAATTCATATTAAGGTCATTAAAGAAAGTAAAGAAAATAATATCTAAATATTTATATCTATAAGTTAAATGTCAAGCTGTATATTTTATTACGCTTTATTCAAAATTCTAGATTGTGTGAGGATTGATCGAAGTTATGAACAGTATGAAGGTGAATTTAATATCATAAGTAAATATTAGAACATTTTTTATTATACTGTAGTTTGTTTTACTGACTACTGGTTATGGTTTGCATTGATGCCAATATAGTCAGCTTTTTTCCATAATAAAATTTTACCGCAAATTTTTGTGCTATTATTTTTCAATCCTCACAACTAATACATATTTTGAAGAAGTGCTGCAAATTATAAAAGATTACTTGGGAAATAAAGAAAACATGACTTCTAAGTTATATGTCATTATTGTAAAAGTTATTTCTTCATGTTTTTATAACCAAATACTTAAAAAGTTCATACTTTCCTGCTGGATATTTATTTTTGAGAAATAAAGCTAAAATTACATTCGGAGTTATTTTATCCTTACATTTTTGTTCCTTTTTCGGAATATGTTTTAACTAAAACTATGAGATCAAATAAAATCTTAAGTTTATATATATCCAATAGCCATGGCGAAGTGGATGATCTACTAAAACATATTGAATTACCATCACAGTAATTAAAAAGTTTTACAAATTCTAAATTCCAACTAACTAGACTCTAAACTTTGTTTCTAAATATTATGTTCTTGAACAATAAGTATTTCTTAATTTTTTAAAAAGTATTTCTTCATTAAGGAAACTGATTTAAAACATATGGACTGCAATTTTCGATCCATTATTCCACTGTGATGAGTTCAGAAGTATTGCAGAATCTGTTCATTAGCTTAAATTTCAAAAAATAAAAATCACTTCCGAAATTTACTGCACTCTTTAAAAAGAAAGTCTCTCCTCACTCAAAATAGATTAAATGTCTCCACATCAGAGATACATTTCCCAATCCATGCAAAGGTCTCTAATATAACCAAAGTACACTCACCACTTTAGTGCTTTGCTGCGTATTCCAAAATATTCATTAAAAAATTAAAAAAACAGTCAGTCATGTTGGCAGCCACATTGAGGTAAGAAGTGTTCTTTCATATACATGAGACACCTTAAGTAAATACTTACCCTCCTTGTGTATAACTGTCATTTTTTCCTTGAATGTATAAGGTATAAATACTGTTTACATATTTGAAACATTCATGTACCTGCATACATGAAAAACCCTAGGGAAAAAACCTAATTTATGGTTTTCCAACTTTTATGGAAGTTTTTGGTCCCAATTAACCTCAATAAAAAAGGGATCACTCTAATGCATATCCAGGTCACTAAAAGCTTCTCCAATACCTTATGCAACTAAATTCATTATCCAAAATGCTCCTCCTTGAATCACATTCTATGTCTCAAATACAATGTCATACTCTATATTCATCATTTCTATTATGAATTACTAAATGACTGAGGATGTCCTATTTCCCTATACTTTCTTTAAAAAAATAATGGTAGAAGTGAAAATTCGTGCAGTTACCCTCCCTCCAAGTTTAAAGGTTTCTTTAGGTAGTGCTGCCTTATTTCTCCTACATGGATTCTGATAGTTAATTTAAAAAAAGGTTATCTCATTCTAGTGCTTTTCAAATTTCATTATCTTACTCTTTACAACTGTATAGTGATGCTAATGATAGGATTTTACAATTATTAAAAGATTTTTTAAAGAAAAACTATCTGCAAATGTTCTTCGCCAAATTATAATAATTATATTATATAATTAATTCAATAAACATTATTATTAATATTCCTATACAAGATCAAAGAGGAAAGATCCTTTCATTTAAAAATAGTTGGATGGCAGGTTTTGATGAGATATCTATGGCCATCATAAAACAGACTGCTCCCTGATTGCTTCTCCTATATATAACATTTGTAATTTGTCCTTGGATGAAGGTCACTTTCCTACTCGCCTACAACTTGCTCATATTACTCCTATAAAAAAGGATCATTGCCTCTTGTAGCTGTTGCCTAATATGAATTCTATGTCTAAAAAAAGATTTGAATCATTATAGCCTCCTTCACCTGTCTCAACAAGGTTTTAGAGATAAATTTTCTACAACTGCTGCCAATCATCAACTCATTCAGCAGATGATCTGTTCTTTAGATAATGATGAATCTGTCTCAGCGTCCTTCTTTGATTCAGCAATGCTTTTAATAAAATAATTCATGAAATTATTTCAACAACAATGAAAAATTGAGCAATAAATGGTATTGCACTGAAATTGAACCTTTTAGTCTACTCATCAGTTAAGTACCAACTTAATTTCTGTGGCATCAAATACCAGACGCAATGTATATTCTAATCCTCTTTCCTATATTTTGGTGTTCCCGAGGGATCTGTTCTTCGAGCCTTACTGTTCATTATATTTATCAATTACTTACGAAATGCTCTTTGCAACACCAATACTATACTACATGCTGATGAAACTTTAGCTATAAGGCATTTCAAACAATTAAACGGCCTATATTTCAATGCTGGAATATCAATCGAATCCATGGCTAAATGGTGCAGTGTCAACAATCTCCACTTAAAATACAAAACAACTATATTCCTCCAATTCTAAACAAAAATTTTATCCACCTAATGATACTACTCTGCTTAAAATAAAGAACAATAATATTATTAACTCTGGTTCTTTCAAATCTCTTGGAATATACATTAGTGATGATCTTGATTGGTCTCTCTATATCCATTAACTTACAAGCAAACTCCCTAGTAACATCTTTCTTATAAGAAAGATAGCCAAGAGAGTTTCTCCAAAATCTCTAACTGCTCTCTCTTATGTCAGCATCTGCTTCCCTTTATCCCGTGAAATTATATTCTGGTGTAATTCTTCCTCAGCAATCAAAGCTTTCTCTGCACAAAAGGGAGCTATAAAAGCTCTACTAAGAGTCTCCATCAAATCTCCAGGACATCAAATTTTTCATATCCTTATTCTTCCTTGCATCCATATCATATATTGTGTCATATTTGCAAAAAGCAATATTCATCCTTTTTCTTTCTATTCCAAAATCAATACCCATTGTACTTGCCAAGTAATGACATCACATTCTTGACCACTCACTCACCCTATCTCTCAAAGCTCCTCAACTTCCTGCAACCATCGAGAGATGCTCATCCACTTAATCCTTCAAAACTCAAGTGAGGAGTTTGATAACCCTAAATGCCCAATGCAGTATATGAAAATCTAACTATGCACGTAACTAATCCTATATTATTCTTATGATCCTACTTAATTTTATCTATTATCAATTATTAACTCTTCTCTGTACAAGAGTGATATTTTGACTTTGTAATTCTTGAAATATAGATCATGTGATATTATTATTATTGTTCTATTTCATGATGTTACCATTCTTGTTTATTTGAAGATGCTTATACTGCTTCTTGCAGTCTTGAGTGGAATAAACTTAAACCTTATATCCATTCTTAATCCTTGGGGAGATGATCAAAGAAAATTCACATCATTTCACAGAAAATATTTTTAATAACTTCTCATCAAATTTCTTTCCATTCAAAAGTTTCTAAATGTTTATTTTACAGTATTATTTTACATTGAATTTCTGCACCAATCTCTGTATTTCACTTAGCTAAGCTCATGTATTAGCACCAGGCATTAGTGTCTGTACATCAAAATTTACTTTATATATATGTATTGACATTAAAATTGTTTAGGAATGTATTGATCCTTGTCTGTCATAGAAGTAAAAGTTACCAGTTCAGAAGAAACTTCCCATGCAAACAATGAATATCCATTTAAAGTATATCTAAATGATCCTTAATAATTGCTGAATTAGTTAGAGCAACGCTTAAATGAGTCACCAAAATGTTATAGAACCATTATGATGTTGGCAATTGTTTTCATAAATTCTTTAAACATATTAAATTTCTCATTCTAACTCAGAGCATTTGGATTATTATTCTTATGGGTTATGTTTTAAGCATTCCTTCCATGCATATTCAAGAAATAAGATTTTTTTAAATTTCAGGTGCTGAAAAATGAAAAGGTTAACTAAAGTGAAAAGAGCTCTCATTTCTTAGTAGGATTTAATGGATGTTAAAATTTTGGTCGCTAGCTAACTGGGGCTATTTGAATATTCTTGGTTCCCTTCTCAGTTTTTTAAGACTTCTTCACAATTTTAATCCTACTGAACAGATAAAATGAATTTAAAAATAATAATGTTTAGTATAAATAATTAATAATATTACATGCAAATAAATTGTTGGAATTATATTCTCATTCCTTCCTTTGATATTTTTATCATTACATAGGAATTTTGAGACTTCATTATTAGATAATATAATTTACTGAATATAATCATAATGAAAATTATACAGTATAATTATGAAAATTCAAAATTAAAGATTGATATATACATTGAATAGATATTGAAACAATAATTTAAAGATAAAAGACTCTGAATGAAACTTAAGCTTTATTCTTCAAAATTAAATAATCGATTAGGAAAATTTGTTACTCTTTTATTGTCAAAATAGGAAGGGAATAACTTATACAATAATCAAATTTAACCTACAAGTAATGATTGTATAATTTTCAAAACACCCTTTTATAATTTGCAGCACCTCTTCAAAGTATAATGGTTAGTAGAGAGGAATTAAAAATGAAAGAACAAAATTATGGCCCAAAACTTTAATTAACAAAGGAATATAATTGTTAGAAATTTGATTGAAGTTATTGTTAACATTTCTTCTTACTTCTCCTTTTACTGACTACTACCAAACTTTTTCAAAATTTCATTAATTTTTTAGGATTTATTTCATCTAGGATAACTTATAAATAGATTATAAATGCAAAATTGTAACAATAGTAAGATTTTGCATGTTAGTCTTTGTTTCTTAGTTCTTAAGTCCTCAATATTTAATATTTAAATGAAGAAAATACAGAAATCCCATGAACTGAAAATGCAATCTATTAAGGTAAAATATTTTTGGGGAAAAATAAATCTATATATACATTTATGTATTTAATAATTCAAATAAAGTTTTTTATTCAATAGTTTCAAATTGCAGTTATTTTATATGAAATATTTTCATTAGTTAAAAGTTTTACTGAATGACATGAATTTATGATATGATGTGAGCATCAATCTAAGATTGTGTTGAAAATTAAGCCGTATAGTATGTTTGCATACAATGTACATGTCTATATATCTGTTGTTATATAAAAAGGAAAATCCAACTTTAACTACCAACTCGTTTTCTCTCTTAGCTGGTCATGGCTAGAGAATTTCAAAGTTTCCGGTTTCATTTTTTACAAAAATTACATCATCAGCCTGAAGATGTAAATTTATATTTTACATTACGAAAGTGGTCGCAAATATAGCATATTTTCTGTGGAAATTTACAAAGTTGTTTTTATTACTATGGCATTCCACAAAGTCCACAATACAATAATACGAGTAAAGTATTTAAGAGTAAATAATTTCCCTACTCAGGAGCAGCTTACAAAATCAAAAGTAAATGATATGTAGGTTAAAGAAACAGGATTTTATATATTCATCTTTATGGTCCTCCTCAGCCAGTTGTAGGCTCATTTGGAGGTGCATGGTTATATAACCTTGAGCCTAAGATTACAAATTATTTAAAATTTAAGGTTTGGAGTCTTTCAAAAATGAATGATGGAACTTAAAAGAAACAATCTCATATATTTCTAACAATATCAGAATTAAATCTACAAAATAATCCAAACTAAATACTTACTATTCCAAAATTTATAAATACTGCATTGATTTGACTATAGCACTGATTATAATATGATTCACAATTCAGTAAGTATACAATAAATGATGGCAAACATAGAATGTACACTAAGTATGTAAATACAAAAGGCTACAGAAAGCTTTGTATATAAAATCTCAAGAGCAGATATAAACTTGAATGCAATCATTAGAATACCATAGTTAAAGCAAACAAATTTAAAAAACAATTTAATACTATTTTGAAATATGTAAATATACACGTCCGCTATGAGCATACATAGGCACCTGTTATTTGTAACTTAAAATTTATCTGAGGCATTTTGAATCAAATATTTATTCATTTCAGTCTTTATTTCTTAATATTAAATCATTAGGTACATTCAATAGCATAAACATTGTGACATCAATTCTCTGCATGCCATGAATATTATAATAACTTGGTACATTGTACCTTATTCTATATCTCCTTATAAAGCCATGTTTTGTAGCAAACTTTTCCTAGTGCTTATCGGGGTAGTAGACTTCTGAATGCAGGATATAAGTAAGTAGGTATTATAATGGTAAATGATTTCATTTGCTGCATTAAATTTTTGGGGAATGATTGGGATAGTATTGTGAGCCAACATATCGAGTAGGCCTATTTTGAATCACCAAATTTAAATCATTCATAGATCATCAATCCTAAATATTCATACTAGGAGAATGCTTTATGCTCAATTTAGAGAAAAAACAGAATAAAGCATAAATCATTTCCTACCATATAATGATTTTAATAAATAATTCTGGAGGAAATAGCAAACATATAGAAAGGCACCATGATCAATAAAATTACGAAACCTAAAATCCAATCCATGGTTATCATTCAACAACTTAATTCAGTAATCTTCAAATTTCATTATCATGCTCTCAAATGAAAGAATTATGGAAATTGCCTCATCATGTGGGATCCTGAAAGACTTGAGCTAAAACCTTGGCTCATATGGAAAGAAATATTGGTTGAATTTATAATAACCACAACTAAAATGAAAGAGATTACAATCATTATCTCCCGAGACTAAGTTAATTACAAGCTGAAATTGGTTAGAAGTTTTTAAAGGTTTGAAAAGCAATTTATCTGAAATCAATTTTAGAGGGTGTGACTTCTGAAGCGACTGAAGAAAATTTTTGTCAAAAAAATTTTGTGGAATAATTTTATGTGGAAATCACAAAGTTTTTTCATCATTATGTAATTTATTTACTTTGTTTTATGAAAAAGGATACTATTTGTAGTTAAAAGTCAATAATATTTATAATAATTCACGATTTTAATCTTTGATGAAGTTATCTGAAGAAGTTTAAAAATTTGGCATCATTAAAAAAGTTATCTTTCTTAACATGAATGACATCATATTAGGATTCAATAAAGTAACAGGAAAAATTATTTCATACCTGAATAAATCAGTCAGTCTTTTTAACACACATACATATATTATATGCTCCTCCTTGTTTATACATATGTACATCACTTTCTTTGTTTACAATTGGATAATACAGTTTATATCACGCCGAATAAGTAGATTCGCCTTTGAACACCCTCATATTGTTACGAATGCGCTTAAAAAGCTCACTGTTCGTTTAAATTCCGTGCCGGCAAATGAACTCATATCGTTTCGAATACGCTTAAATCGCTTACTGTTTGTTAACGTTAGGTTGAAACGGTTTTAATATTGTTGAATAAGTTTACTTTTCTTCGAACACTCTCATATCGTTTCGAATACGCTAATATCGATTGCTCTTTGTTTACATTTGGATGAAATGGTTTCGATAGAGTCGAATACGATTTTATGCCGGCGAAGAACTGGAATCGTTGAGAATGCGCTTATATAGCTTACTGTTTGTTTTCATTCAAATTCCATTCCAATGGAATGGTTTCAATAATGCTGAATACGTTTATATTCCTTAGATATTAGCAATATCTCTTCAAATATGCTTGGTCACCCTGTCCAGGAGTCGAATCGCGAGAGCGGAGAGTTGGTTTTTAAGCAGTTTAGTTAGAGACATTGGAAAGCCAGCCGCAGACGACCATTCTGAACTTGTGACAAACGAGCATTGCGCAGAAATACAGACTTATCCCGACTAGTGCCTTTAAACAGTCCCATATTATGTGGTGGCATAGTAGCGAGAGTGTGGGATATCATAGCAAATTTATTTTCTATTGAATTTCATCAGGACCGAGCAAAAGTGGCACAGTAACGAGATTTGAGTGTAACAATCATGCTTGATGTTACTTCTTAGAAAATTGAAGATAATCTTTTCAATTATAAAGTTTAAATGAATAATGTTTTTGTAACTTAAAATCAGCAATTATGTGCAAAGCTTAGTTTATAATTTTCAATAAGTAGCTTTGTGTGCTTCATTGTTATATACAAATACTATGCCTATTACTCTTCAAGATTATTAGGTATCTCTTTCTAGCCGAAGTTACCTAGAATCGAAAAAATGTACATTAGTCACATGTATCGATAGTTTAATGCCATTTTTGTGGAAATTCATATTAAGGTCATTAAAGAAAGTAAAGAAAATAATATCTAAATATTTATATCTATAAGTTAAATGTCAAGCTGTATATTTTATTACGCTTTATTCAAAATTCTAGATTGTGTGAGGATTGATCGAAGTTATGAACAGTATGAAGGTGAATTTAATATCATAAGTAAATATTAGAACATTTTTTATTATACTGTAGTTTGTTTTACTGACTACTGGTTATGGTTTGCATTGATGCCAATATAGTCAGCTTTTTTCCATAATAAAATTTTACCGCAAATTTTTGTGCTATTATTTTTCAATCCTCACAACTAATACATATTTTGAAGAAGTGCTGCAAATTATAAAAGATTACTTGGGAAATAAAGAAAACATGACTTCTAAGTTATATGTCATTATTGTAAAAGTTATTTCTTCATGTTTTTATAACCAAATACTTAAAAAGTTCATACTTTCCTGCTGGATATTTATTTTTGAGAAATAAAGCTAAAATTACATTCGGAGTTATTTTATCCTTACATTTTTGTTCCTTTTTCGGAATATGTTTTAACTAAAACTATGAGATCAAATAAAATCTTAAGTTTATATATATCCAATAGCCATGGCGAAGTGGATGATCTACTAAAACATATTGAATTACCATCACAGTAATTAAAAAGTTTTACAAATTCTAAATTCCAACTAACTAGACTCTAAACTTTGTTTCTAAATATTATGTTCTTGAACAATAAGTATTTCTTAATTTTTTAAAAAGTATTTCTTCATTAAGGAAACTGATTTAAAACATATGGACTGCAATTTTCGATCCATTATTCCACTGTGATGAGTTCAGAAGTATTGCAGAATCTGTTCATTAGCTTAAATTTCAAAAAATAAAAATCACTTCCGAAATTTACTGCACTCTTTAAAAAGAAAGTCTCTCCTCACTCAAAATAGATTAAATGTCTCCACATCAGAGATACATTTCCCAATCCATGCAAAGGTCTCTAATATAACCAAAGTACACTCACCACTTTAGTGCTTTGCTGCGTATTCCAAAATATTCATTAAAAAATTAAAAAAACAGTCAGTCATGTTGGCAGCCACATTGAGGTAAGAAGTGTTCTTTCATATACATGAGACACCTTAAGTAAATACTTACCCTCCTTGTGTATAACTGTCATTTTTTCCTTGAATGTATAAGGTATAAATACTGTTTACATATTTGAAACATTCATGTACCTGCATACATGAAAAACCCTAGGGAAAAAACCTAATTTATGGTTTTCCAACTTTTATGGAAGTTTTTGGTCCCAATTAACCTCAATAAAAAAGGGATCACTCTAATGCATATCCAGGTCACTAAAAGCTTCTCCAATACCTTATGCAACTAAATTCATTATCCAAAATGCTCCTCCTTGAATCACATTCTATGTCTCAAATACAATGTCATACTCTATATTCATCATTTCTATTATGAATTACTAAATGACTGAGGATGTCCTATTTCCCTATACTTTCTTTAAAAAAATAATGGTAGAAGTGAAAATTCGTGCAGTTACCCTCCCTCCAAGTTTAAAGGTTTCTTTAGGTAGTGCTGCCTTATTTCTCCTACATGGATTCTGATAGTTAATTTAAAAAAAGGTTATCTCATTCTAGTGCTTTTCAAATTTCATTATCTTACTCTTTACAACTGTATAGTGATGCTAATGATAGGATTTTACAATTATTAAAAGATTTTTTAAAGAAAAACTATCTGCAAATGTTCTTCGCCAAATTATAATAATTATATTATATAATTAATTCAATAAACATTATTATTAATATTCCTATACAAGATCAAAGAGGAAAGATCCTTTCATTTAAAAATAGTTGGATGGCAGGTTTTGATGAGATATCTATGGCCATCATAAAACAGACTGCTCCCTGATTGCTTCTCCTATATATAACATTTGTAATTTGTCCTTGGATGAAGGTCACTTTCCTACTCGCCTACAACTTGCTCATATTACTCCTATAAAAAAGGATCATTGCCTCTTGTAGCTGTTGCCTAATATGAATTCTATGTCTAAAAAAAGATTTGAATCATTATAGCCTCCTTCACCTGTCTCAACAAGGTTTTAGAGATAAATTTTCTACAACTGCTGCCAATCATCAACTCATTCAGCAGATGATCTGTTCTTTAGATAATGATGAATCTGTCTCAGCGTCCTTCTTTGATTCAGCAATGCTTTTAATAAAATAATTCATGAAATTATTTCAACAACAATGAAAAATTGAGCAATAAATGGTATTGCACTGAAATTGAACCTTTTAGTCTACTCATCAGTTAAGTACCAACTTAATTTCTGTGGCATCAAATACCAGACGCAATGTATATTCTAATCCTCTTTCCTATATTTTGGTGTTCCCGAGGGATCTGTTCTTCGAGCCTTACTGTTCATTATATTTATCAATTACTTACGAAATGCTCTTTGCAACACCAATACTATACTACATGCTGATGAAACTTTAGCTATAAGGCATTTCAAACAATTAAACGGCCTATATTTCAATGCTGGAATATCAATCGAATCCATGGCTAAATGGTGCAGTGTCAACAATCTCCACTTAAAATACAAAACAACTATATTCCTCCAATTCTAAACAAAAATTTTATCCACCTAATGATACTACTCTGCTTAAAATAAAGAACAATAATATTATTAACTCTGGTTCTTTCAAATCTCTTGGAATATACATTAGTGATGATCTTGATTGGTCTCTCTATATCCATTAACTTACAAGCAAACTCCCTAGTAACATCTTTCTTATAAGAAAGATAGCCAAGAGAGTTTCTCCAAAATCTCTAACTGCTCTCTCTTATGTCAGCATCTGCTTCCCTTTATCCCGTGAAATTATATTCTGGTGTAATTCTTCCTCAGCAATCAAAGCTTTCTCTGCACAAAAGGGAGCTATAAAAGCTCTACTAAGAGTCTCCATCAAATCTCCAGGACATCAAATTTTTCATATCCTTATTCTTCCTTGCATCCATATCATATATTGTGTCATATTTGCAAAAAGCAATATTCATCCTTTTTCTTTCTATTCCAAAATCAATACCCATTGTACTTGCCAAGTAATGACATCACATTCTTGACCACTCACTCACCCTATCTCTCAAAGCTCCTCAACTTCCTGCAACCATCGAGAGATGCTCATCCACTTAATCCTTCAAAACTCAAGTGAGGAGTTTGATAACCCTAAATGCCCAATGCAGTATATGAAAATCTAACTATGCACGTAACTAATCCTATATTATTCTTATGATCCTACTTAATTTTATCTATTATCAATTATTAACTCTTCTCTGTACAAGAGTGATATTTTGACTTTGTAATTCTTGAAATATAGATCATGTGATATTATTATTATTGTTCTATTTCATGATGTTACCATTCTTGTTTATTTGAAGATGCTTATACTGCTTCTTGCAGTCTTGAGTGGAATAAACTTAAACCTTATATCCATTCTTAATCCTTGGGGAGATGATCAAAGAAAATTCACATCATTTCACAGAAAATATTTTTAATAACTTCTCATCAAATTTCTTTCCATTCAAAAGTTTCTAAATGTTTATTTTACAGTATTATTTTACATTGAATTTCTGCACCAATCTCTGTATTTCACTTAGCTAAGCTCATGTATTAGCACCAGGCATTAGTGTCTGTACATCAAAATTTACTTTATATATATGTATTGACATTAAAATTGTTTAGGAATGTATTGATCCTTGTCTGTCATAGAAGTAAAAGTTACCAGTTCAGAAGAAACTTCCCATGCAAACAATGAATATCCATTTAAAGTATATCTAAATGATCCTTAATAATTGCTGAATTAGTTAGAGCAACGCTTAAATGAGTCACCAAAATGTTATAGAACCATTATGATGTTGGCAATTGTTTTCATAAATTCTTTAAACATATTAAATTTCTCATTCTAACTCAGAGCATTTGGATTATTATTCTTATGGGTTATGTTTTAAGCATTCCTTCCATGCATATTCAAGAAATAAGATTTTTTTAAATTTCAGGTGCTGAAAAATGAAAAGGTTAACTAAAGTGAAAAGAGCTCTCATTTCTTAGTAGGATTTAATGGATGTTAAAATTTTGGTCGCTAGCTAACTGGGGCTATTTGAATATTCTTGGTTCCCTTCTCAGTTTTTTAAGACTTCTTCACAATTTTAATCCTACTGAACAGATAAAATGAATTTAAAAATAATAATGTTTAGTATAAATAATTAATAATATTACATGCAAATAAATTGTTGGAATTATATTCTCATTCCTTCCTTTGATATTTTTATCATTACATAGGAATTTTGAGACTTCATTATTAGATAATATAATTTACTGAATATAATCATAATGAAAATTATACAGTATAATTATGAAAATTCAAAATTAAAGATTGATATATACATTGAATAGATATTGAAACAATAATTTAAAGATAAAAGACTCTGAATGAAACTTAAGCTTTATTCTTCAAAATTAAATAATCGATTAGGAAAATTTGTTACTCTTTTATTGTCAAAATAGGAAGGGAATAACTTATACAATAATCAAATTTAACCTACAAGTAATGATTGTATAATTTTCAAAACACCCTTTTATAATTTGCAGCACCTCTTCAAAGTATAATGGTTAGTAGAGAGGAATTAAAAATGAAAGAACAAAATTATGGCCCAAAACTTTAATTAACAAAGGAATATAATTGTTAGAAATTTGATTGAAGTTATTGTTAACATTTCTTCTTACTTCTCCTTTTACTGACTACTACCAAACTTTTTCAAAATTTCATTAATTTTTTAGGATTTATTTCATCTAGGATAACTTATAAATAGATTATAAATGCAAAATTGTAACAATAGTAAGATTTTGCATGTTAGTCTTTGTTTCTTAGTTCTTAAGTCCTCAATATTTAATATTTAAATGAAGAAAATACAGAAATCCCATGAACTGAAAATGCAATCTATTAAGGTAAAATATTTTTGGGGAAAAATAAATCTATATATACATTTATGTATTTAATAATTCAAATAAAGTTTTTTATTCAATAGTTTCAAATTGCAGTTATTTTATATGAAATATTTTCATTAGTTAAAAGTTTTACTGAATGACATGAATTTATGATATGATGTGAGCATCAATCTAAGATTGTGTTGAAAATTAAGCCGTATAGTATGTTTGCATACAATGTACATGTCTATATATCTGTTGTTATATAAAAAGGAAAATCCAACTTTAACTACCAACTCGTTTTCTCTCTTAGCTGGTCATGGCTAGAGAATTTCAAAGTTTCCGGTTTCATTTTTTACAAAAATTACATCATCAGCCTGAAGATGTAAATTTATATTTTACATTACGAAAGTGGTCGCAAATATAGCATATTTTCTGTGGAAATTTACAAAGTTGTTTTTATTACTATGGCATTCCACAAAGTCCACAATACAATAATACGAGTAAAGTATTTAAGAGTAAATAATTTCCCTACTCAGGAGCAGCTTACAAAATCAAAAGTAAATGATATGTAGGTTAAAGAAACAGGATTTTATATATTCATCTTTATGGTCCTCCTCAGCCAGTTGTAGGCTCATTTGGAGGTGCATGGTTATATAACCTTGAGCCTAAGATTACAAATTATTTAAAATTTAAGGTTTGGAGTCTTTCAAAAATGAATGATGGAACTTAAAAGAAACAATCTCATATATTTCTAACAATATCAGAATTAAATCTACAAAATAATCCAAACTAAATACTTACTATTCCAAAATTTATAAATACTGCATTGATTTGACTATAGCACTGATTATAATATGATTCACAATTCAGTAAGTATACAATAAATGATGGCAAACATAGAATGTACACTAAGTATGTAAATACAAAAGGCTACAGAAAGCTTTGTATATAAAATCTCAAGAGCAGATATAAACTTGAATGCAATCATTAGAATACCATAGTTAAAGCAAACAAATTTAAAAAACAATTTAATACTATTTTGAAATATGTAAATATACACGTCCGCTATGAGCATACATAGGCACCTGTTATTTGTAACTTAAAATTTATCTGAGGCATTTTGAATCAAATATTTATTCATTTCAGTCTTTATTTCTTAATATTAAATCATTAGGTACATTCAATAGCATAAACATTGTGACATCAATTCTCTGCATGCCATGAATATTATAATAACTTGGTACATTGTACCTTATTCTATATCTCCTTATAAAGCCATGTTTTGTAGCAAACTTTTCCTAGTGCTTATCGGGGTAGTAGACTTCTGAATGCAGGATATAAGTAAGTAGGTATTATAATGGTAAATGATTTCATTTGCTGCATTAAATTTTTGGGGAATGATTGGGATAGTATTGTGAGCCAACATATCGAGTAGGCCTATTTTGAATCACCAAATTTAAATCATTCATAGATCATCAATCCTAAATATTCATACTAGGAGAATGCTTTATGCTCAATTTAGAGAAAAAACAGAATAAAGCATAAATCAATTCCTACCATATAATGATTTTAATAAATAATTCTGGAGGAAATAGCAAACATATAGAAAGGCACCATGATCAATAAAATTACGAAACCTAAAATCCAATCCATGGTTATCATTCAACAACTTAATTCAGTAATCTTCAAATTTCATTATCATGCTCTCAAATGAAAGAATTATGGAAATTGCCTCATCATGTGGGATCCTGAAAGACTTGAGCTAAAACCTTGGCTCATATGGAAAGAAATATTGGTTGAATTTATAATAACCACAACTAAAATGAAAGAGATTACAATCATTATCTCCCGAGACTAAGTTAATTACAAGCTGAAATTGGTTAGAAGTTTTTAAAGGTTTGAAAAGCAATTTATCTGAAATCAATTTTAGAGGGTGTGACTTCTGAAGCGACTGAAGAAAATTTTTGTCAAAAAAATTTTGTGGAATAATTTTATGTGGAAATCACAAAGTTTTTTCATCATTATGTAATTTATTTACTTTGTTTTATGAAAAAGGATACTATTTGTAGTTAAAAGTCAATAATATTTATAATAATTCACGATTTTAATCTTTGATGAAGTTATCTGAAGAAGTTTAAAAATTTGGCATCATTAAAAAAGTTATCTTTCTTAACATGAATGACATCATATTAGGATTCAATAAAGTAACAGGAAAAATTATTTCATACCTGAATAAATCAGTCAGTCTTTTTAACACACATACATATATTATATGCTCCTCCTTGTTTATACATATGTACATCACTTTCTTTGTTTACAATTGGATAATACAGTTTATATCACGCCGAATAAGTAGATTCGCCTTTGAACACCCTCATATTGTTACGAATGCGCTTAAAAAGCTCACTGTTCGTTTAAATTCCGTGCCGGCAAATGAACTCATATCGTTTCGAATACGCTTAAATCGCTTACTGTTTGTTAACGTTAGGTTGAAACGGTTTTAATATTGTTGAATAAGTTTACTTTTCTTCGAACACTCTCATATCGTTTCGAATACGCTAATATCGATTGCTCTTTGTTTACATTTGGATGAAATGGTTTCGATAGAGTCGAATACGATTTTATGCCGGCGAAGAACTGGAATCGTTGAGAATGCGCTTATATAGCTTACTGTTTGTTTTCATTCAAATTCCATTCCAATGGAATGGTTTCAATAATGCTGAATACGTTTATATTCCTTAGATATTAGCAATATCTCTTCAAATATGCTTGGTCACCCTGTCCAGGAGTCGAATCGCGAGAGCGGAGAGTTGGTTTTTAAGCAGTTTAGTTAGAGACATTGGAAAGCCAGCCGCAGACGACCATTCTGAACTTGTGACAAACGAGCATTGCGCAGAAATACAGACTTATCCCGACTAGTGCCTTTAAACAGTCCCATATTATGTGGTGGCATAGTAGCGAGAGTGTGGGATATCATAGCAAATTTATTTTCTATTGAATTTCATCAGGACCGAGCAAAAGTGGCACAGTAACGAGATTTGAGTGTAACAATCATGCTTGATGTTACTTCTTAGAAAATTGAAGATAATCTTTTCAATTATAAAGTTTAAATGAATAATGTTTTTGTAACTTAAAATCAGCAATTATGTGCAAAGCTTAGTTTATAATTTTCAATAAGTAGCTTTGTGTGCTTCATTGTTATATACAAATACTATGCCTATTACTCTTCAAGATTATTAGGTATCTCTTTCTAGCCGAAGTTACCTAGAATCGAAAAAATGTACATTAGTCACATGTATCGATAGTTTAATGCCATTTTTGTGGAAATTCATATTAAGGTCATTAAAGAAAGTAAAGAAAATAATATCTAAATATTTATATCTATAAGTTAAATGTCAAGCTGTATATTTTATTACGCTTTATTCAAAATTCTAGATTGTGTGAGGATTGATCGAAGTTATGAACAGTATGAAGGTGAATTTAATATCATAAGTAAATATTAGAACATTTTTTATTATACTGTAGTTTGTTTTACTGACTACTGGTTATGGTTTGCATTGATGCCAATATAGTCAGCTTTTTTCCATAATAAAATTTTACCGCAAATTTTTGTGCTATTATTTTTCAATCCTCACAACTAATACATATTTTGAAGAAGTGCTGCAAATTATAAAAGATTACTTGGGAAATAAAGAAAACATGACTTCTAAGTTATATGTCATTATTGTAAAAGTTATTTCTTCATGTTTTTATAACCAAATACTTAAAAAGTTCATACTTTCCTGCTGGATATTTATTTTTGAGAAATAAAGCTAAAATTACATTCGGAGTTATTTTATCCTTACATTTTTGTTCCTTTTTCGGAATATGTTTTAACTAAAACTATGAGATCAAATAAAATCTTAAGTTTATATATATCCAATAGCCATGGCGAAGTGGATGATCTACTAAAACATATTGAATTACCATCACAGTAATTAAAAAGTTTTACAAATTCTAAATTCCAACTAACTAGACTCTAAACTTTGTTTCTAAATATTATGTTCTTGAACAATAAGTATTTCTTAATTTTTTAAAAAGTATTTCTTCATTAAGGAAACTGATTTAAAACATATGGACTGCAATTTTCGATCCATTATTCCACTGTGATGAGTTCAGAAGTATTGCAGAATCTGTTCATTAGCTTAAATTTCAAAAAATAAAAATCACTTCCGAAATTTACTGCACTCTTTAAAAAGAAAGTCTCTCCTCACTCAAAATAGATTAAATGTCTCCACATCAGAGATACATTTCCCAATCCATGCAAAGGTCTCTAATATAACCAAAGTACACTCACCACTTTAGTGCTTTGCTGCGTATTCCAAAATATTCATTAAAAAATTAAAAAAACAGTCAGTCATGTTGGCAGCCACATTGAGGTAAGAAGTGTTCTTTCATATACATGAGACACCTTAAGTAAATACTTACCCTCCTTGTGTATAACTGTCATTTTTTCCTTGAATGTATAAGGTATAAATACTGTTTACATATTTGAAACATTCATGTACCTGCATACATGAAAAACCCTAGGGAAAAAACCTAATTTATGGTTTTCCAACTTTTATGGAAGTTTTTGGTCCCAATTAACCTCAATAAAAAAGGGATCACTCTAATGCATATCCAGGTCACTAAAAGCTTCTCCAATACCTTATGCAACTAAATTCATTATCCAAAATGCTCCTCCTTGAATCACATTCTATGTCTCAAATACAATGTCATACTCTATATTCATCATTTCTATTATGAATTACTAAATGACTGAGGATGTCCTATTTCCCTATACTTTCTTTAAAAAAATAATGGTAGAAGTGAAAATTCGTGCAGTTACCCTCCCTCCAAGTTTAAAGGTTTCTTTAGGTAGTGCTGCCTTATTTCTCCTACATGGATTCTGATAGTTAATTTAAAAAAAGGTTATCTCATTCTAGTGCTTTTCAAATTTCATTATCTTACTCTTTACAACTGTATAGTGATGCTAATGATAGGATTTTACAATTATTAAAAGATTTTTTAAAGAAAAACTATCTGCAAATGTTCTTCGCCAAATTATAATAATTATATTATATAATTAATTCAATAAACATTATTATTAATATTCCTATACAAGATCAAAGAGGAAAGATCCTTTCATTTAAAAATAGTTGGATGGCAGGTTTTGATGAGATATCTATGGCCATCATAAAACAGACTGCTCCCTGATTGCTTCTCCTATATATAACATTTGTAATTTGTCCTTGGATGAAGGTCACTTTCCTACTCGCCTACAACTTGCTCATATTACTCCTATAAAAAAGGATCATTGCCTCTTGTAGCTGTTGCCTAATATGAATTCTATGTCTAAAAAAAGATTTGAATCATTATAGCCTCCTTCACCTGTCTCAACAAGGTTTTAGAGATAAATTTTCTACAACTGCTGCCAATCATCAACTCATTCAGCAGATGATCTGTTCTTTAGATAATGATGAATCTGTCTCAGCGTCCTTCTTTGATTCAGCAATGCTTTTAATAAAATAATTCATGAAATTATTTCAACAACAATGAAAAATTGAGCAATAAATGGTATTGCACTGAAATTGAACCTTTTAGTCTACTCATCAGTTAAGTACCAACTTAATTTCTGTGGCATCAAATACCAGACGCAATGTATATTCTAATCCTCTTTCCTATATTTTGGTGTTCCCGAGGGATCTGTTCTTCGAGCCTTACTGTTCATTATATTTATCAATTACTTACGAAATGCTCTTTGCAACACCAATACTATACTACATGCTGATGAAACTTTAGCTATAAGGCATTTCAAACAATTAAACGGCCTATATTTCAATGCTGGAATATCAATCGAATCCATGGCTAAATGGTGCAGTGTCAACAATCTCCACTTAAAATACAAAACAACTATATTCCTCCAATTCTAAACAAAAATTTTATCCACCTAATGATACTACTCTGCTTAAAATAAAGAACAATAATATTATTAACTCTGGTTCTTTCAAATCTCTTGGAATATACATTAGTGATGATCTTGATTGGTCTCTCTATATCCATTAACTTACAAGCAAACTCCCTAGTAACATCTTTCTTATAAGAAAGATAGCCAAGAGAGTTTCTCCAAAATCTCTAACTGCTCTCTCTTATGTCAGCATCTGCTTCCCTTTATCCCGTGAAATTATATTCTGGTGTAATTCTTCCTCAGCAATCAAAGCTTTCTCTGCACAAAAGGGAGCTATAAAAGCTCTACTAAGAGTCTCCATCAAATCTCCAGGACATCAAATTTTTCATATCCTTATTCTTCCTTGCATCCATATCATATATTGTGTCATATTTGCAAAAAGCAATATTCATCCTTTTTCTTTCTATTCCAAAATCAATACCCATTGTACTTGCCAAGTAATGACATCACATTCTTGACCACTCACTCACCCTATCTCTCAAAGCTCCTCAACTTCCTGCAACCATCGAGAGATGCTCATCCACTTAATCCTTCAAAACTCAAGTGAGGAGTTTGATAACCCTAAATGCCCAATGCAGTATATGAAAATCTAACTATGCACGTAACTAATCCTATATTATTCTTATGATCCTACTTAATTTTATCTATTATCAATTATTAACTCTTCTCTGTACAAGAGTGATATTTTGACTTTGTAATTCTTGAAATATAGATCATGTGATATTATTATTATTGTTCTATTTCATGATGTTACCATTCTTGTTTATTTGAAGATGCTTATACTGCTTCTTGCAGTCTTGAGTGGAATAAACTTAAACCTTATATCCATTCTTAATCCTTGGGGAGATGATCAAAGAAAATTCACATCATTTCACAGAAAATATTTTTAATAACTTAATAAAAGTTTAAATAAAAATAAAAATTTTTGTTTAGAATTGGAGGAATATAGTTGTTTTGTATTTTAAGTGGAGATTGTTGACACTGCACCATTTAGCCATGGATTCGATTGATATTCCAGCATTGAAATATAGGCCGTTTAATTGTTTGAAATGCCTTATAGCTAAAGTTTCATCAGCATGTAGTATAGTATTGGTGTTGCAAAGAGCATTTCGTAAGTAATTGATAAATATAATGAACAGTAAGGCTCGAAGAACAGATCCCTCGGGAACACCAAAATATAGGAAAGAGGATTAGAATATACATTGCGTCTGGTATTTGATGCCACAGAAATTAAGTTGGTACTTAACTGATGAGTAGACTAAAAGGTTCAATTTCAGTGCAATACCATTTATTGCTCAATTTTTCATTGTTGTTGAAATAATTTCATGAATTATTTTATTAAAAGCATTGCTGAATCAAAGAAGGACGCTGAGACAGATTCATCATTTCAGGTGCTGAAAAATGAAAAGGTTAACTAAAGTGAAAAGAGCTCTCATTTCTTAGTAGGATTTAATGGATGTTAAAATTTTGGTCGCTAGCTAACTGGGGCTATTTGAATATTCTTGGTTCCCTTCTCAGTTTTTTAAGACTTCTTCACAATTTTAATCCTACTGAACAGATAAAATGAATTTAAAAATAATAATGTTTAGTATAAATAATTAATAATATTACATGCAAATAAATTGTTGGAATTATATTCTCATTCCTTCCTTTGATATTTTTATCATTACATAGGAATTTTGAGACTTCATTATTAGATAATATAATTTACTGAATATAATCATAATGAAAATTATACAGTATAATTATGAAAATTCAAAATTAAAGATTGATATATACATTGAATAGATATTGAAACAATAATTTAAAGATAAAAGACTCTGAATGAAACTTAAGCTTTATTCTTCAAAATTAAATAATCGATTAGGAAAATTTGTTACTCTTTTATTGTCAAAATAGGAAGGGAATAACTTATACAATAATCAAATTTAACCTACAAGTAATGATTGTATAATTTTCAAAACACCCTTTTATAATTTGCAGCACCTCTTCAAAGTATAATGGTTAGTAGAGAGGAATTAAAAATGAAAGAACAAAATTATGGCCCAAAACTTTAATTAACAAAGGAATATAATTGTTAGAAATTTGATTGAAGTTATTGTTAACATTTCTTCTTACTTCTCCTTTTACTGACTACTACCAAACTTTTTCAAAATTTCATTAATTTTTTAGGATTTATTTCATCTAGGATAACTTATAAATAGATTATAAATGCAAAATTGTAACAATAGTAAGATTTTGCATGTTAGTCTTTGTTTCTTAGTTCTTAAGTCCTCAATATTTAATATTTAAATGAAGAAAATACAGAAATCCCATGAACTGAAAATGCAATCTATTAAGGTAAAATATTTTTGGGGAAAAATAAATCTATATATACATTTATGTATTTAATAATTCAAATAAAGTTTTTTATTCAATAGTTTCAAATTGCAGTTATTTTATATGAAATATTTTCATTAGTTAAAAGTTTTACTGAATGACATGAATTTATGATATGATGTGAGCATCAATCTAAGATTGTGTTGAAAATTAAGCCGTATAGTATGTTTGCATACAATGTACATGTCTATATATCTGTTGTTATATAAAAAGGAAAATCCAACTTTAACTACCAACTCGTTTTCTCTCTTAGCTGGTCATGGCTAGAGAATTTCAAAGTTTCCGGTTTCATTTTTTACAAAAATTACATCATCAGCCTGAAGATGTAAATTTATATTTTACATTACGAAAGTGGTCGCAAATATAGCATATTTTCTGTGGAAATTTACAAAGTTGTTTTTATTACTATGGCATTCCACAAAGTCCACAATACAATAATACGAGTAAAGTATTTAAGAGTAAATAATTTCCCTACTCAGGAGCAGCTTACAAAATCAAAAGTAAATGATATGTAGGTTAAAGAAACAGGATTTTATATATTCATCTTTATGGTCCTCCTCAGCCAGTTGTAGGCTCATTTGGAGGTGCATGGTTATATAACCTTGAGCCTAAGATTACAAATTATTTAAAATTTAAGGTTTGGAGTCTTTCAAAAATGAATGATGGAACTTAAAAGAAACAATCTCATATATTTCTAACAATATCAGAATTAAATCTACAAAATAATCCAAACTAAATACTTACTATTCCAAAATTTATAAATACTGCATTGATTTGACTATAGCACTGATTATAATATGATTCACAATTCAGTAAGTATACAATAAATGATGGCAAACATAGAATGTACACTAAGTATGTAAATACAAAAGGCTACAGAAAGCTTTGTATATAAAATCTCAAGAGCAGATATAAACTTGAATGCAATCATTAGAATACCATAGTTAAAGCAAACAAATTTAAAAAACAATTTAATACTATTTTGAAATATGTAAATATACACGTCCGCTATGAGCATACATAGGCACCTGTTATTTGTAACTTAAAATTTATCTGAGGCATTTTGAATCAAATATTTATTCATTTCAGTCTTTATTTCTTAATATTAAATCATTAGGTACATTCAATAGCATAAACATTGTGACATCAATTCTCTGCATGCCATGAATATTATAATAACTTGGTACATTGTACCTTATTCTATATCTCCTTATAAAGCCATGTTTTGTAGCAAACTTTTCCTAGTGCTTATCGGGGTAGTAGACTTCTGAATGCAGGATATAAGTAAGTAGGTATTATAATGGTAAATGATTTCATTTGCTGCATTAAATTTTTGGGGAATGATTGGGATAGTATTGTGAGCCAACATATCGAGTAGGCCTATTTTGAATCACCAAATTTAAATCATTCATAGATCATCAATCCTAAATATTCATACTAGGAGAATGCTTTATGCTCAATTTAGAGAAAAAACAGAATAAAGCATAAATCAATTCCTACCATATAATGATTTTAATAAATAATTCTGGAGGAAATAGCAAACATATAGAAAGGCACCATGATCAATAAAATTACGAAACCTAAAATCCAATCCATGGTTATCATTCAACAACTTAATTCAGTAATCTTCAAATTTCATTATCATGCTCTCAAATGAAAGAATTATGGAAATTGCCTCATCATGTGGGATCCTGAAAGACTTGAGCTAAAACCTTGGCTCATATGGAAAGAAATATTGGTTGAATTTATAATAACCACAACTAAAATGAAAGAGATTACAATCATTATCTCCCGAGACTAAGTTAATTACAAGCTGAAATTGGTTAGAAGTTTTTAAAGGTTTGAAAAGCAATTTATCTGAAATCAATTTTAGAGGGTGTGACTTCTGAAGCGACTGAAGAAAATTTTTGTCAAAAAAATTTTGTGGAATAATTTTATGTGGAAATCACAAAGTTTTTTCATCATTATGTAATTTATTTACTTTGTTTTATGAAAAAGGATACTATTTGTAGTTAAAAGTCAATAATATTTATAATAATTCACGATTTTAATCTTTGATGAAGTTATCTGAAGAAGTTTAAAAATTTGGCATCATTAAAAAAGTTATCTTTCTTAACATGAATGACATCATATTAGGATTCAATAAAGTAACAGGAAAAATTATTTCATACCTGAATAAATCAGTCAGTCTTTTTAACACACATACATATATTATATGCTCCTCCTTGTTTATACATATGTACATCACTTTCTTTGTTTACAATTGGATAATACAGTTTATATCACGCCGAATAAGTAGATTCGCCTTTGAACACCCTCATATTGTTACGAATGCGCTTAAAAAGCTCACTGTTCGTTTAAATTCCGTGCCGGCAAATGAACTCATATCGTTTCGAATACGCTTAAATCGCTTACTGTTTGTTAACGTTAGGTTGAAACGGTTTTAATATTGTTGAATAAGTTTACTTTTCTTCGAACACTCTCATATCGTTTCGAATACGCTAATATCGATTGCTCTTTGTTTACATTTGGATGAAATGGTTTCGATAGAGTCGAATACGATTTTATGCCGGCGAAGAACTGGAATCGTTGAGAATGCGCTTATATAGCTTACTGTTTGTTTTCATTCAAATTCCATTCCAATGGAATGGTTTCAATAATGCTGAATACGTTTATATTCCTTAGATATTAGCAATATCTCTTCAAATATGCTTGGTCACCCTGTCCAGGAGTCGAATCGCGAGAGCGGAGAGTTGGTTTTTAAGCAGTTTAGTTAGAGACATTGGAAAGCCAGCCGCAGACGACCATTCTGAACTTGTGACAAACGAGCATTGCGCAGAAATACAGACTTATCCCGACTAGTGCCTTTAAACAGTCCCATATTATGTGGTGGCATAGTAGCGAGAGTGTGGGATATCATAGCAAATTTATTTTCTATTGAATTTCATCAGGACCGAGCAAAAGTGGCACAGTAACGAGATTTGAGTGTAACAATCATGCTTGATGTTACTTCTTAGAAAATTGAAGATAATCTTTTCAATTATAAAGTTTAAATGAATAATGTTTTTGTAACTTAAAATCAGCAATTATGTGCAAAGCTTAGTTTATAATTTTCAATAAGTAGCTTTGTGTGCTTCATTGTTATATACAAATACTATGCCTATTACTCTTCAAGATTATTAGGTATCTCTTTCTAGCCGAAGTTACCTAGAATCGAAAAAATGTACATTAGTCACATGTATCGATAGTTTAATGCCATTTTTGTGGAAATTCATATTAAGGTCATTAAAGAAAGTAAAGAAAATAATATCTAAATATTTATATCTATAAGTTAAATGTCAAGCTGTATATTTTATTACGCTTTATTCAAAATTCTAGATTGTGTGAGGATTGATCGAAGTTATGAACAGTATGAAGGTGAATTTAATATCATAAGTAAATATTAGAACATTTTTTATTATACTGTAGTTTGTTTTACTGACTACTGGTTATGGTTTGCATTGATGCCAATATAGTCAGCTTTTTTCCATAATAAAATTTTACCGCAAATTTTTGTGCTATTATTTTTCAATCCTCACAACTAATACATATTTTGAAGAAGTGCTGCAAATTATAAAAGATTACTTGGGAAATAAAGAAAACATGACTTCTAAGTTATATGTCATTATTGTAAAAGTTATTTCTTCATGTTTTTATAACCAAATACTTAAAAAGTTCATACTTTCCTGCTGGATATTTATTTTTGAGAAATAAAGCTAAAATTACATTCGGAGTTATTTTATCCTTACATTTTTGTTCCTTTTTCGGAATATGTTTTAACTAAAACTATGAGATCAAATAAAATCTTAAGTTTATATATATCCAATAGCCATGGCGAAGTGGATGATCTACTAAAACATATTGAATTACCATCACAGTAATTAAAAAGTTTTACAAATTCTAAATTCCAACTAACTAGACTCTAAACTTTGTTTCTAAATATTATGTTCTTGAACAATAAGTATTTCTTAATTTTTTAAAAAGTATTTCTTCATTAAGGAAACTGATTTAAAACATATGGACTGCAATTTTCGATCCATTATTCCACTGTGATGAGTTCAGAAGTATTGCAGAATCTGTTCATTAGCTTAAATTTCAAAAAATAAAAATCACTTCCGAAATTTACTGCACTCTTTAAAAAGAAAGTCTCTCCTCACTCAAAATAGATTAAATGTCTCCACATCAGAGATACATTTCCCAATCCATGCAAAGGTCTCTAATATAACCAAAGTACACTCACCACTTTAGTGCTTTGCTGCGTATTCCAAAATATTCATTAAAAAATTAAAAAAACAGTCAGTCATGTTGGCAGCCACATTGAGGTAAGAAGTGTTCTTTCATATACATGAGACACCTTAAGTAAATACTTACCCTCCTTGTGTATAACTGTCATTTTTTCCTTGAATGTATAAGGTATAAATACTGTTTACATATTTGAAACATTCATGTACCTGCATACATGAAAAACCCTAGGGAAAAAACCTAATTTATGGTTTTCCAACTTTTATGGAAGTTTTTGGTCCCAATTAACCTCAATAAAAAAGGGATCACTCTAATGCATATCCAGGTCACTAAAAGCTTCTCCAATACCTTATGCAACTAAATTCATTATCCAAAATGCTCCTCCTTGAATCACATTCTATGTCTCAAATACAATGTCATACTCTATATTCATCATTTCTATTATGAATTACTAAATGACTGAGGATGTCCTATTTCCCTATACTTTCTTTAAAAAAATAATGGTAGAAGTGAAAATTCGTGCAGTTACCCTCCCTCCAAGTTTAAAGGTTTCTTTAGGTAGTGCTGCCTTATTTCTCCTACATGGATTCTGATAGTTAATTTAAAAAAAGGTTATCTCATTCTAGTGCTTTTCAAATTTCATTATCTTACTCTTTACAACTGTATAGTGATGCTAATGATAGGATTTTACAATTATTAAAAGATTTTTTAAAGAAAAACTATCTGCAAATGTTCTTCGCCAAATTATAATAATTATATTATATAATTAATTCAATAAACATTATTATTAATATTCCTATACAAGATCAAAGAGGAAAGATCCTTTCATTTAAAAATAGTTGGATGGCAGGTTTTGATGAGATATCTATGGCCATCATAAAACAGACTGCTCCCTGATTGCTTCTCCTATATATAACATTTGTAATTTGTCCTTGGATGAAGGTCACTTTCCTACTCGCCTACAACTTGCTCATATTACTCCTATAAAAAAGGATCATTGCCTCTTGTAGCTGTTGCCTAATATGAATTCTATGTCTAAAAAAAGATTTGAATCATTATAGCCTCCTTCACCTGTCTCAACAAGGTTTTAGAGATAAATTTTCTACAACTGCTGCCAATCATCAACTCATTCAGCAGATGATCTGTTCTTTAGATAATGATGAATCTGTCTCAGCGTCCTTCTTTGATTCAGCAATGCTTTTAATAAAATAATTCATGAAATTATTTCAACAACAATGAAAAATTGAGCAATAAATGGTATTGCACTGAAATTGAACCTTTTAGTCTACTCATCAGTTAAGTACCAACTTAATTTCTGTGGCATCAAATACCAGACGCAATGTATATTCTAATCCTCTTTCCTATATTTTGGTGTTCCCGAGGGATCTGTTCTTCGAGCCTTACTGTTCATTATATTTATCAATTACTTACGAAATGCTCTTTGCAACACCAATACTATACTACATGCTGATGAAACTTTAGCTATAAGGCATTTCAAACAATTAAACGGCCTATATTTCAATGCTGGAATATCAATCGAATCCATGGCTAAATGGTGCAGTGTCAACAATCTCCACTTAAAATACAAAACAACTATATTCCTCCAATTCTAAACAAAAATTTTATCCACCTAATGATACTACTCTGCTTAAAATAAAGAACAATAATATTATTAACTCTGGTTCTTTCAAATCTCTTGGAATATACATTAGTGATGATCTTGATTGGTCTCTCTATATCCATTAACTTACAAGCAAACTCCCTAGTAACATCTTTCTTATAAGAAAGATAGCCAAGAGAGTTTCTCCAAAATCTCTAACTGCTCTCTCTTATGTCAGCATCTGCTTCCCTTTATCCCGTGAAATTATATTCTGGTGTAATTCTTCCTCAGCAATCAAAGCTTTCTCTGCACAAAAGGGAGCTATAAAAGCTCTACTAAGAGTCTCCATCAAATCTCCAGGACATCAAATTTTTCATATCCTTATTCTTCCTTGCATCCATATCATATATTGTGTCATATTTGCAAAAAGCAATATTCATCCTTTTTCTTTCTATTCCAAAATCAATACCCATTGTACTTGCCAAGTAATGACATCACATTCTTGACCACTCACTCACCCTATCTCTCAAAGCTCCTCAACTTCCTGCAACCATCGAGAGATGCTCATCCACTTAATCCTTCAAAACTCAAGTGAGGAGTTTGATAACCCTAAATGCCCAATGCAGTATATGAAAATCTAACTATGCACGTAACTAATCCTATATTATTCTTATGATCCTACTTAATTTTATCTATTATCAATTATTAACTCTTCTCTGTACAAGAGTGATATTTTGACTTTGTAATTCTTGAAATATAGATCATGTGATATTATTATTATTGTTCTATTTCATGATGTTACCATTCTTGTTTATTTGAAGATGCTTATACTGCTTCTTGCAGTCTTGAGTGGAATAAACTTAAACCTTATATCCATTCTTAATCCTTGGGGAGATGATCAAAGAAAATTCACATCATTTCACAGAAAATATTTTTAATAACTTAATAAAAGTTTAAATAAAAATAAAAATTTTTGTTTAGAATTGGAGGAATATAGTTGTTTTGTATTTTAAGTGGAGATTGTTGACACTGCACCATTTAGCCATGGATTCGATTGATATTCCAGCATTGAAATATAGGCCGTTTAATTGTTTGAAATGCCTTATAGCTAAAGTTTCATCAGCATGTAGTATAGTATTGGTGTTGCAAAGAGCATTTCGTAAGTAATTGATAAATATAATGAACAGTAAGGCTCGAAGAACAGATCCCTCGGGAACACCAAAATATAGGAAAGAGGATTAGAATATACATTGCGTCTGGTATTTGATGCCACAGAAATTAAGTTGGTACTTAACTGATGAGTAGACTAAAAGGTTCAATTTCAGTGCAATACCATTTATTGCTCAATTTTTCATTGTTGTTGAAATAATTTCATGAATTATTTTATTAAAAGCATTGCTGAATCAAAGAAGGACGCTGAGACAGATTCATCATTATCTAAAGAACAGATCATCTGCTGAATGAGTTGATGATTGGCAGCAGTTGTAGAAAATTTATCTCTAAAACCTTGTTGAGACAGGTGAAGGAGGCTATAATGATTCAAATCTTTTTTTAGACATAGAATTCATATTAGGCAACAGCTACAAGAGGCAATGATCCTTTTTTATAGGAGTAATATGAGCAAGTTGTAGGCGAGTAGGAAAGTGACCTTCATCCAAGGACAAATTACAAATGTTATATATAGGAGAAGCAATCAGGGAGCAGTCTGTTTTATGATGGCCATAGATATCTCATCAAAACCTGCCATCCAACTATTTTTAAATGAAAGGATCTTTCCTCTTTGATCTTGTATAGGAATATTAATAATAATGTTTATTGAATTAATTATATAATATAATTATTATAATTTGGCGAAGAACATTTGCAGATAGTTTTTCTTTAAAAAATCTTTTAATAATTGTAAAATCCTATCATTAGCATCACTATACAGTTGTAAAGAGTAAGATAATGAAATTTGAAAAGCACTAGAATGAGATAACCTTTTTTTAAATTAACTATCAGAATCCATGTAGGAGAAATAAGGCAGCACTACCTAAAGAAACCTTTAAACTTGGAGGGAGGGTAACTGCACGAATTTTCACTTCTACCATTATTTTTTTAAAGAAAGTATAGGGAAATAGGACATCCTCAGTCATTTAGTAATTCATAATAGAAATGATGAATATAGAGTATGACATTGTATTTGAGACATAGAATGTGATTCAAGGAGGAGCATTTTGGATAATGAATTTAGTTGCATAAGGTATTGGAGAAGCTTTTAGTGACCTGGATATGCATTAGAGTGATCCCTTTTTTATTGAGGTTAATTGGGACCAAAAACTTCCATAAAAGTTGGAAAACCATAAATTAGGTTTTTTCCCTAGGGTTTTTCATGTATGCAGGTACATGAATGTTTCAAATATGTAAACAGTATTTATACCTTATACATTCAAGGAAAAAATGACAGTTATACACAAGGAGGGTAAGTATTTACTTAAGGTGTCTCATGTATATGAAAGAACACTTCTTACCTCAATGTGGCTGCCAACATGACTGACTGTTTTTTTAATTTTTTAATGAATATTTTGGAATACGCAGCAAAGCACTAAAGTGGTGAGTGTACTTTGGTTATATTAGAGACCTTTGCATGGATTGGGAAATGTATCTCTGATGTGGAGACATTTAATCTATTTTGAGTGAGGAGAGACTTTCTTTTTAAAGAGTGCAGTAAATTTCGGAAGTGATTTTTATTTTTTGAAATTTAAGCTAATGAACAGATTCTGCAATACTTCTGAACTCATCACAGTGGAATAATGGATCGAAAATTGCAGTCCATATGTTTTAAATCAGTTTCCTTAATGAAGAAATACTTTTTAAAAAATTAAGAAATACTTATTGTTCAAGAACATAATATTTAGAAACAAAGTTTAGAGTCTAGTTAGTTGGAATTTAGAATTTGTAAAACTTTTTAATTACTGTGATGGTAATTCAATATGTTTTAGTAGATCATCCACTTCGCCATGGCTATTGGATATATATAAACTTAAGATTTTATTTGATCTCATAGTTTTAGTTAAAACATATTCCGAAAAAGGAACAAAAATGTAAGGATAAAATAACTCCGAATGTAATTTTAGCTTTATTTCTCAAAAATAAATATCCAGCAGGAAAGTATGAACTTTTTAAGTATTTGGTTATAAAAACATGAAGAAATAACTTTTACAATAATGACATATAACTTAGAAGTCATGTTTTCTTTATTTCCCAAGTAATCTTTTATAATTTGCAGCACTTCTTCAAAATATGTATTAGTTGTGAGGATTGAAAAATAATAGCACAAAAATTTGCGGTAAAATTTTATTATGGAAAAAAGCTGACTATATTGGCATCAATGCAAACCATAACCAGTAGTCAGTAAAACAAACTACAGTATAATAAAAAATGTTCTAATATTTACTTATGATATTAAATTCACCTTCATACTGTTCATAACTTCGATCAATCCTCACACAATCTAGAATTTTGAATAAAGCGTAATAAAATATACAGCTTGACATTTAACTTATAGATATAAATATTTAGATATTATTTTCTTTACTTTCTTTAATGACCTTAATATGAATTTCCACAAAAATGGCATTAAACTATCGATACATGTGACTAATGTACATTTTTTCGATTCTAGGTAACTTCGGCTAGAAAGAGATACCTAATAATCTTGAAGAGTAATAGGCATAGTATTTGTATATAACAATGAAGCACACAAAGCTACTTATTGAAAATTATAAACTAAGCTTTGCACATAATTGCTGATTTTAAGTTACAAAAACATTATTCATTTAAACTTTATAATTGAAAAGATTATCTTCAATTTTCTAAGAAGTAACATCAAGCATGATTGTTACACTCAAATCTCGTTACTGTGCCACTTTTGCTCGGTCCTGATGAAATTCAATAGAAAATAAATTTGCTATGATATCCCACACTCTCGCTACTATGCCACCACATAATATGGGACTGTTTAAAGGCACTAGTCGGGATAAGTCTGTATTTCTGCGCAATGCTCGTTTGTCACAAGTTCAGAATGGTCGTCTGCGGCTGGCTTTCCAATGTCTCTAACTAAACTGCTTAAAAACCAACTCTCCGCTCTCGCGATTCGACTCCTGGACAGGGTGACCAAGCATATTTGAAGAGATATTGCTAATATCTAAGGAATATAAACGTATTCAGCATTATTGAAACCATTCCATTGGAATGGAATTTGAATGAAAACAAACAGTAAGCTATATAAGCGCATTCTCAACGATTCCAGTTCTTCGCCGGCATAAAATCGTATTCGACTCTATCGAAACCATTTCATCCAAATGTAAACAAAGAGCAATCGATATTAGCGTATTCGAAACGATATGAGAGTGTTCGAAGAAAAGTAAACTTATTCAACAATATTAAAACCGTTTCAACCTAACGTTAACAAACAGTAAGCGATTTAAGCGTATTCGAAACGATATGAGTTCATTTGCCGGCACGGAATTTAAACGAACAGTGAGCTTTTTAAGCGCATTCGTAACAATATGAGGGTGTTCAAAGGCGAATCTACTTATTCGGCGTGATATAAACTGTATTATCCAATTGTAAACAAAGAAAGTGATGTACATATGTATAAACAAGGAGGAGCATATAATATATGTATGTGTGTTAAAAAGACTGACTGATTTATTCAGGTATGAAATAATTTTTCCTGTTACTTTATTGAATCCTAATATGATGTCATTCATGTTAAGAAAGATAACTTTTTTAATGATGCCAAATTTTTAAACTTCTTCAGATAACTTCATCAAAGATTAAAATCGTGAATTATTATAAATATTATTGACTTTTAACTACAAATAGTATCCTTTTTCATAAAACAAAGTAAATAAATTACATAATGATGAAAAAACTTTGTGATTTCCACATAAAATTATTCCACAAAATTTTTTTGACAAAAATTTTCTTCAGTCGCTTCAGAAGTCACACCCTCTAAAATTGATTTCAGATAAATTGCTTTTCAAACCTTTAAAAACTTCTAACCAATTTCAGCTTGTAATTAACTTAGTCTCGGGAGATAATGATTGTAATCTCTTTCATTTTAGTTGTGGTTATTATAAATTCAACCAATATTTCTTTCCATATGAGCCAAGGTTTTAGCTCAAGTCTTTCAGGATCCCACATGATGAGGCAATTTCCATAATTCTTTCATTTGAGAGCATGATAATGAAATTTGAAGATTACTGAATTAAGTTGTTGAATGATAACCATGGATTGGATTTTAGGTTTCGTAATTTTATTGATCATGGTGCCTTTCTATATGTTTGCTATTTCCTCCAGAATTATTTATTAAAATCATTATATGGTAGGAATTGATTTATGCTTTATTCTGTTTTTTCTCTAAATTGAGCATAAAGCATTCTCCTAGTATGAATATTTAGGATTGATGATCTATGAATGATTTAAATTTGGTGATTCAAAATAGGCCTACTCGATATGTTGGCTCACAATACTATCCCAATCATTCCCCAAAAATTTAATGCAGCAAATGAAATCATTTACCATTATAATACCTACTTACTTATATCCTGCATTCAGAAGTCTACTACCCCGATAAGCACTAGGAAAAGTTTGCTACAAAACATGGCTTTATAAGGAGATATAGAATAAGGTACAATGTACCAAGTTATTATAATATTCATGGCATGCAGAGAATTGATGTCACAATGTTTATGCTATTGAATGTACCTAATGATTTAATATTAAGAAATAAAGACTGAAATGAATAAATATTTGATTCAAAATGCCTCAGATAAATTTTAAGTTACAAATAACAGGTGCCTATGTATGCTCATAGCGGACGTGTATATTTACATATTTCAAAATAGTATTAAATTGTTTTTTAAATTTGTTTGCTTTAACTATGGTATTCTAATGATTGCATTCAAGTTTATATCTGCTCTTGAGATTTTATATACAAAGCTTTCTGTAGCCTTTTGTATTTACATACTTAGTGTACATTCTATGTTTGCCATCATTTATTGTATACTTACTGAATTGTGAATCATATTATAATCAGTGCTATAGTCAAATCAATGCAGTATTTATAAATTTTGGAATAGTAAGTATTTAGTTTGGATTATTTTGTAGATTTAATTCTGATATTGTTAGAAATATATGAGATTGTTTCTTTTAAGTTCCATCATTCATTTTTGAAAGACTCCAAACCTTAAATTTTAAATAATTTGTAATCTTAGGCTCAAGGTTATATAACCATGCACCTCCAAATGAGCCTACAACTGGCTGAGGAGGACCATAAAGATGAATATATAAAATCCTGTTTCTTTAACCTACATATCATTTACTTTTGATTTTGTAAGCTGCTCCTGAGTAGGGAAATTATTTACTCTTAAATACTTTACTCGTATTATTGTATTGTGGACTTTGTGGAATGCCATAGTAATAAAAACAACTTTGTAAATTTCCACAGAAAATATGCTATATTTGCGACCACTTTCGTAATGTAAAATATAAATTTACATCTTCAGGCTGATGATGTAATTTTTGTAAAAAATGAAACCGGAAACTTTGAAATTCTCTAGCCATGACCAGCTAAGAGAGAAAACGAGTTGGTAGTTAAAGTTGGATTTTCCTTTTTATATAACAACAGATATATAGACATGTACATTGTATGCAAACATACTATACGGCTTAATTTTCAACACAATCTTAGATTAATGCTCACATCATATCATAAATTCATGTCATTCAGTAAAACTTTTAACTAATGAAAATATTTCATATAAAATAACTGCAATTTGAAACTATTGAATAAAAAACTTTATTTGAATTATTAAATACATAAATGTATATATAGATTTATTTTTCCCCAAAAATATTTTACCTTAATAGATTGCATTTTCAGTTCATGGGATTTCTGTATTTTCTTCATTTAAATATTAAATATTGAGGACTTAAGAACTAAGAAACAAAGACTAACATGCAAAATCTTACTATTGTTACAATTTTGCATTTATAATCTATTTATAAGTTATCCTAGATGAAATAAATCCTAAAAAATTAATGAAATTTTGAAAAAGTTTGGTAGTAGTCAGTAAAAGGAGAAGTAAGAAGAAATGTTAACAATAACTTCAATCAAATTTCTAACAATTATATTCCTTTGTTAATTAAAGTTTTGGGCCATAATTTTGTTCTTTCATTTTTAATTCCTCTCTACTAACCATTATACTTTGAAGAGGTGCTGCAAATTATAAAAGGGTGTTTTGAAAATTATACAATCATTACTTGTAGGTTAAATTTGATTATTGTATAAGTTATTCCCTTCCTATTTTGACAATAAAAGAGTAACAAATTTTCCTAATCGATTATTTAATTTTGAAGAATAAAGCTTAAGTTTCATTCAGAGTCTTTTATCTTTAAATTATTGTTTCAATATCTATTCAATGTATATATCAATCTTTAATTTTGAATTTTCATAATTATACTGTATAATTTTCATTATGATTATATTCAGTAAATTATATTATCTAATAATGAAGTCTCAAAATTCCTATGTAATGATAAAAATATCAAAGGAAGGAATGAGAATATAATTCCAACAATTTATTTGCATGTAATATTATTAATTATTTATACTAAACATTATTATTTTTAAATTCATTTTATCTGTTCAGTAGGATTAAAATTGTGAAGAAGTCTTAAAAAACTGAGAAGGGAACCAAGAATATTCAAATAGCCCCAGTTAGCTAGCGACCAAAATTTTAACATCCATTAAATCCTACTAAGAAATGAGAGCTCTTTTCACTTTAGTTAACCTTTTCATTTTTCAGCACCTGAAATTTAAAAAAATCTTATTTCTTGAATATGCATGGAAGGAATGCTTAAAACATAACCCATAAGAATAATAATCCAAATGCTCTGAGTTAGAATGAGAAATTTAATATGTTTAAAGAATTTATGAAAACAATTGCCAACATCATAATGGTTCTATAACATTTTGGTGACTCATTTAAGCGTTGCTCTAACTAATTCAGCAATTATTAAGGATCATTTAGATATACTTTAAATGGATATTCATTGTTTGCATGGGAAGTTTCTTCTGAACTGGTAACTTTTACTTCTATGACAGACAAGGATCAATACATTCCTAAACAATTTTAATGTCAATACATATATATAAAGTAAATTTTGATGTACAGACACTAATGCCTGGTGCTAATACATGAGCTTAGCTAAGTGAAATACAGAGATTGGTGCAGAAATTCAATGTAAAATAATACTGTAAAATAAACATTTAGAAACTTTTGAATGGAAAGAAATTTGATGAGAAGTTATTAAAAATATTTTCTGTGAAATGATGTGAATTTTCTTTGATCATCTCCCCAAGGATTAAGAATGGATATAAGGTTTAAGTTTATTCCACTCAAGACTGCAAGAAGCAGTATAAGCATCTTCAAATAAACAAGAATGGTAACATCATGAAATAGAACAATAATAATAATATCACATGATCTATATTTCAAGAATTACAAAGTCAAAATATCACTCTTGTACAGAGAAGAGTTAATAATTGATAATAGATAAAATTAAGTAGGATCATAAGAATAATATAGGATTAGTTACGTGCATAGTTAGATTTTCATATACTGCATTGGGCATTTAGGGTTATCAAACTCCTCACTTGAGTTTTGAAGGATTAAGTGGATGAGCATCTCTCGATGGTTGCAGGAAGTTGAGGAGCTTTGAGAGATAGGGTGAGTGAGTGGTCAAGAATGTGATGTCATTACTTGGCAAGTACAATGGGTATTGATTTTGGAATAGAAAGAAAAAGGATGAATATTGCTTTTTGCAAATATGACACAATATATGATATGGATGCAAGGAAGAATAAGGATATGAAAAATTTGATGTCCTGGAGATTTGATGGAGACTCTTAGTAGAGCTTTTATAGCTCCCTTTTGTGCAGAGAAAGCTTTGATTGCTGAGGAAGAATTACACCAGAATATAATTTCACGGGATAAAGGGAAGCAGATGCTGACATAAGAGAGAGCAGTTAGAGATTTTGGAGAAACTCTCTTGGCTATCTTTCTTATAAGAAAGATGTTACTAGGGAGTTTGCTTGTAAGTTAATGGATATAGAGAGACCAATCAAGATCATCACTAATGTATATTCCAAGAGATTTGAAAGAACCAGAGTTAATAATATTATTGTTCTTTATTTTAAGCAGAGTAGTATCATTAGGTGGATAAAATTTTTGTTTAGAATTGGAGGAATATAGTTGTTTTGTATTTTAAGTGGAGATTGTTGACACTGCACCATTTAGCCATGGATTCGATTGATATTCCAGCATTGAAATATAGGCCGTTTAATTGTTTGAAATGCCTTATAGCTAAAGTTTCATCAGCATGTAGTATAGTATTGGTGTTGCAAAGAGCATTTCGTAAGTAATTGATAAATATAATGAACAGTAAGGCTCGAAGAACAGATCCCTCGGGAACACCAAAATATAGGAAAGAGGATTAGAATATACATTGCGTCTGGTATTTGATGCCACAGAAATTAAGTTGGTACTTAACTGATGAGTAGACTAAAAGGTTCAATTTCAGTGCAATACCATTTATTGCTCAATTTTTCATTGTTGTTGAAATAATTTCATGAATTATTTTATTAAAAGCATTGCTGAATCAAAGAAGGACGCTGAGACAGATTCATCATTATCTAAAGAACAGATCATCTGCTGAATGAGTTGATGATTGGCAGCAGTTGTAGAAAATTTATCTCTAAAACCTTGTTGAGACAGGTGAAGGAGGCTATAATGATTCAAATCTTTTTTTAGACATAGAATTCATATTAGGCAACAGCTACAAGAGGCAATGATCCTTTTTTATAGGAGTAATATGAGCAAGTTGTAGGCGAGTAGGAAAGTGACCTTCATCCAAGGACAAATTACAAATGTTATATATAGGAGAAGCAATCAGGGAGCAGTCTGTTTTATGATGGCCATAGATATCTCATCAAAACCTGCCATCCAACTATTTTTAAATGAAAGGATCTTTCCTCTTTGATCTTGTATAGGAATATTAATAATAATGTTTATTGAATTAATTATATAATATAATTATTATAATTTGGCGAAGAACATTTGCAGATAGTTTTTCTTTAAAAAATCTTTTAATAATTGTAAAATCCTATCATTAGCATCACTATACAGTTGTAAAGAGTAAGATAATGAAATTTGAAAAGCACTAGAATGAGATAACCTTTTTTTAAATTAACTATCAGAATCCATGTAGGAGAAATAAGGCAGCACTACCTAAAGAAACCTTTAAACTTGGAGGGAGGGTAACTGCACGAATTTTCACTTCTACCATTATTTTTTTAAAGAAAGTATAGGGAAATAGGACATCCTCAGTCATTTAGTAATTCATAATAGAAATGATGAATATAGAGTATGACATTGTATTTGAGACATAGAATGTGATTCAAGGAGGAGCATTTTGGATAATGAATTTAGTTGCATAAGGTATTGGAGAAGCTTTTAGTGACCTGGATATGCATTAGAGTGATCCCTTTTTTATTGAGGTTAATTGGGACCAAAAACTTCCATAAAAGTTGGAAAACCATAAATTAGGTTTTTTCCCTAGGGTTTTTCATGTATGCAGGTACATGAATGTTTCAAATATGTAAACAGTATTTATACCTTATACATTCAAGGAAAAAATGACAGTTATACACAAGGAGGGTAAGTATTTACTTAAGGTGTCTGTGTTCATTAATAAGATTAATTACAAAACCTTATACAATGATAAACATTAATCAACTTATTAATTGCTCTCTGAGAGAGGTTTAGTAATTAGTGTTGGTGGCTGTGGAGATGCTTTCACTTGACTTGGAGAAGGTTTTATTATTATGTAAAAATTTTATTTTCTTACTTCATCTTCATCATAATCCACTCTTTCTCTCATTTGTTGATGTTGCACAGGAAAATAATCTTATGCTTTTATGAGAGCCTTTGGCATGTGCTCTGATTCAACTCATCTCATTACTTAACATTTATGGGATCCTTCTCTTCTCATGTATATGAAAGAACACTTCTTACCTCAATGTGGCTGCCAACATGACTGACTCTTTTTTAATTTTTTAATGAATATTTTGGAATACACAGCAAAGCACTAAAGTGGTGAGTGTACTTTGGTTATATTAGAGACCTTTGCATGGATTGGGAAATGTATCTCTGATGCGAAGACATTTAATCTCTTTTGAGTGAGGAGAGACTTTCTTTTTAAAGAGTGCAGTAAATTTCGGAAGTGATTTTTATTTCAAATTCTATTAAAAGTATACTTTTCTTCAAAAATACTCATGTCTTCAGTTTAACAAAAAAATAGCCTTCTCAAACATAATTAGAGTCGTCTGATGAAAAATATTTTTATAAGTCTCAGTGATTGGAAGGAAAACAAAGTTACAGCATCAGTTTCCTACGCAATCACTTACACCTGAAAGAAAACAAGACTACTGCACTTACGTTTTACATTAACACGCGTTGAATCTCCATGAATAGGTCGAAAACTCGTGCTACTCTATGTGCTCCTGTAAGGGGAACACACAGCTCGACGAAAATTTCCCTTTCATACCTCATTCTTTAGTCAAACGATTTGACTAGGGCGTATTGTGACGGGGCAATCCTTTCCTATGCCTCGAGTGCGTTCCATCGCAGAGAAGTTGCATTTTAACTCTCGCTGTCAGCTGGACGAAGTTATTCGAAGTGTTTCGAAGGAAAGATTTATTTTAATGACTAATGATTGTACGCCCGGAAATAGGACGATGCGTTTAAGATATTGCTGAGAGCTCGAGTGATTGAACGGATGACAAGTGTTTCCATTATATTTTCCTCTTTTGAAAGGAAAGAAATTCTTTTTATATCTCTTTAGAACATATTAATACTTTCCTAGCATCTGAATATGATTAACGAAGGTTAAAAATGGCAAAATGACTTCTATCTGAATCCATGCGACCCGTCTCAGGTATCTGATTACTTATTGTTCTCACATGATACCCTCTCCAAAGAGATAATCGTATCCCTCGGCCGGGAATGCCTCGAGGTTAGAAGAAATGAGAATAGGAAAAAATTACTCGAGAATTGAAATAATCAAGCCAATTGAAGCTTACATTTGCTATCGTTAATCTCAGAGTTACGCCTCTGCACAAAGAGAATTCCCATTCCACGGAAGTTAATGAGTCCACACCCGATTTTCGGATATATACTGAACAGAGAAATAAATTCACGGACAAGAAATATTTGACACGTATTTAATTTTTGTGGTGAACTCAAGAGTCCAAATCTTAACCATAAACATTACAGACATATTCGTGTCAATCACCGCCGTAGGAAAGAAACGTAATATTAGATTCGATTGAATGAAAAATCACTAACTCATGTACGATAAATTTTCAACGGAAGAAAAGCATGAAGATGAAATGTCGAAAGTATAGTATAAACCAAATGTTCGTCGTGTAGCATTAATGTACTTCGAATGCGAAACTGGAAGGAAAAGTATAAATATGCATGACCTTAAATTAGTTAACCTTGTCGTCCATCTCATACTAAAACGAGGATGACTTAAGCAAAAGTGAGAGTTACCTCAACGGACACAGAAAAAGTGAGAATATAAATTACTATTAATTCAAACTAAATAATCAAATATTACCTCATCATGCATATTTGTATTAAATAAATACATAATTGAATTCATACTCTGAAAGTATATAAGAGGATGAATTCTATGATCGTATTCTAGAAGGACAATCTAATGGTCAAAGCTAAAGGGAGAGTTACTCCATTATGACGGAATAAGAGCCTTCTAACCTTATGTTCGCCTAAGGTGATGTTATATTCGTTGACCTTGCTGTCCAGCTGATACTCTCAAAACAAAGCAGACTCAGGAGAAAGTAAGAGTTACCTCGACACGAACAGAGAAAGTGTATAAGTATATTGCGCAACTCATCCATTTATTTTAGTATTTTCTATGATTTTGATGACCACTAAATTCTACCAAAAGCCTGCCCTTAAACTAAATTTTTCAATAAGCTCTGAGATGTATAAAAAACTTTCAAAATTCTTCCAAATAGTGACAAAAAATTTTCTTTTCACAAACTCATTTCATTGCTGTTCAAATCATGGCTTAACTTGGGATGGAATAAATTCGATTGCCTATCGGTGAGGCAACTGGAATGGCGGGAGGTGGCGGGTCGTGGGCGGTGTCCCGGGTTGAAGGCGTGGACTCATTAGATAGGACATTAATAAAAGACCACTAAATTTCGATATTTAAAAATGGGTTCACGGCGGCATCGCAAGGGTGAAACGGATTTCTAAGGGGGTGGATTTCAAAGGTACGCTGCGTAGGGAAAAATACCGTTAGGTCCTCACAAAAAGAGATTTAAATACGAGGCGGACGACGAAGGGGTGGTAGAGGAGAAATAACAGAAACGAGCGATTTGAAGAACAGCACACATAAATAATATTCGCGATGGAAATATTGTACGAAATCCTCAATTGATGAAAAATAAGGATTTAACGAATTTCAATGCAAGGGATTGACTAGAACTATAGAGGTTTCAGGAGATAACTGAACTGCAAATTTATTATTTTAAATTAATATGCACTTTTTTCTGGCTCAATAGAAAAATTACGCACAGCACGTGAGATCGTCTTAATCACTTTCATACATACGAAATGACTATTTGATGGAAATCTTACTTCAATCGCGCTTACATAGGGACGTTGCGCGACACACCTGACACCAATTTTGTCGTGATGTCATAAAGAAAACACGTCACGGTTTGCCGAAAAAGTGAATTTATTCCTGAATCAAGTTACGCCCAGCAGTGGGAGTGGATGGTCGCAGACCCGCAGGAGGTCTTACTTGCAACGAAGGAAGTCTTACTCGCAGGAGGTCTTACTTGCAGACAGGATGGTGTAGGAGTGATCTTTGGTCGTTTTTCCCGACTATTTACTCCCATTTTCCCTAGCACCCCTTCTTCTCCACCTTCTCTCCTTCTCCGCTTGGCGGCGCTGGTAAGGAGCATTTTCGTATGCAGTCGACGTCTGGACGGCGTCTGACGCGAATCGGTGGGGGAGCCCGATTCGAAATGCGCCCCTAGTGAATTGCGCGAGTGCAGAACAGACAGTCGTATGTACGTGAATTCCCATTATTGAAAGTTTTTCCGAGGGTTCATCTCGCTCTATTCATCCGTGTATAATTAGCCGCGACAATTGATATTAGAGGAATATTATGAATTAATTTCCGTGTGCAAATGTTTGAGCATCTACTGAAAACGTAACCAAGAACAGGTGTGGGTGATTTCCCTAACACTGTGCGTCGCCCGTTGACGTTCAAGGGTGGCGAGGCAATCCAAAGTGGACGGCCGTGCTTCTTGCTGGTGGCGACTCTCATCTCTTCGGCTCGCACGGTTCAAGATGGTAAGATACCTTAATTTTTTTTTGTTTCTTACGTTACGAAAAAATTGTCGCAAGAGAAATTGAGATAAATGCTGTTATTTCCATTTACAGGTTATTCTGAGCCCATATCTTGAATAGAACTTTAGTTTTAGAATTTTATACCCGAGAGCGGGTCCGAATAAATCCGAATTACGCTTACGGGTCTACGAGTCTCGAGCAAAAAAGTAACAATGATTAGCAATCGAAGCACTAAGTCAATTACTCTCTCGGGTATAAAATTCAAAAACTAAAGTTCTATTCAAGATATCGACTCAGAATAACCTGTAAATGAAAATAACGACATTTATCTCAATTTCTCTTGCGATAAGTTTTTCGTAACGTAAGAAACAAAAACGTTTTAGGCGATGTATAAATTTGACTGCACGATCCAATTTTTCGGAGGTTACGTTCCACTTAAATTTTTTTTACTAAAATATGATCACTCAAATATTAATATAATTTTACTTTTATGTATTCATAAGGTATAAATAGTAATCTAAGGAAAATCCAGCATTTTACGTTTGATAGGATGAGAGAAATGGCAGTTTTAGTAATGTTCACGCCCGGTAAGGCGACCATTTTTTTCATTCCGTTACAAAATTCATTTCTTTCGTTATAAAGATGAAAGATGTTCATCAGTATGTAAAATCATGCTTTCTTATACATATTTCACCAAAATTTCGGA
Source organism: Pantala flavescens (assembly GCA_020796165.1). NCBI lineage: Eukaryota > Metazoa > Arthropoda > Insecta > Odonata > Libellulidae > Pantala > Pantala flavescens. The sequence continues at coordinate 8,117,955 of CM036884.1, read as the reverse complement.
AAAAAATCCCAGTCAACCCTGAAAACTGACTGCTGGGGAGAGGGGCTAGGTTGCTCCCTTATGGGAATTTACGTGCATTTATTTCCCCGCAAGCTTCCCGTACTGCCAGCTTTAGTTGAACGGACTGTAGTCAGTTTGAGGGGAATAAGAACGGAAGGGGTGGGTTAGGAGGGAGGGGGGGCAAAGAGAACCGTAGGGAGCATCTCTTCCCTTCTCACTCCTATATAGCTGATAAACTCTGTCCTTTCAAAGGTTTCTCCTTGCCCCCCCCTACGGACTATAGAAAGCTGCTTATTCTTTTCTTAGAAATAACCTTGTAGATAGAAACGCAGGTGTTCGCAAGGGAACTAAGAAACTACATAGCCGTCTCTTTCTCAATTATGGGAAGGCCGCTGTGAAATTCGATCGGATGTGATATTGAAACCAAATTAGCGGTTTTCGCTCTCCGTGATAAGATTCGTGATATATACTTCAACATCTGGATTCACACTAAATGTCTGTTGGCTGATTTGCGGAACAATATATTTTCGCAGTATATCGATTAGTCAGAGACTAGGATCGCGGACAGAAATATTTCTCTATGCCTCAATGAAGTTCCATCTCTATTATTACTTTGCATAGTCAATCTCAAATAAAGTGTGCATCGACGTTTAGAGTCATTTGACTTTGCTCCGTCTCCCTTGAGACTGGAGAGAAGTATGAGAAAGAATCTGGTTAGAATCCATTACATCCATATTCATATTTAATGAGAATTACTTATTATAATGTAAGATATATATGTTTTCAATATGATATTAAAATTATTATATTAGTAAAATGTTTATTAATGATGACAAGAATGAGACCATTATAAGCTACCATGGAAATAAAAGTTCGCCTGTCCCCCGATATCCCGCGCGCGCAGGTCCGCGTTACAATCGCAATAAAAATTCGTTATTGACAATTCCGTCGAACTTAAAATATTGGAATTTATAGGATAAATTAATTCAGGGTTTTATGAGAAACTTCCTCGCTGAAAGTTTTTCCTTACGTAAATAGAACGAAAATTAGCAGGCGACTACTTTTTCAACTCATTTTGCCAAAAAGTCACGGTATTTCCGTAGATTTCTTCTCGTAATTACTTCAAAAAACTTTAAATATATAATTTGACAACATAAACGAGAATTGAATAAAATGAGGCAAATATTGATGCCAAAAGATATGTGCTATCTTGAAAGATAGACCTAAAGTCCTCGGTTCGAAGAAAATCGTAACCGATTCTAAGGATTTCTCGAAGTATGACTTTTTTATTTTTCCTTCGATCATTATTATTTTTAAAAATGAATAATTTGCACTAGGTGGTTCGCAAATCTTTTTCCTAATCATTGATGAGGTTTAAAACTAAATTCTTTCCATTTCATTGTTTTAAAAAAAATCGGCAACACCGCGCTGGAATGTCCCATTTAAAATGTACAGGGCAATAAGAAATACGTGATCTCTTCATAACGTGAAACGGAGTATAGAGATTCAATTCAACGCGTCTCCATAATTATGCAAGTGAGTTTGACTCCCCGACAACCGATGTTGCCTTAGCAACGGAGAAGTATAAGCATTGACGAGCGGAAAAGCCGCTGTCCGCGTAGCCCACGGTGGTTGCTTGGATAACGCTCTCAGTACACTTCTATCTAATGAGGATAATACACTTAAATCTAATGAGGATAATGATAGAGAACCAAAGAGGATTAGGTATACGGAAGTAATCTGGTGGTTAATATACATCGTGATCTTAATGAAGATGAGATATATGTAGATTATGAATAATTTGATCAACTACTTTCTTTAACACTTCCTTCTTTCTGAATTACGGTAATACGAAATTTGATAGGACCAAAAATACAAATTCTCAATGTTTTCAAATGATTGTGACGATTTGTTAGAATCACAAAACGCAATTTTTTGGTTCGAGCAGAAGAACATCTCTGAAGAAACCACACGCGTCCTAAGAGATAGGATATCGCTCGTTTTTGATTGATTTTATTCTGTGGGAATGCCTTTACGTGGGATGAGACTTGGCTGTTCTATGTTCCTTAACTCTCTTACGTACTATCTCCTTTCTTCGTTATGCTTGAAACGCTATTTAAAGAACGCCTTAGATTATTTCTGTTAAGAATTCCAAATAGCCTCAATCCGATAATGAACATGGATTTTGTTCGTTATGTAATCATTCGTGCTTAAATTTGAGCTCTTTGTTATTGAAGAAACATCCGTATTTTACCCGCTTTGGCAATGAAAACTAGTTAGCAGTAAGATTTAAGGCTATTTTTGAGTGATATGGTGTCTCAATATGGTGATATATTATTAATCGGATTTCTGTTGATAAAGTAAAAGCTCTCTAATACAATGTGTAGGTATATTATATATGAAACAATTTGTTAAATTAAAAAATGAATAATATTGATTTTTTATGGAACCGTAACAAACTCTTTAGAAGGAAAAGGTTCTCTGGTAGATATTTCAAACTCATAAATGGAGAGTATGTAAAGTTCGAAGAATATTTGCTTATAAGTTTTAACTTGAAATCTGGGTGAATTTAGCAGCTACAAAATTTAATATTGGGATGCTCAAATACAATTTTTGGATTCATCATAATTCTTTATGGAGTTAAAAAATCACATTGGTCTCTATTTGTGTGATAATTACGTAGATATTTTTCTGATTGTTCATAATGTGCAAGATGTCTCTAAATTAATACCATCATTTTCGGCAGAAGGAGAAATGTTTCTCGCCTGTGGGGAATCCTTCGGCATCTTTCAAAACCTAAGAGGGAATGCACTCTTCCGAAATTATGTGTACATAGATTTATAGTCATGATGTTAGTTCCCTCCCAAAGGGATTTGTGCCCTTCATTGGCTTCTTATCGCACCCATTTCCCTTCAATTATATCCACCACTTCCCCCAAAGTGGACTCCCTGATTGTCATTACACCTTCATTTTTCCTTTTTCGAATCGTCATTCCTTTATATTAAGCAAAGATTTATTCCAAAATCCAAAAGTGTCATTTCTTTTCCATAAATTCTAGAGCGTTCACCTCAAATACGACAGTGTTTTGATCGGATTCTATGGCTCCAACGTTTCACATAAATTAGTAAATGGGTTACGCAAAATTGTCGTCCTGAGGCTTAAATTTCATTCATAATATACGCATTTCTGTTTAATTATATTAAAATTATTTTTCTCATTCTTTAATGTGTAATGTACACACATGTATATAATCATGAAGAATCTTCCATCTTACTGAATCTTACTCCATGTTAACTAAAATGTCATACTTAAATTCGTCTCATTTGGTATAAGTTGACGTGCATTAATGAATTCGAAAAATTTAATTCGTATCTAGATTTTATCAGAGAACATTCCATGAAATAGATTAATGACAATTATTTCAGTTGCGAACTACAATTATCCTCCTAATGTTAAAATTTTTAGTTGCTGATAAAGAAGACTAATTCTGTTTGCATGTTGTGTTAATGTTCAATTTCCGTATCATTACTTCGTGTGTTTACGTTTATTAGTATTAACTGTCTATTTCAAAATGTTATTCATTTAGATTTCATTCAACACATAAATCAGTTAAAACCTTTTCAGTACCTCATCACATGTTAAAATCTTTAATATATATACTTTGAAGATTATTTTTAGTTTATCTCTTCCCGGTCATCGGTCTGTTGATAGCCCTGAAAGGGCGAGACGACATATCTGAAATTTGCATCTTATGCATCTGTTTTTTCCTCTAATTAATGATAAATGCCGCAGAGCTATTTTATTCAAAGGCTTGCATTTTTACTGAAAATAGGGAAATGTTGAACTCAAGCAGATCGTCTGCGTTGATTATGGTTTCCTTTTGTCGACGAAGTCATCTCGTTTCAATTATACTGGCTCTTCTATTTTCAAAAATGTAGTATTATTCAATCCAACGAGGAAGATTATGTGTGTAAAATAATATATAGATTACAATGAAAACACACTTTGAAATTTTTGTCATTCTTAAGTTGTAAATTTCCTGTATCCTAGCATCAAGGCTATAATATTCTGTTCTCACTTTCTTCTGTCAGTATCTTGGAGACAAGGAAATGAATCAGACGACGACAATTTAAATCGATTTTCTCTTAAAAAGACTTATTTAAGAGGGAAACTGAAATGAAGGGTGTATTTACCACTAAACAGTATTGAAATAGTACGTTTCGCTTATCAGTTAGTGGGTTCATCTAAATTATACCCTAATTTTTGTTGTCTTGAGCAAGAGCTATCAAAAAGCATGAAACAGTTACAAGATTCAATGAGAAGAGGGAATTTCGCAACTTCTTAATTATGGCGAAGTTTAAGATACGATTCTTTCTATAAAACTCTTCCGGTTTAGTATATTTAAATATCTAAAAGAGTTAAAATCAAATCTCGTATCATGGCTGATGTTTTGAAACGCTTTTTACTAATTTCAATATCTTCCTTTTTTGAAGGAGTAAATAAATATCATGAATTACTTCCACTCTTGTTGCCTTCTTATAGTCGAATGAGGATTAATATATATGTAACGGAATATCTATATTAAAATTACTTTAATTTATGTATAAAAATAAGTAAATTATTTATTTTTATGAAAATCCGTTGGAATACTTCTACTTCAGCGGGTTGGTATCAAGGGAGTATTAAGAGTAAAAGGTACCTGAACTACCTCTAGAATTGTTACCTATTGGGAATCAGAAGAAAGAAGGTCCAAACAAGGAATTGAATTACTAGGCATTTTGCGTAGACTTGGTGCACGCACCCCATGCCAAACGCTGAAATATGTATATCGCATGGTAAATATGTAGATGAGGCAAAATTCGCTCTCTTCAGTATCATTCCATATTCCACGTGCCGTAAATGAATCTGAGTAACTTTTCTCGGATCTTTTCCGTCTTCGAATGAATGCAAACTTTGTTTCATGATATTCACCCTGGTGTTTAGAATCCTTCGCTTGTCATCGAAAGAAAGATTCGTAAAGAAGAGGCCATTTGAAATGCCCTTTTTAACTTTACACAATGATTCTCAATCGCTTACGAATTCGGGCCACTGACACTCTAAACGAGGATCAAGAAAGCTATGCTTTCTACTCTACTTCTAACCACCCTTTTCCGACATTCAATTCAGCCGTTCAAATATTGTCTACCAGACTATAGCCCCATAGGCATTTACGTCAAAATAGAAGTCGATATAGTTCTAAGACTTATAGCTTGACTGCAAATGCCATTGACAATCGTACGAGTTTCATTTATTAGGTTATTAATTGTAAAATTGAAAAAGAACTATTCTCGATTTAAGAACTTTTTGGTGTTTTCTTATGTGTGGATCGAATTTCACTGGAGGCGTAACATAAAAGTTATTAAAAATATTTGTACGTATTTCCTTTCGTTCGTTGCTTGAGTTTTTGAGTCTTGCCATACGATCATAGATGTAGATGTACCATCCTGTATCTGTTATTTATATTTAAAAGAAAGAGTGCTGTATATTTCTTTAAATTTTTCTGAAATGGAATATCAACCAATAATTATACACTTTGCTCATTAATTGATACTCCGCGGATTAGAAGACACATTCTGTTTCAATATAATGTATTTTATCTATATTTGATTCTAGTATGCTTGTTTCCTTTCAATTTGACTTCTAAAAATGATGTTTGCTATTAGCTCAACATGCAGTTTGTAACGTGTACCGTATTTCGAAGTAATTCAATTCATAATTCTATTATAATTAGAATTCTAAACTTTTATTCTCTCAGGAGATTATTGGTACAATCTTTTTCTTTTAGAAATTAAGACGAAGTTTTAATTCATGAAATGGGTTATATAGATAACTGTATACGACGATTGCCTCATTACTTTTATTATATTTCTCATGTTGTGTGTGAGTAATATACTTCAACAGTCATGGGCCTCCTGTACTTTATTCGCGGAATGATTAAAGTAAACTCACTGCGGTTGTGTATTACAAGTATTGTTTGTTTTAATTGTTACAAGTATTGAGAAATCTGCGGTTGAGAACTTCTTTAGCCTAATTCCAAGGAGGTTAGAATTGAAAGCCTTCCTCTTACCATTGAGACTACCGCACATTCATTGCTTGATCTTATTCATCTTTGAGTAAATTTAAATGTAAGATAAGTAGTTTTCATAATGCGGTAAATTATATCTGCCTCTGTGTTCTTTTTGCAAGTCCCATATTATGAGTGAGGATAATATTACTCCATTACGAGTAAAGGTGCGCTTGCTAACAGCAAGCAATCGGAAAATATATCTTTTAATGAAACGTAAGATTTTTCGAAAGATTATTTTGAAAAGTCATGCATACCTAGACCTTTTACGACATTCTTACGGACGCTTTTATGCGGGAAGGGGTCCCTTTTATGGCTGTTTTGAAATGGAAATTTTGAACCTCTGCGCGGTTGTTAAGTGCCCTAAAAAGTTTTCGGAAATATGGTCAATGTATTTCTTATGGGGAAAATCGAGATTACGGGTCGCTCTGGAATCGAACCCGTGACACATAGGATAGTGATGATTTTTTATATGTACAATATATACGTATCTATACGTGTTGAAAGTTTGAATGATCTATGTATCACATTAAGAGAGATACGATTTTTCAAAATAAAAATATTTCACCTCATGGCATCGAACCCATGACCAGTTGCACCTAACTATATAATTTTTCCGTAGAAATGTATAATAGCATATTATAATGTGCATGAAATTTTATTCCTCTAGCTTAATGGGAAGTATTTTTTAAAAATTGTCAAAAATCGACCCTATGCATTCTTACGGGGAAAGTTGATTTTTGGAGCCTCATAGTATAGAACTCATGATAGGTAGAGTGGGTTTCCGATTTTTTATAGGTGAGATTTAGTGGGCCATCATGTAAAAATCGGCGACTCCGAGGCCCCAGCAGTTTAGGCCTGACATTATATCCTATATACATGAATATATGAATAAATATATTCCCTGAAGTGTCTAAATGTAAGAGATATTTTAGCCATTTGTATATTAAGTTGGAATTTTAAAAATCTCAAATGACCAATGCGTTAAATAGTCTTAGTGTAGATCATTTATATCCACTCCTACTCCTTTTAATACAGTACTTCACTTTCAATCTTTTTATCCATAGCTCACAATGTTTTCAAAGACAATTTTGACTGCTGTGCACTGACTGGCGTATTTGGAATAGCTTTGTGACCCCCACAGAACACGTAGAGGTAAATATTTGCAGTGCCCCACTCAAGAAAGAATTTACATAAATTTTCTCCTGTTCTGAGAATCCGCCAGATTGTAAATCACTTTTCTGATCACCTAATAGATATAGACTATATTGTTTATTTACTATTATAGATTGTTTACTCCTTTTGTGGTTATATAAAGGTAAAATCCAAAAGGAAATTTTACATTTATTCTCTATCCTTACTTTCTTGTTTAATGGAATGTCTCCATATGGAATAATTATAATCAAGACATTAGTCGATGAAGTTATTTCTCATATTTTCCATTTGAAATTGGAATTTCAAATTAGAATATTTTTCCTTAATTTTGACACATTCATTTGACCATTGTTAGCGAATTGTTCCTGTGCATATATTCTTGTTGTATTTTTTGAAAATACTCACTTGTCATACTCGAATGAAGCAGGTATATATATGATAAATATCGAATAATCATTAACCTCTAAAGACAATGCGGAGAAAGAAATCTCATCACCAATACCTTCATAGTCCCATTCCAAAAATTAAGTCTTTCTCAAATTTTACTATATACAGTGTACATTCGTGGACCTTTAATATGATACTGTATTTTTTGAGTTATTCCGAATAAATATAAGATTTTATGTAAAATCTTATTACAAGAAAATATATTTCAATATTTTAAATATTGTTAGTGTACATCATTGTGCAGCCGATATTTCAGATACTGGAGAAAAATTTTTTAAAAAATTTAGAATGATAATATGAGTAGTTATCACGAATCCACTAAGTCACTATAAAGTGACAGCATTCAAAATAGCATTCATGTAAGGAGAATTCTTCCTTGAAATAATTTAACTCACTTCTTAATTACATCCTACATGTGATTTTACGTAGCATCATGATGCGACCATTAGAATGATAGGTACTTCAATCCGGAGATGTTTAATTTTAAAATTTGCTGAGATTTTAACTTTAAAAAAGAAAGAAGTTAGGTGGTTCTGTTGATGTAAAGAGCCAATTCCTATGTTGCTTAACTCTTATTTGAGAATGATTATCAAAATTATGTATTATATATAAAAAGTCTATTCACAATCACGTACTAGCATATAATTCTAAAGAAGATAATTAGTACAGATTCCTTTAATTGCAATGGTATTGTGGAAAGTTTTTACAAGCTAAACTAATTTATAATGCAAAGATGATTTTATTTTCTACATCGTCTTCTTCAAATTCAATGCAATGAACCCTTGGACTTGCATCCCTCCAACATCTGCACTTAAATCCTAAATAAGAAATTATACAGAATGTATAAAAGGTTATGCAAGTGTAAATACTTTTTGATTGCATTACATTATGTTAAATCATTTTCTTCTATTTATAATGTGGCAATATAAATTACGGCTATTAATGGCAATTTTTATCATAAGTCCAGAATTGTAACTTTTGCTTACATTATACTGTCCTGTACTGTTTTTAACCTTTACTTGAAGATGCACAAATATCACCAGAACTTGTTAAAAAAATTCCCTGAATCATTTTTTTCAAATTTCTCTCAGAAAATGTATGATTTATTATTTAATATTCTTTGTTATATAACTATTCTCTGTGCTATAAATTTGACACTGTTTTCTGAAGGTTAGATATAATTATTTATCCATAGGTATGTTTATGACAATGTATAGGCTGGAAGGTAATCCCATAACATGAGAGGGTTTTGGATGCGATTAGCAGAGGATATCAATACATTAACCCATTTATGCTGAAGAAAAAAATTTTTGAATTTTTTGATGAAATTCATAAATGTTAGGTAGAAAAAATTAAAAAGCAAGAATTTGAAATAAAATTTAATTTATGTTACATATTTACAGAGTTACATGGTGTTCCAAAAATGGAACATTAGGCAAATACACTACCTAATACGTAAAATGTACTCTTTGGTATGATAGTCCTGTGAGCACTTAATTGAAGGGCAACATTGCATTTTTTACAGCAAAAAGTGGTATATTTGTGGCATTCTACAATTTTTTGGTTTTCTTTGATTGTTTTGCGATTACATGATTCTGGCCATCATAACGGGAGTCAATATTGCGTTTCTAAGAAGGTCTTCCCAGTTTGGGCCGAATTACCATGGGTCTTCAGATAATGGCATGTCACACAGCGACGAAACTCCAAAAGATCCATTGGCTTTGGATCGTAAGTTTTATGCAGCTGCCACGCATTTTGTAGAGCTAATTCGAAGCAGAACAAAGAGCTTGAGTACCACTTCTTGCCATGAATTGAAGCTCTATATTTGTCAATATTTTCATCTTCTCTGACTACTCCTCCTATATATTTGTTATATACTTTTATCATATTTGGCTGCTGCACTTGGATCTTCTTTTTATGTTTTTGTGAATAGCGATTGACAAGGCACAGCGGATTGACGCCAGCCCCAGATTATGCAACTGTGACAACACTGTTATCATTCAGCATCCATATTGACTTTGCCATCAATTCTGTAATCAAACGCAACCCTATCTTTATTTTTAGAGCATCTTCTGATTCCAATAGGGGTTTGTCGATTCCATTTTTTCTCACTGTGCCGGTTGCTTGATGACCATTTGAACTGAGTGTATCAAAAAGTGCTATGTCCAGGGTGCTCCTTCATGAGTGCTTCAGTATATTGTAGGACAACGGATGCACTGACACCATATTCCTCATAATTAGTGTTTGGGTTTTTACCTTGATATGGTTGAAACCAACGAATATAACCTAGGTGTGTGGCACCACATCAAAACTTGTACCCAAACTGAATTGGCTTTCCACGAATAAACTGTTTGCGTTTATGACGACCGAAGTAAGGAATCATGAACTCGTCAAAGCTGAAGCATGTTTCGTTTGGTACAAATAGGATGCATCTCTCTTCTGGATCAGAATCATCTTGAACAAGGTACGCAGGGGCACGCAAAGAATCAGGCAGATTATTTATTGTTCCACCTTCTTCATCACCAGAGTCCTCATCAGAAACAGGAGTTGTTGCATTTTCAGGAGGTTCTATGATAATTGCATTTGCTTTTATGTCATAATTTGTCTACAACAGGTCAGCTATTTTGTGTAGGTTTAATGTTTTACGCAACTTGAGACTTAAAAGTGATGAAAATAAAAAACAAAGATAAAGGCCATATATAAATATACGGCGAAGTCTCAGTAGTGGTTGTGCCTAGTGTTCCAAAAATGGAACACTCAACTTTTCTATCCTCTAACTTGTATATGAATAAAAATTTCTGCATTTTCTGTTATAACATGAAATGGTGATTATTCAAGTATTAACAGAAAAAAAATTACAACTATAGAATGTAAATCACGGAAGTTATAATTACCGTTTATCGAGTGGGTACTGAAAAATCAACTCAAAAAAATTAAGCAAAGTTTCACAACATCCACGCAGCTCTAAATTCGCTCAATGACTAATTCTCTGCATTCAGTGATATAATATGTACCCTTATAAATAAGGCAGGAAGTTTTCACCCACTTCCCAGTATTCTTCTAAGCGATAGGCCACAAAATAACTTAATGAAACTGCTGTTCCAAAAATGGAACGCTAGGCATAAATGGGTTAAGGATATTATCTTAAAAAATATTCTTTGATCAGATGTAAATATAAAATGTAGAAAAAAAAATTTATAAAAAAAATAAAAAAAAGGGATCACTTTTACAATGAAGGGTAAAAAAATGCGAATGAAAAGTATTTTGCTCCTTTCCTGTCTTTGGATAAAGAATTGAAATTTAGCTGTTCTAGGATGTTGAACAATGCACAGTCCCCATTAGGAAATCAGTTATTACAGTATCTTAAATTTACTGGATTCAAACAGATTTATTTCTTCGTTGTTCAAAGAATATTGCCTATAGATTATTTTACACCTATGCTTATTACATAGCTGGTAAATTGTGACATTGTTCGAGTAAGTAAGGGCCTTCAGCATTTGAACTAAAGTGGCGGTAGCTGCAGAATAGGGTGTTCAATTTAGAGTCTGGACAAGGAAGGTTTTGGGTAAAATGAAAGAGTTGCTGCTATAAAAATATTATGTACCAATGAAATACTTTATGAAGCTTTGAATAAGGAAAGATTAATTCCTCTAAATGCCTATGAGAATCCTATTCTTATGTAATATGTGCTTTTTTTATTTTGTTGCTAGTACAGCTGTAAATTAATGATGGCATAAAAATGTCTTAGAAGCTGAGCCATGCCATTCTATGCAAATCGTTCTGTTACACATTTACAATATTATTTGTTCACAGTTATAATGTATATCATTATCAAAATAAAGTTATCCCCCTCATAATTATTCCTGCTCATTACTTTCATTGAACTTCTGGGCTCATTTAGTTACCTGTTTCCCTGTTCCAACGTATTAACTTCTTAAATACCAACCAAAGATCCAACGGTTACCATCTTCAGCTCTCCTCTCAGTTCTAATTCCAGAGTACACTTGGTAGGAGAACCTTCGATTTCTTTCTATTTATTTAATTGCCCTTCTATAACTCACTTGTCTCCTGAATTTCCCAAAGATTTGTTCACATTTTAAAAGATTCCTTAGATACGTAAAATAGGACTCTAATTTTAGTCCTTTCAGAAAGTTTTGTGGTATATTTAAGAATTTTTTCTACTTGTGATTTCATGTGAAAGAGATGTTAACTCTTGTCAAGGCTTAGGAGGGAATAAAGATTGATTCCTTGAATTTCAGAGCTTCCATTATCGTGGGTGGAGCTTGATTTATTCCTGTCAAATAAGATTGGCTAAGACAAGACAATCCTTCGGAGCTTCCTATTTTCTTCTAGCCTTACGTTTTGAAAATCTTAAAGGAGACGTTTAAATAAGCGACAGGAAGAATATTTTTCTCTGTAATGGTTCCTTTTATCAGGTCAAATTTTCTAATTTTAATCTGCATGAGTATTGATGAGATCCCTGAGATTCGATAAAAATGTGAAGAGTAATTGATGCGTTGCTTAACTGAAAGATTCTAAAAATGTTCATGATATGAAAATTATAGGGAGGCTAAGGTAAAAGACTCACGTAGCGAAAAATTAGGAATAATAATTTCACAGAATATCAGATGTATAAAGCATCTTTAATTGCATTCGTTTCACAGAAAAATCTTTCTCATACGTTGTTTTAGTTTGAAGCAAGATATTTTTGTTTAATTTTAATTTAATATTTGCTGTGTGAATCAAAAGCAGTGTGAGAAATTAAGGGTAGGAATTTGGCATAAGAATTCCTTTGCCAGCGATCAGAACGACCGGAGTTGTATGAAATCCAACGACTGCAGTTGCTCCCATACTTTATCCTCTTCTCGTTTGAGGTGCTGGACGTGGGTCCCCTGTTTAGGTTCGATGTCCGTAGCCTGAAACAGTAACAGAGACAGCTTGTCAACTGTAATCACTTTGAAAATTTTTGAGCGTTGGTTATTATCCATAACAATTGGAAGGAAGAATTTCAGGCTTTCGTGCTTCGCTTTCTTAGTGTAAGACTGGGAATGTAAAACTGCATTATATAAAATATTATATATAGATTATTATATTATAATAATCATCATAATTATAGGGAGATAGATGGAATTTAGGAGCGGATATGTCGTCAATGAAATGTTCAAAGGGGGGGTTAGAACTGCATCAAATTATCGGTATCCCTCTGATCTCTATCTCCACTGATAATCCATTGTCGTTTTTTATCATTAACTCGTTCGATTTGTGATGGTAATTTCTAGAAATGAATGGCCAGTTTGAGGCTCACATTATTTATAAGCAAATGTTAGCAAGTAATATCATTAGCCCATTCTCCTCAACTATAATATTTAACAAATACTCACGAAAAGATAACGTCACTCTATTGCTTTCACTGCAAAGGAAAGGAAGTAGAAGATCCATTCGGTGTAGACAATCACTCCACTCTCCCCTGGCCCGTATCTTTTCTGGATGAAAACCGCATCCTAAAATGGAAAGATATCGAATTAATTAAAGAGGAACATTTAAGGATAAACCGTATATGATCCGTGCCTCGAACTCTTCAAAAGTTCGGCATAAAACAAAGCAAGTGGTGGCCTTTAAGCAAGGTTCAATGTGGCGCACAAGAGTTGCAAATCGTTATGAATGCGAAAAAAATATCCATCGGGTATAAACTGGATATGAATTACCTTGGTAAAGATTCAAATGAGAAAGAATAACTCAAAGAAACTGTTCATCCACTTTAAAGTTGAAACATAAAGAATTAACAATATTTGACCTCCCGCCTAACAATTATCTCGATCCTGATTGGCTGATAGAAATACCACCGCTGTCAGTGCAGGCGCTGTATTCTTAAATTGTTATAAATTTTGTTCTTTGACGGATCACCGATTGAATACCTTTAAAATTCCTCTCCTCTTTTACGTCGACCGCGCATAGTGGCGGTTTTCTCGATTTCGGAAGAATAAGCAGACGATACGTTACGAAAATGGTTTTTTTGTGCGGTAAGACTTACGTAGTAGGAAAAAATCATAATAAATACTAATCTTCATGTAATTTTAATCGTAAACGATGGACATGTTGTTCATTTTTAAAAATCTAATTTCAATTTTAGAATCCCAGCGGTAACAGTCTCGCGTCCCAACTCCATTACGCATGTGTCACTTTTCCAGGCAACCTCGCCGTGATCACATCGCTCGCGTCACCAATTCTTAAAAATAGCTAAATTGAAGGTTTAAATGCATAGCAGAGGCTACGAGCATCCCAACTCGAATAATGAATCCACCACGGAGTGTTCTGTCAACTAAAACCGCTTCGGATTCTTTAATATGAAGAGCAATGCAACAATATTTCAAGAGTCCATATGCTTGGTGCAACGTTAGCATTGGCTCAGTATGATCCGGGCTTGATATCGAAACTTAACACACGTCCCGGCGTAATGGAATGTAGGTTTTCGTTCAACGTCTCGTTTGGAAGCCATGAGTTGTCGAAAACTCTAAGCGAATTTTGTAAACACGGTCGGAGAGCGTTCGAAAAATTTCCAATGGGAAATACCTCAATGTTTTTCTTGAACCGGCTTTCCTCACTTAATGTACACTCCAAAGACGAATCCACAATCCTTTGTAACTGCTGAATGGTAGAAAGCCTGCATGAGCTCCGGTAACTTAGCACTTAACACAGTAATTCGTTCACAGTCTTCGAGAAATTTTAGCCACCAAGTTGATAGGGAACGGCTCCGCACTACGCAACTGGATTTCAGAGCCTCGTGAACGGAATAAGGACGGGATTGATTTCAATACTTGGCAAGTGAAATTTTCTCACTTATGTTTAACATCGCGGACGAACTTTGCTGGCAATGCATGCGTGCCGACTAACGCCGGATAGGGAAAACTCCTTCTCCCTCTGTTGGCATTCCGTTTAGAATAATTTACTCACGTCAAAAAAGAGACGATCGATCTACTTTCTATTGTAAACCCTCTGTTTAAAGATTAAGACCAAGGCTGTTTCGGTTTTCCGAGAAGACGTATTGTATTCAGAATGTTCGTCATTTGCGAACAGGAATGAAAGGAAAAGGGGTAGTATATGGAAACAAGGAATTGTTTCCCAAAAAGATGAATGAAGGGTAAAAAATGCGAATGAAAAGTATTTTGCAGATGAATTTTATTGAAGCGATAGCGTCACGTACATCATAAACGTCACATTTCGTCCTAGCAAATGCATGAAAGCCAAGGTGCTCTTTCCCATTTCTAGAAGTCTGTCAGTCGAGCGTCTGTCCGCATCCGGGAAGAAACCGTCCTGCCTGCGTTATTCCTATGCCTCTGAAATCGTTCGTTCTTCAAGTCCTCTTCCGAGGAGTAACTCCTCGTATCCGGAGAGAAAGTGAAAAAGTTTAAACTCACTGTGACATCGTCTAGCTATACTCATCATGAGAATTAAAAAAAGCTTTAGCATTATATGGACAGAGTGTAGAATATCTGTCGCCGTTTCAGAGGCAGTTGCTCCTGGCGAGGGCGCTTCTTCACTCTGAATTGGAAGATTTGCTGAACCTCCGATGCATTTTGCAACTTCCAATATATACTGACATTTCAAGTTAATATCATCCCTTCCTTCATTCGTCCGACAGCTATCGGTGAGATTCAGTTAAACTTGGAGGTTGTATGGATCCATGAATGTTTAAAGGAACACAGTGTTCGCTCTCTGGATCAGCCTTGAAATAATATTGACTGGAGGTTACAGAGAACGTATGAAATCCAAATAGGTATTCAAGTATGACAATGAAAACGGTAGGCATCTTAGCGTCTTTAATTTTCGTATTTTAAACGCTAACGCGAGCTATTAGCTTACGCCGTACGTTAAGAATATCATTAGATTCAAACTACGAGAACCCACTTCTATCTGGAGTACCTTCATCATCATCATCATGTATATCAATATGAAATGATTCTCAATAAGGTTGCCTCAAGGAAATTTCAATTTTTTTAGAGAAAGTATAATGAAAGATCGGAAAATCTATAACTATCATCGCAAAAGGAGAATAATTATTGGTCACAAAATTTCATCTTTATGGCGTAAAAAGGATCTGCGCGTCAGACAGGGTCAAGAGTCACATCTTTTATCGTCCGCCCTCTTAATCGCCAATGAATTAGTTCAAGAAAGATTTTTTTCCATCAAGGTTAAAGTGTTCTTTACTAGATCTCATCTGTCCTGCACTATTGTATTTTTCTTGTATCTTGTTTGTTGATTAAATATTATGTGAGACTCGCCAAACTTCAGATTGTTTTGGATGGTGAGTGTATTTTCGTTTTCTGAAATGGAAAAAAATAACGAAATCTATATGAGAAGGCGTGACTGCGATGAATGCCATTGTAATAAAAAAAACTTTCCACGGAAAAATTTGGTATATTCGCGACCGGTTTCGTAATTTCAAATTTCATCTACAGCCCGAAGATGTAATTTTACATCTAATTTTACATTTATTAGTTTTTTTTATTGAAGTAAAACTATATTATATGTTACTATCCTTTTAAATACCCTTACGAGGTATTGTGTTAAAAGAATTGAACGAAAGACATTGTTCTCTTAATTATACTTTTCTATTCAATTTCTCAGAAACTTCAGGGCGATTTTGCCGATCTTCTGTCTTCTACTTAATTACGAATAACTTATATTTCAAACATGTCATTTGATTTTGGAAAATGTCTTTATTTTTCTTTGAATCTTAAAAGACGCACAAGCTTTCGCCCGAATAATTAATAGCAAACTATAAAAATTCATTATATTTCAACGATTGAAGGAGGTCGTTATTTAGGATCTTTTTTTACCATTATGTCCCTATTTATTGGTCAATTTAACATGGTATAATATAAGCACATATCATAATGGATTGAATATGTTATTTAATTGCTTTTAACCATCAAAACCTCAGAAAAAGATTATTCGTGTTGGGGTAACTTTACTCTATTTATATGGATATTTTAGTTCCAAGGTCATCAATAATGAATATATTTATAGAAATAAATTAAAGACTGAGTTAATCCTTAGTGGTTAATTTAATTATAAAAATAATAAATTCTCCTAAACAATGGAAAAAAGTTTCGGATAACTTTTCTTCCCCGCGACCGCGCGACCCTGCCCGGGCCCTCGCGACCCTGCCCGGGCCCTCGCGACCCTCCCCGGGCCCCCGCGACCCTCCCCGTGCCCCCGAGACCCTCCCCGTGCCCCCGAGACCCTCCCCGGGCCCTCGCGACCCTCTCCATGCCCCCGCGACCCTCTTCGTGTCCCCGCGACCCTCCCCGTGCCCCGCGACCCTCCCCGTGCCCCCGCGACCCTCCCCGTGCCCCCGCGACCCTCCCAGTGCCCCCGCGACCCTCATCGTGCCCCCGCGACCCTCCCCGTGCCCCCGCGACGCTCCCCGTGCCCCCGCGACCTTACCCGGGGCCCCCGCGACCTTACCCGGGGCCCCCGCGAACCTACCCGGGGCCCCCGCGACCCTCCCCGTGCCCCTGCGAGCCTCCCCGGGGCCCCCGCGACCCTCCCCGCGAGCCTCCTTGGGCCCTCTGGACCCTTTCCGGGTCCCCGCGACCCTACCCGGGCCCCCGCGACCCTACCCGGGCCCCCGCGACCCTCCCCGTGCCCGGCCGGACCCCCGGATCCTCCGCGACCCTCCCACGGACCTTACCTCATCACTTACCTACCAACACCGAACTTTTACCTTAAGAATGATCTCCTTCGTTGTCTCCTTCCCCTCCTTCAGCAGCTACTCTGCTCCCTCATCCGGATACCATATGGACAACATCTGGTAACTAATAATACACACATTCGCTATGTACGTAACTAGGTACGAGTATCAAATAGTATGAATATAAATATAATTCAATTAATCGATGAATGAAAATGTTAAAAAATTCGTTCGGAAGAATATAAAATATAAGAAGCATAATTGTTAAGCTTAGTAATTACATATTCAATTACCAATACTTTTCCATTAAATAAAGAATAACTTTCCGAAGTAGCTTAAAAGCATTTTATAGATACCATGCATATTATAAATAATTCTATTTATATTATGATAATTTTTATTAAGACGTCATGGAAATCAAATAAAAATTTGAAAAAAATATTAATAATGAATACATACTTAAAAGTTATAATATAATGGAAAAGTTTGGTTAATTGATGTGAAAATGATTAGTTAAATTACTTAAAATTATCCTTCTCTATAACTTTCGGTTGCTTTCGATACTGACGAGCGGGCTAAATTCTCAACGAAATATTAAATTCGCTAATGGGTGTTTAAGTAAGTAAGTAAGCGTAAGTTCATTCGTAATAATTTATAATTCACTAGGGTATAAAACGAAAAGTGATAGAAAAACAAAAGGTGCCGTTACTCATGACCGAATTCGTATTAGCATTCCAAAATCACGTGAATATCGTTAACCCTCTCTTTGCATATAAATAGAGCCTACGATTATAAAGTTTTATAACGGATATGAAGTTATTTAGTGAAATTTTAATGGAAAAGTTATTATATCGAAAAAAACTTTAGAAACCTTTGAAACCGTACATCGCGCTGCACCGACTTAGGGAAAAGTATACTTTTCACTTTGAAGATTTTTATTTCACATCATAATGCTGAAAGAATTTCTATTACGTACGAATTGCAAGTACGTAACGATAAGAGATTTAAAAAAGATATCTACTTACGATAATACAGTATCGAGTAGAAGATCCTCCAGTACACGTCCAACACTTTCAGGAACCTGTCGCGAACTAAGTAGGAAAATGCCAAAAAACCGCCAAAAACATAAATCCTTGCCTCTGATTGGCTGAAATCGATGGCACTGTTGCCAGCTCATGTTCATTATTTTTGCCTTTTTAATCAATTTCTCTATTTTTTTACCCTTTTATTATAATTTATGACCACCAATTTTAATATTTAACGTTCTGCGATTTATCTACTTGATGTTTAATTCGATTTATAATATTCATTTCATACAATACTTGTCAGATCGACAGCATTGAGGTAGCCATATTGAAATATAGGTCGTTTTGCGTATCCTTCATCCATGGGTGAGCGATTTTCGGTTTATTTCATGAAATTATAAATTCTATTTCATTTTACGGATACGTTATGTAAGGTAATACGATTATTTTAATATTTCCTAAACTTCGTTTTACGTATGTTACCGAGGAAGTTGTTATTAATTACCATTCATTAATTCAACGAAAGAATATCTTGTGATCTATTTCGAGCTGCGAATCAATGTTATTCTTAACGAACTATTCTTTTTCCATAACCGATATACATTCTAACCCTGAAATTGCAAATTTCCTTGTGGATGATGCTCAATCACTATAATAGTGGTTTGCTATTCTTCACTATCAATCTTACCATCGAAACGCACTAGACCAAACTTATAAATTTATACATGAACTCAATGTTCAGAAGTAAAATTAATATCGTTTCCTTGAATGCTCTGTTGTCCACTTTTCTTCCTGATACTCTTCTATTTCGTTTTCATTGTACTAACAGACGCTGCTGGATGTAAAGAGGTAACTAGACATTGGAATGGATGTATTCTGCTCTTCAATTGCTATTCAAACTTTCAATTTCCTCAGAAGTTCGTTTTTTTTCTAGGAAGATTCAAAATCACTCGTTTGCTGAAGGACGGTTTCTCACATAGTTACGGAGAATAAAGGTTACGTGAAATCGTGAAGGCATAGTTCGACTAGGATGAACTGCTAAGGATAAATTGTTCTGGAATTTGGGAGATTGGGAGGTTGTGGCTTTTGTGGTACTGTGTATGTATCTTCTGCTAATGTCACTTGTTTTCAATCTGCGAGATTTAAACGGTCTAGGATAACAATTTTCAATTGCATTAAAAGCTATTAAAATAGTATGAAATTAAAATTCAAAATACTCTTTTCTGATTAAATAGAATTAATTATTTAAGTTCATTCAATAGAAGGTAATTGATTCGTTCCATTTGTATTAGCTTGTTTTACATTCGAGGATATTAGTGGCTAGATCTACACTTGTCATGGCTCGTAGGATGAGATATTTATTTTTACAAAAGGTAATGTTTTCCAGGAGGAATTTAAATGACTTGAAGTAAGGGCCTTTAGCATTCGAACTAAAGGGGTGGTAGCTGAAAAAAAGGGTGTTAATTTAGAGTCCGGACAAGGAAGGTATTGGGTAAAATGAAAGAGTTGCTGCTTTAATAATATTATATACCAATGAAATACTTTATGAAGCAGGAAAGATGAATTCGTCTAAATGCCTATAAGAATCCTATTCTTATGTAATATGTGCTTTTGTTATTTTGTCGCTAGTACAGCTGTAAATTAATGATGGCATAAAAGTGTTTTAGAAGCTGAGCCATGCCATCCTATGCAAATCGTTCTGTTATACATTGTATACATATATTACAATGTTATTCTTCTATAGTAATAATGTATATCATTATCAGAATAAAGTTATCCCCCTCATAATTATTCCTGCTCATTACTTTCATTAAACTTCTGGGCTCATTTAGTTACCTGTTTCCCTGTTCCAACGTATTAACTTCTTAAATACCAACCAAAGATCCAACGGTTACCATCTTCAGCTCTCCTCTCAGTTCTAATTCCAGAGTACACTTGGTAGGAGAACCTTCGATTTCTTTCTATTTATTTAATTGCCCTTCTATAACTCACTTGTCTCCTGAATTTCCCAAAGATTTGTTCACATTTTAAAAGATTCCTTAGATACGTAAAATAGGACTCTAATTTTAGTCCTTTCAGAAAGTTTTGTGGTATATTTAAGAATTTTTTCTACTTGTGATTTCATGTGAAAGAGATGTTAACTCTTGTCAAGGCTTAGGAGGGAATAAAGATTGATTCCTTGAATTTCAGAGCTTCCATTATCGTGGGTGGAGCTTGATTTATTCCTGTCAAATAAGATTGGCTAAGACAAGACAATCCTTCGGAGCTTCCTATTTTCTTCTAGCCTTACGTTTTGAAAATCTTAAAGGAGACGTTTAAATAAGCGACAGGAAGAATATTTTTCTCTGTAATGGTTCCTTTTATCAGGTCAAATTTTCTAATTTTAATCTGCATGAGTATTGATGAGATTCCTGAGATTCGATAAAAATGTGAAGAGTAATTGATGCGTTGCTTAACTGAAAGATTCTAAAAATGTTCATGATATGAAAATTATAGGGAGGCTAAGGTAAAAGACTCACGTAGCGAAAAATTAGGAATAATAATTTCACAGAATATCAGATGTATAAAGCATCTTTAATTGCATTCGTTTCACAGAAAAATCTTTCTCATACGTTGTTTTAGTTTGAAGCAAGATATTTTTGTTTAATTTTAATTTAATATTTGCTGTGTGAATCAAAAGCAGTGTGAGAAATTAAGGGTAGGAATTTGGCATAAGAATTCCTTTGCCAGCGATCAGAACGACCGGAGTTGCATGAAATCCAACGACTGCAGTTGCTCCCATACTTTATCCTCTTCTCGTTTGAGGTGCTGGACGTGGGTCCCCTGGTTCGATATCCTTAGGTTCGATGTCCGTACCCAGAAACAATAACAGAGACAGCTTGTCAACTCTAATCACTTTGAAAATATTTAAGCCTTGGTTATTATCCATAAAAATTGGAAGAAAGAATTTCAGGCATTCGTGCTTCACTATCTCAGTGTAAGACTGGCATTCTATAACTGCATTATATGAAATATTATATATATATTGTAAAATTAAAATAATCATTATAATTATAGAAAGATAGATAGAATTTAGGAGTGGAAATGTCGTCAATGAAATGTTTAAAGGGTAAGAACTGCATCAAATCCGTATCTCTCTGATCTATATCTCCACCGATAATCCATGATAAGGAATGTCTCCTAATCAGGAGTTTTGTAAAATTTGTCTCATTTTCTTTTTAAAACATGCTCACAATTTTTATATATTGTCATGCAGAACGTTTATAACCTGAGCGCAAGATGCAATTAGTATAAAAGAAACAGTATTGCACCGGTTTATAGGGAAACTACTAAATCATGGTTCAATTTTTTCCTTTACCTTGCAAAGCTCCAGTCAATCCAAAAATGTACTGAATTGTAAGCCGATGGACGAGGAAACGAGTGGTAGAGAGACGAATAAATGGTTAACCCAGCATGGAAAGAACAAAAACTGTAAAAAAAACTGAGACTTATAGCAGTGAAGGCCACTTCATTCTTTCCATGTGAAGTGATAACAGTTTAGCAATGCGAGAGAACTATTTTCACTATAGTCAAACGTAAAACCGTCCACTGATGATCCATCGTCGTTTATTTATCATTAACTCGTTCGATTTGTGATGGTAATTTCCAGAAATGAATGGCCAGTTTGAGGCTCACACTAATTATAAGCAAATGCTAGCAAGTAATATCATAAGCCCATTTCCCAGGCTTCCCCTCAACTATAATATTAAACAAGTACTCACGAAAAGATAACGTCACTCTATTGCTTTCACTGCAAAGGAAAGGAAGCAGAATATCCATTCGGTGTAGACAATCACTCCACTCTCCCCTGGCCCGTATCTTTTCTGGATGAAAACCGCATCCTAAAATGGAAAGATATCGAATTAGTTAAAGAGGAACATGGTTCGTAGTTTAAGGATAAACCGTATATGATCCGTGCCTCGAACTCTTCAAAAGTTCGGCATAAAACAAAGCAAGTGGTGGCCTGTAAGCAAGGTTCAATGTGGCGCACAAGAGTTGCAAATCGTTATGAATGCGAAAAAAATATCCATCGGGTATAAACTGGATATGAATTACCTTGGTAAAGATTCAAATGAGAAAGAATAACTCAAAGAAAACGTTCATCCACTTAAACGTTGAAAAATTAAGAATTAACAATATTTGATCTCCCGCTCAACAATTATCTCGATCCTGATTGGCTGATAGAAATACCACCGCTGTCAGTGCAGGCGCTGTATTCTTAAATTGTCATAAATATTGTTCTTTGACGGATCACCGATTGAATTCCTTTAAAATTCCTCTCCTCTTTTACGTCGACCGCGCATAATGGCGGTTTTCTCGATTTCGGAAGAATAAGCAGACGATACGTTATGAAAATGGTTTTTTTGTGCGGTAAGACTCACGTAGTGGACAAAAAGTCATAATAAATACTAATCTTCATGTAATTTTAATCGTTAACGATGGACATCTTGTTCAATTTCAAAAATCTAATTTCAATTTTAGAATCCCAGCGGTAACAGTCTCGCGTCCCAACTCCATTACGCATATATCACTTTTCCATGCGACCTCGCCGTGATCACATCGCTCGCGTCACCAATTGTTAAAAATGGCTAAAATAAAGGTTTAAATGCATTGCAGAGGCTGTAAGCATCCCAACTCGAATTATGAATCCACCACGGAGTGTTCTGTTAACAGAAACCGCTTCGGATTCCTTAATATGAAGAGCAATGCAACAATATTTCGAGAGTCCATATGCTTGGTGCAACGTTAGCATCGGCTCAGTATGATCCGGGCTTGATATTGAAAATTAAGATACGTCCCGACGTAATGGAATGTAGGTTTTCGTTCGTCGTCTCGTTTGGAAGCTATGAGTTGTCGAAAAACTCTAAGCAAATTTTGTAAACACTGTCGGAGAGCGTTCGAAAAATTTCCAATGGGACTTACCTCAATGTTTTTCTTGAACCGGCTTTCCTCACTTAAACTACGCTCCGAAGACGAATCCACAATCCTTTGTAACTGCCGAATGGTACAAAAGCCTGCATGAGCTCCGGTAACTTAGCACTTAACACAGTAATTCGTTCACAGTCTTCGAGAATTTTCAGCCACCAAGTTGACAGGGAACGGAGACGCACTACGCAACTGGATTTCAAAGCCTCGTGAACGGAATAAGGACGGGATTGATTTCAATACTTTGCAAGTGATATTTTCTCACTTCTGTTTAAAATCGCGGACGAACTTTGCTCGCAATGCATGCGTGCCGACTGACGCCGGAAAGGGAGCACCACTTCTCCCTCTATTGGCATTCCGTTTAGAATAATTTACTCATGTCAAAAAAAGACGATCTACCTTCTATTCTAAAACCTCTGTTTTAAGATTAAGACCAGGGCTGTTTCGTTTTTCCGAGAAGACGTATTGATCAGAATGTTCGTCATTTGCGAACAAGAATGAAAGGGAAAGGGGCGACGGCTTCGGGTAGCATATGAAAACAAGCAATAGTTTCCCAAGTAGTTGAATGAAGGGTAAAAAATGGATATAAAAAGTAATTTGCAGATGAATTTTATTGAAGCAATAGCGTCACATACATCATAAACGTTACAATTCGTTCTAGCAATTGCTTAAAGCTAAGGTGCTCTTTCCCATTTCTAGAAGTGTGTCTGTCTGTCCGCAACCAGGAAGAAACCGTCCTGCTTGAGTTATCCTTATGCCTCTGAAATCGTTCGTTCTTCAAGTCCTCCTCCGAGGAATAACTCCTCGTCTCTGGAAAGAAAGTAAAAAAGGAACGCAATATAAACTCACTGTGACATCGTCTAGCTATATTCATCATGAGAATAAAAAAAGCTTAAGCATTATATAGACAGAGCGTAGAATATCTGTCGCCATTTCAGAGCCAGTTGCTCCTGGCGAGGGCGCTTCTTCACTCTGAATTGGAAGATTTGCTAATCCTCGGTTCTTCCTGAGAAAGAATGGAACCTCCGATGCATTTTGCAACTTCCAGTATATACTGACATTTCAAATAAATATCATTCCTTCCTTCGCTCGTCCGACAGCTATCGGTGAGATTCGGTTAAACTTGGAGGTTGTATGGATCATTGAATTGTTAAAGGGACGCACTCTCTGGATCAGCTTTAAATAATATTGACTGGAGGTTACAGAGAACGTATGAAATCCAAACATCTTTATGAAAGGAAAGGAACGGCGTGGAAGGATGTTGATACAAACCATTTCAGTTTTTCATAATCGGTCTCTCTCTCAATAAGATGACCTTGTTGCAGGAAGTTAGTAAATTGGACAACTGTGGGTTCCTGTCAGGCTTTGTGTCTTAGATGCTGTGAAAGAGGAGAAAGGCTTACAGTGGTTTTGTCACCGTAACTCACCCTTGAAATGTCATTTATTGTTGAAATTTGATTGAATGTTTCACGTCACGCAATCAAACGTTGGCTCCTTTCCTTTCTTAGGATATAGAATTGAAATTTTGCTGTTCTAGGAAGTTGAATAATGCACGGTCCCCTAAGGAAATCAATTATTACATTACCATAAATTTACTGGAATTCAAACAGATTTATTGCATAATTTTTCAAAGAATATTGCCTGTAGATTATTTTATTCCTATGCTTAATACATAGCCGGTAAATTGTGACATTGTTCGAGAAAGGACTGCATGACAAACACTTAATTGCCTTCATTCTGAGGAAATTGACATTTCAGTATAGCTATCGTACCAAAAGTGTTAATTGAAATGTCCTTCAAAGCTTTTTGCAGTGAACAGGAAACATGTCAATCACATTTCAACATATTAAAGTATCAATTAAAGTATCATAAAAAAATATCCATCATGATTCAAATTATACAAGCTAACATTTCTGCCTTCTTTTTCTGCAGTAACATTGTGCATATGCTCCCTGTCCATCTTCCTGGAAGACCTCAACTCTCCTCTTCTAAGAGTGAGTGTCTCCTAATCAGGAGTTTAGTAAAATTTGTCTCATTTTCTTTTTAAAAGATGCTCACAATTTTTATATATTGTCATGCAGAACGTTTATAACCTGAGCGCAAAATGCAATTAGTATAAAAGAAACAGTATTGCACCGGTTTATGGGGAAACTACTAAATCATGGTTCAATTTTTTCCTTTACCTTGCAAAGCTCCAGTCAATCCAAAAATGTACTGAATTGTAAGCCGATGGACGAGGAAACGAGTGGTAGAGAGACGAATAAATGGTTAACCCAGCATGGAAAGAACAAAAACTGTAAAAAGAACTGAGACTTATAGCAGTGAAGGCCGCTTCATTCTTTCCATGTGAACTGATAACAGTTTAGCAAAGCGAGAGAACTATTTTCTCTATAGTCAAACGTAAAACCGTCCACTGATGATCCATCGTCGTTCATTTATCATTAACTCGTTCGATTTGTGATGGTAATTTCTAGAAATGAATGGCCAGTTTGAGGCTCACACTAATTATAAGCAAATGCTAGCAAGTAATATCATAAGCCCATTTCCCAGGCTTCCCCTCAACTATAATATTAAACAAGTACTCACGAAACGAAAACGTCACTCTATTGCTTTCACTGCAAAGGAAAGGAAGCAGAAGATCCATTCGGTGTAGACAATCACTCCACTCTCCCCTGGCCCGTATCTTTTCTGGATGAAAACCGCATCCTTAAATGAAAAGATATCGAATTAATTAAAGAGGAACATGGTTCGTAGTTTAAGGATAAACCGTATATGATCCGTGCCTCGAACTTTTCAAAAGTTCGGCATAAAACAAAGCAAGTGGTGGCCTGTAAGCAAGGTCCAATGTGGCGCACAAGAGTTGCAAATCGTTATGAATGCGAAAAAAATATCCATCGGGTATAAACTGGATATGAATTACCTTGGTAAAGATTCAAATGAGAAAGAATAACTCAAAGAAACCGTTCATCCACTTAAAAGTTGAAAAATTAAGAATTAACAATATTTGATCTCCCGCTCAACAATTATCTCGATCCTGATTGGCTGATAGAAATACCACCGCCGTCAGTGCAGGCGCTGTATTCTTAAATTGTCATAAATTTTGTTCTTTTACGGATCACCGATTGAATACCTTTAAAATTCCTCTCCTCTTTTACGTCGACCGCGCATAATGGCGGTTTTCTCGATTTCGGAAGAATAAGCAGACGATACGTTATGAAAATGGTTTTTTTGTGCGGTAAGACTCACGTAGTGGACAAAAAGTCATAATAAATACTAATCTTCATGTAATTTTAATCGTTAACGATGGACATCTTGTTCAATTTCAAAAATCTAATTTCAATTTTAGAATCCCAGCGGTAACAGTCTCGCGTCCCAACTCCATTACGCATATATCACTTTTCCATGCGACCTCGCCGTGATCACATCGCTCGCGTCACCAATTGTTAAAAATGGCTAAAATAAAGGTTTAAATGCATTGCAGAGGCTGTAAGCATCCCAACTCGAATTATGAATCCACCACGGAGTGTTCTGTTTACAGAAACCGCTTCGGATTCTTTAATATGAAGAGCAATGCAACAATATTTCGAGAGTCCATATGCTTGGTGCAACGTTAGCATCGGCTCAGTATGATCCGGGCTTGATATTGAAAATTAACATACGTCCCGACGTAATGGAATGTAGGTTTTCGTTCGTCGTCTCGTTTGGAAGCTATGAGTTGTCGAAAAACTCTAAGCAAATTTTGTAAACACGGTCGGAGAGCGTTCGAAAAATTTCCTATGGGACTTACCTCAATGTTTTTCTTGAACCGGCTTTCCTCACTTAAACTACGCTCCGAAGACGAATCCACAATCCTTTGTAACTGCCGAATGGTACAAAAGCCTGCATGAGCTCCGGTAACTTAGCACTTAACACAGTAATTCGTTCACAGTCTTCGAGAATTTTCAGCCACCAAGTTGACAGGGAACGGAGACGCACTACGCAACTGGATTTCAGAGCCTCGTGAACGGAATAAGGACGGGATTGATTTCAATACTTTGCAAGTGATATTTTCTCACTTCTGTTTAAAATCGCGGACGAACTTTGCTCGCAGTGCATGCGTGCCGACTGACGCCGGAAAGGGAGCACCACTTCTCCCTCTATTGGCATTCCGTTTAGAATAATTTACTCATGTCAAAAAAAGACGATCTACCTTCTATTCTAAACCCTCTGTTTTAAGATTAAGACCAGGGCTGTTTCGTTTTTCCGAGAAGACGTATTGATCAGAATGTTCGTCATTTGCGAACAAGAATGAAAGGGAAAGGGGCGACGGCTTCGGGTAGCATATGAAAACAAGCAATAGTTTCCCAAGTAGTTGAATGAAGGGTAAAAAATGCGAATAAAAAGTAATTTGCAGATGAATTTTATTGAAGCAATAGCGTCACATACATCATAAACGTTACAATTCATTCTAGCAATTGCATTAAAGCTAAGGTGCTCTTTCCCATTTCTAGAAGTCTGTCTGTCTGTCCGCAACCGGGAAGAAACCGTCCTGCCTGAGTTATCCTTATGCCTCTGAAATCGTTCGTTCTTCAAGTCCTCCTCCGAGGAATAACTCCTCGTCTCTGGAAAGAAAGTAAAAAAGGAACGCAATATAAACTCACTGTGACATCGTCTAGCTATATTCATCATGAGAATAAAAAAAGCTTAAGCATTATATAGACAGAGCGTAGAATATCTGTCGCCATTTCAGAGCCAGTTGCTCCTGGCGAGGGCGCTTCTTCACTCTGAATTGGAAGATTTGCTGATCCTCGGTTCTTCCTGAGAAAGAATGGAACCTCCGATGCATTTTGCAACTTCCAGTATATACTGACATTTCAAATAAATATCATTCCTTCCTTCGCTCGTCCGACAGCTATCGGTGAGATTCGGTTAAACTTGGAGGTTGTATGGATCATTGAATTGTTAAAGGGACGCACTCTCTGGATCAGCTTTAAATAATATTGACTGGAGGTTACAGAGAACGTATGAAATCCAAACATCTTTATGAAAGGAAAGGAACGGCGTGGAAGGATATTGATACAAACCATTTCAGTTTTTCATAATCGGTCTCTCTCTCAATAAGATGACCTTGTTGCAGGAAGTTAGTAAATTGGACAACTGTGGGTTCCTGTCAGGCTTTGTGTCTTAGATGCTGTGAAAGAGGAGAAAGGCTTACAGTGGTTTTGTCACCGTAACTCACCCTTGAAATGTCATTTATTGTTGAAATTTGATTGAATGTTTCACGTCACGCAATCAAACGTTGGCTCCTTTCCTTTCTTAGGATATAGAATTGAAATTTTGCTGTTCTAGGAAGTTGAATAATGCACGGTCCCCTAAGGAAATCAATTATTACATTACCATAAATTTACTGGAATTCAAACAGATTTATTGCATAATTTTTCAAAGAATATTGCCTGTAGATTATTTTATTCCTATGCTTAATACATAGCCGGTAAATTGTGACATTGTTCGAGAAAGGACTGCATGACAAACACTTAATTGCCTTCATTCTGAGGAAATTGACATTTCAGTATAGCTATCGTACCAAAAGTGTTAATTGAAATGTCCTTCAAAGCTTTTTGCAGTGAACAGGAAACATGTCAATCACATTTCAACATATTAAAGTATCAATTAAAGTATCATAAAAAAATATCCATCATGATTCAAATTATACAAGCTAACATTTCTGCCTTCTTTTTCTGCAGTAACATTGTGCATATGCTCCCTGTCCATCTTCCTGGAAGACCTCAACTCTCCTCTTCTAAGAGTGAGTGTCTCCTAATCAGGAGTTTAGTAAAATTTGTCTCATTTTCTTTTTAAAAGATGCTCACAATTTTTATATATTGTCATGCAGAACGTTTATAACCTGAGCGCAAAATGCAATTAGTATAAAAGAAACAGTATTGCACCGGTTTATGGGGAAACTACTAAATCATGGTTCAATTTTTTCCTTTACCTTGCAAAGCTCCAGTCAATCCAAAAATGTACTGAATTGTAAGCCGATGGACGAGGAAACGAGTGGTAGAGAGACGAATAAATGGTTAACCCAGCATGGAAAGAACAAAAACTGTAAAAAGAACTGAGACTTATAGCAGTGAAGGCCGCTTCATTCTTTCCATGTGAACTGATAACAGTTTAGCAAAGCGAGAGAACTATTTTCTCTATAGTCAAACGTAAAACCGTCCACTGATGATCCATCGTCGTTCATTTATCATTAACTCGTTCGATTTGTGATGGTAATTTCTAGAAATGAATGGCCAGTTTGAGGCTCACACTAATTATAAGCAAATGCTAGCAAGTAATATCATAAGCCCATTTCCCAGGCTTCCCCTCAACTATAATATTAAACAAGTACTCACGAAACGAAAACGTCACTCTATTGCTTTCACTGCAAAGGAAAGGAAGCAGAAGATCCATTCGGTGTAGACAATCACTCCACTCTCCCCTGGCCCTATCTTTTCTGGATGAAAACCGCCTCCTAAAATGGAAAGATATCGAATTAATTAAAGAGGAACATGGTTCGTAGTTTAAGGATAAACCGTATATGATCCGTGCCTCGAACTCTTCAAAAGTTCGGCATAAAACAAAGCAAGTGGTGGCCTGTAAGCAAGGTTCAATGTGGCGCACAATAGTTGCAAATCGTTATGAATGCGAAAAAAATATCCATCGGGTATAAACTGGATATGAATTACCTTGGTAAAGATTCAAATGAGAAAGAATAACTCAAAGAAAACGTTCATCCACTTAAACGTTGAAAAATTAAGAATTAACAATATTTGATCTCCCGCTCAACAATTATCTCGATCCTGATTGGCTGATAGAAATACCACCGCTGTCAGTGCAGGCGCTGTATTCTTATATTGTCATAAATTTTGTTCTTTGACGGATCACCGATTGAATACCTTTAAAATTCCTCTCCTCTTTTACGTCGACCGCGCATAATGGCGGATTTCTCGATTTCGGAAGAATAAGCAGACGATACGTTATGAAAATGGTTTTTTTGTGCGGTAAGACTCACGTAGTAGACAAAAAGTCATAATAAATACTAATCTTCATGTAATTTTAATCGTTAACGATGGACATCTTGTTCAATTTCAAAAATCTAATTTCAATTTTAGGATCCCAGCGGTAACAGTCTCGCGTCCAAACTCCATTACGCATATATCACTTTTCCATGCGACCTCGCCGTGATCACATCGCTCGCGTCACCAATTGTTAAAAATGGCTAAAATAAAGGTTTAAATGCATAGCAGAGGCTGTAAGCATCCCAACTCGAATTATGAATCCACCACGGAGTGTTCTGTTAACAGAAACCGCTTCGGATTCTTTAATATGAAGAGCAATGCAACAATATTTCGAGAGTCCATATGCTTGGTGCAACGTAAGCATCGGCTCAGTATGATCCGGGCTTGATATTGAAAATTAACATACGTCCCGACGTAATGGAATGTAGGTTTTCGTTCGTCGTCTCGTTTGGAAGCTATGAGTTGTCGAAAAACTCTAAGCAAATTTTGTAAACACGGTCGGAGAGCGTTCGAAAAATTTCCAATGGGACTTACCTCAATGTTTTTCTTGAACCGGCTTTCCTCACTTAAACTTCGCTCCAAAGACGAATCCACAATCCTTTGTAACTGCCGAATGGTAGAAAAGCCTACATGAGCTCCGGTAACTTAGCACTTAACACAGTAATTCGTTCACAGTCTTCGAGAATTTTCAGCCACCAAGTTGACAGGGAACGGAGACGCACTACGCAACTGGATTTCAGAGCCTCGTGAACGGAATAAGGACGGGATTGATTTCAATACTTTGCAAGTGATATTTTCTCATTTCTGTTTAAAATCGCGGACGAACTTTGCTCGCAGTGCATGCGTGCCGACTGACGCCGGAAAGGGAGCACCACTTCTCCCTCTATTGGCATTCCGTTTAGAATAATTTACTCATGTCAAAAAAAGACGATCTACCTTCTATTCTAAACCCTCTGTTTTAAGATTAAGACCAGGGCTGTTTCGTTTTTCCGAGAAGACGTATTGATCAGAATGTTCGTCATTTGCGAACAAGAATGAAAGGGAAAGGGGCGACGGCTTCGGGTAGCATATGAAAACAAGCAATAGTTTCCCAAGTAGTTGAATGAAGGGTAAAAAATGCGAATAAAAAGTAATTTGTTGATGAATTTTATTGAAGCAATAGCGTCACATACATCATAAACGTTACAATTCATTCTAGCAATTGCATTAAAGCTAAGGTGCTCTTTCCCATTTCTAGAAGTCTGTCTGTCTGTCCGCAACCGGGAAGAAACCGTCCTGCCTGAGTTATCCTTATGCCTCTGAAATCGTTCGTTCTTCAAGTCCTCCTCCGAGGAATAACTCCTCGTCTCTGGAAAGAAAGTAAAAAAGGAACGCAATATAAACTCACTGTGACATCGTCTAGCTATATTCATCATGAGAATAAAAAAAGCTTAAGCATTATATAGACAGAGCGTAGAATATCTGTCGCCATTTCAGAGCCAGTTGCTCCTGGCGAGGGCGCTTCTTCACTCTGAATTGGAAGATTTGCTGATCCTCGGTTCTTCCTGAGAAAGAATGGAACCTCCGATGCATTTTGCAACTTCCAGTATATACTGACATTTCAAATAAATATCATTCCTTCCTTCGCTCGTCCGACAGCTATCGGTGAGATTCGGTTAAACTTGGAGGTTGTATGGATCATTGAATTGTTAAAGGGACGCACTCTCTGGATCAGCTTTAAATAATATTGACTGGAGGTTACAGAGAACGTATGAAATCCAAACATCTTTATGAAAGGAAAGGAACGGCGTGGAAGGATGTTGATACAAACCATTTCAGTTTTTCATAATCGGTCTCTCTCTCAATAAGATGACCTTGTTGCAGGAAGTTAGTAAATTGGACAACTGTGGGTTCCTGTCAGGCTTTGTGTCTTAGATGCTGTGAAAGAGGAGAAAGGCTTACAGTGGTTTTGTCACCGTAACTCACCCTTGAAATGTCATTTATTGTTGAAATTTGATTGAATGTTTCACTTCACGCAATCAAACGTTGGCTCCTTTCCTTTCTTAGGATATAGAATTGAAATTTTGCTGTTCTAGGAAGTTGAATAATGCACGGTCCCCTAAGGAAATCAATTATTACATTACCATAAATTTACTGGAATTCAAACAGATTTATTGCATAATTTTTCAAAGAATATTGCCTGTAGATTATTTTATTCCTATGCTGAATACATAGCCGGTAAATTGTGACATTGTTCGAGAAAGGACTGCATGACAAACACTTAATTGCCTTCATTCTGAGGAAATTGACATTTCAGTATAGCTATCGTACCAAAAGTGTTAATTGAAATGTCCTTCAAAGCTTTTTGCAGTGAACAGGAAACATGTCAATCACATTTTAACATATTAAAGTATCAATTAAAGTATCATAAAAAAATATCCATCATGATTCAAATTATACAAGCTAACATTTCTGCCTTCTTTTTCTGCAGTAACATTGTGCATATGCTCCCTGTCCATCTTCCTGGAAGATCTCAACTCTCCTCTTCTAAGAGTGAGTGTCTCCTAATCAGGAGTTTTGTGAAATTTTTCTCATTTTCTTTTTAAAAGATTCTCACAATTTTTATATATTGTCATGCAGAACGTTTATAACCTGAGCGCAAGATGCAATTAGTATAAAAGAAACAGTATTGCACCGGTTTATAGGGAAACTACTAAATCATGGTTCAATTTTTTCCTTTACCTTGCAAAGCTCCAGTCAATCCAAAAATGTACTGAATTGTAAGCCGATGGACGAGGAAACGAGTGGTAGAGAGACGAATAAATGGTTAACCCAGCATGGAAAGAACAAAAACTGTAGAAAGAACTGAGACTTATAGCAGTGAAGGCCGCCTCATTCTTTCCATGTGAACTGATAACAGTTTAGCAAAGCGGTAGAACTATTTTCTCTATAGTCAAACGTTAAACCGTCCACTGATGATCAATCGTCGTTTATTTATCGTTAACTCGTTCGATTTGTGATGGTAATTTCTAGAAATGAATGGCCAGTTTGAGGCTCACACTAATTATAAGCAAATGCTAGCAAGTAATATCATAAGCCCATTTCCCAGGCTTTCCCTCAACTATAATATTAAACAAGTACTCACGAAACGAAAACGTCACTCTATTGCTTTCACTGCAAACGAAAGGAAGCAGAAGATCCATTCGGTGTAGACAATCACTCCACTCTCCCCTGGCCCGTATCTTTTCTGGATGAAAACCGCATCCTAAAATGGAAAGATATCGAATTAATTAAAGAGGAACATGGTTCGTAGTTTAAGGATAAACCGTATATGATCCGTGCCTCGAACTCTTCAAAAGTTCGGCATAAAACAAAGCAAGTGGTGGCTTGTAAGCAAGGTTCAATGTGGCGCACAAGAGTTGCAAATCGTTATGAATGCGAAAAAAATATCCATCGGGTATAAACTGGATATGAATTACCTTGGTAAAGATTCAAATGAGAAAGAATAACTCAAAGAAACCGTTCATCCACTTAAAAGTTGAAAAATTAAGAATTAACAATATTTGATCTCCCGCTCAACAATTATCTCGATCCTGATTGGCTGATAGAAATACCACCGCTGTCAGTGCAGGCGCTGTATTCTTAAATTGTCATAAATTTTGTTCTTTGACGGATCACCGATTGAATACCTTTAAAATTCCTCTCCTCTTTTACGTCGACCGCGCATAATGGCGGATTTCTCGATTTCGGAAGAATAAGCAGACGATACGTTATGAAAATGGTTTTTTTGTGCGGTAAGACTCACGTAGTAGACAAAAAGTCATAATAAATACTAATCTTCATGTAATTTTAATCGTTAACGATGGACATCTTGTTCAATTTCAAAAATCTAATTTCAATTTTAGGATCCCAGCGGTAACAGTCTCGCGTCCCAACTCCATTACGCATATATCACTTTTCCATTCGACCTCGCCGTGATCACATCGCTCGCGTCACAAATTGTTAAAAATGGCTAAAATAAAGGTTTAAATGCATAGCAGAGGCTGTAAGCATCCCAACTCGAATTATGAATCCACCACGGAGTGTTCTGTTAACAGAAACCGCTTCGGATTCTTTAATATGAAGAGCAATGCAACAATATTTCGAGAGTCCATATGCTTGGTGCAACGTAAGCATCGGCTCAGTATGATCCGGGCTTGATATTGAAAATTAACATACGTCCCGACGTAATGGAATGTAGGTTTTCGTTCGTCGTCTCGTTTGGAAGCTATGAGTTGTCGAAAAACTCTAAGCAAATTTTGTAAACACGGTCGGAGAGCGTTCGAAAAATTTCCAATGGGACTTACCTCAATGTTTTTCTTGAACCGGCTTTCCTCACTTAAACTACGCTCCAAAGACGAATCCACAATCCTTTGTAACTGCCGAATGGTAGAAAAGCCTACATGAGCTCCGGTAACTTAGCACTTAACACAGTAATTCGTTCACAGTCTTCGAGAATTTTCAGCCACCAAGTTGACGGGGAACGGAGACGCACTACGCAACTGGATTTCAGAGCCTCGTGAACGGAATAAGGACGGGATTGATTTCAATACTTTGCAAGTGATATTTTCTCACTTCTGTTTAAAATCGCGGACGAACTTTGCTCGCAGTGCATGCGTGCCGACTGACGCCGGAAAGGGAGCACCACTTCTCCCTCTATTGGCATTCCGTTTAGAATAATTTACTCATGTCAAAAAAAGACGATCTACCTTCTATTCTAAACCCTCTGTTTTAAGATTAAGACCAGGGCTGTTTCGTTTTTCCGAGAAGACGTATTGATCAGAATGTTCGTCATTTGCGAACAAGAATGAAAGGGAAAGGGGCGACGGCTTCGGGTAGCATATGAAAACAAGCAATAGTTTCCCAAGTAGTTGAATGAAGGGTAAAAAATGCGAATAAAAAGTAATTTGCAGATGAATTTTATTGAAGCAATAGCGTCACATACATCATAAACGTTACAATTCATTCTAGCAATTGCATTAAAGCTAAGGTGCTCTTTCCCATTTCTAGAAGTGTGTCTGTCTGTCCGCAACCGGGAAGAAACCGTCCTGCCTGCGTTATCCTTATGCCTCTGAAATCGTTCGTTCTTCAAGTCCTCCTCCGAGGAATAACTCCTCGTCTCTGGAAAGAAAGTAAAAAAGGAACGCAATATAAACTCACTGTGACATCGTCTAGCTATATTCATCATGAGAATAAAAAAAGCTTAAGCATTATATAGACAGAGCGTAGAATATCTGTCGCCATTTCAGAGCCAGTTGCTCCTGGCGAGGGCGCTTCTTCACTCTGAATTGGAAGATTTGCTGATCCTCGGTTCTTCCTGAGAAAGAATGGAACCTCCGATGCATTTTGCAACTTCCAGTATATACTGACATTTCAAATAAATATCATTCCTTCCTTCGCTCGTCCGACAGCTATCGGTGAGATTCGGTTAAACTTGGAGGTTGTATGGATCATTGAATTGTTAAAGGGACGCACTCTCTGGATCAGCTTTAAATAATATTGACTGGAGGTTACAGAGAACGTATGAAATCCAAACATCTTTATGAAAGGAAAGGAACGGCGTGGAAGGATGTTGATACAAACCATTTCAGTTTTTCATAATCGGTCTCTCTCTCAATAAGATGACCTTGTTGCAGGAAGTTAGTAAATTGGACAACTGTGGGTTCCTGTCAGGCTTTGTGTCTTAGATGCTGTGAAAGAGGAGAAAGGCTTACAGTGGTTTTGTCACCGTAACTCACCCTTGAAATGTCATTTATTGTTGAAATTTGATTGAATGTTTCACTTCACGCAATCAAACGTTGGCTCCTTTCCTTTCTTAGGATATAGAATTGAAATTTTGCTGTTCTAGGAAGTTGAATAATGCACGGTCCCCTAAGGAAATCAATTATTACATTACCATAAATTTACTGGAATTCAAACAGATTTATTGCATAATTTTTCAAAGAATATTGCCTGTAGATTATTTTATTCCTATGCTGAATACATAGCCGGTAAATTGTGACATTGTTCGAGAAAGGACTGCATGACAAACACTTAATTGCCTTCATTCTGAGGAAATTGACATTTCAGTATAGCTATCGTACCAAAAGTGTTAATTGAAATGTCCTTCAAAGCTTTTTGCAGTGAACAGGAAACATGTCAATCACATTTTAACATATTAAAGTATCAATTAAAGTATCATAAAAAAATATCCATCATGATTCAAATTATACAAGCTAACATTTCTGCCTTCTTTTTCTGCAGTAACATTGTGCATATGCTCCCTGTCCATCTTCCTGGAAGATCTCAACTCTCCTCTTCTAAGAGTGAGTGTCTCCTAATCAGGAGTTTTGTGAAATTTTTCTCATTTTCTTTTTAAAAGATTCTCACAATTTTTATATATTGTCATGCAGAACGTTTATAACCTGAGCGCAAGATGCAATTAGTATAAAAGAAACAGTATTGCACCGGTTTATAGGGAAACTACTAAATCATGGTTCAATTTTTTCCTTTACCTTGCAAAGCTCCAGTCAATCCAAAAATGTACTGAATTGTAAGCCGATGGACGAGGAAACGAGTGGTAGAGAGACGAATAAATGGTTAACCCAGCATGGAAAGAACAAAAACTGTAAAAAGAACTGAGACTTATAGCAGTGAAGGCCGCTTCATTCTTTCCATGTGAACTGATAACAGTTTAGCAAAGCGAGAGAACTATTTTCTCTATAGTCAAACGTAAAACCGTCCACTGATGATCCATCGTCGTTCATTTATCATTAACTCGTTCGATTTGTGATGGTAATTTCTAGAAATGAATGGCCAGTTTGAGGCTCACACTAATTATAAGCAAATGCTAGCAAGTAATATCATAAGCCCATTTCCCAGGCTTCCCCTCAACTATAATATTAAACAAGTACTCACGAAACGAAAACGTCACTCTATTGCTTTCACTGCAAAGGAAAGGAAGCAGAAGATCCATTCGGTGTAGACAATCACTCCACTCTCCCCTGGCCCTATCTTTTCTGGATGAAAACCGCCTCCTAAAATGGAAAGATATCGAATTAATTAAAGAGGAACATGGTTCGTAGTTTAAGGATAAACCGTATATGATCCGTGCCTCGAACTCTTCAAAAGTTCGGCATAAAACAAAGCAAGTGGTGGCCTGTAAGCAAGGTTCAATGTGGCGCACAATAGTTGCAAATCGTTATGAATGCGAAAAAAATATCCATCGGGTATAAACTGGATATGAATTACCTTGGTAAAGATTCAAATGAGAAAGAATAACTCAAAGAAAACGTTCATCCACTTAAACGTTGAAAAATTAAGAATTAACAATATTTGATCTCCCGCTCAACAATTATCTCGATCCTGATTGGCTGATAGAAATACCACCGCTGTCAGTGCAGGCGCTGTATTCTTATATTGTCATAAATTTTGTTCTTTGACGGATCACCGATTGAATACCTTTAAAATTCCTCTCCTCTTTTACGTCGACCGCGCATAATGGCGGATTTCTCGATTTCGGAAGAATAAGCAGACGATACGTTATGAAAATGGTTTTTTTGTGCGGTAAGACTCACGTAGTAGACAAAAAGTCATAATAAATACTAATCTTCATGTAATTTTAATCGTTAACGATGGACATCTTGTTCAATTTCAAAAATCTAATTTCAATTTTAGGATCCCAGCGGTAACAGTCTCGCGTCCCAACTCCATTACGCATATATCACTTTTCCATGCGACCTCGCCGTGATCACATCGCTCGCGTCACAAATTGTTAAAAATGGCTAAAATAAAGGTTTAAATGCATAGCAGAGGCTGTAAGCATCCCAACTCGAATTATGAATCCACCACGGAGTGTTCTGTTAACAGAAACCGCTTCGGATTCTTTAATATGAAGAGCAATGCAACAATATTTCGAGAGTCCATATGCTTGGTGCAACGTAAGCATCGGCTCAGTATGATCCGGGCTTGATATTGAAAATTAACATACGTCCCGACGTAATGGAATGTAGGTTTTCGTTCGTCGTCTCGTTTGGAAGCTATGAGTTGTCGAAAAACTCTAAGCAAATTTTGTAAACACGGTCGGAGAGCGTTCGAAAAATTTCCAATGGGACTTACCTCAATGTTTTTCTTGAACCGGCTTTCCTCACTTAAACTACGCTCCAAAGACGAATCCACAATCCTTTGTAACTGCCGAATGGTAGAAAAGCCTACATGAGCTCCGGTAACTTAGCACTTAACACAGTAATTCGTTCACAGTCTTCGAGAATTTTCAGCCACCAAGTTGACGGGGAACGGAGACGCACTACGCAACTGGATTTCAGAGC
The DNA here is from genome assembly GCA_020796165.1 of Pantala flavescens. NCBI lineage: Eukaryota > Metazoa > Arthropoda > Insecta > Odonata > Libellulidae > Pantala > Pantala flavescens. Next base: position 8,079,199 of record CM036884.1, on the reverse strand, counting down.
CTCGTGAACGGAATAAGGACGGGATTGATTTCAATACTTTGCAAGTGATATTTTCTCATTTCTGTTTAAAATCGCGGACGAACTTTGCTCGCAGTGCATGCGTGCCGACTGACGCCGGAAAGGGAGCACCACTTCTCCCTCTATTGGCATTCCGTTTAGAATAATTTACTCATGTCAAAAAAAGACGATCTACCTTCTATTCTAAACCCTCTGTTTTAAGATTAAGACCAGGGCTGTTTCGTTTTTCCGAGAAGACGTATTGATCAGAATGTTCGTCATTTGCGAACAAGAATGAAAGGGAAAGGGGCGACGGCTTCGGGTAGCATATGAAAACAAGTAATAGTTTCCCAAGTAGTTGAATGAAGGGTAAAAAATGCGAATAAAAAGTAATTTGCAGATGAATTTTATTGAAGCAATAGCGTCACATACATCATAAACGTTACAATTCATTCTAGCAATTGCATTAAAGCTAAGGTGCTCTTTCCCATTTCTAGAAGTCTGTCTGTCTGTCCGCAACCGGGAAGAAACCGTCCTGCCTGAGTTATCCTTATGCCTCTGAAATCGTTCGTTCTTCAAGTCCTCCTCCGAGGAATAACTCCTCGTCTCTGGAAAGAAAGTAAAAAAGGAACGCAATATAAACTCACTGTGACATCGTCTAGCTATATTCATCATGAGAATAAAAAAAGCTTAAGCATTATATAGACAGAGCGTAGAATATCTGTCGCCATTTCAGAGCCAGTTGCTCCTGGCGAGGGCGCTTCTTCACTCTGAATTGGAAGATTTGCTGATCCTCGGTTCTTCCTGAGAAAGAATGGAACCTCCGATGCATTTTGCAACTTCCAGTATATACTGACATTTCAAATAAATATCATTCCTTCCTTCGCTCGTCCGACAGCTATCGGTGAGATTCGGTTAAACTTGGAGGTTGTATGGATCATTGAATTGTTAAAGGGACGCACTCTCTGGATCAGCTTTAAATAATATTGACTGGAGGTTACAGAGAACGTATGAAATCCAAACATCTTTATGAAAGGAAAGGAACGGCGTGGAAGGATGTTGATACAAACCATTTCAGTTTTTCATAATCGGTCTCTCTCTCAATAAGATGACCTTGTTGCAGGAAGTTAGTAAATTGGACAACTGTGGGTTCCTGTCAGGCTTTGTGTCTTAGATGCTGTGAAAGAGGAGAAAGGCTTACAGTGGTTTTGTCACCGTAACTCACCCTTGAAATGTCATTTATTGTTGAAATTTGATTGAATGTTTCACTTCACGCAATCAAACGTTGGCTCCTTTCCTTTCTTAGGATATAGAATTGAAATTTTGCTGTTCTAGGAAGTTGAATAATGCACGGTCCCCTAAGGAAATCAATTATTACATTACCATAAATTTACTGGAATTCAAACAGATTTATTGCATAATTTTTCAAAGAATATTGCCTGTAGATTATTTTATTCCTATGCTGAATACATAGCCGGTAAATTGTGACATTGTTCGAGAAAGGACTGCATGACAAACACTTAATTGCCTTCATTCTGAGGAAATTGACATTTCAGTATAGCTATCGTACCAAAAGTGTTAATTGAAATGTCCTTCAAAGCTTTTTGCAGTGAACAGGAAACATGTCAATCACATTTTAACATATTAAAGTATCAATTAAAGTATCATAAAAAAATATCCATCATGATTCAAATTATACAAGCTAACATTTCTGCCTTCTTTTTCTGCAGTAACATTGTGCATATGCTCCCTGTCCATCTTCCTGGAAGATCTCAACTCTCCTCTTCTAAGAGTGAGTGTCTCCTAATCAGGAGTTTTGTGAAATTTTTCTCATTTTCTTTTTAAAAGATTCTCACAATTTTTATATATTGTCATGCAGAACGTTTATAACCTGAGCGCAAGATGCAATTAGTATAAAAGAAACAGTATTGCACCGGTTTATAGGGAAACTACTAAATCATGGTTCAATTTTTTCCTTTACCTTGCAAAGCTCCAGTCAATCCAAAAATGTACTGAATTGTAAGCCGATGGACGAGGAAACGAGTGGTAGAGAGACGAATAAATGGTTAACCCAGCATGGAAAGAACAAAAACTGTAGAAAGAACTGAGACTTATAGCAGTGAAGGCCGCCTCATTCTTTCCATTTGAACTGATAACAGTTTAGCAAAGCGAGAGAACTATTTTCTCTATAGTCAAACGTTAAACCGTCCACTGATGATCAATCGTCGTTTATTTATCGTTAACTCGTTCGATTTGTGATGGTAATTTCTAGAAATGAATGGCCAGTTTGAGGCTCACACTAATGATAAGCAAATGCTAGCAAGTAATATCATAAGCCCATTTCCCAGGCTTCCCCTCAACTATAATATTAAACAAGTACTCACGAAACGAAAACGTCACTCTATTGCTTTCACTGCAAACGAAAGGAAGCAGAAGATCCATTCGGTGTAGACAATCACTCCACTCTCCCCTGGCCCGTATCTTTTCTGGATGAAAACCGCATCCTAAAATGGAAAGATATCGAATTAATTAAAGAGGAACATGGTTCGTAGTTTAAGGATAAACCGTATATGATCCGTGCCTCGAACTCTTCAAAAGTTCGGCATAAAACAAAGCAAGTGGTGGCTTGTAAGCAAGGTTCAATGTGGCGCACAAGAGTTGCAAATCGTTATGAATGCGAAAAAAATATCCATCGGGTATAAACTGGATATGAATTACCTTGGTAAAGATTCAAATGAGAAAGAATAACTCAAAGAAACCGTTCATCCACTTAAAAGTTGAAAAATTAAGAATTAACAATATTTGATCTCCCGCTCAACAATTATCTCGATCCTGATTGGCTGATAGAAATACCACCGCTGTCAGTGCAGGCGCTGTATTCTTAAATTGTCATAAATTTTGTTCTTTGACGGATCACCGATTGAATACCTTTAAAATTCCTCTCCTCTTTTACGTCGACCGCGCATAATGGCGGTTTTCTCGATTTCGGAAGAATATGCAGACGATACGTTATGAAAATGGTTTTTTTGTGCGGTAAGACTCACGTAGTAGACAAAAAGTCATAATAAATACTAATCTTCATGTAATTTTAATCGTTAACGATGGACATCTTGTTCAATTTCAAAAATCTAATTTCAATTTTAGGATCCCAGCGGTAACAGTCTCGCGTCCCAACTCCATTACGCATATATCACTTTTCCATGCGACCTCGCCGTGATCACATCGCTCGCGTCACCAATTGTTAAAAATGGCTAAAATAAAGGTTTAAATGCATAGCAGAGGCTGTAAGCATCCCAACTCGAATTATGAATCCACCACGGAGTGTTCTGTTAACAGAAACCGCTTCGGATTCTTTAATATGAAGAGCAATGCAACAATATTTCGAGAGTCCATATGCTTGGTGCAACGTAAGCATCGGCTCAGTATGATCCGGGCTTGATATTGAAAATTAACATACGTCCCGACGTAATGGAATGTAGGTTTTCGTTCGTCGTCTCGTTTGGAAGCTATGAGTTGTCGAAAAACTCTAAGCAAATTTTGTAAACACGGTCGGAGAGCGTTCGAAAAATTTCCAATGGGACTTACCTCAATGTTTTTCTTGAACCGGCTTTCCTCACTTAAACTACGCTCCAAAGACGAATCCACAATCCTTTGTAACTGCCGAATGGTAGAAAAGCCTACATGAGCTCCGGTAACTTAGCACTTAACACAGTAATTCGTTCACAGTCTTCGAGAATTTTCAGCCACCAAGTTGACGGGGAACGGAGACGCACTACGCAACTGGATTTCAGAGCCTCGTGAACGGAATAAGGACGGGATTGATTTCAATACTTTGCAAGTGATATTTTCTCACTTCTGTTTAAAATCGCGGACGAACTTTGCTCGCAGTGCATGCGTGCCGACTGACGCCGGAAAGGGAGCACCACTTCTCCCTCTATTGGCATTCCGTTTAGAATAATTTACTCATGTCAAAAAAAGACGATCTACCTTCTATTCTAAACCCTCTGTTTTAAGATTAAGACCAGGGCTGTTTCGTTTTTCCGAGAAGACGTATTGATCAGAATGTTCGTCATTTGCGAACAAGAATGAAAGGGAAAGGGGCGACGGCTTCGGGTAGCATATGAAAACAAGCAATAGTTTCCCAAGTAGTTGAATGAAGGGTAAAAAATGCGAATAAAAAGTAATTTGCAGATGAATTTTATTGAAGCAATAGCGTCACATACATCATAAACGTTACAATTCATTCTAGCAATTGCATTAAAGCTAAGGTGCTCTTTCCCATTTCTAGAAGTCTGTCTGTCTGTCCGCAACCGGGAAGAAACCGTCCTGCCTGAGTTATCCTTATGCCTCTGAAATCGTTCGTTCTTCAAGTCCTCCTCCGAGGAATAACTCCTCGTCTCTGGAAAGAAAGTAAAAAAGGAACGCAATATAAACTCACTGTGACATCGTCTAGCTATATTCATCATGAGAATAAAAAAAGCTTAAGCATTATATAGACAGAGCGTAGAATATCTGTCGCCATTTCAGAGCCAGTTGCTCCTGGCGAGGGCGCTTCTTCACTCTGAATTGGAAGATTTGCTGATCCTCGGTTCTTCCTGAGAAAGAATGGAACCTCCGATGCATTTTGCAACTTCCAGTATATACTGACATTTCAAATAAATATCATTCCTTCCTTCGCTCGTCCGACAGCTATCGGTGAGATTCGGTTAAACTTGGAGGTTGTATGGATCATTGAATTGTTAAAGGGACGCACTCTCTGGATCAGCTTTAAATAATATTGACTGGAGGTTACAGAGAACGTATGAAATCCAAACATCTTTATGAAAGGAAAGGAACGGCGTGGAAGGATGTTGATACAAACCATTTCAGTTTTTCATAATCGGTCTCTCTCTCAATAAGATGACCTTGTTGCAGGAAGTTAGTAAATTGGACAACTGTGGGTTCCTGTCAGGCTTTGTGTCTTAGATGCTGTGAAAGAGGAGAAAGGCTTACAGTGGTTTTGTCACCGTAACTCACCCTTGAAATGTCATTTATTGTTGAAATTTGATTGAATGTTTCACTTCACGCAATCAAACGTTGGCTCCTTTCCTTTCTTAGGATATAGAATTGAAATTTTGCTGTTCTAGGAAGTTGAATAATGCACGGTCCCCTAAGGAAATCAATTATTACATTACCATAAATTTACTGGAATTCAAAAAGATTTATTGCATAATTTTTCAAAGAATATTGCCTGTAGATTATTTTATTCCTATGCTTAATACATAGCCGGTAAATTGTGACATTGTTCGAGAAAGGACTGCATGACAAACACTTAATTGCCTTCATTCTGAGGAAATTGACATTTCAGTATAGCTATCGTACCAAAAGTGTTAATTGAAATGTCCTTCAAAGCTTTTTGCAGTGAACAGGAAACATGTCAATCACATTTCAACATATTAAAGTATCAATTAAAGTATCATAAAAAAATATCCATCATGATTCAAATTATACAAGCTAACATTTCTGCCTTCTTTTTCTGCAGTAACATTGTGCATATGCTCCCTGTCCATCTTCCTGGAAGACCTCAACTCTCCTCTTCTAAGAGTGAGTGTCTCCTAATCAGGAGTTTTGTAAAATTTGTCTCATTTTCTTTTTAAAAGATGCTCACAATTTTTATATATTGTCATGCAGAACGTTTATAACCTGAGCGCAAGATGCAATTAGTATAAAAGAAACAGTATTGCACCGGTTTATGGGGAAACTACTAAATCATGGTTCAATTTTTTCCTTTACCTTGCAAAGCTCCAGTCAATCCAAAAATGTACTGAATTGTAAGCCGATGGACGAGGAAACGAGTGGTAGAGAGACGAATAAATGGTTAACCCAGCATGGAAAGAACAAAAACTGTAAAAAGAACTGAGACTTATAGCAGTGAAGGCCGCTTCATTCTTTCCATGTGAACTGATAACAGTTTAGCAAAGCGAGAGAACTATTTTCTCTATAGTCAAACGTAAAACCGTCCACTGATGATCCATCGTCGTTTATTTATCGTTAACTCGTACGATTTGTGATGGTAATTTCTAGAAATGAATGGCCAGTTTGAGGCTCACACTAATGATAAGCAAATGCTAGCAAGTAATATCATAAGCCCATTTCCCAGGCTTCCCCTCAACTATAATATTAAACAAGTACTCACGAAACGAAAACGTCACTCTATTGCTTTCACTGCAAACGAAAGGAAGCAGAAGATCCATTCGGTGTAGACAATCACTCCACTCTCCCCTGGCCCGTATCTTTTCTGGATGAAAACCGCATCCTAAAATGGAAAGATATCGAATTAATTAAAGAGGAACATGGTTCGTAGTTTAAGGATAAACCGTATATGATCCGTGCCTCGAACTCTTCAAAAGTTCGGCATAAAACAAAGCAAGTGGTGGCCTGTAAGCAAGGTTCAATGTGGCGCACAATAGTTGCAAATCGTTATGAATGCGAAAAAAATATCCATCGGGTATAAACTGGATATGAATTACCTTGGTAAAGATTCAAATGAGAAAGAATAACTGAAAGAAAACGTTCATCCACTTAAACGTTGAAAAATTAAGAATTAACAATATTTGATCTCCCGCTCAACAATTATCTCGATCCTGATTGGCTGATAGAAATACCACCGCTGTCAGTGCAGGCGCTGTATTCTTAAATTGTCATAAATTTTGTTCTTTGACGGATCACCGATTGAATACCTTTAAAATTCCTCTCCTCTTTTACGTCGACCGCGCATAATGGCGGATTTCTCGATTTCGGAAGAATAAGCAGACGATACGTTATGAAAATGGTTTTTTTGTGCGGTAAGACTCACGTAGTAGACAAAAAGTCATAATAAATACTAATCTTCATGTAATTTTAATCGTTAACGATGGACATCTTGTTCAATTTCAAAAATCTAATTTCAATTTTAGGATCCCAGCGGTAACAGTCTCGCGTCCCAACTCCATTACGCATATATCACTTTTCCATGCAACCTCGCCGTGATCACATCGCTCGCGTCACCAATTGTTAAAATTGGCTAAAATAAAGGTTTAAATGCATAGCAGAGGCTGTAAGCATCCCAACTCGAATTATGAATCCACCACGGAGTGTTCTGTTAACAGAAACCGCTTCGGATTCTTTAATATGAAGAGCAATGCAACAATATTTCGAGAGTCCATATGCTTGGTGCAACATTAGCATCGGCTCAGTATGATCCGGGCTTGATATTGAAAATTAACATACGTCCCGACGTAATGGAATGTAGGTTTTCGTTCGTCGTCTCGTTTGGAAGCTATGAGTTGTCGAAAAACTCTAAGCAAATTTTGTAAACACGGTCGGAGAGCGTTCGAAAAATTTCCAATGGGACTTACCTCAATGTTTTTCTTGAACCGGCTTTCCTCACTTAAACTACGCTCCAAAGACGAATCCACAATCCTTTGTAACTGCCGAATGGTAGAAAAGCCTACATGAGCTCCGGTAACTTAGCACTTAACACAGTAATTCGTTCACAGTCTTCGAGAATTTTCAGCCACCAAGTTGACAGGGAACGGAGACGCACTACGCAACTGGATTTCAGAGCCTCGTGAACGGAATAAGGACGGGATTGATTTCAATACTTTGCAAGTGATATTTTCTCATTTCTGTTTAAAATCGCGGACGAACTTTGCTCGCAGTGCATGCGTGCCGACTGACGCCGGAAAGGGAGCACCACTTCTCCCTCTATTGGCATTCCGTTTAGAATAATTTACTCATGTCAAAAAAAGACGATCTACCTTCTATTCTAAACCCTCTGTTTTAAGATTAAGACCAGGGCTGTTTCGTTTTTCCGAGAAGACGTATTGATCAGAATGTTCGTCATTTGCGAACAAAAATGAAAGGGAAAGGGGCGACGGCTTCGGGTAGCATATGAAAACAAGCAATAGTTTCCCAAGTAGTTGAATGAAGGGTAAAAAATGCGAATAAAAAGTAATTTGCAGATGAATTTTATTGAAGCAATAGCGTCACATACATCATAAACGTTACAATTCATTCTAGCAATTGCATTAAAGCTAAGGTGCTCTTTCCCATTTCTAGAAGTGTGTCTGTCTGTCAGCAACCGGGAAGAAACCGTCCTGCCTGAGTTATCCTTATGCCTCTGAAATCGTTCGTTCTTCAAGTCCTCCTCCGAGGAATAACTCCTCGTCTCTGGAAAGAAAGTAAAAAAGGAACGCAATATAAACTCACTGTGACATCGTCTAGCTATATTCATCATGAGAATAAAAAAAGCTTAAGCATTATATAGACAGAGCGTAGAATATCTGTCGCCATTTCAGAGCCAGTTGCTCCTGGCGAGGGCGCTTCTTCACTCTGAATTGGAAGATTTGCTGATCCTCGGTTCTTCCTGAGAAAGAATGGAACCTCCGATGCATTTTGCAACTTCCAGTATATACTGACATTTCAAATAAATATCATTCCTTCCTTCGCTCGTCCGACAGCTATCGGTGAGATTCGGTTAAACTTGGAGGTTGTATGGATCATTGAATTGTTAAAGGGACGCACTCTCTGGATCAGCTTTAAATAATATTGACTGGAGGTTACAGAGAACGTATGAAATCCAAACATCTTTATGAAAGGAAAGGAACGGCGTGGAAGGATGTTGATACAAACCATTTCAGTTTTTCATAATCGGTCTCTCTCTCAATAAGATGACCTTGTTGCAGGAAGTTAGTAAATTGGACAACTGTGGGTTCCTGTCAGGCTTTGTGTCTTAGATGCTGTGAAAGAGGAGAAAGGCTTACAGTGGTTTTGTCACCGTAACTCACCCTTGAAATGTCATTTATTGTTGAAATTTGATTGAATGTTTCACTTCACGCAATCAAACGTTGGCTCCTTTCCTTTCTTAGGATATAGAATTGAAATTTTGCTGTTCTAGGAAGTTGAATAATGCACGGTCCCCTAAGGAAATCAATTATTACATTACCATAAATTTACTGGAATTCAAAAAGATTTATTGCATAATTTTTCAAAGAATATTGCCTGTAGATTATTTTATTCCTATGCTTAATACATAGCCGGTAAATTGTGACATTGTTCGAGAAAGGACTGCATGACAAACACTTAATTGCCTTCATTCTGAGGAAATTGACATTTCAGTATAGCTATCGTACCAAAAGTGTTAATTGAAATGTCCTTCAAAGCTTTTTGCAGTGAACAGGAAACATGTCAATCACATTTCAACATATTAAAGTATCAATTAAAGTATCATAAAAAAATATCCATCATGATTCAAATTATACAAGCTAACATTTCTGCCTTCTTTTTCTGCAGTAACATTGTGCATATGCTCCCTGTCCATCTTCCTGGAAGACCTCAACTCTCCTCTTCTAAGAGTGAGTGTCTCCTAATCAGGAGTTTTGTAAAATTTGTCTCATTTTCTTTTTAAAAGATGCTCACAATTTTTATATATTGTCATGCAGAACGTTTATAACCTGAGCGCAAGATGCAATTAGTATAAAAGAAACAGTATTGCACCGGTTTATGGGGAAACTACTAAATCATGGTTCAATTTTTTCCTTTACCTTGCAAAGCTCCAGTCAATCCAAAAATGTACTGAATTGTAAGCCGATGGACGAGGAAACGAGTGGTAGAGAGACGAATAAATGGTTAACCCAGCATGGAAAGAACAAAAACTGTAAAAAGAACTGAGACTTATAGCAGTGAAGGCCGCTTCATTCTTTCCATGTGAACTGATAACAGTTTAGCAAAGCGGTAGAACTATTTTCTCTATAGTCAAACGTAAAACCGTCCACTGATGATCCATCGTCGTTTATTTATCATTAACTCGTACGATTTGTGATGGTAATTTCTAGAAATGAATGGCCAGTTTGAGGCTCACACTAATGATAAGCAAATGCTAGCAAGTAATATCATAAGCCCATTTCCCAGGCTTCCCCTCAACTATAATATTAAACAAGTACTCACGAAACGAAAACGTCACTCTATTGCTTTCACTGCAAAGGAAAGGAAGCAGAAGATCCATTCGGTGTAGACAATCACTCCACTCTCCCCTGGCCCGTATCTTTTCTGGATGAAAACCGCCTCCTAAAATGGAAAGATATCGAATTAATTAAAGAGGAACATGGTTCGTAGTTTAAGGATAAACCGTATATGATCCGTGCCTCGAACTCTTCAAAAGTTCGGCATAAAACAAAGCAAGTGGTGGCCTGTAAGCAAGGTCCAATGTGGCGCACAAGAGTTGCAAATCGTTATGAATGCGAAAAAAATATCCATTTGGTATAAACTGGATATGAATTACCTTGGTAAAGATTCAAATGAGAAAGAATAACTCAAAGAAACCGTTCATCCACTTAAAAGTTGAAAAATTAAGAATTAACAATATTTGATCTCCCGCTCAACAATTATCTCGATCCTGATTGGCTGATAGAAATACCACCGCTGTCAGTGCAGGCGCTGTATTCTTAAATTGTCATAAATTTTGTTCTTTGACGGATCACCGATTGAATACCTTTAAAATTCCTCTCCTCTTTTACGTCGACCGCGCATAATGGCGGATTTCTCGATTTCGGAAGAATAAGCAGACGATACGTTATGAAAATGGTTTTTTTGTGCGGTAAGACTCACGTAGTAGACAAAAAGTCATAATAAATACTAATCTTCATGTAATTTTAATCGTTAACGATGGACATCTTGTTCAATTTCAAAAATCTAATTTCAATTTTAGGATCCCAGCGGTAACAGTCTCGCGTCCAAACTCCATTACGCATATATCACTTTTCCATGCGACCTCGCCGTGATCACATCGCTCGCGTCACCAATTGTTAAAAATGGCTAAAATAAAGGTTTAAATGCATTGCAGAGGCTGTAAGCATCCCAACTCGAATTATGAATCCACCACGGAGTGTTCTGTTTACAGAAACCGCTTCGGATTCTTTAATATGAAGAGCAATGCAACAATATTTCGAGAGTCCATATGCTTGGTGCAACGTTAGCATTGGCTCAGTATGATCCGGGCTTGATATTGAAAATTAACATACGTCCCGACGTAATGGAATGTAGGTTTTCGTTCGTCGTCTCGTTTGGAAGCTATGAGTTGTCGAAAAACTCTAAGCAAATTTTGTAAACACTGTCGGAGAGCGTTCGAAAAATTTCCAGTGGGACTTACCTCAATGTTTTTCTTGAACCGGCTTTCCTCACTTAAACTACGCTCCGAAGACGAATCCACAATCCTTTGTAACTGCCGAATGGTACAAAAGCCTGCATGAGCTCCGGTAACTTAGCACTTAACACAGTAATTCGTTCACAGTCTTCGAGAATTTTCAGCCACCAAGTTGACAGGGAACGGAGACGCACTACGCAACTGGATTTCAGAGCCTCGTGAACGGAATAAGGACGGGATTGATTTCAATACTCTGCAAGTGAAATTTTCTCACTTCTGTTTAACAGCGCGGACGAACTTTGCTCGCAATGCATGCGTGCCGACTGACGCCGGAAAGGGAGCACCACTTCTCCCTCTATTGGCATTCCGTTTAGAATAATTTACTCATGTCAAAAAAAGACGATCTACCTTCAATTCTAAACCCTCTGTTTTAAGATTAAGACCAGGGCTGTTTCGTTTTTCCGAGAAGACGTATTGATCAGAATGTTCGTCATTTGCGAACAAGAATGAAAGGGAAAGGGGCGACGGCTTCGGGTAGCATATGAAAACAAGCAATAGTTTCCCAAGTAGTTGAATGAAGGGTAAAAAATGGATATAAAAAGTAATTTGCAGATGAATTTTATTGAAGCAATAGCGTCACATACATCATAAACGTTACAATTCATTCTAGCAATTGCATTAAAGCTAAGGTGCTCTTTCCCATTTCTAGAAGTGTGTCTGTCTGTCCGCAACCGGGAAGAAACCGTCCTGCCTGCGTTATCCTTATGCCTCTGAAATCGTTCGTTCTTCAAGTCCTCCTCCGAGGAATAACTCCTCGTATCTGGAAAGAAAGTAAAAAAGGAACGCAATATAAACTCACTGTGACATCGTCTAGCTATATTCATCATGAGAATAAAAAAAGCTTAAGCATTATATAGACAGAGCGTAGAATATCTGTCGCCATTTCAGAGCCAGTTGCTCCTGGCGAGGGCGCTTCTTCACTCTGAATTGGAAGATTTGCTGATCCTCGGTTCTTCCTGAGAAAGAATGGAACCTCCGATGCATTTTGCAACTTCCAGTATATACTGACATTTCAAATAAATATCATTCCTTCCTTCGCTCGTCCGACAGCTATCGGTGAGATTCGGTTAAACTTGGAGGTTGTATGGATCATTGAATTGTTAAAGGGACGCACTCTCTGGATCAGCTTTAAATAATATTGACTGGAGGTTACAGAGAACGTATGAAATCCAAACATCTTTATGAAAGGAAAGGAACGGCGTGGAAGGATGTTGATACAAACCATTTCAGTTTTTCATAATCGGTCTCTCTCTCAATAAGATGACCTTGTTGCAGGAAGTTAGTAAATTGGACAACTGTGGGTTCCTGTCAGGCTTTGTGTCTTAGATGCTGTGAAAGAGGAGAAAGGCTTACAGTGGTTTTGTCACCGTAACTCACCCTTGAAATGTCATTTATTGTTGAAATTTGATTGAATGTTTCACTTCACGCAATCAAACGTTGGCTCCTTTCCTTTCTTAGGATATAGAATTGAAATTTTGCTGTTCTAGGAAGTTGAATAATGCACGGTCCCCTAAGGAAATCAATTATTACATTACCATAAATTTACTGGAATTCAAACAGATTTATTGCATAATTTTTCAAAGAATATTGCCTGTAGATTATTTTATTCCTATGCTTAATACATAGCCGGTAAATTGTGACATTGTTCGAGAAAGGACTGCATGACAAACACTTAATTGCCTTCATTCTGAGGAAATTGACATTTCAGTATAGCTATCGTACCAAAAGTGTTAATTGAAATGTCCTTCAAAGCTTTTTGCAGTGAACAGGAAACATGTCAATCACATTTCAACATATTAAAGTATCAATTAAAGTATCATAAAAAAATATCCATCATGATTCAAATTATACAAGCTAACATTTCTGCCTTCTTTTTCTGCAGTAACATTGTGCATATGCTCCCTGTCCATCTTCCTGGAAGACCTCAACTCTCCTCTTCTAAGAGTGAGTGTCTCCTAATCAGGAGTTTTGTAAAATTTTTCTCATTTTCTTTTTAAAAGATTCTCACAATTTTTATATATTGTCATGCAGAACGTTTATAACACTGAGCGCAAGATGCAATTAGTTTAAAAGAAATAGTATTGCACCGGTTTATAGGGAAACTAGTAAATCATGGTTCAATTTTTTCCTTTACCTTGCAAAGCTCCAGTCAATCCAAAAATGTACTGAATTGTAAGCCGATGGACGAGGAAACGAGTGGTAGAGAGACGAATAAATGGTTAACCCAGCATGGAAAGAACAAAAACTGTAGAAAGAACTGAGACTTATAGCAGTGAAGGCCGCCTCATTCTTTCCATGTGAACTGATAACAGTTTAGCAAAGCGAGAGAACTATTTTCTCTATAGTCAAACGTAAAACCGTCCACTGATGATCCATCGTCGTTTATTTATCATTAACTCGTACGATTTGTGATGGTAATTTCTAGAAATGAATGGCCAGTTTGAGGCTCACACTAATTACAAGCAAATGCTAGCAAGTAATATCATAAGCCCATTTCCCAGGCTTCCCCTCAACTATATAATTTAACAAGTACTCACGAAACGAAAACGTCACTCTATTGCTTTCACTGCAAAGGAAAGGAAGCAGAAGATCCATTCGGTGTAGACAATCACTCCACTCTCCCCTGGCCCGTATCTTTTCTGGATGAAAACCGCATCCTAAAATGGAAAGATATCGAATTAATTAAAGAGGAACATGGTTCGTAGTTTAAGGATAAACCGTATATGATCCGTGCCTCGAACTCTTCAAAAGTTCGGCATAAAACAAAGCAAGTGGTGGCCTGTAAGCAAGGTTCAATGTGGCGCACAATAGTTGCAAATCGTTATGAATGCGAAAAAAATATCCATCGGGTATAAACTGGATATGAATTACCTTGGTAAAGATTCAAATGAGAAAGAATAACTGAAAGAAAACGTTCATCCACTTAAACGTTGAAAAATTAAGAATTAACAATATTTGATCTCCCGCTCAACAATTATCTCGATCCTGATTGGCTGATAGAAATACCACCGCTGTCAGTGCAGGCGCTGTATTCTTAAATTGTCATAAATTTTGTTCTTTGACGGATCACCGATTGAATACCTTTAAAATTCCTCTCCTCTTTTACGTCGACCGCGCATAATGGCGGATTTCTCGATTTCGGAAGAATAAGCAGACGATACGTTATGAAAATGGTTTTTTTGTGCGGTAAGACTCACGTAGTAGACAAAAAGTCATAATAAATACTAATCTTCATGTAATTTTAATCGTTAACGATGGACATCTTGTTCAATTTCAAAAATCTAATTTCAATTTTAGGATCCCAGCGGTAACAGTCTCGCGTCCCAACTCCATTACGCATATATCACTTTTCCATGCGACCTCGCCGTGATCACATCGCTCGCGTCACCAATTGTTTAAAATGGCTAAAATAAAGGTTTAAATGCATAGCAGAGGCTGTAAGCATCCCAACTCGAATTATGAATCCACCACGGAGTGTTCTGTTAACAGAAACCGCTTCGGATTCTTTAATATGAAGAGCAATGCAACAATATTTCGAGAGTCCATATGCTTGGTGCAACGTAAGCATCGGCTCAGTATGATCCGGGCTTGATATTGAAAATTAACATACGTCCCGACGTAATGGAATGTAGGTTTTCGTTCGTCGTCTCGTTTGGAAGCTATGAGTTGTCGAAAAACTCTAAGCAAATTTTGTAAACACGGTCGGAGAGCGTTCGAAAAATTTCCAATGGGACTTACCTCAATGTTTTTCTTGAACCGGCTTTCCTCACTTAAACTACGCTCCAAAGACGAATCCACAATCCTTTGTAACTGCCGAATGGTAGAAAAGCCTACATGAGCTCCGGTAACTTAGCACTTAACACAGTAATTCGTTCACAGTCTTCGAGAATTTTCAGCCACCAAGTTGACAGGGAACGGAGACGCACTACGCAACTGGATTTCAGAGCCTCGTGAACGGAATAAGGACGGGATTGATTTCAATACTTTGCAAGTGATATTTTCTCACTTCTGTTTAAAATCGCGGACGAACTTTGCTCGCAGTGCATGCGTGCCGACTGACGCCGGAAAGGGAGCACCACTTCTCCCTCTATTGGCATTCCGTTTAGAATAATTTACTCATGTCAAAAAAAGACGATCTACCTTCTATTCTAAACCCTCTGTTTTAAGATTAAGACCAGGGCTGTTTCGTTTTTCCGAGAAGACGTATTGATCAGAATGTTCGTCATTTGCGAACAAAAATGAAAGGGAAAGGGGCGACGGCTTCGGGTAGCATATGAAAACAAGCAATAGTTTCCCAAGTAGTTGAATGAAGGGTAAAAAATGCGAATAAAAAGTAATTTGCAGATGAATTTTATTGAAGCAATAGCGTCACATACATCATAAACGTTACAATTCATTCTAGCAATTGCATTAAAGCTAAGGTGCTCTTTCCCATTTCTAGAAGTGTGTCTGTCTGTCCGCAACCGGGAAGAAACCGTCCTGCCTGCGTTATCCTTATGCCTCTGAAATCGTTCGTTCTTCAAGTCCTCCTCCGAGGAATAACTCCTCGTATCTGGAAAGAAAGTAAAAAAGGAACGCAATATAAACTCACAGTGACATCGTCTAGCTATATTCATCATGAGAATAAAAAAAGCTTAAGCATTATATAGACAGAGCGTAGAATATCTGTCGCCATTTCAGAGCCAGTTGCTCCTGGCGAGGGCGCTTCTTCACTCTGAATTGGAAGATTTGCTGATCCTCGGTTCTTCCTGAGAAAGAATGGAACCTCCGATGCATTTTGCAACTTCCAGTATATACTGACATTTCAAATAAATATCATTCCTTCCTTCGCTCGTCCGACAGCTATCGGTGAGATTCGGTTAAACTTGGAGGTTGTATGGATCATTGAATTGTTAAAGGGACGCACTCTCTGGATCAGCTTTAAATAATATTGACTGGAGGTTACAGAGAACGTATGAAATCCAAACATCTTTATGAAAGGAAAGGAACGGCGTGGAAGGATGTTGATACAAACCATTTCAGTTTTTCATAATCGGTCTCTCTCTCAATAAGATGACCTTGTTGCAGGAAGTTAGTAAATTGGACAACTGTGGGTTCCTGTCAGGCTTTGTGTCTTAGATGCTGTGAAAGAGGAGAAAGGCTTACAGTGGTTTTGTCACCGTAACTCACCCTTGAAATGTCATTTATTGTTGAAATTTGATTGAATGTTTCACTTCACGCAATCAAACGTTGGCTCCTTTCCTTTCTTAGGATATAGAATTGAAATTTTGCTGTTCTAGGAAGTTGAATAATGCACGGTCCCCTAAGGAAATCAATTATTACATTACCATAAATTTACTGGAATTCAAACAGATTTATTGCATAATTTTTCAAAGAATATTGCCTGTAGATTATTTTATTCCTATGCTTAATACATAGCCGGTAAATTGTGACATTGTTCGAGAAAGGACTGCATGACAAACACTTAATTGCCTTCATTCTGAGGAAATTGACATTTCAGTATAGCTATCGTACCAAAAGTGTTAATTGAAATGTCCTTCAAAGCTTTTTGCAGTGAACAGGAAACATGTCAATCACATTTCAACATATTAAAGTATCAATTAAAGTATCATAAAAAAATATCCATCATGATTCAAATTATACAAGCTAACATTTCTGCCTTCTTTTTCTGCAGTAACATTGTGCATATGCTCCCTGTCCATCTTCCTGGAAGACCTCAACTCTCCTCTTCTAAGAGTGAGTGTCTCCTAATCAGGAGTTTTGTAAAATTTTTCTCATTTTCTTTTTAAAAGATTCTCACAATTTTTATATATTGTCATGCAGAACGTTTATAACACTGAGCGCAAGATGCAATTAGTTTAAAAGAAATAGTATTGCACCGGTTTATGGGGAAACTAGTAAATCATGGTTCAATTTTTTCCTTTACCTTGCAAAGCTCCAGTCAATCCAAAAATGTACTGAATTGTAAGCCGATGGACGAGGAAACGAGTGGTAGAGAGACGAATAAATGGTTAACCCAGCATGGAAAGAACAAAAACTGTAGAAAGAACTGAGACTTATAGCAGTGAAGGCCGCCTCATTCTTTCCATGTGAACTGATAACAGTTTAGCAAAGCGAGAGAACTATTTTCTCTATAGTCAAACGTAAAACCGTCCACTGATGATCCATCGTCGTTCATTTATCATTAACTCGTTCGATTTGTGATGGTAATTTCTAGAAATGAATGGCCAGTTTGAGGCTCACACTAATTACAAGCAAATGCTAGCAAGTAATATCATAAGCCCATTTCCCAGGCTTCCCCTCAACTATATAATTTAACAAGTACTCACGAAACGAAAACGTCACTCTATTGCTTTCACTGCAAAGGAAAGGAAGCAGAAGATCCATTCGGTGTAGACAATCACTCCACTCTCCCCTGGCCCGTATCTTTTCTGGATGAAAACCGCATCCTTAAATGAAAAGATATCGAATTAATTAAAGAGGAACATGGTTCGTAGTTTAAGGATAAACCGTATATGATCCGTGCCTCGAACTTTTCAAAAGTTCGGCATAAAACAAAGCAAGTGGTGGCCTGTAAGCAAGGTCCAATGTGGCGCACAAGAGTTGCAAATCGTTATGAATGCGAAAAAAATATCCATCGGGTATAAACTGGATATGAATTACCTTGGTAAAGATTCAAATGAGAAAGAATAACTCAAAGAAACCGTTCATCCACTTAAAAGTTGAAAAATTAAGAATTAACAATATTTGATCTCCCGCTCAACAATTATCTCGATCCTGATTGGCTGATAGAAATACCACCGCTGTCAGTGCAGGCGCTGTATTCTTAAATTGTCATAAATTTTGTTCTTTGACGGATCACCGATTGAATTCCTTTAAAATTCCTCTCCTCTTTTACGTCGACCGCGCATAATGGCGGTTTTCTCGATTTCGGAAGAATATGCAGACGATACGTTATGAAAATGGTTTTTTTGTGCGGTAAGACTCACGTAGTGGACAAAAAGTCATAATAAATACTAATCTTCATGTAATTTTAATCGTTAACGATGGACATCTTGTTCAATTTCAAAAATCTAATTTCAATTTTAGGATCCCAGCGGTAACAGTCTCGCGTCCAAACTCCATTACGCATATATCACTTTTCCATGCGACCTCGCCGTGATCACATCGCTCGCGTCACCAATTGTTAAAAATGGCTAAAATAAAGGTTTAAATGCATTGCAGAGGCTGTAAGCATCCCAACTCGAATTATGAATCCACCACGGAGTGTTCTGTTTACAGAAACCGCTTCGGATTCTTTAATATGAAGAGCAATGCAACAATATTTCGAGAGTCCATATGCTTGGTGCAACGTTAGCATTGGCTCAGTATGATCCGGGCTTGATATTGAAAATTAACATACGTCCCGACGTAATGGAATGTAGGTTTTCGTTCGTCGTCTCGTTTGGAAGCTATGAGTTGTCGAAAAACTCTAAGCAAATTTTGTAAACACGGTCGGAGAGCGTTCGAAAAATTTCCAATGGGACTTACCTCAATGTTTTTCTTGAACCGGCTTTCCTCACTTAAACTACGCTCCAAAGACGAATCCACAATCCTTTGTAACTGCCGAATGGTAGAAAAGCCTACATGAGCTCCGGTAACTTAGCACTTAACACAGTAATTCGTTCACAGTCTTCGAGAATTTTCAGCCACCAAGTTGACAGGGAACGGAGACGCACTACGCAACTGGATTTCAGAGCCTCGTGAACGGAATAAGGACGGGATTGATTTCAATACTTTGCAAGTGATATTTTCTCACTTCTGTTTAAAATCGCGGACGAACTTTGCTCGCAGTGCATGCGTGCCGACTGACGCCGGAAAGGGAGCACCACTTCTCCCTCTATTGGCATTCCGTTTAGAATAATTTACTCATGTCAAAAAAAGACGATCTACCTTCAATTCTAAACCCTCTGTTTTAAGATTAAGACCAGGGCTGTTTCGTTTTTCCGAGAAGACGTATTGATCAGAATGTTCGTCATTTGCGAACAAGAATGAAAGGGAAAGGGGCGACGGCTTCGGGTAGCATATGAAAACAAGCAATAGTTTCCCAAGTAGTTGAATGAAGGGTAAAAAATGCGAATAAAAAGTAATTTGCAGATGAATTTTATTGAAGCAATAGCGTCACATACATCATAAACGTTACAATTCATTCTAGCAATTGCATTAAAGCTAAGGTGCTCTTTCCCATTTCTAGAAGTGTGTCTGTCTGTCCGCAACCGGGAAGAAACCGTCCTGCCTGCGTTATCCTTATGCCTCTGAAATCGTTCGTTCTTCAAGTCCTCCTCCGAGGAATAACTCCTCGTATCTGGAAAGAAAGTAAAAAAGGAACGCAATATAAACTCACTGTGACATCGTCTAGCTATATTCATCATGAGAATAAAAAAAGCTTAAGCATTATATAGACAGAGCGTAGAATATCTGTCGCCATTTCAGAGCCAGTTGCTCCTGGCGAGGGCGCTTCTTCACTCTGAATTGGAAGATTTGCTGATCCTCGGTTCTTCCTGAGAAAGAATGGAACCTCCGATGCATTTTGCAACTTCCAGTATATACTGACATTTCAAATAAATATCATTCCTTCCTTCGCTCGTCCGACAGCTATCGGTGAGATTCGGTTAAACTTGGAGGTTGTATGGATCATTGAATTGTTAAAGGGACGCACTCTCTGGATCAGCTTTAAATAATATTGACTGGAGGTTACAGAGAACGTATGAAATCCAAACATCTTTATGAAAGGAAAGGAACGGCGTGGAAGGATGTTGATACAAACCATTTCAGTTTTTCATAATCGGTCTCTCTCTCAATAAGATGACCTTGTTGCAGGAAGTTAGTAAATTGGACAACTGTGGGTTCCTGTCAGGCTTTGTGTCTTAGATGCTGTGAAAGAGGAGAAAGGCTTACAGTGGTTTTGTCACCGTAACTCACCCTTGAAATGTCATTTATTGTTGAAATTTGATTGAATGTTTCACTTCACGCAATCAAACGTTGGCTCCTTTCCTTTCTTAGGATATAGAATTGAAATTTTGCTGTTCTAGGAAGTTGAATAATGCACGGTCCCCTAAGGAAATCAATTATTACATTACCATAAATTTACTGGAATTCAAACAGATTTATTGCATAATTTTTCAAAGAATATTGCCTGTAGATTATTTTATTCCTATGCTTAATACATAGCCGGTAAATTGTGACATTGTTCGAGAAAGGACTGCATGACAAACACTTAATTGCTTTCATTCTGAGGAAATTGACATTTCAGTATAGCTATCGTACCAAAAGTGTTAATTGAAATGTCCTTCAAAGCTTTTTGCAGTGAACAGGAAACATGTCAATCACATTTCAACATATTAAAGTATCAATTAAAGTATCATAAAAAAATATCCATCATGATTCAAATTATACAAGCTAACATTTCTGCCTTCTTTTTCTGCAGTAACATTGTGCATATGCTCCCTGTCCATCTTCCTGGAAGACCTCAACTCTCCTCTTCTAAGAGTGAGTGTCTCCTAATCAGGAGTTTTGTAAAATTTGTCTCATTTTCTTTTTAAAAGATGCTCACAATTTTTATATATTGTCATGCAGAACGTTTATAACCTGAGCGCAAAATGCAATTAGTATAAAAGAAACAGTATTGCACCGGTTTATAGGGAAACTACTAAATCATGGTTCAATTTTTTCCTTTACCTTGCAAAGCTCCAGTCAATCCAAAAATGTACTGAATTGCAAGCCGATGGACGAGGAAACGAGTGGTAGAGAGACGAATAAATGGTTAACCCAGCATGGAAAGAACAAAAACTGTAAAAAGAACTGAGACTTATAGCAGTGAAGGCCGCCTCATTCTTTCCATGTGAACTGATAACAGTTTAGCAAAGCGAGAGAACTATTTTCTCTATAGTCAAACGTAAAACCGTCCACTGATGATCCATCGTCGTTCATTTATCATTAACTCGTTCGATTTGTGATGGTAATTTCTAGAAATGAATGGCCAGTTTGAGGCTCACACTAATTACAAGCAAATGCTAGCAAGTAATATCATAAGCCCATTTCCCAGGCTTCCCCTCAACTATATAATTTAACAAGTACTCACGAAACGAAAACGTCACTCTATTGCTTTCACTGCAAAGGAAAGGAAGCAGAAGATCCATTCGGTGTAGACAATCACTCCACTCTCCCCTGGCCCGTATCTTTTCTGGATGAAAACCGCATCCTAAAATGGAAAGATATCGAATTAATTAAAGAGGAACATGGTTCGTAGTTTAAGGATAAACCGTATATGATCCGTGCCTCGAACTCTTCAAAAGTTCGGCATAAAACAAAGCAAGTGGTGGCCTGTAAGCAAGGTTCAATGTGGCGCACAATAGTTGCAAATCGTTATGAATGCGAAAAAAATATCCATCGGGTATAAACTGGATATGAATTACCTTGGTAAAGATTCAAATGAGAAAGAATAACTGAAAGAAAACGTTCATCCACTTAAACGTTGAAAAATTAAGAATTAACAATATTTGATCTCCCGCTCAACAATTATCTCGATCCTGATTGGCTGATAGAAATACCACCGCTGTCAGTGCAGGCGCTGTATTCTTAAATTGTCATAAATTTTGTTCTTTGACGGATCACCGATTGAATACCTTTAAAATTCCTCTCCTCTTTTACGTCGACCGCGCATAATGGCGGATTTCTCGATTTCGGAAGAATAAGCAGACGATACGTTATGAAAATGGTTTTTTTGTGCGGTAAGACTCACGTAGTAGACAAAAAGTCATAATAAATACTAATCTTCATGTAATTTTAATCGTTAACGATGGACATCTTGTTCAATTTCAAAAATCTAATTTCAATTTTAGGATCCCAGCGGTAACAGTCTCGCGTCCCAACTCCATTACGCATATATCACTTTTCCATGCGACCTCGCCGTGATCACATCGCTCGCGTCACCAATTGTTTAAAATGGCTAAAATAAAGGTTTAAATGCATAGCAGAGGCTGTAAGCATCCCAACTCGAATTATGAATCCACCACGGAGTGTTCTGTTAACAGAAACCGCTTCGGATTCTTTAATATGAAGAGCAATGCAACAATATTTCGAGAGTCCATATGCTTGGTGCAACGTAAGCATCGGCTCAGTATGATCCGGGCTTGATATTGAAAATTAACATACGTCCCGACGTAATGGAATGTAGGTTTTCGTTCGTCGTCTCGTTTGGAAGCTATGAGTTGTCGAAAAACTCTAAGCAAATTTTGTAAACACGGTCGGAGAGCGTTCGAAAAATTTCCAATGGGACTTACCTCAATGTTTTTCTTGAACCGGCTTTCCTCACTTAAACTACGCTCCAAAGACGAATCCACAATCCTTTGTAACTGCCGAATGGTAGAAAAGCCTACATGAGCTCCGGTAACTTAGCACTTAACACAGTAATTCGTTCACAGTCTTCGAGAATTTTCAGCCACCAAGTTGACAGGGAACGGAGACGCACTACGCAACTGGATTTCAGAGCCTCGTGAACGGAATAAGGACGGGATTGATTTCAATACTTTGCAAGTGATATTTTCGCACTTCTGTTTAAAATCGCGGACGAACTTTGCTCGCAGTGCATGCGTGCCGACTGACGCCGGAAAGGGAGCACCACTTCTCCCTCTATTGGCATTCCGTTTAGAATAATTTACTCATGTCAAAAAAAGACGATCTACCTTCTATTCTAAACCCTCTGTTTTAAGATTAAGACCAGGGCTGTTTCGTTTTTCCGAGAAGACGTATTGATCAGAATGTTCGTCATTTGCGAACAAAAATGAAAGGGAAAGGGGCGACGGCTTCGGGTAGCATATGAAAACAAGCAATAGTTTCCCAAGTAGTTGAATGAAGGGTAAAAAATGCGAATAAAAAGTAATTTGCAGATGAATTTTATTGAAGCAATAGCGTCACATACATCATAAACGTTACAATTCATTCTAGCAATTGCATTAAAGCTAAGGTGCTCTTTCCCATTTCTAGAAGTGTGTCTGTCTGTCCGCAACCGGGAAGAAACCGTCCTGCCTGCGTTATCCTTATGCCTCTGAAATCGTTCGTTCTTCAAGTCCTCCTCCGAGGAATAACTCCTCGTATCTGGAAAGAAAGTAAAAAAGGAACGCAATATAAACTCACAGTGACATCGTCTAGCTATATTCATCATGAGAATAAAAAAAGCTTAAGCATTATATAGACAGAGCGTAGAATATCTGTCGCCATTTCAGAGCCAGTTGCTCCTGGCGAGGGCGCTTCTTCACTCTGAATTGGAAGATTTGCTGATCCTCGGTTCTTCCTGAGAAAGAATGGAACCTCCGATGCATTTTGCAACTTCCAGTATATACTGACATTTCAAATAAATATCATTCCTTCCTTCGCTCGTCCGACAGCTATCGGTGAGATTCGGTTAAACTTGGAGGTTGTATGGATCATTGAATTGTTAAAGGGACGCACTGTCTGGATCAGCTTTAAATAATATTGACTGGAGGTTACAGAGAACGTATGAAATCCAAACATCTTTATGAAAGGAAAGGAACGGCGTGGAAGGATGTTGATACAAACCATTTCAGTTTTTCATAATCGGTCTCTCTCTCAATAAGATGACCTTGTTGCAGGAAGTTAGTAAATTGGACAACTGTGGGTTCCTGTCAGGCTTTGTGTCTTAGATGCTGTGAAAGAGGAGAAAGGCTTACAGTGGTTTTGTCACCGTAACTCACCCTTGAAATGTCATTTATTGTTGAAATTTGATTGAATGTTTCACTTCACGCAATCAAACGTTGGCTCCTTTCCTTTCTTAGGATATAGAATTGAAATTTTGCTGTTCTAGGAAGTTGAATAATGCACGGTCCCCTAAGGAAATCAATTATTACATTACCATAAATTTACTGGAATTCAAACAGATTTATTGCATAATTTTTCAAAGAATATTGCCTGTAGATTATTTTATTCCTATGCTTAATACATAGCCGGTAAATTGTGACATTGTTCGAGAAAGGACTGCATGACAAACACTTAATTGCCTTCATTCTGAGGAAATTGACATTTCAGTATAGCTATCGTACCAAAAGTGTTAATTGAAATGTCCTTCAAAGCTTTTTGCAGTGAACAGGAAACATGTCAATCACATTTCAACATATTAAAGTATCAATTAAAGTATCATAAAAAAATATCCATCATGATTCAAATTATACAAGCTAACATTTCTGCCTTCTTTTTCTGCAGTAACATTGTGCATATGCTCCCTGTCCATCTTCCTGGAAGACCTCAACTCTCCTCTTCTAAGAGTGAGTGTCTCCTAATCAGGAGTTTTGTAAAATTTTTCTCATTTTCTTTTTAAAAGATTCTCACAATTTTTATATATTGTCATGCAGAACGTTTATAACACTGAGCGCAAGATGCAATTAGTTTAAAAGAATTAGTATTGCACCGGTTTATAGGGAAACTAGTAAATCATGGTTCAATTTTTTCCTTTACCTTGCAAAGCTCCAGTCAATCCAAAAATGTACTGAATTGTAAGCCGATGGACGAGGAAACGAGTGGTAGAGAGACGAATAAATGGTTAACCCAGCATGGAAAGAACAAAAACTGTAGAAAGAACTGAGACTTATAGCAGTGAAGGCCGCCTCATTCTTTCCATGTGAACTGATAACAGTTTAGCAAAGCGAGAGAACTATTTTCTCTATAGTCAAACGTAAAACCGTCCACTGATGATCCATCGTCGTTTATTTATCATTAACTCGTACGATTTGTGATGGTAATTTCTAGAAATGAATGGCCAGTTTGAGGCTCACACTAATTACAAGCAAATGCTAGCAAGTAATATCATAAGCCCATTTCCCAGGCTTCCCCTCAACTATATAATTTAACAAGTACTCACGAAACGAAAACGTCACTCTATTGCTTTCACTGCAAAGGAAAGGAAGCAGAAGATCCATTCGGTGTAGACAATCACTCCACTCTCCCCTGGCCCGTATCTTTTCTGGATGAAAACCGCATCCTTAAATGAAAAGATATCGAATTAATTAAAGAGGAACATGGTTCGTAGTTTAAGGATAAACCGTATATGATCCGTGCCTCGAACTTTTCAAAAGTTCGGCATAAAACAAAGCAAGTGGTGGCCTGTAAGCAAGGTCCAATGTGGCGCACAAGAGTTGCAAATCGTTATGAATGCGAAAAAAATATCCATCGGGTATAAACTGGATATGAATTACCTTGGTAAAGATTCAAATGAGAAAGAATAACTCAAAGAAACCGTTCATCCACTTAAAAGTTGAAAAATTAAGAATTAACAATATTTGATCTCCCGCTCAACAATTATCTCGATCCTGATTGGCTGATAGAAATACCACCGCTGTCAGTGCAGGCGCTGTATTCTTAAATTGTCATAAATTTTGTTCTTTGACGGATCACCGATTGAATTCCTTTAAAATTCCTCTCCTCTTTTACGTCGACCGCGCATAATGGCGGTTTTCTCGATTTCGGAAGAATATGCAGACGATACGTTATGAAAATGGTTTTTTTGTGCGGTAAGACTCACGTAGTGGACAAAAAGTCATAATAAATACTAATCTTCATGTAATTTTAATCGTTAACGATGGACATCTTGTTCAATTTCAAAAATCTAATTTCAATTTTAGAATCCCAGCGGTAACAGTCTCGCGTCCAAACTCCATTACGCATATATCACTTTTCCATGCGACCTCGCCGTGATCACATCGCTCGCGTCACCAATTGTTAAAAATGGCTAAAATAAAGGTTTAAATGCATTGCAGAGGCTGTAAGCATCCCAACTCGAATTATGAATCCACCACGGAGTGTTCTGTTTACAGAAACCGCTTCGGATTCTTTAATATGAAGAGCAATGCAACAATATTTCGAGAGTCCATATGCTTGGTGCAACGTTAGCATTGGCTCAGTATGATCCGGGCTTGATATTGAAAATTAACATACGTCCCGACGTAATGGAATGTAGGTTTTCGTTCGTCGTCTCGTTTGGAAGCTATGAGTTGTCGAAAAACTCTAAGCAAATTTTGTAAACACGGTCGGAGAGCGTTCGAAAAATTTCCAATGGGACTTACCTCAATGTTTTTCTTGAACCGGCTTTCCTCACTTAAACTACGCTCCAAAGACGAATCCACAATCCTTTGTAACTGCCGAATGGTAGAAAAGCCTACATGAGCTCCGGTAACTTAGCACTTAACACAGTAATTCGTTCACAGTCTTCGAGAATTTTCAGCCACCAAGTTGACAGGGAACGGAGACGCACTACGCAACTGGATTTCAGAGCCTCGTGAACGGAATAAGGACGGGATTGATTTCAATACTTTGCAAGTGATATTTTCTCACTTCTGTTTAAAATCGCGGACGAACTTTGCTCGCAGTGCATGCGTGCCGACTGACGCCGGAAAGGGAGCACCACTTCTCCCTCTATTGGCATTCCGTTTAGAATAATTTACTCATGTCAAAAAAAGACGATCTACCTTCAATTCTAAACCCTCTGTTTTAAGATTAAGACCAGGGCTGTTTCGTTTTTCCGAGAAGACGTATTGATCAGAATGTTCGTCATTTGCGAACAAGAATGAAAGGGAAAGGGGCGACGGCTTCGGGTAGCATATGAAAACAAGCAATAGTTTCCCAAGTAGTTGAATGAAGGGTAAAAAATGGATATAAAAAGTAATTTGCAGATGAATTTTATTGAAGCAATAGCGTCACATACATCATAAACGTTACAATTCATTCTAGCAATTGCATTAAAGCTAAGGTGCTCTTTCCCATTTCTAGAAGTGTGTCTGTCTGTCCGCAACCGGGAAGAAACCGTCCTGCCTGCGTTATCCTTATGCCTCTGAAATCGTTCGTTCTTCAAGTCCTCCTCCGAGGAATAACTCCTCGTATCTGGAAAGAAAGTAAAAAAGGAACGCAATATAAACTCACAGTGACATCGTCTAGCTATATTCATCATGAGAATAAAAAAAGCTTAAGCATTATATAGACAGAGCGTAGAATATCTGTCGCCATTTCAGAGCCAGTTGCTCCTGGCGAGGGCGCTTCTTCACTCTGAATTGGAAGATTTGCTGATCCTCGGTTCTTCCTGAGAAAGAATGGAACCTCCGATGCATTTTGCAACTTCCAGTATATACTGACATTTCAAATAAATATCATTCCTTCCTTCGCTCGTCCGACAGCTATCGGTGAGATTCGGTTATACTTGGAGGTTGTATGGATCATTGAATTGTTAAAGGGACGCACTCTCTGGATCAGCTTTAAATAATATTGACTGGAGGTTACAGAGAACGTATGAAATCCAAACATCTTTATGAAAGGAAAGGAACGGCGTGGAAGGATGTTGATACAAACCATTTCAGTTTTTCATAATCGGTCTCTCTCTCAATAAGATGACCTTGTTGCAGGAAGTTAGTAAATTGGACAACTGTGGGTTCCTGTCAGGCTTTGTGTCTTAGATGCTGTGAAAGAGGAGAAAGGCTTACAGTGGTTTTGTCACCGTAACTCACCCTTGAAATGTCATTTATTGTTGAAATTTGATTGAATGTTTCACTTCACGCAATCAAACGTTGGCTCCTTTCCTTTCTTAGGATATAGAATTGAAATTTTGCTGTTCTAGGAAGTTGAATAATGCACGGTCCCCTAAGGAAATCAATTATTACATTACCATAAATTTACTGGAATTCAAACAGATTTATTGCATAATTTTTCAAAGAATATTGCCTGTAGATTATTTTATTCCTATGCTTAATACATAGCCGGTAAATTGTGACATTGTTCGAGAAAGGACTGCATGACAAACACTTAATTGCCTTCATTCTGAGGAAATTGACATTTCAGTATAGCTATCGTACCAAAAGTGTTAATTGAAATGTCCTTCAAAGCTTTTTGCAGTGAACAGGAAACATGTCAATCACATTTCAACATATTAAAGTATCAATTAAAGTATCATAAAAAAATATCCATCATGATTCAAATTATACAAGCTAACATTTCTGCCTTCTTTTTCTGCAGTAACATTGTGCATATGCTCCCTGTCCATCTTCCTGGAAGACCTCAACTCTCCTCTTCTAAGAGTGAGTGTCTCCTAATCAGGAGTTTTGTAAAATTTTTCTCATTTTCTTTTTAAAAGATTCTCACAATTTTTATATATTGTCATGCAGAACGTTTATAACACTGAGCGCAAGATGCAATTAGTTTAAAAGAAATAGTATTGCACCGGTTTATAGGGAAACTAGTAAATCATGGTTCAATTTTTTCCTTTACCTTGCAAAGCTCCAGTCAATCCAAAAATGTACTGAATTGTAAGCCGATGGACGAGGAAACGAGTGGTAGAGAGACGAATAAATGGTTAACCCAGCATGGAAAGAACAAAAACTGTAGAAAGAACTGAGACTTATAGCAGTGAAGGCCGCCTCATTCTTTCCATGTGAACTGATAACAGTTTAGCAAAGCGAGAGAACTATTTTCTCTATAGTCAAACGTAAAACCGTCCACTGATGATCCATCGTCGTTCATTTATCATTAACTCGTTCGATTTGTGATGGTAATTTCTAGAAATGAATGGCCAGTTTGAGGCTCACACTAATTACAAGCAAATGCTAGCAAGTAATATCATAAGCCCATTTCCCAGGCTTCCCCTCAACTATATAATTTAACAAGTACTCACGAAACGAAAACGTCACTCTATTGCTTTCACTGCAAAGGAAAGGAAGCAGAAGATCCATTCGGTGTAGACAATCACTCCACTCTCCCCTGGCCCGTATCTTTTCTGGATGAAAACCGCATCCTAAAATGGAAAGATATCGAATTAATTAAAGAGGAACATGGTTCGTAGTTTAAGGATAAACCGTATATGATCCGTGCCTCGAACTCTTCAAAAGTTCGGCATAAAACAAAGCAAGTGGTGGCCTGTAAGCAAGGTTCAATGTGGCGCACAATAGTTGCAAATCGTTATGAATGCGAAAAAAATATCCATCGGGTATAAACTGGATATGAATTACCTTGGTAAAGATTCAAATGAGAAAGAATAACTGAAAGAAAACGTTCATCCACTTAAACGTTGAAAAATTAAGAATTAACAATATTTGATCTCCCGCTCAACAATTATCTCGATCCTGATTGGCTGATAGAAATACCACCGCTGTCAGTGCAGGCGCTGTATTCTTAAATTGTCATAAATTTTGTTCTTTGACGGATCACCGATTGAATACCTTTAAAATTCCTCTCCTCTTTTACGTCGACCGCGCATAATGGCGGATTTCTCGATTTCGGAAGAATAAGCAGACGATACGTTATGAAAATGGTTTTTTTGTGCGGTAAGACTCACATAGTAGACAAAAAGTCATAATAAATACTAATCTTCATGTAATTTTAATCGTTAACGATGGACATCTTGTTCAATTTCAAAAATCTAATTTCAATTTTAGGATCCCAGCGGTAACAGTCTCGCGTCCCAACTCCATTACGCATATATCACTTTTCCATGCGACCTCGCCGTGATCACATCGCTCGCGTCACCAATTGTTAAAAATGGCTAAAATAAAGGTTTAAATGCATAGCAGAGGCTGTAAGCATCCCAACTCGAATTATGAATCCACCACGGAGTGTTCTGTTAACAGAAACCGCTTCGGATTCTTTAATATGAAGAGCAATGCAACAATATTTCGAGAGTCCATATGCTTGGTGCAACGTAAGCATCGGCTCAGTATGATCCGGGCTTGATATTGAAAATTAACATACGTCCCGACGTAATGGAATGTAGGTTTTCGTTCGTCGTCTCGTTTGGAAGCTATGAGTTGTCGAAAAACTCTAAGCAAATTTTGTAAACACGGTCGGAGAGCGTTCGAAAAATTTCCAATGGGACTTACCTCAATGTTTTTCTTGAACCGGCTTTCCTCACTTAAACTACGCTCCAAAGACGAATCCACAATCCTTTGTAACTGCCGAATGGTAGAAAAGCCTACATGAGCTCCGGTAACTTAGCACTTAACACAGTAATTCGTTCACAGTCTTCGAGAATTTTCAGCCACCAAGTTGACAGGGAACGGAGACGCACTACGCAACTGGATTTCAGAGCCTCGTGAACGGAATAAGGACGGGATTGATTTCAATACTTTGCAAGTGATATTTTCGCACTTCTGTTTAAAATCGCGGACGAACTATGCTCGCAGTGCATTCGTGCCGACTGACGCCGGAAAGGGAGCACCACTTCTCCCTCTATTGGCATTCCGTTTAGAATAATTTACTCATGTCAAAAAAAGACGATCTACCTTCTATTCTAAACCCTCTGTTTTAAGATTAAGACCAGGGCTGTTTCGTTTTTCCGAGAAGACGTATTGATCAGAATGTTCGTCATTTGCGAACAAAAATGAAAGGGAAAGGGGCGACGGCTTCGGGTAGCATATGAAAACAAGCAATAGTTTCCCAAGTAGTTGAATGAAGGGTAAAAAATGCGAATAAAAAGTAATTTGCAGATGAATTTTATTGAAGCAATAGCGTCACATACATCATAAACGTTACAATTCATTCTAGCAATTGCATTAAAGCTAAGGTGCTCTTTCCCATTTCTAGAAGTGTGTCTGTCTGTCCGCAACCGGGAAGAAACCGTCCTGCCTGCGTTATCCTTATGCCTCTGAAATCGTTCGTTCTTCAAGTCCTCCTCCGAGGAATAACTCCTCGTATCTGGAAAGAAAGTAAAAAAGGAACGCAATATAAACTCACTGTGACATCGTCTAGCTATATTCATCATGAGAATAAAAAAAGCTTAAGCATTATATAGACAGAGCGTAGAATATCTGTCGCCATTTCAGAGCCAGTTGCTCCTGGCGAGGGCGCTTCTTCACTCTGAATTGGAAGATTTGCTGATCCTCGGTTCTTCCTGAGAAAGAATGGAACCTCCGATGCATTTTGCAACTTCCAGTATATACTGACATTTCAAATAAATATCATTCCTTCCTTCGCTCGTCCGACAGCTATCGGTGAGATTCGGTTAAACTTGGAGGTTGTATGGATCATTGAATTGTTAAAGGGACGCACTCTCTGGATCAGCTTTAAATAATATTGACTGGAGGTTACAGAGAACGTATGAAATCCAAACATCTTTATGAAAGGAAAGGAACGGCGTGGAAGGATGTTGATACAAACCATTTCAGTTTTTCATAATCGGTCTCTCTCTCAATAAGATGACCTTGTTGCAGGAAGTTAGTAAATTGGACAACTGTGGGTTCCTGTCAGGCTTTGTGTCTTAGATGCTGTGAAAGAGGAGAAAGGCTTACAGTGGTTTTGTCACCGTAACTCACCCTTGAAATGTCATTTATTGTTGAAATTTGATTGAATGTTTCACTTCACGCAATCAAACGTTGGCTCCTTTCCTTTCTTAGGATATAGAATTGAAATTTTGCTGTTCTAGGAAGTTGAATAATGCACGGTCCCCTAAGGAAATCAATTATTACATTACCATAAATTTACTGGAATTCAAACAGATTTATTGCATAATTTTTCAAAGAATATTGCCTGTAGATTATTTTATTCCTATGCTTAATACATAGCCGGTAAATTGTGACATTGTTCGAGAAAGGACTGCATGACAAACACTTAATTGCCTTCATTCTGAGGAAATTGACATTTCAGTATAGCTATCGTACCAAAAGTGTTAATTGAAATGTCCTTCAAAGCTTTTTGCAGTGAACAGGAAACATGTCAATCACATTTCAACATATTAAAGTATCAATTAAAGTATCATAAAAAAATATCCATCATGATTCAAATTATACAAGCTAACATTTCTGCCTTCTTTTTCTGCAGTAACATTGTGCATATGCTCCCTGTCCATCTTCCTGGAAGACCTCAACTCTCCTCTTCTAAGAGTGAGTGTCTCCTAATCAGGAGTTTTGTAAAATTTTTCTCATTTTCTTTTTAAAAGATTCTCACAATTTTTATATATTGTCATGCAGAACGTTTATAACACTGAGCGCAAGATGCAATTAGTTTAAAAGAAATAGTATTGCACCGGTTTATAGGGAAACTAGTAAATCATGGTTCAATTTTTTCCTTTACCTTGCAAAGCTCCAGTCAATCCAAAAATGTACTGAATTGTAAGCCGATGGACGAGGAAACGAGTGGTAGAGAGACGAATAAATGGTTAACCCAGCATGGAAAGAACAAAAACTGTAGAAAGAACTGAGACTTATAGCAGTGAAGGCCGCCTCATTCTTTCCATGTAAACTGATAACAGTTTAGCAAAGCGAGAGAACTATTTTCTCTATAGTCAAACGTAAAACCGTCCACTGATGATCCATCGTCGTTCATTTATCATTAACTCGTTCGATTTGTGATGGTAATTTCTAGAAATGAATGGCCAGTTTGAGGCTCACACTAATTACAAGCAAATGCTAGCAAGTAATATCATAAGCCCATTTCCCAGGCTTCCCCTCAACTATATAATTTAACAAGTACTCACGAAACGAAAACGTCACTCTATTGCTTTCACTGCAAAGGAAAGGAAGCAGAAGATCCATTCGGTGTAGACAATCACTCCACTCTCCCCTGGCCCGTATCTTTTCTGGATGAAAACCGCATCCTTAAATGAAAAGATATCGAATTAATTAAAGAGGAACATGGTTCGTAGTTTAAGGATAAACCGTATATGATCCGTGCCTCGAACTTTTCAAAAGTTCGGCATAAAACAAAGCAAGTGGTGGCCTGTAAGCAAGGTCCAATGTGGCGCACAAGAGTTGCAAATCGTTATGAATGCGAAAAAAATATCCATCGGGTATAAACTGGATATGAATTACCTTGGTAAAGATTCAAATGAGAAAGAATAACTCAAAGAAACCGTTCATCCACTTAAAAGTTGAAAAATTAAGAATTAACAATATTTGATCTCCCGCTCAACAATTATCTCGATCCTGATTGGCTGATAGAAATACCACCGCTGTCAGTGCAGGCGCTGTATTCTTAAATTGTCATAAATTTTGTTCTTTGACGGATCACCGATTGAATTCCTTTAAAATTCCTCTCCTCTTTTACGTCGACCGCGCATAATGGCGGTTTTCTCGATTTCGGAAGAATATGCAGACGATACGTTATGAAAATGGTTTTTTTGTGCGGTAAGACTCACGTAGTGGACAAAAAGTCATAATAAATACTAATCTTCATGTAATTTTAATCGTTAACGATGGACATCTTGTTCAATTTCAAAAATCTAATTTCAATTTTAGAATCCCAGCGGTAACAGTCTCGCGTCCAAACTCCATTACGCATATATCACTTTTCCATGCGACCTCGCCGTGATCACATCGCTCGCGTCACCAATTGTTAAAAATGGCTAAAATAAAGGTTTAAATGCATTGCAGAGGCTGTAAGCATCCCAACTCGAATTATGAATCCACCACGGAGTGTTCTGTTTACAGAAACCGCTTCGGATTCTTTAATATGAAGAGCAATGCAACAATATTTCGAGAGTCCATATGCTTGGTGCAACGTTAGCATTGGCTCAGTATGATCCGGGCTTGATATTGAAAATTAACATACGTCCCGACGTAATGGAATGTAGGTTTTCGTTCGTCGTCTCGTTTGGAAGCTATGAGTTGTCGAAAAACTCTAAGCAAATTTTGTAAACACGGTCGGAGAGCGTTCGAAAAATTTCCAATGGGACTTACCTCAATGTTTTTCTTGAACCGGCTTTCCTCACTTAAACTACGCTCCAAAGACGAATCCACAATCCTTTGTAACTGCCGAATGGTAGAAAAGCCTACATGAGCTCCGGTAACTTAGCACTTAACACAGTAATTCGTTCACAGTCTTCGAGAATTTTCAGCCACCAAGTTGACAGGGAACGGAGACGCACTACGCAACTGGATTTCAGAGCCTCGTGAACGGAATAAGGACGGGATTGATTTCAATACTTTGCAAGTGATATTTTCTCACTTCTGTTTAAAATCGCGGACGAACTTTGCTCGCAGTGCATGCGTGCCGACTGACGCCGGAAAGGGAGCACCACTTCTCCCTCTATTGGCATTCCGTTTAGAATAATTTACTCATGTCAAAAAAAGACGATCTACCTTCTATTCTAAACCCTCTGTTTTAAGATTAAGACCAGGGCTGTTTCGTTTTTCCGAGAAGACGTATTGATCAGAATGTTCGTCATTTGCGAACAAGAATGAAAGGGAAAGGGGCGACGGCTTCGGGTAGCATATGAAAACAAGCAATAGTTTCCCAAGTAGTTGAATGAAGGGTAAAAAATGGATATAAAAAGTAATTTGCAGATGAATTTTATTGAAGCAATAGCGTCACATACATCATAAACGTTACAATTCATTCTAGCAATTGCATTAAAGCTAAGGTGCTCTTTCCCATTTCTAGAAGTGTGTCTGTCTGTCCGCAACCGGGAAGAAACCGTCCTGCCTGCGTTATCCTTATGCCTCTGAAATCGTTCGTTCTTCAAGTCCTCCTCCGAGGAATAACTCCTCGTCTCTGGAAAGAAAGTAAAAAAGGAACGCAATATAAACTCACTGTGACATCGTCTAGCTATATTCATCATGAGAATAAAAAAAGCTTAAGCATTATATAGACAGAGCGTAGAATATCTGTCGCCATTTCAGAGCCAGTTGCTCCTGGCGAGGGCGCTTCTTCACTCTGAATTGGAAGATTTGCTGATCCTCGGTTCTTCCTGAGAAAGAATGGAACCTCCGATGCATTTTGCAACTTCCAGTATATACTGACATTTCAAATAAATATCATTCCTTCCTTCGCTCGTCCGACAGCTATCGGTGAGATTCGGTTAAACTTGGAGGTTGTATGGATCATTGAATTGTTAAAGGGACGCACTCTCTGGATCAGCTTTAAATAATATTGACTGGAGGTTACAGAGAACGTATGAAATCCAAACATCTTTATGAAAGGAAAGGAACGGCGTGGAAGGATGTTGATACAAACCATTTCAGTTTTTCATAATCGGTCTCTCTCTCAATAAGATGACCTTGTTGCAGGAAGTTAGTAAATTGGACAACTGTGGGTTCCTGTCAGGCTTTGTGTCTTAGATGCTGTGAAAGAGGAGAAAGGCTTACAGTGGTTTTGTCACCGTAACTCACCCTTGAAATGTCATTTATTGTTGAAATTTGATTGAATGTTTCACTTCACGCAATCAAACGTTGGCTCCTTTCCTTTCTTAGGATATAGAATTGAAATTTTGCTGTTCTAGGAAGTTGAATAATGCACGGTCCCCTAAGGAAATCAATTATTACATTACCATAAATTTACTGGAATTCAAAAAGATTTATTGCATAATTTTTCAAAGAATATTGCCTGTAGATTATTTTATTCCTATGCTTAATACATAGCCGGTAAATTGTGACATTGTTCGAGAAAGGACTGCATGACAAACACTTAATTGCCTTCATTCTGAGGAAATTGACATTTCAGTATAGCTATCGTACCAAAAGTGTTAATTGAAATGTCCTTCAAAGCTTTTTGCAGTGAACAGGAAACATGTCAATCACATTTCAACATATTAAAGTATCAATTAAAGTATCATAAAAAAATATCCATCATGATTCAAATTATACAAGCTAACATTTCTGCCTTCTTTTTCTGCAGTAACATTGTGCATATGCTCCCTGTCCATCTTCCTGGAAGATCTCAACTCTCCTCTTCTAAGAGTGAGTGTCTCCTAATCAGGAGTTTTGTAAAATTTGTCTCATTTTCTTTTTAAAAGATGCTCACAATTTTTATATATTGTCATGCAGAACGTTTATAACCTGAGCGCAAGATGCAATTAGTATAAAAGAAACAGTATTGCACCGGTTTATGGGAAAACTACTAAATCATGGTTCAATTTTTTCCTTTACCTTGCAAAGCTCCAGTCAATCCAAAAATGTACTGAATTGCAAGCCGATGGACGAGGAAACGAGTGGTAGAGAGACGAATAAATGGTTAACCCAGCATGGAAAGAACAAAAACTGTAAAAAGAACTGAGACTCATAGCAGTGAAGGCCGCTTCATTCTTTCCATGTGAACCGATAACAGTTTAGCAAAGCTAGAGAACTATTTTTTCTATAGTCAAACGTAAAACCGTCCACTGATGATCCATCGTCGTTTATTTATCATTAACTCGTACGATTTGTGATGGTAATTTCTAGAAATGAATGGCCAGTTTGAGGCTCACACTAATTATAAGCAAATGCTAGCAAGTAATATCATAAGCCCATTTCCCAGGCTTCCCCTCAACTATATAATTTAACAAGTACTCACGAAACGAAAACGTCACTCTATTGCTTTCACTGCAAAGGAAAGGAAGCAGAAGATCCATTCGGTGTAGACAATCACTCCACTCTCCCCTGGCCCGTATCTTTTCTGGATGAAAACCGCCTCCTAAAATGGAAAGATATCGAATTAATTAAAGAGGAACATGGTTCGTAGTTTAAGGATAAACCGTATATGATCCGTGCCTCGAACTTTTCAAAAGTTCGGCATAAAACAAAGCAAGTGGTGGCCTGTAAGCAAGGTCCAATGTGGCGCACAAGAGTTGCAAATCGTTATGAATGCGAAAAAAATATCCATCGGGTATAAACTGGATATGAATTACCTTGGTAAAGATTCAAATGAGAAAGAATAACTCAAAGAAACCGTTCATCCACTTAAAAGTTGAAAAATTAAGAATTAACAATATTTGATCTCCCGCTCAACAATTATCTCGATCCTGATTGGCTGATAGAAATACCACCGCTGTCAGTGCAGGCGCTGTATTCTTAAATTGTCATAAATTTTGTTCTTTGACGGATCACCGATTGAATTCCTTTAAAATTCCTCTCCTCTTTTACGTCGACCGCGCATAATGGCGGTTTTCTCGATTTCGGAAGAATATGCAGACGATACGTTATGAAAATGGTTTTTTTGTGCGGTAAGACTCACGTAGTGGACAAAAAGTCATAATAAATACTAATCTTCATGTAATTTTAATCGTTAACGATGGACATCTTGTTCAATTTCAAAAATCTAATTTCAATTTTAGAATCCCAGCGGTAACAGTCTCGCGTCCAAACTCCATTACGCATATATCACTTTTCCATGCGACCTCGCCGTGATCACATCGCTCGCGTCACCAATTGTTAAAAATGGCTAAAATAAAGGTTTAAAT
Organism: Pantala flavescens; assembly: GCA_020796165.1. NCBI lineage: Eukaryota > Metazoa > Arthropoda > Insecta > Odonata > Libellulidae > Pantala > Pantala flavescens. The sequence goes on along the minus strand of CM036884.1, from coordinate 8,041,808 downwards.
GCATTGCAGAGGCTGTAAGCATCCCAACTCGAATTATGAATCCACCACGGAGTGTTCTGTTTACAGAAACCGCTTCGGATTCTTTAATATGAAGAGCAATGCAACAATATTTCGAGAGTCCATATGCTTGGTGCAACGTTAGCATTGGCTCAGTATGATCCGGGCTTGATATTGAAAATTAACATACGTCCCGACGTAATGGAATGTAGGTTTTCGTTCGTCGTCTCGTTTGGAAGCTATGAGTTGTCGAAAAACTCTAAGCAAATTTTGTAAACACGGTCGGAGAGCGTTCGAAAAATTTCCAATGGGACTTACCTCAATGTTTTTCTTGAACCGGCTTTCCTCACTTAAACTACGCTCCAAAGACGAATCCACAATCCTTTGTAACTGCCGAATGGTAGAAAAGCCTACATGAGCTCCGGTAACTTAGCACTTAACACAGTAATTCGTTCACAGTCTTCGAGAATTTTCAGCCACCAAGTTGACAGGGAACGGAGACGCACTACGCAACTGGATTTCAGAGCCTCGTGAACGGAATAAGGACGGGATTGATTTCAATACTTTGCAAGTGATATTTTCTCACTTCTGTTTAAAATCGCGGACGAACTTTGCTCGCAGTGCATGCGTGCCGACTGACGCCGGAAAGGGAGCACCACTTCTCCCTCTATTGGCATTCCGTTTAGAATAATTTACTCATGTCAAAAAAAGACGATCTACCTTCTATTCTAAACCCTCTGTTTTAAGATTAAGACCAGGGCTGTTTCGTTTTTCCGAGAAGACGTATTGATCAGAATGTTCGTCATTTGCGAACAAGAATGAAAGGGAAAGGGGCGACGGCTTCGGGTAGCATATGAAAACAAGCAATAGTTTCCCAAGTAGTTGAATGAAGGGTAAAAAATGCGAATAAAAAGTAATTTGCAGATGAATTTTATTGAAGCAATAGCGTCACATACATCATAAACGTTACAATTCATTCTAGCAATTGCATTAAAGCTAAGGTGCTCTTTCCCATTTCTAGAAGTGTGTCTGTCTGTCCGCAACCGGGAAGAAACCGTCCTGCCTGCGTTATCCTTATGCCTCTGAAATCGTTCGTTCTTCAAGTCCTCCTCCGAGGAATAACTCCTCGTCTCTGGAAAGAAAGTAAAAAAGGAACGCAATATAAACTCACTGTGACATCGTCTAGCTATATTCATCATGAGAATAAAAAAAGCTTAAGCATTATATAGACAGAGCGTAGAATATCTGTCGCCATTTCAGAGCCAGTTGCTCCTGGCGAGGGCGCTTCTTCACTCTGAATTGGAAGATTTGCTGATCCTCGGTTCTTCCTGAGAAAGAATGGAACCTCCGATGCATTTTGCAACTTCCAGTATATACTGACATTTCAAATAAATATCATTCCTTCCTTCGCTCGTCCGACAGCTATCGGTGAGATTCGGTTAAACTTGGAGGTTGTATGGATCATTGAATTGTTAAAGGGACGCACTCTCTGGATCAGCTTTAAATAATATTGACTGGAGGTTACAGAGAACGTATGAAATCCAAACATCTTTATGAAAGGAAAGGAACGGCGTGGAAGGATGTTGATACAAACCATTTCAGTTTTTCATAATCGGTCTCTCTCTCAATAAGATGACCTTGTTGCAGGAAGTTAGTAAATTGGACAACTGTGGGTTCCTGTCAGGCTTTGTGTCTTAGATGCTGTGAAAGAGGAGAAAGGCTTACAGTGGTTTTGTCACCGTAACTCACCCTTGAAATGTCATTTATTGTTGAAATTTGATTGAATGTTTCACTTCACGCAATCAAACGTTGGCTCCTTTCCTTTCTTAGGATATAGAATTGAAATTTTGCTGTTCTAGGAAGTTGAATAATGCACGGTCCCCTAAGGAAATCAATTATTACATTACCATAAATTTACTGGAATTCAAACAGATTTATTGCATAATTTTTCAAAGAATATTGCCTGTAGATTATTTTATTCCTATGCTTAATACATAGCCGGTAAATTGTGACATTGTTCGAGAAAGGACTGCATGACAAACACTTAATTGCCTTCATTCTGAGGAAATTGACATTTCAGTATAGCTATCGTACCAAAAGTGTTAATTGAAATGTCCTTCAAAGCTTTTTGCAGTGAACAGGAAACATGTCAATCACATTTCAACATATTAAAGTATCAATTAAAGTATCATAAAAAAATATCCATCATGATTCAAATTATACAAGCTAACATTTCTGCCTTCTTTTTCTGCAGTAACATTGTGCATATGCTCCCTGTCCATCTTCCTGGAAGACCTCAACTCTCCTCTTCTAAGAGTGAGTGTCTCCTAATCAGGAGTTTTGTAAAATTTGTCTCATTTTCTTTTTAAAAGATGCTCACAATTTTTATATATTGTCATGCAGAACGTTTATAACCTGAGCGCAAAATGCAATTAGTATAAAAGAAACAGTATTGCACCGGTTTATGGGGAAACTACTAAATCATGGTTCAATTTTTTCCTTTACCTTGCAAAGCTCCAGTCAATCCAAAAATGTACTGAATTGCAAGCCGATGGACGAGGAAACGAGTGGTAGAGAGACGAATAAATGGTTAACCCAGCATGGAAAGAACAAAAACTGTAAAAAGAACTGAGACTCATAGCAGTGAAGGCCGCTTCATTCTTTCCATGTGAACCGATAACAGTTTAGCAAAGCTAGAGAACTATTTTTTCTATAGTCAAACGTAAAACCGTCCACTGATGATCCATCGTCGTTTATTTATCATTAACTCGTACGATTTGTGATGGTAATTTCTAGAAATGAATGGCCAGTTTGAGGCTCACACTAATTATAAGCAAATGCTAGCAAGTAATATCATAAGCCCATTTCCCAGGCTTCCCCTCAACTATAATATTAAACAAGTACTCACGAAACGAAAACGTCACTCTATTGCTTTCACTGCAAACGAAAGGAAGCAGAAGATCCATTCGGTGTAGACAATCACTCCACTCTCCCCTGGCCCGTATCTTTTCTGGATGAAAACCGCCTCCTAAAATGGAAAGATATCGAATTAATTAAAGAGGAACATGGTTCGTAGTTTAAGGATAAACCGTATATGATCCGTGCCTCGAACTCTTCAAAAGTTCGGCATAAAACAAAGCAAGTGGTGGCCTGTAAGCAAGGTTCAATGTGGCGCACAATAGTTGCAAATCGTTATGAATGCGAAAAAAATATCCATCGGGTATAAACTGGATATGAATTACCTTGGTAAAGATTCAAATGAGAAAGAATAACTGAAAGAAAACGTTCATCCACTTAAACGTTGAAAAATTAAGAATTAACAATATTTGATCTCCCGCTCAACAATTATCTCGATCCTGATTGGCTGATAGAAATACCACCGCTGTCAGTGCAGGCGCTGTATTCTTAAATTGTCATAAATTTTGTTCTTTGACGGATCACCGATTGAATACCTTTAAAATTCCTCTCCTCTTTTACGTCGACCGCGCATAATGGCGGATTTCTCGATTTCGGAAGAATAAGCAGACGATACGTTATGAAAATGGTTTTTTTGTGCGGTAAGACTCACGTAGTAGACAAAAAGTCATAATAAATACTAATCTTCATGTAATTTTAATCGTTAACGATGGACATCTTGTTCAATTTCAAAAATCTAATTTCAATTTTAGGATCCCAGCGGTAACAGTCTCGCGTCCCAACTCCATTACGCATATATCACTTTTCCATGCGACCTCGCCGTGATCACATCGCTCGCGTCACCAATTGTTAAAAATGGCTAAAATAAAGGTTTAAATGCATAGCAGAGGCTGTAAGCATCCCAACTCGAATTATGAATCCACCACGGAGTGTTCTGTTAACAGAAACCGCTTCGGATTCTTTAATATGAAGAGCAATGCAACAATATTTCGAGAGTCCATATGCTTGGTGCAACGTAAGCATCGGCTCAGTATGATCCGGGCTTGATATTGAAAATTAACATACGTCCCGACGTAATGGAATGTAGGTTTTCGTTCGTCGTCTCGTTTGGAAGCTATGAGTTGTCGAAAAACTCTAAGCAAATTTTGTAAACACGGTCGGAGAGCGTTCGAAAAATTTCCAATGGGACTTACCTCAATGTTTTTCTTGAACCGGCTTTCCTCACTTAAACTACGCTCCAAAGACGAATCCACAATCCTTTGTAACTGCCGAATGGTAGAAAAGCCTACATGAGCTCCGGTAACTTAGCACTTAACACAGTAATTCGTTCACAGTCTTCGAGAATTTTCAGCCACCAAGTTGACAGGGAACGGAGACGCACTACGCAACTGGATTTCAGAGCCTCGTGAACGGAATAAGGACGGGATTGATTTCAATACTTTGCAAGTGATATTTTCGCACTTCTGTTTAAAATCGCGGACGAACTTTGCTCGCAGTGCATTCGTGCCGACTGACGCCGGAAAGGGAGCACCACTTCTCCCTCTATTGGCATTCCGTTTAGAATAATTTACTCATGTCAAAAAAAGACGATCTACCTTCTATTCTAAACCCTCTGTTTTAAGATTAAGACCAGGGCTGTTTCGTTTTTCCGAGAAGACGTATTGATCAGAATGTTCGTCATTTGCGAACAAAAATGAAAGGGAAAGGGGCGACGGCTTCGGGTAGCATATGAAAACAAGCAATAGTTTCCCAAGTAGTTGAATGAAGGGTAAAAAATGCGAATAAAAAGTAATTTGCAGATGAATTTTATTGAAGCAATAGCGTCACATACATCATAAACGTTACAATTCATTCTAGCAATTGCATTAAAGCTAAGGTGCTCTTTCCCATTTCTAGAAGTGTGTCTGTCTGTCCGCAACCGGGAAGAAACCGTCCTGCCTGCGTTATCCTTATGCCTCTGAAATCGTTCGTTCTTCAAGTCCTCCTCCGAGGAATAACTCCTCGTCTCTGGAAAGAAAGTAAAAAAGGAACGCAATATAAACTCACTGTGACATCGTCTAGCTATATTCATCATGAGAATAAAAAAAGCTTAAGCATTATATAGACAGAGCGTAGAATATCTGTCGCCATTTCAGAGCCAGTTGCTCCTGGCGAGGGCGCTTCTTCACTCTGAATTGGAAGATTTGCTGATCCTCGGTTCTTCCTGAGAAAGAATGGAACCTCCGATGCATTTTGCAACTTCCAGTATATACTGACATTTCAAATAAATATCATTCCTTCCTTCGCTCGTCCGACAGCTATCGGTGAGATTCGGTTAAACTTGGAGGTTGTATGGATCATTGAATTGTTAAAGGGACGCACTCTCTGGATCAGCTTTAAATAATATTGACTGGAGGTTACAGAGAACGTATGAAATCCAAACATCTTTATGAAAGGAAAGGAACGGCGTGGAAGGATGTTGATACAAACCATTTCAGTTTTTCATAATCGGTCTCTCTCTCAATAAGATGACCTTGTTGCAGGAAGTTAGTAAATTGGACAACTGTGGGTTCCTGTCAGGCTTTGTGTCTTAGATGCTGTGAAAGAGGAGAAAGGCTTACAGTGGTTTTGTCACCGTAACTCACCCTTGAAATGTCATTTATTGTTGAAATTTGATTGAATGTTTCACTTCACGCAATCAAACGTTGGCTCCTTTCCTTTCTTAGGATATAGAATTGAAATTTTGCTGTTCTAGGAAGTTGAATAATGCACGGTCCCCTAAGGAAATCAATTATTACATTACCATAAATTTACTGGAATTCAAACAGATTTATTGCATAATTTTTCAAAGAATATTGCCTGTAGATTATTTTATTCCTATGCTTAATACATAGCCGGTAAATTGTGACATTGTTCGAGAAAGGACTGCATGACAAACACTTAATTGCCTTCATTCTGAGGAAATTGACATTTCAGTATAGCTATCGTACCAAAAGTGTTAATTGAAATGTCCTTCAAAGCTTTTTGCAGTGAACAGGAAACATGTCAATCACATTTCAACATATTAAAGTATCAATTAAAGTATCATAAAAAAATATCCATCATGATTCAAATTATACAAGCTAACATTTCTGCCTTCTTTTTCTGCAGTAACATTGTGCATATGCTCCCTGTCCATCTTCCTGGAAGACCTCAACTCTCCTCTTCTAAGAGTGAGTGTCTCCTAATCAGGAGTTTTGTAAAATTTGTCTCATTTTCTTTTTAAAAGATGCTCACAATTTTTATATATTGTCATGCAGAACGTTTATAACCTGAGCGCAAAATGCAATTAGTATAAAAGAAACAGTATTGCACCGGTTTATGGGGAAACTACTAAATCATGGTTCAATTTTTTCCTTTACCTTGCAAAGCTCCAGTCAATCCAAAAATGTACTGAATTGCAAGCCGATGGACGAGGAAACGAGTGGTAGAGAGACGAATAAATGGTTAACCCAGCATGGAAAGAACAAAAACTGTAAAAAGAACTGAGACTTATAGCAGTGAAGGCCGCTTCATTCTTTCCATGTGAACTGATAACAGTTTAGCAAAGCGAGAGAACTATTTTCTCTATAGTCAAACGTAAAACCGTCCACTGATGATCCATCGTCGTTCATTTATCATTAACTCGTTCGATTTGTGATGGTAATTTCTAGAAATGAATGGCCAGTTTGAGGCTCACACTAATTATAAGCAAATGCTAGCAAGTAATATCATAAGCCCATTTCCCAGGCTTCCCCTCAACTATAATATTAAACAAGTACTCACGAAACGAAAACGTCACTCTATTGCTTTCACTGCAAACGAAAGGAAGCAGAAGATCCATTCGGTGTAGACAATCACTCCACTCTCCCCTGGCCCGTATCTTTTCTGGATGAAAACCGCCTCCTAAAATGGAAAGATATCGAATTAATTAAAGAGGAACATGGTTCGTAGTTTAAGGATAAACCGTATATGATCCGTGCCTCGAACTCTTCAAAAGTTCGGCATAAAACAAAGCAAGTGGTGGCCTGTAAGCAAGGTTCAATGTGGCGCACAATAGTTGCAAATCGTTATGAATGCGAAAAAAATATCCATCGGGTATAAACTGGATATGAATTACCTTGGTAAAGATTCAAATGAGAAAGAATAACTGAAAGAAAACGTTCATCCACTTAAACGTTGAAAAATTAAGAATTAACAATATTTGATCTCCCGCTCAACAATTATCTCGATCCTGATTGGCTGATAGAAATACCACCGCTGTCAGTGCAGGCGCTGTATTCTTAAATTGTCATAAATTTTGTTCTTTGACGGATCACCGATTGAATACCTTTAAAATTCCTCTCCTCTTTTACGTCGACCGCGCATAATGGCGGATTTCTCGATTTCGGAAGAATAAGCAGACGATACGTTATGAAAATGGTTTTTTTGTGCGGTAAGACTCACGTAGTAGACAAAAAGTCATAATAAATACTAATCTTCATGTAATTTTAATCGTTAACGATGGACATCTTGTTCAATTTCAAAAATCTAATTTCAATTTTAGGATCCCAGCGGTAACAGTCTCGCGTCCCAACTCCATTACGCATATATCACTTTTCCATGCGACCTCGCCGTGATCACATCGCTCGCGTCACCAATTGTTAAAAATGGCTAAAATAAAGGTTTAAATGCATAGCAGAGGCTGTAAGCATCCCAACTCGAATTATGAATCCACCACGGAGTGTTCTGTTAACAGAAACCGCTTCGGATTCTTTAATATGAAGAGCAATGCAACAATATTTCGAGAGTCCATATGCTTGGTGCAACGTAAGCATCGGCTCAGTATGATCCGGGCTTGATATTGAAAATTAACATACGTCCCGACGTAATGGAATGTAGGTTTTCGTTCGTCGTCTCGTTTGGAAGCTATGAGTTGTCGAAAAACTCTAAGCAAATTTTGTAAACACGGTCGGAGAGCGTTCGAAAAATTTCCAATGGGACTTACCTCAATGTTTTTCTTGAACCGGCTTTCCTCACTTAAACTACGCTCCAAAGACGAATCCACAATCCTTTGTAACTGCCGAATGGTAGAAAAGCCTACATGAGCTCCGGTAACTTAGCACTTAACACAGTAATTCGTTCACAGTCTTCGAGAATTTTCAGCCACCAAGTTGACAGGGAACGGAGACGCACTACGCAACTGGATTTCAGAGCCTCGTGAACGGAATAAGGACGGGATTGATTTCAATACTTTGCAAGTGATATTTTCGCACTTCTGTTTAAAATCGCGGACGAACTTTGCTCGCAGTGCATTCGTGCCGACTGACGCCGGAAAGGGAGCACCACTTCTCCCTCTATTGGCATTCCGTTTAGAATAATTTACTCATGTCAAAAAAAGACGATCTACCTTCTATTCTAAACCCTCTGTTTTAAGATTAAGACCAGGGCTGTTTCGTTTTTCCGAGAAGACGTATTGATCAGAATGTTCGTCATTTGCGAACAAAAATGAAAGGGAAAGGGGCGACGGCTTCGGGTAGCATATGAAAACAAGCAATAGTTTCCCAAGTAGTTGAATGAAGGGTAAAAAATGCGAATAAAAAGTAATTTGCAGATGAATTTTATTGAAGCAATAGCGTCACATACATCATAAACGTTACAATTCATTCTAGCAATTGCATTAAAGCTAAGGTGCTCTTTCCCATTTCTAGAAGTGTGTCTGTCTGTCCGCAACCGGGAAGAAACCGTCCTGCCTGCGTTATCCTTATGCCTCTGAAATCGTTCGTTCTTCAAGTCCTCCTCCGAGGAATAACTCCTCGTCTCTGGAAAGAAAGTAAAAAAGGAACGCAATATAAACTCACTGTGACATCGTCTAGCTATATTCATCATGAGAATAAAAAAAGCTTAAGCATTATATAGACAGAGCGTAGAATATCTGTCGCCATTTCAGAGCCAGTTGCTCCTGGCGAGGGCGCTTCTTCACTCTGAATTGGAAGATTTGCTGATCCTCGGTTCTTCCTGAGAAAGAATGGAACCTCCGATGCATTTTGCAACTTCCAGTATATACTGACATTTCAAATAAATATCATTCCTTCCTTCGCTCGTCCGACAGCTATCGGTGAGATTCGGTTAAACTTGGAGGTTGTATGGATCATTGAATTGTTAAAGGGACGCACTCTCTGGATCAGCTTTAAATAATATTGACTGGAGGTTACAGAGAACGTATGAAATCCAAACATCTTTATGAAAGGAAAGGAACGGCGTGGAAGGATGTTGATACAAACCATTTCAGTTTTTCATAATCGGTCTCTCTCTCAATAAGATGACCTTGTTGCAGGAAGTTAGTAAATTGGACAACTGTGGGTTCCTGTCAGGCTTTGTGTCTTAGATGCTGTGAAAGAGGAGAAAGGCTTACAGTGGTTTTGTCACCGTAACTCACCCTTGAAATGTCATTTATTGTTGAAATTTGATTGAATGTTTCACTTCACGCAATCAAACGTTGGCTCCTTTCCTTTCTTAGGATATAGAATTGAAATTTTGCTGTTCTAGGAAGTTGAATAATGCACGGTCCCCTAAGGAAATCAATTATTACATTACCATAAATTTACTGGAATTCAAACAGATTTATTGCATAATTTTTCAAAGAATATTGCCTGTAGATTATTTTATTCCTATGCTTAATACATAGCCGGTAAATTGTGACATTGTTCGAGAAAGGACTGCATGACAAACACTTAATTGCCTTCATTCTGAGGAAATTGACATTTCAGTATAGCTATCGTACCAAAAGTGTTAATTGAAATGTCCTTCAAAGCTTTTTGCAGTGAACAGGAAACATGTCAATCACATTTCAACATATTAAAGTATCAATTAAAGTATCATAAAAAAATATCCATCATGATTCAAATTATACAAGCTAACATTTCTGCCTTCTTTTTCTGCAGTAACATTGTGCATATGCTCCCTGTCCATCTTCCTGGAAGACCTCAACTCTCCTCTTCTAAGAGTGAGTGTCTCCTAATCAGGAGTTTTGTAAAATTTTTCTCATTTTCTTTTTAAAAGATTCTCACAATTTTTATATATTGTCATGCAGAACGTTTATAACACTGAGCGCAAGATGCAATTAGTTTAAAAGAAATAGTATTGCACCGGTTTATAGGGAAACTAGTAAATCATGGTTCAATTTTTTCCTTTACCTTGCAAAGCTCCAGTCAATCCAAAAATGTACTGAATTGTAAGCCGATGGACGAGGAAACGAGTGGTAGAGAGACGAATAAATGGTTAACCCAGCATGGAAAGAACAAAAACTGTAGAAAGAACTGAGACTTATAGCAGTGAAGGCCGCCTCATTCTTTCCATGTGAACTGATAACAGTTTAGCAAAGCGAGAGAACTATTTTCTCTATAGTCAAACGTAAAACCGTCCACTGATGATCCATCGTCGTTCATTTATCATTAACTCGTTCGATTTGTGATGGTAATTTCTAGAAATGAATGGCCAGTTTGAGGCTCACACTAATTACAAGCAAATGCTAGCAAGTAATATCATAAGCCCATTTCCCAGGCTTCCCCTCAACTATATAATTTAACAAGTACTCACGAAACGAAAACGTCACTCTATTGCTTTCACTGCAAAGGAAAGGAAGCAGAAGATCCATTCGGTGTAGACAATCACTCCACTCTCCCCTGGCCCGTATCTTTTCTGGATGAAAACCGCATCCTTAAATGAAAAGATATCGAATTAATTAAAGAGGAACATGGTTCGTAGTTTAAGGATAAACCGTATATGATCCGTGCCTCGAACTTTTCAAAAGTTCGGCATAAAACAAAGCAAGTGGTGGCCTGTAAGCAAGGTCCAATGTGGCGCACAAGAGTTGCAAATCGTTATGAATGCGAAAAAAATATCCATCGGGTATAAACTGGATATGAATTACCTTGGTAAAGATTCAAATGAGAAAGAATAACTCAAAGAAACCGTTCATCCACTTAAAAGTTGAAAAATTAAGAATTAACAATATTTGATCTCCCGCTCAACAATTATCTCGATCCTGATTGGCTGATAGAAATACCACCGCTGTCAGTGCAGGCGCTGTATTCTTAAATTGTCATAAATTTTGTTCTTTGACGGATCACCGATTGAATTCCTTTAAAATTCCTCTCCTCTTTTACGTCGACCGCGCATAATGGCGGTTTTCTCGATTTCGGAAGAATATGCAGACGATACGTTATGAAAATGGTTTTTTTGTGCGGTAAGACTCACGTAGTGGACAAAAAGTCATAATAAATACTAATCTTCATGTAATTTTAATCGTTAACGATGGACATCTTGTTCAATTTCAAAAATCTAATTTCAATTTTAGAATCCCAGCGGTAACTGTCTCGCGTCCAAACTCCATTACGCATATATCACTTTTCCATGCGACCTCGCCGTGATCACATCGCTCGCGTCACCAATTGTTTAAAATGGCTAAAATAAAGGTTTAAATGCATAGCAGAGGCTGTAAGCATCCCAACTCGAATTATGAATCCACCACGGAGTGTTCTGTTAACAGAAACCGCTTCGGATTCTTTAATATGAAGAGCAATGCAACAATATTTCGAGAGTCCATATGCTTGGTGCAACGTAAGCATCGGCTCAGTATGATCCGGGCTTGATATTGAAAATTAACATACGTCCCGACGTAATGGAATGTAGGTTTTCGTTCGTCGTCTCGTTTGGAAGCTATGAGTTGTCGAAAAACTCTAAGCAAATTTTGTAAACACGGTCGGAGAGCGTTCGAAAAATTTCCAATGGGACTTACCTCAATGTTTTTCTTGAACCGGCTTTCCTCACTTAAACTACGCTCCAAAGACGAATCCACAATCCTTTGTAACTGCCGAATGGTAGAAAAGCCTACATGAGCTCCGGTAACTTAGCACTTAACACAGTAATTCGTTCACAGTCTTCGAGAATTTTCAGCCACCAAGTTGACAGGGAACGGAGACGCACTACGCAACTGGATTTCAGAGCCTCGTGAACGGAATAAGGACGGGATTGATTTCAATACTTTGCAAGTGATATTTTCTCACTTCTGTTTAAAATCGCGGACGAACTTTGCTCGCAGTGCATGCGTGCCGACTGACGCCGGAAAGGGAGCACCACTTCTCCCTCTATTGGCATTCCGTTTAGAATAATTTACTCATGTCAAAAAAAGACGATCTACCTTCTATTCTAAACCCTCTGTTTTAAGATTAAGACCAGGGCTGTTTCGTTTTTCCGAGAAGACGTATTGATCAGAATGTTCGTCATTTGCGAACAAGAATGAAAGGGAAAGGGGCGACGGCTTCGGGTAGCATATGAAAACAAGCAATAGTTTCCCAAGTAGTTGAATGAAGGGTAAAAAATGGATATAAAAAGTAATTTGCAGATGAATTTTATTGAAGCAATAGCGTCACATACATCATAAACGTTACAATTCATTCTAGCAATTGCATTAAAGCTAAGGTGCTCTTTCCCATTTCTAGAAGTGTGTCTGTCTGTCCGCAACCGGGAAGAAACCGTCCTGCCTGCGTTATCCTTATGCCTCTGAAATCGTTCGTTCTTCAAGTCCTCCTCCGAGGAATAACTCCTCGTATCTGGAAAGAAAGTAAAAAAGGAACGCAATATAAACTCACTGTGACATCGTCTAGCTATATTCATCATGAGAATAAAAAAAGCTTAAGCATTATATAGACAGAGCGTAGAATATCTGTCGCCATTTCAGAGCCAGTTGCTCCTGGCGAGGGCGCTTCTTCACTCTGAATTGGAAGATTTGCTGATCCTCGGTTCTTCCTGAGAAAGAATGGAACCTCCGATGCATTTTGCAACTTCCAGTATATACTGACATTTCAAATAAATATCATTCCTTCCTTCGCTCGTCCGACAGCTATCGGTGAGATTCGGTTAAACTTGGAGGTTGTATGGATCATTGAATTGTTAAAGGGACGCACTCTCTGGATCAGCTTTAAATAATATTGACTGGAGGTTACAGAGAACGTATGAAATCCAAACATCTTTATGAAAGGAAAGGAACGGCGTGGAAGGATGTTGATACAAACCATTTCAGTTTTTCATAATCGGTCTCTCTCTCAATAAGATGACCTTGTTGCAGGAAGTTAGTAAATTGGACAACTGTGGGTTCCTGTCAGGCTTTGTGTCTTAGATGCTGTGAAAGAGGAGAAAGGCTTACAGTGGTTTTGTCACCGTAACTCACCCTTGAAATGTCATTTATTGTTGAAATTTGATTGAATGTTTCACTTCACGCAATCAAACGTTGGCTCCTTTCCTTTCTTAGGATATAGAATTGAAATTTTGCTGTTCTAGGAAGTTGAATAATGCACGGTCCCCTAAGGAAATCAATTATTACATTACCATAAATTTACTGGAATTCAAACAGATTTATTGCATAATTTTTCAAAGAATATTGCCTGTAGATTATTTTATTCCTATGCTTAATACATAGCCGGTAAATTGTGACATTGTTCGAGAAAGGACTGCATGACAAACACTTAATTGCCTTCATTCTGAGGAAATTGACATTTCAGTATAGCTATCGTACCAAAAGTGTTAATTGAAATGTCCTTCAAAGCTTTTTGCAGTGAACAGGAAACATGTCAATCACATTTCAACATATTAAAGTATCAATTAAAGTATCATAAAAAAATATCCATCATGATTCAAATTATACAAGCTAACATTTCTGCCTTCTTTTTCTGCAGTAACATTGTGCATATGCTCCCTGTCCATCTTCCTGGAAGACCTCAACTCTCCTCTTCTAAGAGTGAGTGTCTCCTAATCAGGAGTTTTGTAAAATTTTTCTCATTTTCTTTTTAAAGGATTCTCACAATTTTTATATATTGTCATGCAGAACGTTTATAACACTGAGCGCAAGATGCAATTAGTTTAAAAGAAATAGTATTGCACCGGTTTATAGGGAAACTAGTAAATCATGGTTCAATTTTTTCCTTTACCTTGCAAAGCTCCAGTCAATCCAAAAATGTACTGAATTGTAAGCCGATGGACGAGGAAACGAGTGGTAGAGAGACGAATAAATGGTTAACCCAGCATGGAAAGAACAAAAACTGTAGAAAGAACTGAGACTTATAGCAGTGAAGGCCGCCTCATTCTTTCCATGTGAACTGATAACAGTTTAGCAAAGCGAGAGAACTATTTTCTCTATAGTCAAACGTAAAACCGTCCACTGATGATCCATCGTCGTTCATTTATCATTAACTCGTTCGATTTGTGATGGTAATTTCTAGAAATGAATGGCCAGTTTGAGGCTCACACTAATTACAAGCAAATGCTAGCAAGTAATATCATAAGCCCATTTCCCAGGCTTCCCCTCACCTATAATATTAAACAAGTACTCACGAAACGAAAACGTCACTCTATTGCTTTCACTGCAAAGGAAAGGAAGCAGAAGATCCATTCGGTGTAGACAATCACTCCACTCTCCCCTGGCCCGTATCTTTTCTGGATGAAAACCGCATCCTTAAATGAAAAGATATCGAATTAATTAAAGAGGAACATGGTTCGTAGTTTAAGGATAAACCGTATATGATCCGTGCCTCGAACTTTTCAAAAGTTCGGCATAAAACAAAGCAAGTGGTGGCCTGTAAGCAAGGTCCAATGTGGCGCACAAGAGTTGCAAATCGTTATGAATGCGAAAAAAATATCCATCGGGTATAAACTGGATATGAATTACCTTGGTAAAGATTCAAATGAGAAAGAATAACTCAAAGAAACCGTTCATCCACTTAAAAGTTGAAAAATTAAGAATTAACAATATTTGATCTCCCGCTCAACAATTATCTCGATCCTGATTGGCTGATAGAAATACCACCGCTGTCAGTGCAGGCGCTGTATTCTTAAATTGTCATAAATTTTGTTCTTTGACGGATCACCGATTGAATTCCTTTAAAATTCCTCTCCTCTTTTACGTCGACCGCGCATAATGGCGGTTTTCTCGATTTCGGAAGAATATGCAGACGATACGTTATGAAAATGGTTTTTTTGTGCGGTAAGACTCACGTAGTGGACAAAAAGTCATAATAAATACTAATCTTCATGTAATTTTAATCGTTAACGATGGACATCTTGTTCAATTTCAAAAATCTAATTTCAATTTTAGAATCCCAGCGGTAACAGTCTCGCGTCCAAACTCCATTACGCATATATCACTTTTCCATGCGACCTCGCCGTGATCACATCGCTCGCGTCACCAATTGTTAAAAATGGCTCAAATAAAGGTTTAAATGCATTGCAGAGGCTGTAAGCATCCCAACTCGAATTATGAATCCACCACGGAGTGTTCTGTTTACAGAAACCGCTTCGGATTCTTTAATATGAAGAGCAATGCAACAATATTTCGAGAGTCCATATGCTTGGTGCAACGTTAGCATTGGCTCAGTATGATCCGGGCTTGATATTGAAAATTAACATACGTCCCGACGTAATGGAATGTAGGTTTTCGTTCGTCGTCTCGTTTGGAAGCTATGAGTTGTCGAAAAACTCTAAGCAAATTTTGTAAACACGGTCGGAGAGCGTTCGAAAAATTTCCAATGGGACTTACCTCAATGTTTTTCTTGAACCGGCTTTCCTCACTTAAACTACGCTCCAAAGACGAATCCACAATCCTTTGTAACTGCCGAATGGTAGAAAAGCCTACATGAGCTCCGGTAACTTAGCACTTAACACAGTAATTCGTTCACAGTCTTCGAGAATTTTCAGCCACCAAGTTGACAGGGAACGGAGACGCACTACGCAACTGGATTTCAGAGCCTCGTGAACGGAATAAGGACGGGATTGATTTCAATACTTTGCAAGTGATATTTTCTCACTTCTGTTTAAAATCGCGGACGAACTTTGCTCGCAGTGCATGCGTGCCGACTGACGCCGGAAAGGGAGCACCACTTCTCCCTCTATTGGCATTCCGTTTAGAATAATTTACTCATGTCAAAAAAAGACGATCTACCTTCAATTCTAAACCCTCTGTTTTAAGATTAAGACCAGGGCTGTTTCGTTTTTCCGAGAAGACGTATTGATCAGAATGTTCGTCATTTGCGAACAAGAATGAAAGGGAAAGGGGCGACGGCTTCGGGTAGCATATGAAAACAAGCAATAGTTTCCCAAGTAGTTGAATGAAGGGTAAAAAATGGATATAAAAAGTAATTTGCAGATGAATTTTATTGAAGCAATAGCGTCACATACATCATAAACGTTACAATTCATTCTAGCAATTGCATTAAAGCTAAGGTGCTCTTTCCCATTTCTAGAAGTGTGTCTGTCTGTCCGCAACCGGGAAGAAACCGTCCTGCCTGCGTTATCCTTATGCCTCTGAAATCGTTCGTTCTTCAAGTCCTCCTCCGAGGAATAACTCCTCGTATCTGGAAAGAAAGTAAAAAAGGAACGCAATATAAACTCACTGTGACATCGTCTAGCTATATTCATCATGAGAATAAAAAAAGCTTAAGCATTATATAGACAGAGCGTAGAATATCTGTCGCCATTTCAGAGCCAGTTGCTCCTGGCGAGGGCGCTTCTTCACTCTGAATTGGAAGATTTGCTGATCCTCGGTTCTTCCTGAGAAAGAATGGAACCTCCGATGCATTTTGCAACTTCCAGTATATACTGACATTTCAAATAAATATCATTCCTTCCTTCGCTCGTCCGACAGCTATCGGTGAGATTCGGTTAAACTTGGAGGTTGTATGGATCATTGAATTGTTAAAGGGACGCACTCTCTGGATCAGCTTTAAATAATATTGACTGGAGGTTACAGAGAACGTATGAAATCCAAACATCTTTATGAAAGGAAAGGAACGGCGTGGAAGGATGTTGATACAAACCATTTCAGTTTTTCATAATCGGTCTCTCTCTCAATAAGATGACCTTGTTGCAGGAAGTTAGTAAATTGGACAACTGTGGGTTTCTGTCAGGCTTTGTGTCTTAGATGCTGTGAAAGAGGAGAAAGGCTTACAGTGGTTTTGTCACCGTAACTCACCCTTGAAATGTCATTTATTGTTGAAATTTGATTGAATGTTTCACTTCACGCAATCAAACGTTGGCTCCTTTCCTTTCTTAGGATATAGAATTGAAATTTTGCTGTTCTAGGAAGTTGAATAATGCACGGTCCCCTAAGGAAATCAATTACTACATTACCATAAATTTACTGGAATTCAAACAGATTTATTGCATAATTTTTCAAAGAATATTGCCTGTAGATTATTTTATTCCTATGCTTAATACATAGCCGGTAAATTGTGACATTGTTCGAGAAAGGACTGCATGACAAACACTTAATTGCCTTCATTCTGAGGAAATTGACATTTCAGTATAGCTATCGTACCAAAAGTGTTAATTGAAATGTCCTTCAAAGCTTTTTGCAGTGAACAGGAAACATGTCAATCACATTTCAACATATTAAAGTATCAATTAAAGTATCATAAAAAAATATCCATCATGATTCAAATTATACAAGCTAACATTTCTGCCTTCTTTTTCTGCAGTAACATTGTGCATATGCTCCCTGTCCATCTTCCTGGAAGACCTCAACTCTCCTCTTCTAAGAGTGAGTGTCTCCTAATCAGGAGTTTTGTAAAATTTGTCTCATTTTCTTTTTAAAAGATGCTCACAATTTTTATATATTGTCATGCAGAACGTTTATAACCTGAGCGCAAAATGCAATTAGTATAAAAGAAACAGTATTGCACCGGTTTATGGGGAAACTACTAAATCATGGTTCAATTTTTTCCTTTACCTTGCAAAGCTCCAGTCAATCCAAAAATGTACTGAATTGCAAGCCGATGGACGAGGAAACGAGTGGTAGAGAGACGAATAAATGGTTAACCCAGCATGGAAAGAACAAAAACTGTAAAAAGAACTGAGACTTATAGCAGTGAAGGCCGCTTCATTCTTTCCATGTGAACTGATAACAGTTTAGCAAAGCGAGAGAACTATTTTCTCTATAGTCAAACGTAAAACCGTCCACTGATGATCCATCGTCGTTCATTTATCATTAACTCGTTCGATTTGTGATGGTAATTTCTAGAAATGAATGGCCAGTTTGAGGCTCACACTAATTATAAGCAAATGCTAGCAAGTAATATCATAAGCCCATTTCCCAGGCTTCCCCTCACCTATAATATTAAACAAGTACTCACAAAACGAAAACGTCACTCTATTGCTTTCACTGCAAAGGAAAGGAAGCAGAAGATCCATTCGGTGTAGACAATCACTCCACTCTCCCCTGGCCCTATCTTTTCTGGATGAAAACCGCCTCCTAAAATGGAAAGATATCGAATTAATTAAAGAGGAACATGGTTCGTAGTTTAAGGATAAACCGTATATGATCCGTGCCTCGAACTCTTCAAAAGTTCGGCATAAAACAAAGCAAGTGGTGGCCTGTAAGCAAGGTTCAATGTGGCGCACAATAGTTGCAAATCGTTATGAATGCGAAAAAAATATCCATCGGGTATAAACTGGATATGAATTACCTTGGTAAAGATTCAAATGAGAATGAATAACTCAAAGAAAACGTTCATCCACTTAAACGTTGAAAAATTAAGAATTAACAATATTTGATCTCCCGCTCAACAATTATCTCGATCCTGATTGGCTGATAGAAATACCACCGCTGTCAGTGCAGGCGCTGTATTCTTAAATTGTCATAAATTTTGTTCTTTGACGGATCACCGATTGAATACCTTTAAAATTCCTCTCCTCTTTTACGTCGACCGCGCATAATGGCGGATTTCTCGATTTCGGAAGAATAAGCAGACGATACGTTATGAAAATGGTTTTTTTGTGCGGTAAGACTCACGTAGTAGACAAAAAGTCATAATAAATACTAATCTTCATGTAATTTTAATCGTTAACGATGGACATCTTGTTCAATTTCAAAAATCTAATTTCAATTTTAGGATCCCAGCGGTAACAGTCTCGCGTCCCAACTCCATTACGCATATATCACTTTTCCATGCGACCTCGCCGTGATCACATCGCTCGCGTCACCAATTGTTTAAAATGGCTAAAATAAAGGTTTAAATGCATAGCAGAGGCTGTAAGCATCCCAACTCGAATTATGAATCCACCACGGAGTGTTCTGTTAACAGAAACCGCTTCGGATTCTTTAATATGAAGAGCAATGCAACAATATTTCGAGAGTCCATATGCTTGGTGCAACGTAAGCATCGGCTCAGTATGATCCGGGCTTGATATTGAAAATTAACATACGTCCCGACGTAATGGAATGTAGGTTTTCGTTCGTCGTCTCGTTTGGAAGCTATGAGTTGTCGAAAAACTCTAAGCAAATTTTGTAAACACGGTCGGAGAGCGTTCGAAAAATTTCCAATGGGACTTACCTCAATGTTTTTCTTGAACCGGCTTTCCTCACTTAAACTACGCTCCAAAGACGAATCCACAATCCTTTGTAACTGCCGAATGGTAGAAAAGCCTACATGAGCTCCGGTAACTTAGCACTTAACACAGTAATTCGTTCACAGTCTTCGAGAATTTTCAGCCACCAAGTTGACAGGGAACGGAGACGCACTACGCAACTGGATTTCAGAGCCTCGTGAACGGAATAAGGACGGGATTGATTTCAATACTTTGCAAGTGATATTTTCTCACTTCTGTTTAAAATCGCGGACGAACTTTGCTCGCAGTGCATGCGTGCCGACTGACGCCGGAAAGGGAGCACCACTTCTCCCTCTATTGGCATTCCGTTTAGAATAATTTACTCATGTCAAAAAAAGACGATCTACCTTCTATTCTAAACCCTCTGTTTTAAGATTAAGACCAGGGCTGTTTCGTTTTTCCGAGAAGACGTATTGATCAGAATGTTCGTCATTTGCGAACAAGAATGAAAGGGAAAGGGGCGACGGCTTCGGGTAGCATATGAAAACAAGCAATAGTTTCCCAAGTAGTTGAATGAAGGGTAAAAAATGCGAATAAAAAGTAATTTGCAGATGAATTTTATTGAAGCAATAGCGTCACATACATCATAAACGTTACAATTCATTCTAGCAATTGCATTAAAGCTAAGGTGCTCTTTCCCATTTCTAGAAGTGTGTCTGTCTGTCCGCAACCGGGAAGAAACCGTCCTGCCTGCGTTATCCTTATGCCTCTGAAATCGTTCGTTCTTCAAGTCCTCCTCCGAGGAATAACTCCTCGTATCTGGAAAGAAAGTAAAAAAGGAACGCAATATAAACTCACTGTGACATCGTCTAGCTATATTCATCATGAGAATAAAAAAAGCTTAAGCATTATATAGACAGAGCGTAGAATATCTGTCGCCATTTCAGAGCCAGTTGCTCCTGGCGAGGGCGCTTCTTCACTCTGAATTGGAAGATTTGCTGATCCTCGGTTCTTCCTGAGAAAGAATGGAACCTCCGATGCATTTTGCAACTTCCAGTATATACTGACATTTCAAATAAATATCATTCCTTCCTTCGCTCGTCCGACAGCTATCGGTGAGATTCGGTTAAACTTGGAGGTTGTATGGATCATTGAATTGTTAAAGGGACGCACTCTCTGGATCAGCTTTAAATAATATTGACTGGAGGTTACAGAGAACGTATGAAATCCAAACATCTTTATGAAAGGAAAGGAACGGCGTGGAAGGATGTTGATACAAACCATTTCAGTTTTTCATAATCGGTCTCTCTCTCAATAAGATGACCTTGTTGCAGGAAGTTAGTAAATTGGACAACTGTGGGTTCCTGTCAGGCTTTGTGTCTTAGATGCTGTGAAAGAGGAGAAAGGCTTACAGTGGTTTTGTCACCGTAACTCACCCTTGAAATGTCATTTATTGTTGAAATTTGATTGAATGTTTCACTTCACGCAATCAAACGTTGGCTCCTTTCCTTTCTTAGGATATAGAATTGAAATTTTGCTGTTCTAGGAAGTTGAATAATGCACGGTCCCCTAAGGAAATCAATTATTACATTACCATAAATTTACTGGAATTCAAACAGATTTATTGCATAATTTTTCAAAGAATATTGCCTGTAGATTATTTTATTCCTATGCTTAATACATAGCCGGTAAATTGTGACATTGTTCGAGAAAGGACTGCATGACAAACACTTAATTGCCTTCATTCTGAGGAAATTGACATTTCAGTATAGCTATCGTACCAAAAGTGTTAATTGAAATGTCCTTCAAAGCTTTTTGCAGTGAACAGGAAACATGTCAATCACATTTTAACATATTAAAGTATCAATTAAAGTATCATAAAAAAATATCCATCATGATTCAAATTATACAAGCTAACATTTCTGCCTTCTTTTTCTGCAGTAACATTGTGCATATGCTCCCTGTCCATCTTCCTGGAAGATCTCAACTCTCCTCTTCTAAGAGTGAGTGTCTCCTAATCAGGAGTTTTGTGAAATTTTTCTCATTTTCTTTTTAAAAGATTCTCACAATTTTTATATATTGTCATGCAGAACGTTTATAACCTGAGCGCAAGATGCAATTAGTATAAAAGAAACAGTATTGCACCGGTTTATAGGGAAACTACTAAATCATGGTTCAATTTTTTCCTTTACCTTGCAAAGCTCCAGTCAATCCAAAAATGTACTGAATTGCAAGCCGATGGACGAGGAAACGAGTGGTAGAGAGACGAATAAATGGTTAACCCAGCATGGAAAGAACAAAAACTGTAAAAAGAACTGAGACTTATAGCAGTGAAGGCCGCTTCATTCTTTCCATGTGAACTGATAACAGTTTAGCAAAGCGAGAGAACTATTTTCTCTATAGTCAAACGTAAAACCGTCCACTGATGATCCATCGTCGTTCATTTATCATTAACTCGTTCGATTTGTGATGGTAATTTCTAGAAATGAATGGCCAGTTTGAGGCTCACACTAATTACAAGCAAATGCTAGCAAGTAATATCATAAGCCCATTTCCCAGGCTTCCCCTCAACTATATAATTTAACAAGTACTCACGAAACGAAAACGTCACTCTATTGCTTTCACTGCAAAGGAAAGGAAGCAGAAGATCCATTCGGTGTAGACAATCACTCCACTCTCCCCTGGCCCGTATCTTTTCTGGATGAAAACCGCATCCTTAAATGAAAAGATATCGAATTAATTAAAGAGGAACATGGTTCGTAGTTTAAGGATAAACCGTATATGATCCGTGCCTCGAACTTTTCAAAAGTTCGGCATAAAACAAAGCAAGTGGTGGCCTGTAAGCAAGGTCCAATGTGGCGCACAAGAGTTGCAAATCGTTATGAATGCGAAAAAAATATCCATCGGGTATAAACTGGATATGAATTACCTTGGTAAAGATTCAAATGAGAAAGAATAACTCAAAGAAACCGTTCATCCACTTAAAAGTTGAAAAATTAAGAATTAACAATATTTGATCTCCCGCTCAACAATTATCTCGATCCTGATTGGCTGATAGAAATACCACCGCTGTCAGTGCAGGCGCTGTATTCTTAAATTGTCATAAATTTTGTTCTTTGACGGATCACCGATTGAATTCCTTTAAAATTCCTCTCCTCTTTTACGTCGACCGCGCATAATGGCGGTTTTCTCGATTTCGGAAGAATATGCAGACGATACGTTATGAAAATGGTTTTTTTGTGCGGTAAGACTCACGTAGTGGACAAAAAGTCATAATAAATACTAATCTTCATGTAATTTTAATCGTTAACGATGGACATCTTGTTCAATTTCAAAAATCTAATTTCAATTTTAGAATCCCAGCGGTAACTGTCTCGCGTCCAAACTCCATTACGCATATATCACTTTTCCATGCGACCTCGCCGTGATCACATCGCTCGCGTCACCAATTGTTTAAAATGGCTAAAATAAAGGTTTAAATGCATAGCAGAGGCTGTAAGCATCCCAACTCGAATTATGAATCCACCACGGAGTGTTCTGTTAACAGAAACCGCTTCGGATTCTTTAATATGAAGAGCAATGCAACAATATTTCGAGAGTCCATATGCTTGGTGCAACGTAAGCATCGGCTCAGTATGATCCGGGCTTGATATTGAAAATTAACATACGTCCCGACGTAATGGAATGTAGGTTTTCGTTCGTCGTCTCGTTTGGAAGCTATGAGTTGTCGAAAAACTCTAAGCAAATTTTGTAAACACGGTCGGAGAGCGTTCGAAAAATTTCCAATGGGACTTACCTCAATGTTTTTCTTGAACCGGCTTTCCTCACTTAAACTACGCTCCAAAGACGAATCCACAATCCTTTGTAACTGCCGAATGGTAGAAAAGCCTACATGAGCTCCGGTAACTTAGCACTTAACACAGTAATTCGTTCACAGTCTTCGAGAATTTTCAGCCACCAAGTTGACAGGGAACGGAGACGCACTACGCAACTGGATTTCAGAGCCTCGTGAACGGAATAAGGACGGGATTGATTTCAATACTTTGCAAGTGATATTTTCTCACTTCTGTTTAAAATCGCGGACGAACTTTGCTCGCAGTGCATGCGTGCCGACTGACGCCGGAAAGGGAGCACCACTTCTCCCTCTATTGGCATTCCGTTTAGAATAATTTACTCATGTCAAAAAAAGACGATCTACCTTCTATTCTAAACCCTCTGTTTTAAGATTAAGACCAGGGCTGTTTCGTTTTTCCGAGAAGACGTATTGATCAGAATGTTCGTCATTTGCGAACAAGAATGAAAGGGAAAGGGGCGACGGCTTCGGGTAGCATATGAAAACAAGCAATAGTTTCCCAAGTAGTTGAATGAAGGGTAAAAAATGCGAATAAAAAGTAATTTGCAGATGAATTTTATTGAAGCAATAGCGTCACATACATCATAAACGTTACAATTCATTCTAGCAATTGCATTAAAGCTAAGGTGCTCTTTCCCATTTCTAGAAGTGTGTCTGTCTGTCCGCAACCGGGAAGAAACCGTCCTGCCTGCGTTATCCTTATGCCTCTGAAATCGTTCGTTCTTCAAGTCCTCCTCCGAGGAATAACTCCTCGTATCTGGAAAGAAAGTAAAAAAGGAACGCAATATAAACTCACTGTGACATCGTCTAGCTATATTCATCATGAGAATAAAAAAAGCTTAAGCATTATATAGACAGAGCGTAGAATATCTGTCGCCATTTCAGAGCCAGTTGCTCCTGGCGAGGGCGCTTCTTCACTCTGAATTGGAAGATTTGCTGATCCTCGGTTCTTCCTGAGAAAGAATGGAACCTCCGATGCATTTTGCAACTTCCAGTATATACTGACATTTCAAATAAATATCATTCCTTCCTTCGCTCGTCCGACAGCTATCGGTGAGATTCGGTTAAACTTGGAGGTTGTATGGATCATTGAATTGTTAAAGGGACGCACTCTCTGGATCAGCTTTAAATAATATTGACTGGAGGTTACAGAGAACGTATGAAATCCAAACATCTTTATGAAAGGAAAGGAACGGCGTGGAAGGATGTTGATACAAACCATTTCAGTTTTTCATAATCGGTCTCTCTCTCAATAAGATGACCTTGTTGCAGGAAGTTAGTAAATTGGACAACTGTGGGTTCCTGTCAGGCTTTGTGTCTTAGATGCTGTGAAAGAGGAGAAAGGCTTACAGTGGTTTTGTCACCGTAACTCACCCTTGAAATGTCATTTATTGTTGAAATTTGATTGAATGTTTCACTTCACGCAATCAAACGTTGGCTCCTTTCCTTTCTTAGGATATAGAATTGAAATTTTGCTGTTCTAGGAAGTTGAATAATGCACGGTCCCCTAAGGAAATCAATTATTACATTACCATAAATTTACTGGAATTCAAACAGATTTATTGCATAATTTTTCAAAGAATATTGCCTGTAGATTATTTTATTCCTATGCTTAATACATAGCCGGTAAATTGTGACATTGTTCGAGAAAGGACTGCATGACAAACACTTAATTGCCTTCATTCTGAGGAAATTGACATTTCAGTATAGCTATCGTACCAAAAGTGTTAATTGAAATGTCCTTCAAAGCTTTTTGCAGTGAACAGGAAACATGTCAATCACATTTTAACATATTAAAGTATCAATTAAAGTATCATAAAAAAATATCCATCATGATTCAAATTATACAAGCTAACATTTCTGCCTTCTTTTTCTGCAGTAACATTGTGCATATGCTCCCTGTCCATCTTCCTGGAAGATCTCAACTCTCCTCTTCTAAGAGTGAGTGTCTCCTAATCAGGAGTTTTGTGAAATTTTTCTCATTTTCTTTTTAAAAGATTCTCACAATTTTTATATATTGTCATGCAGAACGTTTATAACCTGAGCGCAAGATGCAATTAGTATAAAAGAAACAGTATTGCACCGGTTTATAGGGAAACTACTAAATCATGGTTCAATTTTTTCCTTTACCTTGCAAAGCTCCAGTCAATCCAAAAATGTACTGAATTGCAAGCCGATGGACGAGGAAACGAGTGGTAGAGAGACGAATAAATGGTTAACCCAGCATGGAAAGAACAAAAACTGTAAAAAGAACTGAGACTTATAGCAGTGAAGGCCGCTTCATTCTTTCCATGTGAACTGATAACAGTTTAGCAAAGCGAGAGAACTATTTTCTCTATAGTCAAACGTAAAACCGTCCACTGATGATCCATCGTCGTTCATTTATCATTAACTCGTTCGATTTGTGATGGTAATTTCTAGAAATGAATGGCCAGTTTGAGGCTCACACTAATTACAAGCAAATGCTAGCAAGTAATATCATAAGCCCATTTCCCAGGCTTCCCCTCAACTATATAATTTAACAAGTACTCACGAAACGAAAACGTCACTCTATTGCTTTCACTGCAAAGGAAAGGAAGCAGAAGATCCATTCGGTGTAGACAATCACTCCACTCTCCCCTGGCCCGTATCTTTTCTGGATGAAAACCGCATCCTTAAATGAAAAGATATCGAATTAATTAAAGAGGAACATGGTTCGTAGTTTAAGGATAAACCGTATATGATCCGTGCCTCGAACTTTTCAAAAGTTCGGCATAAAACAAAGCAAGTGGTGGCCTGTAAGCAAGGTCCAATGTGGCGCACAAGAGTTGCAAATCGTTATGAATGCGAAAAAAATATCCATCGGGTATAAACTGGATATGAATTACCTTGGTAAAGATTCAAATGAGAAAGAATAACTCAAAGAAACCGTTCATCCACTTAAAAGTTGAAAAATTAAGAATTAACAATATTTGATCTCCCGCTCAACAATTATCTCGATCCTGATTGGCTGATAGAAATACCACCGCTGTCAGTGCAGGCGCTGTATTCTTAAATTGTCATAAATTTTGTTCTTTGACGGATCACCGATTGAATTCCTTTAAAATTCCTCTCCTCTTTTACGTCGACCGCGCATAATGGCGGTTTTCTCGATTTCGGAAGAATATGCAGACGATACGTTATGAAAATGGTTTTTTTGTGCGGTAAGACTCACGTAGTGGACAAAAAGTCATAATAAATACTAATCTTCATGTAATTTTAATCGTTAACGATGGACATCTTGTTCAATTTCAAAAATCTAATTTCAATTTTAGAATCCCAGCGGTAACTGTCTCGCGTCCAAACTCCATTACGCATATATCACTTTTCCATGCGACCTCGCCGTGATCACATCGCTCGCGTCACCAATTGTTAAAAATGGCTAAAATAAAGGTTTAAATGCATTGCAGAGGCTGTAAGCATCCCAACTCGAATTATGAATCCACCACGGAGTGTTCTGTTAACAGAAACCGCTTCGGATTCTTTAATATGAAGAGCAATGCAACAATATTTCGAGAGTCCATATGCTTGGTGCAACGTTAGCATTGGCTCAGTATGATCCGGGCTTGATATTGAAAATTAACATACGTCCCGACGTAATGGAATGTAGGTTTTCGTTCGTCGTCTCGTTTGGAAGCTATGAGTTGTCGAAAAACTCTAAGCAAATTTTGTAAACACGGTCGGAGAGCGTTCGAAAAATTTCCAGTGGGACTT
This sequence comes from Pantala flavescens, assembly GCA_020796165.1. Lineage (NCBI taxonomy): Eukaryota > Metazoa > Arthropoda > Insecta > Odonata > Libellulidae > Pantala > Pantala flavescens. The sequence continues at coordinate 8,014,957 of CM036884.1, read as the reverse complement.
ACCTCAATGTTTTTCTTGAACCGGCTTTCCTCACTTAAACTACGCTCCGAAGACGAATCCACAATCCTTTGTAACTGCCGAATGGTACAAAAGCCTGCATGAGCTCCGGTAACTTAGCACTTAACACAGTAATTCGTTCACAGTCTTCGAGAATTTTCAGCCACCAAGTTGACAGGGAACGGAGACGCACTACGCAACTGGATTTCAGAGCCTCGTGAACGGAATAAGGACGGGATTGATTTCAATACTCTGCAAGTGAAATTTTCTCACTTCTGTTTAACAGCGCGGACGAACTTTGCTCGCAATGCATGCGTGCCGACTGACGCCGGAAAGGGAGCACCACTTCTCCCTCTATTGGCATTCCGTTTAGAATAATTTACTCATGTCAAAAAAAGACGATCTACCTTCAATTCTAAACCCTCTGTTTTAAGATTAAGACCAGGGCTGTTTCGTTTTTCCGAGAAGACGTATTGATCAGAATGTTCGTCATTTGCGAACAAGAATGAAAGGGAAAGGGGCGACGGCTTCGGGTAGCATATGAAAACAAGCAATAGTTTCCCAAGTAGTTGAATGAAGGGTAAAAAATGGATATAAAAAGTAATTTGCAGATGAATTTTATTGAAGCAATAGCGTCACATACATCATAAACGTTACAATTCATTCTAGCAATTGCATTAAAGCTAAGGTGCTCTTTCCCATTTCTAGAAGTGTGTCTGTCTGTCCGCAACCGGGAAGAAACCGTCCTGCCTGCGTTATTCTTATGCCTCTGAAATCGTTCGTTCTTCAAGTCCTCCTCCGAGGAATAACTCCTCGTATCTGGAAAGAAAGTAAAAAAGGAACGCAATATAAACTCACTGTGACATCGTCTAGCTATATTCATCATGAGAATAAAAAAAGCTTAAGCATTATATAGACAGAGCGTAGAATATCTGTCGCCATTTCAGAGCCAGTTGCTCCTGGCGAGGGCGCTTCTTCACTCTGAATTGGAAGATTTGCTGATCCTCGGTTCTTCCTGAGAAAGAATGGAACCTCCGATGCATTTTGCAACTTCCAGTATATACTGACATTTCAAATAAATATCATTCCTTCCTTCGCTCGTCCGACAGCTATCGGTGAGATTCGGTTAAACTTGGAGGTTGTATGGATCATTGAATTGTTAAAGGGACGCACTCTCTGGATCAGCTTTAAATAATATTGACTGGAGGTTACAGAGAACGTATGAAATCCAAACATCTTTATGAAAGGAAAGGAACGGCGTGGAAGGATGTTGATACAAACCATTTCAGTTTTTCATAATCGGTCTCTCTCTCAATAAGATGACCTTGTTGCAGGAAGTTAGTAAATTGGACAACTGTGGGTTCCTGTCAGGCTTTGTGTCTTAGATGCTGTGAAAGAGGAGAAAGGCTTACAGTGGTTTTGTCACCGTAACTCACCCTTGAAATGTCATTTATTGTTGAAATTTGATTGAATGTTTCACTTCACGCAATCAAACGTTGGCTCCTTTCCTTTCTTAGGATATAGAATTGAAATTTTGCTGTTCTAGGAAGTTGAATAATGCACGGTCCCCTAAGGAAATCAATTATTACATTACCATAAATTTACTGGAATTCAAACAGATTTATTGCATAATTTTTCAAAGAATATTGCCTGTAGATTATTTTATTCCTATGCTTAATACATAGCCGGTAAATTGTGACATTGTTCGAGAAAGGACTGCATGACAAACACTTAATTGCCTTCATTCTGAGGAAATTGACATTTCAGTATAGCTATCGTACCAAAAGTGTTAATTGAAATGTCCTTCAAAGCTTTTTGCAGTGAACAGGAAACATGTCAATCACATTTCAACATATTAAAGTATCAATTAAAGTATCATAAAAAAATATCCATCATGATTCAAATTATACAAGCTAACATTTCTGCCTTCTTTTTCTGCAGTAACATTGTGCATATGCTCCCTGTCCATCTTCCTGGAAGACCTCAACTCTCCTCTTCTAAGAGTGAGTGTCTCCTAATCAGGAGTTTTGTAAAATTTGTCTCATTTTCTTTTTAAAAGATGCTCACAATTTTTATATATTGTCATGCAGAACGTTTATAACCTGAGCGCAAAATGCAATTAGTATAAAAGAAACAGTATTGCACCGGTTTATGGGGAAACTACTAAATCATGGTTCAATTTTTTCCTTTACCTTGCAAAGCTCCAGTCAATCCAAAAATGTACTGAATTGCAAGCCGATGGACGAGGAAACGAGTGGTAGAGAGACGAATAAATGGTTAACCCAGCATGGAAAGAACAAAAACTGTAAAAAGAACTGAGACTTATAGCAGTGAAGGCCGCTTCATTCTTTCCATGTGAACTGATAACAGTTTAGCAAAGCGAGAGAACTATTTTCTCTATAGTCAAACGTAAAACCGTCCACTGATGATCCATCGTCGTTCATTTATCATTAACTCGTTCGATTTGTGATGGTAATTTCTAGAAATGAATGGCCAGTTTGAGGCTCACACTAATTATAAGCAAATGCTAGCAAGTAATATCATAAGCCCATTTCCCAGGCTTCCCCTCAACTATAATATTAAACAAGTACTCACGAAACGAAAACGTCACTCTATTGCTTTCACTGCAAAGGAAAGGAAGCAGAAGATCCATTCGGTGTAGACAATCACTCCACTCTCCCCTGGCTCTATCTTTTCTGGATGAAAACCGCCTCCTAAAATGGAAAGATATCGAATTAATTAAAGAGGAACATGGTTCGTAGTTTAAGGATAAACCGTATATGATCCGTGCCTCGAACTCTTCAAAAGTTCGGCATAAAACAAAGCAAGTGGTGGCCTGTAAGCAAGGTTCAATGTGGCGCACAATAGTTGCAAATCGTTATGAATGCGAAAAAAATATCCATCGGGTATAAACTGGATATGAATTACCTTGGTAAAGATTCAAATGAGAAAGAATAACTGAAAGAAAACGTTCATCCACTTAAACGTTGAAAAATTAAGAATTAACAATATTTGATCTCCCGCTCAACAATTATCTCGATCCTGATTGGCTGATAGAAATACCACCGCTGTCAGTGCAGGCGCTGTATTCTTAAATTGTCATAAATTTTGTTCTTTGACGGATCACCGATTGAATACCTTTAAAATTCCTCTCCTCTTTTACGTCGACCGCGCATAATGGCGGATTTCTCGATTTCGGAAGAATAAGCAGACGATACGTTATGAAAATGGTTTTTTTGTGCGGTAAGACTCACGTAGTAGACAAAAAGTCATAATAAATACTAATCTTCATGTAATTTTAATCGTTAACGATGGACATCTTGTTCAATTTCAAAAATCTAATTTCAATTTTAGGATCCCAGCGGTAACAGTCTCGCGTCCCAACTCCATTACGCATATATCACTTTTCCATTCGACCTCGCCGTGATCACATCGCTCGCGTCACAAATTGTTAAAAATGGCTAAAATAAAGGTTTAAATGCATAGCAGAGGCTGTAAGCATCCCAACTCGAATTATGAATCCACCACGGAGTGTTCTGTTAACAGAAACCGCTTCGGATTCTTTAATATGAAGAGCAATGCAACAATATTTCGAGAGTCCATATGCTTGGTGCAACGTAAGCATCGGCTCAGTATGATCCGGGCTTGATATTGAAAATTAACATACGTCCCGACGTAATGGAATGTAGGTTTTCGTTCGTCGTCTCGTTTGGAAGCTATGAGTTGTCGAAAAACTCTAAGCAAATTTTGTAAACACGGTCGGAGAGCGTTCGAAAAATTTCCAATGGGACTTACCTCAATGTTTTTCTTGAACCGGCTTTCCTCACTTAAACTACGCTCCAAAGACGAATCCACAATCCTTTGTAACTGCCGAATGGTAGGAAAGCCTACATGAGCTCCGGTACCTTAGCACTTAACACAGTAATTCGTTCACAGTCTTCGAGAATTTTCAGCCACCAAGTTGACAGGGAACGGAGACGCACTACGCAACTGGATTTCAGAGCCTCGTGAACGGAATAAGGACGGGATTGATTTCAATACTTTGCAAGTGATATTTTCTCACTTCTGTTTAAAATCGCGGACGAACTTTGCTCGCAGTGCATGCGTGCCGACTGACGCCGGAAAGGGAGCACCACTTCTCCCTCTATTGGCATTCCGTTTAGAATAATTTACTCATGTCAAAAAAAGACGATCTACCTTCTATTCTAAACCCTCTGTTTTAAGATTAAGACCAGGGCTGTTTCGTTTTTCCGAGAAGACGTATTGATCAGAATGTTCGTCATTTGCGAACAAGAATGAAAGGGAAAGGGGCGACGGCTTCGGGTAGCATATGAAAACAAGCAATAGTTTCCCAAGTAGTTGAATGAAGGGTAAAAAATGCGAATAAAAAGTAATTTGCAGATGAATTTTATTGAAGCAATAGCGTCACATACATCATAAACGTTACAATTCATTCTAGCAATTGCATTAAAGCTAAGGTGCTCTTTCCCATTTCTAGAAGTCTGTCTGTCTGTCCGCAACCGGGAAGAAACCGTCCTGCCTGAGTTATCCTTATGCCTCTGAAATCGTTCGTTCTTCAAGTCCTCCTCCGAGGAATAACTCCTCGTCTCTGGAAAGAAAGTAAAAAAGGAACGCAATATAAACTCACTGTGACATCGTCTAGCTATATTCATCATGAGAATAAAAAAAGCTTAAGCATTATATAGACAGAGCGTAGAATATCTGTCGCCATTTCAGAGCCAGTTGCTCCTGGCGAGGGCGCTTCTTCACTCTGAATTGGAAGATTTGCTGATCCTCGGTTCTTCCTGAGAAAGAATGGAACCTCCGATGCATTTTGCAACTTCCAGTATATACTGACATTTCAAATAAATATCATTCCTTCCTTCGCTCGTCCGACAGCTATCGGTGAGATTCGGTTAAACTTGGAGGTTGTATGGATCATTGAATTGTTAAAGGGACGCACTCTCTGGATCAGCTTTAAATAATATTGACTGGAGGTTACAGAGAACGTATGAAATCCAAACATCTTTATGAAAGGAAAGGAACGGCGTGGAAGGATGTTGATACAAACCATTTCAGTTTTTCATAATCGGTCTCTCTCTCAATAAGATGACCTTGTTGCAGGAAGTTAGTAAATTGGACAACTGTGGGTTCCTGTCAGGCTTTGTGTCTTAGATGCTGTGAAAGAGGAGAAAGGCTTACAGTGGTTTTGTCACCGTAACTCACCCTTGAAATGTCATTTATTGTTGAAATTTGATTGAATGTTTCACTTCACGCAATCAAACGTTGGCTCCTTTCCTTTCTTAGGATATAGAATTGAAATTTTGCTGTTCTAGGAAGTTGAATAATGCACGGTCCCCTAAGGAAATCAATTATTACATTACCATAAATTTACTGGAATTCAAACAGATTTATTGCATAATTTTTCAAAGAATATTGCCTGTAGATTATTTTATTCCTATGCTTAATACATAGCCGGTAAATTGTGACATTGTTCGAGAAAGGACTGCATGACAAACACTTAATTGCCTTCATTCTGAGGAAATTGACATTTCAGTATAGCTATCGTACCAAAAGTGTTAATTGAAATGTCCTTCAAAGCTTTTTGCAGTGAACAGGAAACATGTCAATCACATTTCAACATATTAAAGTATCAATTAAAGTATCATAAAAAAATATCCATCATGATTCAAATTATACAAGCTAACATTTCTGCCTTCTTTTTCTGCAGTAACATTGTGCATATGCTCCCTGTCCATCTTCCTGGAAGATCTCAACTCTCCTCTTCTAAGAGTGAGTGTCTCCTAATCAGGAGTTTTGTGAAATTTTTCTCATTTTCTTTTTAAAAGATTCTCACAATTTTTATATATTGTCATGCAGAACGTTTATAACCTAAGCGCAAGATGCAATTAGTATAAAAGAAACAGTATTGCACCGGTTTATAGGGAAACTACTAAATCATGGTTCAATTTTTTCCTTTACCTTGCAAAGCTCCAGTCAATCCAAAAATGTACTGAATTGTAAGCCGATGGACGAGGAAACGAGTGGTAGAGAGACGAATAAATGGTTAACCCAGCATGGAAAGAACAAAAACTGTAGAAAGAACTGAGACTTATAGCAGTGAAGGCCGCCTCATTCTTTCCATGTGAACTGATAACAGTTTAGCAAAGCGAGAGAACTATTTTCTCTATAGTCAAACGTAAAACCGTCCACTGATGATCCATCGTCGTTCATTTATCATTAACTCGTTCGATTTGTGATGGTAATTTCTAGAAATGAATGGCCAGTTTGAGGCTCACACTAATTACAAGCAAATGCTAGCAAGTAATATCATAAGCCCATTTCCCAGGCTTCCCCTCAACTATATAATTTAACAAGTACTCACGAAACGAAAACGTCACTCTATTGCTTTCACTGCAAAAGAAAGGAAGCAGAAGATCCATTCGGTGTAGACAATCACTCCACTCTCCCCTGGCCCGTATCTTTTCTGGATGAAAACCGCATCCTTAAATGAAAAGATATCGAATTAATTAAAGAGGAACATGGTTCGTAGTTTAAGGATAAACCGTATATGATCCGTGCCTCGAACTTTTCAAAAGTTCGGCATAAAACAAAGCAAGTGGTGGCCTGTAAGCAAGGTCCAATGTGGCGCACAAGAGTTGCAAATCGTTATGAATGTGAAAAAAATATCCATCGGGTATAAACTGGATATGAATTACCTTGGTAAAGATTCAAATGAGAAAGAATAACTCAAAGAAACCGTTCATCCACTTAAAAGTTGAAAAATTAAGAATTAACAATGTTTGATCTCCCGCTCAACAATTATCTCGATCCTGATTGGCTGATAGAAATACCACCGCTGTCAGTGCAGGCGCTGTATTCTTAAATTGTCATAAATTTTGTTCTTTGACGGATCACCGATTGAATACCTTTAAAATTCCTCTCCTCTTTTACGTCGACCGCGCATAATGGCGGATTTCTCGATTTCGGAAGAATAAGCAGACGATACGTTATGAAAATGGTTTTTTTGTGCGGTAAGACTCACGTAGTGGACAAAAAGTCATAATAAATACTAATCTTCATGTAATTTTAATCGTTAACGATGGACATCTTGTTCAATTTCAAAAATCTAATTTCAATTTTAGAATCCCAGCGGTAACAGTCTCGCGTCCAAACTCCATTACGCATATATCACTTTTCCATGCGACCTCGCCGTGATCACATCGCTCGCGTCACCAATTGTTAAAAATGGCTAAAATAAAGGTTTAAATGCATTGCAGAGGCTGTAAGCATCCCAACTCGAATTATGAATCCACCACGGAGTGTTCTGTTAACAGAAACCGCTTCGGATTCTTTAATATGAAGAGCAATGCAACAATATTTCGAGAGTCCATATGCTTGGTGCAACGTAAGCATCGGCTCAGTATGATCCGGGCTTGATATTGAAAATTAACATACGTCCCGACGTAATGGAATGTAGGTTTTCGTTCGTCGTCTCGTTTGGAAGCTATGAGTTGTCGAAAAACTCTAAGCAAATTTTGTAAACACGGTCGGAGAGCGTTCGAAAAATTTCCAATGGGACTTACCTCAATGTTTTTCTTGAACCGGCTTTCCTCACTTAAACTACGCTCCAAAGACGAATCCACAATCCTTTGTAACTCTCGAATGGTAGAAAAGCCTACATGAGCTCCGGTAACTTAGCACTTAACACAGTAATTCGTTCACAGTCTTCGAGAATTTTCAGCCACCAAGTTGACAGGGAACGGAGACGCACTACGCAACTGGATTTCAGAGCCTCGTGAACGGAATAAGGACGGGATTGATTTCAATACTTTGCAAGTGATATTTTCTCACTTCTGTTTAAAATCGCGGACGAACTTTGCTCGCAGTGCATGCGTGCCGACTGACGCCGGAAAGGGAGCACCACTTCTCCCTCTATTGGCATTCCGTTTAGAATAATTTACTCATGTCAAAAAAAGACGATCTACCTTCTATTCTAAACCCTCTGTTTTAAGATTAAGACCAGGGCTGTTTCGTTTTTCCGAGAAGACGTATTGATCAGAATGTTCGTCATTTGCGAACAAGAATGAAAGGGAAAGGGGCGACGGCTTCGGGTAGCATATGAAAACAAGCAATAGTTTCCCAAGTAGATGAATGAAGGGTAAAAAATGCGAATAAAAAGTAATTTGCAGATGAATTTTATTGAAGCAATAGCGTCACATACATCATAAACGTTACAATTCATTCTAGCAATTGCATTAAAGCTAAGGTGCTCTTTCCCATTTCTAGAAGTGTGTCTGTCTGTCCGCAACCGGGAAGAAACCGTCCTGCCTGCGTTATCCTTATGCCTCTGAAATCGTTCGTTCTTCAAGTCCTCCTCCGAGGAATAACTCCTCGTATCTGGAAGAAAGTAAAAAAGGAACGCAATATAAACTCACTGTGACATCGTCTAGCTATATTCATCATGAGAATAAAAAAAGCTTAAGCATTGTATAGACAGAGCGTAGAATATCTGTCGCCATTTCAGAGCCAGTTGCTCCTGGCGAGGGCGCTTCTTCACTCTGAATTGGAAGATTTGCTGATCCTCGGTTCTTCCTGAGAAAGAATGGAACCTCCGATGCATTTTGCAACTTCCAGTATATACTGACATTTCAAATAAATATCATTCCTTCCTTCGCTCGTCCGACAGCTATCGGTGAGATTCGGTTAAACTTGGAGGTTGTATGGATCATTGAATTGTTAAAGGGACGCACTCTCTGGATCAGCTTTAAATAATATTGACTGGAGGTTACAGAGAACGTATGAAATCCAAACATCTTTATGAAAGGAAAGGAACGGCGTGGAAGGATGTTGATACAAACCATTTCAGTTTTTCATAATCGGTCTCTCTCTCAATAAGATGACCTTGTTGCAGGAAGTTAGTAAATTGGACAACTGTGGGTTCCTGTCAGGCTTTGTGTCTTAGATGCTGTGAAAGAGGAGAAAGGCTTACAGTGGTTTTGTCACCGTAACTCACCCTTGAAATGTCATTTATTGTTGAAATTTGATTGAATGTTTCACTTCACGCAATCAAACGTTGGCTCCTTTCCTTTCTTAGGATATAGAATTGAAATTTTGCTGTTCTAGGAAGTTGAATAATGCACGGTCCCCTAAGGAAATCAATTATTACATTACCATAAATTTACTGGAATTCAAACAGATTTATGGCATAATTTTTCAAAGAATATTGCCTGTAGATTATTTTATTCCTATGCTTAATACATAGCCGGTAAATTGTGACATTGTTCGAGAAAGGACTGCATGACAAACACTTAATTGCCTTCATTCTGAGGAAATTGACATTTCAGTATAGCTATCGTACCAAAAGTGTTAATTGAAATGTCCTTCAAAGCTTTTTGCAGTGAACAGGAAACATGTAAATCACATTTCAACACATTAAAGTATCAATTAAAGTATCATAAAAAATATCCATCATGATTCAAATTATACAAGCTAACATTTCTGCCTTCTTTTTCTGCAGTAACATTGTGCATATGCTCCCTGTCCATCTTCCTGGAAGACCTCAACTCTCCTCTTCTAAGAGTGAGTGTCTCCTAATCAGGAGTTTTGTAAAATTTGTCTCATTTTCTTTTTAAAAGATGCTCACAATTTTTATATATTGTCATGCAGAACGTTTATAACCTGAGCGCAAGATGCAATTAGTATAAAAGAAACAGTATTGCACCGGTTTATGGGGAAACTACTAAATCATGGTTCAATTTTTTCCTTTACCTTGCAAAGCTCCAGTCAATCCAAAAATGTACTGAATTGTAAGCCGATGGACGAGGAAACGAGTGGTAGAGAGACGAATAAATGGTTAACCCAGCATGGAAAGAACAAAAACTGTAAAAAGAACTGAGACTTATAGCAGTGAAGGCCGCTTCATTCTTTCCATGTGAACTGATAACAGTTTAGCAAAGCGAGAGAACTATTTTCTCTATAGTCAAACGTAAAACCGTCCACTGATGATCCATCGTCGTTTATTTATCATTAACTCGTACGATTTGTGATGGTAATTTCTAGAAATGAATGGCCAGTTTGAGGCTCACACTAATTATAAGCAAATGCTAGCAAGTAATATCATAAGCCCATTTCCCAGGCTTCCCCTCAACTATAATATTAAACAAGTACTCACGAAACGAAAACGTCACTCTAATTGCTTTCACTGCAAAGGAAAGGAAGCAGAAGATCCATTCGGTGTAGACAATCACTCCACTCTCCCCTGGCCCGTATCTTTTCTGGATGAAAACCGCATCCTAAAATGGAAAGATATCGAATTAATTAAAGAGGAACATGGTTCGTAGTTTAAGGATAAACCGTATATGATCCGTGCCTCGAACTCTTCAAAAGTTCGGCATAAAACAAAGCAAGTGGTGGCCTGTAAGCAAGGTCCAATGTGGCGCACAAGAGTTGCAAATCGTAATGAATGCGAAAAAAATATCCATAGGGTATAAACTGGATATGAATTACCTTGGTAAAGATTCAAATGAGAAAGAATAACTCAAAGAAACCGTTCATCCACTTAAAAGTTGAAAAATTAAGAATTAACAATATTTGATCTCCCGCTCAACAATTATCTCGATCCTGATTGGCTGATAGAAATACCACCGCTGTCAGTGCAGGCGCTGTATTCTTAAATTGTCATAAATTTTGTTCTTTGACGGATCACCGATTGAATACCTTTAAAATTCCTCTCCTCTTTTACGTCGACCGCGCATAATGGCGGATTTCTCGATTTCGGAAGAATAAGCAGACGATACGTTATGAAAATGGTTTTTTTGTGCGGTAAGACTCACGTAGTAGACAAAAAGTCATAATAAATACTAATCTTCATGTAATTTTAATCGTTAACGATGGACATCTTGTTCAATTTCAAAAATCTAATTTCAATTTTAGGATCCCAGCGGTAACAGTCTCGCGTCCCAACTCCATTACGCATATATCACTTTTCCATGCGACCTCGCCGAGATCACATCGCTCGCGTCACCAATTGTTAAAAATGGCTAAAATAAAGGTTTAAATGCATAGCAGAGGCTGTAAGCATCCCAACTCGAATTATGAATCCACCACGGAGTGTTCTGTTTATAGAAACCGCTTCGGATTCTTTAATATGAAGAGCAATGCAACAATATTTCGAGAGTCCATATGCTTGGTGCAACGTTAGCATCGGCTCAGTATGATCCGGGCTTGATATTGAAAATTAACATACGTCCCAACGTAATGGAATGTAGGTTTTCGTTCGTCGTCTCGCTTGGAAGCTATGAGTTGTCGAAAAACTCTAAGCAAATTTTGTAAACACGGTCGGAGAGCGTTCGAAAAATTTCCAATGGGACTTACCTCAATGTTTTTCTTGAACCGGCTTTCCTCACTTAAACTACGCTCCAAAGACGAATCCACAATCCTTTGTAACTGCCGAATGGTAGAAAAGCCTGCATGAGCTCCAGTAACTTAGCACTTAACACAGTAATTCGTTCACGGTCTCGAGAATTTTCAGCCACCAAGTTGACAGGGAACGGAGACGCACTACGCAACTGGATTTAAGAGCCTCGTGAACGGAATAAGGACGGGATTGATTTCAATACTTTGCAAGTGAAATTTTCTCACTTCCGTTTGAAATCGCGGACGAACTTTGCTCGCAATGCATGCGTGCCGACTGACGCCGGAAAGGGAGCACCACTTCTCCCTCTATTGGCATTCCGTTTAGAATAATTTACTCATGTCAAAAAAAGACGATCTACCTTCTATTCTAAACTCTCTGTTTTAAGATTAAGACCAGGGCTGTTTCGTTTTTCCGAGAAGACGTATTGATCAGAATGTTCGTCATTTGCGAACAAGAATGAAAGGGAAAGGGGCGACGGCTTCGGGTAGCATATGAAAACAAGCAGTAGTTTCCCAAGTAGTTGAATGAAGGGTAAAAAATGCGAATAAAAAGTAATTTGCAGATGAATTTTATTGAAACAATAGCGTCACATACATCATAAACGTTACAATTCATTCTAGCAATTGCATTAAAGCTAAGGTGCTCTTTCCCATTTCTAGAAGTGTGTCTGTCTGTCCGCAACCGGGAAGAAACCGTCCTGCCTGAGTTATCCTTATGCCTCTGAAATCGTTCGTTCTTCAAGTCCTCCTCCGAGGAATAACTCCTCGTCTCTGGAAAGAAAGTAAAAAAGGAACGCAATATAAACTCACTGTGACATCGTCTAGCTATATTCATCATGAGAATAAAAAAAGCGTAAGCATTATATAGACAGAGCGTAGAATATCTGTCGCCATTTCAGAGCCAGTTGCTCCTGGCGAGGGCGCTTCTTCACTCTGAATTGGAAGATTTGCTGATCCTCGGTTCTTCCTGAGAAAGAATGGAACCTCCGATGCATTTTGCAACTTCCAGTATATACTGACATTTCAAATAAATATCATTCCTTCCTTCGCTCGTCCGACAGCTATCGGTGAGATTCGTTAAACTTGGAGGTTGTATGGATCATTGAATTGTTAAAGGGACGTACTCTCTGGATCAGCTTTGAAATAATATTGACTGGAGGTTACAGATAACGTATGAAATCCAAACATCTTTATGAAAGGAAAGGAACGGCGTGGAAGGATGTTGATACAAACCATTTCAGTTTTTCATAATCGGTCTCTCTCTCAATAAGATGACCTTGTTGCAGGAAGTTAGTAAATTGGACAACTGTGGGTTCCTGTCAGGCTTTGTGTCTTAGATGCTGTGAAAGAGGAGAAAGGCTTACAGTGGTTTTGTCACCGTAACTCACCCTTGAAATGTCATTTATTGTTGAAATTTGATTGAATGTTTCACGTCACGCAATCAAACGTTGGCTCCTTTCCTTTCTTAGGATATATAATTGAAATTTTGCTGTTCTAGGAAGTTGAATAATGCACGGTCCCCTAAGGAAATCAATTATTACATTACCATAAATTTACTGGAATTCAAACAGATTTATTGCATAATTTTTCAAAGAATATTGCCTGTAGATTATTTTATTCCTATGCCTAATACATAGCCGGTAAATTGTGACATTGTTCGAGAAAGGACTGCATGACAAACACTTAATTGCCTTCATTCTGAGGAAATTGACATTTCAGTATAGCTATCGTACCAAAAGTGTTAATTGAAATGTCCTTCAAAGCTTTTTGCAGTGAACAGGAAACATGTCAATCACATTTCAACATATTAAAGTATCATAAAAAATATCCATCATGATTCAAATTATACAAGCTAACATTTCTGCCTTCTTTTTCTGCCGAAACATTGTGCATATGCTCCCTGTCCATCTTCCTGGAAGACCTCAACTCTCCTCTTCTAAGAGTGAGTGTCTCCTAATCAGGAGTTTTGTGAAATTTTTCTCATTTTCTTTTTAAAAGATTCTCACAATTTTTATATATTGTCATGCAGAACGTTTATAACCTGAGCGCAAGATGCAATTAGTATAAAAGAAACAGTATTGCACCGGTTTATAGGGAAACTACTAAATCATGGTTCAATTTTTTCCTTTACCTTGCAAAGCTCCAGTCAATCCAAAAATGTACTGAATTGTAAGCCGATGGACGAGGAAACGAGTGGTAGAGAGACGAATAAATGGTTAACCCAGCATGGAAAGAACAAAAACTGTAGAAAGAACTGAGACTTATAGCAGTGAAGGCCGCCTCATTCTTTCCATGTGAACTGATAACAGTTTAGCAAAGCGAGAGAACTATTTTCTCTATAGTCAAACGTGAAACCGTCCACTGATGATCCATCGTCGTTTATTTATCATTAACTCGTTCGATTTGTGATGGTAATTTCTAGAAATGAATGGCCAGTTTGAGGCTCACACTAATTATAAGCAAATGCTAGCAAGTAATATCATAAGCCCATTTCCCAGGCTTCCCCTCAACTATAATATTAAACAAGTACTCACGAAACGAAAACGTCATTCTATTCCTTTCACTGCAAAGGAAAGGAAGCAGAAGATCCATTCGGTGTAGACAATCACTCCACTCTCCCCTGGCCCGTATCTTTTCTGGATGAAAACCGCATCCTTAAATGGAAAGATATCGAATTAATTAAAGAGGAACATGGTTCGTAGTTTAAGGATAAACCGTATATGATCCGTGCCTCGAATTCTTCAAAAGTTCGGCATAAAACAAAGCAAGTGGTGGCCTGTAAGCAAGGTCCAATGTGGCGCACAAGAGTTGCAAATCGTTATGAATGGGAAAAAAATATCCATCGGGTATAAACTGGATATGAATTACCTTGGTAAAGATTCAAATGAGAAAGAATAACTCAAAGAAACCGTTCATCCACTTAAAAGTTGAAAAATTAAGAATTAACAATATTTGATCTCCCGCTCAACAATTATCTCGATCCTGATTGGCTGATAGAAATACCACCGCTGTCAGTGCAGCCGCTGTATTCTTAAATTGTCATAAATTTCGTTCTTTGACGGATCACCGATTGAATACCTTTAAAATTCCTCTCCTCTTTTACGTCGACCGCGCATAATGGCGGTTTTCTCGATTTCGGAAGAATAAGCAGACGATACGTTATGAAAATGGTTTTTTTGTGCGGTAAGACTCACGTAGTAGACAAAAAGTCATAATAAATACTAATCTTCATGTAATTTTAATCGTTAACGATGGACATCTTGTTCAATTTCAAAAATCTAATTTCAATTTTAGGATCCCAGCGGTAACAGTCTCGCGTCCCAACTCCATTACGCATATATCACTTTTCCATGCGACCTCGCCGTGATCACATCGCTCGCGTCACCAATTGTTTAAAATGGCTAAAATAAAGGTTTAAATGCATAGCAGAGGCTGTAAGCATCCCAACTCGAATTATGAATCCACCACGGAGTGTTCTGTTAACAGAAACCGCTTCGGATTCTTTAATATGAAGAGCAATGCAACAATATTTCGAGAGTCCATATGCTTGGTGCAACGTTAGCATCGGCTCAGTATGATCCGGGCTTGATATTGAAAATTAACATACGTCCCAACGTAATGGAATGTAGGTTTTCGTTCGTCGTCTCGCTTGGAAGCTATGAGTTGTCGAAAAACTCTAAGCAAATTTTGTAAACACGGTCGGAGAGCGTTCGAAAAATTTCCAATGGGACTTACCTCAATGTTTTTCTTGAACCGGCTTTCCTCACTTAAACTACGCTCCAAAGACGAATCCACAATCCTTTGTAACTGCCGAATGGTAGAAAAGCCTGCATGAGCTCCAGTAACTTAGCACTTAACACAGTAATTCGTTCACAGTCTTCGAGAATTTTCAGCCACCAAGTTGACAGGGAACGGAGACGCACTACGCAACTGGATTTAAGAGCCTCGTGAACGGAATAAGGACGGGATTGATTTCAATACTTTGCAAGTGAAATTTTCTCACTTCTGTTTAACAGCGCGGACGAACTTTGCTCGCAATGCATGCGTGCCGACTGACGCCGGAAAGGGAGCACCACTTCTCCCTCTATTGGCATTCCGTTTAGAATAATTTACTCATGTCAAAAAAAGACGATCTACCTTCTATTCTAAACCCTCTGTTTTAAGATTAAGACCAGGGCTGTTTCGTTTTTCCGAGAAGACGTATTGATCAGAATGTTCGTCATTTGCGAACAAGAATGAAAGGGAAAGGGGCGACGGCTTAGGGTAGCATATAAAAACAAGCAATAATTTCCCAAGTAGATGAATGAAAGGTAAAAAATGCGAATGAAAAGTAATTTGCAGATGAATTTTATTGAAGCAATAGCGTCACATACATCATAAACGTTACATTTCATTCTAGCAATTGCATTAAAGCTAAGGTGCTCTTTCCCATTTCTAGAAGTCTGTCTGTCTGTCCGCATCCGGGAAGAAACCGTCCTGCCTGCGTTATCCTTATGCCTCTGAAATCGTTCGTTCTTCAAGTCCTCCTCCGAGGAATAACTCCTCGTCTCTGGAAAGAAAGTAAAAAAGGAACGCAATATAAACTCACTGTGACATCGTCTAGCTATATTCATCATGAGAATAAAAAAAGCTTAAGCATTATATAGACAGAGCGTAGAATATCTGTCGCCATTTCAGAGCCAGTTGCTCCTGGCGAGGGCGCTTCTTCACTCTGAATTGGAAGATTTGCTGATCCTCGGTTCTTCCTGAGAAAGAATGGAACCTCCGGTGCATTTTGCAACTTCCAGTATATACTGACACTTCAAATAAATATCATTCCTTCCTTCGCTCGTCCGACAGCTATCGGTGAGATTCGGTTAAACTTGGAGGTTGTATGGATCATTGAATTGTTAAAGGGACGCACTCTCTGGATCAGCTTTGAAATAATATTGACTGGAGGTTACAGAGAACGTATGAAATCCAAACATCTTTATGAAAGGAAAGGAACGGCGTGGAAGGATGTTGATACAAAACATTTTAGTTTTTCATAATCGGTCTCTCTCACAATAAGATGACCTTGTTGCAGGAAGTTAGTAAATTGGACAACTGTGGGTTCCTGTCAGGCTTTGTGTCTTAGATGCTGTGAAAGAGTGGAAAGGCTTACAGTGGTTTTGTCACCGTAACTCACCCTTGAAATGTCATTTATTGTTGAAATTTGATTGAATGTTTCACGTCACGCAATCAAACGTTGGCTCCTTTCCTTTCTTAGGATATAGAATTGAAATTTTGCTGTTCTAGGAAGTTGAATAATGCACGGTCCCCTAAGGAAATCAATTATTACATTACCATAAATTTACTGGAATTCAAACAGATTTATTGCATAATTTTTCAAAGAATATTGCCTGTAGATTATTTTATTCCTATGCTTAATACATAGCCGGTAAATTGTGACATTGTTCGAGAAAGGACTGCATGACAAACACTTAATTGCCTTCATTCTGAGGAAATTGACATTTCAGTATAGCTATCGTACCAAAAGTGTTAATTGAAATGTCCTTCAAAGCTTTTTGCAGTGAACAGGAAACATGTCAATCACATTTCAACACATTAAAGTATCAATTAAAGTATCATAAAAAAATATCCATCATGATTCAAATTATACAAGCTAACATTTCTGCCTTCTTTTTCTGCCGAAACATTGTGCATACGCTCCCTGTCCATCTTCCTGGAAGACCTCAACTCTCCTCTTCTAAGAGTGAGTGTCTCCTAATCAGGAGTTTTGTGAAATTTTTCTCATTTTCTTTTTAAAAGATTCTCACAATTTTTATATATTGTCATGCAGAACGTTTATAACCTGAGCGCAAGATGCAATTAGTATAAAAGAAACAGTATTGCACCGGTTTATAGGGAAACTACTAAATCATGGTTCAATTTTTTCCTTTACCTTGCAAAGCTCCAGTCAATCCAAAAATGTACTGAGTTGTAAGCCGATGGACGAGGAAACGAGTGGTAGAGAGACGAATAAATGGTTAACCCAGCATGGAAAGAACAAAAACTGTAGAAAGAACTGAGACTTATAGCAGTGAAGGCCGCCTCATTCTTTCCATGTGAACTGATAACAGTTTAGCAAAGCGAGAGAACTATTTTCTCTATAGTCAAACGTGAAACCGTCCACTGATGATCCATCGTCGTTTATTTATCATTAACTCGTTCGATTTGTTATGGTAATTTCTAGAAATGAATTGCCAGTTTGAGGCTCACACTAATTATAAGCAAATGCTAGCAAGTAATATCATAAGCCGATTTCCCAGGCTTCCCCTCAACTATAATATTAAGCAAGTACTCACGAAACGAAAACGTCATTCTATTCCTTTCACTGCAAAGGAAAGGAAGCAGAAGATCCATTCGGTGTAGACAATCACTCCACTCTCCCCTGGCCCGTATCTTTTCTGGATGAAAACCGCATCCTAAAATGGAAAGATATCGAATTAATTAAAGAGGAACATAGTTCGTAGTTTAAGGATAAACCGTATATGATCCGTGCCTCGAACTCTTCAAAAGTTCGGCATAAAACAAAGCAAGTGGTGGCCTGTTAGCAAGGTCCAATGTGGCGCACAAGAGTTGCAAATCGTTATGAATGCGAAAAAAATATCCATCGGGTATAAACTGGATATGAATTACCTTGGTAAATATTGAAATGAGAAAGAATAACTCAAAGAAACCGTTCATCCACTTAAAAGTTGAAAAATTAAGAATTAACAATATTTGATCTCCCGCTCAACAATTATCTCGATCCTGATTGGCTGATAGAAATACCACCGCTGTCAGTGCAGGCGCTGTATTCTTAAATTGTCATAAATTTTGTTCTTTGACGGATCTTCGATTGAATACCTTTAAAATTCCTCTCCTCTTTTACGTCGACCGCGCATAATGACGGTTTTCTCGATTTCGGAAGAATAAGCAGACGATACGTTATGAAAATGGTTTTTTTGTGCGGTAAGACTCACGTAGTAGACAAAAAGTCATAATAAATACTAATCTTCATGTAATTTTAATCGTTGACGATGGACATCTTGTTCAATTTCAAAAATCTAATTTCAATTTTAGAATCCCAGCGGTAACAGTCTCGCGTCCCAACTCCATTACGCATATATCACTTTTCCATGCGACCTCGCCGAGATCACATCGCTCGCGTCACCAATTGTTAAAAATGGCTAAAATAAAGGTTTAAATGCATAGCAGAGGCTGTAAGCATCCCAACTCGAATTATGAATCAACCACGGAGTGTTCTGTTAACAGAAACCGCTTCGGATTCTTTAATATGAAGAGCAATGCAACAATATTTCGAGAGTCCATATGCTTGGTGCAACGTTAGCATTGGCTCAGTATGATCCGGGCTTGATATTGAAAATTAACATACGTCCCGACGTAATGGAATGTAGGTTTTCGTTCGTAGTCTCGATGGAAGCTATGAGTTGTCGAAAAACTCTAAGCAAATTTTGTAAACACGGTCGGAGAGCGTTCGAAAAATTTCCAATGGGACTTACCTCAATGTTTTTCTTGAACCGGCTTTCCTCACTTAAACTACGCTCCAAAGACGAATCCACAATCCTTTGTAACTGCCGAATGGTAGAAAAGCCTGCATGAGCTCCAGTAACTTAGCACTTAACACAGTAATTCGTTCACAGTCTTCGAGAATTTTCAGCCACCAAGTTGACAGGGAACGGAGACGCACTACGCAACTGGATTTCAGAGCCTCGTGAACGGAATAATGACGGGATTGATTTCAATACTTTGCAAGTGATATTTTCTCACTTCCGTTTAAAATCGCGGACGAACTTTGCTCGCAATGCATGCGTGCCGACTGACGCCGGAAAGGGAGCACCACTTCTCCCTCTATTGGCATTCCGTTTAGAATAATTTACTCATGTCAAAAAAAGACGATCTACCTTCTATTCTAAACCCTCTGTTTTAAGATTAAGACCAGGGCTGTTTCGTTTTTCCGAGAAGACGTATTGATCAGAATGTTCGTCATTTGCGAACAAGAATGAAAGGGAAAGGGGCGACGGCTTAGGGTAGCATATAAAAACAAGCAATAATTTCCCAAGTAGATGAATGAAAGGTAAAAAATGCGAATGAAAAGTAATTTGCAGATGAATTTTATTGAAGCAATAGCGTCACATACATCATAAACGTTACATTTCATTCTAGCAATTGCATTAAAGCTAAGGTGCTCTTTCCCATTTCTAGAAGTCTGTCTGTCTGTCCGCATCCGGGAAGAAACCGTCCTGCCTGCGTTATCCTTATGCCTCTGAAATCGTTCGTTCTTCAAGTCCTCCTCCGAGGAATAACTCCTCGTCTCTGGAAAGAAAGTAAAAAAGGAACGCAATATAAACTCACTGTGACATCGTCTAGCTATATTCATCATGAGAATAAAAAAAGCTTAAGCATTATATAGACAGAGCGTAGAATATCTGTCGCCATTTCAGAGCCAGTTGCTCCTGGCGAGGGCGCTTCTTCACTCTGAATTGGAAGATTTGCTGATCCTCGGTTCTTCCTGAGAAAGAATGGAACCTCCGGTGCATTTTGCAACTTCCAGTATATACTGACACTTCAAATAAATATCATTCCTTCCTTCGCTCGTCCGACAGCTATCGGTGAGATTCGGTTAAACTTGGAGGTTGTATGGATCATTGAATTGTTAAAGGGACGCACTCTCTGGATCAGCTTTGAAATAATATTGACTGGAGGTTACAGAGAACGTATGAAATCCAAACATCTTTATGAAAGGAAAGGAACGGCGTGGAAGGATGTTGATACAAAACATTTTAGTTTTTCATAATCGGTCTCTCTCACAATAAGATGACCTTGTTGCAGGAAGTTAGTAAATTGGACAACTGTGGGTTCCTGTCAGGCTTTGTGTCTTAGATGCTGTGAAAGAGTGGAAAGGCTTACAGCGGTTTTGTCACCGTAACTCACCCTTGAAATGTCATTTATTGTTGAAATTTGATTGAATGTTTCACGTCACGCAATCAAACGTTGGCTCCTTTCCTTTCTTAGGATATAGAATTGAAATTTTGCTGTTCTAGGAAGTTGAATAATGCACGGTCCCCTAAGGAAATCAATTATTACATTACCATAAATTTACTGGAATTCAAACAGATTTATTGCATAATTTTTCAAAGAATATTGCCTGTAGATTATTTTATTCCTATGCTTAATACATAGCCGGTAAATTGTGACATTGTTCGAGAAAGGACTGCATGACAAACACTTAATTGCCTTCATTCTGAGGAAATTGACATTTCAGTATAGCTATCGTACCAAAAGTGTTAATTGAAATGTCCTTCAAAGCTTTTTGCAGTGAACAGGAAACATGTCAATCACATTTCAACATATTAAAGTATCAATTAAAGTATCATAAAAAAATATCCATCATGATTCAAATTATACAAGCTAACATTTCTGCCTTCTTTTTCTGCCGAAACATTGTGCATACGCTCCCTGTCCATCTTCCTGGAAGACCTCAACTCTCCTCTTCTAAGAGTGAGTGTCTCCTAATCAGGAGTTTTGTGAAATTTTTCTCATTTTCTTTTTAAAAGATTCTCACAATTTTTATATATTGTCATGCAGAACGTTTATAACCTGAGCGCAAGATGCAATTAGTATAAAAGAAACAGTATTGCACCGGTTTATAGGGAAACTACTAAATCATGGTTCAATTTTTTCCTTTACCTTGCAAAGCTCCAGTCAATCCAAAAATGTACTGAGTTGTAAGCCGATGGACGAGGAAACGAGTGGTAGAGAGACGAATAAATGGTTAACCCAGCATGGAAAGAACAAAAACTGTAGAAAGAACTGAGACTTATAGCAGTGAAGGCCGCCTCATTCTTTCCATGTGAACTGATAACAGTTTAGCAAAGCGAGAGAACTATTTTCTCTATAGTCAAACGTGAAACCGTCCACTGATGATCCATCGTCGTTTATTTATCATTAACTCGTTCGATTTGTTATGGTAATTTCTAGAAATGAATTGCCAGTTTGAGGCTCACACTAATTATAAGCAAATGCTAGCAAGTAATATCATAAGCCGATTTCCCAGGCTTCCCCTCAACTATAATATTAAGCAAGTACTCACGAAACGAAAACGTCATTCTATTCCTTTCACTGCAAAGGAAAGGAAGCAGAAGATCCATTCGGTGTAGACAATCACTCCACTCTCCCCTGGCCCGTATCTTTTCTGGATGAAAACCGCATCCTAAAATGGAAAGATATCGAATTAATTAAAGAGGAACATAGTTCGTAGTTTAAGGATAAACCGTATATGATCCGTGCCTCGAACTCTTCAAAAGTTCGGCATAAAACAAAGCAAGTGGTGGCCTGTTAGCAAGGTCCAATGTGGCGCACAAGAGTTGCAAATCGTTATGAATGCGAAAAAAATATCCATCGGGTATAAACTGGATATGAATTACCTTGGTAAATATTGAAATGAGAAAGAATAACTCAAAGAAACCGTTCATCCACTTAAAAGTTGAAAAATTAAGAATTAACAATATTTGATCTCCCGCTCAACAATTATCTCGATCCTGATTGGCTGATAGAAATACCACCGCTGTCAGTGCAGGCGCTGTATTCTTAAATTGTCATAAATTTTGTTCTTTGACGGATCTTCGATTGAATACCTTTAAAATTCCTCTCCTCTTTTACGTCGACCGCGCATAATGACGGTTTTCTCGATTTCGGAAGAATAAGCAGACGATACGTTATGAAAATGGTTTTTTTGTGCGGTAAGACTCACGTAGTAGACAAAAAGTCATAATAAATACTAATCTTCATGTAATTTTAATCGTTGACGATGGACATCTTGTTCAATTTCAAAAATCTAATTTCAATTTTAGAATCCCAGCGGTAACAGTCTCGCGTCCCAACTCCATTACGCATATATCACTTTTCCATGCGTCCTCGCCGAGATCACATCGCTCGCGTCACCAATTGTTAAAAATGGCTAAAATAAAGGTTTAAATGCATAGCAGAGGCTGTAAGCATCCCAACTCGAATTATGAATCAACCACGGAGTGTTCTGTTAACAGAAACCGCTTCGGATTCTTTAATATGAAGAGCAATGCAACAATATTTCGAGAGTCCATATGCTTGGTGCAACGTTAGCATTGGCTCAGTATGATCCGGGCTTGATATTGAAAATTAACATACGTCCCGACGTAATGGAATGTAGGTTTTCGTTCGTAGTCTCGATGGAAGCTATGAGTTGTCGAAAAACTCTAAGCAAATTTTGTAAACACGGTCGGAGAGCGTTCGAAAAATTTCCAATGGGACTTACCTCAATGTTTTTCTTGAACCGGCTTTCCTCACTTAAACTACGCTCCAAAGACGAATCCACAATCCTTTGTAACTGCCGAATGGTAGAAAAGCCTGCATGAGCTCCAGTAACTTAGCACTTAACACAGTAATTCGTTCACAGTCTTCGAGAATTTTCAGCCACCAAGTTGACAGGGAACGGAGACGCACTACGCAACTGGATTTCAGAGCCTCGTGAACGGAATAATGACGGGATTGATTTCAATACTTTGCAAGTGATATTTTCTCACTTCCGTTTAAAATCGCGGACGAACTTTGCTCGCAATGCATGCGTGCCGACTGACGCCGGAAAGGGAGCACCACTTCTCCCTCTATTGGCATTCCGTTTAGAATAATTTACTCATGTCAAAAAAAGACGATCTACCTTCTATTCTAAACCCTCTGTTTTAAGATTAAGACCAGGGCTGTTTCGTTTTTCCGAGAAGACGTATTGATCAGAATGTTCGTCATTTGCGAACAAGAATGAAAGGGAAAGGGGCGACGGCTTAGGGTAGCATATAAAAACAAGCAATAATTTCCCAAGTAGATGAATGAAAGGTAAAAAATGCGAATGAAAAGTAATTTGCAGATGAATTTTATTGAAGCAATAGCGTCACATACATCATAAACGTTACATTTCATTCTAGCAATTGCATTAAAGCTAAGGTGCTCTTTCCCATTTCTAGAAGTCTGTCTGTCTGTCCGCATCCGGGAAGAAACCGTCCTGCCTGCGTTATCCTTATGCCTCTGAAATCGTTCGTTCTTCAAGTCCTCCTCCGAGGAATAACTCCTCGTCTCTGGAAAGAAAGTAAAAAAGGAACGCAATATAAACTCACTGTGACATCGTCTAGCTATATTCATCATGAGAATAAAAAAAGCTTAAGCATTATATAGACAGAGCGTAGAATATCTGTCGCCATTTCAGAGCCAGTTGCTCCTGGCGAGGGCGCTTCTTCACTCTGAATTGGAAGATTTGCTGATCCTCGGTTCTTCCTGAGAAAGAATGGAACCTCCGGTGCATTTTGCAACTTCCAGTATATACTGACATTTCAAATAAATATCATTCCTTCCTTCGCTCGTCCGACAGCTATCGGTGAGATTCGGTTAAACTTGGAGGTTGTATGGATCATTGAATTGTTAAAGGGACGCACTCTCTGGATCAGCTTTGAAATAATATTGACTGGAGGTTACAGAGAACGTATGAAATCCAAACATCTTTATGAAAGGAAAGGAACGGCGTGGAAGGATGTTGATACAAAACATTTTAGTTTTTCATAATCGGTCTCTCTCACAATAAGATGACCTTGTTGCAGGAAGTTAGTAAATTGGACAACTGTGGGTTCCTGTCAGGCTTTGTGTCTTAGATGCTGTGAAAGAGTGGAAAGGCTTACAGCGGTTTTGTCACCGTAACTCACCCTTGAAATGTCATTTATTGTTGAAATTTGATTGAATGTTTCACGTCACGCAATCAAACGTTGGCTCCTTTCCTTTCTTAGGATATAGAATTGAAATTTTGCTGTTCTAGGAAGTTGAATAATGCACGGTCCCCTAAGGAAATCAATTATTACATTACCATAAATTTACTGGAATTCAAACAGATTTATTGCATAATTTTTCAAAGAATATTGCCTGTAGATTATTTTATTCCTATGCTTAATACATAGCCGGTAAATTGTGACATTGTTCGAGAAAGGACTGCATGACAAACACTTAATTGCCTTCATTCTGAGGAAATTGACATTTCAGTATAGCTATCGTACCAAAAGTGTTAATTGAAATGTCCTTCAAAGCTTTTTGCAGTGAACAGGAAACATGTCAATCACATTTCAACATATTAAAGTATCAATTAAAGTATCATAAAAAAATATCCATCATGATTCAAATTATACAAGCTAACATTTCTGCCTTCTTTTTCTGCCGAAACATTGTGCATATGCTCCCTGTCCATCTTCCTGGAAGACCTCAACTCTCCTCTTCTAAGAGTGAGTGTCTCCTAATCAGGAGTTTTGTGAAATTTTTCTCATTTTCTTTTTAAAAGATTCTCACAATTTTTATATATTGTCATGCAGAACGTTTATAACCTGAGCGCAAGATGCAATTAGTATAAAAGAAACAGTATTGCACCGGTTTATAGGGAAACTACTAAATCATGGTTCAATTTTTTCCTTTACCTTGCAAAGCTCCAGTCAATCCAAAAATGTACTGAATTGTAAGCCGATGGACGAGGAAACGAGTGGTAGAGAGACGAATAAATGGTTAACCCAGCATGGAAAGAACAAAAACTGTAGAAAGAACTGAGACTTATATCAGTGAAGGCCGCCTCATTCTTTCCATGTGAACTGATAACAGTTTAGCAAAGCGAGAGAACTATTTTCTCTATAGTCAAACGTAAAACCGTCCACTGATGATCCATCGTCGTTTATTTATCATTAACTCGTACGATTTGTGATGGTAATTTCTAGAAATGAATGGCCAGTTTGAGGCTCACACTAATTATAAGCAAATGCTAGCAAGTAATATCATAAGTCCATTTCCCAGGCTTCCCCTCAACTATAATATTAAACAAGTACTCACGAAACGAAAACGTCACTCTATTCCTTTCACTGCAAAGGAAAGGAAGCAGAAGATCCATTCGGTGTAGACAATCACTCCACTCTCCCCTGGCCCGTATCTTTTCTGGATGAAAACCGCATCCTAAAATGGAAAGATATCGAATTAATTAAAGAGGAACATGGTTCGTAGTTTAAGGATAAACCGTATATGATCCGTGCCTCGAACTCTTCAAAAGTTCGGCATAAAACAAAGCAAGTGGTGGCTTGTAAGCAAGGTTCAATGTGGCGCACAAGAGTTGCAAATCGTTATGAATGCGAAAAAAATATCCATCGGGTATAAACTGGATATGAATTACCTTGGTAAATATTGAAATGAGAAAGAATAACTCAAAGAAACCGTTCATCCACTTAAAAGTTGAAAAATTAAGAATTAACAATATTTGATCTCCCGCTCAACAATTATCTCGATCCTGATTGGCTGATAGAAATACCACCGCTGTCAGTGCAGGCGCTGTATTCTTAAATTGTCATAAATTTTGTTCTTTGACGGATCACCGATTGAATACCTTTAAAATTCCTCTCCTCTTTTACGTCGACCGCGCATAATGGCGGTTTTCTCGATTTCGGAAGAATAAGCAGACGATACGTTATGAAAATGGTTTTTTTGTGCGGTAAGACTCACGTAGTAGACAAAAAGTCATAATAAATACTAATCTTCATGTAATTTTAATCGTTGACGATGGACATCTTGTTCAATTTCAAAAATCTAATTTCAATTTTAGGATCCCAGCGGTAACAGTCTCGCGTCCCAACTCCATTACGCATATATCACTTTTCCATGCGACCTCGCCGTGATCACATCGCTCGCGTCACCAATTGTTAAAAATGGCTAAAATAAAGGTTTAAATGCATAGCAGAGGCTGTAAGCATCCCAACTCGAATTATGAATCCACCACGGAGTGTTCTGTTAACAGAAACCGCTTCGGATTCCTTAATATGAAGAGCAATGCAACAATATTTCGAGAGTCCATATGCTTGGTGCAACGTTAGCATTGGCTCAGTATGATCCGGGCTTGATATTGAAAATTAACATACGTCCCGACGTAATGGAATGTAGGTTTTCATTCGTAGTCTCGATGGAAGCTATGAGTTGTCGAAAAACTCTAAGCAAATTTTGTAAACACGGTCGGAGAGCGTTCGAAAAATTTCCAATGGGACTTACCTCAATGTTTTTCTTGAACCGGCTTTCCTCACTTAAACTACGCTCCAAAGACGAATCCACAATCCTTTGTAACTGCCGAATGGTAGAAAAGCCTGCATGAGCTCCAGTAACTTAGCACTTAACACAGTAATTCGTTCACAGTCTTCGAGAATTTTCAGCCACCAAGTTGACAGGGAACGGAGACGCACTACGCAACTGGATTTCAGAGCCTCGTGAACGGAATAATGACGGGATTGATTTCAATACTTTGCAAGTGATATTTTCTCACTTCCGTTTAAAATCGCGGACGAACTTTGCTCGCAATGCATGCGTGCCGACTGACGCCGGAAAGGGAGCACCACTTCTCCCTCTATTGGCATTCCGTTTAGAATAATTTACTCATGTCAAAAAAAGACGATCTACCTTCTATTCTAAACCCTCTGTTTTAAGATTAAGACCAGGGCTGTTTCGTTTTTCCGAGAAGACGTATTGATCAGAATGTTCGTCATTTGCGAACAAGAATGAAAGGGAAAGGGGCGACGGCTTAGGGTAGCATATAAAAACAAGCAATAATTTCCCAAGTAGATGAATGAAGGGTAAAAAATGCGAATAAAAAGTAATTTGCAGATGAATTTTATTGAAGCAATAGCGTCACATACATCATAAACGTTACATTTCATTCTAGCAATTGCATTAAAGCTAAGGTGCTCTTTCCCATTTCTAGAAGTCTGTCTGTCTGTCCGCATCCGGGAAGAAACCGTCCTGCCTGCGTTATCCTTATGCCTCTGAAATCGTTCGTTCTTCAAGTCCTCCTCCGAGGAATAACTCCTCGTCTCTGGAAAGAAAGTAAAAAAGGAACGCAATATAAACTCACTGTGACATCGTCTAGCTATATTCATCATGAGAATAAAAAAAGCTTAAGCATTATATAGACAGAGCGTAGAATATCTGTCGCCATTTCAGAGCCAGTTGCTCCTGGCGAGGGCGCTTCTTCACTCTGAATTGGAAGATTTGCTGATCCTCGGTTCTTCCTGAGAAAGAATGGAACCTCCGATGCATTTTGCAACTTCCAGTATATACTGACATTTCAAATAAATATCATTCCTTCCTTCGCTCGTCCGACAGCTATCGGTGAGATTCGGTTAAACTTGGAGGTTGTATGGATCATTGAATTGTTAAAGGGACGCACTCTCTGGATCAGCTTTGAAATAATATTGACTGGAGGTTACAGAGAACGTATGAAATCCAAACATCTTTATGAAAGGAAAGGAACGGCGTGGAAGGATGTTGATACAAAACATTTTAGTTTTTCATAATCGGTCTCTCTCACAATAAGATGACCTTGTTGCAGGAAGTTAGTAAATTGGACAACTGTGGGTTCCTGTCAGGCTTTGTGTCTTAGATGCTGTGAAAGAGTGGAAAGGCTTACAGCGGTTTTGTCACCGTAACTCACCCTTGAAATGTCATTTATTGTTGAAATTTGATTGAATGTTTCACGTCACGCAATCAAACGTTGGCTCCTTTCCTTTCTTAGGATATAGAATTGAAATTTTGCTGTTCTAGGAAGTTGAATAATGCACGGTCCCCTAAGGAAATCAATTATTACATTACCATAAATTTACTGGAATTCAAACAGATTTATTGCATAATTTTTCAAAGAATATTGCCTGTAGATTATTTTATTCCTATGCTTAATACATAGCCGGTAAATTGTGACATTGTTCGAGAAAGGACTGCATGACAAACACTTAATTGCCTTCATTCTGAGGAAATTGACATTTCAGTATAGCTATCGTACCAAAAGTGTTAATTGAAATGTCCTTCAAAGCTTTTTGCAGTGAACAGGAAACATGTCAATCACATTTCAACATATTAAAGTATCAATTAAAGTATCATAAAAAAATATCCATCATGATTCAAATTATACAAGCTAACATTTCTGCCTTCTTTTTCTGCAGAAACATTGTGCATATGCTCCCTGTCCATCTTCCTGGAAGACCTCAACTCTCCTCTTCTAAGAGTGAGTGTCTCCTAATCAGGAATTTTGTGAAATTTTTCTCATTTTCTTTTTAAAAGATTCTCACAATTTTTATATATTGTCATGCAGAACGTTTATAACCTGAGCGCAAGATGCAATTAGTATAAAAGAAACAGTATTGCACCGGTTTATAGGGAAACTACTAAATCATGGTTCAATTTTTTCCTCTACCTTGCAAAGCTCCAGTCAATCCAAAAATGTACTGAATTGTAAGAAGATGGACGAGGAAACGAGTGGTAGAGAGACGAATAAATGGTTAACCCAGCATGGAAAGAACAAACTCTGTAGAAAGATCTGAGACTTACAGCAGTGAAGGCCGCTTCATTCTTTCCATGTGAACCGATAACAGTTTAGCAAAGCGAGAGAACTATTTCCTCTATAGTCAAACGTAAAACCGTCCACTGATGATCCATCGTCGTTTATTTATCATTAACTCGTACGATTTGTGATGGTAATTTCTAGAAATGAATGGCCAGTTTGAGGCTCACACTAATTATAAGCAAATGTTAGCAAGTAATATCATAAGCCCATTTCCCAGGCTTCCCCTCAACTATTATATTAAACAGGTACTCACGAAACGAAAACGTCACTTTACTGCTTTCACTGCAAAGTAAAGTAAGCAGAAGATCCATTCGGTGTAGACAATCACTCAACTCTCCCCTGGCCCGTATCTTTTCTGGATGAAGACCGCATCCTAAAATGGAAAGATATCGAATTAATTAAAGAGGAACATGGTTCGTAGTTTAAGGATAAACCGTATATGATCCGTGCCTCGAACTCTTCAAAAGTTCGGCATAAAACAAAGCAAGTGGTGGCTTGTAAGCAAGGTTCAATGTGGCGCACAAGAGTTGCAAATCGTTATGAATGCGAAAAAAATATCCATCGGGTATAAACTGGATATGAATTACCTTGGTAAATATTGAAATGAGAAAGAATAACTCAAAGAAACCGTTCATCCACTTAAAAGTTGAAAAATTAAGAATTAACAATATTTGATCTCCCGCTCAACAATTATCTCGATCCTGATTGGCTGATAGAAATACCACCGCTGTCAGTGCAGGCGCTGTATTCTTAAATTGTCATAAATTTTGTTCTTTGACGGATCACCGATTGAATACCTTTAAAATTCCTCTCCTCTTTTACGTCGACCGCGCATAATGGCGGTTTTCTCGATTTCGGAAGAATAAGCAGACGATACGTTATGAAAATGGTTTTTTTGTGCGGTAAGACTCACGTAGTAGACAAAAAGTCATAATAAATACTAATCTTCATGTAATTTTAATCGTTGACGATGGACATCTTGTTCAATTTCAAAAATCTAATTTCAATTTTAGAATCCCAGCGGTAACAGTCTCGCGTCCCAACTCCATTACGCATATATCACTTTTCCATGCGACCTCGCCGTGATCACATCGCTCGCGTCACCAATTGTTAAAAATGGCTAAAATAAAGGTTTAAATGCATAGCAGAGGCTGTAAGCATCCCAACTCGAATTATGAATCCACCACGGAGTGTTCTGTTAACAGAAACCGCTTCGGATTCCTTAATATGAAGAGCAATGCAACAATATTTCGAGAGTCCATATGCTTGGTGCAACGTTAGCATTGGCTCAGTATGATCCGGGCTTGATATTGAAAATTAACATACGTCCCGACGTAATGGAATGTAGGTTTTCATTCGTAGTCTCGATGGAAGCTATGAGTTGTCGAAAAACTCTAAGCAAATTTTGTAAACACGGTCGGAGAGCGTTCGAAAAATTTCCAATGGGACTTACCTCAATGTTTTTCTTGAACCGGCTTTCCTCACTTAAACTACGCTCCAAAGACGAATCCACAATCCTTTGTAACTGCCGAATGGTAGAAAAGCCTGCATGAGCTCCAGTAACTTAGCACTTAACACAGTAATTCGTTCACAGTCTTCGAGAATTTTCAGCCACCAAGTTGACAGGGAACGGAGACGCACTACGCAACTGGATTTCAGAGCCTCGTGAACGGAATAATGACGGGATTGATTTCAATACTTTGCAAGTGAT
The DNA here is from genome assembly GCA_020796165.1 of Pantala flavescens. NCBI lineage: Eukaryota > Metazoa > Arthropoda > Insecta > Odonata > Libellulidae > Pantala > Pantala flavescens. Next base: position 7,984,385 of record CM036884.1, on the reverse strand, counting down.
ATTTTCTCACTTCCGTTTAAAATCGCGGACGAACTTTGCTCGCAATGCATGCGTGCCGACTGACGCCGGAAAGGGAGCACCACTTCTCCCTCTATTGGCATTCCGTTTAGAATAATTTACTCATGTCAAAAAAAGACGATCTACCTTCTATTCTAAACCCTCTGTTTTAAGATTAAGACCAGGGCTGTTTCGTTTTTCCGAGAAGACGTATTGATCAGAATGTTCGTCATTTGCGAACAAGAATGAAAGGGAAAGGGGCGACGGCTTAGGGTAGCATATAAAAACAAGCAATAGTTTCCCAAGTAGATGAATGAAGGGTAAAAAATGCGAATAAAAAGTAATTTGCAGATGAATTTTATTGAAGCAATAGCGTCACATACATCATAAACGTTACATTTCATTCTAGCAATTGCATTAAAGCTAAGGTGCTCTTTCCCATTTCTAGAAGTCTGTCTGTCTGTCCGCATCCGGGAAGAAACCGTCCTGCCTGCGTTATCCTTATGCCTCTGAAATCGTTCGTTCTTCAAGTCCTCCTCCGAGGAATAACTCCTCGTATCTGGAAAGAAAGTAAAAAAGGAACGCAATATAAACTCACTGTGACATCGTCTAGCTATATTCATCATGAGAATAAAAAAAGCTTAAGCATTATATAGACAGAGCGTAGAATATCTGTCGCCATTTCAGAGCCAGTTGCTCCTGGCGAGGGCGCTTCTTCACTCTGAATTGGAAGATTTGCTGATCCTCGGTTCTTCCTGAGAAAGAATGGAACCTCCGATGCATTTTGCAACTTCCAGTATATACTGACATTTCAAATAAATATCATTCCTTCCTTCGCTCGTCCGACAGCTATCGGTGAGATTCGGTTAAACTTGGAGGTGGTATGGATCATTGAATTGTTAAAGGGACGCACTCTCTGGATCAGCTTTGAAATAATATTGACTGGAGGTTACAGAGAACGTATGAAATCCAAACATCTTTATGAAAGGAAAGGAACGGCGTGGAAGGATGTTGATACAAAACATTTTAGTTTTTCATAATCGGTCTCTCTCACAATAAGATGACCTTGTTGCAGGAAGTTAGTAAATTGGACAACTGTGGGTTCCTGTCAGGCTTTGTGTCTTAGATGCTGTGAAAGAGGAGAAAGGCTTACAGTGGTTTTGTCACCGTAACTCACCCTTGAAATGTCATTTATTGTTGAAATTTGATTGAATGTTTCACGTCACGCAATCAAACGTTGGCTCCTTTCCTTTCTTAGGATATAGAATTGAAATTTTGCTGTTCTAGGAAGTTGAATAATGCACGGTCCCCTAAGGAAATCAATTATTACATTACCATAAATTTACTGGAATTCAAACAGATTTATTGCATAATTTTTCAAAGAATATTGCCTGTAGATTATTTTATTCCTATGCTTAATACATAGCCGGTAAATTGTGACATTGTTCGAGAAAGGACTGCATGACAAACACTTAATTGCCTTCATTCTGAGGAAATTGACATTTCAGTATAGCTATCGTACCAAAAGTGTTAATTGAAATGTCCTTCAAAGCTTTTTGCAGTGAACAGGAAACATGTCAATCACATTTCAACATATTAAAGTATCAATTAAAGTATCATAAAAAAATATCCATCATGATTCAAATTATACAAGCTAACATTTCTGCCTTCTTTTTCTGCCGAAACATTGTGCATATGCTCCCTGTCCATCTTCCTGGAAGACCTCAACTCTCCTCTTCTAAGAGTGAGTGTCTCCTAATCAGGAGTTTTGTGAAATTTTTCTCATTTTCTTTTTAAAAGATTCTCACAATTTTTATATATTGTCATGCAGAACGTTTATAACCTGAGCGCAAGATGCAATTAGTATAAAAGAAACAGTATTGCACCGGTTTATAGGGAAACTACTAAATCATGGTTCAATTTTTTCCTTTACCTTGCAAAGCTCCAGTCAATCCAAAAATGTACTGAATTGTAAGCCGATGGACGAGGAAACGAGTGGTAGAGAGACGAATAAATGGTTAACCCAGCATGGAAAGAACAAAAACTGTAGAAAGAACTGAGACTTATATCAGTGAAGGCCGCCTCATTCTTTCCATGTGAACTGATAACAGTTTAGCAAAGCGAGAGAACTATTTTCTCTATAGTCAAACGTAAAACCGTCCACTGATGATCCATCGTCGTTTATTTATCATTAACTCGTACGATTTGTGATGGTAATTTCTAGAAATGAATGGCCAGTTTGAGGCTCACACTAATTATAAGCAAATGCTAGCAAGTAATATCATAAGCCCATTTCCCAGGCTTCCCCTCAACTATTATATTAAACAGGTACTCACGAAACGAAAACGTCACTTTACTGCTTTCACTGCAAAGTAAAGTAAGCAGAAGATCCATTCGGTGTAGACAATCACTCAACTCTCCCCTGGCCCGTATCTTTTCTGGATGAAGACCGCATCCTAAAATGGAAAGATATCGAATTAATTAAAGAGGAACATGGTTCGTAGTTTAAGGATAAACCGTATATGATCCGTGCCTCGAACTCTTCAAAAGTTCGGCATAAAACAAAGCAAGTGGTGGCTTGTAAGCAAGGTTCAATGTGGCGCACAAGAGTTGCAAATCGTTATGAATGCGAAAAAAATATCCATCGGGTATAAACTGGATATGAATTACCTTGGTAAAGATTAAAATGAGAAAGAATAACTCAAAGAAACCGTTCATCCACTTAAAAGTTGAAAAATTAAGAATTAACAATATTTGATCTCCCGCTCAACAATTATCTCGATCCTGATTGGCTGATAGAAATACCACCGCTGTCAGTGCAGGCGCTGTATTCTTAAATTGTCATAAATTTTGTTCTTTGACGGATCACCGATTGAATACCTTTAAAATTCCTCTCCTCTTTTACGTCGACCGCGCATAATGGCGGTTTTCTCGATTTCGGAAGAATAAGCAGACGATACGTTATGAAAATGGTTTTTTTTGTGCGGTAAGACTCACGTAGTAGACAAAAAGTCATAATAAATACTAATCTTCATGTAATTTTAATCGTTGACGATGGACATCTTGTTCAATTTCAAAAATCTAATTTCAATTTTAGAATCCCAGCGGTAACAGTCTCGCGTCCCAACTCCATTACGCATATATCACTTTTCCATGCGACCTCGCCGTGATCACATCGCTCGCGTCACCAATTGTTAAAAATGGCTAAAATAAAGGTTTAAATGCATAGCAGAGGCTGTAAGCATCCCAACTCGAATTATGAATCCACCACGGAGTGTTCTGTTAACAGAAACCGCTTCGGATTCCTTAATATGAAGAGCAATGCAACAATATTTCGAGAGTCCATATGCTTGGTGCAACGTTAGCATTGGCTCAGTATGATCCGGGCTTGATATTGAAAATTAACATACGTCCCGACGTAATGGAATGTAGGTTTTCATTCGTAGTCTCGATGGAAGCTATGAGTTGTCGAAAAACTCTAAGCAAATTTTGTAAACACGGTCGGAGAGCGTTCGAAAAATTTCCAATGGGACTTACCTCAATGTTTTTCTTGAACCGGCTTTCCTCACTTAAACTACGCTCCAAAGACGAATCCACAATCCTTTGTAACTGCCGAATGGTAGAAAAGCCTGCATGAGCTCCAGTAACTTAGCACTTAACACAGTAATTCGTTCACAGTCTTCGAGAATTTTCAGCCACCAAGTTGACAGGGAACGGAGACGCACTACGCAACTGGATTTCAGAGCCTCGTGAACGGAATAATGACGGGATTGATTTCAATACTTTGCAAGTGATATTTTCTCACTTCCGTTTAAAATCGCGGACGAACTTTGCTCGCAATGCATGCGTGCCGACTGACGCCGGAAAGGGAGCACCACTTCTCCCTCTATTGGCATTCCGTTTAGAATAATTTACTCATGTCAAAAAAAGACGATCTACCTTCTATTCTAAACCCTCTGTTTTAAGATTAAGACCAGGGCTGTTTCGTTTTTCCGAGAAGACGTATTGATCAGAATGTTCGTCATTTGCGAACAAGAATGAAAGGGAAAGGGGCGACGGCTTAGGGTAGCATATAAAAACAAGCAATAGTTTCCCAAGTAGATGAATGAAGGGTAAAAAATGCGAATAAAAAGTAATTTGCAGATGAATTTTATTGAAGCAATAGCGTCACATACATCATAAACGTTACATTTCATTCTAGCAATTGCATTAAAGCTAAGGTGCTCTTTCCCATTTCTAGAAGTCTGTCTGTCTGTCCGCATCCGGGAAGAAACCGTCCTGCCTGCGTTATCCTTATGCCTCTGAAATCGTTCGTTCTTCAAGTCCTCCTCCGAGGAATAACTCCTCGTATCTGGAAAGAAAGTAAAAAAGGAACGCAATATAAACTCACTGTGACATCGTCTAGCTATATTCATCATGAGAATAAAAAAAGCTTAAGCATTATATAGACAGAGCGTAGAATATCTGTCGCCATTTCAGAGCCAGTTGCTCCTGGCGAGGGCGCTTCTTCACTCTGAATTGGAAGATTTGCTGATCCTCGGTTCTTCCTGAGAAAGAATGGAACCTCCGATGCATTTTGCAACTTCCAGTATATACTGACATTTCAAATAAATATCATTCCTTCCTTCGCTCGTCCGACAGCTATCGGTGAGATTCGGTTAAACTTGGAGGTGGTATGGATCATTGAATTGTTAAAGGGACGCACTCTCTGGATCAGCTTTGAAATAATATTGACTGGAGGTTACAGAGAACGTATGAAATCCAAACATCTTTATGAAAGGAAAGGAACGGCGTGGAAGGATGTTGATACAAAACATTTTAGTTTTTCATAATCGGTCTCTCTCACAATAAGATGACCTTGTTGCAGGAAGTTAGTAAATTGGACAACTGTGGGTTCCTGTCAGGCTTTGTGTCTTAGATGCTGTGAAAGAGGAGAAAGGCTTACAGTGGTTTTGTCACCGTAACTCACCCTTGAAATGTCATTTATTGTTGAAATTTGATTGAATGTTTCACGTCACGCAATCAAACGTTGGCTCCTTTCCTTTCTTAGGATATAGAATTGAAATTTTGCTGTTCTAGGAAGTTGAATAATGCACGGTCCCCTAAGGAAATCAATTATTACATTACCATAAATTTACTGGAATTCAAACAGATTTATTGCATAATTTTTCAAAGAATATTGCCTGTAGATTATTTTATTCCTATGCTTAATACATAGCCGGTAAATTGTGACATTGTTCGAGAAAGGACTGCATGACAAACACTTAATTGCCTTCATTCTGAGGAAATTGACATTTCAGTATAGCTATCGTACCAAAAGTGTTAATTGAAATGTCCTTCAAAGCTTTTTGCAGTGAACAGGAAACATGTCAATCACATTTCAACATATTAAAGTATCAATTAAAGTATCATAAAAAAATATCCATCATGATTCAAATTATACAAGCTAACATTTCTGCCTTCTTTTTCTGCCGAAACATTGTGCATATGCTCCCTGTCCATCTTCCTGGAAGACCTCAACTCTCCTCTTCTAAGAGTGAGTGTCTCCTAATCAGGAGTTTTGTGAAATTTTTCTCATTTTCTTTTTAAAAGATTCTCACAATTTTTATATATTGTCATGCAGAACGTTTATAACCTGAGCGCAAGATGCAATTAGTATAAAAGAAACAGTATTGCACCGGTTTATAGGGAAACTACTAAATCATGGTTCAATTTTTTCCTTTACCTTGCAAAGCTCCAGTCAATCCAAAAATGTACTGAATTGTAAGCCGATGGACGAGGAAACGAGTGGTAGAGAGACGAATAAATGGTTAACCCAGCATGGAAAGAACAAAAACTGTAGAAAGAACTGAGACTTATATCAGTGAAGGCCGCCTCATTCTTTCCATGTGAACTGATAACAGTTTAGCAAAGCGAGAGAACTATTTTCTCTATAGTCAAACGTAAAACCGTCCACTGATGATCCATCGTCGTTTATTTATCATTAACTCGTACGATTTGTGATGGTAATTTCTAGAAATGAATGGCCAGTTTGAGGCTCACACTAATTATAAGCAAATGCTAGCAAGTAATATCATAAGTCCATTTCCCAGGCTTCCCCTCAACTATAATATTAAACAAGTACTCACGAAACGAAAACGTCACTCTAATTGCTTTCACTGCAAAGGAAAGGAAGCAGAAGATCCATTCGGTGTAGACAATCACTCCACTCTCCCCTGGCCCGTATCTTTTCTGGATGAAGACCGCATCCTAAAATGGAAAGATATCGAATTAATTAAAGAGGAACATGGTTCGTAGTTTAAGGATAAACCGTATATGATCCGTGCCTCGAACTCTTCAAAAGTTCGGCATAAAACAAAGCAAGTGGTGGCTTGTAAGCAAGGTTCAATGTGGCGCACAAGAGTTGCAAATCGTTATGAATGCGAAAAAAATATCCATCGGTTATAAACTGGATATGAATTACCTTGGTAAATATTGAAATGAGAAAGAATAACTCAAAGAAACCGTTCATCCACTTAAAAGTTGAAAAATTAAGAATTAACAATATTTGATCTCCCGCTCAACAATTATCTCGATCCTGATTGGCTGATAGAAATACCACCGCTGTCAGTGCAGGCGCTGTATTCTTAAATTGTCATAAATTTTGTTTTTTGACGGATCACCGATTGAATACCTTTAAAATTCCTCTCCTCTTTTACGTCGACCGCGCATAATGGCGGTTTTCTCGATTTCGGAAGAATAAGCAGACGATACGTTATGAAAATGGTTTTTTTGTGCGGTAAGACTCACGTAGTAGACAAAAAGTCATAATAAATACTAATCTTCATGTAATTTTAATCGTTGACGATGGACATCTTGTTCAATTTCAAAAATCTAATTTCAATTTTAGAATCCCAGCGGTAACAGTCTCGCGTCCCAACTCCATTACGCATATATCACTTTTCCATGCGACCTCGCCGTGATCACATCGCTCGCGTCACCAATTGTTAAAAATGGCTAAAATAAAGGTTTAAATGCATAGCAGAGGCTGTAAGCATCCCAACTCGAATTATGAATCCACCACGGAGTGTTCTGTTAACAGAAACCGCTTCGGATTCCTTAATATGAAGAGCAATGCAACAATATTTCGAGAGTCCATATGCTTGGTGCAACGTTAGCATTGGCTCAGTATGATCCGGGCTTGATATTGAAAATTAACATACGTCCCGACGTAATGGAATGTAGGTTTTCATTCGTAGTCTCGATGGAAGCTATGAGTTGTCGAAAAACTCTAAGCAAATTTTGTAAACACGGTCGGAGAGCGTTCGAAAAATTTCCAATGGGACTTACCTCAATGTTTTTCTTGAACCGGCTTTCCTCACTTAAACTACGCTCCAAAGACGAATCCACAATCCTTTGTAACTGCCGAATGGTAGAAAAGCCTGCATGAGCTCCAGTAACTTAGCACTTAACACAGTAATTCGTTCACAGTCTTCGAGAATTTTCAGCCACCAAGTTGACAGGGAACGGAGACGCACTACGCAACTGGATTTCAGAGCCCCGTGAACGGAATAATGACGGGATTGATTTCAATACTTTGCAAGTGATATTTTCTCACTTCCGTTTAAAATCGCGGACGAACTTTGCTCGCAATGCATGCGTGCCGACTGACGCCGGAAAGGGAGCACCACTTCTCCCTCTATTGGCATTCCGTTTAGAATAATTTACTCATGTCAAAAAAAGACGATCTACCTTCTATTCTAAACCCTCTGTTTTAAGATTAAGACCAGGGCTGTTTCGTTTTTCCGAGAAGACGTATTGATCAGAATGTTCGTCATTTGCGAACAAGAATGAAAGGGAAAGGGGCGACGGCTTAGGGTAGCATATAAAAACAAGCAATAGTTTCCCAAGTAGATGAATGAAGGGTAAAAAATGCGAATAAAAAGTAATTTGCAGATGAATTTTATTGAAGCAATAGCGTCACATACATCATAAACGTTACATTTCATTCTAGCAATTGCATTAAAGCTAAGGTGCTCTTTCCCATTTCTAGAAGTCTGTCTGTCTGTCCGCATCCGGGAAGAAACCGTCCTGCCTGCGTTATCCTTATGCCTCTGAAATCGTTCGTTCTTCAAGTCCTCCTCCGAGGAATAACTCCTCGTATCTGGAAAGAAAGTAAAAAAGGAACGCAATATAAACTCACTGTGACATCGTCTAGCTATATTCATCATGAGAATAAAAAAAGCTTAAGCATTATATAGACAGAGCGTAGAATATCTGTCGCCATTTCAGAGCCAGTTGCTCCTGGCGAGGGCGCTTCTTCACTCTGAATTGGAAGATTTGCTGATCCTCGGTTCTTCCTGAGAAAGAATGGAACCTCCGATGCATTTTGCAACTTCCAGTATATACTGACATTTCAAATAAATATCATTCCTTCCTTCGCTCGTCCGACAGCTATCGGTGAGATTCGGTTAAACTTGGAGGTGGTATGGATCATTGAATTGTTAAAGGGACGCACTCTCTGGATCAGCTTTGAAATAATATTGACTGGAGGTTACAGAGAACGTATGAAATCCAAACATCTTTATGAAAGGAAAGGAACGGCGTGGAAGGATGTTGATACAAAACATTTTAGTTTTTCATAATCGGTCTCTCTCACAATAAGATGACCTTGTTGCAGGAAGTTAGTAAATTGGACAACTGTGGGTTCCTGTCAGGCTTTGTGTCTTAGATGCTGTGAAAGAGGAGAAAGGCTTACAGTGGTTTTGTCACCGTAACTCACCCTTGAAATGTCATTTATTGTTGAAATTTGATTGAATGTTTCACGTCACGCAATCAAACGTTGGCTCCTTTCCTTTCTTAGGATATAGAATTGAAATTTTGCTGTTCTAGGAAGTTGAATAATGCACGGTCCCCTAAGGAAATCAATTATTACATTACCATAAATTTACTGGAATTCAAACAGATTTATTGCATAATTTTTCAAAGAATATTGCCTGTAGATTATTTTATTCCTATGCTTAATACATAGCCGGTAAATTGTGACATTGTTCGAGAAAGGACTGCATGACAAACACTTAATTGCCTTCATTCTGAGGAAATTGACATTTCAGTATAGCTATCGTACCAAAAGTGTTAATTGAAATGTCCTTCAAAGCTTTTTGCAGTGAACAGGAAACATGTCAATCACATTTCAACATATTAAAGTATCAATTAAAGTATCATAAAAAAATATCCATCATGATTCAAATTATACAAGCTAACATTTCTGCCTTCTTTTTCTGCCGAAACATTGTGCATATGCTCCCTGTCCATCTTCCTGGAAGACCTCAACTCTCCTCTTCTAAGAGTGAGTGTCTCCTAATCAGGAGTTTTGTGAAATTTTTCTCATTTTCTTTTTAAAAGATTCTCACAATTTTTATATATTGTCATGCAGAACGTTTATAACCTGAGCGCAAGATGCAATTAGTATAAAAGAAACAGTATTGCACCGGTTTATAGGGAAACTACTAAATCATGGTTCAATTTTTTCCTTTACCTTGCAAAGCTCCAGTCAATCCAAAAATGTACTGAATTGTAAGCCGATGGACGAGGAAACGAGCGGTAGAGAGACGAATAAATGGTTAACCCAGCATGGAAAGAACAAACTCTGTAGAAAGAACTGAGACTTACAGCAGTGAAGGCCGCTTCATTCTTTCCATGTGAACTGATAACAGTTTAGCAAAGCGAGAGAATTATTTCCTCTATAGTCAAACGTAAAACCGTCCACTGATGATCCATCGTCGTTTATTTATCATTAACTCGTACGATTTGTGATGGTAATTTCTAGAAATGAATGGCCAGTTTGAGGCTCACACTAATTATAAGCAAATGCTAGCAAGTAATATCATAAGCCCATTTCCCAGGCTTCCCCTCAACTATAATATTAAACAAGTACTCACGAAACGAAAACGTCACTCTATTGCTTTCACTGCAAAGGAAAGGAAGCAGAAGATCCATTCGGTGTAGACAATCACTCCACTCTCCCATGGCCCGTATCTTTTCTGGATGAAAACCGCATCCTAAAATGGAAAGATATCGAATTAATTAAAGAGGAACATGGTTCGTAGTTTAAGGATAAACCGTATATGATCCGTGCCTCGAACTCTTCAAAAGTTCGGCATAAAACAAAGCAAGTGGTGGCTTGTAAGCAAGGTTCAATGTGGCGCACAAGAGTTGCAAATCGTTATGAATGCGAAAAAAATATCCATCGGGTATAAACTGGATATGAATTACCTTGGTAAATATTGAAATGAGAAGGAATAACTCAAAGAAACCGTTCATCCACTTAAAAGTTGAAAAATTAAGAATTAACAATATTTGATCTCCCGCTCAACAATTATCTCGATCCTGATTGGCTGATAGAAATACCACCGCTGTCAGTGCAGGCGCTGTATTCTTAAATTGTCATAAATTTTGTTCTTTGACGGATCACCGATTGAATACCTTTAAAATTCCTCTCCTCTTTTACGTCGACCGCGCATAATGGCGGTTTTCTCGATTTCGGAAGAATAAGCAGACGATACGTTATGAAAATGGTTTTTTTGTGCGGTAAGACTCACGTAGTAGACAAAAAGTCATAATAAATACTAATCTTCATGTAATTTTAATCGTTGACGATGGACATCTTGTTCAATTTCAAAAATCTAATTTCAATTTTAGAATCCCAGCGGTAACAGTCTCGCGTCCCAACTCCATTACGCATATATCACTTTTCCATGCGACCTCGCCGTGATCACATCGCTCGCGTCACCAATTGTTAAAAATGGCTAAAATAAAGGTTTAAATGCATAGCAGAGGCTGTAAGCATCCCAACTCGAATTATGAATCCACCACGGAGTGTTCTGTTAACAGAAACCGCTTCGGATTCCTTAATATGAAGAGCAATGCAACAATATTTCGAGAGTCCATATGCTTGGTGCAACGTTAGCATTGGCTCAGTATGATCCGGGCTTGATATTGAAAATTAACATACGTCCCGACGTAATGGAATGTAGGTTTTCATTCGTAGTCTCGATGGAAGCTATGAGTTGTCGAAAAACTCTAAGCAAATTTTGTAAACACGGTCGGAGAGCGTTCGAAAAATTTCCAATGGGACTTACCTCAATGTTTTTCTTGAACCGGCTTTCCTCACTTAAACTACGCTCCAAAGACGAATCCACAATCCTTTGTAACTGCCGAATGGTAGAAAAGCCTGCATGAGCTCCAGTAACTTAGCACTTAACACAGTAATTCGTTCACAGTCTTCGAGAATTTTCAGCCACCAAGTTGACAGGGAACGGAGACGCACTACGCAACTGGATTTCAGAGCCTCGTGAACGGAATAATGACGGGATTGATTTCAATACTTTGCAAGTGATATTTTCTCACTTCCGTTTAAAATCGCGGACGAACTTTGCTCGCAATGCATGCGTGCCGACTGACGCCGGAAAGGGAGCACCACTTCTCCCTCTATTGGCATTCCGTTTAGAATAATTTACTCATGTCAAAAAAAGACGATCTACCTTCTATTCTAAACCCTCTGTTTTAAGATTAAGACCAGGGCTGTTTCGTTTTTCCGAGAAGACGTATTGATCAGAATGTTCGTCATTTGCGAACAAGAATGAAAGGGAAAGGGGCGACGGCTTAGGGTAGCATATAAAAACAAGCAATAGTTTCCCAAGTAGATGAATGAAGGGTAAAAAATGCGAATAAAAAGTAATTTGCAGATGAAGTTTATTGAAGCAATAGCGTCACATACATCATAAACGTTACATTTCATTCTAGCAATTGCATTAAAGCTAAGGTGCTCTTTCCCATTTCTAGAAGTCTGTCTGTCTGTCCGCATCCGGGAAGAAACCGTCCTGCCTGCGTTATCCTTATGCCTCTGAAATCGTTCGTTCTTCAAGTCCTCCTCCGAGGAATAACTCCTCGTATCTGGAAAGAAAGTAAAAAAGGAACGCAATATAAACTCACTGTGACATCGTCTAGCTATATTCATCATGAGAATAAAAAAAGCTTAAGCATTATATAGACAGAGCGTAGAATATCTGTCGCCATTTCAGAGCCAGTTGCTCCTGGCGAGGGCGCTTCTTCACTCTGAATTGGAAGATTTGCTGATCCTCGGTTCTTCCTGAGAAAGAATGGAACCTCCGATGCATTTTGCAACTTCCAGTATATACTGACATTTCAAATAAATATCATTCCTTCCTTCGCTCGTCCGACAGCTATCGGTGAGATTCGGTTAAACTTGGAGGTGGTATGGATCATTGAATTGTTAAAGGGACGCACTCTCTGGATCAGCTTTGAAATAATATTGACTGGAGGTTACAGAGAACGTATGAAATCCAAACATCTTTATGAAAGGAAAGGAACGGCGTGGAAGGATGTTGATACAAAACATTTTAGTTTTTCATAATCGGTCTCTCTCACAATAAGATGACCTTGTTGCAGGAAGTTAGTAAATTGGACAACTGTGGGTTCCTGTCAGGCTTTGTGTCTTAGATGCTGTGAAAGAGGAGAAAGGCTTACAGTGGTTTTGTCACCGTAACTCACCCTTGAAATGTCATTTATTGTTGAAATTTGATTGAATGTTTCACGTCACGCAATCAAACGTTGGCTCCTTTCCTTTCTTAGGATATAGAATTGAAATTTTGCTGTTCTAGGAAGTTGAATAATGCACGGTCCCCTAAGGAAATCAATTATTACATTACCATAAATTTACTGGAATTCAAACAGATTTATTGCATAATTTTTCAAAGAATATTGCCTGTAGATTATTTTATTCCTATGCTTAATACATAGCCGGTAAATTGTGACATTGTTCGAGAAAGGACTGCATGACAAACACTTAATTGCCTTCATTCTGAGGAAATTGACATTTCAGTATAGCTATCGTACCAAAAGTGTTAATTGAAATGTCCTTCAAAGCTTTTTGCAGTGAACAGGAAACATGTCAATCACATTTCAACATATTAAAGTATCAATTAAAGTATCATAAAAAAATATCCATCATGATTCAAATTATACAAGCTAACATTTCTGCCTTCTTTTTCTGCCGAAACATTGTGCATATGCTCCCTGTCCATCTTCCTGGAAGACCTCAACTCTCCTCTTCTAAGAGTGAGTGTCTCCTAATCAGGAGTTTTGTGAAATTTTTCTCATTTTCTTTTTAAAAGATTCTCACAATTTTTATATATTGTCATGCAGAACGTTTATAACCTGAGCGCAAGATGCAATTAGTATAAAAGAAACAGTATTGCACCGGTTTATAGGGAAACTACTAAATCATGGTTCAATTTTTTCCTTTACCTTGCAAAGCTCCAGTCAATCCAAAAATGTACTGAATTGTAAGCCGATGGACGAGGAAACGAGCGGTAGAGAGACGAATAAATGGTTAACCCAGCATGGAAAGAACAAACTCTGTAGAAAGAACTGAGACTTACAGCAGTGAAGGCCGCTTCATTCTTTCCATGTGAACTGATAACAGTTTAGCAAAGCGAGAGAATTATTTCCTCTATAGTCAAACGTAAAACCGTCCACTGATGATCCATCGTCGTTTATTTATCATTAACTCGTACGATTTGTGATGGTAATTTCTAGAAATGAATGGCCAGTTTGAGGCTCACACTAATTATAAGCAAATGCTAGCAAGTAATATCATAAGCCCATTTCCCAGGCTTCCCCTCAACTATAATATTAAACAAGTACTCACGAAACGAAAACGTCACTCTATTGCTTTCACTGCAAAGGAAAGGAAGCAGAAGATCCATTCGGTGTAGACAATCACTCCACTCTCCCATGGCCCGTATCTTTTCTGGATGAAAACCGCATCCTAAAATGGAAAGATATCGAATTAATTAAAGAGGAACATGGTTCGTAGTTTAAGGATAAACCGTATATGATCCGTGCCTCGAACTCTTCAAAAGTTCGGCATAAAACAAAGCAAGTGGTGGCTTGTAAGCAAGGTTCAATGTGGCGCACAAGAGTTGCAAATCGTTATGAATGCGAAAAAAATATCCATCGGGTATAAACTGGATATGAATTACCTTGGTAAATATTGAAATGAGAAGGAATAACTCAAAGAAACCGTTCATCCACTTAAAAGTTGAAAAATTAAGAATTAACAATATTTGATCTCCCGCTCAACAATTATCTCGATCCTGATTGGCTGATAGAAATACCACCGCTGTCAGTGCAGGCGCTGTATTCTTAAATTGTCATAAATTTTGTTCTTTGACGGATCACCGATTGAATACCTTTAAAATTCCTCTCCTCTTTTACGTCGACCGCGCATAATGGCGGTTTTCTCGATTTCGGAAGAATAAGCAGACGATACGTTATGAAAATGGTTTTTTTGTGCGGTAAGACTCACGTAGTAGACAAAAAGTCATAATAAATACTAATCTTCATGTAATTTTAATCGTTGACGATGGACATCTTGTTCAATTTCAAAAATCTAATTTCAATTTTAGAATCCCAGCGGTAACAGTCTCGCGTCCCAACTCCATTACGCATATATCACTTTTCCATGCGACCTCGCCGTGATCACATCGCTCGCGTCACCAATTGTTAAAAATGGCTAAAATAAAGGTTTAAATGCATAGCAGAGGCTGTAAGCATCCCAACTCGAATTATGAATCCACCACGGAGTGTTCTGTTAACAGAAACCGCTTCGGATTCCTTAATATGAAGAGCAATGCAACAATATTTCGAGAGTCCATATGCTTGGTGCAACGTTAGCATTGGCTCAGTATGATCCGGGCTTGATATTGAAAATTAACATACGTCCCGACGTAATGGAATGTAGGTTTTCGTTCGTCGTCTCGTTTGGAAGCTATGAGTTGTCGAAAAACTCTAAGCAAATTTTGTAAACACGGTCGGAGAGCGTTCGAAAAATTTCCAATGGGACTTACCTCAATGTTTTTCTTGAACCGGCTTTCCTCACTTAAACTACGCTCCAAAGACGAATCCACAATCCTTTGTAACTGCCGAATGGTAGAAAAGCCTGCATGAGCTCCAGTAACTTAGCACTTAACACAGTAATTCGTTCACAGTCTTCGAGAATTTTCAGCCACCAAGTTGACAGGGAACGGAGACGCACTACGCAACTGGATTTCAGAGCCTCGTGAACGGAATAATGACGGGATTGATTTCAATACTTTGCAAGTGATATTTTCTCACTTCCGTTTGAAATCGCGGACGAACTTTGCTCGCAATGCATGCGTGCCGACTGACGCCGGAAAGGGAGCACCACTTCTCCCTCTATTGGCATTCCGTTTAGAATAATTTACTCATGTCAAAAAAAGACGATCTACCTTCTATTCTAAACCCTCTGTTTTAAGATTAAGACCAGGGCTGTTTCGTTTTTCCGAGAAGACGTATTGATCAGAATGTTCGTCATTTGCGAACAAGAATGAAAGGGAAAGGGGCGACGGCTTAGGGTAGCATATGAAAACAAGCAATAGTTTCCCAAGTAGATGAATGAAGGGTAAAAAATGCGAATAAAAAGTAATTTGCAGATGAATTTTATTGAAGCAATAGCGTCACATACATCATAAACGTTACATTTCATTCTAGCAATTGCATTAAAGCTAAGGTGCTCTTTCCCATTTCTAGAAGTCTGTCTGTCTGTCCGCATCCGGGAAGAAACCGTCCTGCCTGCGTTATCCTTATGCCTCTGAAATCGTTCGTTCTTCAAGTCCTCCTCCGAGGAATAACTCCTCGTCTCTGGAAAGAAAGTAAAAAAGGAACGCAATATAAACTCACTGTGACATCGTCTAGCTATATTCATCATGAGAATAAAAAAAGCTTAAGCATTATATAGACAGAGCGTAGAATATCTGTCGCCATTTCAGAGCCAGTTGCTCCTGGCGAGGGCGCTTCTTCACTCTGAATTGGAAGATTTGCTGATCCTCGGTTCTTCCTGAGAAAGAATGGAACCTCCGGTGCATTTTGCAACTTCCAGTATATACTGACACTTCAAATAAATATCATTCCTTCCTTCGCTCGTCCGACAGCTATCGGTGAGATTCGGTTAAACTTGGAGGTTGTATGGATCATTGAATTGTTAAAGGGACGCACTCTCTGGATCAGCTTTGAAATAATATTGACTGGAGGTTACAGAGAACGTATGAAATCCAAACATCTTTATGAAAGGAAAGGAACGGCGTGGAAGGATGTTGATACAAAACATTTTAGTTTTTCATAATCGGTCTCTCTCACAATAAGATGACCTTGTTGCAGGAAGTTAGTAAATTGGACAACTGTGGGTTCCTGTCAGGCTTTGTGTCTTAGATGCTGTGAAAGAGTGGAAAGGCTTACAGTGGTTTTGTCACCGTAACTCACCCTTGAAATGTCATTTATTGTTGAAATTTGATTGAATGTTTCACGTCACGCAATCAAACGTTGGCTCCTTTCCTTTCTTAGGATATAGAATTGAAATTTTGCTGTTCTAGGAAGTTGAATAATGCACGATCCCCTAAGGAAATCAATTATTACATTACCATAAATTTACTGGAATTCAAACAGATTTATTGCATAATTTTTCAAAGAATATTGCCTGTAGATTATTTTATTCCTATGCTTAATACATAGCCGGTAAATTGTGACATTGTTCGAGAAAGGACTGCATGACAAACACTTAATTGCCTTCATTCTGAGGAAATTGACATTTCAGTATAGCTATCGTACCAAAAGTGTTAATTGAAATGTCCTTCAAAGCTTTTTGCAGTGAACAGGAAACATGTCAATCACATTTCAACATATTAAAGTATCAATTAAAGTATCATAAAAAAATATCCATCATGATTCAAATTATACAAGCTAACATTTCTGCCTTCTTTTTCTGCCGAAACATTGTGCATATGCTCCCTGTCCATCTTCCTGGAAGACCTCAACTCTCCTCTTCTAAGAGTGAGTGTCTCCTAATCAGGAGTTTTGTGAAATTTTTCTCATTTTCTTTTTAAAAGATTCTCACAATTTTTATATATTGTCATGCAGAACGTTTATAACCTGAGCGCAAGATGCAATTAGTATAAAAGAAACAGTATTGCACCGGTTTATAGGGAAACTACTAAATCATGGTTCAATTTTTTCCTTTACCTTGCAAAGCTCCAGTCAATCCAAAAATGTACTGAATTGTAAGCCGATGGACGAGGAAACGAGCGGTAGAGAGACGAATAAATGGTTAACCCAGCATGGAAAGAACAAACTCTGTAGAAAGAACTGAGACTTACAGCAGTGAAGGCCGCTTCATTCTTTCCATGTGAACTGATAACAGTTTAGCAAAGCGAGAGAATTATTTCCTCTATAGTCAAACGTAAAACCGTCCACTGATGATCCATCGTCGTTTATTTATCATTAACTCGTACGATTTGTGATGGTAATTTCTAGAAATGAATGGCCAGTTTGAGGCTCACACTAATTATAAGCAAATGCTAGCAAGTAATATCATAAGCCCATTTCCCAGGCTTCCCCTCAACTATAATATTAAACAAGTACTCACGAAACGAAAACGTCACTCTATTGCTTTCACTGCAAAGGAAAGGAAGCAGAAGATCCATTCGGTGTAGACAATCACTCCACTCTCCCATGGCCCGTATCTTTTCTGGATGAAAACCGCATCCTAAAATGGAAAGATATCGAATTAATTAAAGAGGAACATGGTTCGTAGTTTAAGGATAAACCGTATATGATCCGTGCCTCGAACTCTTCAAAAGTTCGGCATAAAACAAAGCAAGTGGTGGCTTGTAAGCAAGGTTCAATGTGGCGCACAAGAGTTGCAAATCGTTATGAATGCGAAAAAAATATCCATCGGGTATAAACTGGATATGAATTACCTTGGTAAATATTGAAATGAGAAGGAATAACTCAAAGAAACCGTTCATCCACTTAAAAGTTGAAAAATTAAGAATTAACAATATTTGATCTCCCGCTCAACAATTATCTCGATCCTGATTGGCTGATAGAAATACCACCGCTGTCAGTGCAGGCGCTGTATTCTTAAATTGTCATAAATTTTGTTCTTTGACGGATCACCGATTGAATACCTTTAAAATTCCTCTCCTCTTTTACGTCGACCGCGCATAATGGCGGTTTTCTCGATTTCGGAAGAATAAGCAGACGATACGTTATGAAAATGGTTTTTTTGTGCGGTAAGACTCACGTAGTAGACAAAAAGTCATAATAAATACTAATCTTCATGTAATTTTAATCGTTCACGATGGACATCTTGTTCAATTTCAAAAATCTAATTTCAATTTTAGAATCCCAGCGGTAACAGTCTCGCGTCCCAACTCCATTACGCATATATCACTTTTCCATGCGACCTCGCCGTGATCACATCGCTCGCGTCACCAATTGTTAAAAATGGCTAAAATAAAGGTTTAAATGCATAGCAGAGGCTGTAAGCATCCCAACTCGAATTATGAATCCACCACGGAGTGTTCTGTTAACAGAAACCGCTTCGGATTCTTTAATATGAAGAGCAATGCAACAATATTTCGAGAGTCCATATGCTTGGTGCAACGTTAGCATTGGCTCAGTATGATCCGGGCTTGATATTGAAAATTAACATACGTCCCGACGTAATGGAATGTAGGTTTTCATTCGTAGTCTCGATGGAAGCTATGAGTTGTCGAAAAACTCTAAGCAAATTTTGTAAACACGGTCGGAGAGCGTTCGAAAAATTTCCAATGGGACTTACCTCAATGTTTTTCTTGAACCGGCTTTCCTCACTTAAACTACGCTCCAAAGACGAATCCACAATCCTTTGTAACTGCCGAATGGTAGAAAAGCCTGCATGAGCTCCAGTAACTTAGCACTTAACACAGTAATTCGTTCACAGTCTTCGAGAATTTTCAGCCACCAAGTTGACAGGGAACGGAGACGCACTACGCAACTGGATTTCAGAGCCTCGTGAACGGAATAATGACGGGATTGATTTCAATACTTTGCAAGTGATATTTTCTCACTTCCGTTTAAAATCGCGGACGAACTTTGCTCGCAATGCATGCGTGCCGACTGACGCCGGAAAGGGAGCACCACTTCTCCCTCTATTGGCATTCCGTTTAGAATAATTTACTCATGTCAAAAAAAGACGATCTACCTTCTATTCTAAACCCTCTGTTTTAAGATTAAGACCAGGGCTGTTTCGTTTTTCCGAGAAGACGTATTGATCAGAATGTTCGTCATTTGCGAACAAGAATGAAAGGGAAAGGGGCGACGGCTTAGGGTAGCATATAAAAACAAGCAATAGTTTCCCAAGTAGATGAATGAAGGGTAAAAAATGCGAATAAAAAGTAATTTGCAGATGAAGTTTATTGAAGCAATAGCGTCACATACATCATAAACGTTACATTTCATTCTAGCAATTGCATTAAAGCTAAGGTGCTCTTTCCCATTTCTAGAAGTCTGTCTGTCTGTCCGCATCCGGGAAGAAACCGTCCTGCCTGCGTTATCCTTATGCCTCTGAAATCGTTCGTTCTTCAAGTCCTCCTCCGAGGAATAACTCCTCGTATCTGGAAAGAAAGTAAAAAAGGAACGCAATATAAACTCACTGTGACATCGTCTAGCTATATTCATCATGAGAATAAAAAAAGCTTAAGCATTATATAGACAGAGCGTAGAATATCTGTCGCCATTTCAGAGCCAGTTGCTCCTGGCGAGGGCGCTTCTTCACTCTGAATTGGAAGATTTGCTGATCCTCGGTTCTTCCTGAGAAAGAATGGAACCTCCGGTGCATTTTGCAACTTCCAGTATATACTGACATTTCAAATAAATATCATTCCTTCCTTCGCTCGTCCGACAGCTATCGGTGAGATTCGGTTAAACTTGGAGGTTGTATGGATCATTGAATTGTTAAAGGGACGCACTCTCTGGATCAGCTTTGAAATGATATTGACTGGAGGTTACAGAGAACGTATGAAATCCAAACATCTTTATGAAAGGAAAGGAACGGCGTGGAAGGATGTTGATACAAAACATTTCAGTTTTTCATAATCGGTCTCTCTCTCAATAAGATGACCTTGTTGCAGGAAGTTAGTAAATTGGACAACTGTGGGTTCCTGTCAGGCTTTGTGTCTTAGATGCTGTGAAAGAGGAGAAAGGCTTACAGTGGTTTTGTCACCGTAACTCACCATTGAAATGTCATTTATTGTTGAAATTTGATTGAATGTTTCACGTCACGCAATCAAACGTTGGCTCCTTTCCTTTCTTAGGATATAGAATTGAAATATTGCTGTTCTAGGAAGTTTAATAATGCACGGTCCCCTAAGGAAATCAATTATCATTACCATAAATTTACTGGAATTCAAACAGATTTATTGCATAATTATTCAAAGAATATTGCCTGTAGATTATTTTATTCCTATGCTTAATACATAGCCGGTAAATTGTGACATTGTTCGAGAAAGTACTGCATGTCAAACACTTAATTGCCTTCATTCTGAGGAAATTGACATTTCAGTATAGCTATCGTACCAAAAGTGTTAATTGAAATGTCCTTCAAAGCTTTTTGCAGTGAACAGGAAACATGTCAATCACATTTCAACATATTAAAGTATCAATTAAAGTATCATAAAAAAATATCCATCATGATTCAAATTATACAAGCTAACATTTCTGCCTTCTTTTTCTGCCGAAACATTGTGCATATGCTCCCTGTCCATCTTCCTGGAAGACCTCAACTCTCCTCTTCTAAGAGTGAGTGTCTCCTAATCATGAGTTTTGTGAAATTTGTCTCATTTTCTTTTTAAAAGATTCTCACAATTTTTATATATTGTCATGCAGAACGTTTATAACCTGAGCGCAAGATGCAATTAGTATAAAAGAAACAGTATTGCACCGGTTTATAGGGAAACTACTAAATCATGGTTCAATTTTTTCCTCTACCTTGCAAAGCTCCAGTCAATCCAAAAATGTACTGAATTTTAAGCCGATGGACGAGGAAACGAGTGGTAGAGAGACGAATAAATGGTTAACCCAGCATGGAAAGAACAAAAACTGTAAAAAGAACTGAGACTTACAGTAGTGAAGGCCGCTTCATTCTTTCCATGTGAACTGATAACAGTTTAGCAAAGCGAGAGAACTATTTTCTCTATAGTCAAACGTAAAACCGTCCACTGATGATCCATCGTCGTTTATTTATCATTAACTCGTACGATTTGTGATGGTAATTTCTAGAAATGAATGGCCAGTTTGAGGCTCACACTAATTATAAGCAAATGCTAGCAAGTAATATCATAAGCCCATTTCCCAGGCTTCCCCTCAACTATAATATTAAACAAGTACTCACGAAACGAAAACGTCACTCTATTGCTTTCACTGCAAAGGAAAGGAAGCAGAAGATCCATTCGGTGTAGACAATCACTCAACTCTCCCCTGGCCCGTATCTTTTCTGGATGAAAACCGCATCCTAAAATGGAAAGATATCGAATTAATTAAAGAGGAACATGGTTCGTAGTTTAAGGATAAACCGTATATGATCCGTGCCTCGAACTCTTCAAAAGTTCGGCATAAAACAAAGCAAGTGGTGGCTTGTAAGCAAGGTTCAATGTGGCGCACAAGAGTTGCAAATCGTTATGAATGCGAAAAAAATATCCATCGGGTATAAACTGGATATGAATTACCTTGGTAAAGATTCAAATGAGAAAGAATAACTCAAAGAAACCGTTCATCCACTTAAAAGTTGAAAAATTAAGAATTAACAATATTTGATCTCCCGCTCAACAATTATCTCGATCCTGATTGGCTGATAGAAATACCACCGCTGTCAGTGCAGGCGCTGTATTCTTAAATTGTCATAAATTTTGTTCTTTGACGGATCACCGATTGAATACCTTTAAAATTCCTCTCCTCTTTTACGTCGACCGCGCATAATGGCGGTTTTCTCGATTTCGGAAGAATAAGCAGACGATACGTTATGAAAATGGTTTTTTTGTGCGGTAAGACTCACGTAGTAGACAAAAAGTCAAAATAAATACTAATCTTCATGTAATTTTAATCGTTCACGATGGACATCTTGTTCAATTTCAAAAATCTAATTTCAATTTTAGAATCCCAGCGGTAACAGTCTCGCGTCCCAACTCCATTACGCATATATCACTTTTCCATGCGACCTCGCCGTGATCACATCGCTCGCGTCACCAATTGTTAAAAATGGCTAAAATAAAGGTTTAAATGCATAGCAGAGGCTGTAAGCAACCCAACTCGAATTATGAATCCACCACGGAGTGTTCTGTTAACAGAAACCGCTTCGGATTCTTTAATATGAAGAGCAATGCAACAATATTTCGAGAGTCCATATGCTTGGTGCAACGTTAGCATTGGCTCAGTATGATCCGGGCTTGATATTGAAAATTAACATACGTCCCGACGTAATGGAATGTAGGTTTTCGTTCGTCGTCTCGTTTGGAAGCTATGAGTTGTCGAAAAACTCTAAGCAAATTTTGTAAACACGGTCGGAGAGCGTTCGAAAAATTTCCAATGGGACTTACCTCAATGTTTTTCTTGAACCGGCTTTCCTCACTTAAACTACGCTCCAAAGACGAATCCACAATCCTTTGTAACTGCCGAATGGTAGAAAAGCCTGCATGAGCTCCAGTAACTTAGCACTTAACACATTAATTCGTTCACAGTCTTCGAGAATTTTCAGCCACCAAGTTGACAGGGAACGGAGACGCACTACGCAACTGGATTTCAGAGCCTCGTGAACGGAATAAGGACGGGATTGATTTCAATACTTTGCAAGTGAAATTTTCTCACTTCCGTTTGAAATCGCGGACGAACTTTGCTCGCAATGCATGCGTGCCGACTGACGCCGGAAAGGGAGCACCATTTCTCCCTCTATTGGCATTCCGTTTAGAATAATTTACTCATGTCAAAAAAAGACGATCTACCTTCTATTCTAAACACTCTGTTTTAAGATTAAGACCAGGGCTGTTTCGTTTTTCCGAGAAGACGTATTGATCAGAATGTTCGTCATTTGCGAACAAGAATGAAAGGGAAAGGGGCGACGGCTTAGGGTAGCATATGAAAACAAGCAATAGTTTCCCAAGTAGATGAATGAAGGGTAAAAAATGCGAATAAAAAGTAATTTGCAGATGAATTTTATTGAAGCAATAGCGTCACATACATCATAAACGTTACATTTCATTCTAGCAATTGCATTAAAGCTAAGGTGCTCTTTCCCATTTCTAGAAGTCTGTCTGTCTGTCCGCATCCGGGAAGAAACCGTCCTGCCTGCGTTATCCTTATGCCTCTGAAATCGTTCGTTCTTCAAGTCCTCCTCCGAGGAATAACTCCTCGTATCTGGAAAGAAAGTAAAAAAGGAACGCAATATAAACTCACTGTGACATCGTCTAGCTATATTCATCATGAGTATAAAAAAAGCTTAAGCATTATATAGACAGAGCGTAGAATATCTGTCGCCATTTCAGAGCCAGTTGCTCCTGGCGAGGGCGCTTCTTCACTCTGAATTGGAAGATTTGCTGATCCTCGGTTCTTCCTGAGAAAGAATGGAACCTCCGGTGCATGTTGCAACTTCCAGTATATACTGACATTTCAAATAAATATCATTCCTTCCTTCGCTCGTCCGACAGCTATCGGTGAGATTCGGTTAAACTTGGAGGTTGTATGGATCATTGAATTGTTAAAGGGACGCACTCTCTGGATCAGCTTTGAAATAATATTGACTGGAGGTTACAGAGAACGTATGAAATCCAAACATCTTTATGAAAGGAAAGGAACGGCGTGGAAGGATGTTGATACAAAACATTTTAGTTTTTCATAATCGGTCTCTCTCACAATAAGATGACCTTGTTGCAGGAAGTTAGTAAATTGGACAACTGTGGGTTCCTGTCAGGCTTTGTGTCTTAGATGCTGTGAAAGAGGAGAAAGGCTTACAGTGGTTTTGTCACCGTAACTCACCCTTGAAATGTCATTTATTGTTGAAATTT
The DNA here is from genome assembly GCA_020796165.1 of Pantala flavescens. NCBI lineage: Eukaryota > Metazoa > Arthropoda > Insecta > Odonata > Libellulidae > Pantala > Pantala flavescens. The sequence goes on along the minus strand of CM036884.1, from coordinate 7,960,434 downwards.
GATTGAATGTTTCACGTCACGCAATCAAACGTTGGCTCCTTTCCTTTCTTAGGATATAGAATTGAAATTTTGCTGTTCTAGGAAGTTGAATAATGCACGGTCCCCTAAGGAAATCAATTATTACATTACCATAAATTTACTGGAATTCAAACAGATTTATTGCATAATTTTTCAAAGAATATTGCCTGTAGATTATTTTATTCCTATGCTTAATACATGGCCGGTAAATTGTGACATTGTTCGAGAAAGAACTGCATGACAAACACTTAATTGCCTTCATTCTGAGGAAATTGACATTTCAGTATAGCTATCGTACCAAAAGTGTTAATTGAAATGTCCTTCAAAGCTTTTTGCAGTGAACAGGAAACATGTCAATCACATTTTAACATATTAAAGTATCAATTAAAGTATCATAAAAAAATATCCATCATGATTCAAATTATACAAGCTAACATTTCTGCCTTCTTTTTCTTCAGAAACATTGTGCATATGCTCCCTGTCCATCTTCCTGGAAGACCTCAACTCTCCTCTTCTAAGAGTGAGTGTCTCCTAATCAGGAGTTTTGTGAAATTTTTCTCATTTTCTTTTTAAAGATTCTCACAATTTTTATATATTGTCATGCAGAACGTTTATAACCTGAGCGCAAGATGCAATTAGTATAAAAGAAACAGTATTGCACCGGTTTATAGGGAAACTACTAAATCATGGTTCAATTTTTTCCTCTACCTTGCAAAGCTCCAGTCAATCCAAAAATGTACTGAATTGTAAGCCGATGGACGAGGAAACGAGTGGTAGAGAGACGAATAAATGGTTAACCCAGCATGGAAAGAACAAACTCTGTAGAAAGAACTGAGACTTACAGCAGTGAAGGCCGCTTCATTCTTTCCATGTGAACCGATAACAGTTTAGCAAAGCGAGAGAACTATTTCCTCTATAGTCAAACGTAAAACCGTCCACTGATGATCCATCGTCGTTTATTTATCATTAACTCGTACGATTTGTGATGGTAATTTCTAGAAATGAATGGCCAGTTTGAGGCTCACACTAATTATAAGCAAATGCTAGCAAGTAATATCATAAGCCCATTTCCCAGGCTTCCCCTCAACTATAATATTAAACAAGTACTCACGAAACGAAAACGTCACTCTATTGCTTTCACTGCAAAGGAAAGGAAGCAGAAGATCCATTCGGTGTAGACAATCACTCAACTCTCCCCTGGCCCGTATCTTTTCTGGATGAAAACCGCATCCTAAAATGGAAAGATATCGAATTAATTAAAGAGGAACATGGTTCGTAGTTTAAGGATAAACCGTATATGATCCGTGCCTCGAACTCTTCAAAAGTTCGGCATAAAACAAAGCAAGTGGTGGCTTGTAAGCAAGGTTCAATGTGGCGCACAAGAGTTGCAAATCGTTATGAATGCGAAAAAAATATCCATCGGGTATAAACTGGATATGAATTACCTTGGTAAAGATTCAAATGAGAAAGAATAACTCAAAGAAACCGTTCATCCACTTAAAAGTTGAAAAATTAAGAATTAACAATATTTGATCTCCCGCTCAACAATTATCTCGATCCTGATTGGCTGATAGAAATACCACCGCTGTCAGTGCAGGCGCTGTATTCTTAAATTGTCATAAATTTTGTTCTTTGACGGATCACCGATTGAATACCTTTAAAATTCCTCTCCTCTTTTACGTCGACCGCGCATAATGGCGGTTTTCTCGATTTCGGAAGAATAAGCAGACGATACGTTATGAAAATGGTTTTTTTGTGCGGTAAGACTCACGTAGTAGACAAAAAGTCAAAATAAATACTAATCTTCATGTAATTTTAATCGTTGACGATGGACATCTTGTTCAATTTCAAAAATCTAATTTCAATTTTAGAATCCCAGCGGTAACAGTCTCGCGTCCCAACTCCATTACGCATATATCACTTTTCCATGCGACCTCGCCGTGATCACATCGCTCGCGTCACCAATTGTTAAAAATGGCTAAAATAAAGGTTTAAATGCATAGCAGAGGCTGTAAGCAACCCAACTCGAATTATGAATCCACCACGGAGTGTTCTGTTAACAGAAACCGCTTCGGATTCTTTAATATGAAGAGCAATGCAACAATATTTCGAGAGTCCATATGCTTGGTGCAACGTTAGCATTGGCTCAGTATGATCCGGGCTTGATATTGAAAATTAACATACGTCCCGACGTAATGGAATGTAGGTTTTCGTTCGTCGTCTCGTTTGGAAGCTATGAGTTGTCGAAAAACTCTAAGCAAATTTTGTAAACACGGTCGGAGAGCGTTCGAAAAATTTCCAATGGGACTTACCTCAATGTTTTTCTTGAACCGGCTTTCCTCACTTAAACTACGCTCCAAAGACGAATCCACAATCCTTTGTAACTGCCGAATGGTAGAAAAGCCTGCATGAGCTCCAGTAACTTAGCACTTAACACATTAATTCGTTCACAGTCTTCGAGAATTTTCAGCCACCAAGTTGACAGGGAACGGAGACGCACTACGCAACTGGATTTCAGAGCCTCGTGAACGGAATAAGGACGGGATTGATTTCAATACTTTGCAAGTGAAATTTTCTCACTTCCGTTTGAAATCGCGGACGAACTTTGCTCGCAATGCATGCGTGCCGACTGACGCCGGAAAGGGAGCACCATTTCTCCCTCTATTGGCATTCCGTTTAGAATAATTTACTCATGTCAAAAAAAGACGATCTACCTTCTATTCTAAACACTCTGTTTTAAGATTAAGACCAGGGCTGTTTCGTTTTTCCGAGAAGACGTATTGATCAGAATGTTCGTCATTTGCGAACAAGAATGAAAGGGAAAGGGGCGACGGCTTAGGGTAGCATATGAAAACAAGCAATAGTTTCCCAAGTAGATGAATGAAGGGTAAAAAATGCGAATAAAAAGTAATTTGCAGATGAATTTTATTGAAGCAATAGCGTCACATACATCATAAACGTTACATTTCATTCTAGCAATTGCATTAAAGCTAAGGTGCTCTTTCCCATTTCTAGAAGTCTGTCTGTCTGTCCGCATCCGGGAAGAAACCGTCCTGCCTGCGTTATCCTTATGCCTCTGAAATCGTTCGTTCTTCAAGTCCTCCTCCGAGGAATAACTCCTCGTATCTGGAAAGAAAGTAAAAAAGGAACGCAATATAAACTCACTGTGACATCGTCTAGCTATATTCATCATGAGTATAAAAAAAGCTTAAGCATTATATAGACAGAGCGTAGAATATCTGTCGCCATTTCAGAGCCAGTTGCTCCTGGCGAGGGCGCTTCTTCACTCTGAATTGGAAGATTTGCTGATCCTCGGTTCTTCCTGAGAAAGAATGGAACCTCCGGTGCATTTTGCAACTTCCAGTATATACTGACATTTCAAATAAATATCATTCCTTCCTTCGCTCGTCCGACAGCTATCGGTGAGATTCGGTTAAACTTGGAGGTTGTATGGATCATTGAATTGTTAAAGGGACGCACTCTCTGGATCAGCTTTGAAATAATATTGACTGGAGGTTACAGAGAACGTATGAAATCCAAACATCTTTATGAAAGGAAAGGAACGGCGTGGAAGGATGTTGATACAAAACATTTTAGTTTTTCATAATCGGTCTCTCTCACAATAAGATGACCTTGTTGCAGGAAGTTAGTAAATTGGACAACTGTGGGTTCCTGTCAGGCTTTGTGTCTTAGATGCTGTGAAAGAGGAGAAAGGCTTACAGTGGTTTTGTCACCGTAACTCACCCTTGAAATGTCATTTATTGTTGAAATTTGATTGAATGTTTCACGTCACGCAATCAAACGTTGGCTCCTTTCCTTTCTTAGGATATAGAATTGAAATTTTGCTGTTCTAGGAAGTTGAATAATGCACGGTCCCCTAAGGAAATCAATTATTACATTACCATAAATTTACTGGAATTCAAACAGATTTATTGCATAATTTTTCAAAGAATATTGCCTGTAGATTATTTTATTCCTATGCTTAATACATGGCCGGTAAATTGTGACATTGTTCGAGAAAGAACTGCATGACAAACACTTAATTGCCTTCATTCTGAGGAAATTGACATTTCAGTATAGCTATCGTACCAAAAGTGTTAATTGAAATGTCCTTCAAAGCTTTTTGCAGTGAACAGGAAACATGTCAATCACATTTTAACATATTAAAGTATCAATTAAAGTATCATAAAAAAATATCCATCATGATTCAAATTATACAAGCTAACATTTCTGCCTTCTTTTTCTGCAGAAACATTGTGCATATGCTCCCTGTCCATCTTCCTGGAAGACCTCAACTCTCCTCTTCTAAGAGTGAGTGTCTCCTAATCAGGAGTTTTTGAAATTTTTCTCATTTTCTTTTTAAAGATTCTCACAATTTTTATATATTGTCATGCAGAACGTTTATAACCTGAGCGCAAGATGCAATTAGTATAAAAGAAACAGTATTGCACCGGTTTATAGGGAAACTACTAAATCATGGTTCAATTTTTTCCTCTACCTTGCAAAGCTCCAGTCAATCCAAAAATGTACTGAATTGTAAGCCGATGGACGAGGAAACGAGTGGTAGAGAGACGAATAAATGGTTAACCCAGCATGGAAAGAACAAACTCTGTAGAAAGATCTGAGACTTACAGCAGTGAAGGCCGCTTCATTCTTTCCATGTGAACCGATAACAGTTTAGCAAAGCGAGAGAACTATTTCCTCTATAGTCAAACGTAAAACCGTCCACTGATGATCCATCGTCGTTTATTTATCATTAACTCGTACGATTTGTGATGGTAATTTCTAGAAATGAATGGCCAGTTTGAGGCTCACACTAATTATAAGCAAATGCTAGCAAGTAATATCATAAGCCCATTTCCCAGGCTTCCCCTCAACTATAATATTAAACAAGTACTCACGAAACGAAAACGTCACTCTATTGCTTTCACTGCAAAGGAAAGGAAGCAGAAGATCCATTCGGTGTAGACAATCACTCAACTCTCCCCTGGCCCGTATCTTTTCTGGATGAAAACCGCATCCTAAAATGGAAAGATATCGAATTAATTAAAGAGGAACATGGTTCGTAGTTTAAGGATAAACCGTATATGATCCGTGCCTCGAACTCTTCAAAAGTTCGGCATAAAACAAAGCAAGTGGTGGCTTGTAAGCAAGGTTCAATGTGGCGCACAAGAGTTGCAAATCGTTATGAATGCGAAAAAAATATCCATCGGGTATAAACTGGATATGAATTACCTTGGTAAAGATTCAAATGAGAAAGAATAACTCAAAGAAACCGTTCATCCACTTAAAAGTTGAAAAATTAAGAATTAACAATATTTGATCTCCCGCTCAACAATTATCTCGATCCTGATTGGCTGATAGAAATACCACCGCTGTCAGTGCAGGCGCTGTATTCTTAAATTGTCATAAATTTTGTTCTTTGACGGATCACCGATTGAATACCTTTAAAATTCCTCTCCTCTTTTACGTCGACCGCGCATAATGGCGGTTTTCTCGATTTCGGAAGAATAAGCAGACGATACGTTATGAAAATGGTTTTTTTGTGCGGTAAGACTCACGTAGTAGACAAAAAGTCAAAATAAATACTAATCTTCATGTAATTTTAATCGTTGACGATGGACATCTTGTTCAATTTCAAAAATCTAATTTCAATTTTAGAATCCCAGCGGTAACAGTCTCGCGTCCCAACTCCATTACGCATATATCACTTTTCCATGCGACCTCGCCGAGATCATATCGCTCGCGTCACCAATTGTTAAAAATGGCTAAAATAAAGGTTTAAATGCATAGCAGAGGCTGTAAGCATCCCAACTCGAATTATGAATCCACCACGGAGTGTTCTGTTAACAGAAACCGCTTCGGATTCTTTAATATGAAGAGCAATGCAACAATATTTCGAGAGTCCATATGCTTGGTGCAACGTTAGCATTGGCTCAGTATGATCCGGGCTTGATATTGAAAATTAACATACGTCCCGACGTAATGGAATGTAGGTTTTCGTTCGTCGTCTCGTTTGGAAGCTATGAGTTGTCGAAAAACTCTAAGCAAATTTTGTAAACACGGTCGGAGAGCGTTCGAAAAATTTTCAATGGGACTTACCTCAATGTTTTTCTTGAACCGGCTTTCCTCACTTAAACTACGCTCCAAAGACGAATCCACAATCCTTTGTAACTGCCGAATGGTAGAAAAGCCTGCATGAGCTCCAGTAACTTAGCACTTAACACAGTAATTCGTTCACAGTCTTCGAGAATTTTCAGCCACCAAGTTGACAGAGAACGGAGACGCACTACGCAACTGGATTTCAGAGCCTCGTGAACGGAATAATGACGGGATTGATTTCAATACTTTGCAAGTGATATTTTCTCACTTCCGTTTGAAATCGCGGACGAACTTTGCTCGCAATGCATGCGTGCCGACTGACGCCGGAAAGGGAGCACCACTTCTCCCTCTATTGGCATTCCGTTTAGAATAATTTACTCATGTCAAAAAAAGACGATCTACCTTCTATTCTAAACCCTCTGTTTTAAGATTAAGACCAGGGCTGTTTCGTTTTTCCGAGAAGACGTATTGATCAGAATGTTCGTCATTTGCGAACAAGAATGAAAGGGAAAGGGGCGACGGCTTAGGGTAGCATATAAAAACAAGCAATAGTTTCCCAAGTAGATGAATGAAGGGTAAAAAATGCGAATAAAAAGTAATTTGCAGATGAATTTTATTGAAGCAATAGCGTCACATACATCATAAACGTTACATTTCATTCTAGCAATTGCATTAAAGCTAAGGTGCTCTTTCCCATTTCTAGAAGTCTGTCTGTCTGTCCGCATCCGGGAAGAAACCGTCCTGCCTGCGTTATCCTTATGCCTCTGAAATCGTTCGTTCTTCAAGTCCTCCTCCGAGGAATAACTCCTCGTATCTGGAAAGAAAGTAAAAAAGGAACGCAATATAAACTCACTGTGACATCGTCTAGCTATATTCATCATGAGAATAAAAAAAGCTTAAGCATAATATAGACAGAGCGTAGAATATCTGTCGCCATTTCAGAGCCAGTTGCTCCTGGCGAGGGCGCTTCTTCACTCTGAATAGGAAGATTTGCTGATCCTCGGTTCTTCCTGAGAAAGAATGGAACCTCCGATGCATTTTGCAACTTCCAGTATATACTGACATTTCAAATAAATATCATTCCTTCCTTCGCTCGTCCGACAGCTATCGGTGAGATTCGGTTAAACTTGGAGGTTGTATGGATCATTGAATTGTTAAAGGGACGCACTCTCTGGATCAGCTTTGAAATAATATTGACTGGAGGTTACAGAGAACGTATGAAATCCAAACATCTTTATGAAAGGAAAGGAACGGCGTGGAAGGATGTTGATACAAACCATTTTAGTTTTTCATAATCGGTCTCTCTCTCAATAAGATGACCTTGTTGCAGGAAGTTAGTAAATTGGACAACTGTGGGTTCCTGTCAGGCTTCGTGTCTTAGATGCTGTGAAAGAGGAGAAAGGCTTACAGTGGTTTTGTCACCGTAACTCACCCTTGAAATGTCATTTATTGTTGAAATTTGATTGAATGTTTCACGTCACGCAATCAAACGTTGGCTCCTTTCCTTTCTTAGGATATAGAATTGAAATTTTGCTGTTCTAGGAAGTTGAATAATGCACGGTCCTCTAAGGAAATCAATTATTACATTACCATAAATTTACTGGAATTCAAACAGATTTATTGCATAACTTTTCAAAGAATATTGCCTGTAGATTATTTTATTCCTATGCTTAATACATAGCCGGTAAATTGTGACATTGTTCGAGAAAGGACTGCATGACAAACACTAAATTGCCTTCATTCTGAGGAAATTGACATTTCAGTATAGCTATCGTACCAAAAGTGTTAATTGAAATGTCCTTCAAAGCTTTTTGCAGTGAACAGGAAACATGTCAATCACATTTCAACATATTAAAGTATCAATTAAAGTATCATAAAAAAATATCCATCATGATTCAAATTATACAAGCTAACATTTCTGCCTTCTTTTTCTGCCGAAACATTGTGCATATGCTCCCTGTCCATCTTCCTGGAAGACCTCAACTCTCCTCTTCTAAGAGTGAGTGTCTCCTAATCAGGAGTTTTGTGAAATTTTTCTCATTTTCTTTTTAAAAGATTCTCACAATTTTTATATATTGTCATGCAGAACGTTTATAACCTGAGCGCAAGATGCAATTAGTATAAAAGAAACAGTATTGCACCGGTTTATAGGGAAACTACTAAATCATGGTTCAATTTTTTCCTTTACCTTGCAAAGCTCCAGTCAATCCAAAAATGTACTGAATTGTAAGCCGATGGACGAGGAAACGAGTGGTAGAGAGACGAATAAATGGTTAACCCAGCATGGAAAGAACAAAAACTGTAAAAAGAACTGAGACTTACAGCAGTGAAGGCCGCTTCATTCTTTCCATGTGAACCGATAACAGTTTAGCAAAGCGAGAGAACTATTTCCTCTATAGTCAAACGTAAAACCGTCCACTGATGATCCATCGTCGTTTATTTATCATTAACTCGTACGATTTGTGATGGTAATTTCTAGAAATGAATGGCCAGTTTGAGGCTCACACTAATTATAAGCAAATGCTAGCAAGTAATATCATAAGCCCATTTCCCAGGCTTCCCCTCAACTATAATATTAAACAAGTACTCACGAAACGAAAACGTCACTCTATTGCTTTCACTGCAAAGGAAAGGAAGCAGAAGATCCATTCGGTGTAGACAATCACTCAACTCTCCCCTGGCCCGTATCTTTTCTGGATGAAAACCGCATCCTAAAATGGAAAGATATCGAATTAATTAAAGAGGAACATGGTTCGTAGTTTAAGGATAAACCGTATATGATCCGTGCCTCGAACTCTTCAAAAGTTCGGCATAAAACAAAGCAAGTGGTGGCTTGTAAGCAAGGTTCAATGTGGCGCACAAAAGTTGCAAATCGTTATGAATGCGAAAAAAATATCCATCGGGTATAAACTGGATATGAATTACCTTGGTAAAGATTCAAGTGAGAAAGAATAACTCAAAGAAACCGTTCATCCACTTAAAAGTTGAAAAATTAAGAATTAACAATATTTGATCTCCCGCTCAACAATTATCTCGATCCTGATTGGCTGATAGAAATACCACCGCTGTCAGTGCAGGCGCTGTATTCTTAAATTGTCATAAATTTTGTTCTTTGACGGATCTTCGATTGAATACCTTTAAAATTCCTCTCCTCTTTTACGTCGACCGCGCATAATGACGGTTTTCTCGATTTCGGAAGAATAAGCAGACGATACGTTATGAAAATGGTTTTTTAGTGCGGTAAGACTCACGTAGTAGACAAAAAGTCATAATAAATACTAATCTTCATGTAATTTTAATCGTTAACGATGGACATCTTGTTCAATTTCAAAAATCTAATTTCAATTTTAGAATCCCAGCGGTAACAGTCTCGCGTCCCAACTCCATTACGCATATATCACTTTTCCATGCGACCTCGCCGAGATCACATCGCTCGCGTCACCAATTGTTAAAAATGGCTAAAATAAAGGTTTAAATGCATAGCAGAGGCTGTAAGCATCCCAACTCGAATTATGAATCAACCACGGAGTGTTCTGTTAACAGAAACCGCTTCGGATTCCTTAATATGAAGAGCAATGCAACAATATTTCGAGAGTCCATATGCTTGGTGCAACGTTAGCATTGGCTCAGTATGATTCGGGCTTGATATTGAAAATTAACATACGTCCCGACGTAATGGAATGTAGGTTTTCGTTCGTCGTCTCGTTTGGAAGCTATGAGTTGTCGAAAAACTCTAAGCAAATTTTGTAAACACGGTCGGAGAGCGTTCGAAAAATTTCCAATGGGACTTACCTCAATGTTTTTCTTGAACCGGCTTTCCTCACTTAAACTACGCTCCAAAGACGAATCCACAATCCTTTGTAACTGCCGAATGGTAGAAAAGCCTGCATGAGCTCCAGTAACTTAGCACTTAACACAGTAATTCGTTCACAGTCTTCGAGAATTTTCAGCCACCAAGTTGACAGAGAACGGAGACGCACTACGCAACTGGATTTCAGAGCCTCGTGAACGGAATAAGGACGGGATTGATTTCAATACTTTGCAAGTGAAATTTCCTCACTTCCGTTTGAAATCGCGGACGAACTTTGCTCGCAATGCATGCGTGCCGACTGACGCCGAAAAGGGAGCACCACTTCTCCCTCTATTGGCATTCCGTTTAGAATAATTTACTCATGTCAAAAAAAGACGATCTACCTTCTATTCTAAACCCTCTGTTTTAAGATTAAGACCAGGGCTGTTTTTTTCTTCCGAGAAGACATATTGACCAGAATGTTCGTGATTTGCGAACAAGAATGAAAGGGAAAGGGGCGACGGCTTAGGGTAGCAGATGAAAACGAGCAATAGTTTCCCAAGTAGATGAATGAAGGGTAAAAAATGCGAATAAAAAGTAATTTGCAGATGAATTTTATTGAAGCAATAGCGTCACATACATCATAAACGTTACATTTCATTCTAGCAATTGCATTAAAACTTAGGTGCTCTTTCCCATTTCTAGAAGTCTGTCTGTCTGTCCGCAACCGGGAAGAAACCGTCCTGCCTGAGTTATCCTTATGCCTCTGAAATCGTTCGTTCTTCAAGTCCTCCTCCGAGGAATAACTCCTCGTATCTGGAAAGAAAGTAAATAGGAACGCAATATAAACTCACTGTGACATCGTCTAGCTATATTCATCATGAGAATAAAAAAAGCTTAAGCATAATATAGACAGAGCGTAGAATATCTGTCGCCATTTCAGAGCCAGTTGTTCCTAGCGAGGGCGCTTCTTCACTCTGAATTGGAAGATTTGCTGAACCTCCGATGCATTTTGCAACTTCCAGTATATACTGACTGACATTTCAAGTTAATATCATCCCTTCCTTCATTCGTCCGACAGCTATCGGTGAGTTTCAGTTAAACTTGGAGGTTGTATGGATCCTTGAATGTTTAAAGGAACACAGTGTTCGCTCTCTTGATCAGCTTTGAAATAATATTGACTGGAGTTTACAGAGAACGTATGAAATCCAAGCATCTTTATGAAAGATAAAGAACGGCATGGAAGGATGTTGATACAAAACATTTCAGTTTTTCATAATCGGTCTCTCTCTCAATAAGATGACCTTGTTGCAGGAAGTTAGTAAATTGGACAACTGTGGGTTCCTTTCAGGCTTTGTGTCTTAGATGCTGTGAAAGAGGAGAAAGGCTTACAGTGGTTTTGTCACCGTAACTCACCCTTGAAATGTCATTTATTGTTGAAATTTGATTGAATGTTTCACGTCACGCAATCAAACGTTGGCTCCTTTCCTTTCTTAGGAAATGGAATTGAAATTTTGCTGTTCTAGGAAGTTGAATAATGCACGGTCCCCTAAGGAAATCAATTATTACATTACCATAAATTTACTGGAATTCAAACAGATTTATTGCATAATTTTTCAAAGAATATTGCCTGTAGATTATTTTATTCCTATGCTTAATACATAGCCGGTAAATTTTGACATTGTTCGAGAAAGGACTGCATGACAAACACTTAATTGCCTTCATTCTGAGGAAATTGACATTTCAGTATAGCTATCGTACCAAAAGTGTTAATTGAAATGTCCTTCAAAGCTTTTTGCAGTGAACAGGAAACATGTCAATCACATTTCAACATATTAAAGTATCAATTAAAGTATCATAAAAAAATATCCATCATGATTCAAATTATACAAGCTAACATTTCTGCCTTCTTTTTCTGCCGAAACATTGTGCATATGCTCCATGTCCATCTTCCTGGAAGACCTCAACTCTCCTCTTCTAAGAGTGAGTGTCTCCTAATCAGGAGTTTTGTGAAATTTGTCTCATTTTCTTTTTAAAAGATTCTCACAATTTTTATATATTGTCATGCAGAACGTTTATAACCTGAGCGCAAGATGCAATTAGTATAAAAGAAACAGTATTGCACCGGTTTATAGGGAAACTACTAAATCATGGTTCAATTTTTTCCTTTACCTTGCAAAGCTCCAGTCAATCCAAAAATGTACTGAATTGTAAGCCGATGGACGAGGAAACGAGTGGTAGAGAGACGAATGAATGGTTAACCCAGCATGGAAAGAACAAAAACTGTAAAAAGAACTGAGACTTATGGCAGTGAAGGCCGCTTCATTCTTTCCATGTGAACTGATAACAGTTTAGCAAAGCGAGAGAACTATTTTCTCTATAGTCAAACGTAAAACTGTCCACTGATGATCCATCGTCGTTTATTTATCATTAACTTGTTCGATTTGTGATGGTTATTTCTAGAAATGAATGGCCAGTTTGAGGCTCACACTTATTATAAGCAAATGCTAGCAAGTAATATCATAAGCCCATTTCCCAGGCTTCCCCTCAACTATAATATTAAACAAGTACTCACGAAACGAAAACGTCACTCTATTGCTTTCACTGCAAAAGAAAGGAAGCAGAAGATCCATTCGGTGTAGACAATCACTCCACTCTCCCCTGGCCCGTATCTTTTCTGGATGAAAACCGCCTCCTAAAATGGAAAGATATCGAATTAATTAAAGAGGAACATGGTTCGTAGTTTAAGGATAAACCGTATATGATCCGTGCCTCGAACTCTTCAAAAGTTCGGCATAAAACAAAGCAAGTGGTGGCCTGTAAGCAAGGTTCAATGTGTCGCACAAGAGTTGCAAATCGTTATGAATGCGAAAAAAATATCCATCGGGTATAAACTGGATATGAATTACCTTGGTAAAGATTCGAATGAGAAAGAATAACTCAAAGAAACCGTTCATCCACCTAAAAGTTGAAAAATTAAGAATTAACAATATTTGATCTCCCGCTCAACAATTATCTCGATCCTGATTGGCTGATAGAAATACCACCGCTGTCAGTGAAGGCGCTGTATTCTTAAATTGTCATAAATTTTGTTCTTAGACGGATCACCGATTGAATACCTTTAAAATTCCTCTCCTGTTTTACGTCGACCGCGCATAATGGCGGTTTTCTCGATTTCGGAAGAATAAGCAGACGATACGTTATGAAAATGGTTTTTTTGTGCGGTAAGACTCACGTAGTAGACAAAAAGTCATAATAAATACTAATCTTCATGTAATTTTAATCGTTCACGATGGACATCTTGTTCAATTTCAAAAATCTAATTTCAATTTTAGAATCCCAGCGGTAACAGTCTCGCGTCCCAACTCCATTACGCATATATCACTTTTCCATGCGACCTCGCCGTGATCACATCGCTCGCGTCACCAATTGTTAAAAATGGCTAAAATAAAGGTTTAAATGCATAGCAGAGGCTGTAAGCAACCCAACTCGAATTATGAATCTACCACGGAGTGTTCTGTTAACAGAAACCGCTTCGGATTCTTTAATATGAAGAGCAATGCAACAATATTTCGAGAGTCCATATGCTTGGTGCAACGTTAGCATTGGCTCAGTATGATCCGGGCTTGATATTGAAAATTAACATACGTCCCGACGTAATGGAATGTAGGTTTTCGTTCGTCGTCTCGTTTGGAAGCTATGAGTTGTCGAAAAACTCTAAGCAAATTTTGTAAACACGGTCGGAGAGCGTTCGAAAAATTTCCAATGGGACTTACCTCAATGTTTTTCTTGAACCGGCTTTCCTCACTTAAACTACGCTCCAAAGACGAATCCACAATCCTTTGTAACTGCCGAATGGTAGAAAAGCCCGCATGAGCTCCGGTAACTTAGCACTTAACACAGTAATTCGTTCACAGTCTTCGAGAATTTTCAGCCACCAAGTTGACAGGGAACGGAGACGCACTACGCAACTGGATTTCAGAGCCTCGTGAACGGAATAAGGACGGGATTGATTTCAATACTTTGCAAGTGAAATTTTCTCACTTCCGTTTGAAATCGCGGACGAACTTTGCTCGCAATGCATGCGTGCCGACTGACGCCGGAAAGGGAGCACCACTTCTCCCTCTATTGGCATTCCGTTTAGAATAATTTACTCATGTCAAAAAAAGACGATCTACCTTCTATTCTAAACCCTCTGTTTTAAGATTAAGACCAGGGCTGTTACGTTTTTCCGAGAAGACGTATTGACCAGAATGTTCGTGATTTGCGAACAAGAATGAAAGGTAAAGCGGCGACGGCTTAGGGTAGCAGATGAAAACGAGCAATAGTTTCCCAAGTAGTTGAATGAAGGGTAAAAAATGCGAATAAAAAGTAATTTGCAGATGAATTTTATTGAAGCAATAGCGTCACATACATCATAAACGTTACATTTCATTCTAGCAATTGCATTAAAACTTAGGTGCTCTTTCCCATTTCTAGAAGTCTGTCTGTCTGTCCGCAACCGGGAAGAAACCGTCCTTCCTGAGTTATCCTTATGCCTCTGAAATCGTTCGTTCTTCAAGTCCTCCTCCGAGGAATAACTCCTCGTATCTGGAAAGAAAGTAAAAAAGGAACACAATATAAACTCACTGTGACATCGTCTAGCTATATTCATCATGAGAATAAAAAAAGCTTGATAACCTAATAGTTAGTAAATTGGACAACTGTGGGTTCCTTTCAGGCTTTGTGTCTTAGATGCTGTGAAAGAGGAGAAAGGCTTACAGTGGTTTTGTCACCGTAACTCACCCTTGAAATGTCATTTATTGTTGAAATTTGATTGAATGTTTCACGTCACGCAATCAAACGCTGGCTCCTTTCCTTTCTTAGGAAATGGAATTGAAATTTTGCTGTTCTAGGAAGTTGAATAATGCACGGTCCCCTAAGGAAATCAATTATTACATTACCATAAATTTACTGGAATTCAAACAGATTTATTGCATAATTTTTCAAAGAATATTGCCTGTAGATTATTTTATTCCTATGCTTAATACATAGCCGGTAAATTGTGACATTGTTCGAGAAAGGACTGCATGACAAACACTTAATTGCCTTCATTCTGAGGAAATTGACATTTCAGTATAGCTATCGTACCAAAAGTGTTAATTGAAATGTCCTTCAAAGCTTTTTGCAGTGAACAGGAAACATGTCAATCACATTTTAACATATTAAAGTATCAATTAAAGTATCATAAAAAAATATCCATCATGATTCAAATTATACAAGCTAACATTTCTGCCTTCTTTTTCTGCCGAAACATTGTGCATATGCTCCCTGTCCATCTTCCTGGAAGACCTCAACTCTCCTCTTCTAAGAGTGAGTGTCTCCTAATCAGGAGTTTTGTGAAATTTGTCTCATTTTCTTTTTAAAAGATTCTCACAATTTTTATATATTGTCATGCAGAACGTTTATAACCTGAGCGCAAGATGCAATTAGTATAAAAGAAACAGTATTGCACCGGTTTATAGGGAAACTACTAAATCATGGTTCAATTTTTTCCTTTACCTTGCAAAGCTCCAGTCAATCCAAAAATGTACTGAATTGTAAGCCGATGGACGAGGAAACGAGTGGTAGAGAGACGAATGAATGGTTAACCCAGCATGGAAAGAACAAAAACTGTAAAAAGAACTGAGACTTATAGCAGTGAAGGCCGCTTCATTCTTTCCATGTGAACTGATAACAGTTTAGCAAAGCGAGAGAACTATTTTCTCTATAGTCAAACGTAAAACCGTCCACTGATGATCCATCGTCGTTTATTTATCATTAACTCGTTCGATTTGTGATGGTAATTTCTAGAAATGAATGGCCAGTTTGAGGCTCACACTTATTATAAGCAAATGCTAGCAAGTAATATCATAAGCCCATTTCCCAGGCTTCCCCTCAACTATAATATTAAACAAGTACTCACGAAACGAAAACGTCACTCTATTGCTTTCACTGCAAAAGAAAGGAAGCAGAAGATCCATTCGGTGTAGACAATCACTCCACTCTCCCCTGGCCCGTATCTTTTCTGGATGAAAACCGCCTCCTAAAATGGAAAGATATCGAATTAATTAAAGAGGAACATGGTTCGTAGTTTAAGGATAAACCGTATATGATCCGTGCCTCGAACTCTTCAAAAGTTCGGCATAAAACAAAGCAAGTGGTGGCCTGTAAGCAAGGTTCAATGTGTCGCACAAGAGTTGCAAATCGTTATGAATGCGAAAAAAATATCCATCGGGTATAAACTGGATATGAATTACCTTGGTAAAGATTCGAATGAGAAAGAATAACTCAAAGAAACCGTTCATCCACCTAAAAGTTGAAAAATTAAGAATTAACAATATTTGATCTCCCGCTCAACAATTATCTCGATCCTGATTGGCTGATAGAAATACCACCGCTGTCAGTGCAGGCGCTGTATTCTTAAATTGTTATAAATATTGTTCTTTGACGGATCACCGATTGAATACCTTTAAAATTCCTCTCCTCTTTTACGTCGACCGCGCATAATGGCGGTTTTCTCGATTTCGGAAGAATAAGCAGACGATACGTTATGAAAATGGTTTTTTTGTGCGGTAAGACTCACGTAGTAGACAAAAAGTCATAATAAATACTAATCTTCATGTAATTTTAATCGTTGACGATGGACATCTTGTTCAATTTCAAAAATCTAATTTCAATTTTAGAATCCCAGCGGTAACAGTCTCGCGTCCCAACTCCATTACGCATATATCACTTTTCCATGCGACCTCGCCGAGATCAC
The DNA here is from genome assembly GCA_020796165.1 of Pantala flavescens. Taxonomy (NCBI): domain Eukaryota; kingdom Metazoa; phylum Arthropoda; class Insecta; order Odonata; family Libellulidae; genus Pantala; species Pantala flavescens. The sequence continues at coordinate 7,943,743 of CM036884.1, read as the reverse complement.
ATCGCTCGCGTCACCAATTGTTAAAAATGGCTAAAATAAAGGTTTAAATGCATAGCAGAGGCTGTAAGCATCCCAACTCGAATTATGAATCCACCACGGAGTGTTCTGTTAACAGAAACCGCTTCGGATTCCTTAATATGAAGAGCAATGCAACAATATTTCGAGAGTCCATATGCTTGGTGCAACGTTAGCATTGGCTCAGTATGATCCGGGCTTGATATTGAAAATTAACATACGTCCCGACGTAATGGAATGTAGGTTTTCGTTCGTCGTCTCGTTTGGAAGCTATGAGTTGTCGAAAAACTCTAAGCAAATTTTGTAAACACGGTCGGAGAGCGTTCGAAAAATTTCCAATGGGACTTACCTCAATGTTTTTCTTGAACCGGCTTTCCTCACTTAAACTACGCTCCAAAGACGAATCCACAATCCTTTGTAACTGCCGAATGGTAGAAAAGCCTGCATGAGCTCCAGTAACTTAGCACTTAACACAGTAATTCGTTCACAGTCTTCGAGAATTTTCAGCCACCAAGTTGACAGGGAACGGAGACGCACTACGCAACTGGATTTCAGAGCCTCGTGAACGGAATAAGGACGGGATTGATTTCAATACTTTGCAAGTGAAATTTTCTCACTTCCGTTTGAAATCGCGGACGAACTTTGCTCGCAATGCATGCGTGCCGACTGACGCCGGAAAGGGAGCACCACTTCTCCCTCTATTGGCATTCCGTTTAGAATAATTTACTCATGTCAAAAAAAGACGATCTACCTTCTATTCTAAACCCTCTGTTTTAAGATTAAGACCAGGGCTGTTACGTTTTTCCGAGAAGACGTATTGACCAGAATGTTCGTCATTTTCGAACAGGAATGAAAGGAAAAGGGGTAGTATATGGAAACAAGGAATTGTTTCCCAAGGAGATGAATGAAGGGAAAAAAATGCGAATGAAAAGTATCTTGCAGATGAATTTTATTGAAGCGATAGCGTCACGTACATCATAAACGTTACAATTCATTCTAGCAAAATCATTAAAACTTAGGTGCTCTTTCCCATTTCTAGAAGTCTGTCAGTCTGTCCGCAACCGGGAAGAAACCGTCCTGCCTGAGTTATCCTTATGCCTCTGAAATCGTTCGTTCTTCAAGTCCTCTTCCGAGGAGTAACATCTCGTATCTGGAAAGGAAGTAAATAGGAACGCAATATAAACTCACTGTGACATCGTCTAGCTATATTCATCATGAGAATAAAAAAAGCTTAAGCATAATATAGACAGAGCGTAGAATATCTGTCGCCATTTCAGAGCCAGTTGTTCCTGGCGAGGGCGCTTCTTCACTCTGAATTGGAAGATTTGCTGAACCTCCGATGCATTTTGCAACTTCCAGTATATACTGACTGACATTTCAAGTTAATATCATCCCTTCCTTCATTCGTCCGACAGCTATCGGTGAGTTTCAGTTAAACTTGGAGGTTGTATGGATCCTTGAATGTTTAAAGGAACACAGTGTTCGCTCTCTTGATCAGCTTTGAAATAATATTGACTGGAGTTTACAGAGAACGTATGAAATCCAAGCATCTTTATGATAGATAAAGAACGGCATGGAAGGATGTTGATACAAAACATTTCAGTTTTTCATAATCGGTCTCTCTCTCAATAAGATGACCTTGTTGCAGGAAGTTAGTAAATTGGACAACTGTGGGTTCCTTTCAGGCTTTGTGTCTTAGATGCTGTGAAAGAGGAGAAAGGCTTACAGTGGTTTTGTCACCGTAACTCACCCTTGAAATGTCATTTATTGTTGAAATTTGATTGAATGTTTCACGTCACGCAATCAAACGCTGGCTCCTTTCCTTTCTTAGGAAATGGAATTGAAATTTTGCTGTTCTAGGAAGTTGAATAATGCACGGTCCCCTAAGGAAATCAATTATTACATTACCATAAATTTACTGGAATTCAAACAGATTTATTGCATAATTTTTCAAAGAATATTGCCTGTAGATTATTTTATTCCTATGCTTAATACATAGCCGGTAAATTGTGACATTGTTCGAGAAAGGACTGCATGACAAACACTTAATTGCCTTCATTCTGAGGAAATTGACATTTCAGTATAGCTATCGTACCAAAAGTGTTAATTGAAATGTCCTTCAAAGCTTTTTGCAGTGAACAGGAAACATGTCAATCACATTTCAACATATTAAAGTATCAATTAAAGTATCATAAAAAAATATCCATCATGATTCAAATTATACAAGCTAACATTTCTGCCTTCTTTTTCTGCCGAAACATTGTGCATATGCTCCCTGTCCATCTTCCTGGAAGACCTCAACTCTCCTCTTCTAAGAGTGAGTGTCTCCTAATCAGGAGTTTTGTGAAATTTGTCTCATTTTCTTTTTAAAAGATTCTCACAATTTTTATATATTGTCATGCAGAACGTTTATAACCTGAGCGCAAGATGCAATTAGTATAAAAGAAACAGTATTGCACCGGTTTATAGGGAAACTACTAAATCATGGTTCAATTTTTTCCTTTACCTTGCAAAGCTCCAGTCAATCCAAAAATGTACTGAATTGTAAGCCGATGGACGGGGAAACGAGTGGTAGAGAGACGAATAAATGGTTAACCCAGCATGGAAAGAACAAAAACTGTAAAAAGAACTGAGACTTATAGCAGTGAAGGCCGCTTCATTCTTTCCATGTGAACTGATAACAGTTTAGCAAAGCGAGAGAACTATTTTCTCTATAGTCAAACGTAAAACCGTCCACTGATGATCCATCGTCGTTTATTTATCATTAACTCGTTCGATTTGTGATGGTAATTTCTAGAAATGAATGGCCAGTTTGAGGCTCACACTAATTATAAGCAAATGCTAGCAAGTAATATCATAAGCCCATTTCCCAGGCTTCCCCTCAACTATAATATTAAACAAGTACTCACGAAACGAAAACGTCACTCTATTGCTTTCACTGCAAACGAAAGGAAGCAGAAGATCCATTCGGTGTAGACAATCACTCCACTCTCCCCTGGCCCGTATCTTTTCTGGATGAAAACCGCCTCCTAAAATGGAAAGATATCGAATTAATTAAAGAGGAACATGGTTCGTAGTTTAAGGATAAACCGTATATGATCCGTGCCTCGAACTCTTCAAAAGTTCGGCATAAAACAAAGCAAGTGGTGGCCTGTAAGCAAGGTTCAATGTGGCGCACAAGAGTTGCAAATCGTTATGAATGCGAAAAAAATATCTATCGGGTAGAAACTGGATATGAATTACCTTGGTAAAGATTCGAATGAGAAAGAATAACTCAAAGAAACCGTTCATCCACCTAAAAGTTGAAAAATTAAGAATTAACAATATTTGATCTCCCGCTCAACAATTATCTCGATCCTGATTGGCTGATAGAAATACCACCGCTGTCAGTGCAGGCGCTGTATTCTTAAATTGTTATAAATATCGTTCTTTGACGGATCACCGATTGAATACCTTTAAAATTCCTCTCCTCTTTTACGTCGACCGCGCATAATGGCGGTTTTCTCGATTTCGGAAGAATAAGCAGACGATACGTTATGAAAATGGTTTTTTTGTGCGGTAAGACTCACGTAGTAGACAAAAAGTCATAATAAATACTAATCTTCATGTAATTTTAATCGTTGACGATGGACATCTTGTTCAATTTCAAAAATCTAATTTCAATTTTAGAATCCCAGCGGTAACAGTCTCGCGTCCCAACTCCATTACGCATATATCACTTTTCCATGCGACCTCGCCGAGATCACATCGCTCGCGTCACCAATTGTTAAAAATGGCTAAAATAAAGGTTTAAATGCATAGCAGAGGCTGTAAGCAACCCAACTCGAATTATGAATCCACCACGGAGTGTTCTGTTAACAGAAACCGCTTCGGATTCTTTAATATGAAGAGCAATGCAACAATATTTCGAGAGTCCATATGCTTGGTGCAACGTTAGCATTGGCTCAGTATGATTCGGGCTTGATATTGAAAATTAACATACGTCCCGACGTAATGGAATGTAGGTTTTCGTTCGTCGTCTCGTTTGGAAGCTATGAGTTGTCGAAAAACTCTAAGCAAATTTTGTAAACACGGTCGGAGAGCGTTCGAAAAATTTCCAATGGGACTTACCTCAATGTTTTTCTTGAACCGGCTTTCCTCACTTAAACTACGCTCCAAAGACGAATCCACAATCCTTTGTAACTGCCGAATGGTAGAAAAGCCTGCATGAGCTCCAGTAACTTAGCACTTAACACAGTAATTCGTTCACAGTCGTCGAGAATTTTCAGCCACCAAGTTGACAGGGAACGGAGACGCACTACGCAACTGGATTTCAGAGCCTCGTGAACGGAATAAGGACGGGATTGATTTCAACACTTTGCAAGTGAAATTTTCTCACTTCTGTTTAAAATCGCGGACGAACTTTGCTGGCAATGCATGCGTGCCGACTGACGCCGGAAAGGGAGCACTCCCTCTCCCTCTGTTGGCATTCCGTGTAGAGTAATTTACTCACGTCAAAAAAGAGACGATCGATCTACTTTTAATTCTAAACCCTCTGTTTTAAGATTAAGGCCAATGCTGTTTCGGTTTTCCGAGAAGACGTATTGCTCAGAATGTTCGTCATTTTCGAACAGGAATGAAAGGAAAAGCGGTAGTATATGGAAACAAGGAATTGTTTCCCAAGGAGATGAATGAAGGGAAAAAAATGCGAATGAAAAGTATCTTGCAGATGAATTTTATTGAAGCGATAGCGTCACGTACATCATAAACGTTACATTTCATTCTAGCAATTGCATTAAAACTTAGGTGCTCTTTCCCATTTCTAGAAGTCTGTCAGTCGAGCTGTCTGTCGCATCCGGGAAGAAACCGTCCTGCCTGCGTTATCCTTATGCCTCTGAAATCGTTCGTTCTTCAAGTCCTCTTCCGAGGAGTAACATCTCGTATCTGGAAAGGAAGTAAAAAAGTAACGCATTATAAACTCACTGTGACATCGTCTAGCTATACTCATCATGAGAATCAAAAATAGCTTTAGAATTATATAGACAGAGTGTAGAATATCTGTCGCCATTCTAGAGGCAGTTGCTCCTGTCGAAGGCGCTTCTTCACTCTGAATTGGAAGATTTGCTGAACCTCCGATGCATTTTGCAACTTCCAGTATATACTGACTGACATTTCAAGTTAATATCATCCCTTCCTTCATTCGTCCGACAGCTATCGGTGAGTTTCAGTTAAACTTGGAGGTTGTATGGATCCTTGAATGTTTAAAGGAACACAGTGTTCGCTCTCTTGATCAGCTTTGAAATAATATTGACTGGAGTTTACAGAGAACGTATGAAATCCAAGCATCTTTATGAAAGATAAAGAACGGCATGGAAGGATGTTGATACAAAACATTTCAGTTTTTCATAATCGGTCTCTCTCTCAATAAGATGACCTTGTTGCAGGAAGTTAGTAAATTGGACAACTATGGGCTATTGTGAGGCTTACATGCTGTGAAAGAGGAGAAAGGCTTACAGTGGTTTTGTCACTGTAACTCACCCTTGAAATGTCATTTATTATTGAAATTTGATTGAATGTTTCACGTCACGCAATCAAACGCTGGCTCCTTTCCTTTCTTAGGAAATGGAATTGAAATTTTGCTGTTCTAGGAAGTTGAATAATGCACGGTCCCCTAAGGAAATCAATTATTACATTACCATAAATTTACTGGATTCAATCAGATTTATTTTTTCTTTGTTCAAAGAATATAGCCTATAGATTATTTTAAAACCTATGCCTATTACATAGCTGGTAAATTGTGACATTGTTCGAGTAAGTAAGGGCCTTCAGCATTCGAACTAAAGTGGCGGTAGCTGCAGAATAGGGTGTTCAATTTAGAGTCCGGACAAGGAAGGTTTTGGGTAAAATGAAAGAGTTGCTGCTATAATAATATTATGTATCAATGAAATACCTTATGAAGCATTGGATAAGGAAAGATTAATTCCTCTAAATGCCTATTAGAATCCTATTCTTATGTAATATGTCCTTTAGTTATTTTGTTGCTAGTACAGCTGTAAATTAATGATGGCATAAAAATGTTTTAGAAGCTGAGCCATGCCATCCTATGCAAATCGTTCTGTTACACATTTACAACATTATTTGCTTATAGTTATAATGTATATCATTATCAAAATAAAGTTATCCCCCTCATAATTATTCCTGATCATTACTTTCATTAATATTCTGGGCTCATTAACCTTTAACGTACGAACATTCCGTTTTGGAACCACCAAAAGTAGTCGCGAATGGCCTAGCGGTCCCTTTAGGGACGCTAGAACACGCTTCGTTTCTCGGCTGCTTATTATCACTTTCTTAGCACGGATTTGGCTGATTTTTATCTCAGGCTCTTAGAGTGGTCCTCGCTTTAAGCTCATAGCAAATCGTCTTACTTGATACAAGGTTTTCTTCCGTAATCGCTTTCGAAACTAGGCTCTTCTCATCACGGCGCTACCTACGCAAACAGTCCAGATATTCTCTTACACTTCATCCTACTTATTTCTGGTGGTTGTAAACACTCTTTGGTATCTCTATAATCTTCTGTACAAGCAAGTTATCCATCCTTTTCCATATCTCAAAAAAATAAGACAAAAATGAAAATCTCTCAATGCTTTCCATTCCTGAGTTCTCTGCTCGGATTCTTACTGTGCATATTCCATAAAAAATATTTTTATTTCAAATAAAAAAGCAGACAGTGGCACAGTGGCGTTTTCATGCATATACTTTTTGTTTTATTACGCTATCTTACATAGTTTTCTAGTTATTTAGCTTTAACTAAAGAGATGCAGAGTTTCCGTAATTTCGGCAATTAAATGCCCGGCCGTTCAGAGATACTTCTGAGATTGAGTCCCGTCTTTTAAAGGTTAAGCTACCTGTTCCAACATATTAACTTAACCAAAGATCCAGCGGTTACTATCTTCAGCTCTCCTCTCAGTTCTAAATCCAGAGTACATTTCAACATTAAACTTTTTTCTCTCTGATAATGATTTTTTCGCCTCGTAATTAGTGTCCGTTATAAACTGCGTACCTATATATTTGGAGTTATTGTGCGATTTAATCTTATCTTTTCTTTAAGGATTTCCCTCCAAGATCACTAATTCATACCGAACTAAACTAGTCTTCACAGCCTCAATTATTCAATAAGTGAACACCAGTTGATGGGTAAGGATGGTTGTGGTTAGTTGAAGCCTGTATATCACGCGTCTTTATCCCTTGTACTCCGAACTATCCAGAGGACTGAAAAATCCATTGCAATTTTTCGAGAGAACTAACATTTGCAATAACTTTACACAGTAAATAAATCTAACGACGGCTAATAAAAATCAAAAGAAAATTGATTTCAGCCTCTAGCATGGTATTTATCAAAAATTAATTTAAGCACAAAAATCTTCACAAAAAATAGTGTATGACGGCCGGTTTCTTGCACTTATGGACCTCACAATTTATTTCCGAGTCATCATTCACGATCAAACATATCTCCTATCCTTCGCCAGTTTGCTTGATGCCCAGCGAACCAGATCGTTTTTCGAAAATTGATGCTTGTAATTGTAGATTAGCAATGGACTAGTTTAATTCCTAATCGTGTTCGGACGTTAATTCGCTTCAATCTGCAGAAAATGAATGAGCGATTCCGTACTTTGATTTAAGTTTTCATCCGTATATAAAATTACATAACACTTGGCTGCAAAGTGCTGTCTACTTTGATGGAATCATCTATAGCGTACATCACGTTTACCCTTACCGTCTACGAATATTCGTCAAAAATACTTGGATCCTCTTGGACCTTAAGTAGGATGCAAAATTTCTACTAAGTTACTGATATCTCGCAATAAAATCGCTTATCTTTCGGTTGGGAATGCGATTTTGCATAAACATTAAAAGAAAATGCCCTTCAATTTTGTTTTAACAAACCAAAATGTTGATTGAAGCTCATGGGGCAATTTCTCTACGAAAAATCAGTATAATAGCAGTTACTAACCGAATTTGAGGGCATTTTGTGCTTTTCCTGCAATATACGTTGCTAACCGAGTGAAGTACGTCTTTTGCGCGGAAAAATGAGCATTAAGAATATGAATGACGTTCGCGATTTTCAAATCTTTTGGGACCCTTCCTTCCCTCAGAGATTTCAAAATTACCACTTTAAGAAAAGGAGCGACACTTACCGAACTTCTTTTAATCCCCGGGCTTTTATGTCTTCAGGATCAGGAGATTTATCGGACTTAATGATGCGCAGAAGTTTAGTGATGCCCTCTTCACTGAAGGTGATTTTAGACTTGTTCAGGCACGTAGAAATTTGGCATGGTACGTGATGAACAATTGGACGTCAATACACTATGGAAGAAATCATTTAAAATATTGGCTTTTCCTTAAGCATCATCAACCACTTTCCGTTGTTTTTTAGGGAATCTACTGCTTCTACTTTTCCTTGAACTTCCCTTACGTAGGACCGGAAGGCTTTAGGGTCGTGGTCTTGGTGTTCTTAAACTGGCAGAGTGCATCTCGCATGATGCGTTAGGTTTGCGATTTGGATAATTTGAACTCGCAAAGCAACTTATTTAAGTGGATTTCGTTCCAATTCCTCGCAGGGGCTTTTAATTTAGAATGTAAGCGCCTCTGTTCCTAAAGTGCTTTTCTGGTCTCGTTATTGTACCATCTAGGCCCGTTATCACGATTATAGTATATTGAGGGCACGTAAGTGACTATTAACCCTTTTACTGCGAGCCGAATTTTCGAGATGTATGCCAAAACTGCGGAGGTATTTCCCGCAAAAATGCAGGTCCTTGTTTAGTAAATTGTACTAATTATAAATACCATTATTAATCTTTATATATTTTACCATTTATGTATCATATCATAAGGTTCAAAATAAAAAAATATTGCGCGCTTACCACTTTTATTTAATATTATAAAAATTTATATATATAGAAACAAATAAATAATATTACAACATATGCATTTCAACGATAGTTTACCTATAGAAAATCAAAGGAATTGTTTATTATTTTACATTCAGTCAATAGCTTGGTCTTTTAACTATTAAAATATAAACTTTAAATGAAAAAATTGCGTAAGATTTTTCAAAAGTTGCACTTTAAAAATATCTACCCTCTGGCACTTGTGTTGCGGGAAGCATACACCATTAAGTCATTTCTTACATTTTGCACAGACGGTGCGTTAATAACTCATTTGAAGATTATAGAACTTTTCTGCTGTGTGTGCCATTCCCATCCTTCTAGAAGAAGAATTACCTGGCATATTGAATACAAATGAATCATAGATGTAATATTGACAAAGGAATCAGTAGTGTGAAAGTGAATTTATGAATCACCCGATTCATTGCTCAGTAGAAGAAAATATTCATTCTCCTATGGTTTGGTGTAATGTAAACAGTTATGGCTGGTTTTGATGCTTTGGATGTTATAGTACATATTGAGATGCCCTTGAAAAGGTTGCACAACCCTGAGCTATCTGTCATATTGGTTACATCTTGTCCAAAGTAACTAATCTATAATCCACTTGTCTGTTCTTCATCAATAGCTCTCAATCAGTAATTGGGTGCACTGTTGTTGGCTTCAAAGTTCAATGTAATTTGCACTTTAATTATAATTATTACATTGATCATCAACAATATAGGAGCAGTATCTTAATAAGAATCATCAATTTAGAATTAATGTTCATTGTATGTCCAAAATATCACAAAATTGTAAATCACATTATTGAGCTCCTATTCCCACCTACTTCAACATTTTGTCATGATGTAAACAATGTTGTGCTTAGAATTGTTACATTAATTGTTTTGTAGAAATTTATAAATAGTGCACACCCAATCTTGTGACTGATTTAACTCTGTTATGTTCTACAAGAAATATTATGTTTTCTTAAAATACATAGGACAAAGTGTCTTTTATCCTTTACTTAGTTCTGTCTGCGTTTCTACTCCACAATAAACGTTTCTCAAATGTATTTATATGATTTTCATTGTATCTTCATCTATACTTAATTTTTCACAATTTAGTTTTTTTTTAGAATTCTCATCTCCAAAGTGACTGACATAGTTGTCCCATGGAAAATATGTACTCAGTTCATATTCCTTCACTTATGCCTCATTCGTTGAGCCCAGAATGCACAATAATTAGATTACTTCCGCCAATCCTATCTTTCAGAGAATAGTTATCATATTTTTTAGATGACATCTGAGACAGTGATATGACAAGACTTGTGCATAGATCTTTTGCATTGAATCGTTTTTGAAAAGCTTGTTACTTCATGTGCCCTGTATAATTTCCAAAACTACTTATGTTGCTCTTCATATGCAATATTTGCACATGTTGATGGCAAAATTTTTTTTCCTGCGTAATAAGAGATTAACATTATTTTCATTCCCTCTTTATATCTCCACTTATTCCTGACATTTTACATCTTTCTGTTAGCTTTCTTCATTATCTGGAATTGTATATTCTCTGCATTGTTCTCTCCTCCTTTATAATGAAGTATGTGACCAGATTTTGCAATTTGTCAGCCAATTCATCTGAGCGTTCCTTTTGGGTATCAAAATTTTCCAGAAGAGTTCATTTTATTTGAGACTTCATCTCATAGATTAACTGGAAGTGAAAAATAGTGACATGATGAGGACTCGGAAGATGTCATCCCGAATCGTAAGTGGTGTTGACATGGGGCGGTGACGAAGATTACTATTAGTACATATAAGTACACTATTTTTCACATTCGTAGTTACTCGAAGGCTTTGATCGGATCTAATTTGAGAATGAGTTGGGAGCCCAAATGCTCTGGTGGTGGAGTGGTTAGTATGCTGTAATCCTATTTCAAAGGTCCAGGTTCAAATCCCAGCTGATGAGAAAATTTTCATCTCAAGTTATGGATGTTAGTGAATGTCTATTAGTAAACGGAGATGCAATCTGTTTTTCCCAACGTAGATAATTGTGCATATCGTTATCCAGAGAATAATAGATATTGAACTTCTGAAGGTTCATGACTTTCTCTTTATAATTTCGTTTGCCGTCCTCCGTGGCCGAGTGCGTAGTGAATTGACTGCTAGCGCACGAAGTCTCAACGTACCAGGTTCGAGTCCTGTCAGGTCGGGAGTTTTTCTCATTTGGAATGGGATGTATTTGTGTCTCCGAAAACTCCATTTAGACCACATATGGAGTAAATTTCCATATGATGATTTAAGAAAGGCAAATTATCATCGATTTTTCTAAAATCTACGAGAACCCCCGATGATTTTTTTTATAATTATATTTTACATTGATTTATTACAATGTAATTCTTGCTTTGTTACGTTGCTCTTTTACAAAGCCAAAACTTGAATTTCGTCCTAAATGCATATATTGAGACTTTAATCTTGAACTTTCAAATAGGCGGTACGCTTTGTTTTGAGATACGTGTATGTAGGACATGATACTAAATTTTACATTTGATATCAACTCCCAAGCTTGTCCTAACTTTTTTCATTTTTCGAGGACTTCTTTGAAGATCCGTTTAAAAATTTAAGATTAATGAATTCAATTCAGTTATGAGATGCTGTATATTCTCTTTAGAGGATTTAATGAAATTTTTATTCAAATGCTACGAGCGCAATGGTGTTTCTCGATACTGATAACTGCATATCAAGTTTGGAATGGAAAGGCATATTTCTGCCTAAATGAAATTGATCAACTTATTACGAAGTTCATTTTCAAATAAAATAGATTACTTTTCGAAATACTTAACTATTAGAATGATGCTCTCTTACGTATATTTAAGATTTAGGTTATTAGGATTCTGGATTATTGTTTAAATGCAGCATTGAGAAAAAAATGATTTGTCTGTCTTACGCGGACTTTAACCTGTACCTTAAGATTCGCAAATATCACCAGGAACGCGTTTAAAGATAAGTGAGAGGAGAATTAGAGAAGCTTTCGAGATGATCTACGGAGAGTAATCATTAAATACTTTAATTAATAATTTGCTATTTTTTGAATAATGTTTTGCGCCAAAAATGTTATTCGAGGTCCAATAATTTTCAGCTCTAACTGCAGTTCTGCGGTTTTCCTTCGATTGTCTCTTTAATTTATTCTCTCTTTTTAACTTTGCATTCAAGTAAAACTATTCAAAATTCAGAGTGCTTACTACTTAATACTTGGAATTGAACATACTTTGAAATCAGTGGTATAAAAATGAAGAGTGGAGTCAAATTTTTTTAATTTAATAAGATTTTTTCTGCTTCAATATGAGTGAGAATTAATTTCTCAGATCAATTTTTTAAAGTCTCTCATTGCGTCTTACGATAACTTATCCTACCCCCGTCATGGAGAACTCTCGGACGCAATTCTTAATATTTGACGAAGTAGAATGATTTTCTTATTTCTTAAAAAGCATCGTTTATAATTATTTTAAACGGGCACTTATGAGCCGATACGTTGAGATGAGGAAAAGGAGAATATTTTAAGGAAAGACATATTTCCAATGCTTAAGAAATAAAATTTATTATTGGAAGCGTGGGAAAAACCTCCGGGGAACTGATGGTTCCCGGAGTAAACGACCCACGGGTGTGAGGAAAAAGCCCTGGAAACTGATGGTTTCCAGGGAAAACGACCTCACTGCGGGGCTCACAAATGAGCGAAAACCCGCAAAAGTTACAGAAAATTTAACAAAAAGAACACATTAAAAACAAAATATACAATGTGTCAAATGAGAAATGATTGAAGGGAGGATGGCAAAGTTACTATGCTAATTAACTTCAAGGAAAAGAGGAATCGAATTTGAAAAAATTACTTTAAAATGAAATTTGAAAGAAATTACTATACCGTTGTTTAAAAATGCACAGATTGGAATGGATCCCCACACACTCCACCACAGCAAGTTAGTAAATAGGATTAGATCGGAATGTTACTCGCGAAAACTACAACATACCTATATAATCATTCACACTGGAGTATACTCCATACGCAATATCACGCACACCACACACATGCACTCGCACAACTCACTAGGAATCCATTCCATATCAGCACATGAGTTACGATGATCGGGGGCTTAATCGGCGAGTGATTTGAGAAAATAGAAGAACCGTGCGTACAAAGCGGTACGCCCAGGCGTTCCACTACATAACTCAAAACACTTATATTTTACCTGGGGTATCCGCGAGAGTGAAGCTCCCAAACGGATGCTGAATCCCAAGCCGCGGTCGCGAGCACAATATTGCAATAAAAAATAACAATTCAAATTACAAATAAAATTACAATAAAAAATGACAATTCTAATTAACACCAAGGTTACAATTAAAATTACAATTCAAAATAAATAATAAAACAAAAAAATCCGCGGCTGAAGACGATCAGGCAGGCGGACCCCTCCACGGATCTTCTAGTATCTGTGAAGATAAAAATCCTAGAAAAAGAAGAAATGTAATTAAGTAACATGCATGAAAATAAAAATGAAAAACAACACTCAAAACAGAAAGCATGGGCATGGCAATCAAGAAAAATCAACACTCAAAAAAAGACATAATAGACATGGAAATAAACAAACAAGAAAAATAATATGCAACTCAAAATTGTATGTACCTGCAAAAAATGGATAGTTAAAAGTACCTGGAAAGAAGAGGAAATGAGGTTAGACAAATAATAGAAAGAAAGGGGAGGAAAACAATACATTCGCAATTACGCACTAAAATTTCGCAAAATAACGCAATAAATCATGTACCTGTAAAAAGAAGAACGCACAAGGACAAGCCATCCCAACCCAACCCCATCCCACGAACCACAGAAACGAACAAACGACACCAAAGCAAAGCGAACCGAAAGCCAAAACCATCGACGACAACTCATAATGTACCTAGAACGCATACATCGCAATTTTACATACGCAATCGAACGTAGGGAGGAAGCAAATATTAAAATAACATGCAAGTCAAACATCAAAAATAAGTACCATTGCAGCAGAATAAGAGAAATATCAAATGCAATGAAAACCGTCACCGTTTGTCTTTGATACCAATCAGATACTTGTTGGCAGGAACCACTTGAAAAACCTCTTCGTTCTTCGCTTCTTCTTCGCTTGGATGGATGGATGGATCTTGAATCTTCGAAGTCTTCTTCGAATCACGAACCACTAGATTGAACTGCACTTCACGTAAGCTCCAGAGAAACTGAACCTTTCCCTCCAAATTTTCCTCTTGTTCAATTCCTCTGACAAATTCTGCATTCTGATTGGTTGAACCCAAAAATAGTATAAATTGTTTTCCCTCCAAAAAACAACTGCGCTTTCAATGGAATCGTTAAATTACATGTTGAATGATTGCAAACCTTTTAAGTACGAGATGTACATTATCTCTTAAATATTTTTACTTTCATCTTTTAGCGTTACGTATGTATGAATTGAAATTGCCGTCATTTTCGTATATATAAACAAAAGATAGTTAAACAAATAAGCTCTAATTTGATATCGTTCTTTTAGTAATTAAGTTAATTTGCCGTAATTTATTAATATCACGAGAATCATGTCATATAAGATAATAATTTCAGTCAAATTTTCGTGAATTATACCTTAACTCTGACGTCTTAGAATCCGATAGTTTAGAACCATAGCGCCAATTCCGAAGCGCAACAATGGCTACAAGATCAGCATTTCGCGGGAAAAATTTTTAGGAAGGACGTTTTCTGATAAATTCTCATCGGCTTTAAACGTGTTCTTTTTCCGATTCATTTCATTTGCGTCCGTTAAGTATTTTGTGATTATTTTTCCCAGTTTATATCTCCTATCGAAGTTCCAAAAATGTCCTTGGAAGACGATAAATAATGCCTTTGATACGAATATTGCCTCCAAGAAAAGTTCAACCTTTCGTAAGAGGAAATCAGTTTCTCCGTCCATCCACAGATACTTATCTCCGAACACCGGAAACGAAATTAGTTGACGACACGGTAATTCATTCTTCGTAGAATCAGATTTTCATAAAATCACAACACCCATTTTCAAGATGGGATTCGTGTAGCATTTCCATAACATTTAAGTATCCCGCGGAAGAAAACGAGCTATAGGTTGCCACGTATCGAGACAACAATCGTGATATGTATCGAAAGTGCACTTCAAAAAAGGGATGTTATGGGAAGGATGTGCGGGTGATATTGAAGCAAAGGATGGAAAGAATATCAGTAGAAGTTGGATCTACATTCACTTCATCGCCAACAAACGTTTCGGAACCCATGATTAAAAACGCGATAAGTAAGTCTTAGTAGCTAAGAAATGGTAACACGACCTTAGCTGACTTTTCCATTACTTTACTCCATACCGAGAGAATATTTCTTGGCCTGTAATCATCTGCATTTGTTGTAGGTATCTCCTAATTGTATATGTAATAGATAAGAAGACATTCTTTTCTACCTATCATAAACTGATCAACTGTATAACTCATTTGAAGATTATAGAACTTTTCTGCTGTGTGTGCCATTCCCATCCTTCTAGAAGAAGAATTACCTGGCATATTGAATACAAATGAATCATAGATGTAATATTGACAAAGGAATCAGTAGTGTGAAAGTGAATTTATGAATCACCCGATTCATTGCTCAGTAGAAGAAAATATTCATTCTCCTATGGTTTGGTGTAATGTAAACAGTTATGGCTGGTTTTGATGCTTTGGATGTTATAGTACATATTGAGATGCCCTTGAAAAGGTTGCACAACCCTGAGCTATCTGTCATATTGGTTACATCTTGTCCAAAGTAACTAATCTATAATCCACTTGTCTGTTCTTCATCAATAGCTCTCAATCAGTAATTGGGTGCACTGTTGTTGGCTTCAAAGTTCAATGTAATTTGCACTTTAATTATAATTATTACATTGATCATCAACAATATAGGAGCAGTATCTTAATAAGAATCATCAATTTAGAATTAATGTTCATTGTATGTCCAAAATATCACAAAATTGTAAATCACATTATTGAGCTCCTATTCCCACCTACTTCAACATTTTGTCATGATGTAAACAATGTTGTGCTTAGAATTGTTACATTAATTGTTTTGTAGAAATTTATAAATAGTGCACACCCAATCTTGTGACTGATTTAACTCTGTTATGTTCTACAAGAAATATTATGTTTTCTTAAAATACATGGGACAAAGTGTCTTTTATCCTTTACTTAGTTCTGTCTGCGTTTCTACTCCACAATAAACGTTTCTCAAATGTATTTATATGATTTTCATTGTATCTTCATCTATACTTAATTTTTCACAATTTAGTTTTTTTTTAGAATTCTCATCTCCAAAGTGACTGACATAGTTGTCCCATGGAAAATATGTACTCAGTTCATATTCCTTCACTTATGCCTCATTCGTTGAGCCCAGAATGCACAATAATTAGATTACTTCCGCCAATCCTATCTTTCAGAGAATAGTTATCATATTTTTTAGATGACATCTGAGACAGTGATATGACAAGACTTGTGCATAGATCTTTTGCATTGAATCGTTTTTGAAAAGCTTGTTACTTCATGTGCCCTGTATAATTTCCAAAACTACTTATGTTGCTCTTCATATGCAATATTTGCACATGTTGATGGCAAAATTTTTTTTCCTGTGTAATAAGAGATTAACATTATTTTCATTCCCTCTTTATATCTCCACTTATTCCTGACATTTTACATCTTTCTGTTAGCTTTCTTCATTATCTGGAATTGTATATTCTCTGCATTGTTCTCTCCTCCTTTATAATGAAGTATGTGACCAGATTTTGCAATTTGTCAGCCAATTCATCTGAGCGTTCCTTTTGGGTATCAAAATTTTCCAGAAGAGTTCATTTTATTTGAGACTTCATCTCATAGATTAACTGGAAGTGAAAAATAGTGACATGATGAGGACTCGGAAGATGTCATCCCGAATCGTAAGTGGTGTTGACATGGGGCGGTGACGAAGATTACTATTAGTACATATAAGTACACTATTTTTCACATTCGTAGTTACTCGAAGGCTTTGATCGGATCTAATTTGAGAATGAGTTGGGAGCCCAAATGCTCTGGTGGTGGAGTGGTTAGTATGCTGTAATCCTATTTCAAAGGTCCAGGTTCAAATCCCAGCTGATGAGAAAATTTTCATCTCAAGTTATGGATGTTAGTGAATGTCTATTAGTAAACGGAGATGCAATCTGTTTTTCCCAACGTAGATAATTGTGCATATCGTTATCCAGAGAATAATAGATATTGAACTTCTGAAGGTTCATGACTTTCTCTTTATAATTTCGTTTGCCGTCCTCCGTGGCCGAGTGCGTAGTGAATTGACTGCTAGCGCACGAAGTCTCGACGTACCAGGTTCGAGTCCTGTCAGGTCGGGAGTTTTTCTCATTTGGAATGGGATGTATTTGTGTCTCCGAAAACTCCATTTAGACCACATATGGAGTAAATTTCCATATGATGATTTAAGAAAGGCAAATTATCATCGATTTTTCTAAAATCTACGAGAACCCCCGATGATTTTTTTTATAATTATATTTTACATTGATTTATTACAATGTAATTCTTGCTTTGTTACGTTGCTCTTTTACAAAGCCAAAACTTGAATTTCGTCCTAAATGCATATATTGAGACTTTAATCTTGAACTTTCAAATAGGCGGTACGCTTTGTTTTGAGATACGTGTATGTAGGACATGATACTAAATTTTACATTTGATATCAACTCCCAAGCTTGTCCTAACTTTTTTCATTTTTCGAGGACTTCTTTGAAGATCCGTTTAAAAATTTAAGATTAATGAATTCAATTCAGTTATGAGATGCTGTATATTCTCTTTAGAGGATTTAATGAAATTTTTATTCAAATGCTACGAGCGCAATGGTGTTTCTCGATACTGATAACTGCATATCAAGTTTGGAATGGAAAGGCATATTTCTGCCTAAATGAAATTGATCAACTTATTACGAAGTTCATTTTCAAATAAAATAGATTACTTTTCGAAATACTTAACTATTAGAATGATGCTCTCTTACGTATATTTAAGATTTAGGTTATTAGGATTCTGGATTATTGTTTAAATGCAGCATTGAGAAAAAAATGATTTGTCTGTCTTACGCGGACTTTAACCTGTACCTTAAGATTCGCAAATATCACCAGGAACGCGTTTAAAGATAAGTGAGAGGAGAATTAGAGAAGCTTTCGAGATGATCTACGGAGAGTAATCATTAAATACTTTAATTAATAATTTGCTATTTTTTGAATAATGTTTTGCGCCAAAAATGTTATTCGAGGTCCAATAATTTTCAGCTCTAACTGCAGTTCTGCGGTTTTCCTTCGATTGTCTCTTTAATTTATTCTCTCTTTTTAACTTTGCATTCAAGTAAAACTATTCAAAATTCAGAGTGCTTACTACTTAATACTTGGAATTGAACATACTTTGAAATCAGTGGTATAAAAATGAAGAGTGGAGTCAAATTTTTTTAATTTAATAAGATTTTTTCTGCTTCAATATGAGTGAGAATTAATTTCTCAGATCAATTTTTTAAAGTCTCTCATTGCGTCTTACGATAACTTATCCTACCCCCGTCATGGAGAACTCTCGGACGCAATTCTTAATATTTGACGAAGTAGAATGATTTTCTTATTTCTTAAAAAGCATCGTTTATAATTATTTTAAACGGGCACTTATGAGCCGATACGTTGAGATGAGGAAAAGGAGAATATTTTAAGGAAAGACATATTTCCAATGCTTAAGAAATAAAATTTATTATTGGAAGCGTGGGAAAAACCTCCGGGGAACTGATGGTTCCCGGAGTAAACGACCCACGGGTGTGAGGAAAAAGCCCTGGAAACTGATGGTTTCCAGGGAAAACGACCTCACTGCGGGGCTCACAAATGAGCGAAAACCCGCAAAAGTTACAGAAAATTTAACAAAAAGAACACATTAAAAACAAAATATACAATGTGTCAAATGAGAAATGATTGAAGGGAGGATGGCAAAGTTACTATGCTAATTAACTTCAAGGAAAAGAGGAATCGAATTTGAAAAAATTACTTTAAAATGAAATTTGAAAGAAATTACTATACCGTTGTTTAAAAATGCACAGATTGGAATGGATCCCCACACACTCCACCACAACAAGTTAGTAAATAGGATTAGATCGGAATGTTACTCGCGAAAACTACAACATACCTATATAATCATTCACACTGGAGTATACTCCATACGCAATATCACGCACACCACACACATGCACTCGCACAACTCACTAGGAATCCATTCCATATCAGCACATGAGTTACGATGATCGGGGGCTTAATCGGCGAGTGATTTGAGAAAATAGAAGAACCGTGCGTACAAAGCGGTACGCCCAGGCGTTCCACTACATAACTCAAAACACTTATATTTTACTTGGGGTATCCGCGAGAGTGAAGCTCCCAAACGGATGCTGAATCCCAAGCCGCGGTCGCGAGCACAATATTGCAATAAAAAATAACAATTCAAATTACAAATAAAATTACAATAAAAAATGACAATTCTAATTAACACCAAGGTTACAATTAAAATTACAATTCAAAATAAATAATAAAACAAAAAAATCCGCGGCTGAAGACGATCAGGCAGGCGGACCCCTCCACGGATCTTCTAGTATCTGTGAAAATAAAAATCCTAGAAAAAGAAGAAATGTAATTAAGTAACATGCATGAAAATAAAAATGAAAAACAACACTCAAAACAGAAAGCATGGGCATGGCAATCAAGAAAAATCAACACTCAAAAAAAGACATAATAGACATGGAAATAAACAAACAAGAAAAATAATATGCAACTCAAAATTGTATGTACCTGCAAAAAATGGATAGTTAAAAGTACCTGGAAAGAAGAGGAAATGAGGTTAGACAAATAATAGAAAGAAAGGGGAGGAAAACAATACATTCGCAATTACGCACTAAAATTTCGCAAAATAACGCAATAAATCATGTACCTGTAAAAAGAAGAACGCACAAGGACAAGCCATCCCAACCCAACCCCATCCCACGAACCACAGAAACGAACAAACGACACCAAAGCAAAGCGAACCGAAAGCCAAAACCATCGACGACAACTCATAATGTACCTAGAACGCATACATCGCAATTTTACATACGCAATCGAACGTAGGGAGGAAGCAAATATTAAAATAACATGCAAGTCAAACATCAAAAATAAGTACCATTGCAGCAGAATAAGAGAAATATCAAATGCAATGAAAACCGTCACCGTTTGTCTTTGATACCAATCAGATACTTGTTGGCAGGAACCACTTGAAAAACCTCTTCGTTCTTCGCTTCTTCTTCGCTTGGATGGATGGATGGATCTTGAATCTTCGAAGTCTTCTTCGAATCACGAACCACTAGATTGAACTGCACTTCACGTAAGCTCCAGAGAAACTGAACCTTTCCCTCCAAATTTTCCTCTTGTTCAATTCCTCTGACAAATTCTGCATTCTGATTGGTTGAACCCAAAAATAGTATAAATTGTTTTCCCTCCAAAAAACAACTGCGCTTTCAATGGAATCGTTAAATTACATGTTGAATGATTGCAAACCTTTTAAGTACGAGATGTACATTATCTCTTAAATATTTTTACTTTCATCTTTTAGCGTTACGTATGTATGAATTGAAATTGCCGTCATTTTCGTATATATAAACAAAAGATAGTTAAACAAATAAGCTCTAATTTGATATCGTTCTTTTAGTAATTAAGTTAATTTGCCGTAATTTATTAATATCACGAGAATCATGTCATATAAGATAATAATTTCAGTCAAATTTTCGTGAATTATACCTTAACTCTGACGTCTTAGAATCCGATAGTTTAGAACCATAGCGCCAATTCCGAAGCGCAACAATGGCTACAAGATCAGCATTTCGCGGGAAAAATTTTTAGGAAGGACGTTTTCTGATAAATTCTCATCGGCTTTAAACGTGTTCTTTTTCCGATTCATTTCATTTGCGTCCGTTAAGTATTTTGTGATTATTTTTCCCAGTTTATATCTCCTATCGAAGTTCCAAAAATGTCCTTGGAAGACGATAAATAATGCCTTTGATACGAATATTGCCTCCAAGAAAAGTTCAACCTTTCGTAAGAGGAAATCAGTTTCTCCGTCCATCCACAGATACTTATCTCCGAACACCGGAAACGAAATTAGTTGACGACACGGTAATTCATTCTTCGTAGAATCAGATTTTCATAAAATCACAACACCCATTTTCAAGATGGGATTCGTGTAGCATTTCCATAACATTTAAGTATCCCGCGGAAGAAAACGAGCTATAGGTTGCCACGTATCGAGACAACAATCGTGATATGTATCGAAAGTGCACTTCAAAAAAGGGATGTTATGGGAAGGATGTGCGGGTGATATTGAAGCAAAGGATGGAAAGAATATCAGTAGAAGTTGGATCTACATTCACTTCATCGCCAACAAACGTTTCGGAACCCATGATTAAAAACGCGATAAGTAAGTCTTAGTAGCTAAGAAATGGTAACACGACCTTAGCTGACTTTTCCATTACTTTACTCCATACCGAGAGAATATTTCTTGGCCTGTAATCATCTGCATTTGTTGTAGGTATCTCCTAATTGTATATGTAATAGATAAGAAGACATTCTTTTCTACCTATCATAAACTGATCAACTGTATAACTCATTTGAAGATTATAGAACTTTTCTGCTGTGTGTGCCATTCCCATCCTTCTAGAAGAAGAATTACCTGGCATATTGAATACAAATGAATCATAGATGTAATATTGACAAAGGAATCAGTAGTGTGAAAGTGAATTTATGAATCACCCGATTCATTGCTCAGTAGAAGAAAATATTCATTCTCCTATGGTTTGGTGTAATGTAAACAGTTATGGCTGGTTTTGATGCTTTGGATGTTATAGTACATATTGAGATGCCCTTGAAAAGGTTGCACAACCCTGAGCTATCTGTCATATTGGTTACATCTTGTCCAAAGTAACTAATCTATAATCCACTTGTCTGTTCTTCATCAATAGCTCTCAATCAGTAATTGGGTGCACTGTTGTTGGCTTCAAAGTTCAATGTAATTTGCACTTTAATTATAATTATTACATTGATCATCAACAATATAGGAGCAGTATCTTAATAAGAATCATCAATTTAGAATTAATGTTCATTGTATGTCCAAAATATCACAAAATTGTAAATCACATTATTGAGCTCCTATTCCCACCTACTTCAACATTTTGTCATGATGTAAACAATGTTGTGCTTAGAATTGTTACATTAATTGTTTTGTAGAAATTTATAAATAGTGCACACCCAATCTTGTGACTGATTTAACTCTGTTATGTTCTACAAGAAATATTATGTTTTCTTAAAATACATGGGACAAAGTGTCTTTTATCCTTTACTTAGTTCTGTCTGCGTTTCTACTCCACAATAAACGTTTCTCAAATGTATTTATATGATTTTCATTGTATCTTCATCTATACTTAATTTTTCACAATTTAGTTTTTTTTTAGAATTCTCATCTCCAAAGTGACTGACATAGTTGTCCCATGGAAAATATGTACTCAGTTCATATTCCTTCACTTATGCCTCATTCGTTGAGCCCAGAATGCACAATAATTAGATTACTTCCGCCAATCCTATCTTTCAGAGAATAGTTATCATATTTTTTAGATGACATCTGAGACAGTGATATGACAAGACTTGTGCATAGATCTTTTGCATTGAATCGTTTTTGAAAAGCTTGTTACTTCATGTGCCCTGTATAATTTCCAAAACTACTTATGTTGCTCTTCATATGCAATATTTGCACATGTTGATGGCAAAATTTTTTTTCCTGTGTAATAAGAGATTAACATTATTTTCATTCCCTCTTTATATCTCCACTTATTCCTGACATTTTACATCTTTCTGTTAGCTTTCTTCATTATCTGGAATTGTATATTCTCTGCATTGTTCTCTCCTCCTTTATAATGAAGTATGTGACCAGATTTTGCAATTTGTCAGCCAATTCATCTGAGCGTTCCTTTTGGGTATCAAAATTTTCCAGAAGAGTTCATTTTATTTGAGACTTCATCTCATAGATTAACTGGAAGTGAAAAATAGTGACATGATGAGGACTCGGAAGATGTCATCCCGAATCGTAAGTGGTGTTGACATGGGGCGGTGACGAAGATTACTATTAGTACATATAAGTACACTATTTTTCACATTCGTAGTTACTCGAAGGCTTTGATCGGATCTAATTTGAGAATGAGTTGGGAGCCCAAATGCTCTGGTGGTGGAGTGGTTAGTATGCTGTAATCCTATTTCAAAGGTCCAGGTTCAAATCCCAGCTGATGAGAAAATTTTCATCTCAAGTTATGGATGTTAGTGAATGTCTATTAGTAAACGGAGATGCAATCTGTTTTTCCCAACGTAGATAATTGTGCATATCGTTATCCAGAGAATAATAGATATTGAACTTCTGAAGGTTCATGACTTTCTCTTTATAATTTCGTTTGCCGTCCTCCGTGGCCGAGTGCGTAGTGAATTGACTGCTAGCGCACGAAGTCTCGACGTACCAGGTTCGAGTCCTGTCAGGTCGGGAGTTTTTCTCATTTGGAATGGGATGTATTTGTGTCTCCGAAAACTCCATTTAGACCACATATGGAGTAAATTTCCATATGATGATTTAAGAAAGGCAAATTATCATCGATTTTTCTAAAATCTACGAGAACCCCCGATGATTTTTTTTATAATTATATTTTACATTGATTTATTACAATGTAATTCTTGCTTTGTTACGTTGCTCTTTTACAAAGCCAAAACTTGAATTTCGTCCTAAATGCATATATTGAGACTTTAATCTTGAACTTTCAAATAGGCGGTACGCTTTGTTTTGAGATACGTGTATGTAGGACATGATACTAAATTTTACATTTGATATCAACTCCCAAGCTTGTCCTAACTTTTTTCATTTTTCGAGGACTTCTTTGAAGATCCGTTTAAAAATTTAAGATTAATGAATTCAATTCAGTTATGAGATGCTGTATATTCTCTTTAGAGGATTTAATGAAATTTTTATTCAAATGCTACGAGCGCAATGGTGTTTCTCGATACTGATAACTGCATATCAAGTTTGGAATGGAAAGGCATATTTCTGCCTAAATGAAATTGATCAACTTATTACGAAGTTCATTTTCAAATAAAATAGATTACTTTTCGAAATACTTAACTATTAGAATGATGCTCTCTTACGTATATTTAAGATTTAGGTTATTAGGATTCTGGATTATTGTTTAAATGCAGCATTGAGAAAAAAATGATTTGTCTGTCTTACGCGGACTTTAACCTGTACCTTAAGATTCGCAAATATCACCAGGAACGCGTTTAAAGATAAGTGAGAGGAGAATTAGAGAAGCTTTCGAGATGATCTACGGAGAGTAATCATTAAATACTTTAATTAATAATTTGCTATTTTTTGAATAATGTTTTGCGCCAAAAATGTTATTCGAGGTCCAATAATTTTCAGCTCTAACTGCAGTTCTGCGGTTTTCCTTCGATTGTCTCTTTAATTTATTCTCTCTTTTTAACTTTGCATTCAAGTAAAACTATTCAAAATTCAGAGTGCTTACTACTTAATACTTGGAATTGAACATACTTTGAAATCAGTGGTATAAAAATGAAGAGTGGAGTCAAATTTTTTTAATTTAATAAGATTTTTTCTGCTTCAATATGAGTGAGAATTAATTTCTCAGATCAATTTTTTAAAGTCTCTCATTGCGTCTTACGATAACTTATCCTACCCCCGTCATGGAGAACTCTCGGACGCAATTCTTAATATTTGACGAAGTAGAATGATTTTCTTATTTCTTAAAAAGCATCGTTTATAATTATTTTAAACGGGCACTTATGAGCCGATACGTTGAGATGAGGAAAAGGAGAATATTTTAAGGAAAGACATATTTCCAATGCTTAAGAAATAAAATTTATTATTGGAAGCGTGGGAAAAACCTCCGGGGAACTGATGGTTCCCGGAGTAAACGACCCACGGGTGTGAGGAAAAAGCCCTGGAAACTGATGGTTTCCAGGGAAAACGACCTCACTGCGGGGCTCACAAATGAGCGAAAACCCGCAAAAGTTACAGAAAATTTAACAAAAAGAACACATTAAAAACAAAATATACAATGTGTCAAATGAGAAATGATTGAAGGGAGGATGGCAAAGTTACTATGCTAATTAACTTCAAGGAAAAGAGGAATCGAATTTGAAAAAATTACTTTAAAATGAAATTTGAAAGAAATTACTATACCGTTGTTTAAAAATGCACAGATTGGAATGGATCCCCACACACTCCACCACAGCAAGTTAGTAAATAGGATTAGATCGGAATGTTACTCGCGAAAACTACAACATACCTATATAATCATTCACACTGGAGTATACTCCATACGCAATATCACGCACACCACACACATGCACTCGCACAACTCACTAGGAATCCATTCCATATCAGCACATGAGTTACGATGATCGGGGGCTTAATCGGCGAGTGATTTGAGAAAATAGAAGAACCGTGCGTACAAAGCGGTACGCCCAGGCGTTCCACTACATAACTCAAAACACTTATATTTTACCTGGGGTATCCGCGAGAGTGAAGCTCCCAAACGGATGCTGAATCCCAAGCCGCGGTCGCGAGCACAATATTGCAATAAAAAATAACAATTCAAATTACAAATAAAATTACAATAAAAAATGACAATTCTAATTAACACCAAGGTTACAATTAAAATTACAATTCAAAATAAATAATAAAACAAAAAAATCCGCGGCTGAAGACGATCAGGCAGGCGGACCCCTCCACGGATCTTCTAGTATCTGTGAAGATAAAAATCCTAGAAAAAGAAGAAATGTAATTAAGTAACATGCATGAAAATAAAAATGAAAAACAACACTCAAAACAGAAAGCATGGGCATGGCAATCAAGAAAAATCAACACTCAAAAAAAGACATAATAGACATGGAAATAAACAAACAAGAAAAATAATATGCAACTCAAAATTGTATGTACCTGCAAAAAATGGATAGTTAAAAGTACCTGGAAAGAAGAGGAAATGAGGTTAGACAAATAATAGAAAGAAAGGGGAGGAAAACAATACATTCGCAATTACGCACTAAAATTTCGCAAAATAACGCAATAAATCATGTACCTGTAAAAAGAAGAACGCACAAGGACAAGCCATCCCAACCCAACCCCATCCCACGAACCACAGAAACGAACAAACGACACCAAAGCAAAGCGAACCGAAAGCCAAAACCATCGACGACAACTCATAATGTACCTAGAACGCATACATCGCAATTTTACATACGCAATCGAACGTAGGGAGGAAGCAAATATTAAAATAACATGCAAGTCAAACATCAAAAATAAGTACCATTGCAGCAGAATAAGAGAAATATCAAATGCAATGAAAACCGTCACCGTTTGTCTTTGATACCAATCAGATACTTGTTGGCAGGAACCACTTGAAAAACCTCTTCGTTCTTCGCTTCTTCTTCGCTTGGATGGATGGATGGATCTTGAATCTTCGAAGTCTTCTTCGAATCACGAACCACTAGATTGAACTGCACTTCACGTAAGCTCCAGAGAAACTGAACCTTTCCCTCCAAATTTTCCTCTTGTTCAATTCCTCTGACAAATTCTGCATTCTGATTGGTTGAACCCAAAAATAGTATAAATTGTTTTCCCTCCAAAAAACAACTGCGCTTTCAATGGAATCGTTAAATTACATGTTGAATGATTGCAAACCTTTTAAGTACGAGATGTACATTATCTCTTAAATATTTTTACTTTCATCTTTTAGCGTTACGTATGTATGAATTGAAATTGCCGTCATTTTCGTATATATAAACAAAAGATAGTTAAACAAATAAGCTCTAATTTGATATCGTTCTTTTAGTAATTAAGTTAATTTGCCGTAATTTATTAATATCACGAGAATCATGTCATATAAGATAATAATTTCAGTCAAATTTTCGTGAATTATACCTTAACTCTGACGTCTTAGAATCCGATAGTTTAGAACCATAGCGCCAATTCCGAAGCGCAACAATGGCTACAAGATCAGCATTTCGCGGGAAAAATTTTTAGGAAGGACGTTTTCTGATAAATTCTCATCGGCTTTAAACGTGTTCTTTTTCCGATTCATTTCATTTGCGTCCGTTAAGTATTTTGTGATTATTTTTCCCAGTTTATATCTCCTATCGAAGTTCCAAAAATGTCCTTGGAAGACGATAATTAATGCCTTTGATACGAATATTGCCTCCAAGAAAAGTTCAACCTTTCGTAAGAGGAAATCAGTTTCTCCGTCCATCCACAGATACTTATCTCCGAACACCGGAAACGAAATTAGTTGACGACACGGTAATTCATTCTTCGTAGAATCAGATTTTCATAAAATCACAACACCCATTTTCAAGATGGGATTCGTGTAGCATTTCCATAACATTTAAGTATCCCGCGGAAGAAAACGAGCTATAGGTTGCCACGTATCGAGACAACAATCGTGATATGTATCGAAAGTGCACTTCAAAAAAGGGATGTTATGGGAAGGATGTGCGGGTGATATTGAAGCAAAGGATGGAAAGAATATCAGTAGAAGTTGGATCTACATTCACTTCATCGCCAACAAACGTTTCGGAACCCATGATTAAAAACGCGATAAGTAAGTCTTAGTAGCTAAGAAATGGTAACACGACCTTAGCTGACTTTTCCATTACTTTACTCCATACCGAGAGAATATTTCTTGGCCTGTAATCATCTGCATTTGTTGTAGGTATCTCCTAATTGTATATGTAATAGATAAGAAGACATTCTTTTCTACCTATCATAAACTGATCAACTGTATAACTCATTTGAAGATTATAGAACTTTTCTGCTGTGTGTGCCATTCCCATCCTTCTAGAAGAAGAATTACCTGGCATATTGAATACAAATGAATCATAGATGTAATATTGACAAAGGAATCAGTAGTGTGAAAGTGAATTTATGAATCACCCGATTCATTGCTCAGTAGAAGAAAATATTCATTCTCCTATGGTTTGGTGTAATGTAAACAGTTATGGCTGGTTTTGATGCTTTGGATGTTATAGTACATATTGAGATGCCCTTGAAAAGGTTGCACAACCCTGAGCTATCTGTCATATTGGTTACATCTTGTCCAAAGTAACTAATCTATAATCCACTTGTCTGTTCTTCATCAATAGCTCTCAATCAGTAATTGGGTACACTGTTGTTGGCTTCAAAGTTCAATGTAATTTGCACTTTAATTATAATTATTACATTGATCATCAACAATATAGGAGCAGTATCTTAATAAGAATCATCAATTTAGAATTAATGTTCATTGTATGTCCAAAATATCACAAAATTGTAAATCACATTATTGAGCTCCTATTCCCACCTACTTCAACATTTTGTCATGATGTAAACAATGTTGTGCTTAGATTTGTTACATTAATTGTTTTGTAGAAATTTATAAATAGTGCACACCCAATCTTGTGACTGATTTAACTCTGTTATGTTCTACAAGAAATATTATGTTTTCTTAAAATACATGGGACAAAGTGTCTTTTATCCTTTACTTAGTTCTGTCTGCGTTTCTACTCCACAATAAACGTTTCTCAAATGTATTTATATGATTTTCATTGTATCTTCATCTATACTTAATTTTTCACAATTTAGTTTTTTTTTAGAATTCTCATCTCCAAAGTGACTGACATAGTTGTCCCATGGAAAATATGTACTCAGTTCATATTCCTTCACTTATGCCTCATTCGTTGAGCCCAGAATGCACAATAATTAGATTACTTCCGCCAATCCTATCTTTCAGAGAATAGTTATCATATTTTTTAGATGACATCTGAGACAGTGATATGACAAGACTTGTGCATAGATCTTTTGCATTGAATCGTTTTAGAAAAGCTTGTTACTTCATGTGCCCTGTATAATTTCCAAAACTACTTATGTTGCTCTTCATATGCAATATTTGCACATGTTGATGGCAAAATTTTTTTTCCTGTGTAATAAGAGATTAACATTATTTTCATTCCCTCTTTATATCTCCACTTATTCCTGACATTTTACATCTTTCTGTTAGCTTTCTTCATTATCTGGAATTGTATATTCTCTGCATTGTTCTCTCCTCCTTTATAATGAAGTATGTGACCAGATTTTGCAATTTGTCAGCCAATTCATCTGAGCGTTCCTTTTGGGTATCAAAATTTTCCAGAAGAGTTCATTTTATTTGAGACTTCATCTCATAGATTAACTGGAAGTGAAAAATAGTGACATGATGAGGACTCGGAAGATGTCATCCCGAATCGTAAGTGGTGTTGACATGGGGCGGTGACGAAGATTACTATTAGTACATATAAGTACACTATTTTTCACATTCGTAGTTACTCGAAGGCTTTGATCGGATCTAATTTGAGAATGAGTTGGGAGCCCAAATGCTCTGGTGGTGGAGTGGTTAGTATGCTGTAATCCTATTTCAAAGGTCCAGGTTCAAATCCCAGCTGATGAGAAAATTTTCATCTCAAGTTATGGATGTTAGTGAATGTCTATTAGTAAACGGAGATGCAATCTGTTTTTCCCAACGTAGATAATTGTGCATATCGTTATCCAGAGAATAATAGATATTGAACTTCTGAAGGTTCATGACTTTCTCTTTATAATTTCGTTTGCCGTCCTCCGTGGCCGAGTGCGTAGTGAATTGACTGCTAGCGCACGAAGTCTCGACGTACCAGGTTCGAGTCCTGTCAGGTCGGGAGTTTTTCTCATTTGGAATGGGATGTATTTGTGTCTCCGAAAACTCCATTTAGACCACATATGGAGTAAATTTCCATATGATGATTTAAGAAAGGCAAATTATCATCGATTTTTCTAAAATCTACGAGAACCCCCGATGATTTTTTTTATAATTATATTTTACATTGATTTATTACAATGTAATTCTTGCTTTGTTACGTTGCTCTTTTACAAAGCCAAAACTTGAATTTCGTCCTAAATGCATATATTGAGACTTTAATCTTGAACTTTCAAATAGGCGGTACGCTTTGTTTTGAGATACGTGTATGTAGGACATGATACTAAATTTTACATTTGATATCAACTCCCAAGCTTGTCCTAACTTTTTTCATTTTTCGAGGACTTCTTTGAAGATCCGTTTAAAAATTTAAGATTAATGAATTCAATTCAGTTATGAGATGCTGTATATTCTCTTTAGAGGATTTAATGAAATTTTTATTCAAATGCTACGAGCGCAATGGTGTTTCTCGATACTGATAACTGCATATCAAGTTTGGAATGGAAAGGCATATTTCTGCCTAAATGAAATTGATCAACTTATTACGAAGTTCATTTTCAAATAAAATAGATTACTTTTCGAAATACTTAACTATTAGAATGATGCTCTCTTACGTATATTTAAGATTTAGGTTATTAGGATTCTGGATTATTGTTTAAATGCAGCATTGAGAAAAAAATGATTTGTCTGTCTTACGCGGACTTTAACCTGTACCTTAAGATTCGCAAATATCACCAGGAACGCGTTTAAAGATAAGTGAGAGGAGAATTAGAGAAGCTTTCGAGATGATCTACGGAGAGTAATCATTAAATACTTTAATTAATAATTTGCTATTTTTTGAATAATGTTTTGCGCCAAAAATGTTATTCGAGGTCCAATAATTTTCAGCTCTAACTGCAGTTCTGCGGTTTTCCTTCGATTGTCTCTTTAATTTATTCTCTCTTTTTAACTTTGCATTCAAGTAAAACTATTCAAAATTCAGAGTGCTTACTACTTAATACTTGGAATTGAACATACTTTGAAATCAGTGGTATAAAAATGAAGAGTGGAGTCAAATTTTTTTAATTTAATAAGATTTTTTCTGCTTCAATATGAGTGAGAATTAATTTCTCAGATCAATTTTTTAAAGTCTCTCATTGCGTCTTACGATAACTTATCCTACCCCCGTCATGGAGAACTCTCGGACGCAATTCTTAATATTTGACGAAGTAGAATGATTTTCTTATTTCTTAAAAAGCATCGTTTATAATTATTTTAAACGGGCACTTATGAGCCGATACGTTGAGATGAGGAAAAGGAGAATATTTTAAGGAAAGACATATTTCCAATGCTTAAGAAATAAAATTTATTATTGGAAGCGTGGGAAAAACCTCCGGGGAACTGATGGTTCCCGGAGTAAACGACCCACGGGTGTGAGGAAAAAGCCCTGGAAACTGATGGTTTCCAGGGAAAACGACCTCACTGCGGGGCTCACAAATGAGCGAAAACCCGCAAAAGTTACAGAAAATTTAACAAAAAGAACACATTAAAAACAAAATATACAATGTGTCAAATGAGAAATGATTGAAGGGAGGATGGCAAAGTTACTATGCTAATTAACTTCAAGGAAAAGAGGAATCGAATTTGAAAAAATTACTTTAAAATGAAATTTGAAAGAAATTACTATACCGTTGTTTAAAAATGCACAGATTGGAATGGATCCCCACACACTCCACCACAACAAGTTAGTAAATAGGATTAGATCGGAATGTTACTCGCGAAAACTACAACATACCTATATAATCATTCACACTGGAGTATACTCCATACGCAATATCACGCACACCACACACATGCACTCGCACAACTCACTAGGAATCCATTCCATATCAGCACATGAGTTACGATGATCGGGGGCTTAATCGGCGAGTGATTTGAGAAAATAGAAGAACCGTGCGTACAAAGCGGTACGCCCAGGCGTTCCACTACATAACTCAAAACACTTATATTTTACCTGGGGTATCCGCGAGAGTGAAGCTCCCAAACGGATGCTGAATCCCAAGCCGCGGTCGCGAGCACAATATTGCAATAAAAAATAACAATTCAAATTACAAATAAAATTACAATAAAAAATGACAATTCTAATTAACACCAAGGTTACAATTAAAATTACAATTCAAAATAAATAATAAAACAAAAAAATCCGCGGCTGAAGACGATCAGGCAGGCGGACCCCTCCACGGATCTTCTAGTATCTGTGAAGATAAAAATCCTAGAAAAAGAAGAAATGTAATTAAGTAACATGCATGAAAATAAAAATGAAAAACAACACTCAAAACAGAAAGCATGGGCATGGCAATCAAGAAAAATCAACACTCAAAAAAAGACATAATAGACATGGAAATAAACAAACAAGAAAAATAATATGCAACTCAAAATTGTATGTACCTGCAAAAAATGGATAGTTAAAAGTACCTGGAAAGAAGAGGAAATGAGGTTAGACAAATAATAGAAAGAAAGGGGAGGAAAACAATACATTCGCAATTACGCACTAAAATTTCGCAAAATAACGCAATAAATCATGTACCTGTAAAAAGAAGAACGCACAAGGACAAGCCATCCCAACCCAACCCCATCCCACGAACCACAGAAACGAACAAACGACACCAAAGCAAAGCGAACCGAAAGCCAAAACCATCGACGACAACTCATAATGTACCTAGAACGCATACATCGCAATTTTACATACGCAATCGAACGTAGGGAGGAAGCAAATATTAAAATAACATGCAAGTCAAACATCAAAAATAAGTACCATTGCAGCAGAATAAGAGAAATATCAAATGCAATGAAAACCGTCACCGTTTGTCTTTGATACCAATCAGATACTTGTTGGCAGGAACCACTTGAAAAACCTCTTCGTTCTTCGCTTCTTCTTCGCTTGGATGGATGGATGGATCTTGAATCTTCGAAGTCTTCTTCGAATCACGAACCACTAGATTGAACTGCACTTCACGTAAGCTCCAGAGAAACTGAACCTTTCCCTCCAAATTTTCCTCTTGTTCAATTCCTCTGACAAATTCTGCATTCTGATTGGTTGAACCCAAAAATAGTATAAATTGTTTTCCCTCCAAAAAACAACTGCGCTTTCAATGGAATCGTTAAATTACATGTTGAATGATTGCAAACCTTTTAAGTACGAGATGTACATTATCTCTTAAATATTTTTACTTTCATCTTTTAGCGTTACGTATGTATGAATTGAAATTGCCGTCATTTTCGTATATATAAACAAAAGATAGTTAAACAAATAAGCTCTAATTTGATATCGTTCTTTTAGTAATTAAGTTAATTTGCCGTAATTTATTAATATCACGAGAATCATGTCATATAAGATAATAATTTCAGTCAAATTTTCGTGAATTATACCTTAACTCTGACGTCTTAGAATCCGATAGTTTAGAACCATAGCGCCAATTCCGAAGCGCAACAATGGCTACAAGATCAGCATTTCGCGGGAAAAATTTTTAGGAAGGACGTTTTCTGATAAATTCTCATCGGCTTTAAACGTGTTCTTTTTCCGATTCATTTCATTTGCGTCCGTTAAGTATTTTGTGATTATTTTTCCCAGTTTATATCTCCTATCGAAGTTCCAAAAATGTCCTTGGAAGACGATAAATAATGCCTTTGATACGAATATTGCCTCCAAGAAAAGTTCAACCTTTCGTAAGAGGAAATCAGTTTCTCCGTCCATCCACAGATACTTATCTCCGAACACCGGAAACGAAATTAGTTGACGACACGGTAATTCATTCTTCGTAGAATCAGATTTTCATAAAATCACAACACCCATTTTCAAGATGGGATTCGTGTAGCATTTCCATAACATTTAAGTATCCCGCGGAAGAAAACGAGCTATAGGTTGCCACGTATCGAGACAACAATCGTGATATGTATCGAAAGTGCACTTCAAAAAAGGGATGTTATGGGAAGGATGTGCGGGTGATATTGAAGCAAAGGATGGAAAGAATATCAGTAGAAGTTGGATCTACATTCACTTCATCGCCAACAAACGTTTCGGAACCCATGATTAAAAACGCGATAAGTAAGTCTTAGTAGCTAAGAAATGGTAACACGACCTTAGCTGACTTTTCCATTACTTTACTCCATACCGAGAGAATATTTCTTGGCCTGTAATCATCTGCATTTGTTGTAGGTATCTCCTAATTGTATATGTAATAGATAAGAAGACATTCTTTTCTACCTATCATAAACTGATCAACTGTATAACTCATTTGAAGATTATAGAACTTTTCTGCTGTGTGTGCCATTCCCATCCTTCTAGAAGAAGAATTACGTGGCATATTGAATACAAATGAATCATAGATGTAATATTGACAAAGGAATCAGTAGTGTGAAAGTGAATTTATGAATCACCCGATTCATTGCTCAGTAGAAGAAAATATTCATTCTCCTATGGTTTGGTGTAATGTAAACAGTTATGGCTGGTTTTGATGCTTTGGATGTTATAGTACATATTGAGATGCCCTTGAAAAGGTTGCACAACCCTGAGCTATCTGTCATATTGGTTACATCTTGTCCAAAGTAACTAATCTATAATCCACTTGTCTGTTCTTCATCAATAGCTCTCAATCAGTAATTGGGTACACTGTTGTTGGCTTCAAAGTTCAATGTAATTTGCACTTTAATTATAATTATTACATTGATCATCAACAATATAGGAGCAGTATCTTAATAAGAATCATCAATTTAGAATTAATGTTCATTGTATGTCCAAAATATCACAAAATTGTAAATCACATTATTGAGCTCCTATTCCCACCTACTTCAACATTTTGTCATGATGTAAACAATGTTGTGCTTAGAATTGTTACATTAATTGTTTTGTAGAAATTTATAAATAGTGCACACCCAATCTTGTGACTGATTTAACTCTGTTATGTTCTACAAGAAATATTATGTTTTCTTAAAATACATGGGACAAAGTGTCTTTTATCCTTTACTTAGTTCTGTCTGCGTTTCTACTCCACAATAAACGTTTCTCAAATGTATTTATATGATTTTCATTGTATCTTCATCTATACTTAATTTTTCACAATTTAGTTTTTTTTTAGAATTCTCATCTCCAAAGTGACTGACATAGTTGTCCCATGGAAAATATGTACTCAGTTCATATTCCTTCACTTATGCCTCATTCGTTGAGCCCAGAATGCACAATAATTAGATTACTTCCGCCAATCCTATCTTTCAGAGAATAGTTATCATATTTTTTAGATGACATCTGAGACAGTGATATGACAAGACTTGTGCATAGATCTTTTGCATTGAATCGTTTTTGAAAAGCTTGTTACTTCATGTGCCCTGTATAATTTCCAAAACTACTTATGTTGCTCTTCATATGCAATATTTGCACATGTTGATGGCAAAATTTTTTTTCCTGTGTAATAAGAGATTAACATTATTTTCATTCCCTCTTTATATCTCCACTTATTCCTGACATTTTACATCTTTCTGTTAGCTTTCTTCATTATCTGGAATTGTATATTCTCTGCATTGTTCTCTCCTCCTTTATAATGAAGTATGTGACCAGATTTTGCAATTTGTCAGCCAATTCATCTGAGCGTTCCTTTTGGGTATCAAAATTTTCCAGAAGAGTTCATTTTATTTGAGACTTCATCTCATAGATTAACTGGAAGTGAAAAATAGTGACATGATGAGGACTCGGAAGATGTCATCCCGAATCGTAAGTGGTGTTGACATGGGGCGGTGACGAAGATTACTATTAGTACATATAAGTACACTATTTTTCACATTCGTAGTTACTCGAAGGCTTTGATCGGATCTAATTTGAGAATGAGTTGGGAGCCCAAATGCTCTGGTGGTGGAGTGGTTAGTATGCTGTAATCCTATTTCAAAGGTCCAGGTTCAAATCCCAGCTGATGAGAAAATTTTCATCTCAAGTTATGGATGTTAGTGAATGTCTATTAGTAAACGGAGATGCAATCTGTTTTTCCCAACGTAGATAATTGTGCATATCGTTATCCAGAGAATAATAGATATTGAACTTCTGAAGGTTCATGACTTTCTCTTTATAATTTCGTTTGCCGTCCTCCGTGGCCGAGTGCGTAGTGAATTGACTGCTAGCGCACGAAGTCTCGACGTACCAGGTTCGAGTCCTGTCAGGTTGGGAGTTTTTCTCATTTGGAATGGGATGTATTTGTGTCTCCGAAAACTCCATTTAGACCACATATGGAGTAAATTTCCATATGATGATTTAAGAAAGGCAAATTATCATCGATTTTTCTAAAATCTACGAGAACCCCCGATGATTTTTTTTATAATTATATTTTACATTGATTTATTACAATGTAATTCTTGCTTTGTTACGTTGCTCTTTTACAAAGCCAAAACTTGAATTTCGTCCTAAATGCATATATTGAGACTTTAATCTTGAACTTTCAAATAGGCGGTACGCTTTGTTTTGAGATACGTGTATGTAGGACATGATACTAAATTTTACATTTGATATCAACTCCCAAGCTTGTCCTAACTTTTTTCATTTTTCGAGGACTTCTTTGAAGATCCGTTTAAAAATTTAAGATTAATGAATTCAATTCAGTTATGAGATGCTGTATATTCTCTTTAGAGGATTTAATGAAATTTTTATTCAAATGCTACGAGCGCAATGGTGTTTCTCGATACTGATAACTGCATATCAAGTTTGGAATGGAAAGGCATATTTCTGCCTAAATGAAATTGATCAACTTATTACGAAGTTCATTTTCAAATAAAATAGATTACTTTTCGAAATACTTAACTATTAGAATGATGCTCTCTTACGTATATTTAAGATTTAGGTTATTAGGATTCTGGATTATTGTTTAAATGCAGCATTGAGAAAAAAATGATTTGTCTGTCTTACGCGGACTTTAACCTGTACCTTAAGATTCGCAAATATCACCAGGAACGCGTTTAAAGATAAGTGAGAGGAGAATTAGAGAAGCTTTCGAGATGATCTACGGAGAGTAATCATTAAATACTTTAATTAATAATTTGCTATTTTTTGAATAATGTTTTGCGCCAAAAATGTTATTCGAGGTCCAATAATTTTCAGCTCTAACTGCAGTTCTGCGGTTTTCCTTCGATTGTCTCTTTAATTTATTCTCTCTTTTTAACTTTGCATTCAAGTAAAACTATTCAAAATTCAGAGTGCTTACTACTTAATACTTGGAATTGAACATACTTTGAAATCAGTGGTATAAAAATGAAGAGTGGAGTCAAATTTTTTTAATTTAATAAGATTTTTTCTGCTTCAATATGAGTGAGAATTAATTTCTCAGATCAATTTTTTAAAGTCTCTCATTGCGTCTTACGATAACTTATCCTACCCCCGTCATGGAGAACTCTCGGACGCAATTCTTAATATTTGACGAAGTAGAATGATTTTCTTATTTCTTAAAAAGCATCGTTTATAATTATTTTAAACGGGCACTTATGAGCCGATACGTTGAGATGAGGAAAAGGAGAATATTTTAAGGAAAGACATATTTCCAATGCTTAAGAAATAAAATTTATTATTGGAAGCGTGGGAAAAACCTCCGGGGAACTGATGGTTCCCGGAGTAAACGACCCACGGGTGTGAGGAAAAAGCCCTGGAAACTGATGGTTTCCAGGGAAAACGACCTCACTGCGGGGCTCACAAATGAGCGAAAACCCGCAAAAGTTACAGAAAATTTAACAAAAAGAACACATTAAAAACAAAATATACAATGTGTCAAATGAGAAATGATTGAAGGGAGGATGGCAAAGTTACTATGCTAATTAACTTCAAGGAAAAGAGGAATCGAATTTGAAAAAATTACTTTAAAATGAAATTTGAAAGAAATTACTATACCGTTGTTTAAAAATGCACAGATTGGAATGGATCCCCACACACTCCACCACAGCAAGTTAGTAAATAGGATTAGATCGGAATGTTACTCGCGAAAACTACAACATACCTATATAATCATTCACACTGGAGTATACTCCATACGCAATATCACGCACACCACACACATGCACTCGCACAACTCACTAGGAATCCATTCCATATCAGCACATGAGTTACGATGATCGGGGGCTTAATCGGCGAGTGATTTGAGAAAATAGAAGAACCGTGCGTACAAAGCGGTACGCCCAGGCGTTCCACTACATAACTCAAAACACTTAAATTTTACCTGGGGTATCCGCGAGAGTGAAGCTCCCAAACGGATGCTGAATCCCAAGCCGCGGTCGCGAGCACAATATTGCAATAAAAAATAACAATTCAAATTACAAATAAAATTACAATAAAAAATGACAATTCTAATTAACACCAAGGTTACAATTAAAATTACAATTCAAAATAAATAATAAAACAAAAAAATCCGCGGCTGAAGACGATCAGGCAGGCGGACCCCTCCACGGATCTTCTAGTATCTGTGAAGATAAAAATCCTAGAAAAAGAAGAAATGTAATTAAGTAACATGCATGAAAATAAAAATGAAAAACAACACTCAAAACAGAAAGCATGGGCATGGCAATCAAGAAAAATCAACACTCAAAAAAAGACATAATAGACATGGAAATAAACAAACAAGAAAAATAATATGCAACTCAAAATTGTATGTACCTGCAAAAAATGGATAGTTAAAAGTACCTGGAAAGAAGAGGAAATGAGGTTAGACAAATAATAGAAAGAAAGGGGAGGAAAACAATACATTCGCAATTACGCACTAAAATTTCGCAAAATAACGCAATAAATCATGTACCTGTAAAAAGAAGAACGCACAAGGACAAGCCATCCCAACCCAACCCCATCCCACGAACCACAGAAACGAACAAACGACACCAAAGCAAAGCGAACCGAAAGCCAAAACCATCGACGACAACTCATAATGTACCTAGAACGCATACATCGCAATTTTACATACGCAATCGAACGTAGGGAGGAAGCAAATATTAAAATAACATGCAAGTCAAACATCAAAAATAAGTACCATTGCAGCAGAATAAGAGAAATATCAAATGCAATGAAAACCGTCACCGTTTGTCTTTGATACCAATCAGATACTTGTTGGCAGGAACCACTTGAAAAACCTCTTCGTTCTTCGCTTCTTCTTCGCTTGGATGGATGGATGGATCTTGAATCTTCGAAGTCTTCTTCGAATCACGAACCACTAGATTGAACTGCACTTCACGTAAGCTCCAGAGAAACTGAACCTTTCCCTCCAAATTTTCCTCTTGTTCAATTCCTCTGACAAATTCTGCATTCTGATTGGTTGAACCCAAAAATAGTATAAATTGTTTTCCCTCCAAAAAACAACTGCGCTTTCAATGGAATCGTTAAATTACATG
The DNA here is from genome assembly GCA_020796165.1 of Pantala flavescens. Taxonomy (NCBI): domain Eukaryota; kingdom Metazoa; phylum Arthropoda; class Insecta; order Odonata; family Libellulidae; genus Pantala; species Pantala flavescens. The sequence continues at coordinate 7,904,519 of CM036884.1, read as the reverse complement.
TTGAATGATTGCAAACCTTTTAAGTACGAGATGTACATTATCTCTTAAATATTTTTACTTTCATCTTTTAGCGTTACGTATGTATGAATTGAAATTGCCGTCATTTTCGTATATATAAACAAAAGATAGTTAAACAAATAAGCTCTAATTTGATATCGTTCTTTTAGTAATTAAGTTAATTTGCCGTAATTTATTAATATCACGAGAATCATGTCATATAAGATAATAATTTCAGTCAAATTTTCGTGAATTATACCTTAACTCTGACGTCTTAGAATCCGATAGTTTAGAACCATAGCGCCAATTCCGAAGCGCAACAATGGCTACAAGATCAGCATTTCGCGGGAAAAATTTTTAGGAAGGACGTTTTCTGATAAATTCTCATCGGCTTTAAACGTGTTCTTTTTCCGATTCATTTCATTTGCGTCCGTTAAGTATTTTGTGATTATTTTTCCCAGTTTATATCTCCTATCGAAGTTCCAAAAATGTCCTTGGAAGACGATAAATAATGCCTTTGATACGAATATTGCCTCCAAGAAAAGTTCAACCTTTCGTAAGAGGAAATCAGTTTCTCCGTCCATCCACAGATACTTATCTCCGAACACCGGAAACGAAATTAGTTGACGACACGGTAATTCATTCTTCGTAGAATCAGATTTTCATAAAATCACAACACCCATTTTCAAGATGGGATTCGTGTAGCATTTCCATAACATTTAAGTATCCCGCGGAAGAAAACGAGCTATAGGTTGCCACGTATCGAGACAACAATCGTGATATGTATCGAAAGTGCACTTCAAAAAAGGGATGTTATGGGAAGGATGTGCGGGTGATATTGAAGCAAAGGATGGAAAGAATATCAGTAGAAGTTGGATCTACATTCACTTCATCGCCAACAAACGTTTCGGAACCCATGATTAAAAACGCGATAAGTAAGTCTTAGTAGCTAAGAAATGGTAACACGACCTTAGCTGACTTTTCCATTACTTTACTCCATACCGAGAGAATATTTCTTGGCCTGTAATCATCTGCATTTGTTGTAGGTATCTCCTAATTGTATATGTAATAGATAAGAAGACATTCTTTTCTACCTATCATAAACTGATCAACTGTATAACTCATTTGAAGATTATAGAACTTTTCTGCTGTGTGTGCCATTCCCATCCTTCTAGAAGAAGAATTACCTGGCATATTGAATACAAATGAATCATAGATGTAATATTGACAAAGGAATCAGTAGTGTGAAAGTGAATTTATGAATCACCCGATTCATTGCTCAGTAGAAGAAAATATTCATTCTCCTATGGTTTGGTGTAATGTAAACAGTTATGGCTGGTTTTGATGCTTTGGATGTTATAGTACATATTGAGATGCCCTTGAAAAGGTTGCACAACCCTGAGCTATCTGTCATATTGGTTACATCTTGTCCAAAGTAACTAATCTATAATCCACTTGTCTGTTCTTCATCAATAGCTCTCAATCAGTAATTGGGTACACTGTTGTTGGCTTCAAAGTTCAATGTAATTTGCACTTTAATTATAATTATTACATTGATCATCAACAATATAGGAGCAGTATCTTAATAAGAATCATCAATTTAGAATTAATGTTCATTGTATGTCCAAAATATCACAAAATTGTAAATCACATTATTGAGCTCCTATTCCCACCTACTTCAACATTTTGTCATGATGTAAACAATGTTGTGCTTAGATTTGTTACATTAATTGTTTTGTAGAAATTTATAAATAGTGCACACCCAATCTTGTGACTGATTTAACTCTGTTATGTTCTACAAGAAATATTATGTTTTCTTAAAATACATGGGACAAAGTGTCTTTTATCCTTTACTTAGTTCTGTCTGCGTTTCTACTCCACAATAAACGTTTCTCAAATGTATTTATATGATTTTCATTGTATCTTCATCTATACTTAATTTTTCACAATTTAGTTTTTTTTTAGAATTCTCATCTCCAAAGTGACTGACATAGTTGTCCCATGGAAAATATGTACTCAGTTCATATTCCTTCACTTATGCCTCATTCGTTGAGCCCAGAATGCACAATAATTAGATTACTTCCGCCAATCCTATCTTTCAGAGAATAGTTATCATATTTTTTAGATGACATCTGAGACAGTGATATGACAAGACTTGTGCATAGATCTTTTGCATTGAATCGTTTTTGAAAAGCTTGTTACTTCATGTGCCCTGTATAATTTCCAAAACTACTTATGTTGCTCTTCATATGCAATATTTGCACATGTTGATGGCAAATTTTTTTTTCCTGTGTAATAAGAGATTAACATTATTTTCATTCCCTCTTTATATCTCCACTTATTCCTGACATTTTACATCTTTCTGTTAGCTTTCTTCATTATCTGGAATTGTATATTCTCTGCATTGTTCTCTCCTCCTTTATAATGAAGTATGTGACCAGATTTTGCAATTTGTCAGCCAATTCATCTGAGCGTTCCTTTTGGGTATCAAAATTTTCCAGAAGAGTTCATTTTATTTGAGACTTCATCTCATAGATTAACTGGAAGTGAAAAATAGTGACATGATGAGGACTCGGAAGATGTCATCCCGAATCGTAAGTGGTGTTGACATGGGGCGGTGACGAAGATTACTATTAGTACATATAAGTACACTATTTTTCACATTCGTAGTTACTCGAAGGCTTTGATCGGATCTAATTTGAGAATGAGTTGGGAGCCCAAATGCTCTGGTGGTGGAGTGGTTAGTATGCTGTAATCCTATTTCAAAGGTCCAGGTTCAAATCCCAGCTGATGAGAAAATTTTCATCTCAAGTTATGGATGTTAGTGAATGTCTATTAGTAAACGGAGATGCAATCTGTTTTTCCCAACGTAGATAATTGTGCATATCGTTATCCAGAGAATAATAGATATTGAACTTCTGAAGGTTCATGACTTTCTCTTTATAATTTCGTTTGCCGTCCTCCGTGGCCGAGTGCGTAGTGAATTGACTGCTAGCGCACGAAGTCTCGACGTACCAGGTTCGAGTCCTGTCAGGTTGGGAGTTTTTCTCATTTGGAATGGGATGTATTTGTGTCTCCGAAAACTCCATTTAGACCACATATGGAGTAAATTTCCATATGATGATTTAAGAAAGGCAAATTATCATCGATTTTTCTAAAATCTACGAGAACCCCCGATGATTTTTTTTATAATTATATTTTACATTGATTTATTACAATGTAATTCTTGCTTTGTTACGTTGCTCTTTTACAAAGCCAAAACTTGAATTTCGTCCTAAATGCATATATTGAGACTTTAATCTTGAACTTTCAAATAGGCGGTACGCTTTGTTTTGAGATACGTGTATGTAGGACATGATACTAAATTTTACATTTGATATCAACTCCCAAGCTTGTCCTAACTTTTTTCATTTTTCGAGGACTTCTTTGAAGATCCGTTTAAAAATTTAAGATTAATGAATTCAATTCAGTTATGAGATGCTGTATATTCTCTTTAGAGGATTTAATGAAATTTTTATTCAAATGCTACGAGCGCAATGGTGTTTCTCGATACTGATAACTGCATATCAAGTTTGGAATGGAAAGGCATATTTCTGCCTAAATGAAATTGATCAACTTATTACGAAGTTCATTTTCAAATAAAATAGATTACTTTTCGAAATACTTAACTATTAGAATGATGCTCTCTTACGTATATTTAAGATTTAGGTTATTAGGATTCTGGATTATTGTTTAAATGCAGCATTGAGAAAAAAATGATTTGTCTGTCTTACGCGGACTTTAACCTGTACCTTAAGATTCGCAAATATCACCAGGAACGCGTTTAAAGATAAGTGAGAGGAGAATTAGAGAAGCTTTCGAGATGATCTACGGAGAGTAATCATTAAATACTTTAATTAATAATTTGCTATTTTTTGAATAATGTTTTGCGCCAAAAATGTTATTCGAGGTCCAATAATTTTCAGCTCTAACTGCAGTTCTGCGGTTTTCCTTCGATTGTCTCTTTAATTTATTCTCTCTTTTTAACTTTGCATTCAAGTAAAACTATTCAAAATTCAGAGTGCTTACTACTTAATACTTGGAATTGAACATACTTTGAAATCAGTGGTATAAAAATGAAGAGTGGAGTCAAATTTTTTTAATTTAATAAGATTTTTTCTGCTTCAATATGAGTGAGAATTAATTTCTCAGATCAATTTTTTAAAGTCTCTCATTGCGTCTTACGATAACTTATCCTACCCCCGTCATGGAGAACTCTCGGACGCAATTCTTAATATTTGACGAAGTAGAATGATTTTCTTATTTCTTAAAAAGCATCGTTTATAATTATTTTAAACGGGCACTTATGAGCCGATACGTTGAGATGAGGAAAAGGAGAATATTTTAAGGAAAGACATATTTCCAATGCTTAAGAAATAAAATTTATTATTGGAAGCGTGGGAAAAACCTCCGGGGAACTGATGGTTCCCGGAGTAAACGACCCACGGGTGTGAGGAAAAAGCCCTGGAAACTGATGGTTTCCAGGGAAAACGACCTCACTGCGGGGCTCACAAATGAGCGAAAACCCGCAAAAGTTACAGAAAATTTAACAAAAAGAACACATTAAAAACAAAATATACAATGTGTCAAATGAGAAATGATTGAAGGGAGGATGGCAAAGTTACTATGCTAATTAACTTCAAGGAAAAGAGGAATCGAATTTGAAAAAATTACTTTAAAATGAAATTTGAAAGAAATTACTATACCGTTGTTTAAAAATGCACAGATTGGAATGGATCCCCACACACTCCACCACAGCAAGTTAGTAAATAGGATTAGATCGGAATGTTACTCGCGAAAACTACAACATACCTATATAATCATTCACACTGGAGTATACTCCATACGCAATATCACGCACACCACACACATGCACTCGCACAACTCACTAGGAATCCATTCCATATCAGCACATGAGTTACGATGATCGGGGGCTTAATCGGCGAGTGATTTGAGAAAATAGAAGAACCGTGCGTACAAAGCGGTACGCCCAGGCGTTCCACTACATAACTCAAAACACTTAAATTTTACCTGGGGTATCCGCGAGAGTGAAGCTCCCAAACGGATGCTGAATCCCAAGCCGCGGTCGCGAGCACAATATTGCAATAAAAAATAACAATTCAAATTACAAATAAAATTACAATAAAAAATGACAATTCTAATTAACACCAAGGTTACAATTAAAATTACAATTCAAAATAAATAATAAAACAAAAAAATCCGCGGCTGAAGACGATCAGGCAGGCGGACCCCTCCACGGATCTTCTAGTATCTGTGAAGATAAAAATCCTAGAAAAAGAAGAAATGTAATTAAGTAACATGCATGAAAATAAAAATGAAAAACAACACTCAAAACAGAAAGCATGGGCATGGCAATCAAGAAAAATCAACACTCAAAAAAAGACATAATAGACATGGAAATAAACAAACAAGAAAAATAATATGCAACTCAAAATTGTATGTACCTGCAAAAAATGGATAGTTAAAAGTACCTGGAAAGAAGAGGAAATGAGGTTAGACAAATAATAGAAAGAAAGGGGAGGAAAACAATACATTCGCAATTACGCACTAAAATTTCGCAAAATAACGCAATAAATCATGTACCTGTAAAAAGAAGAACGCACAAGGACAAGCCATCCCAACCCAACCCCATCCCACGAACCACAGAAACGAACAAACGACACCAAAGCAAAGCGAACCGAAAGCCAAAACCATCGACGACAACTCATAATGTACCTAGAACGCATACATCGCAATTTTACATACGCAATCGAACGTAGGGAGGAAGCAAATATTAAAATAACATGCAAGTCAAACATCAAAAATAAGTACCATTGCAGCAGAATAAGAGAAATATCAAATGCAATGAAAACCGTCACCGTTTGTCTTTGATACCAATCAGATACTTGTTGGCAGGAACCACTTGAAAAACCTCTTCGTTCTTCGCTTCTTCTTCGCTTGGATGGATGGATGGATCTTGAATCTTCGAAGTCTTCTTCGAATCACGAACCACTAGATTGAACTGCACTTCACGTAAGCTCCAGAGAAACTGAACCTTTCCCTCCAAATTTTCCTCTTGTTCAATTCCTCTGACAAATTCTGCATTCTGATTGGTTGAACCCAAAAATAGTATAAATTGTTTTCCCTCCAAAAAACAACTGCGCTTTCAATGGAATCGTTAAATTACATGTTGAATGATTGCAAACCTTTTAAGTACGAGATGTACATTATCTCTTAAATATTTTTACTTTCATCTTTTAGCGTTACGTATGTATGAATTGAAATTGCCGTCATTTTCGTATATATAAACAAAAGATAGTTAAACAAATAAGCTCTAATTTGATATCGTTCTTTTAGTAATTAAGTTAATTTGCCGTAATTTATTAATATCACGAGAATCATGTCATATAAGATAATAATTTCAGTCAAATTTTCGTGAATTATACCTTAACTCTGACGTCTTAGAATCCGATAGTTTAGAACCATAGCGCCAATTCCGAAGCGCAACAATGGCTACAAGATCAGCATTTCGCGGGAAAAATTTTTAGGAAGGACGTTTTCTGATAAATTCTCATCGGCTTTAAACGTGTTGTTTTTCCGATTCATTTCATTTGCGTCCGTTAAGTATTTTGTGATTATTTTTCCCAGTTTATATCTCCTATCGAAGTTCCAAAAATGTCCTTGGAAGACGATAAATAATGCCTTTGATACGAATATTGCCTCCAAGAAAAGTTCAACCTTTCGTAAGAGGAAATCAGTTTCTCCGTCCATCCACAGATACTTATCTCCGAACACCGGAAACGAAATTAGTTGACGACACGGTAATTCATTCTTCGTAGAATCAGATTTTCATAAAATCACAACACCCATTTTCAAGATGGGATTCGTGTAGCATTTCCATAACATTTAAGTATCCCGCGGAAGAAAACGAGCTATAGGTTGCCACGTATCGAGACAACAATCGTGATATGTATCGAAAGTGCACTTCAAAAAAGGGATGTTATGGGAAGGATGTGCGGGTGATATTGAAGCAAAGGATGGAAAGAATATCAGTAGAAGTTGGATCTACATTCACTTCATCGCCAACAAACGTTTCGGAACCCATGATTAAAAACGCGATAAGTAAGTCTTAGTAGCTAAGAAATGGTAACACGACCTTAGCTGACTTTTCCATTACTTTACTCCATACCGAGAGAATATTTCTTGGCCTGTAATCATCTGCATTTGTTGTAGGTATCTCCTAATTGTATATGTAATAGATAAGAAGACATTCTTTTCTACCTATCATAAACTGATCAACTGTATAACTCATTTGAAGATTATAGAACTTTTCTGCTGTGTGTGCCATTCCCATCCTTCTAGAAGAAGAATTACCTGGCATATTGAATACAAATGAATCATAGATGTAATATTGACAAAGGAATCAGTAGTGTGAAAGTGAATTTATGAATCACCCGATTCATTGCTCAGTAGAAGAAAATATTCATTCTCCTATGGTTTGGTGTAATGTAAACAGTTATGGCTGGTTTTGATGCTTTGGATGTTATAGTACATATTGAGATGCCCTTGAAAAGGTTGCACAACCCTGAGCTATCTGTCATATTGGTTACATCTTGTCCAAAGTAACTAATCTATAATCCACTTGTCTGTTCTTCATCAATAGCTCTCAATCAGTAATTGGGTACACTGTTGTTGGCTTCAAAGTTCAATGTAATTTGCACTTTAATTATAATTATTACATTGATCATCAACAATATAGGAGCAGTATCTTAATAAGAATCATCAATTTAGAATTAATGTTCATTGTATGTCCAAAATATCACAAAATTGTAAATCACATTATTGAGCTCCTATTCCCACCTACTTCAACATTTTGTCATGATGTAAACAATGTTGTGCTTAGATTTGTTACATTAATTGTTTTGTAGAAATTTATAAATAGTGCACACCCAATCTTGTGACTGATTTAACTCTGTTATGTTCTACAAGAAATATTATGTTTTCTTAAAATACATGGGACAAAGTGTCTTTTATCCTTTACTTAGTTCTGTCTGCGTTTCTACTCCACAATAAACGTTTCTCAAATGTATTTATATGATTTTCATTGTATCTTCATCTATACTTAATTTTTCACAATTTAGTTTTTTTTTAGAATTCTCATCTCCAAAGTGACTGACATAGTTGTCCCATGGAAAATATGTACTCAGTTCATATTCCTTCACTTATGCCTCATTCGTTGAGCCCAGAATGCACAATAATTAGATTACTTCCGCCAATCCTATCTTTCAGAGAATAGTTATCATATTTTTTAGATGACATCTGAGACAGTGATATGACAAGACTTGTGCATAGATCTTTTGCATTGAATCGTTTTTGAAAAGCTTGTTACTTCATGTGCCCTGTATAATTTCCAAAACTACTTATGTTGCTCTTCATATGCAATATTTGCACATGTTGATGGCAAAATTTTTTTTCCTGTGTAATAAGAGATTAACATTATTTTCATTCCCTCTTTATATCTCCACTTATTCCTGACATTTTACATCTTTCTGTTAGCTTTCTTCATTATCTGGAATTGTATATTCTCTGCATTGTTCTCTCCTCCTTTATAATGAAGTGTGTGACCAGATTTTGCAATTTGTCAGCCAATTCATCTGAGCGTTCCTTTTGGGTATCAAAATTTTCCAGAAGAGTTCATTTTATTTGAGACTTCATCTCATAGATTAACTGGAAGTGAAAAATAGTGACATGATGAGGACTCGGAAGATGTCATCCCGAATCGTAAGTGGTGTTGACATGGGGCGGTGACGAAGATTACTATTAGTACATATAAGTACACTATTTTTCACATTCGTAGTTACTCGAAGGCTTTGATCGGATCTAATTTGAGAATGAGTTGGGAGCCCAAATGCTCTGGTGGTGGAGTGGTTAGTATGCTGTAATCCTATTTCAAAGGTCCAGGTTCAAATCCCAGCTGATGAGAAAATTTTCATCTCAAGTTATGGATGTTAGTGAATGTCTATTAGTAAACGGAGATGCAATCTGTTTTTCCCAACGTAGATAATTGTGCATATCGTTATCCAGAGAATAATAGATATTGAACTTCTGAAGGTTCATGACTTTCTCTTTATAATTTCGTTTGCCGTCCTCCGTGGCCGAGTGCGTAGTGAATTGACTGCTAGCGCACGAAGTCTCAACGTACCAGGTTCGAGTCCTGTCAGGTCGGGAGTTTTTCTCATTTGGAATGGGATGTATTTGTGTCTCCGAAAACTCCATTTAGACCACATATGGAGTAAATTTCCATATGATGATTTAAGAAAGGCAAATTATCATCGATTTTTCTAAAATCTACGAGAACCCCCGATGATTTTTTTTATAATTATATTTTACATTGATTTATTACAATGTAATTCTTGCTTTGTTACGTTGCTCTTTTACAAAGCCAAAACTTGAATTTCGTCCTAAATGCATATATTGAGACTTTAATCTTGAACTTTCAAATAGGCGGTACGCTTTGTTTTGAGATACGTGTATGTAGGACATGATACTAAATTTTACATTTGATATCAACTCCCAAGCTTGTCCTAACTTTTTTCATTTTTCGAGGACTTCTTTGAAGATCCGTTTAAAAATTTAAGATTAATGAATTCAATTCAGTTATGAGATGCTGTATATTCTCTTTAGAGGATTTAATGAAATTTTTATTCAAATGCTACGAGCGCAATGGTGTTTCTCGATACTGATAACTGCATATCAAGTTTGGAATGGAAAGGCATATTTCTGCCTAAATGAAATTGATCAACTTATTACGAAGTTCATTTTCAAATAAAATAGATTACTTTTCGAAATACTTAACTATTAGAATGATGCTCTCTTACGTATATTTAAGATTTAGGTTATTAGGATTCTGGATTATTGTTTAAATGCAGCATTGAGAAAAAAATGATTTGTCTGTCTTACGCGGACTTTAACCTGTACCTTAAGATTCGCAAATATCACCAGGAACGCGTTTAAAGATAAGTGAGAGGAGAATTAGAGAAGCTTTCGAGATGATCTACGGAGAGTAATCATTAAATACTTTAATTAATAATTTGCTATTTTTTGAATAATGTTTTGCGCCAAAAATGTTATTCGAGGTCCAATAATTTTCAGCTCTAACTGCAGTTCTGCGGTTTTCCTTCGATTGTCTCTTTAATTTATTCTCTCTTTTTAACTTTGCATTCAAGTAAAACTATTCAAAATTCAGAGTGCTTACTACTTAATACTTGGAATTGAACATACTTTGAAATCAGTGGTATAAAAATGAAGAGTGGAGTCAAATTTTTTTAATTTAATAAGATTTTTTCTGCTTCAATATGAGTGAGAATTAATTTCTCAGATCAATTTTTTAAAGTCTCTCATTGCGTCTTACGATAACTTATCCTACCCCCGTCATGGAGAACTCTCGGACGCAATTCTTAATATTTGACGAAGTAGAATGATTTTCTTATTTCTTAAAAAGCATCGTTTATAATTATTTTAAACGGGCACTTATGAGCCGATACGTTGAGATGAGGAAAAGGAGAATATTTTAAGGAAAGACATATTTCCAATGCTTAAGAAATAAAATTTATTATTGGAAGCGTGGGAAAAACCTCCGGGGAACTGATGGTTCCCGGAGTAAACGACCCACGGGTGTGAGGAAAAAGCCCTGGAAACTGATGGTTTCCAGGGAAAACGACCTCACTGCGGGGCTCACAAATGAGCGAAAACCCGCAAAAGTTACAGAAAATTTAACAAAAAGAACACATTAAAAACAAAATATACAATGTGTCAAATGAGAAATGATTGAAGGGAGGATGGCAAAGTTACTATGCTAATTAACTTCAAGGAAAAGAGGAATCGAATTTGAAAAAATTACTTTAAAATGAAATTTGAAAGAAATTACTATACCGTTGTTTAAAAATGCACAGATTGGAATGGATCCCCACACACTCCACCACAGCAAGTTAGTAAATAGGATTAGATCGGAATGTTACTCGCGAAAACTACAACATACCTATATAATCATTCACACTGGAGTATACTCCATACGCAATATCACGCACACCACACACATGCACTCGCACAACTCACTAGGAATCCATTCCATATCAGCACATGAGTTACGATGATCGGGGGCTTAATCGGCGAGTGATTTGAGAAAATAGAAGAACCGTGCGTACAAAGCGGTACGCCCAGGCGTTCCACTACATAACTCAAAACACTTAAATTTTACCTGGGGTATCCGCGAGAGTGAAGCTCCCAAACGGATGCTGAATCCCAAGCCGCGGTCGCGAGCACAATATTGCAATAAAAAATAACAATTCAAATTACAAATAAAATTACAATAAAAAATGACAATTCTAATTAACACCAAGGTTACAATTAAAATTACAATTCAAAATAAATAATAAAACAAAAAAATCCGCGGCTGAAGACGATCAGGCAGGCGGACCCCTCCACGGATCTTCTAGTATCTGTGAAGATAAAAATCCTAGAAAAAGAAGAAATGTAATTAAGTAACATGCATGAAAATAAAAATGAAAAACAACACTCAAAACAGAAAGCATGGGCATGGCAATCAAGAAAAATCAACACTCAAAAAAAGACATAATAGACATGGAAATAAACAAACAAGAAAAATAATATGCAACTCAAAATTGTATGTACCTGCAAAAAATGGATAGTTAAAAGTACCTGGAAAGAAGAGGAAATGAGGTTAGACAAATAATAGAAAGAAAGGGGAGGAAAACAATACATTCGCAATTACGCACTAAAATTTCGCAAAATAACGCAATAAATCATGTACCTGTAAAAAGAAGAACGCACAAGGACAAGCCATCCCAACCCAACCCCATCCCACGAACCACAGAAACGAACAAACGACACCAAAGCAAAGCGAACCGAAAGCCAAAACCATCGACGACAACTCATAATGTACCTAGAACGCATACATCGCAATTTTACATACGCAATCGAACGTAGGGAGGAAGCAAATATTAAAATAACATGCAAGTCAAACATCAAAAATAAGTACCATTGCAGCAGAATAAGAGAAATATCAAATGCAATGAAAACCGTCACCGTTTGTCTTTGATACCAATCAGATACTTGTTGGCAGGAACCACTTGAAAAACCTCTTCGTTCTTCGCTTCTTCTTCGCTTGGATGGATGGATGGATCTTGAATCTTCGAAGTCTTCTTCGAATCACGAACCACTAGATTGAACTGCACTTCACGTAAGCTCCAGAGAAACTGAACCTTTCCCTCCAAATTTTCCTCTTGTTCAATTCCTCTGACAAATTCTGCATTCTGATTGGTTGAACCCAAAAATAGTATAAATTGTTTTCCCTCCAAAAAACAACTGCGCTTTCAATGGAATCGTTAAATTACATGTTGAATGATTGCAAACCTTTTAAGTACGAGATGTACATTATCTCTTAAATATTTTTACTTTCATCTTTTAGCGTTACGTATGTATGAATTGAAATTGCCGTCATTTTCGTATATATAAACAAAAGATAGTTAAACAAATAAGCTCTAATTTGATATCGTTCTTTTAGTAATTAAGTTAATTTGCCGTAATTTATTAATATCACGAGAATCATGTCATATAAGATAATAATTTCAGTCAAATTTTCGTGAATTATACCTTAACTCTGACGTCTTAGAATCCGATAGTTTAGAACCATAGCGCCAATTCCGAAGCGCAACAATGGCTACAAGATCAGCATTTCGCGGGAAAAATTTTTAGGAAGGACGTTTTCTGATAAATTCTCATCGGCTTTAAACGTGTTCTTTTTCCGATTCATTTCATTTGCGTCCGTTAAGTATTTTGTGATTATTTTTCCCAGTTTATATCTCCTATCGAAGTTCCAAAAATGTCCTTGGAAGACGATAAATAATGCCTTTGATACGAATATTGCCTCCAAGAAAAGTTCAACCTTTCGTAAGAGGAAATCAGTTTCTCCGTCCATCCACAGATACTTATCTCCGAACACCGGAAACGAAATTAGTTGACGACACGGTAATTCATTCTTCGTAGAATCAGATTTTCATAAAATCACAACACCCATTTTCAAGATGGGATTCGTGTAGCATTTCCATAACATTTAAGTATCCCGCGGAAGAAAACGAGCTATAGGTTGCCACGTATCGAGACAACAATCGTGATATGTATCGAAAGTGCACTTCAAAAAAGGGATGTTATGGGAAGGATGTGCGGGTGATATTGAAGCAAAGGATGGAAAGAATATCAGTAGAAGTTGGATCTACATTCACTTCATCGCCAACAAACGTTTCGGAACCCATGATTAAAAACGCGATAAGTAAGTCTTAGTAGCTAAGAAATGGTAACACGACCTTAGCTGACTTTTCCATTACTTTACTCCATACCGAGAGAATATTTCTTGGCCTGTAATCATCTGCATTTGTTGTAGGTATCTCCTAATTGTATATGTAATAGATAAGAAGACATTCTTTTCTACCTATCATAAACTGATCAACTGTATAACTCATTTGAAGATTATAGAACTTTTCTGCTGTGTGTGCCATTCCCATCCTTCTAGAAGAAGAATTACCTGGCATATTGAATACAAATGAATCATAGATGTAATATTGACAAAGGAATCAGTAGTGTGAAAGTGAATTTATGAATCACCCGATTCATTGCTCAGTAGAAGAAAATATTCATTCTCCTATGGTTTGGTGTAATGTAAACAGTTATGGCTGGTTTTGATGCTTTGGATGTTATAGTACATATTGAGATGCCCTTGAAAAGGTTGCACAACCCTGAGCTATCTGTCATATTGGTTACATCTTGTCCAAAGTAACTAATCTATAATCCACTTGTCTGTTCTTCATCAATAGCTCTCAATCAGTAATTGGGTACACTGTTGTTGGCTTCAAAGTTCAATGTAATTTGCACTTTAATTATAATTATTACATTGATCATCAACAATATAGGAGCAGTATCTTAATAAGAATCATCAATTTAGAATTAATGTTCATTGTATGTCCAAAATATCACAAAATTGTAAATCACATTATTGAGCTCCTATTCCCACCTACTTCAACATTTTGTCATGATGTAAACAATGTTGTGCTTAGATTTGTTACATTAATTGTTTTGTAGAAATTTATAAATAGTGCACACCCAATCTTGTGACTGATTTAACTCTGTTATGTTCTACAAGAAATATTATGTTTTCTTAAAATACATGGGACAAAGTGTCTTTTATCCTTTACTTAGTTCTGTCTGCGTTTCTACTCCACAATAAACGTTTCTCAAATGTATTTATATGATTTTCATTGTATCTTCATCTATACTTAATTTTTCACAATTTAGTTTTTTTTTAGAATTCTCATCTCCAAAGTGACTGACATAGTTGTCCCATGGAAAATATGTACTCAGTTCATATTCCTTCACTTATGCCTCATTCGTTGAGCCCAGAATGCACAATAATTAGATTACTTCCGCCAATCCTATCTTTCAGAGAATAGTTATCATATTTTTTAGATGACATCTGAGACAGTGATATGACAAGACTTGTGCATAGATCTTTTGCATTGAATCGTTTTTGAAAAGCTTGTTACTTCATGTGCCCTGTATAATTTCCAAAACTACTTATGTTGCTCTTCATATGCAATATTTGCACATGTTGATGGCAAAATTTTTTTTCCTGTGTAATAAGAGATTAACATTATTTTCATTCCCTCTTTATATCTCCACTTATTCCTGACATTTTACATCTTTCTGTTAGCTTTCTTCATTATCTGGAATTTTATATTCTCTGCATTGTTCTCTCCTCCTTTATAATGAAGTATGTGACCAGATTTTGCAATTTGTCAGCCAATTCATCTGAGCGTTCCTTTTGGGTATCAAAATTTTCCAGAAGAGTTCATTTTATTTGAGACTTCATCTCATAGATTAACTGGAAGTGAAAAATAGTGACATGATGAGGACTCGGAAGATGTCATCCCGAATCGTAAGTGGTGTTGACATGGGGCGGTGACGAAGATTACTATTAGTACATATAAGTACACTATTTTCCACATTCGTAGTTACTCGAAGGCTTTGATCGTATCTAATTTGAGAATGAGTAGGGACCCCAAATGCTCTGGTGGTGGAGTGGTTAGTATGCTGTAATCCTATTTCAAAGGTCCAGGTTCAAATCCCAGCTGATGAGAAAATTTTCATCTCAAGTTATGGATGTTAGTGAATGTCTATTAGTAAACGGAGATGCAATCTGTTTTTCCCAACGTAGATAATTGTGCATATCGTTATCCAGAGAATAATAGATATTGAACTTCTGAAGGTTCATGACTTTCTCTTTATAATTTCGTTTGCCGTCCTCCGTGGCCGAGTGCGTAGTGAATTGACTGCTAGCGCACGAAGTCTCGACGTACCAGGTTCGAGTCCTGTCAGGTCGGGAGTTTTTCTCATTTGGAATGGGATGTATTTGTGTCTCCGAAAACTCCATTTAGACCACATATGGAGTAAATTTCCATATGATGATTTAAGGAAGGCAAATTATCATCGATTTTTCTAAAATCTACGAGAACCCCCGATGATTTTTTTTATAATTATATTTTACATTGATTTATTACAATGTAATTCTTGCTTTGTTACGTTGCTCTTTTACAAAGCCAAAACTTGAATTTCGTCCTAAATGCATATATTGAGACTTTAATCTTGAACTTTCAAATAGGCGGTACGCTTTGTTTTGAGATACGTGTATGTAGGACATGATACTAAATTTTACATTTGATATCAACTCCCAAGCTTGTCCTAACTTTTTTCATTTTTCGAGGACTTCTTTGAAGATCCGTTTAAAAATTTAAGATTAATGAATTCAATTCAGTTATGAGATGCTGTATATTCTCTTTAGAGGATTTAATGAAATTTTTATTCAAATGCTACGAGCGCAATGGTGTTTCTCGATACTGATAACTGCATATCAAGTTTGGAATGGAAAGGCATATTTCTGCCTAAATGAAATTGATCAACTTATTACGAAGTTCATTTTCAAATAAAATAGATTACTTTTCGAAATACTTAACTATTAGAATGATGCTCTCTTACGTATATTTAAGATTTAGGTTATTAGGATTCTGGATTATTGTTTAAATGCAGCATTGAGAAAAAAATGATTTGTCTGTCTTACGCGGACTTTAACCTGTACCTTAAGATTCGCAAATATCACCAGGAACGCGTTTAAAGATAAGTGAGAGGAGAATTAGAGAAGCTTTCGAGATGATCTACGGAGAGTAATCATTAAATACTTTAATTAATAATTTGCTATTTTTTGAATAATGTTTTGCGCCAAAAATGTTATTCGAGGTCCAATAATTTTCAGCTCTAACTGCAGTTCTGCGGTTTTCCTTCGATTGTCTCTTTAATTTATTCTCTCTTTTTAACTTTGCATTCAAGTAAAACTATTCAAAATTCAGAGTGCTTACTACTTAATACTTGGAATTGAACATACTTTGAAATCAGTGGTATAAAAATGAAGAGTGGAGTCAAATTTTTTTAATTTAATAAGATTTTTTCTGCTTCAATATGAGTGAGAATTAATTTCTCAGATCAATTTTTTAAAGTCTCTCATTGCGTCTTACGATAACTTATCCTACCCCCGTCATGGAGAACTCTCGGACGCAATTCTTAATATTTGACGAAGTAGAATGATTTTCTTATTTCTTAAAAAGCATCGTTTATAATTATTTTAAACGGGCACTTATGAGCCGATACGTTGAGATGAGGAAAAGGAGAATATTTTAAGGAAAGACATATTTCCAATGCTTAAGAAATAAAATTTATTATTGGAAGCGTGGGAAAAACCTCCGGGGAACTGATGGTTCCCGGAGTAAACGACCCACGGGTGTGAGGAAAAAGCCCTGGAAACTGATGGTTTCCAGGGAAAACGACCTCACTGCGGGGCTCACAAATGAGCGAAAACCCGCAAAAGTTACAGAAAATTTAACAAAAAGAACACATTAAAAACAAAATATACAATGTGTCAAATGAGAAATGATTGAAGGGAGGATGGCAAAGTTACTATGCTAATTAACTTCAAGGAAAAGAGGAATCGAATTTGAAAAAATTACTTTAAAATGAAATTTGAAAGAAATTACTATACCGTTGTTTAAAAATGCACAGATTGGAATGGATCCCCACACACTCCACCACAGCAAGTTAGTAAATAGGATTAGATCGGAATGTTACTCGCGAAAACTACAACATACCTATATAATCATTCACACTGGAGTATACTCCATACGCAATATCACGCACACCACACACATGCACTCGCACAACTCACTAGGAATCCATTCCATATCAGCACATGAGTTACGATGATCGGGGGCTTAATCGGCGAGTGATTTGAGAAAATAGAAGAACCGTGCGTACAAAGCGGTACGCCCAGGCGTTCCACTACATAACTCAAAACACTTAAATTTTACCTGGGGTATCCGCGAGAGTGAAGCTCCCAAACGGATGCTGAATCCCAAGCCGCGGTCGCGAGCACAATATTGCAATAAAAAATAACAATTCAAATTACAAATAAAATTACAATAAAAAATGACAATTCTAATTAACACCAAGGTTACAATTAAAATTACAATTCAAAATAAATAATAAAACAAAAAAATCCGCGGCTGAAGACGATCAGGCAGGCGGACCCCTCCACGGATCTTCTAGTATCTGTGAAGATAAAAATCCTAGAAAAAGAAGAAATGTAATTAAGTAACATGCATGAAAATAAAAATGAAAAACAACACTCAAAACAGAAAGCATGGGCATGGCAATCAAGAAAAATCAACACTCAAAAAAAGACATAATAGACATGGAAATAAACAAACAAGAAAAATAATATGCAACTCAAAATTGTATGTACCTGCAAAAAATGGATAGTTAAAAGTACCTGGAAAGAAGAGGAAATGAGGTTAGACAAATAATAGAAAGAAAGGGGAGGAAAACAATACATTCGCAATTACGCACTAAAATTTCGCAAAATAACGCAATAAATCATGTACCTGTAAAAAGAAGAACGCACAAGGACAAGCCATCCCAACCCAACCCCATCCCACGAACCACAGAAACGAACAAACGACACCAAAGCAAAGCGAACCGAAAGCCAAAACCATCGACGACAACTCATAATGTACCTAGAACGCATACATCGCAATTTTACATACGCAATCGAACGTAGGGAGGAAGCAAATATTAAAATAACATGCAAGTCAAACATCAAAAATAAGTACCATTGCAGCAGAATAAGAGAAATATCAAATGCAATGAAAACCGTCACCGTTTGTCTTTGATACCAATCAGATACTTGTTGGCAGGAACCACTTGAAAAACCTCTTCGTTCTTCGCTTCTTCTTCGCTTGGATGGATGGATGGATCTTGAATCTTCGAAGTCTTCTTCGAATCACGAACCACTAGATTGAACTGCACTTCACGTAAGCTCCAGAGAAACTGAACCTTTCCCTCCATATTTTCCTCTTGTTCAATTCCTCTGACAAATTCTGCATTCTGATTGGTTGAACCCAAAAATAGTATAAATTGTTTTCCCTCCAAAAAACAACTGCGCTTTCAATGGAATCGTTAAATTACATGTTGAATGATTGCAAACCTTTTAAGTACGAGATGTACATTATCTCTTAAATATTTTTACTTTCATCTTTTAGCGTTACGTATGTATGAATTGAAATTGCCGTCATTTTCGTATATATAAACAAAAGATAGTTAAACAAATAAGCTCTAATTTGATATCGTTCTTTTAGTAATTAAGTTAATTTGCCGTAATTTATTAATATCACGAGAATCATGTCATATAAGATAATAATTTCAGTCAAATTTTCGTGAATTATACCTTAACTCTGACGTCTTAGAATCCGATAGTTTAGAACCATAGCGCCAATTCCGAAGCGCAACAATGGCTACAAGATCAGCATTTCGCGGGAAAAATTTTTAGGAAGGACGTTTTCTGATAAATTCTCATCGGCTTTAAACGTGTTCTTTTTCCGATTCATTTCATTTGCGTCCGTTAAGTATTTTGTGATTATTTTTCCCAGTTTATATCTCCTATCGAAGTTCCAAAAATGTCCTTGGAAGACGATAAATAATGCCTTTGATACGAATATTGCCTCCAAGAAAAGTTCAACCTTTCGTAAGAGGAAATCAGTTTCTCCGTCCATCCACAGATACTTATCTCCGAACACCGGAAACGAAATTAGTTGACGACACGGTAATTCATTCTTCGTAGAATCAGATTTTCATAAAATCACAACACCCATTTTCAAGATGGGATTCGTGTAGCATTTCCATAACATTTAAGTATCCCGCGGAAGAAAACGAGCTATAGGTTGCCACGTATCGAGACAACAATCGTGATATGTATCGAAAGTGCACTTCAAAAAAGGGATGTTATGGGAAGGATGTGCGGGTGATATTGAAGCAAAGGATGGAAAGAATATCAGTAGAAGTTGGATCTACATTCACTTCATCGCCAACAAACGTTTCGGAACCCATGATTAAAAACGCGATAAGTAAGTCTTAGTAGCTAAGAAATGGTAACACGACCTTAGCTGACTTTTCCATTACTTTACTCCATACCGAGAGAATATTTCTTGGCCTGTAATCATCTGCATTTGTTGTAGGTATCTCCTAATTGTATATGTAATAGATAAGAAGACATTCTTTTCTACCTATCATAAACTGATCAACTGTATAACTCATTTGAAGATTATAGAACTTTTCTGCTGTGTGTGCCATTCCCATCCTTCTAGAAGAAGAATTACCTGGCATATTGAATACAAATGAATCATAGATGTAATATTGACAAAGGAATCAGTAGTGTGAAAGTGAATTTATGAATCACCCGATTCATTGCTCAGTAGAAGAAAATATTCATTCTCCTATGGTTTGGTGTAATGTAAACAGTTATGGCTGGTTTTGATGCTTTGGATGTTATAGTACATATTGAGATGCCCTTGAAAAGGTTGCACAACCCTGAGCTATCTGTCATATTGGTTACATCTTGTCCAAAGTAACTAATCTATAATCCACTTGTCTGTTCTTCATCAATAGCTCTCAATCAGTAATTGGGTACACTGTTGTTGGCTTCAAAGTTCAATGTAATTTGCACTTTAATTATAATTATTACATTGATCATCAACAATATAGGAGCAGTATCTTAATAAGAATCATCAATTTAGAATTAATGTTCATTGTATGTCCAAAATATCACAAAATTGTAAATCACATTATTGAGCTCCTATTCCCACCTACTTCAACATTTTGTCATGATGTAAACAATGTTGTGCTTAGATTTGTTACATTAATTGTTTTGTAGAAATTTATAAATAGTGCACACCCAATCTTGTGACTGATTTAACTCTGTTATGTTCTACAAGAAATATTATGTTTTCTTAAAATACATGGGACAAAGTGTCTTTTATCCTTTACTTAGTTCTGTCTGCGTTTCTACTCCACAATAAACGTTTCTCAAATGTATTTATATGATTTTCATTGTATCTTCATCTATACTTAATTTTTCACAATTTAGTTTTTTTTTAGAATTCTCATCTCCAAAGTGACTGACATAGTTGTCCCATGGAAAATATGTACTCAGTTCATATTCCTTCACTTATGCCTCATTCGTTGAGCCCAGAATGCACAATAATTAGATTACTTCCGCCAATCCTATCTTTCAGAGAATAGTTATCATATTTTTTAGATGACATCTGAGACAGTGATATGACAAGACTTGTGCATAGATCTTTTGCATTGAATCGTTTTTGAAAAGCTTGTTACTTCATGTGCCCTGTATAATTTCCAAAACTACTTATGTTGCTCTTCATATGCAATATTTGCACATGTTGATGGCAAAATTTTTTTTCCTGTGTAATAAGAGATTAACATTATTTTCATTCCCTCTTTATATCTCCACTTATTCCTGACATTTTACATCTTTCTGTTAGCTTTCTTCATTATCTGGAATTGTATATTCTCTGCATTGTTCTCTCCTCCTTTATAATGAAGTATGTGACCAGATTTTGCAATTTGTCAGCCAATTCATCTGAGCGTTCCTTTTGGGTATCAAAATTTTCCAGAAGAGTTCATTTTATTTGAGACTTCATCTCATAGATTAACTGGAAGTGAAAAATAGTGACATGATGAGGACTCGGAAGATGTCATCCCGAATCGTAAGTGGTGTTGACATGGGGCGGTGACGAAGATTACTATTAGTACATATAAGTACACTATTTTTCACATTCGTAGTTACTCGAAGGCTTTGATCGGATCTAATTTGAGAATGAGTTGGGAGCCCAAATGCTCTGGTGGTGGAGTGGTTAGTATGCTGTAATCCTATTTCAAAGGTCCAGGTTCAAATCCCAGCTGATGAGAAAATTTTCATCTCAAGTTATGGATGTTAGTGAATGTCTATTAGTAAACGGAGATGCAATCTGTTTTTCCCAACGTAGATAATTGTGCATATCGTTATCCAGAGAATAATAGATATTGAACTTCTGAAGGTTCATGACTTTCTCTTTATAATTTCGTTTGCCGTCCTCCGTGGCCGAGTGCGTAGTGAATTGACTGCTAGCGCACGAAGTCTCGACGTACCAGGTTCGAGTCCTGTCAGGTCGGGAGTTTTTCTCATTTGGAATGGGATGTATTTGTGTCTCCGAAAACTCCATTTAGACCACATATGGAGTAAATTTCCATATGATGATTTAAGGAAGGCAAATTATCATCGATTTTTCTAAAATCTACGAGAACCCCCGATGATTTTTTTTATAATTATATTTTACATTGATTTATTACAATGTAATTCTTGCTTTGTTACGTTGCTCTTTTACAAAGCCAAAACTTGAATTTCGTCCTAAATGCATATATTGAGACTTTAATCTTGAACTTTCAAATAGGCGGTACGCTTTGTTTTGAGATACGTGTATGTAGGACATGATACTAAATTTTACATTTGATATCAACTCCCAAGCTTGTCCTAACTTTTTTCATTTTTCGAGGACTTCTTTGAAGATCCGTTTAAAAATTTAAGATTAATGAATTCAATTCAGTTATGAGATGCTGTATATTCTCTTTAGAGGATTTAATGAAATTTTTATTCAAATGCTACGAGCGCAATGGTGTTTCTCGATACTGATAACTGCATATCAAGTTTGGAATGGAAAGGCATATTTCTGCCTAAATGAAATTGATCAACTTATTACGAAGTTCATTTTCAAATAAAATAGATTACTTTTCGAAATACTTAACTATTAGAATGATGCTCTCTTACGTATATTTAAGATTTAGGTTATTAGGATTCTGGATTATTGTTTAAATGCAGCATTGAGAAAAAAATGATTTGTCTGTCTTACGCGGACTTTAACCTGTACCTTAAGATTCGCAAATATCACCAGGAACGCGTTTAAAGATAAGTGAGAGGAGAATTAGAGAAGCTTTCGAGATGATCTACGGAGAGTAATCATTAAATACTTTAATTAATAATTTGCTATTTTTTGAATAATGTTTTGCGCCAAAAATGTTATTCGAGGTCCAATAATTTTCAGCTCTAACTGCAGTTCTGCGGTTTTCCTTCGATTGTCTCTTTAATTTATTCTCTCTTTTTAACTTTGCATTCAAGTAAAACTATTCAAAATTCAGAGTGCTTACTACTTAATACTTGGAATTGAACATACTTTGAAATCAGTGGTATAAAAATGAAGAGTGGAGTCAAATTTTTTTAATTTAATAAGATTTTTTCTGCTTCAATATGAGTGAGAATTAATTTCTCAGATCAATTTTTTAAAGTCTCTCATTGCGTCTTACGATAACTTATCCTACCCCCGTCATGGAGAACTCTCGGACGCAATTCTTAATATTTGACGAAGTAGAATGATTTTCTTATTTCTTAAAAAGCATCGTTTATAATTATTTTAAACGGGCACTTATGAGCCGATACGTTGAGATGAGGAAAAGGAGAATATTTTAAGGAAAGACATATTTCCAATGCTTAAGAAATAAAATTTATTATTGGAAGCGTGGGAAAAACCTCCGGGGAACTGATGGTTCCCGGAGTAAACGACCCACGGGTGTGAGGAAAAAGCCCTGGAAACTGATGGTTTCCAGGGAAAACGACCTCACTGCGGGGCTCACAAATGAGCGAAAACCCGCAAAAGTTACAGAAAATTTAACAAAAAGAACACATTAAAAACAAAATATACAATGTGTCAAATGAGAAATGATTGAAGGGAGGATGGCAAAGTTACTATGCTAATTAACTTCAAGGAAAAGAGGAATCGAATTTGAAAAAATTACTTTAAAATGAAATTTGAAAGAAATTACTATACCGTTGTTTAAAAATGCACAGATTGGAATGGATCCCCACACACTCCACCACAGCAAGTTAGTAAATAGGATTAGATCGGAATGTTACTCGCGAAAACTACAACATACCTATATAATCATTCACACTGGAGTATACTCCATACGCAATATCACGCACACCACACACATGCACTCGCACAACTCACTAGGAATCCATTCCATATCAGCACATGAGTTACGATGATCGGGGGCTTAATCGGCGAGTGATTTGAGAAAATAGAAGAACCGTGCGTACAAAGCGGTACGCCCAGGCGTTCCACTACATAACTCAAAACACTTAAATTTTACCTGGGGTATCCGCGAGAGTGAAGCTCCCAAACGGATGCTGAATCCCAAGCCGCGGTCGCGAGCACAATATTGCAATAAAAAATAACAATTCAAATTACAAATAAAATTACAATAAAAAATGACAATTCTAATTAACACCAAGGTTACAATTAAAATTACAATTCAAAATAAATAATAAAACAAAAAAATCCGCGGCTGAAGACGATCAGGCAGGCGGACCCCTCCACGGATCTTCTAGTATCTGTGAAGATAAAAATCCTAGAAAAAGAAGAAATGTAATTAAGTAACATGCATGAAAATAAAAATGAAAAACAACACTCAAAACAGAAAGCATGGGCATGGCAATCAAGAAAAATCAACACTCAAAAAAAGACATAATAGACATGGAAATAAACAAACAAGAAAAATAATATGCAACTCAAAATTGTATGTACCTGCAAAAAATGGATAGTTAAAAGTACCTGGAAAGAAGAGGAAATGAGGTTAGACAAATAATAGAAAGAAAGGGGAGGAAAACAATACATTCGCAATTACGCACTAAAATTTCGCAAAATAACGCAATAAATCATGTACCTGTAAAAAGAAGAACGCACAAGGACAAGCCATCCCAACCCAACCCCATCCCACGAACCACAGAAACGAACAAACGACACCAAAGCAAAGCGAACCGAAAGCCAAAACCATCGACGACAACTCATAATGTACCTAGAACGCATACATCGCAATTTTACATACGCAATCGAACGTAGGGAGGAAGCAAATATTAAAATAACATGCAAGTCAAACATCAAAAATAAGTACCATTGCAGCAGAATAAGAGAAATATCAAATGCAATGAAAACCGTCACCGTTTGTCTTTGATACCAATCAGATACTTGTTGGCAGGAACCACTTGAAAAACCTCTTCGTTCTTCGCTTCTTCTTCGCTTGGATGGATGGATGGATCTTGAATCTTCGAAGTCTTCTTCGAATCACGAACCACTAGATTGAACTGCACTTCACGTAAGCTCCAGAGAAACTGAACCTTTCCCTCCAAATTTTCCTCTTGTTCAATTCCTCTGACAAATTCTGCATTCTGATTGGTTGAACCCAAAAATAGTATAAATTGTTTTCCCTCCAAAAAACAACTGCGCTTTCAATGGAATCGTTAAATTACATGTTGAATGATTGCAAACCTTTTAAGTACGAGATGTACATTATCTCTTAAATATTTTTACTTTCATCTTTTAGCGTTACGTATGTATGAATTGAAATTGCCGTCATTTTCGTATATATAAACAAAAGATAGTTAAACAAATAAGCTCTAATTTGATATCGTTCTTTTAGTAATTAAGTTAATTTGCCGTAATTTATTAATATCACGAGAATCATGTCATATAAGATAATAATTTCAGTCAAATTTTCGTGAATTATACCTTAACTCTGACGTCTTAGAATCCGATAGTTTAGAACCATAGCGCCAATTCCGAAGCGCAACAATGGCTACAAGATCAGCATTTCGCGGGAAAAATTTTTAGGAAGGACGTTTTCTGATAAATTCTCATCGGCTTTAAACGTGTTCTTTTTCCGATTCATTTCATTTGCGTCCGTTAAGTATTTTGTGATTATTTTTCCCAGTTTATATCTCCTATCGAAGTTCCAAAAATGTCCTTGGAAGACGATAAATAATGCCTTTGATACGAATATTGCCTCCAAGAAAAGTTCAACCTTTCGTAAGAGGAAATCAGTTTCTCCGTCCATCCACAGATACTTATCTCCGAACACCGGAAACGAAATTAGTTGACGACACGGTAATTCATTCTTCGTAGAATCAGATTTTCATAAAATCACAACACCCATTTTCAAGATGGGATTCGTGTAGCATTTCCATAACATTTAAGTATCCCGCGGAAGAAAACGAGCTATAGGTTGCCACGTATCGAGACAACAATCGTGATATGTATCGAAAGTGCACTTCAAAAAAGGGATGTTATGGGAAGGATGTGCGGGTGATATTGAAGCAAAGGATGGAAAGAATATCAGTAGAAGTTGGATCTACATTCACTTCATCGCCAACAAACGTTTCGGAACCCATGATTAAAAACGCGATAAGTAAGTCTTAGTAGCTAAGAAATGGTAACACGACCTTAGCTGACTTTTCCATTACTTTACTCCATACCGAGAGAATATTTCTTGGCCTGTAATCATCTGCATTTGTTGTAGGTATCTCCTAATTGTATATGTAATAGATAAGAAGACATTCTTTTCTACCTATCATAAACTGATCAACTGTATAACTCATTTGAAGATTATAGAACTTTTCTGCTGTGTGTGCCATTCCCATCCTTCTAGAAGAAGAATTACCTGGCATATTGAATACAAATGAATCATAGATGTAATATTGACAAAGGAATCAGTAGTGTGAAAGTGAATTTATGAATCACCCGATTCATTGCTCAGTAGAAGAAAATATTCATTCTCCTATGGTTTGGTGTAATGTAAACAGTTATGGCTGGTTTTGATGCTTTGGATGTTATAGTACATATTGAGATGCCCTTGAAAAGGTTGCACAACCCTGAGCTATCTGTCATATTGGTTACATCTTGTCCAAAGTAACTAATCTATAATCCACTTGTCTGTTCTTCATCAATAGCTCTCAATCAGTAATTGGGTACACTGTTGTTGGCTTCAAAGTTCAATGTAATTTGCACTTTAATTATAATTATTACATTGATCATCAACAATATAGGAGCAGTATCTTAATAAGAATCATCAATTTAGAATTAATGTTCATTGTATGTCCAAAATATCACAAAATTGTAAATCACATTATTGAGCTCCTATTCCCACCTACTTCAACATTTTGTCATGATGTAAACAATGTTGTGCTTAGAATTGTTACATTAATTGTTTTGTAGAAATTTATAAATAGTGCACACCCAATCTTGTGACTGATTTAACTCTGTTATGTTCTACAAGAAATATTATGTTTTCTTAAAATACATGGGACAAAGTGTCTTTTATCCTTTACTTAGTTCTGTCTGCGTTTCTACTCCACAATAAACGTTTCTCAAATGTATTTATATGATTTTCATTGTATCTTCATCTATACTTAATTTTTCACAATTTAGTTTTTTTTTAGAATTCTCATCTCCAAAGTGACTGACATAGTTGTCCCATGGAAAATATGTACTCAGTTCATATTCCTTCACTTATGCCTCATTCGTTGAGCCCAGAATGCACAATAATTAGATTACTTCCGCCAATCCTATCTTTCAGAGAATAGTTATCATATTTTTTAGATGACATCTGAGACAGTGATATGACAAGACTTGTGCATAGATCTTTTGCATTGAATCGTTTTTGAAAAGCTTGTTACTTCATGTGCCCTGTATAATTTCCAAAACTACTTATGTTGCTCTTCATATGCAATATTTGCACATGTTGATGGCAAAATTTTTTTTCCTGTGTAATAAGAGATTAACATTATTTTCATTCCCTCTTTATATCTCCACTTATTCCTGACATTTTACATCTTTCTGTTAGCTTTCTTCATTATCTGGAATTGTATATTCTCTGCATTGTTCTCTCCTCCTTTATAATGAAGTATGTGACCAGATTTTGCAATTTGTCAGCCAATTCATCTGAGCGTTCCTTTTGGGTATCAAAATTTTCCAGAAGAGTTCATTTTATTTGAGACTTCATCTCATAGATTAACTGGAAGTGAAAAATAGTGACATGATGAGGACTCGGAAGATGTCATCCCGAATCGTAAGTGGTGTTGACATGGGGCGGTGACGAAGATTACTATTAGTACATATAAGTACACTATTTTTCACATTCGTAGTTACTCGAAGGCTTTGATCGGATCTAATTTGAGAATGAGTTGGGAGCCCAAATGCTCTGGTGGTGGAGTGGTTAGTATGCTGTAATCCTATTTCAAAGGTCCAGGTTCAAATCCCAGCTGATGAGAAAATTTTCATCTCAAGTTATGGATGTTAGTGAATGTCTATTAGTAAACGGAGATGCAATCTGTTTTTCCCAACGTAGATAATTGTGCATATCGTTATCCAGAGAATAATAGATATTGAACTTCTGAAGGTTCATGACTTTCTCTTTATAATTTCGTTTGCCGTCCTCCGTGGCCGAGTGCGTAGTGAATTGACTGCTAGCGCACGAAGTCTCGACGTACCAGGTTCGAGTCCTGTCAGGTCGGGAGTTTTTCTCATTTGGAATGGGATGTATTTGTGTCTCCGAAAACTCCATTTAGACCACATATGGAGTAAATTTCCATATGATGATTTAAGGAAGGCAAATTATCATCGATTTTTCTAAAATCTACGAGAACCCCCGATGATTTTTTTTATAATTATATTTTACATTGATTTATTACAATGTAATTCTTGCTTTGTTACGTTGCTCTTTTACAAAGCCAAAACTTGAATTTCGTCCTAAATGCATATATTGAGACTTTAATCTTGAACTTTCAAATAGGCGGTACGCTTTGTTTTGAGATACGTGTATGTAGGACATGATACTAAATTTTACATTTGATATCAACTCCCAAGCTTGTCCTAACTTTTTTCATTTTTCGAGGACTTCTTTGAAGATCCGTTTAAAAATTTAAGATTAATGAATTCAATTCAGTTATGAGATGCTGTATATTCTCTTTAGAGGATTTAATGAAATTTTTATTCAAATGCTACGAGCGCAATGGTGTTTCTCGATACTGATAACTGCATATCAAGTTTGGAATGGAAAGGCATATTTCTGCCTAAATGAAATTGATCAACTTATTACGAAGTTCATTTTCAAATAAAATAGATTACTTTTCGAAATACTTAACTATTAGAATGATGCTCTCTTACGTATATTTAAGATTTAGGTTATTAGGATTCTGGATTATTGTTTAAATGCAGCATTGAGAAAAAAATGATTTGTCTGTCTTACGCGGACTTTAACCTGTACCTTAAGATTCGCAAATATCACCAGGAACGCGTTTAAAGATAAGTGAGAGGAGAATTAGAGAAGCTTTCGAGATGATCTACGGAGAGTAATCATTAAATACTTTAATTAATAATTTGCTATTTTTTGAATAATGTTTTGCGCCAAAAATGTTATTCGAGGTCCAATAATTTTCAGCTCTAACTGCAGTTCTGCGGTTTTCCTTCGATTGTCTCTTTAATTTATTCTCTCTTTTTAACTTTGCATTCAAGTAAAACTATTCAAAATTCAGAGTGCTTACTACTTAATACTTGGAATTGAACATACTTTGAAATCAGTGGTATAAAAATGAAGAGTGGAGTCAAATTTTTTTAATTTAATAAGATTTTTTCTGCTTCAATATGAGTGAGAATTAATTTCTCAGATCAATTTTTTAAAGTCTCTCATTGCGTCTTACGATAACTTATCCTACCCCCGTCATGGAGAACTCTCGGACGCAATTCTTAATATTTGACGAAGTAGAATGATTTTCTTATTTCTTAAAAAGCATCGTTTATAATTATTTTAAACGGGCACTTATGAGCCGATACGTTGAGATGAGGAAAAGGAGAATATTTTAAGGAAAGACATATTTCCAATGCTTAAGAAATAAAATTTATTATTGGAAGCGTGGGAAAAACCTCCGGGGAACTGATGGTTCCCGGAGTAAACGACCCACGGGTGTGAGGAAAAAGCCCTGGAAACTGATGGTTTCCAGGGAAAACGACCTCACTGCGGGGCTCACAAATGAGCGAAAACCCGCAAAAGTTACAGAAAATTTAACAAAAAGAACACATTAAAAACAAAATATACAATGTGTCAAATGAGAAATGATTGAAGGGAGGATGGCAAAGTTACTATGCTAATTAACTTCAAGGAAAAGAGGAATCGAATTTGAAAAAATTACTTTAAAATGAAATTTGAAAGAAATTACTATACCGTTGTTTAAAAATGCACAGATTGGAATGGATCCCCACACACTCCACCACAGCAAGTTAGTAAATAGGATTAGATCGGAATGTTACTCGCGAAAACTACAACATACCTATATAATCATTCACACTGGAGTATACTCCATACGCAATATCACGCACACCACACACATGCACTCGCACAACTCACTAGGAATCCATTCCATATCAGCACATGAGTTACGATGATCGGGGGCTTAATCGGCGAGTGATTTGAGAAAATAGAAGAACCGTGCGTACAAAGCGGTACGCCCAGGCGTTCCACTACATAACTCAAAACACTTAAATTTTACCTGGGGTATCCGCGAGAGTGAAGCTCCCAAACGGATGCTGAATCCCAAGCCGCGGTCGCGAGCACAATATTGCAATAAAAAATAACAATTCAAATTACAAATAAAATTACAATAAAAAATGACAATTCTAATTAACACCAAGGTTACAATTAAAATTACAATTCAAAATAAATAATAAAACAAAAAAATCCGCGGCTGAAGACGATCAGGCAGGCGGACCCCTCCACGGATCTTCTAGTATCTGTGAAGATAAAAATCCTAGAAAAAGAAGAAATGTAATTAAGTAACATGCATGAAAATAAAAATGAAAAACAACACTCAAAACAGAAAGCATGGGCATGGCAATCAAGAAAAATCAACACTCAAAAAAAGACATAATAGACATGGAAATAAACAAACAAGAAAAATAATATGCAACTCAAAATTGTATGTACCTGCAAAAAATGGATAGTTAAAAGTACCTGGAAAGAAGAGGAAATGAGGTTAGACAAATAATAGAAAGAAAGGGGAGGAAAACAATACATTCGCAATTACGCACTAAAATTTCGCAAAATAACGCAATAAATCATGTACCTGTAAAAAGAAGAACGCACAAGGACAAGCCATCCCAACCCAACCCCATCCCACGAACCACAGAAACGAACAAACGACACCAAAGCAAAGCGAACCGAAAGCCAAAACCATCGACGACAACTCATAATGTACCTAGAACGCATACATCGCAATTTTACATACGCAATCGAACGTAGGGAGGAAGCAAATATTAAAATAACATGCAAGTCAAACATCAAAAATAAGTACCATTGCAGCAGAATAAGAGAAATATCAAATGCAATGAAAACCGTCACCGTTTGTCTTTGATACCAATCAGATACTTGTTGGCAGGAACCACTTGAAAAACCTCTTCGTTCTTCGCTTCTTCTTCGCTTGGATGGATGGATGGATCTTGAATCTTCGAAGTCTTCTTCGAATCACGAACCACTAGATTGAACTGCACTTCACGTAAGCTCCAGAGAAACTGAACCTTTCCCTCCATATTTTCCTCTTGTTCAATTCCTCTGACAAATTCTGCATTCTGATTGGTTGAACCCAAAAATAGTATAAATTGTTTTCCCTCCAAAAAACAACTGCGCTTTCAATGGAATCGTTAAATTACATGTTGAATGATTGCAAACCTTTTAAGTACGAGATGTACATTATCTCTTAAATATTTTTACTTTCATCTTTTAGCGTTACGTATGTATGAATTGAAATTGCCGTCATTTTCGTATATATAAACAAAAGATAGTTAAACAAATAAGCTCTAATTTGATATCGTTCTTTTAGTAATTAAGTTAATTTGCCGTAATTTATTAATATCACGAGAATCATGTCATATAAGATAATAATTTCAGTCAAATTTTCGTGAATTATACCTTAACTCTGACGTCTTAGAATCCGATAGTTTAGAACCATAGCGCCAATTCCGAAGCGCAACAATGGCTACAAGATCAGCATTTCGCGGGAAAAATTTTTAGGAAGGACGTTTTCTGATAAATTCTCATCGGCTTTAAACGTGTTCTTTTTCCGATTCATTTCATTTGCGTCCGTTAAGTATTTTGTGATTATTTTTCCCAGTTTATATCTCCTATCGAAGTTCCAAAAATGTCCTTGGAAGACGATAAATAATGCCTTTGATACGAATATTGCCTCCAAGAAAAGTTCAACCTTTCGTAAGAGGAAATCAGTTTCTCCGTCCATCCACAGATACTTATCTCCGAACACCGGAAACGAAATTAGTTGACGACACGGTAATTCATTCTTCGTAGAATCAGATTTTCATAAAATCACAACACCCATTTTCAAGATGGGATTCGTGTAGCATTTCCATAACATTTAAGTATCCCGCGGAAGAAAACGAGCTATAGGTTGCCACGTATCGAGACAACAATCGTGATATGTATCGAAAGTGCACTTCAAAAAAGGGATGTTATGGGAAGGATGTGCGGGTGATATTGAAGCAAAGGATGGAAAGAATATCAGTAGAAGTTGGATCTACATTCACTTCATCGCCAACAAACGTTTCGGAACCCATGATTAAAAACGCGATAAGTAAGTCTTAGTAGCTAAGAAATGGTAACACGACCTTAGCTGACTTTTCCATTACTTTACTCCATACCGAGAGAATATTTCTTGGCCTGTAATCATCTGCATTTGTTGTAGGTATCTCCTAATTGTATATGTAATAGATAAGAAGACATTCTTTTCTACCTATCATAAACTGATCAACTGTATAACTCATTTGAAGATTATAGAACTTTTCTGCTGTGTGTGCCATTCCCATCCTTCTAGAAGAAGAATTACCTGGCATATTGAATACAAATGAATCATAGATGTAATATTGACAAAGGAATCAGTAGTGTGAAAGTGAATTTATGAATCACCCGATTCATTGCTCAGTAGAAGAAAATATTCATTCTCCTATGGTTTGGTGTAATGTAAACAGTTATGGCTGGTTTTGATGCTTTGGATGTTATAGTACATATTGAGATGCCCTTGAAAAGGTTGCACAACCCTGAGCTATCTGTCATATTGGTTACATCTTGTCCAAAGTAACTAATCTATAATCCACTTGTCTGTTCTTCATCAATAGCTCTCAATCAGTAATTGGGTACACTGTTGTTGGCTTCAAAGTTCAATGTAATTTGCACTTTAATTATAATTATTACATTGATCATCAACAATATAGGAGCAGTATCTTAATAAGAATCATCAATTTAGAATTAATGTTCATTGTATGTCCAAAATATCACAAAATTGTAAATCACATTATTGAGCTCCTATTCCCACCTACTTCAACATTTTGTCATGATGTAAACAATGTTGTGCTTAGATTTGTTACATTAATTGTTTTGTAGAAATTTATAAATAGTGCACACCCAATCTTGTGACTGATTTAACTCTGTTATGTTCTACAAGAAATATTATGTTTTCTTAAAATACATGGGACAAAGTGTCTTTTATCCTTTACTTAGTTCTGTCTGCGTTTCTACTCCACAATAAACGTTTCTCAAATGTATTTATATGATTTTCATTGTATCTTCATCTATACTTAATTTTTCACAATTTAGTTTTTTTTTAGAATTCTCATCTCCAAAGTGACTGACATAGTTGTCCCATGGAAAATATGTACTCAGTTCATATTCCTTCACTTATGCCTCATTCGTTGAGCCCAGAATGCACAATAATTAGATTACTTCCGCCAATCCTATCTTTCAGAGAATAGTTATCATATTTTTTAGATGACATCTGAGACAGTGATATGACAAGACTTGTGCATAGATCTTTTGCATTGAATCGTTTTTGAAAAGCTTGTTACTTCATGTGCCCTGTATAATTTCCAAAACTACTTATGTTGCTCTTCATATGCAATATTTGCACATGTTGATGGCAAAATTTTTTTTCCTGTGTAATAAGAGATTAACATTATTTTCATTCCCTCTTTATATCTCCACTTATTCCTGACATTTTACATCTTTCTGTTAGCTTTCTTCATTATCTGGAATTGTATATTCTCTGCATTGTTCTCTCCTCCTTTATAATGAAGTATGTGACCAGATTTTGCAATTTGTCAGCCAATTCATCTGAGCGTTCCTTTTGGGTATCAAAATTTTCCAGAAGAGTTCATTTTATTTGAGACTTCATCTCATAGATTAACTGGAAGTGAAAAATAGTGACATGATGAGGACTCGGAAGATGTCATCCCGAATCGTAAGTGGTGTTGACATGGGGCGGTGACGAAGATTACTATTAGTACATATAAGTACACTATTTTTCACATTCGTAGTTACTCGAAGGCTTTGATCGGATCTAATTTGAGAATGAGTTGGGAGCCCAAATGCTCTGGTGGTGGAGTGGTTAGTATGCTGTAATCCTATTTCAAAGGTCCAGGTTCAAATCCCAGCTGATGAGAAAATTTTCATCTCAAGTTATGGATGTTAGTGAATGTCTATTAGTAAACGGAGATGCAATCTGTTTTTCCCAACGTAGATAATTGTGCATATCGTTATCCAGAGAATAATAGATATTGAACTTCTGAAGGTTCATGACTTTCTCTTTATAATTTCGTTTGCCGTCCTCCGTGGCCGAGTGCGTAGTGAATTGACTGCTAGCGCACGAAGTCTCGACGTACCAGGTTCGAGTCCTGTCAGGTCGGGAGTTTTTCTCATTTGGAATGGGATGTATTTGTGTCTCCGAAAACTCCATTTAGACCACATATGGAGTAAATTTCCATATGATGATTTAAGGAAGGCAAATTATCATCGATTTTTCTAAAATCTACGAGAACCCCCGATGATTTTTTTTATAATTATATTTTACATTGATTTATTACAATGTAATTCTTGCTTTGTTACGTTGCTCTTTTACAAAGCCAAAACTTGAATTTCGTCCTAAATGCATATATTGAGACTTTAATCTTGAACTTTCAAATAGGCGGTACGCTTTGTTTTGAGATACGTGTATGTAGGACATGATACTAAATTTTACATTTGATATCAACTCCCAAGCTTGTCCTAACTTTTTTCATTTTTCGAGGACTTCTTTGAAGATCCGTTTAAAAATTTAAGATTAATGAATTCAATTCAGTTATGAGATGCTGTATATTCTCTTTAGAGGATTTAATGAAATTTTTATTCAAATGCTACGAGCGCAATGGTGTTTCTCGATACTGATAACTGCATATCAAGTTTGGAATGGAAAGGCATATTTCTGCCTAAATGAAATTGATCAACTTATTACGAAGTTCATTTTCAAATAAAATAGATTACTTTTCGAAATACTTAACTATTAGAATGATGCTCTCTTACGTATATTTAAGATTTAGGTTATTAGGATTCTGGATTATTGTTTAAATGCAGCATTGAGAAAAAAATGATTTGTCTGTCTTACGCGGACTTTAACCTGTACCTTAAGATTCGCAAATATCACCAGGAACGCGTTTAAAGATAAGTGAGAGGAGAATTAGAGAAGCTTTCGAGATGATCTACGGAGAGTAATCATTAAATACTTTAATTAATAATTTGCTATTTTTTGAATAATGTTTTGCGCCAAAAATGTTATTCGAGGTCCAATAATTTTCAGCTCTAACTGCAGTTCTGCGGTTTTCCTTCGATTGTCTCTTTAATTTATTCTCTCTTTTTAACTTTGCATTCAAGTAAAACTATTCAAAATTCAGAGTGCTTACTACTTAATACTTGGAATTGAACATACTTTGAAATCAGTGGTATAAAAATGAAGAGTGGAGTCAAATTTTTTTAATTTAATAAGATTTTTTCTGCTTCAATATGAGTGAGAATTAATTTCTCAGATCAATTTTTTAAAGTCTCTCATTGCGTCTTACGATAACTTATCCTACCCCCGTCATGGAGAACTCTCGGACGCAATTCTTAATATTTGACGAAGTAGAATGATTTTCTTATTTCTTAAAAAGCATCGTTTATAATTATTTTAAACGGGCACTTATGAGCCGATACGTTGAGATGAGGAAAAGGAGAATATTTTAAGGAAAGACATATTTCCAATGCTTAAGAAATAAAATTTATTATTGGAAGCGTGGGAAAAACCTCCGGGGAACTGATGGTTCCCGGAGTAAACGACCCACGGGTGTGAGGAAAAAGCCCTGGAAACTGATGGTTTCCAGGGAAAACGACCTCACTGCGGGGCTCACAAATGAGCGAAAACCCGCAAAAGTTACAGAAAATTTAACAAAAAGAACACATTAAAAACAAAATATACAATGTGTCAAATGAGAAATGATTGAAGGGAGGATGGCAAAGTTACTATGCTAATTAACTTCAAGGAAAAGAGGAATCGAATTTGAAAAAATTACTTTAAAATGAAATTTGAAAGAAATTACTATACCGTTGTTTAAAAATGCACAGATTGGAATGGATCCCCACACACTCCACCACAGCAAGTTAGTAAATAGGATTAGATCGGAATGTTACTCGCGAAAACTACAACATACCTATATAATCATTCACACTGGAGTATACTCCATACGCAATATCACGCACACCACACACATGCACTCGCACAACTCACTAGGAATCCATTCCATATCAGCACATGAGTTACGATGATCGGGGGCTTAATCGGCGAGTGATTTGAGAAAATAGAAGAACCGTGCGTACAAAGCGGTACGCCCAGGCGTTCCACTACATAACTCAAAACACTTAAATTTTACCTGGGGTATCCGCGAGAGTGAAGCTCCCAAACGGATGCTGAATCCCAAGCCGCGGTCGCGAGCACAATATTGCAATAAAAAATAACAATTCAAATTACAAATAAAATTACAATAAAAAATGACAATTCTAATTAACACCAAGGTTACAATTAAAATTACAATTCAAAATAAATAATAAAACAAAAAAATCCGCGGCTGAAGACGATCAGGCAGGCGGACCCCTCCACGGATCTTCTAGTATCTGTGAAGATAAAAATCCTAGAAAAAGAAGAAATGTAATTAAGTAACATGCATGAAAATAAAAATGAAAAACAACACTCAAAACAGAAAGCATGGGCATGGCAATCAAGAAAAATCAACACTCAAAAAAAGACATAATAGACATGGAAATAAACAAACAAGAAAAATAATATGCAACTCAAAATTGTATGTACCTGCAAAAAATGGATAGTTAAAAGTACCTGGAAAGAAGAGGAAATGAGGTTAGACAAATAATAGAAAGAAAGGGGAGGAAAACAATACATTCGCAATTACGCACTAAAATTTCGCAAAATAACGCAATAAATCATGTACCTGTAAAAAGAAGAACGCACAAGGACAAGCCATCCCAACCCAACCCCATCCCACGAACCACAGAAACGAACAAACGACACCAAAGCAAAGCGAACCGAAAGCCAAAACCATCGACGACAACTCATAATGTACCTAGAACGCATACATCGCAATTTTACATACGCAATCGAACGTAGGGAGGAAGCAAATATTAAAATAACATGCAAGTCAAACATCAAAAATAAGTACCATTGCAGCAGAATAAGAGAAATATCAAATGCAATGAAAACCGTCACCGTTTGTCTTTGATACCAATCAGATACTTGTTGGCAGGAACCACTTGAAAAACCTCTTCGTTCTTCGCTTCTTCTTCGCTTGGATGGATGGATGGATCTTGAATCTTCGAAGTCTTCTTCGAATCACGAACCACTAGATTGAACTGCACTTCACGTAAGCTCCAGAGAAACTGAACCTTTCCCTCCAAATTTTCCTCTTGTTCAATTCCTCTGACAAATTCTGCATTCTGATTGGTTGAACCCAAAAATAGTATAAATTGTTTTCCCTCCAAAAAACAACTGCGCTTTCAATGGAATCGTTAAATTACATGTTGAATGATTGCAAACCTTTTAAGTACGAGATGTACATTATCTCTTAAATATTTTTACTTTCATCTTTTAGCGTTACGTATGTATGAATTGAAATTGCCGTCATTTTCGTATATATAAACAAAAGATAGTTAAACAAATAAGCTCTAATTTGATATCGTTCTTTTAGTAATTAAGTTAATTTGCCGTAATTTATTAATATCACGAGAATCATGTCATATAAGATAATAATTTCAGTCAAATTTTCGTGAATTATACCTTAACTCTGACGTCTTAGAATCCGATAGTTTAGAACCATAGCGCCAATTCCGAAGCGCAACAATGGCTACAAGATCAGCATTTCGCGGGAAAAATTTTTAGGAAGGACGTTTTCTGATAAATTCTCATCGGCTTTAAACGTGTTCTTTTTCCGATTCATTTCATTTGCGTCCGTTAAGTATTTTGTGATTATTTTTCCCAGTTTATATCTCCTATCGAAGTTCCAAAAATGTCCTTGGAAGACGATAAATAATGCCTTTGATACGAATATTGCCTCCAAGAAAAGTTCAACCTTTCGTAAGAGGAAATCAGTTTCTCCGTCCATCCACAGATACTTATCTCCGAACACCGGAAACGAAATTAGTTGACGACACGGTAATTCATTCTTCGTAGAATCAGATTTTCATAAAATCACAACACCCATTTTCAAGATGGGATTCGTGTAGCATTTCCATAACATTTAAGTATCCCGCGGAAGAAAACGAGCTATAGGTTGCCACGTATCGAGACAACAATCGTGATATGTATCGAAAGTGCACTTCAAAAAAGGGATGTTATGGGAAGGATGTGCGGGTGATATTGAAGCAAAGGATGGAAAGAATATCAGTAGAAGTTGGATCTACATTCACTTCATCGCCAACAAACGTTTCGGAACCCATGATTAAAAACGCGATAAGTAAGTCTTAGTAGCTAAGAAATGGTAACACGACCTTAGCTGACTTTTCCATTACTTTACTCCATACCGAGAGAATATTTCTTGGCCTGTAATCATCTGCATTTGTTGTAGGTATCTCCTAATTGTATATGTAATAGATAAGAAGACATTCTTTTCTACCTATCATAAACTGATCAACTGTATAACTCATTTGAAGATTATAGAACTTTTCTGCTGTGTGTGCCATTCCCATCCTTCTAGAAGAAGAATTACCTGGCATATTGAATACAAATGAATCATAGATGTAATATTGACAAAGGAATCAGTAGTGTGAAAGTGAATTTATGAATCACCCGATTCATTGCTCAGTAGAAGAAAATATTCATTCTCCTATGGTTTGGTGTAATGTAAACAGTTATGGCTGGTTTTGATGCTTTGGATGTTATAGTACATATTGAGATGCCCTTGAAAAGGTTGCACAACCCTGAGCTATCTGTCATATTGGTTACATCTTGTCCAAAGTAACTAATCTATAATCCACTTGTCTGTTCTTCATCAATAGCTCTCAATCAGTAATTGGGTACACTGTTGTTGGCTTCAAAGTTCAATGTAATTTGCACTTTAATTATAATTATTACATTGATCATCAACAATATAGGAGCAGTATCTTAATAAGAATCATCAATTTAGAATTAATGTTCATTGTATGTCCAAAATATCACAAAATTGTAAATCACATTATTGAGCTCCTATTCCCACCTACTTCAACATTTTGTCATGATGTAAACAATGTTGTGCTTAGATTTGTTACATTAATTGTTTTGTAGAAATTTATAAATAGTGCACACCCAATCTTGTGACTGATTTAACTCTGTTATGTTCTACAAGAAATATTATGTTTTCTTAAAATACATGGGACAAAGTGTCTTTTATCCTTTACTTAGTTCTGTCTGCGTTTCTACTCCACAATAAACGTTTCTCAAATGTATTTATATGATTTTCATTGTATCTTCATCTATACTTAATTTTTCACAATTTAGTTTTTTTTTAGAATTCTCATCTCCAAAGTGACTGACATAGTTGTCCCATGGAAAATATGTACTCAGTTCATATTCCTTCACTTATGCCTCATTCGTTGAGCCCAGAATGCACAATAATTAGATTACTTCCGCCAATCCTATCTTTCAGAGAATAGTTATCATATTTTTTAGATGACATCTGAGACAGTGATATGACAAGACTTGTGCATAGATCTTTTGCATTGAATCGTTTTTGAAAAGCTTGTTACTTCATGTGCCCTGTATAATTTCCAAAACTACTTATGTTGCTCTTCATATGCAATATTTGCACATGTTGATGGCAAAATTTTTTTTCCTGTGTAATAAGAGATTAACATTATTTTCATTCCCTCTTTATATCTCCACTTATTCCTGACATTTTACATCTTTCTGTTAGCTTTCTTCATTATCTGGAATTGTATATTCTCTGCATTGTTCTCTCCTCCTTTATAATGAAGTATGTGACCAGATTTTGCAATTTGTCAGCCAATTCATCTGAGCGTTCCTTTTGGGTATCAAAATTTTCCAGAAGAGTTCATTTTATTTGAGACTTCATCTCATAGATTAACTGGAAGTGAAAAATAGTGACATGATGAGGACTCGGAAGATGTCATCCCGAATCGTAAGTGGTGTTGACATGGGGCGGTGACGAAGATTACTATTAGTACATATAAGTACACTATTTTTCACATTCGTAGTTACTCGAAGGCTTTGATCGGATCTAATTTGAGAATGAGTTGGGAGCCCAAATGCTCTGGTGGTGGAGTGGTTAGTATGCTGTAATCCTATTTCAAAGGTCCAGGTTCAAATCCCAGCTGATGAGAAAATTTTCATCTCAAGTTATGGATGTTAGTGAATGTCTATTAGTAAACGGAGATGCAATCTGTTTTTCCCAACGTAGATAATTGTGCATATCGTTATCCAGAGAATAATAGATATTGAACTTCTGAAGGTTCATGACTTTCTCTTTATAATTTCGTTTGCCGTCCTCCGTGGCCGAGTGCGTAGTGAATTGACTGCTAGCGCACGAAGTCTCGACGTACCAGGTTCGAGTCCTGTCAGGTCGGGAGTTTTTCTCATTTGGAATGGGATGTATTTGTGTCTCCGAAAACTCCATTTAGACCACATATGGAGTAAATTTCCATATGATGATTTAAGGAAGGCAAATTATCATCGATTTTTCTAAAATCTACGAGAACCCCCGATGATTTTTTTTATAATTATATTTTACATTGATTTATTACAATGTAATTCTTGCTTTGTTACGTTGCTCTTTTACAAAGCCAAAACTTGAATTTCGTCCTAAATGCATATATTGAGACTTTAATCTTGAACTTTCAAATAGGCGGTACGCTTTGTTTTGAGATACGTGTATGTAGGACATGATACTAAATTTTACATTTGATATCAACTCCCAAGCTTGTCCTAACTTTTTTCATTTTTCGAGGACTTCTTTGAAGATCCGTTTAAAAATTTAAGATTAATGAATTCAATTCAGTTATGAGATGCTGTATATTCTCTTTAGAGGATTTAATGAAATTTTTATTCAAATGCTACGAGCGCAATGGTGTTTCTCGATACTAATAACTGCATATCAAGTTTGGAATGGAAAGGCATATTTCTGCCTAAATGAAATTGATCAACTTATTACGAAGTTCATTTTCAAATAAAATAGATTACTTTTCGAAATACTTAACTATTAGAATGATGCTCTCTTACGTATATTTAAGATTTAGGTTATTAGGATTCTGGATTATTGTTTAAATGCAGCATTGAGAAAAAAATGATTTGTCTGTCTTACGCGGACTTTAACCTGTACCTTAAGATTCGCAAATATCACCAGGAACGCGTTTAAAGATAAGTGAGAGGAGAATTAGAGAAGCTTTCGAGATGATCTACGGAGAGTAATCATTAAATACTTTAATTAATAATTTGCTATTTTTTGAATAATGTTTTGCGCCAAAAATGTTATTCGAGGTCCAATAATTTTCAGCTCTAACTGCAGTTCTGCGGTTTTCCTTCGATTGTCTCTTTAATTTATTCTCTCTTTTTAACTTTGCATTCAAGTAAAACTATTCAAAATTCAGAGTGCTTACTACTTAATACTTGGAATTGAACATACTTTGAAATCAGTGGTATAAAAATGAAGAGTGGAGTCAAATTTTTTTAATTTAATAAGATTTTTTCTGCTTCAATATGAGTGAGAATTAATTTCTCAGATCAATTTTTTAAAGTCTCTCATTGCGTCTTACGATAACTTATCCTACCCCCGTCATGGAGAACTCTCGGACGCAATTCTTAATATTTGACGAAGTAGAATGATTTTCTTATTTCTTAAAAAGCATCGTTTATAATTATTTTAAACGGGCACTTATGAGCCGATACGTTGAGATGAGGAAAAGGAGAATATTTTAAGGAAAGACATATTTCCAATGCTTAAGAAATAAAATTTATTATTGAAGCGTGGGAAAAACCTCCGGGGAACTGATGGTTCCCGGAGTAAACGACCCACGGGTGTGAGGAAAAAGCCCTGGAAACTGATGGTTTCCAGGGAAAACGACCTCACTGCGGGGCTCACAAATGAGCGAAAACCCGCAAAAGTTACAGAAAATTTAACAAAAAGAACACATTAAAAACAAAATATACAATGTGTCAAATGAGAAATGATTGAAGGGAGGATGGCAAAGTTACTATGCTAATTAACTTCAAGGAAAAGAGGAATCGAATTTGAAAAAATTACTTTAAAATGAAATTTGAAAGAAATTACTATACCGTTGTTTAAAAATGCACAGATTGGAATGGATCCCCACACACTCCACCACAGCAAGTTAGTAAATAGGATTAGATCGGAATGTTACTCGCGAAAACTACAACATACCTATATAATCATTCACACTGGAGTATACTCCATACGCAATATCACGCACACCACACACATGCACTCGCACAACTCACTAGGAATCCATTCCATATCAGCACATGAGTTACGATGATCGGGGGCTTAATCGGCGAGTGATTTGAGAAAATAGAAGAACCGTGCGTACAAAGCGGTACGCCCAGGCGTTCCACTACATAACTCAAAACACTTAAATTTTACCTGGGGTATCCGCGAGAGTGAAGCTCCCAAACGGATGCTGAATCCCAAGCCGCGGTCGCGAGCACAATATTGCAATAAAAAATAACAATTCAAATTACAAATAAAATTACAATAAAAAATGACAATTCTAATTAACACCAAGGTTACAATTAAAATTACAATTCAAAATAAATAATAAAACAAAAAAATCCGCGGCTGAAGACGATCAGGCAGGCGGACCCCTCCACGGATCTTCTAGTATCTGTGAAGATAAAAATCCTAGAAAAAGAAGAAATGTAATTAAGTAACATGCATGAAAATAAAAATGAAAAACAACACTCAAAACAGAAAGCATGGGCATGGCAATCAAGAAAAATCAACACTCAAAAAAAGACATAATAGACATGGAAATAAACAAACAAGAAAAATAATATGCAACTCAAAATTGTATGTACCTGCAAAAAATGGATAGTTAAAAGTACCTGGAAAGAAGAGGAAATGAGGTTAGACAAATAATAGAAAGAAAGGGGAGGAAAACAATACATTCGCAATTACGCACTAAAATTTCGCAAAATAACGCAATAAATCATGTACCTGTAAAAAGAAGAACGCACAAGGACAAGCCATCCCAACCCAACCCCATCCCACGAACCACAGAAACGAACAAACGACACCAAAGCAAAGCGAACCGAAAGCCAAAACCATCGACGACAACTCATAATGTACCTAGAACGCATACATCGCAATTTTACATACGCAATCGAACGTAGGGAGGAAGCAAATATTAAAATAACATGCAAGTCAAACATCAAAAATAAGTACCATTGCAGCAGAATAAGAGAAATATCAAATGCAATGAAAACCGTCACCGTTTGTCTTTGATACCAATCAGATACTTGTTGGCAGGAACCACTTGAAAAACCTCTTCGTTCTTCGCTTCTTCTTCGCTTGGATGGATGGATGGATCTTGAATCTTCGAAGTCTTCTTCGAATCACGAACCACTAGATTGAACTGCACTTCACGTA
Organism: Pantala flavescens; assembly: GCA_020796165.1. Taxonomy (NCBI): domain Eukaryota; kingdom Metazoa; phylum Arthropoda; class Insecta; order Odonata; family Libellulidae; genus Pantala; species Pantala flavescens. Next base: position 7,861,092 of record CM036884.1, on the reverse strand, counting down.
AGCTCCAGAGAAACTGAACCTTTCCCTCCAAATTTTCCTCTTGTTCAATTCCTCTGACAAATTCTGCATTCTGATTGGTTGAACCCAAAAATAGTATAAATTGTTTTCCCTCCAAAAAACAACTGCGCTTTCAATGGAATCGTTAAATTACATGTTGAATGATTGCAAACCTTTTAAGTACGAGATGTACATTATCTCTTAAATATTTTTACTTTCATCTTTTAGCGTTACGTATGTATGAATTGAAATTGCCGTCATTTTCGTATATATAAACAAAAGATAGTTAAACAAATAAGCTCTAATTTGATATCGTTCTTTTAGTAATTAAGTTAATTTGCCGTAATTTATTAATATCACGAGAATCATGTCATATAAGATAATAATTTCAGTCAAATTTTCGTGAATTATACCTTAACTCTGACGTCTTAGAATCCGATAGTTTAGAACCATAGCGCCAATTCCGAAGCGCAACAATGGCTACAAGATCAGCATTTCGCGGGAAAAATTTTTAGGAAGGACGTTTTCTGATAAATTCTCATCGGCTTTAAACGTGTTCTTTTTCCGATTCATTTCATTTGCGTCCGTTAAGTATTTTGTGATTATTTTTCCCAGTTTATATCTCCTATCGAAGTTCCAAAAATGTCCTTGGAAGACGATAAATAATGCCTTTGATACGAATATTGCCTCCAAGAAAAGTTCAACCTTTCGTAAGAGGAAATCAGTTTCTCCGTCCATCCACAGATACTTATCTCCGAACACCGGAAACGAAATTAGTTGACGACACGGTAATTCATTCTTCGTAGAATCAGATTTTCATAAAATCACAACACCCATTTTCAAGATGGGATTCGTGTAGCATTTCCATAACATTTAAGTATCCCGCGGAAGAAAACGAGCTATAGGTTGCCACGTATCGAGACAACAATCGTGATATGTATCGAAAGTGCACTTCAAAAAAGGGATGTTATGGGAAGGATGTGCGGGTGATATTGAAGCAAAGGATGGAAAGAATATCAGTAGAAGTTGGATCTACATTCACTTCATCGCCAACAAACGTTTCGGAACCCATGATTAAAAACGCGATAAGTAAGTCTTAGTAGCTAAGAAATGGTAACACGACCTTAGCTGACTTTTCCATTACTTTACTCCATACCGAGAGAATATTTCTTGGCCTGTAATCATCTGCATTTGTTGTAGGTATCTCCTAATTGTATATGTAATAGATAAGAAGACATTCTTTTCTACCTATCATAAACTGATCAACTGTATAACTCATTTGAAGATTATAGAACTTTTCTGCTGTGTGTGCCATTCCCATCCTTCTAGAAGAAGAATTACCTGGCATATTGAATACAAATGAATCATAGATGTAATATTGACAAAGGAATCAGTAGTGTGAAAGTGAATTTATGAATCACCCGATTCATTGCTCAGTAGAAGAAAATATTCATTCTCCTATGGTTTGGTGTAATGTAAACAGTTATGGCTGGTTTTGATGCTTTGGATGTTATAGTACATATTGAGATGCCCTTGAAAAGGTTGCACAACCCTGAGCTATCTGTCATATTGGTTACATCTTGTCCAAAGTAACTAATCTATAATCCACTTGTCTGTTCTTCATCAATAGCTCTCAATCAGTAATTGGGTACACTGTTGTTGGCTTCAAAGTTCAATGTAATTTGCACTTTAATTATAATTATTACATTGATCATCAACAATATAGGAGCAGTATCTTAATAAGAATCATCAATTTAGAATTAATGTTCATTGTATGTCCAAAATATCACAAAATTGTAAATCACATTATTGAGCTCCTATTCCCACCTACTTCAACATTTTGTCATGATGTAAACAATGTTGTGCTTAGAATTGTTACATTAATTGTTTTGTAGAAATTTATAAATAGTGCACACCCAATCTTGTGACTGATTTAACTCTGTTATGTTCTACAAGAAATATTATGTTTTCTTAAAATACATGGGACAAAGTGTCTTTTATCCTTTACTTAGTTCTGTCTGCGTTTCTACTCCACAATAAACGTTTCTCAAATGTATTTATATGATTTTCATTGTATCTTCATCTATACTTAATTTTTCACAATTTAGTTTTTTTTTAGAATTCTCATCTCCAAAGTGACTGACATAGTTGTCCCATGGAAAATATGTACTCAGTTCATATTCCTTCACTTATGCCTCATTCGTTGAGCCCAGAATGCACAATAATTAGATTACTTCCGCCAATCCTATCTTTCAGAGAATAGTTATCATATTTTTTAGATGACATCTGAGACAGTGATATGACAAGACTTGTGCATAGATCTTTTGCATTGAATCGTTTTTGAAAAGCTTGTTACTTCATGTGCCCTGTATAATTTCCAAAACTACTTATGTTGCTCTTCATATGCAATATTTGCACATGTTGATGGCAAAATTTTTTTTCCTGTGTAATAAGAGATTAACATTATTTTCATTCCCTCTTTATATCTCCACTTATTCCTGACATTTTACATCTTTCTGTTAGCTTTCTTCATTATCTGGAATTGTATATTCTCTGCATTGTTCTCTCCTCCTTTATAATGAAGTATGTGACCAGATTTTGCAATTTGTCAGCCAATTCATCTGAGCGTTCCTTTTGGGTATCAAAATTTTCCAGAAGAGTTCATTTTATTTGAGACTTCATCTCATAGATTAACTGGAAGTGAAAAATAGTGACATGATGAGGACTCGGAAGATGTCATCCCGAATCGTAAGTGGTGTTGACATGGGGCGGTGACGAAGATTACTATTAGTACATATAAGTACACTATTTTTCACATTCGTAGTTACTCGAAGGCTTTGATCGGATCTAATTTGAGAATGAGTTGGGAGCCCAAATGCTCTGGTGGTGGAGTGGTTAGTATGCTGTAATCCTATTTCAAAGGTCCAGGTTCAAATCCCAGCTGATGAGAAAATTTTCATCTCAAGTTATGGATGTTAGTGAATGTCTATTAGTAAACGGAGATGCAATCTGTTTTTCCCAACGTAGATAATTGTGCATATCGTTATCCAGAGAATAATAGATATTGAACTTCTGAAGGTTCATGACTTTCTCTTTATAATTTCGTTTGCCGTCCTCCGTGGCCGAGTGCGTAGTGAATTGACTGCTAGCGCACGAAGTCTCGACGTACCAGGTTCGAGTCCTGTCAGGTCGGGAGTTTTTCTCATTTGGAATGGGATGTATTTGTGTCTCCGAAAACTCCATTTAGACCACATATGGAGTAAATTTCCATATGATGATTTAAGGAAGGCAAATTATCATCGATTTTTCTAAAATCTACGAGAACCCCCGATGATTTTTTTTATAATTATATTTTACATTGATTTATTACAATGTAATTCTTGCTTTGTTACGTTGCTCTTTTACAAAGCCAAAACTTGAATTTCGTCCTAAATGCATATATTGAGACTTTAATCTTGAACTTTCAAATAGGCGGTACGCTTTGTTTTGAGATACGTGTATGTAGGACATGATACTAAATTTTACATTTGATATCAACTCCCAAGCTTGTCCTAACTTTTTTCATTTTTCGAGGACTTCTTTGAAGATCCGTTTAAAAATTTAAGATTAATGAATTCAATTCAGTTATGAGATGCTGTATATTCTCTTTAGAGGATTTAATGAAATTTTTATTCAAATGCTACGAGCGCAATGGTGTTTCTCGATACTGATAACTGCATATCAAGTTTGGAATGGAAAGGCATATTTCTGCCTAAATGAAATTGATCAACTTATTACGAAGTTCATTTTCAAATAAAATAGATTACTTTTCGAAATACTTAACTATTAGAATGATGCTCTCTTACGTATATTTAAGATTTAGGTTATTAGGATTCTGGATTATTGTTTAAATGCAGCATTGAGAAAAAAATGATTTGTCTGTCTTACGCGGACTTTAACCTGTACCTTAAGATTCGCAAATATCACCAGGAACGCGTTTAAAGATAAGTGAGAGGAGAATTAGAGAAGCTTTCGAGATGATCTACGGAGAGTAATCATTAAATACTTTAATTAATAATTTGCTATTTTTTGAATAATGTTTTGCGCCAAAAATGTTATTCGAGGTCCAATAATTTTCAGCTCTAACTGCAGTTCTGCGGTTTTCCTTCGATTGTCTCTTTAATTTATTCTCTCTTTTTAACTTTGCATTCAAGTAAAACTATTCAAAATTCAGAGTGCTTACTACTTAATACTTGGAATTGAACATACTTTGAAATCAGTGGTATAAAAATGAAGAGTGGAGTCAAATTTTTTTAATTTAATAAGATTTTTTCTGCTTCAATATGAGTGAGAATTAATTTCTCAGATCAATTTTTTAAAGTCTCTCATTGCGTCTTACGATAACTTATCCTAACCCCGTCATGGAGAACTCTCGGACGCAATTCTTAATATTTGACGAAGTAGAATGATTTTCTTATTTCTTAAAAAGCATCGTTTATAATTATTTTAAACGGGCACTTATGAGCCGATACGTTGAGATGAGGAAAAGGAGAATATTTTAAGGAAAGACATATTTCCAATGCTTAAGAAATAAAATTTATTATTGGAAGCGTGGGAAAAACCTCCGGGGAACTGATGGTTCCCGGAGTAAACGACCCACGGGTGTGAGGAAAAAGCCCTGGAAACTGATGGTTTCCAGGGAAAACGACCTCACTGCGGGGCTCACAAATGAGCGAAAACCCGCAAAAGTTACAGAAAATTTAACAAAAAGAACACATTAAAAACAAAATATACAATGTGTCAAATGAGAAATGATTGAAGGGAGGATGGCAAAGTTACTATGCTAATTAACTTCAAGGAAAAGAGGAATCGAATTTGAAAAAATTACTTTAAAATGAAATTTGAAAGAAATTACTATACCGTTGTTTAAAAATGCACAGATTGGAATGGATCCCCACACACTCCACCACAGCAAGTTAGTAAATAGGATTAGATCGGAATGTTACTCGCGAAAACTACAACATACCTATATAATCATTCACACTGGAGTATACTCCATACGCAATATCACGCACACCACACACATGCACTCGCACAACTCACTAGGAATCCATTCCATATCAGCACATGAGTTACGATGATCGGGGGCTTAATCGGCGAGTGATTTGAGAAAATAGAAGAACCGTGCGTACAAAGCGGTACGCCCAGGCGTTCCACTACATAACTCAAAACACTTAAATTTTACCTGGGGTATCCGCGAGAGTGAAGCTCCCAAACGGATGCTGAATCCCAAGCCGCGGTCGCGAGCACAATATTGCAATAAAAAATAACAATTCAAATTACAAATAAAATTACAATAAAAAATGACAATTCTAATTAACACCAAGGTTACAATTAAAATTACAATTCAAAATAAATAATAAAACAAAAAAATCCGCGGCTGAAGACGATCAGGCAGGCGGACCCCTCCACGGATCTTCTAGTATCTGTGAAGATAAAAATCCTAGAAAAAGAAGAAATGTAATTAAGTAACATGCATGAAAATAAAAATGAAAAACAACACTCAAAACAGAAAGCATGGGCATGGCAATCAAGAAAAATCAACACTCAAAAAAAGACATAATAGACATGGAAATAAACAAACAAGAAAAATAATATGCAACTCAAAATTGTATGTACCTGCAAAAAATGGATAGTTAAAAGTACCTGGAAAGAAGAGGAAATGAGGTTAGACAAATAATAGAAAGAAAGGGGAGGAAAACAATACATTCGCAATTACGCACTAAAATTTCGCAAAATAACGCAATAAATCATGTACCTGTAAAAAGAAGAACGCACAAGGACAAGCCATCCCAACCCAACCCCATCCCACGAACCACAGAAACGAACAAACGACACCAAAGCAAAGCGAACCGAAAGCCAAAACCATCGACGACAACTCATAATGTACCTAGAACGCATACATCGCAATTTTACATACGCAATCGAACGTAGGGAGGAAGCAAATATTAAAATAACATGCAAGTCAAACATCAAAAATAAGTACCATTGCAGCAGAATAAGAGAAATATCAAATGCAATGAAAACCGTCACCGTTTGTCTTTGATACCAATCAGATACTTGTTGGCAGGAACCACTTGAAAAACCTCTTCGTTCTTCGCTTCTTCTTCGCTTGGATGGATGGATGGATCTTGAATCTTCGAAGTCTTCTTCGAATCACGAACCACTAGATTGAACTGCACTTCACGTAAGCTCCAGAGAAACTGAACCTTTCCCTCCAAATTTTCCTCTTGTTCAATTCCTCTGACAAATTCTGCATTCTGATTGGTTGAACCCAAAAATAGTATAAATTGTTTTCCCTCCAAAAAACAACTGCGCTTTCAATGGAATCGTTAAATTACATGTTGAATGATTGCAAACCTTTTAAGTACGAGATGTACATTATCTCTTAAATATTTTTACTTTCATCTTTTAGCGTTACGTATGTATGAATTGAAATTGCCGTCATTTTCGTATATATAAACAAAAGATAGTTAAACAAATAAGCTCTAATTTGATATCGTTCTTTTAGTAATTAAGTTAATTTGCCGTAATTTATTAATATCACGAGAATCATGTCATATAAGATAATAATTTCAGTCAAATTTTCGTGAATTATACCTTAACTCTGACGTCTTAGAATCCGATAGTTTAGAACCATAGCGCCAATTCCGAAGCGCAACAATGGCTACAAGATCAGCATTTCGCGGGAAAAATTTTTAGGAAGGACGTTTTCTGATAAATTCTCATCGGCTTTAAACGTGTTCTTTTTCCGATTCATTTCATTTGCGTCCGTTAAGTATTTTGTGATTATTTTTCCCAGTTTATATCTCCTATCGAAGTTCCAAAAATGTCCTTGGAAGACGATAAATAATGCCTTTGATACGAATATTGCCTCCAAGAAAAGTTCAACCTTTCGTAAGAGGAAATCAGTTTCTCCGTCCATCCACAGATACTTATCTCCGAACACCGGAAACGAAATTAGTTGACGACACGGTAATTCATTCTTCGTAGAATCAGATTTTCATAAAATCACAACACCCATTTTCAAGATGGGATTCGTGTAGCATTTCCATAACATTTAAGTATCCCGCGGAAGAAAACGAGCTATAGGTTGCCACGTATCGAGACAACAATCGTGATATGTATCGAAAGTGCACTTCAAAAAAGGGATGTTATGGGAAGGATGTGCGGGTGATATTGAAGCAAAGGATGGAAAGAATATCAGTAGAAGTTGGATCTACATTCACTTCATCGCCAACAAACGTTTCGGAACCCATGATTAAAAACGCGATAAGTAAGTCTTAGTAGCTAAGAAATGGTAACACGACCTTAGCTGACTTTTCCATTACTTTACTCCATACCGAGAGAATATTTCTTGGCCTGTAATCATCTGCATTTGTTGTAGGTATCTCCTAATTGTATATGTAATAGATAAGAAGACATTCTTTTCTACCTATCATAAACTGATCAACTGTATAACTCATTTGAAGATTATAGAACTTTTCTGCTGTGTGTGCCATTCCCATCCTTCTAGAAGAAGAATTACCTGGCATATTGAATACAAATGAATCATAGATGTAATATTGACAAAGGAATCAGTAGTGTGAAAGTGAATTTATGAATCACCCGATTCATTGCTCAGTAGAAGAAAATATTCATTCTCCTATGGTTTGGTGTAATGTAAACAGTTATGGCTGGTTTTGATGCTTTGGATGTTATAGTACATATTGAGATGCCCTTGAAAAGGTTGCACAACCCTGAGCTATCTGTCATATTGGTTACATCTTGTCCAAAGTAACTAATCTATAATCCACTTGTCTGTTCTTCATCAATAGCTCTCAATCAGTAATTGGGTACACTGTTGTTGGCTTCAAAGTTCAATGTAATTTGCACTTTAATTATAATTATTACATTGATCATCAACAATATAGGAGCAGTATCTTAATAAGAATCATCAATTTAGAATTAATGTTCATTGTATGTCCAAAATATCACAAAATTGTAAATCACATTATTGAGCTCCTATTCCCACCTACTTCAACATTTTGTCATGATGTAAACAATGTTGTGCTTAGATTTGTTACATTAATTGTTTTGTAGAAATTTATAAATAGTGCACACCCAATCTTGTGACTGATTTAACTCTGTTATGTTCTACAAGAAATATTATGTTTTCTTAAAATACATGGGACAAAGTGTCTTTTATCCTTTACTTAGTTCTGTCTGCGTTTCTAATGCACAATAAATGTTTCTCAAATGAATTTATATGATTTCCATTGTATCTTCATCTATACTTAATTTTTCACATTTTTAGTTTTTTTTTAGAATTCTTACCTCCAAAGTGACTGACATAGTTGTCCCATGGAAAATATGTACTCAGTTCATATTCCTTCACTTTTGCCTCATTCGTTGAGCCCAGAATGCACAATAATAAGATTACTTCCGCCAATCCTATCTTTCAGAGAATAATTATTTTTAGATGACATCTGAGACAGTGATATGACAAGGCTTGTGCATAGATCTTTTGCATTGAATCGTTTTTGAAAAGCTTGTTCCTTCATGTGCCCTGTATAATTTCAAAAACTATTTATGTTGCTCTTCATATGCAATATTTGCACATGTTGATGGCAAAATTTTGTTTCCTGTGTAATAAGAGATTAACATTGTTTTCATTCCCTCTTTATATGTCCACTTATTCCTGACATTTTACATCTTTCTGTTAGATTTCTTCACTGTCTGGAATTGTATATTCTCTGCATTGTTCTCTTCTCCTTTAAAATGAAGTATGTGACCAGATTTTGCAATTCGTTGGCCAATTCATCTGAGCGTTCCTTTTGGGTATCAAAATTTTCCAGAAGAGTTCATTTTATTTGAGACTTCATCTCATAGATTAACTGGAAGTGAAAAATAGTGACATGATGAGGACTCGGAAGATGTCATCCCGAATCGTAAGTGGTGTTGACATGGGGCGGTGACGAAGATTACTATTAGTACATATAAGTACACTATTTTCCACATTCGTAGTTACTCGAAGGCTTTGATCGTATCTAATTTGAGAATGAGTAGGGACCCCAAATGCTCTGGTGGTGGAGTGGTTAGTGGTAGTGTGATCCTATTTCAAAGGTCCAGGTTCAAATCCCAGCAGATGAGAAAATTTTCATCTCAAGTTATGGATGTTAGTGAATGTCTATTAGTAAACAGAGATGCAATCTGTTTTTCCCAACGTAGATAATTGTGCATATCGTTATCCAAAGATAAATAGATATTGAACTTCTGAAGAGAGAGGGTTCATGACTTTCTCTTTTTAATTCCCGGCATCCGTGGCCGAGTGCGTAGTGAATTGACTGCTAGCGCACGAAGTCTGGACGTACCAGGTTCGAGTCCTGTCAGGTCGGGAATTTTTCTCATTTGGAATGGGATGTATTTGTGTCTCCGAAAACTCCATTTAGACCACATATGGAGTAAATTTCCATATGATGATTTAAGAAAGGCAAATTATCATCCATTTTTCTAAATTCTACGAGACCGCCCGATGATTTTTTTTATAATTGTATTTTACATTGATTTATTACAATGTAATTCTTGTTTTGTTACGTTGCTCTTTTACAAAGCCAAAACTTGAATTTCGTCCTAAATGCATATATTGAGACTCTAATCTTGAACTTTCAAATAGGCGGTATGCTTAGTTTTGAGATACGTATATGTAGGACATGATACTAAATTTTACATTTGATATCAACTTCCAAGCTTGTCCTTCGCTGGCAGGGTGATGTGTAAGAAAATATTGGGAATTAACATTCCAGAGGCAGAGGAGAGCCTTTTGATGAGAAGAGAAAATTTTGAAAAAAGGAAACGGATATATATCTAAAGTCAATTGAGATAAGTTCCTAGGTGATTAATAAGAGAGTCATTCTTAGAGTTAAAAAAATATCTCTCCATTCTGAGTGAAAAAAGAGAATATAATCAGAACGGCTTAGCGGTCCCTAAAGGGACCTCAGCTATTCGCGAATACATTTGGTGGTCCATAATGAGATTACTTCCAAGTAATTACTTCCCTAAAGGGACCGCTCGGACAATAAAGTTTGATAATATTCTACTAAGATTTGTTACAAATGTTGTTTTTGAGAAAGAAAGTGTATACTATCAACATTTCTTGCAACTAATTTTAACTCTGTTATATTTTCCAAGGTATATTATATTTTCTTTAAATATAGCAGACCAAGTGTCTTTTATCCTTTATTTAGTTCTACTTGCATTTATGCTCCATAATTAATGGTTCTCAAATGAATTTATATGATATTCATTTTATCCTCATTTGACTTGAATTTTTTATATATTTTAGTTTTTTTGGAATTCTTATTCCTAATATGCCTATTTTTGCAAGATAAATATATACTTATAACATATTCCTTCACTTATGAGCCATTCTTTGAGCTGAAGTCTTTCAGAATGCACCATAACATGATTATATCCACCAATCCTATTTTTCAGAGAATATTTATCATAATTTTAGATGACACTTGAAGGAGTAAGATGGTAAGACTTGTAGATAGATTTTTTGCATTGAATCGTTTTTGAGTAGCTTGGTGCTATATGCTTAAAATGCTGTGTATAATTTTTAAAAACTTATTTATGTTGCTCTTCATATGCATTTTTGCATAAACTCAGTTAAACTTTCTCATCCTTACATCTAATGGTCTATGTTCTGTTTCTAGAGATGCATGCAGACTGCCTTTCGTCTTATGTACTTTGGCAATCAGAAGGAAAGAAGATTTTGAGGAAGAAGGAGGAGATATCCACTGCCATCCCTCGAGAAAGTTATGGTCAGCTGATTGTCGGCCTCGCTCACACTGCTGCCTCATCCTCTGAATACTGGGCAGATAGAAGGCATGCTATATCCTGGCAATGCTGGGAACATGATAGGAGAACAACTGAAATAAATGGTTTGAATGGCTTCTTTTGTCTCAGCTCTGAATGATCTGATTAATAGAAGGATATCCCTCTAAGCTGGTTATCCTGACGAAGTAAATTTTAAAGTCTTGGGAAAATAGTGCTTTCGATACGAACACCAATAAACGGAACTATAAAGTGAACAATGTGCAAGCAACCAAAAAGTACAGATATTAGTAATTAAATTAGAAAGATTTCAAAAAAGCTCCATTTTCTAGAAATCCAACTCACTTCATATACTATCATTTTTCTAGGTATACTATTCAGACTTTGTATTAAGTTGAGAATTTATTTCACAAATTGTAAATATGTCAATTGTACTGAATATTGGATTCACATGTTTCTGTAAAAAATGAAAGCAACTTAATTGCAATAAATTATTGTCTTTTATTCTGCCTTAATCATTTATTACCCTATTCATACTTATGATCACTTGGGAGCCAATAACAATGAAAATTTTCAAGGGAAAAATCATTTAGCTTGACTGAATAACAATATATTCCATTTCTGCTGTATGCTTATAAATTGTAAATTTTGTACTTTTTCAGTACTACATAAACTTGCCTGTATAATTTTAGGTCTAATAGTAGAGTGGAATGATAAAATTTGTAAATTCTGCATATAATTGTGTATGGAAGTTACCAAGTATATCATTCTGCAATAGATATCTAAGAAGTAACACCTTCCAATACTGATTTCAAAATAGTAGAGGTCTGTTTTTGTTGTTTTTACCTTTTGATTTTTTTTATAAAGAAACATTTGCTCGTATGCATTGATAGAGATTTTCCAGTGACTGTGTTTAATTCTTAAATACAATTTATTCTGCATAATCAATTTCGTAATTTTTGCCTTCCAAGGTTTTTCTTTCCTTTCAATGATTTTTCATCTTATATAGCAATAAGTTATTAAGCATTCAATATCTTCTGAAAATACCACATAAAATATTCAGATGACTTGTTTGGGGATGAATCAATATCATCAGACACACTATGAATAGGAAGTACAGTTTTATTTAGGAGGAAAGGGAAGGGCTGTTGCGTAAGGGTGTGGTTATAAGAAAACTGAATCTGTTCCTCCTGATGCAGACTTTATTTCCTCTGGCTATACTATTGATGTATATATACAATACTTTTGATTGACTGGCCCTCATACCATATAGATAATTGTAGCTCTGAAGTATGTACATCCGGCTGAGAGTGTCAAGCATTCTCAGGCTCCTCTTAAGGCCAATGGCTTTCTTCAGGATACTGGGGACATGGAAAGCAACTTTATGACGATTGGGAAGAAGGTTTGCCAATTTGTAGGAAATTCTATCTATTTATTAATATATAGAATGTAAATCTCATTGTTCCAGCAACTATAGTTGGCAACAGGAAATCCCCTCACCTATGAAGACGAGGCAACAGCAAAGGCAAATGAATGAGCAAATATCCCCTGCTGAACCTCCACTAATGGTCTAGTTCAACCTCTGTGGTACATGCTGTGGTGGAGCGGCTATGTGTTGTGTGCCAACACTTTATAGGGCATTACTTCCCTGTTAACACACTTGTGTCTGTGCCTCATTCTTTGCAAAGCTAGACCGCTGCCCGATGTGTTGTGGTCCCATTCTCTCCCGCTTCTGCATCCGTGGTTAGGAATACATACCAGGAACAAATGGTAGTGAATATAGTCTGTGATAAAATTAGGTATTGTGAAGTGATATTTACTATAAGTTGTTCACTGTTTGAAATTTTATTTGGATTGAATTATCTGATGGTGCAACAAATTAAAAAATAATGAAAATAATTGCATTTATTTATTTTTATTATGAAAGTTAGAATTATTATTAAGATAAAAGATGTGTAGATAAAAATTGTGATATTTTAACTTTCATTAGAATGTGAAACCTTAATCATCAACTATATTTAAATTACAGTCATTGAAAATAGTTTATTTTATACAAAGAAAGAATTATATTGCAATCTCATAAAAGATTTTGGATTGAGATTTTATAGCTGATATGAACTTCTTATATACTTATATTATATATGAAATTATATATCTGCGTGTATGTTGTAAATAAATTCAGATTTTAATTCCATGAATTTATGAAAAGTTTATGAAGAACATGTAGAAAATATTATGTTATTAAGAAATTAAATTAAAAGTTAAGGAATCATTAACTTGAAAAGTAATGTTTGAAAACGAATTTATTTGAATTTTTTAAAAGTAGATGTAAATATTTACACAAAATCTATGTTTTTTATTACTAACGGATGAATAAAAATGAAACCATTGCTTTCATGAATTTAAATGTATATCGATCATTATGGATTCAAATTCAAGTTTCAATTCAAAGTTATCAACCAGTTATCTGGAAATTTAAACGTTCAAAAATTCATACTGGGTATTTAATTTTTAGCAAAGGTTATTTTTTGAGTTTTTGTTTGTAAAATGTATTATCAATATATGTAAGTCCTCTTTACACTTCATTGAAGATAGAAGTTGAAAAGAGGATATTATACAAAAATCTATATTCATTAGAGCTGAAACATGTAATATATTGTAAACTCAGAAATCCTAAAAAACATTCACTATCACTATCCCAGCCAAGCACAAACAAGTGGTGAAGGAGAATCAACACTTGCACTATTTAACTTCATACTAATTTAGGAAAATATTCTTTCTGTAATTGGAGTATTGAGCAATGGAACGCATTGCCTGCGAATATCTTTGAGCCATGCTCCCCTCATGTGCAAACTTTCAAGGCAAAGCTAAAAAACATAGTGACTGAATATATGTATAAAGTGCGGCAAGTGTGATGGCTGGAAATTCACATGCATACGTATCTGAATTAGTTTTAATTTGTTACATGTATTGTTTGTTGTATTCATTGTGTGATTGCTCCTGTGAATTATTTGTTGTATCTTGTTGCCACCAGACAGTTGTCCAATTACAACATGTAAAATAATAATAATAAAATAAGAGATAATTAATTTCTATTGGAGGGTATGTTGGCCTGGACTTCCCCCTTTGCAACTTGTCTTATTCCTTTCAACTCCAAGCACTACTCTAAAGTTCTTAAGGTACGAAAGCTAAATTATCAGTGCATTTTGTGTTACAGAGGCTGGAGACAAGTTCCCAGTGAGGGAACTTTTCATTTCAATTTGTGTATCTGGGATGGAAGGAAAATTATAGTTATGACCAATGACTTGAAAAAATAAAAGTGAGTTTGTAAACTTTTAAATATTGTTTTATTTCAAGTTTATTTCCTTATCACAATTCTTGAAGATTATCTGTATTTTGAATTAATTTTACATACTATCATTTATTATTAACAACTGTATTTGGAATTCCTTTTCCTTTATTAGATCTCTATGGCTAACCTTATAACCTTTACTGTACAAGGTATAAGAGAATTAGCTACTCCTTTTTCATTTCCTCTTATATTGGATACCTTGAGTAAGGACAGGAGGAGAGTTAACCACAGCTGCATAGATGCCTGCTTGCTTCCCCTTTATATCAACCTTAGAGTGACAAAAGGAGACAAATTACACCCTCATCAAAGTTTACTAAAACACACTGTTTCTAACTGAAATGGCTGATCCATGTAAAGTTTAATGGTGGAAAAATAAAATCCAGTGCCATCTGCTTTCTTCCCTCTCAGCTCGAGAGAAAGTATACAGGTGTCCTTATCAAGATATCATATAAAAGAGGAATTGAAATAAGAGCTAACTTACTCCCATGCATTATATACTACAAAGGCTGGAACACTTAACAACCATGTAAGCATGATTGGAGAGTCAATGAAGGATAAAAATTATTCTATTACTTACAAAATTGACATCCCTATATTCTGGTTTTGAGAACTACCTCTAAGGATAGTCTATATTACTAAACCCACTGTTGACTCATATACCTATTAAGGGAGGGATTCTATTATCTATTATTCTATTATCTCTGTGTGAAAGAAAACAGATGCCAAGTGAATATAAATATAGTTGACACTAGCATAGCTTCATGATTAACTAAATTAATCATAGCATTTTAAAAAATCAAAGGGACAAGGTTTTCAGCTAGCTCGTTCTTTATGATTGAGAATTTTAATTTAAGGATTTGAATATGAGAGATAATCACAGTATAATTGCTGAACTTGAGGAGAGTTCATTGGTAAACCCTAAGACTATATAGGTAACAATTTGAGAAAAGAAACAGTGCTATAGTTAAAATAATTTGTGCAATCATGTTATGCTAACAAACATTAGCAATAAATGAAACAGAGACAGTGAAATTTCCACTTCCTCGAATTATTTTAAATAAAAGCCTAATGATTCTATAAATCTTGATTATTTAATTGATAGCTAGATTACGGAAAATTTCTTAAAATTAAATCTTTCAAAATTGTAATACCCTCCATACCATAGGGTATCCCAAGTTATCAAAACAACTTAATCGTGTTAGCTTCGCAAAACTCACTTTGAACAATACTGGGATCACCTTCTGTAATTCTGTAAATAAACTCGTTCTTTGCTTTGATAATGATCTGACATGGTCGGAACATGTCGTGAAAACATCCAAAAATGTTTATTCCACCATTCATTCCTTGAGATACTTTGTAAGTTCCTTGTGTGTGTACCGAGACCTATCAAGAGCTGCATAACAAGCTGCAACGTGTACAGAATGCGATTGTTCGATTTATATTTGATTTGATAAAATACTACCATATTTCCGGTACATTTAAGAAACTAGATTATTTTTTACAGTATTTAAACTGCTTACTTTTACGTAATAGTGTGACGTATTTACGCGGCAATACGTATATTCAATAGGTTCTAATTGGAAGTCATACAGATGTCTCTCCACGTCAGTCAGTACATAAATGAACATTATTTTAATTAATTAGTCAAGAAAGAGCAATTTTAACATTTATAATGAGCCAAGTTTGGGTACAAGTACAAACCTAGCCATAAATTACAGTAAAATACATTCTTTTAAAGCGTCAACGTCTCTGAACTATGATTGATATCTTGGCCAGTACAGAGATACGATATGGCACAGTGACCTTCCTAGTATTAACGCTTTGTTCCTTAACAGTGTCTATAACAAAACGTGCCTGTGGATTTCATTACGCATTATTGTTCTAAGGGGAACAACTGTCGGGAATTGCTCGGCATACTCTATTCCAGATGTTCGATATTGAATGGTGTTTACATGAGCCGCACCGACCTGGAGTCCTTGGCGAAACAGCGTGGTCTACCCTATTAAGAGGGATAGCGAGAACACTGCGGTACCCTAGGATTCCACGCACCGGTGTTATGCTTGATGAGCATTACCATGCATCTAGCATGGATATTGGACGCATGTCTGGACGTTTTTTGTGATGGTTGTTCCCCGTGAATATCAGATTTCAAGTACACGCAGTGAAAAAGCTACATTATAAAGTACGTCGCTGATCGAACTTCATACGAAATACAAATGTAATAGTATCAAATCAACGTTGAGTCGTTCCGTCTGGCGAGTGATTCAACGTTACGGGTTAGCGATAATGTCGGGAGAAAGGGCAAGAAGGACAAAGTCGAGCGGCTGACCGATTCTGTTGTTTGGAGTCGCGTCAGCCGCAATGATAATACAACCCCTTCTCCCGACTAGTTACACCCCCAAATCTGTATATAAGGAGATGACCAAGAAGAGCAAAACAATTCCAAAACACGGCCTGCGGCAGCCACTAAGGCGGGACGCGGCATCACCGAACAAGACACACGGCCTGCGGCAGCCTTAGGGCGGGACGCGGCATCACATTACAAAACACGGCCTGCGGCAGCCTTACGGCGGGACGCGGCACCACACCAATACACACGGCCTGCGGCAGCCACTAAGGCGGGACGCGGCACTAGAGCATCCGGCTCAAGGCGCGGCAATTGAGAAGTGAACGATAGAGGGATCCCGGCCAGGTAGAGATTGATGTATATTAATGATTGTAAATAAATAAGATCACACGGGAACTTAAAGCGAGTTATTCCAACCCGTACAATGTCCTTGCGACATTAAATGGTGTCAGGTGTTTTCAAGTGGTTCGAACTCCATCTTTAATTCGCTCCTGTTCATGTTTTCTTTCGGTTCCCTTTACCATTGTGTGATCTGGTATTTTTTAATACAGCGGAGTCTGACAAACGTTTGCATTAATTATTTATGCTAACATTCGTTCTCTGACAGGTTGACTAATTAATTGTAAAATCATCCGATTCCCGATTCATTAAAAGAGTCAAATCAAGTAATTTGTTGTACGCTGAAAATTTATACTGTTCTTTTGACGTTCTGAAAATTAAATTATTGTTGTGTCGTATCCTCGTGAACTTATTTTGTTGAGTATCCAACTTAATCTTTCCGTCACAAAACCATTGCTGTGTTGCCATATTTTTTTGTTTACTCCCTTATCTACCCTTCTCCGTCATGGCCTTCCACCCCTTTGAGTCTTCATCCGCCTCATGTTTGAACCCCTTCTGGCGATCCGATAACGCGGGCTCGCCTTTCGATATTGTTTCGACTACACGTCAGTATATCTCTCGCACGAGCCCCAACCCCTCTCTCTCTCTTCATAACAGTGCTCCCACAAATCCACATCTACATTTCGACAATTTTTTTCCTTCAGTTAATGTCATTTCTAATGACTCTATGCCTGGAAATCCCACTCCTAGTGCCCCATCTATGGACTCCATCCCCCCTCCTGCATCTGCATCGATAGGGAATCAGGTGTATTTTATACCATGTTTTAGTGGTGATGACGACGTCTCCGTGGAAAAATTTCTGGAGCATGTACGAATAACCAGCCACTTAAATGCATGGTCAGAACAGCAAACACTTTGCGTCATCAGGTTAAGACTTGCCGGATCGGCGGAGGAATACGTGCAGGCAAACCCTCACATCTTAGCCTCCTACGACCAATTTTCCGAAAACCTCAAACGTAGATTCGCGTATAAAAAATCGCCAATCGTTATTGAACGACTGTTCAACACTTGTGTACAAGGGAACTTGGAGTCAGTTGCTGTGTACGCAACGAGGCTTCGCAAAATTGCGCGGGAATTGAGAGAGGCATCATGTGAACCGCAGGCGGAGTCAACCAAACGTATGATCGAACAGCGAATGTTGTCTCAATTTTTACTGGGATTACGGGAGGAAATAGGGAGATTCGTTCTCGTGCGCAACCCATCCACCATGTTAGAGGCGGAGAATTCTGCGCTTCTCGAAGAGGCGAACGTACGAAATTACGCGCAGAAGCAAATGGAAATTCGCTCGTTGCAACAGTTTTACACCACTTGCGCTCGGCAAGAGTATTCAGACATCCAGCAAAATCCTTTCCCACGCCCTAATTATGGCGCTACACCGGCTCAAGAACAAGTCAATGCAATACAGGCACCCATCCCACTTACTCAGGTACAAATAAATTCTCCGGTGAATCGCGGGCAACCGCTCTCCCGAAATCAACCCTTCGCGGCACAGCGCGGGGCTCAAGCAAACACCGCGCCGATTCCGCAAGCATCGGTCCTATCAAGAACCGCGAATGCTAGGGCAGGTGCTCGCAAATGTTATCGATGTGGACAAGCAGGCCACTTCGCACGTTCTTGTCGCTCAAACTCCCGAAGTTGCCTAAATTGTGGAAAGGATGAACATTCCTTAAGCACCTGTCCTCTCTTAGTATGTGGCCTGTGCAATCAGCGCGGCCATCGTCCCATTCACTGTCCGAGCCATGTAAATAACCACTCAAACGCGGGAAACTAAATAACCCCGGCCGCTCGGTCGGGGAAGAATTGATTTTGTCCGTCACACCGGAAGCCGGAGTTGTTGTGCTTGTGAGTGTTTTGGGGCGTCACTTGCGGTTTTTAGTCGATACCGGCGCAGCAATCACTGTGTTGCACAAGAAAAATTTTCCGATTAGAGAGTTGGATTTACGCCCTTATTCCGCGTCTGTCCGGAGCGCATCGGGCCATCAGCTTCCGATTATGGGACAAAGCTTTATTCCTTTGATACTAAGTGACAATCCGTACCCACATGATGCTTTAATAATCGATCTGGGTAACACGATCTACGATGGAATCTTAGGGCTCGATTTCATGAAAACGTACCACTGTCATATTGACCTGCGACGGTCCATCCTAACTCTGAACGGCGAAAATGAGGTTTTGCTCCGGCCATGTGTGGAGCATGAAGTGAACCTCATATCTCTAGACGACACCGATGAGATTATTAGGCCCTGTAACATAGAATACGCACCGTCTTTGTTAGATTGTAACGATTCTAGCATCACGGTAGAAGAATTCAAGTTTGGAATAAATTTGATATCACAGAACGACGACGAGGAGATGGACTTGCTATGTAATGTAGAGGACGCACCGTCGTTGTCAAAATGCGCTAGTTTTAAAATCACAGTAGAGAATTCTAGCGCGCCAGGCCTGAACAATGGAGGCAGCAACCATTCTAAGTCATGTTCAATGGAATCATACAGTGATTCGTCCAGACAAAGGAATGCGGAAGAAGCAAGGGATAACGAAGCAGATGAGAGGAATCAGTTATGCGAAGATAAGGGAACCGCGATAGGTAAGCAGGATCGGGAAATGGGCAGTGAGACAGGTGATGCTTTACGCCGGACCTTCAACACAAATAGCACTAAGGAACAAGAAAGTGGGGATGTTGAAGTCTTGGAGCGGACCACAGTCTCAGAATTGACGATCGAGAAATCGATAGGGGAGTGCGGCCTAAGAATAATAGCAAATGTAAAGATTCCTCCGAAATCTGTGATGTTAATTTCCGCAGAAAGTGAAATGCGAGCGGACACTGAAATCACCCTTGGGAGTGACGGGCAGGATTTGGTGGTATTGCCGACAATAGTAAAGGTGGCGGAAGATGGGACCGCTCCCATCCTTCTGTGTAACTTCGGGAACGAAACAAAGATACTGAGGAAAGGGATTCGCATCGAGGCGGACATGTTTCGACAAGAAGGCTCGTTACCGGAAATAAACGAAATTCAGGAGGGCGAGGTGGAACTATGGCCCGAGGATGAGCCGAGCAAAGATTTACTTACCCTTTTTAAGTATGACGATGTACCAAAAGCAGCATTAGTCCCGCTAAAAACACTAATAACAGAATTCTCGGATGTATTTGTCTACGGAGGCAAGGAGTTGGGTTGTACCAATATAGTTAAACACTCTATTGACGTAGGTGTCTCGGAACCAATAAAAAAAAGGCCATACCGCGTACCTCATGCCCTCAGACCAATTTTAGACGAGGCAATTCGGGACATGCTGTCTCAAGGTATTATTTCGCCCTCTTCCAGCCCGTGGGCTGCCCCAATAATCCTTGTACGGAAGAAATCTGTCGATGGCGGCCCACCACAATACCGCCCCTGCATTGATTATCGCGCTTTGAATAGCATTACCAAAAAGGAAGTATTTCCGCTGCCCAATTTGGAAGAAACGTTCGATCAGTTGGGAGGGTCCCGTTTCTTTTCGACGATGGATTTGTGCAGCGGTTACTGGCAGGTGGAGATGGAGGATAACAGCAAGGAAATCACCGCTTTCGTCACACCCAATGGGTTATTCCAATGCAATCGCATGAGCTTCGGACTAGCCAACGCGCCGTCAACGTTTATGCGCCTAATGAGCAAGGTGTTAGAAGGTTTAATTAATCATGGTTGTGTATGCTATCTCGACGATATCTTGCGGTACGATCCGTCTTGGGAAGAACATATACAAGGTCTCAGGGAAGTTTTTTGTAGACTCCGAGCAGCCAAGCTAAAATTAAAACCTCAGAAATGTAACTTCTTTCGGAAAAGGGTGAATTTCTTGGGTCACGTGTTGTCCGAAGAAGGTTTTCGGCCAGATGAAAGTAAAATCGAAGCCATCAAATTATTCCCGGTCCCGAAAACGGTGCGTCAGATTCAATCTTTTCTCGGATTAGTGGGATACTACCGAAAATTTATTCCCAAGTTTGCTAACTTCGCACAGCCTCTCACTATGCTGATCCGGAAGGATGCAGAATTTAATTGGTCCGAGGAACAGCAACGGGCGTTTGAATATCTTCGCGAGCGCCTCGCCAATCAGCCCTTATTGAAATTCCCTGACTTTTCGCGAGCATTCACGCTTACGACGGATGCGTCGTCATGCGCCTTAGGGGGAATTTTATCACAAGAATTCGACGACGGGGAACACCCAGTGGCTTGTGCAAGCCGGCAAGTCCACCGAGCAGAAAAATCTTACTCGGCCACGGAATTAGAATGCCTAGCGGTAGTGTCTATGGTTAGGAAATTTCGCGTCTATTTACTGGGCCGAGAGTTCACCCTTTGTACGGATCACAAGCCGCTCCGCTGGCTTTTGACTGTTACTGAACCAAAACCGCGCTTAGCCAGATGGGTGATGGAATTAAGCGAATATACGTTCCACATTAAGTATCGTCCGGGGAAGGAAATCACTCACTCAGATGCTCTATCCCGTAATCCTGCCGCACTCAACTTGCTAGAGACAGCACTTCCGGAATTCGAACCAGTGTGGGATAAGGAGAGGATTGCACAGGAGCAGGCACGGTGCCCCACGCTTCGTAAATGTAGGGAACTCGCGGAACAGCATGATCCCACCCTTTTTTATGATGAGTGCCAAGTACTATACAAGGTGCAACCGAAACCATCGGGTCTCTACTTTGCTGTCTGTGCTCCTGAGGCAATGAGAGCCTACATTTTTGAACAATGCCACGATTCACCTATGGGAGGACATCTCGGAATTGATAAGACTTTAGAACTAGTCCAACGAAGGTTTTTTTGGGATGGGTGCTACTCAGACACGCGAGATTACGTACAAAACTGCAGGGAATGTAGGAAGCGTAAGGCCAGAAAATTAACCATACCCATACAATCTGTCACAGAGAGTACATACCCGTTAGAAAAGTTAGCAATTGACATTGTGGGTCCACTACCAATATCGACTCGGGGAAATCGATATATACTGACATGTCAGGATCATTTTACTCGATACCCAGAGGCCGTGGCAATCCCAGACCAAACCACCACCACGATAGCGCGTGCCTTTGCGGAACACGTAATATGTAGACATGGGGTCCCTAAATATTTACTGAGCGACCGCGGTGCTAACTTCACATCCAATTTGATTAAGGAAATATGTCAACTCCTTAAGATTAAGTCTATCTTCACCTCGCCATATAATCCGGCTGCCAATGGAAGGTTGGAGCGGGCGCATCAATCATTTTCAAATTATTTATCCCATTATGTCGCCCAAGATCACTCTGACTGGGACGAACATCTTCCCTTCGCTCTTTTTGTGTACAGAAATGGTCGACATAGAATAACTGAGTTTAGCCCTGCATACCTTATGCACGGGAGGGAATTGGTCATGCCATGGGACAGGGTACTATCTCCAACCACCTTCTCCTATGAAGAGAACCCTTCCTATGATAAAGAATTACGAATTCGCCTACAGACGGCATACGCACAGGCACAGGAGTTTAATAGGATTAATCTGGAAAGAGATCGAAAGAGGTGCAACGAAGGAGCAAGTCTACCAGCAATTGAAGAGGGCCAACTGGTATTGTTACGCAACATGAAAATCCAGACAGGACAATCCAAGAAACTTGCATCCCGCTGGATTGGCCCCTACAAGGTGCTTAAGAAAAGAAGCGAAGTTACCTTTGATGTAGAGAATTGCAGCACTGGCCGCAGAGTGATCACCCATGCACGGAACATACTTCCTTTGCCGCCGGAACCTGAGCCGAGGCTCCAATTGGAATTCCCTATCGACGGGAGAGAAGAAAGGGAGACCTCATCGATCAGCCCAGAGGGATGTCCTTCCCCACCCAATTTGTTAACTGACATTCCCGGATCATCAGGATTTTCTCGATCTCTGACCACCCCAATTAAACCATCGCACCCATACAACTTGCGCCCCTTACCCGGGCGACGTGCTCAGCAATAACTACTACCATTAGCAGACCTCTAGCCGATAGCCTTCGCGAAATGACTCAGTGGCCTACAACCTTTGTTTTCTATGATTTTTCAGCTCGAACTACTGACGACCGCGACTCCACAAACCCACTACACTACACTAGTAGATCTAACCTGTGGCAGAATGCCGCCCCCGCAAGACCTGCGTAGCGCCGGTAGAGTGATTACTTCTGGACGGAGCTTGTCAAAGCTCAGATCTTCTCCCACCAGACATACGCTGCATAATGTAGACAGAAGCGACTATGAGCCAGAATACACCGAAGCATCATTGGCAGAGTCAATGGGGGCATGGGGCGCCTACCTGGGCATCATCCCGGACATCGAAGATGAACTTGGCAGACCCTGGCCGGAACCACTGAGACATAGCAACGCTTTTCCATATCAAAACTTGAAGCCAGCACCCTTCCAGAGAAATGCAAATACCAACCACCCTGTGATAGCATCTAGTCAAGGAGCACCTCCGTGCAGCACCGGGTCATCACTTCCTGAGCTTCGCATCAGTGTGCAGGTTGCGCCAAGTCCGTTAAAAGTAGACAATTCCCCATCAGGCACTCTATACCCAAGTGACCAACAACCAGATAGCGCATGGAAACCGGAATGCTCTACCTCCACTCATGAACAGAAAAATTCCATTGCTCGCCCCACCTTGCTCGACTGCCCCCGGCCCACAAAAACCTTAAGTCTAGCGCGGAGAATAAGGAACCACAGAAGGCGTAAGGCAGACAGACAAAAGAAAAGAGCTCTCAAACGAGCAGAAGGTCACCCTCCCCCGTGAAGGCCATTGCGGAAGACTATACCCTGCACAGGTCTAATTACTAAAAGAAGTCCTTCCTTCCAGAGGGAGACATGGGAGCAGTACCCTGGGTAGCGTTCGCCATCATCCTCCTACCTGTTACCACTGGACTTCTATTCGTCCCGCAGAGCAAAATTGTCTTCACAACAGGGGAATGGGTCATTCACGTCGATCTTCAAATAGATAGATTTAGAGAGACGCTGCGAGAAATGCAGGAACAAACAAGAAACTTCCAGCACCTGTGTGATACGATACAGAATCGGACGGATGATTCCTTTCTCGTGCGCCTAGCGGACGAATATGCTGCAACCTGCCGAGGTGAATCTGTAATTCTACAAGAGACTTTCGACACCCTGTTTTTCAATTTCCCGAAACGCTATAATAGGGGCTTGATCAACATGCTAGGGTATGGTCTGCATTACCTCGCTGGAACAGCGACTGACGACCAGGTGAATGAGATCCGGAAGGAAATGGCAGCGCTGGAGGACAGGACAGAGGAGCTAACAGCCGCCAGAGTTACCTTCCTGGCCAACGTTTCCGACACCCTGAAGCGACACGACAACATGCTGGAGAAGACCATGGGAGCGCTGCAAACACTACATCTGATAACAGAAAATCTCGCCCATGCTACCTCGGAGGACCAAATTAAACGCATCGTATTTACAACGCTCCACATTAGTTTCATCACTGTGTCGAACCATTTAGCTGAGCTGCAAAGGGCGTTACAACACCTCCGCGATACAGTAATGCTGGCCGAGCTCGGTAGATTGACACCAGAAATCATCCCACCAGCTGTTTTAGGGGCTGCCCTCCAAACAGCCAGGAGTAAACTGCAGTCAGGTATACAATTCGCCCTTTTAAACGAGAAGTCGGTGCTCCCCCTCTACAGCATTGCTCGTGTTAAGGTACTAAGGCAGGCCGAAACCCTTTTATTACTGGCAGTTTTTCCCTTGCACCGAAGCGACAGTGAGTTCAACCTTTACAAAACGTATCTATTCCCAAGGCTAGTGCCCCAGCTCCCGCATGCTGTATTATTGAAACCTGAAACTTTGTACCTGGCTGTCTCCCAGCGACAAACAGAATTCGTCCAACTTCCGGTCGACTTCATGGGAAACTGTGTTCGAGGTGACATTATGGTGTGCCCGCCATCTTTCCCCATCACCAACAACCTGTCGCGCTCATGCTGTATCGCAGCGTTTTTAAACCACACCAGTGCGATAAGAGAATACTGCCAATTGCATGTTGTTAGCCTGCCATACACCATCTATGCAGAAGGTGAAACGCCGGGGAAATGGCTATTCAGTGTCAGCGAGGAAACAAAACTGTCAATAACGTGCCGGCAGAATGACACCCAAGTTTTCCTGAAGGGGCAAGGCAGCTTCATCCTTCCACCAGGATGCTCGGCGAGCGACGGCGTCTCCCGCCTGGAGAGGACATCGAGGAGCCAAGAAAGCAGCGTGACACTTGATCTCAATCTGGAACAACTGCCGATGGGAGGCTTCAGATCTAACCTGTCCACTTCAGTAGTTGCAGATGGGGTCGCTGGCCTGAAAGGTCTCGAGGAACGCCTGGCAGCCCTGGAGAAACTGGACACTAAGGAGGTTCCGGAGGTATCCCTAGCCGAGGTAACCAGACAAGTGAAGGTGTTGCGGCCCATAGAAAGTAAAATCGGGATGATAAAGCATATTGGCGTACCCACGGCCGTCTTCCTGGCAGCGGCCCTAATCAGCGTGTGTTGCTGCATGTACCACCAAACGAGGAACCAGAATCTGAGGAAAAAGCCTGTGGGACACCCTTCGGAGGACAGCCACCCGATACAACTTTACAACGTGGCCCAGACCGTATTCAGTGGTGAGAACTCCAGAGTGCATATCCCCCTGTTCCCCGTCCTGGAAGAAACAGTGTGACTGTGTGTAGTGTAGTAAGTGCGTGACGGAGTTTAGAGTAATGTGGAAGTAAACAGGTGCTGACGGGACAAGGACCATTTCTTTTTCTTTAGTGACTTGTGTTTTTTTTTGGGAATATTTTTTATTTTTCTTTTAGATCCGGCTATATCGATTTTTACATGTATCTTGTGAAGTGGGATCCCCGACAATCGTTCACGTCCGCAACCCCAGGGTTTTAACTGCCGCCGGGGTGATGTCGGGAGAAAGGGCAACAAGGACAAAGTCGAGCGGCTGACCGATTCTGTTGTTTGGAGTCGCGTCAGCCGCAATGATAATACAACCCCTTCTCCCGACTAGTTACACCCCCAAATCTGTATATAAGGAGATGACCAAGAAGAGCAAAACAATTCCAAAACACGGCCTGCGGCAGCCACTAAGGCGGGACGCGGCATCACCGAACAAGACACACGGCCTGCGGCAGCCTTAGGGCGGGACGCGGCATCACATTACAAAACACGGCCTGCGGCAGCCTTACGGCGGGACGCGGCACCACACCAATACACACGGCCTGCGGCAGCCACTAAGGCGGGACGCGGCACTAGAGCATCCGGCTCAAGGCGCGGCAATTGAGAAGTGAACGATAGAGGGATCCCGGCCAGGTAGAGATTGATGTATATTAATGATTGTAAATAAATAAGATCACACGGGAACTTAAAGCGAGTTATTCCAACCCGTACAATGTCCTTGCGACAATAACACAGGCTCCAGCTGGATTCTAGGCACCGGTGTAATGCTCTCACGAATGATTATCTAATTAACAAGGTCGTGGAAGATCGAACTCAATTCACACACGCACGGAATGTTTTGAAATCTAGGTTGAGCAGTGAGTTTTATAAGACTTTGGGAAATCTTTATTTACTCGTTTGCAATTTGCGAGATTAATTTTACGCTCATTACGTACGGACGGAAATAAATTCCAGCATTTTTCTATCTAATTCTTTAAATTGAAATAATTTACGATTAAACGAAGCCATCTTTAAAACTCTTCTGGTATCCATTTAAAATTTTGAATTTTCCCTCTAAATTTTGACTTTGTTAAAGTTAGGTAAAAGTGATCGCGAGATGTCTCTCGGCATTCATTTGCGAAACATTCACGTTTATTACATTTTATTTCGATTTCAGGGAAACATTCCGAAAAATATCTCCTCCATAGGATAAATTTAGTAGAGATTATTAATTCTCACTTTTCATAATTTCAAATATTAGTTTTGTATTCATAATATCTAAAAATGCAAGTCTTAGCGTTCTCGCGCAGACAGCCCTTTGCTTAGCCTCCCTTGATATCTCGAATTTACGGAGAATATCGCTGGGGTATATAATGATTCGGACGAGGCCCAAATTTTTGGGGGGTCATGGGGGAAATGCTAGACCAATTCAGGTCGGTCTACATTTCCCTTAAATGACCTCCCGTTCCAGAAAATGGAACAAAACGAATTTCGAAAATAATTTAAGACACCCGGGGAATCTCTATTTCATAATAATTTGAAAAATGCAAGATCGCGAAGAATGAAAAAGTAGAAGGAGAATGAAAAAGTAGAAGGAATTTTTTTTTTTAAGAAAACGCGTTCTATTAATGTAAACGCCCCACCCTCAGCCCCCTCTACGAGCCTCCGAAGTCTCAAGTACTTAACCTTTATTCTCATTATAACGTGCCGCGATGACTGAAACCTTTAACTTACAGAGACACCTGTTGAACTTCTTCTCTCGACCACGGTTCTAATCCTTACCGTTGTGGCGCTTATACCCACCAATATTACGTGCACTTCATATACGATCCTCTTCGAACTTGATTTCTCAAGGGCCTGAGAATTCTTCTAAAAAACCAACCCAAACCTTTCAATAACAACGTGCGAACTGAATAAGAAAACAATACCATACACCATACTTAGAAACTCTTTAATATTTTTCATTGTTCTACATTCTCTTTTCTTCACGTTTCTGCTCAAGACGATCTGCTCCAGTCCAAAACTTGTGTGCCGCAACCCTCCATCTCATTCTGCCTTGCTCCTCTCCCTTCGTTCTTCTGACGACATCCTGAGAAAAAAAAATGGAAATATAAGATAACATAACAGGCATCCCATTCACGACTTTACATCGGCAAAAGGCGTTTTTTTTTTTTTTTTTTTTTTTTTTTTTGGACCTTTACGGTACCTAGCTCGACAATTTCACGTTCACAAACGTCCAAATTTTTCCTTTCATGTTTTGGACGTTCACAAACGTTTTTGAAACGTGAAACGAAAATTTCCTCCACGGCCGTAACTTGAACCCGGGATCTCGGCGTTAGTAGGTTAGCTTGCTAACCACTCCGCCACGGCGACCAAATACTTCATTCCATGGATTTGTTCCTTTAAGTATTATAAATAACACCGTGGAAAACAACAATAAATAAAGAAGACAACCTGAAGGTAATTCTGGCCAACACTTCGACAATCGTGTCTACCACGATTAAATTCATCTGCATCACCCTTACGCCACAACATCCTTTCCTTATCATCTCTTTGCTTTTTAACGTCGTGCTCTCATTTCGCGGCATCAAAACGAACCTCACTTCAAGAAGATGGACGCATAGAATAGGAAAATCAATCCTTAACTAATGCTGTGAAAACTACCACATTGACTCTGGGCGATTTAGAATTGAAAAATTTAGATATAAAGTTATTTCGTGGCAAACTGTTACCCAACTTCGAACACGTCAGAAGTTTGTCACTGGTGTCAAAGTTCAAGTCTACCTGGAACCTTGCTACTCTGCAGAAGTCATTCAACTAACCTTATAACGTTACTACCCTTCCTTTCGTGTTTTGGCGGACGGCAGACATTCCAAAACCCTATATGACCTCTATAGTGCGAAGCTCCACTATAGAGCTACTATTATCAGTCACTAAAAAGACTGAAATCACTTCCAACATATGTGTGAACGGAAAGTAATTTCAACTAGCCAGTAAGGGCATTTTCCCCCCAAATCATCATGACTAGACCTTAAATACTCCATGCCTAATTACCTTTTTTTGAACATTGAATCACTCAGAAACAAAACTGAAATTCCTGAAAATATCCGATTTCGGAACGAATTCATACATTATTTCTCACGGAATGTTGGCTGAAGGACCTTGAAATAGCTAGTACGTAACAATAGTAGTAACAACAAACTTGTTTCATGCTCATTATGTATCAGTCAACAGAAAAAGTGGAGTTACAATCTACTCCAATCTAAATTAGTACGGCCAATCTTGAAAACACTGCGTGCATTGAAAAGTATTTAAATTTGATATTTCTATTTTTTAATCCAATGTTACATAATATGCTGTGAACTTCCTCTAAGATCTCTGAATCCCAGTATAAATACCTTTTCTTGAATCTTTAAGTGATGCTCTCCATTCAGTCAGTCAGTAAATAATAATAAAAATATTTTTACTTTTTTAAAGTTGACTTTTTAAATCTGCTGATTTTTTTGGATTAAGAGTAATAGTAGAGTTTACGTTGCATGGAATATCATTAAAAGTTTCTCTAAGAAAAATCATGAAGCTCAGTTTCCTCATAGTATGTAATTTCAGAACTCCTAGGCATCCTTTGAAATTTAGAACCATTTTAATAGATAGCTCTGCATCTTATCTCCGAGGCATAAATCACTTGATTCTGAATCAAGATCCCGGTTTCAATAAACATTATTATTAATATTCCTATACAAGATCAAAGAGGAAAGATCCTTTTATTTAAAAATAGTTGGATGGCAGGTTTTGATGAGATATCTATGGCCATCATAAACCAGACTGATCCCTGATTGCTTCTCCTATATATAACATTTGTAATTTGCTCTTGGATGAAGGTCACTTTCCTACTCGCCTACAACTTTCTCATATTACTCCTATAAAAAAGGATCATTGCCTCTTGTAACTGTTGCCTAATATGAATTCTATGTCTAAAAAAAGATTTGAATCATTATAGCCTCCTTCACCTGTCTCAACAAAGTTTTAGAGATAAATTTTCTACAACTGCTGCCAATCATCAACTCATTCAGCAGATGATCTGTTCTTTAGATAATGATGAATCTGTCTCAGGGTCCTTCTTTGACCTCAGCAATGCTTTTAATAAAATAATTCATGAAATTATTTCAACAACAATGAAAAATTAAGCAATAAATGGTATTGCACTGAAATTGAACCTTTTAGTCTACTCATCAGTTAAGTACCAACTTAATTTCTGTGGCATCAAATACCAGACACAATGTATATTCTAATCCTCTTTCCTATATTTTGGTGTTCCCGAGGGATCTGTTCTTGGAGCCTTACTGTTCATTATATTTATCAATTACTTACGAAATGCTCTTTGCAACACCAATACTATACTACATGCTGATGAAACTTTAGCTATAAGGCATTTCAAACAATTAAACGGCCTATATTTCAATGCTGGAATATCAATCGAATCCATGGCTAAATGGTGCAGTGTCAACAATCTCCACTTAAAATACAAAACAACTATATTCCTCCAATTCTAAACAAAAATTTTATCCACCTAATGATACTACTCTGCTTAAAATAAAGAACAATAATATTATTAACTCTGGTTCTTTCAAATCTCTTGGAATATACATTAGTGATGATCTTGATTGGTCTCTCTATATCCATTAACTTACAAGCAAACTCCCTAGTAACATCTTTCTTATAAGAAAGATAGCCAAGAGAGTTTCTCCAAAATCTCTAACTGCTCTCTCTTATGTCAGCATCTGCTTCCCTTTATCCCGTGAAATTATATTCTGGTGTAATTCTTCCTCAGCAATCAAAGCTTTCTCTGCACAAAAGGGAGCTATAAAAGCTCTACTAAGAGTCTCCATCAAATCTCCAGGACATCAAATTTTTCATATCCTTATTCTTCCTTGCATTCATATCTTATATTGTGTCATATTTGCAAAAAGCAATATTCATCCTTTTTCTTTCTATTCCAAAATCAATACCCATTGTACTTGCCAAGTAATGACATCACATTCTTGACCACTCACTCACCCTATCTCTCAAAGCTCCTCAACTTCCTGCAACCATCAAGAGATGCTCATCCACTTAATCCTTCAAAACTCAAGTGAGGAGTTTGATAACCCTAAATGCCCAATGCAGTATATGAAAATCTAACTATGCACGTAACTAATCCTATATTATTCTTATGATCCTACTTAATTTTATCTATTATCAATTATTAACTCTTCTCTGTACAAGAGTGATATTTTGACTTTGTAATTCTTGAAATATAGATCATGTGATATTATTATTATTGTTCTATTTCATGATGTTACCATTCTTGTTTATTTGAAGATGCTTATACTGCTTCTTGCAGTCTTGAGTGGAATAAACTTAAACCTTATATCCATTCTTAATCCTTGGGGAGATGATCAAAGAAAATTCACATCATTTCACAGAACATATTTTTAATAACTTCTCATCAAATTTCTTTCCATTCAAAAGTTTCTAAATGTTTATTTTACAGTATTATTTTACATTGAATTTCTGCACCAATCTCTGTATTTCACTTAGCTAAGCTCATGTACTCGCACCAGGCATTAGTGTCTGTACATCAAAATTTACTTTATATACATGTATTGACATTAAAATTGTTTAGGAATGTATTGATCCTTGTCTGTCTTAGAAGTAAAAGTTACCAGTTCAGAAGAAACTTCCCATGCAAACAATGAATATCCATTTAAAGTATATCTAAATGATCCTTACTAATTGCTGAATTAGCTAGAGCAACGCTTAAATGAGTCACCAAAATGTTATGGAACCATTATGATGTTGGCAATTGTTTTCATAAATTCTTTAAACATATTAAATTTCTCATTCTAACTCAGAGCATTTGGATTATTATTCTTATGGGTTATGTTTTAAGCATTCCTTCCATGCATATTGAAGAAATAAGATTTTTTAAATTTCAGGTGCTGAAAAATGAAAAGGTTAACTAAAGTGAAAAGAGCTCTCATTTCTTAGTAGGATTTAATGGATGTTAAAATTTTGGTCGCTAGCTAACTGGGGCTATTTGAATATTCTTGGTTCCCTTCTCAGTTTTTTAAGACTTCTTCACAATTTTAATCCTACTGAACAGATAAAATGAATTTAAAAATAATAATGTTTAGTATAAATAATTAATAATATTACATGCAAATAAATTGTTGGAATTATATTCTCATTCCTTCCTTTGATATTTTTATCATTACATAGGAATTTTAAGACTTCATTATTAGATAATATAATGTACTGAATATAATCATAATGAAAATTATACAGTATAATTATGAAAATTCAAAATTAAAGATTGATATATACATTGAATAGATATTGAAACAATAATTTAAAGATAAAAGACTCTGAATGAAACTTAAGCTTTATTCTTCAAAATTAAATAATCGATTAGGAAAATTTGTTACTATTTTATTGTCAAAATAGGAAAGGAATGTCTTATACAATAATCAAATTTAACTTACAAGTAATGATTGCATAATTTTCAAAACACCCTTTTATAATATGCAGCACCTCTTCAAAGTATAATGGTTAGTAGAGAGGAATTAAAAATGAAAGAACAAAATTATGGTCCAAAACTTTAATTAACTAAGGAATATAATTATTAGAAATTTGATTGAAGTTATTGTTAAAATTTCTTCTTACTTCTCTTTTTACTGACTACTACCAAACTTTTTCAAAATTTCATTAATTTTTTAGGATTTATTTCATCTAGGATTACTTATAAATAGATTATAAATGCAAAATTGTAACAATATTAAGATTTAGCATGTTAGTCTTTGTTTCTTAGTTCTTAAGTCCTCAATATTTAATATTTAAATGAAGAAAATACAGAAATCCCATGAACTGAAAATGCAATCTATTAAGGTAAAATATTTTTGGGGAAAAATAAATCTATATACACATTTATATATTTAATAATTCAAATAAAGTTTTTTATTCAATAGTTTCAAATTGCAGTTTTTTATATGAAATATTTTCATTAGTTAAAAGTTTTACTGAATGACATGAATTTATGATATGATGTGAGCATAAATCTAAGATTGTGCTGAAAATTAAGCCGTATAGTATGTTTGCATACAATGTACATGTCTATATATCTGTTGTTATATAAAAAGGAAAATCCAACTTTAACTACCAACTCGTTTTCTCTCTTAGCTGGTCATGGCTAGAGAATTTCAAAGTTTCCGGTTTCATTTTTTACAAAAATTACATCATCAGCCTGAAGATGTAAATTTATATTTTACATTACGAAAGTGGTCACAAATATAGCATATTTTATGTGGAAATTTACAAAGTTGTTTTTATTACTATGGCATTCCACAAAGTCCACAATACAATAATACGAGTAAAGTATTTAAGAGTAAATAATTTCCCTACTCAGGAGCAGCTTACAAAATCAAAAGTAAATGATATGTAGGTTAAAGAAACAGGATTTTATATATTCATCTTTATGGTCCTCCTCAGCCAGTTGTAGGCTCATTTGGAGGTGCATGGTTATATAACCTTGAGCCTAATATTACAAATTATTTAAAATTTAAGGTTTGGAGTCTTTCAAAAATGAATGATGGAACTTAAAAGAAACAATCTCATATATTTCTAACAATATCAGAATTAAATCTACAAAATAATCCAAACTAAATACTTACTATTCCAAAATTTATAAATACTGCATTGATTTGACTATAGCACTGATTATAATATGATTCACAATTCAGTAAGTATACAATAAATGATGGCAAACATAGAATGTACACTAAGTATGTAAATACAAAAGGCTACAGAAAGCTTTGTATATAAAATCTCAAGAGCAGATATAAACTTGAATGCAATCATTAGAATCCCATAGTTAAAGCAAACAAATTTAAAAAACAATTTAATACTATTTTGAAATATATAAATATACACGTCCGCTATGAGCATACATAGGCACCTGTTATTTGTAACTTAAAATTTATTTGAGGCATTTTGAATCAAATATTTATTCATTTCAGTCTTTATTTCTTAATATTAAATTATTAGGTACATTCAATAGCATAAACATTGTGACATCAATTCTCTGCATGCCATGAATATTATAATAACTTGGTACATTGTACCTTATTCTATATCTCCTTATAAAGCCATGTTTTGTAGCAAACTTTTCCTTGTGCTTATCGGGGTAGTAGACTTCTGAATGCAGGATATAAGTAAGTAGGTATTATAATGGTAAATGATTTCATTTGCTGCATTAAATTTTTGGGGAATGATTGGGATAGTATTGCGAGCCAACATATCGAGTAGGCCTATTTTGAATCACCAAATTTAAATTATTCATAGATCATCAATCCTAAATACTCATACTAGGAGAATGCTTTATGCTCAATTAAGAGAAAAAACAGAATAAAGCATAAATCATTTCCTTCCATATAATGATTTTAATAAATAATTCTGGAAGAAATAGCAAACATAAAGAAAGGCACCATGATCAATAAAATTACGAAACCTAAAATCCAATCCATGGTTATCATTCAACAACTTAATTCAGTAATCTTCAAATTTCATTATCATGCTCTCAAATGAAAGAATTATGGAAATTGCCTCATCATGTGGGATCCTGAAAGACTTGAGCTAAAACCTTGGCTCGTATGGAAAGAAATATTGGTTGAATTTATCATTTGAATCATTATCTCCCGAGACTAAGTTAATTACAAGCTGAAATTGGTTAGAAGTTTTTAAAGGTTTGAAAAGTAATTTATCTGAAATCAATTTTAGAGGGTGTGACTTCTGAAGCGACTGAAAAAAATTTTTGTCAAAAAAATTTTGTGGAATAATTTTATGTGGAAATCACAAAGTTTTTTCATCATTATGTAATTTATTTACTTTGTTTTATGAAAAAGGATACTATTTGTAGTTAAAAGTCAATAATATTTATAATAATTCACGATTTTAATCTTTGATGAAGTTATCTGAGGAAGTTTAAAAATTTGGCATCATTAAAAAAGTTATCTTTCTTAACATGAATGACATCATATTAGGATTCAATAAAGTAACAGGAAAAATTATTTCATACCTGAATAAATCAGTCAGTCTTTTTAACACACATACATATATTATATGCTCCTCCTTGTTTATACATATGTACATCACTTTCTTTGTTTACAATTGGATAATACAGTTTATATCACGCCGAATAAGTAGATTCGCCTTTGAACACCCTCATATTGTTACGAATGCGCTTAAAAAGCTCACTGTTCGTTTAAATTCCGTGCCGGCAAATGAACTCATATCGTTTCGAATACGCTTAAATCGCTTACTGTTTGTTAACGTTAGGTTGAAACGGTTTTAATATTGTTGAATAAGTTTACTTTTCTTCGAACACTCTCATATCGTTTCGAATACGCTAATATCGATTGCTCTTTGTTTACATTTGGATGAAATGGTTTCGATAGAGTCGAATACGATTTTATGCCGGCGAAGAACTGGAATCGTTGAGAATGCGCTTATATAGCTTACTGTTTGTTTTCATTCAAATTCCATTCCAATGGAATGGTTTCAATAATGCTGAATACGTTTATATTCCTTTGATATTAGCAATATCTCTTCAAATATGCTTGGTCCTCACAAGTACACTCACCACTTTAGTGCTTTGCTGTGTATTCCAAAATATTCATTAAAAAATTAAAAAAACAGTCGGTCATGTTGGCAGCCACATTGAGGTAAGAAGTGTTCTTTCATATACATGAGAAGAGAAGGATCCCTTAAATGTTAAGTAATGAGATGAGTTGACTCAGAGCACATGCCAAAGGCTATCAGGATGCCAGGAGGTGAAATGTTTCCAAAATTTGAAAAATCGTAGCGCCCTTAGTATCGTACATAGATCATTTAAACTTTCAACACTTATAGATACTTATGAAATGTACTTTGAAAAAAAATCAACAGTTGCCTATGTGTCACGGGTTCGATTCCAGAGCGACCCGTAATCTCGATTTATCCCGTTTAAAATACATTGGCTATATTTCCGAAAGCTTTTTATTACACTTCCAAACAGCGCAGATTTTTAGAATTTCACACAGCCATTAAGGAGACCATTCTCATTTAAAATCTATCCGAAGATAGTCGTAAAAGGTCGTTGGTTCGATGCTAGAGGGCGTTAACTATATCTCCATTTGAAATGCATAGGGAACTAAGGGCACATTGTGAGGTACTTCCTGAATGAATTTCTTTTTGAAATTTAGAGTGTTTATAAAGTCAATCATATTCAAGCGGAAGATAACAGTAGTTTTCGCAGGATGGCCTTGGTTCGACGCCGGGGCGGGAATATTGTAAGAAACGCATGGGAAATCGAAATCAATGCAAAGCTCGCTACGAAAATGTCCATTTACGTTATGTTTAGCATGGCCTTTCAGGATAATATTTCGAAAAATCTTACATTTAATTAAAAGATATATTATTACCTTGCTTGCTGTAAGCAAGCGCACTTTTACTCGTAATAAATATATATATCCCTCCGAAGCGTCTATATGAAATAGATATTACATAATTAATTCTGAGTGAATATACATTACAAATTATAAAAGTGCATAAACTGATAATAATAATATTATTAATTTAACTGTGAAAGGATGTTACTTTAGAAAATGTATATTTATTGCTATATTGTGACCATATCTCGTAATTGCGAGAAATCAAGGGAGGCTAAGGCGAGGTCTATTGATACGAGGGTGACAAGAGTTGTTTTCAGAGATATTGTGAATACCGAACTAAAATTTGAAATCATTCAATCGTGAATCGATAAAATTTACCAAGTTTAGCTCAATAGAGGTGAAACTTGAAGAAATGTTTCACTAAATTCAAAATGAAATGAAATAATTGTTAAAGTGTTGTTAATAAATGTCGAATGCCATCTCACGACGATTTTTACGTTACTATACCGAAACCATAATGAAGTGGGAAAATTCAAAATTTTAAAAAGATATCAGAAGAGTTTTGTAGGTGGCTCTTAAGTTTTCTTTTAATTGTAAATTATTTGAATTCGTACTTTGAAGAATTAGACACAAAATTGTTTAAATATCCTACTGATATTTATTTTGTCCGTACATAATACGAGTATAATTTTGCTTGAAAATTGAGTGTAAATAAATAGTTTTTCTAAAAGCTTTATAATCCACATTGCGCAGCCTAAATTTTAAGAACATTAAGAGTGAATTTTGGATTAAGTTCGATTTCCCATGTGTTTCTTATAAGGAGTGTAAACATAGGAGTTCTGCGACTTTTCCATAAGACTAAAGGCTAAGGGCGATAGAGGATCAGAATTAAGAAGATCCGTCTTTTTCAACCGCTTCTCGCCGTAAGTTTAGGAGATCTTAACGTTCAATTATTGCAATTTTTTAATTGGACAACCCATTTCGGAGTTGTTTAGCGAATTAATCGTATCTCTCTTCTTAGGATTACTCTCCAAGGTTATTTGTTCATACGGAATGCATCTTCGAATGCAAATATTTTACCGTGACTGGCTAATCATTCTTCAATGTCCACTTTCAACTATACCTCTCTATAATCTAACAATCTTACACTTGAAAACGGAGGTTTTCGTTAACAAACTTGGTAAATTAACCCATTCTAATACGGCAGATTATGGCCTCGCATGTATGGAATACTTCTGGTCTTCATATGCCTTCAAGAGCGTAATAGAAAATTTAGATTACTGGTGAAAAAGAATCGCTTAACGTATGAATATGGAATACCGCAACCGGTAGAGTTCGCTTCCTATTTGTCTAGGTTAGGTAGCGGGGACCATTACACAAGGTAGGCGGCGAGCCCGCAGACCCTGTAGTGTGAGCTGTGAATTCGTATTCAATATATATTAATGATATAGATATTTAAAGCTCCTAAAGAATTCGTCTATACCCCATTCATACAGACTGAAAAATACAACTAACTCCATAACTCATGTCGGGTTTTGAAGTACAGCACCATTACATTACCTTGATACTTATTGGGTACAACCATCAAAAAAGGTGCCGGACACGCGGCAGTACGTTATGCCCACAAGCTTGGCCCCAGTATCTAGAATCCAAA
Source organism: Pantala flavescens (assembly GCA_020796165.1). Classification (NCBI taxonomy): domain Eukaryota; kingdom Metazoa; phylum Arthropoda; class Insecta; order Odonata; family Libellulidae; genus Pantala; species Pantala flavescens. The sequence continues at coordinate 7,823,343 of CM036884.1, read as the reverse complement.
GTTACTGATGTGTTCTCGCTATCCCTCTTAATAGGATAGACCACGCATTTTCCCAAAGAATTCTAGGCTGGTACGACCCCTGCCACATCGTACTATACCGAACATCCGGTTATACATTCTGCCAATAAAATCCGATTGACGGACAAATTTCACGAGGACCAGTTGTTATGCCCACTGTCATGGACGAAAGCGTTGATACCAGTAAGATTACTGGATCTCGTTACCGGCAAAGATAACTATCAAAGTTTTGAGACGTTCGTATTTTTACGTACGTATTAAAGTACGTATTTTACTGTAATTCTTAAGCGGGTGTATACTTGGAGCGAAACTACGATTCATCATAAATATTATAGTTCCTCTTTATTGAATACTTCATTAGATCCTTATTTATGTAATGATTTACGTACGAAAATCTCTGACGAAGCATTTATACCATGAAACAATTTAAGATCGCAATTCTCCCGCCCTTAACTTGTTGATTACTTTTTGTAATGAATATATATTACAGGGTACGACCATCAAAAATTTTCATCCAGATGTGTGTCGGGTACGTTATTTCCATGGTACTAAGCACCAGTTTGTGGAACTCTAAGTTACCACTCATTCCCTTTTAATATGACAGTTCACCCAGGATTTTGAAAGACTGCAGATCGTTGCAGAACATGCCAAAATTATTCTATATCATATATCGGGGAATTTCAGTCTGCCAAGTAAATCCCGACAGCTGTACCCCAATGATAATTCACAATTAATGTCACAGATTCATCTGATTATGGACACTTTTAATGATGAAAGCGATGATACAAGATATCCATCATAGTTCAGTGACGTTTTTGTATTAATATTACATATTTCACTGTAATTGTTACGTGGGTTTATTTTCTTAGCCTAACTAGGATCGTCATGAACGTTAAATGTTCTCTTTGTTGACAGAATAATTACAATAATGTTTGTTTGTGAACTGATAGGCCTACAGAGACATCTTTATGACTTCCAATTAAAAAGTTTTTGAATTTGGGTATTACCGCGTAAAAAGTCACAGAGTTACTAACGTGCGACTGCGAATACGTACTGCGCTTTACGCACTGAACATTACAAATTGTAATACACTTTTGATTTATGAAATACTAATTGCGAGCTCTTTTTGGCTGTGTTTTTATGTTTATTAAAAACCTATATATTCACTCGGTGCGGAGGCGGCGGCTAGATATCGGCAACAAGATATTAAGCCACACCTTTCAGTATAAGGAGTGCATTACGTTAAAGTGCATGAAAACAGAGTAACTCTAAGTCATTATGTTTATTGTGGTACCGCGTTGTTGCACAGCCAATTAAAACTTTTTTCCGTGTGCGTAGCCTACTTAATGAGGGTGCCTCTTATACGTCACTGCGTCTTATATGCCGTCAAAACCGGTGAGTACTGTACAATATGATTTATTGATTTGTGGAGTGCTAATGATGAATGCGAGCTGTTATTGGTTTTGCTTTGCTAAATTTTTTTAGGTTGATTTTTTTAAATATATTGAAAATACAACTCAATTATTTTATACTTATTTTAGTACTACTTTAAGACTTTTCCACAAATTTTTATGTCCACTTAATATCTTTAATATATACTCTGTTTAGTACACTCAGTTTTTAATTCTTATTTTAATGCATTTTCTTTAACTATTATTGTAATGTGCAAGGGCTTAGATGGAAGAAGATACTCGAAGATAACTCAACCTCAACTTCATAAGGACCTAGTAAAAGTCAATAGTTTATTGCAAAAATCAGCTTTTATTCAACAGACACACATGAATGTAATATACAATACAATTTATAAATGTGAAAGTTACGAAATAAATTCGCAATTCAGTAAAAAAAACAAATTAACGAAAATGTTAATAAATGCAATTACATAATATAATTACAGAATGACAAGCAGTAGTGAAGTAATACAAGTAAAGATATACTAGTACAATTAAAGATACACAAATACAAAAATATAATACAGTGGTACCTCGAGATACGAGTTTAATTCGTTCCAAAACCGAGCTCGTAAGTCAATCGGCTCGTATCTCAAACGAATTTCTCCTGTTTAAAATAACTGAATTCGATTTCATCCGTTCCGGGCCTATGAAAAATCCCCAAAACATTGTAAATTATGAATAAAGATACGTTTTTAATTAACAAATAAACATGTATAATTAACAAATACATAACAAAATTATAAAACAGAGAAATAAAAGAGTTATTTAGCATAACAGTCTTACTTTGGAGACAGACAAGTTCACAAATAAATAATTCACCCATTTAAAGAAGTAGATTGACAAAGAAAACTCAAATCCAAAATCATTCTTGCTCCTGTCCATGCCATTTCTGAAACATCTCCTTCCCTTTCTTTTCTAAATCAGCACAGAAATAAGCGATCGGTGGCTTTCTACATGAAACCAAACGCTCATATCTCAAACCTCTCCCTCCAGGTTTGACCCTCGGATACACTCACCCCAAAATCCCTCTCACAGCAGGGACGCAGCTCTAAAACGGCAAGAAATATTTAAAGGATGAGCCTGAATGGCAATGCAAATGGTCATTCTTATGATAAAAAACTGGCAGAAAATCTTCTATGACATGGATGCGCGACCTGTGGCCTTGGGCAAGAACTTTGGCGGCCGCGGAAATGTATATTTAAGTATACTTAATGACGGCTCTGATTGAGAGCTAAGAAGTAAAGCCTGATCAAATTCCCACCGTTCTCTTTTCAGGCATTTTAGACAGGTTGTTGCAGGAATTCGCTAACTGTTCAAGTTTTGAAAAGATTTCAGCAATTAAAATGACTCGTCATCTTCTCCTCATATAGTGGAGAAAGAAAGTGCACAGATGCATCTACAAATAGACCTAGGGGAGTTGAAGATAGAGCAGCTTGTGAAGTATTTTACTCATCATACTCCGTTTTACCGTGAAATTTATAATTTTTTACTTAAATCATAAAGCATTATAAAGTTTACTTGGACTTACTGGCTGCCGTTACTGAAGTAAAAAGTCTAGTGCGGCCGTCAGTATCGGAAAGGTTGCTCATACCTGTTCTATGAGAATCAAGTCGATTATCATGGATTATTATTTACTACATTTTTACACAATATACGATGAGAAAATACGAATTGAATGCTAGCTTATTCCTTGACCCGAACTTAAGCTATTTAAATGCAATATTTCTTCAAAATATTTTTATTATTGGAAACATGATATCACAGTTACATAGCCTCATTTTGCAGTTCATTTTCTTCAGTACAGGTCCCCATGTTTTGTTAAGGATAACCTATCTGGACGATTTAGAGATAATTTAGATTAATTTGAGAGAGAAGAAATATAATTAAAATTCTATACGAGGGCCATACGTTTGATGATATTCACCACCCTAAAGGTAAAATGAGTTACACTTAGATATAGATATTGACATGCATGAAAAGGGTTTTGCATAATTTCTCTCAACCAGAGCCAAATAATCTCTCCAAAGACCAGTACTAAGATTTCGTCTCCTAAAAACTATATTCTCTTCCCTATTTTGGGAGGTGGGAAGATAAGGGAAAACGCATTTTACATGTTTAACATTTGGAATTTCAGTAGCTTCCAATGTAATCAAGGACAGGTTATTATTATAACATGACTGTCTTTTTCTCACTGAAAATTTTTTCTTAAGAGTATGATAATGCTGCAAAAACACATGCATCTTAAATTTCTTTGAATGATACATTTATCAAAATAAATCATACTTTCATTTAGTGAAATATGATTAAAGTACTATCTTGTAGATTATGTGAAACCGATAATTGCTGTATAATTTAGTTACTAAACACGAAACATGTATCATTTATTAATGGAACAGAAATTATTAAGAGAAATAAAATTCCTAGATAAGTGCTAAGAAAAAATGAATAAAATACAAAATATTCATAATAAATAAGAGATTTATATTAATATAAGAATTAAACTATCATTTATTTTCAGAAAAAAATATTTAAATATTCTGTAAAGAAATATTACCAATTATTTTAATTGCAATAGGTGAGAAATCGTTATAAAATAAAACACTTAAATGTAATTTTAACATTTTATTGGTTAAGCCAAAGGTTTTTCTAAAATTACCTGTCATAAACTATAAAAATTATAGTTAATAATACTGTCTCTCCACTGTTTACTCTTTAGAATATGTAAAGCCTACTTCATCAGAATGATTATTTGATTCTTCAGAAAATTCCATTCTTGTCTTAGTCTCTGTGGACTTGAACTATTTTGGGATGATGCAGGAGATTCAGCTGTACAAGAGAAAGTTATAAAAGCAGACTACTCTTTTGATTAAGATGGTTGGGATTGCATATCAGATAGTACAAAGGACTTGATTTCCAAGGTTTATATTAAAGTTTTTACCATTTTTATTCCATGAAAAAATTGAATAAAATATCTGTAGTAGATGATAAACAGAGTAAAATATTATAATTATTTCCAATATAAATATATATATATATATATATATATATATATATATATATATATATATATATATATATATATATATATATATATCTATTATATATAGACGCTTCGGGGGGATATATCTATTATATATAGACGCTTCGGGGGGATATATATATATAACATATATATATATATATATATAGGATATTAATGTCAGGCCCTAACCGCTTCGGCCACGGAACCGCCGATTTTTTTGCGTAATGGCCCACTAAATCTCACTCAGGAAAAATTCGGAAACCCACTCTACCTATCATGGGTTCGATTCTAGGAGGCCCCAAAAATCGATTTTCCCCGTTAAGAATGCATTGGGCCGTTTTTCAAATGATTTTAAAAATACTTCCCATTAACCTAGAAGGATAAGATTTCATGTAGCTATTGCTACTATATATATCTACGGAAATATGCTATCGCTTACGTGCAACTGGTCATGGGTTCGATGCCAGGAGGTGAAATATTTTCGAATTTTAAAAAATCCTAGCTTCCTTAATATGACACTTAGATAATTCACACTTTTTAAACAAATAGATGCATATAAAATGTACTTAAAAAAAATCAACAGTTGCCTATGTGTCACGGGTTCGATTCCAGAGTGTCCCGTAATCTTCATTTTCCCCATTAAGAATGCATGGGGCGGTTTTTCAAATAATTTTAAAAATACTTCCAATTGAGTTACAGCGATAAAATTTCATGTACCTATTGCTAATATATATGTCTACGGAGAAATTTAGTATTTTATGTACAATCGGTCCTGGGTTCGATGCCAGGAGGTGAAATATTTTCAGATTTTGAAAAATCGTAGCTCCCTAAATATCGTACATAGATCATTCAAACCTTCTACAAATATAGATACATACAAAATGTAATTAGAAAAAAATCAGCACTTGCCTATGTATCACGGGTTCGATTCCAGAGCGACCCGTAATCTCGATTTTCCCCGTTTAAAATACATTAGCCATATTTCCGAATGCTTTTTGTAACACTTCCCAACCGCGCAGGCGTTTAGAATTTCACACAGCCATTAAGGGGACCATTCTCATTTAAAAGCTATCCGAAGATAGTCGTAAAAGGTCGTTGGTTCGATGCTAGGGGGCGTTAACTATATCTCCATTTGAAATGCATAGGGAACTTAGGACACATTTTGAGGTACTTCCTTAATGTATTTCCATTTGAAATTTGGCATGTTTATAAAGTCAATCATATTCAAGCAGAAGATAACAGTAATTTTCGTAGGATGGCCTTGGTTCGACGCCGGGGCGGGAATAATGTTGCCGTAAAAAATGCATGGGAAATCGAAATCAATTCAAAGCTCGCTGCGAAAATGTCCTTAAGTAAGCATGCCTTATCCGAATAAAGTATTTCGGAAAATGTTAAGTTTTATTAAAAGATATATTTTTCGATTGCTTGCTGTCAGCAAGCACACCTTTACTCGTATAACATATATATATATATATATATTCATATATATAGGATATTAATGTCAGGCCCAAACCGCTCGGGCCACGGAGCCGCCGATTTTTTTACGTCATGGCCTACTAAATCTCACTTAGGAAAAATTCGAAAACCGACCCTACCTATCATGAGTTCGATTCTAGGAGGTCCCAAAAATCGACTTTCCCCCGTAAGAATGCATGGGGCCGTTTTTCAAATAATTTTTAAAAATACTTCCCATTACGCTAGAAAAATGATATTTCATACAGCTATTGCTATTATTGGTATCTATGGAAAAATGCTATTTTTTACGTACAATCGGTCATGGGTTCGATGCCAGGAGGTGAAAAAGTTTCAAATTTCGAAAAATCGTAGCTCTCTTAATATGATACATAGATCATTCAAACTTTCTACACTTATAGATACGTATATAGTGTACATCGAAAAAAATCAACATTGGCCTATGTGTCACGGGTTCGATTCCAGAGCGTCCCGTAATCTCGATTTTCCCCGTTAGGAATGCATGGGGCGGTATTTCAAATAATTTTAAAAATACTTCCCATTAAGTTAAAAGAATAAAATTTCATGTAGCTATTGCTTATATATATGTCTACGGAAAAATGTAGTTTTTTACGTACAATCGGTCCTGGGTTCGATGCCAGGAGGTGAAATATTTTCAGATTTTGAAAAATCGTAGCTCTCTTAATATCGTACGTAGACCATTCAAACGTTCAACACGTATAGATACTTACAAAATGTACTTGGAAAAAAATCAGCATTTGCCTATGTATCACGGGTTCGATTCCAGAGCGTCCCGTAATCTCGATTTTTGTCATAAGGAATGCATTGGCAATATTTGCGAAAGCTTTTTAAGACACTTCCCAACCGCGCAGAGGTTCAAAATTTCACACAGCCTTAAAAGATACCATTCTCATATGAAAGCTATCCTAAGGTTATCGTAAAAGGTCGTTGGTTCGATGCTAGGGGGCGTTAATTATTTCTCCATGTGAAATACATAGGGAATTTAGGACTCATTTTAAGGTACTTCCTGAATGACTTTCCTTTTGCAATTCGGGGTGTTTATAAAGTCAATCATACTCAAGCGAAAGATTACAGTAAATTTAGCAGGATGTCCTTGGTTCGACGCCGGGGCAGGATTTTAGCTGCCGAAAGAAATGCATCGGAAATCGTATTCAGTGCATTTTCAGCTGCGTTAATGCCCTTTCCTTAATGTTTAGCAACGTTTGAGCAGAGTAATCTTTCGAAAAATTTTATTATTCACTGAAGATAAATTATTGCATTGCTTGCTGTAAGCAAGCGCACCTTTATATATATATATATACGAGTAAAGGTGTGCTTGCTTACAGCAAGCAATCGGAAAATATATATTTTAATCAAACTTACGATTTTTACTATACTATCTAAAGAACATTTACGCAGCGTACCTTGCATTGACTTCGATTTCGTATGCTTTTCTCTAGACAGCATTATTACCGCACCGGCTTCGACTCAAGGCCATCCTACGAAAATCACTGTCATTTCTCGCTCAAGTATGATAATCCGTATAAACATGACAAATTTCAAATGGAAATACATTAAGGAAGTACCTCAAAATGACTCCTAAATTCCCTATGCATTTCATATGCAGATATAGTTATCGCCCCCTAGCATCGAACCAACGACCATTTACGACAATATTAGGGATGCTCTTATATAAGAATGGTCCCTTTTATGGCTGTGTGAAATTTTGAACCTCTGCGCGGTCGGGAAGTGTCATAAAAAGCTTTCGGAAATATGGTTAATGTAATTTAAACGGGAAAAATCGAGATTACGGGGCCCTCTGGAATCGAACCCATGGCACATAGGCCGGTGTTGATTTTTTTCAAAGTACAATACATACGTATTTATTTGTGTTGAACGTTTGAATGATCTATATCTCATATTTATAGAGCTACGATTTTTCAAAATCCGAAAGTATTTCACCTCCTGGCATCGAACCCATGACCAAATGAACGTAAGCATTAGCATTTCTCAGTAGATATATATTACAGCAATAGCCACAGGAAATCTTATTGTTCTAGCTTAATGGAAGGTGTTTTTTTAAATTATTTGAAAAACGGCCCATGCATTCTAAATGGGGAAAGTCGATTTTTGGGGCCTCCTTGAATCGAACCCATGATAGGTAGAGTGGAATAGTGAGTGGTTTAATTTGTGTATATCGCTCTCCACAAGGTGACTTCGACCTTTTCTTAAGAAATCTTGATATCTTGCTTGATATTGTTTTCAATTGGAAACCTAATTTACTAGTAATACTTTCTGGTGACTTCAACTGCAACTTGCGTATACATGGCTCCAAACAGAATAATTTCCTTAATCTCCTTAATTCCTATCAGCTCAATGTTCACTCTTATGCAATCACCCGTGTTTCTTCTACTGCAGCTCTTGATCTTACTATCTCAAACATTGATACTACTTACGTTGAATCACTAGTCATTTCCTCTGATATATCTGACCATTCTCCTGTCATCTCTCATTTTAATATCAAACACAAATCTTTGCCAATTTATTATCAGTTAAGAAATTTTTCTGACATTAACATTGCCCACTTCAATAATCTTTTAAGAAAGGAAACTTGGTCAAGTGTTTACACTCCTAATGAATTTGATTTAATGTTTCAGGCATTTTATGACAAGTTTATTTACTATTTCAATGTGGCCTTTCCTCTAACTACTAGAAAACTCAGGAAATCTCCCAGCAAACCTTGGGTTTCAGATGAAATACGTGCTTACTCCACTTACCTCAAAGACCTTTATTTCCTGTACAATTACACAAAAAATAAGGACCTTGAAATTAAATATAAATCTATGAAGAAATCATACAAGTTCCTTCTCTCTTCAGCCAAAAGTACTTACAATAATCATAGACTTTCAAATTGCTCCAATAAATCCCGCGAGATATAGAAGATAATTAATGAGTCAAAAAAATCAAGTACAAATCACGTTATTGACTCACCCAATCCCAACATCCTGGCTTTTGATTTTAACCAGCATTTCACCTCACTTCCTTTTCCTAAACAACCTATTGATCCTTTTGATTACCTGAACATAATGAATCATGCTTCTTTTCTATATCTTACTCCCTGCCTTGAAAATGAATTAAAATCAATCATCATGAATTGTGGCTCCAAATTTAGTGCCGGGATTGATGATGTTCCAAACTTTCTGATTCAACAATCTTTCAACCTAATTAAAGATCCTCTTCTTCACCTCATTAATACTTCCTTCCTTACTGGCACCTTCCCCTATGCTCTTAAAACTTCCAAAGTCTTTCCTTTATATAAGAGAAAAGGTAATCCTAATGACCTCAACTCGTATAGACCCATTGCCTTACAAACACAGTTTTCTAAAATATTTGAAAAGGCATTTCACAAACGTCTAGTTTCCTACTTGGAAAACTGTAACATTTTATCACCCCATCAACATGGTTTCCGCCAAAACAAATCTACCACTTCTGCCATTCTTCAGACAATTAGTCATCTATATTCATCTCTTGATAGCAAACTCTATGTCTGTGGTCTCTTTCTCGATTTCTCTAAGGCATTTGATCTTGTAAACCACCAACTACTGGGTCATAAGCTTGACAGAATAGGTATTAGAGGCCCTCCAAAAAACTGGCTGCTCTCTTACCTGCAAGACAGATCTCAACAAGTAACTGTTTATAAAGATGGTGTAAAATACACTTCCCCTCCCAAAACATTTCATCTTGGAGTTCCTCAGGGCTCTGTACTTGGTCCTACTCTATTCTTAATATATATAAATGATCTGCCTTCTCATATAACTGGTATACCTGGTAGCGTACCCATTTTATATGCTGATGACACAAATATTCTTTTTTCTTCCTCATCTCTTGAATCACTTCATACAAATTGCAGTCTTGTTGCTAAGAAAATACAAACTTGGTCACTCAATAATTTCTTCAAACTTAATCATGATAAGTCTTCAGTTATTCACTTTGTGCCTAAGAATAAGACATCTCAAAATTTAGACATTTCTTTAGATGGCACTGTTTTACCACAGACTGACTTTACTACTCTTCTTGGTGTACACATAAACTCGCACCTTTATTGGGAATCTCATATTGAATTCCTCTTAAAAAAACTCAGTCCAGTTTGCTTCCTCATTCGCAATATTCGTTTTACTGTTTCTATGGATGTCTTATTATCCATTTATTATGGTCTTTTTTACCTGCACATTGTATACAGCATACTGTTCTGGGGTTCCTCTTGCCATTCCATTAAATTATTCAAGCTCCAAAAAAGAATTTTAAGATTAATTTCTAATACTAAACTTGATGCACCCAGCCTTCCTCTTTTTCAGCAATTTTTGATTTTACCTCTTCCTTGTATTTTTATTTTATTTTCAGTTCTATATGTTAAAACAAATCTAAACAAATTCAAAACAAATGCTAACATTCATAACCATAACACACGCAATAGTAACAATCTCCATATTTCCTATGTACGCACCACTCGCTCCCTCAAAAGTCCATTTCATCTTTCCATTATTTTATACAATGCACTTCCGGAAGAAATTAAAAACATAAGCTCAGTTTCTTGTTTCAAATCAAAGGTTAAGAACTTTCTATTAGGAAAAATGTTTTATTCTGTGGATGCTTTTCTTTCCAATGATTGATTTTGTATTTGTATTTTAATTTTTTGTACTGGTTTTTTTAATTTATATCTATGTGACTTGATTGATGTATTGACGAAGCCTATATCTATCTGATCTTTGGCAAATAAACTATTATTATTATTATTATTATCATTATTAATATAAAATATTAAAATAAATCACATTTTTACCTTATCTCTTTGAATAGAAGTATATGAGATAAAAAGGTTCATATATATAAATTTTAAAATCAAATGAAAGTGAAAAAAATGAGGACATGACAATCTGCTGAACTCTATGTTAATCTATTAAATATGACATTTTAATATTATATTCTAATACTTAATTAATTCCCAAGTGTTTCTAAATTTTTGAATCAGGTTTTGGCAAAAAAGGGCCAGCACCCTAGTATTGTATACATTGGCACAAAGTATACAATAAAGATAAGTGGCATCCTACTGCAAAAGTAAATAGTTATCACAAGAGACTTTTGATAGCCTTTTCAGATTTCATCAACAGCTTGTAAATGATAGATTATTCCGTTTAAATGGACATTATAACATACTGGTTCGGTAATCAGTATTTCATTTAGTTGAAAGTTATTAACTCTCCTTGCATGAGTATTAGTTCTTGAACCTCTAATCTATTAATTAATAAACAATTATGATTATCAATATTAAGACATCATTACATTATTGTTAACATAAGAAGTAGTTCATAAATGTTAAGTGAATTATGCACCACATTAAGTTCTTAATAAATAGTAAAAAGCCTTCTACCATTCATCAATTTCATTCAATGCAATAAAGTACAAATTAACTATTATCTATTGATCAAATAATCACATTAATACTTAGCTTGAAATTTCTCCAGAATCATAATGTTGCAAATTGATCCAGCCAAAAGACTAACAGCAAAAGAAGCGCTCAATCACCCAAGGGTATGTGGTGAAACCACTGGACAAGATCACTCAGAAGATACACAGAAGAAACTACGTGAGTTTCATGCAAAACACAAGTTCAGGTTAAGTTAATAAATAAACAATATAAGATGATTATTTGGCTATACTGAATGATTGAATTATTTCATTAGAATGAGCAGCATCAATTGAATGAATTTCCAATTTTTCAGTAATTAGATCATGAAACGTATTTAAATATTAGAAATAATGTTACATGATAAAAACAGTGGTATATTTAAAATGCAACTTTAATTAAACAAATATTTATCATCAAAGCACTGAAAAATTTATAAGTGCTGATACCCGATAAAAAATGGTTATTATTTATTTTTGCATTCCAAATTATTTTGTTGAAGAAATTCATGCATATGCATAATCAAATCAATTTCATGTTTTTATGCTTATTTTTCTGAAAAAACTCCGTATATAGGAAAACTTTGTTATTGCATGAAATTCATTATTTTAAAGGGCTGTTTTCACATAAAACAACTAGTTTTATCAATAACACAACAGCAAACTTATATTATATGCCTCATTCTCTGATGATATCTTTATCTCCAACAGACAGCTACACATGCAGTACTTGCTACCAGAAGAGCACTGGCATTACTCTCAGTCAATGGCTCACCCAAATTGAATAGGAACCCGAAATTCCAGCAAAAAAGTGAAGATCAGAACCAATCACAAGAAAGTAAAAAGACTGGGGGTTTACTTTCAAAGAAAGTTAATTGTCAGATATTTTGGTTCAGGATGCATAATCTACATCATTTCAATGACAATGCCCTGCTCTGTAAAGCCTGAAAGTTGGTTCCTTGTGAATCAGAGAGAGGCTTCCATTAAATAATTAAAGAAGATCAGAGGTGATTAAAAGTTGTTGATGTCATATGGGGTGCTTAAAATAGAAATTTATCTCTATGAAGTATCTATACCACAAGAAGAGTATGTTAGCAAACATTATTATATTGTTATTTTCTTTATGTGTATTTCATATTTTTATAGAATTTAAAAATTAAAATGAGTTGAATATATATGTCTATGATTTATTTTTCTTTTCAAAATAAATTAATAAATGATATAAATACAAATGATACTTTGAAACATCAGTTATTAGATTGATAAAGTATGTTCATAAGTCTGAATGAAATTTTACCTACGTTTTATTCTCTGTTTCCTCACAAAAACAATGTTTATAAGGAGTCATTCTATAAATAGATTCAATAATGTCTAATGATTTTATAAATAGATAATAAAAAATCAGTTACTTCTTATGATTTGAATATTCAGATTCAATAAAATAAGTAAGTTACAGATCCCTGGAAATTGTAGAAAAAGGTTTTTCTAGATAAGAAGAATCAGAAACTATTAGCAGGAATGAGATGAAACATTTTAAGGTCAAACATTCAGATTGATATCTGCTTCTTAATCTAAGGATAGAATACTATGAGAATATTAATCTATCGGCTACTAAATCCAAGTGTGCTATTCAAAGTGTAGAAAGGTATTTATAAAGATTACCATGCAATACTAAACTTGCCTACAACAGAGAAATTATAATCTGTATTTTCAAGTTACCTATCAGAGAATTGGTATCAGAGTGTTCAGCTATTACACAGAGGGAGATGTATGGTCTGGAAAAGTTGTGCAATTACAAATTTCACAAAGGAAAGTATATCTTCTTACCTTATTGAGAAAACAGCATAGAAAGACATGAAATACAATAACTCTAAAAATATTTGCAAAAAAAAAATTGAAATTCAATTGACAATGTTAAATTGTTTAACCTACGATGGCACTTAGTGACTCGGAAATATATTGATATACTTTTAAGTTAATCCTAACTAATTTCATTATATCCTTGTAGAATATCTCTTCCCCTCCTTTTCTGGATAATTTACAATATTGTTGGTTTCTCTAGCATTATTTCATTTGTTAACCCTTTTTTTCATTCATTTTCAATATTTACCTGCACAATCAAGAGTTAAAGGGTTGAGTTCTTCCATAGAATTATCTTTAACACATCAACAACAATTTTAAGAATTTTCCACAGTACTTACAAATGTTTATGTGCAGCCTAATCACTGAAAGCAGTATCAATGTACAATTATTAATAATTATTTAGTAATTATTATTAAGTAATTGACGCCACTTGATCAATTCCATTTAATAAAAAACTGCTCTCAAAGGAAAGAATAGTTCATTACTTTCCATGTAAGAGTTCTGCATAATATAGATGTATTGAGCTTGTTAATAAATAAATAAATATATATATATATATATATATCATTCACACGGAGTTATAGTAAGAGTTCACGGAACTCTTGCTATAACTCTGTTTACTTTAATTTCAATAATAATATTTAATCAAAATTCTGTTATTGGATAAACTCTTTAGATAAATATTCTCTGAATGTCAAATGCAGACATCTCTATATCGGTTATTGTCATCCCCTAATCACTGAAAGGCTCCGCTGCCTTTCAAGTCTAAGACCCAGTAGATTGATTCGTAGCGATGCAGTCCCAGTCATGTCACTTTTATTTAACGTCTATCTTATATCCATTAACCATTAAACAGGAAAAAAATATTCCGTGTTAATAAAGTACGATAAACTAATATTAAAATTCAGTTTAGCATTTAATTAAACAGAATCCCTCAAGTTGCATCAAAAGATTACTCGTACCTTAAGTGTGAAGTTTTAGAGATTCAGTCAGAGAATAGGTTGCCTGCAAGCCTGAAATAAGGTTACTTTACCACCAGGCTAATTTGCGTTTTTTAAAACGCCGATAAATTTACAAAATATAAATAACTCTCGAGATTTTCCGCATTTCAATGGCGATTATCGAAGAGCACAATACGTACTTCAATTCAGTGTCGCTTTCGCCTTTCACGTCAAGCAGGAGTGCTCAAATCAGATTCACGCACCTTAGTTGTGCCTAAAAGTATTTCCATGAATCTGTCTTAACAAGATCTTAACACATGCAACTCAATGCACTCACGCATCATCACTCGGCTTACATTAAGTATGTAGTATATTTGACGGGCATACTGGTTTATTTACTGTTCTAAAATCTAAATTATTAACCCTTAGGACCATATTTAAGCCCCACCAAGCTCCGCACGATTAACATCTCGCTCACATACCTCTTATTTTCATGAATGGGTCATGGGTTCGATGGCAGGAGGTGAAATATTTTCAGATTTTGAAAAATCTCTCTTCATATGATACATAGATCATTCAAACTTTCAACACGTATAGATACGCATATATTTTATTATAAAAAAATCAACACTCTCCTATGTGCCAAGGGTTCGATTCCAGAGCGATCCGTAATCTCGATTTTTCTCATAAGGTATAGATTGACCATATTTCCGAAAGCTTTTTAGTTCCCAACCGCTCGGGGGTTAAAATTTCACACAGCCATTAAAAGGGACCATTCTTACAGAACAGCGACCCTAAGATTGTCGTAAATGATCGTTGGTTCGATTCTAGGGAGTGTTTACTCAATGTCCAAAAGAAATGCATAGGGAATAAAGGACTCATTTTGAGGTACTTCCTTACAGTATTTCCATTTATAATTTGGAGTGTTTATAAAGATAATCATACTTAAGCGAAGTCAACCATATTTAAGCGAAAACTTACAGTGATTTTCGTAGGATGGCCGTGGTTCGACGCCGGGGCGGGAATAATGCTGCCGAAAGAAATGCATGGGAACTGAATGTAGTGCATTGTCCGCTGCGATGATGTCCTTTACTCAGTATGTTTAGCAACGTTTGAGCAGAGTTATCTTCCGAAATATTTTATTTTTCATTGAAAATATATTATAGCATTACTTGCTGTTAGCAAGCACACCTTTACTCGTATATATATACATGTATATACATATATCCCCGAAGCGTCTATATTTAAGAGATATAAATACTGGTCACATGTTTTTTAAACAGTATTGACTTTTATTAGTAATGAGTTAAATAATATAACAATAAATATTGATGATTAATAATGGCATATCTGTCTATTTTATTCCTTTTATGCACCTCATTGTCCAGTGCATCTTATTTATAAAAATAGTTCCATTCACTAATGCTGCATCTCATAATGTAGTGTTCCTTATCATCCCCAGAGTGAGATATATAAAATTGGAACTTCTCAAATGGGCCTATGAAATGAAAAAAACAGAGTTTGTTCCTGAAGGAGTAATATAATGAATGTTGTTGTAACATAGAAATATATCAAGTATTGAATAATTATCAAATTTAATGAAAAAAATTTATTTGATTCAATTTTGGTACAGTTTCTTATCAATCAAAATGAAACAAAAATATATGGAATAAATAATAAATGCTGTGAAAACTAATTACAATAATGAGGAACTGCTATATATAGCCAGTTAAAAATTTAATAATAATAGACCGCTAGCCTTATGTTAAGATTCATGAAAATTTTAAGTTGATGATCCAACTAATGACCATTACATTATTATTTATAGTAAGATAATTTTATTATCAACTATTTCTTTAATAAAGTTAAAGAAATGAAATCCTTCAAAGCCCATTCCTGAAAGTTTTTGATGAACTGCTAAAACCAATTGATTCAACACATTAAGTTAAAATGCAATTTTCATTTCTGACAAGTCATTTTTTGTTCTCAATGGTATATTAAAAATAAATTTTATATATATTTGTACTTTTTTCAGCATCTCATGCTAGAAATATAAAAAACAGAAAATTATATAATTTTTTATATGCAAGATTTGACAAGTAACTATGACCAATCAGGCACAATCTTGGAGTTATTTATAGAGAGTGGTCATTAAATTTCAATAACTGTGACCACAATTGAGCAACTCATTAGCTTAAATTGGAGAAAATTCCTTAAGATATTAAAGGAAGTGATACAGCCAAAATAATTTTATCATTTTCACCAAGTTAATGCTATACCTGTAATATACTTTTAACAACAGAAGTAAGAGACATTGCTTTAGACATTTGCCCTGGTTTTACTTATGGTCACATCCATCCATTTCTATTGCAACTGATATCTCACTTTTATTAAAAAATTCTTCAAACTACATGTGATACTGGATAAAGATACATAATTTAATCCAAACTCACTTCCTGATCAACATTAATCATTTAAACAAAAGATACTAGCATTCTGATACCCTTTTATTCCACACCAAATTATTATATGGAATCGTTAATTAAAGAAGGTTTATACTTAGTTGAAACCCTATTTCTCTCATTTAATTTTTAAATATTTATTTTAATAACATAGAAGATCTTTTCAATTTTTGATACATCAGGAAGACATTATTAACATAATATAAATTGGACTTTAAAATAATAACATTTAATACTTCTATAATTGGAAACAGGAATATCCAAATTCAAGTAAATATAAACTAAAATTAGAACAAAAAGATCAACGATCTCATTAATTACAGCAGCCGCAGAGGCATGGTCCATCTTAGAGTAGGAACCAATGTTAAGGAATAAAATGTAAGAGATAAAATTTTTTTATACTAACTCAGATTCTTTTCCAATACAAAATGCAATGATGAATTAAATAAATTTACTAGCACTTGTGAGTATATGTTTAATCTTCATCGGGGGTTTTAAAACATGCAGCCTGGTAGATATTCTGTTGGCAGATAAAGAGGTTAAAATAGTCCATACTTTTTTCAAAACTTGATGGTTCAATTTCAAAGTTATATAAAATATCTCTTGTGCATTTGAAACCATAAATTAAATAATTGCCATAGTAAATAAATTTGATGATAAGTAGATGTAGATAGCCTATATTATCCTGTACATGCTATTTGGAGCAAAAATTATTTGAACATAAATATTTGGACAAAAAGATAGACTTCCTAAAATTTGTTTTCCTTGTATCATAAATGTCAAGATGTTATTTCTGATGAATATTTAATATAGGCATTAAACTAATAGTCAATGGCAAGTAAGATTGGCAATGCTTGTCTATAGTGATGAAAAAATAGTTTAAGAATATTTTTCTAAGGATGATAATCTAAAATTATTATCTCTTTATCTTTTTAAATTTCAAAGTTCAGTATAACAATAATATTATTATTAATTCTGCTCCCTAAAAATTAGAATTACTTAATACCTTAATATTCATGGCGTCTGCCATTTCAGAGTGTAATCTCATGATTGATATCATTAAGGGGTATTTTAATATATTAAGCCAGTGGATGACTTAAATATAATATGGATAATTCTTCAAATGATCATTAGTGACTTTCAAAAATATTTTAAGGAAGAGAATTTTCTATATTTTATTTCATGATTGCACTGAATTTATTCTGAATAATTTCAGAAACTCCAGAAAACTTAATATATCTTCGGATGAAAATCATCCACCTGTAATTAGTAAACTCTTGTCTCCACATGATTTAAATAAATGCCATATTTTATCTCCAACAATCTTCCTTTGCTCAAAGCTAACATACTTCACACACACTAGCTATACCTCTTTGAGGTCAGTGAAATAATTTTCACATCTCATAGCTATTCTGGAATTGTAAATCAACACTCATTCACTCAACCAGTTCTTCCTCTCTCATTTTCTTTTAAACACAATACTTTCTCTTTTAAGAGAATATTTCAGTTCTCTCAACAGCAAACAGAATTTTAAACACATTCACTGAACGTTAGATATGAAATCTGTTGCAAATGTACTTGAAGCACAAAAATCACTTGATGAAATGTTTCAGCAAATTTCATTGTCATTTGTAACAGTAGTGCCAGTATTACTGCAGCAATCATTGCGTCCACATGGAGCATAAGCCTTTTTACCATTGTCAACTGTACAGCTACCACAAGAGGGAGCAATTGGTTTCCGTCTTTGAAGTGGGGAGTCAAAATCTTCCATTACACAGAACATGATCTGAAAAATAATTTATCAGGTAAGAATAGCTATGCTATTAATTATATACTATTTAAATATCATATCAATATCTAATGATCAAAATTTTATTAATGTATAGCAAATTCTTTGATAATTATGAATGCAAATGCAACTCTCTTTGAGCTGTTTTCAATTAAAATCAAATTTTCTTAATTACTCAAATCTAGATTTAAAGATATGATAAGTATGTTTTGGTAGAAATGCAGAACATAACAAAGTTCTTTCTCACAAGAACAAAGAGTTTTATCCTCTCTCATATTATTGAATATTTTTACTTGCCCTGAATATTATGAATTAAAATTTACATAGCTAACTTTCAAGCAATTTTTGGTAATTATAAGAAATACTCACAAAGAGCATGCACCAAAGAAATCCAGCAGCACCTCCAAAAAATACATCTGTCCAATGGTGCATGTGATCGGTAACCCTGGAGACAGCTGTTAGTGCAGCTGCAAGGAAACAGAAGGCTTGCAGAGCTGCACGTGGAAATAACCATATCCTGGGGATCCTCCGCTGTATATAAAACTATTGATTGGTGATAAGAAGAGAGAGAAAACAAAATAGTAGATTGTGCTTAATATGCTTATCCTCACCAAATGAAGATAAAAATAATAATCATTATTCAAGACTTATTTGTACTCAATAATGACCATTAACTACTTAAATACTTACTATATTAGCAGAGAATAGTACAGAAGAAGTGTATTATTTTCTTTTAAATGAATTATAAACTAAAAGCATAATATTATAAATACACATCATATACTAATGCATATCGAGGTTTATTCAAATCTATTATATTTTGGGTATTATTAAAACCAATCTAACTTAAATCACACTTAAATACATTGATTAAAGATTTTGAGACATTAGTAATTCAAATGATTCATTCTTTTCTAATTTTAGAGAAGAGTCCTCTCAATAGGTAAAAGAACACACAGTAACAGCTTCTGTAATGAATTGGTCGTTTACGAACCTCTAAGGCAATCTGCTCCATAACTTCAAAATATCTAGAGATATTTTCTTGGTCTGATTTGTAAAAGAAACTACGGATAGCTTTTTAATATGTTAATCCTATTCACAAACCCTTTACGACCCTGGGTACTTTTATGCAACTGGTCAAAAATTTGTTTTCAGAATAAAAACAAGATTTTTTTTTAATAAGGTTTTCACATTACGATAATATAAGTATGCAAGAAATTCAAGGTGAACATTATCGAAGAGTATAAGAATAGCTTCTTTTTAATATTATATAAATAGAAGGAACATGTAATGATTAAAGGTCAACGAAAGAAAAACGAACATAGAGGAGAATATGATGATTTCAAAATATTTTTTTTATTCGTGGAAGACTTAATGTTCTCTCCAGCTGCAATAGATCATGGGATATTTGATCTCGTAAAGCGAAATGACGCAAGTAAGCGATCAACGTAACGCGGTCAGTAGAGCAATACAAAATACGCGATGGGAAAATTTAAATGTTTATTGAATCCGTGATTTATTTTCTTCGTCCGCCAGAAGATGACGCCTAAGTCAACGGATGGCGCCAAGAATCGCGTCCCTGCTCATTGAATCACAGCGGCCGATGCAATTGTGAGGGGGTTTAATGGTGAGAGAAGGCTCTCTTAAATAGGCTTTAAAATCCGATACCACGCTTCTTTAGGTTGCGTAAAGACCATACAAGAAGAGGACGATGCCAGCAGCATGAACTTTGTAACAGAAAGCACCTGTTTCGAAGGGTTGTTATGATATGCAATGTTTATTTCTGAAATTTTTCATGAGATGGATTTCAGTAGGTTTCTAAATGTTCAGTAAGAAGCTATTTGCAATTCGCATAGCAGTGGATGATCTATTCTATATCTTAGTGATGAATCATACGTATAAAGATTGTTTTTCTATCAGACAAAAAGTTGTTTTTCCTATAACGTGACTTCCTCCACATTTCCATCGGATATCCGTTTCTCGTTGCGTAGCACCCATTTTTCCCCAAGGAAATGGATCATGAATATGGTTCCCAACTTTTCCAAGCAAAATATAGCATTACAATTTACGTCAGTATTAGCTCAGCCGAACGTATTGAGAAAAATTCATGTTTGTTAAGAAGCAAATTAATATAATACAATCTCAAATCAAATCTTTTAGAAACCTACACAATTCCTAAGTCATTATAATTTACAAATAGGAAAAGATTTTTATAAAAAAATTAGTTCTCCGAATGAGTAATAATTTGATATTTTAATTTTTTAGAACATGATTTGGGTAAAAGGGAAAGTATTTAGTACATATATATGTACAGTAAGACCCCGCTTAACGCGGGGGAAACGTTCCAAAAACTTTCGAGCGCTAAACGAAACAGCGTTAAACGAGGCGACGTAATACGTACATATGTACATATGTAATGGGGACCAGTGAAAAGAACAAAGAATAAGAAAATTTATCAGTTCTTGCTGAATTTATCTCAATACAATAAAATATTATGTTTATATCTTCATACACCTAATAACCTTGATGAGAAGTAATAAATCAATTGTGACGCAATAAAGCTGTGTTTGTACTGGGATTGCGACTTAGAAGAATAACAGTTGGAACCTTTTTTCTGGACAGGCAAACGAAAGAGCACTGAAAAAAATTACATAGTATATCTACATATCACCGTCGCTATGAACTGCACCGCTTTTGGTTGGTGCATGGCCGTTTCCTCGCACACATATACAACAAGTACAGTGTGCGATTTAGGGAAACCCCAAAAAATACGCGTTATGCTGAAACAGCGTTAAGCGGGGTCTTACAGTATGTAATATATATAAACAGGATTTGAAGTTATAAGTTCGCGCTAGTGAAAATATATCAATTAAATTCTCATGAAGCATATCTTTCAGCGTCTTTAATGATCGAACATCCATGATGCCTCAATTGCCACACTATAGGTCATCGCTTCCATAGAAAATGTATACATATATTTGTCGCTGACTGACTCCTTACTTTACTCCTTCATTTTCAAAACGTGCGTAAAGCCATACTACATGGAAAAATTACAAAAGAACCACGAAATAGATATTTCTTCTGGAATTTGAAGGTTAAAACGAGCGCTAATGTACTTTTAATCGTCCGGGTTACCGCATCCATAGAGGACCACTCTCACAAAAGTGTTCAGTAAATACGAAGATGAAGGGACTACTTGAAAAGAAAAAACAAGTAAAACTCACCGATAAGTATGCCATTGAGTAGAAAGCCAAGGCGCTGTGTGCAGACGGGAAAGAGAGTCTGAAAAAGAATTTAAGAAAATATTAGAAATAAATGAGAATGGCCGCTGAATAGCATGATGTCGACAATCATCTCCCTTTAAACACTTTAGTCCCTTTAGAAGTATTAATTTAGGTATCGCATGGATAAAATGTAATTGAGACTATGATTTGAAGGCATCTCACAGGGAAAATATATTTTATTATATGAAACAATGATAAATATAAAGTTAAACTAGGAATTTCCAGTAGAGTAAAATTTAATGAGCATAAGAAAGCAGAATCTAGTAATACATTTTCCTATTGTATTTTATTTTATCTAATTTAATATTTATTACATAATTTTCATATGGTTTGCTTTCATATTTCCAAGACTCCCCGATATTTTACTTATTTTCATTCGTGAACAATAAAAAACTAAATGCTATCCTTCTTAATGTTCTTTAAGAGAAATTTTAGGAAAATATATATTCAGACAAAGGTTACTTTCATTATGCTTTTAAATGAATTCAGAATCGTATTATATTAAATAATTATATTAAATACTTTATAGTTATCTTATTAGTGGTTAATTAGTGGACACAGATTGAACAAGAACGATTGCTTATCTCTATACATTTTTGAATTATTTAAGGCTCAAACTTGCAGTTAGACAAACTTCAATAGTCAGATAAAGTGAGACGAATACAGGAATGAAAATAAATTATACGTAGCTGAATAAAAAATATAATAGCAATAAAATAGATACTAATAAATACATGATTATTTGATGTTACCGTATGTCTCCTACAATTTCCATTGAATTAAATTAGATTCAGTCGTTTTGATTTGCACATTTCCTTCCTTAATGAGGAAAATTCCTTGTTAGATACGAGTAGAGGAACGGGAAAAAAATTACCGTGAATTAAAGAAGCTCTGGGAAGAAAGAAGGGGAAAACTGAAATCAAATTTCAAGGTAATAATATAAACCTTGAGTATCAACAAACATATTTGGATGGATGAGGTACCTGGAAACCATATTCGAGCTGTCATCAACTTTTGCAATTTGCAATGATAATTCATAAAACTATTTCGCAGGTGAGCAGGCAAACAAGCAAATGGAAAGATTCGCATAAACATTTGAATTTTACCACAGAAATATATTTTATTAACAAGTGAACGACATGTTCCGACGATTGAGCGTCATCATCTGGTTAATAATTATAAATTATTATTTTCATAATTGTTTGTTCTTCCATTAAAACATAAATTATCAAACTGAACATACCGTGTCATAAAATATAATATGGTGATTGGGATGAGATCTAGAAAATAACAAAATTTAAAATAAATTGTTCAAGAAAATTTTGCGAGTCCCTGGTTACGAAGGATTCCGAGAGCACGCAGTCTGAGGTGAATGAGTCGATGGCAACCATTTCAAGTTCAAATCAGTTAAGAATTGAAATATCATGGACATTAGATATAGAATTGGCCAAAATATTTTTCGTGATATCTCTAATTCCACGGTGACGAGATGAAAGGCTTAGGACCTTTTAAAAAGGTCATTTGATTCAAGAATGGAATCCCTCGATGGATGTAATGGGTGGGCGTGGTCATTCTTGGAAAGCCCCTGGCAATTCCCCGATTGTAGTCTTTTCGCACTGTTCTCGGAAAACAACCGCTGAATTCACGTATAATTGTCGTAACAGAAGTGATATTTACTGTGGGATGAAAGGTAAAATTGCGTGGTCCAAACGAAAACAACTCAGCCTTCGGATTTTAATTATCCTCTTCAAAGGAAGCGCCATGGATTTTTCCACGAATGTTGACTTATTCAAATTCTTTTCGAGTGTCAGAAAAAAACATTTTTTAGATCTATTTTTTTTATCGTTCAATTATCCGTACAAATAATATGGACATTGCAAACAAATCTTAGTTATATCGCTCTATATGAACACGCAATTGTCAGTTATTGTAGACCCTCGATGATTTCTTGCAAAAGTGTTTTTTTTTTTATCTCTTTGCTCTGCGTCTAATGTAAATGAATAGGTCACGATAATCTCGCAGCACAGGATTCAAGTTTAAGCACTGCAAATAATTGCCATTGCCAGAAATAGTGTTTGCAAACGCACAAATTTAAGTAAATAAACAGCAACTAGCAGCAACTTTGTTGAGTTAATGCCAATTTTGGAAAGGTTTACTTTGGCAGTTTTTAAACAATTCTCATTCTTGACGGATGAATTTTTAGTGGTTTTGTTCTTGCTCATTATATTCGTTTTAGAGTTTTGATCTTCGGATTCAAATTATTAACATTAAAGATGTAAAACACACTTTATTTAAATTATCAAACTTCATTCTGCATTAGAAGGAAACAAAGTGTTTGAATATTTTTTATTTCTTGTCATCAATTATATTATATTCTGTCGTCTAAAAGTAGAAATGTTTCTTACGAAGTATATACAACGGAGTTCTACTCTACCTTCGAATTTTACATTCCATCCCTTAGTATTACATCCCATTTGTTTTTGAAAAGTGCTTCCTAAGATTATTTCATATGATTTAAATTAAAAAGCTAAACTATAGTAAGAAATTGAAGATCATTTTAGCACCCTACTTTTACATTGGCATACCAAGCATTGAAAGAATGTCATTCAAGATGAGAACAGAAGAATTAACACTGCAACAATTAGAAATCGATATAACTAAGAGATACTTAACGGTGTACCAATCAATAAAAATATTACGTAAAATAAGAATTTAATAAACCTTTGTGAGACATGAAAGATAAAATGTCCACGATTGGGTGGGAATAGGACTACCGAGCTTTTTAATCTAGGCTATTACCATTAATAAACGCGCCCATAAGTGGACAGAGAAATTAATCACACATGCCTTGAATTATCACCGATGAATAAAACATAGCATAAGAAAGCCTCAGAGAGTTTGGAACGCACATTTGTATTAGCATGTAACCCTGAGTAATCAATCGAGTGGATTTCTCTCCGATATTCACGCGGGGTTTCGTTGCTACGCCTTCGGAATTTTAAGTCGGCGATTTACAGACCACCTGCAAGAAAGCGCGACCTCCTCACCACATCACTCCATACCGAGTATTCAGAGCACATCCTCTTGGAGGGTCTCTGTACTTAGCAGCGTGTGTCTTATGGAAAGGCCTTCAGGTGGTGGGCGCCGACAAATAAGGGGAAGCTGAAAAAAGGAGACCTAAGGTCTTAATTCTTGCGGTGAGTTCGTGTTCTGTTGATCCTACGCATGTGCTCTGGTTTGCGGCAAACGTTTTCAGATAGGAGGGGCGTTTTAACCCGTGGACGATTAAATAGATCGAAGTGGCAAAGAAATTAACGGAAAACGAAAGTAAAAATGAAATTACTTCATCATAAAACATATAAGGAGGATTCTATAGACTGTAATCAGAGGCAGATTTTTTCCTTCTGGCTTAATTTAATAACAGGCAGTAATGCATTAGTTATTTTAACTCTCTATTTGACAATGATAATCACCGGTGTTTTTATTTTTTTTCCGATAATTAAGGAAAGGTTAACTTATTTTCAAAATAATTAAGGTTATCCATGGAAACAAATTGAAAAAATGGAAATCAAATTGCTATGAACATTTTAAAAGGAAGTTGTTAAATAAATGGAATTTAAATTTCTTGATATTCTTAAAATGTTACACTCTGAGGTAAATTTTAAAATTAATTAATACGATGCTTGTTTTGGCATCCGGAATATATTAAACACACGTTCTCTGAGCCAAGTTTTTTGTTCTAATTCTTATACTATAAATTTAAGTGCGGCTTATGTGGTATATATCCTTGAAACAACAATTCTTGTTAATCTCTATTCCTTATTTTCTCTGACAAATCAAATATCTTCGCTGCTATTCCCTTGTCTAAGAAACTACAGCCAGAACATAGTTGAACCTATGTGATAATAGGATATCTAACAAAGATGAGCGAATGTTGCAAGTAATTTTTTTTAAGAATTAACATTTAAACTCTCTATCTTACGGAAAATATTTGTTTTTGTAACTAACCTTTGACTCTCAACACATTCTGTGATGTTATTTTACGTAATTTACACGGAACACGAACAAGCGCCATATGACGGTTTGAACTGGTTGAAAGTGGATTTTCTAAATCAACCTAAGGAGATTTAAAAGAATTTCTTTTGCAAACAGAAGACCAACAATATTGTAACACAGTCAATAACCTATTTATATATTCAAATTTCTAACTCTGGTTCATTTACATCCAACACTTTTGACATGAAATATCATAATATTTAGTCTCCTTAAAATACGACATAGAGCGAATGTTTTTATGTGCCAGGTCAATGACTTTGATTTTAGAAAAAATAAGACTTTTTTTAGGTAAATTAAGGTCAATTTTTTTAATCTTTGGGAAGGATGAGGTATTCTGCAATAAGCAGCAAAAAGAATAAATGTAATCGATCCACCATGGAATCTTTATATTAAAAATTAATAATTCAATGATAGGTATATAACTATTTATATGTATATATACATGCAGAACATTAAAGATAATTAACATACAATCAGACAGAAATCAGAAGAAACTTAGACGTTAAATAAAGTATCATTACCTTTTAAACGTAATGCGGATAAAAATAATTTTTTTTAATTTTCCCTATGAATAATATACAACTAGGAAATGTTAATAGAAATTTAAGCTTTTTTAACATATTCTTGTTTCCATTTAATACGTCGATAAAGTGAAACATTTTAATGAATTTTCTTTTAAACGTGTAAAGAGAATTTTCATCTATTAAAAAGAATACGAGGAGCATAATTAAAATGTCAAACAGTTCCGCCATCTGAAGGGACCTCGGAGATCTAGTTGTTTGGGACATGTGGATTCAAAGTCTTCGAGATGCTAACCAGACACTAATGTGAGCTAATGACGACTTCCTATCTTCTAATCTCGAAGAAGATCTAAACAATTAATTGCATCCCGTCACTAACGACTGCCAATTCCCCTCGAAAAAATCTGCATAATTTTTACCTCGACTTCACCTCAACTACTCGTCAAAGGAAAAGGACCAAAGAATATCTGACAGTAAGACTTACTATTTATGCTACGAGTACTAACATGAGTTTTCCTCTCTGTTGGATATATCTTTACCATTTTATTCTGTTAATTCATTCACCATCATAGTAGAGGATTTCAGAATTTAAAGTGCTGTTACCATGCACGGAATAAACAATGGCTCAAATCGAAAGTGTTTTGCTCCTTCCAAAATCAAGGGTGAAATTTGATCGCTTCGGGAACTACGTCCAACGTTGGCATTTACAAATGTTTGTGAAGCTATAAACGGAAAGAGAAAATAAATGACGGTTGCCTTGGTGACCCTTACGTTCTTCTACTTTAAGTTTGCGCTCTCTTCACCAAAGAAGGTAGTCCTTGAATACGGACATGTAATGCACGGAATTTGTAGTATGTGCCCCTTTTTTACCTCTATTTCACAATCTTAGTAAAAATTAAGATATAATAAGAATACTTACAGCCTAAGAAAGTTAAAACAAAAGATATGAAGTCGAGGACCAAGGATAATCGAATATTATCGGTAGTTAGAGCTATTGAATCTAGATTAGAACTTTAGAAAAGTTTAGATCAGGAATCATTCCTACGGTTTTTTTAATTACTTATTTTCATTACACAGTAGAGTTATGAATCATAAAAAGTAAGTCTTCTGAATATGTCATCTAAGATTATAACGGAGTCTTAATGTTTGACCTCTGTTAGATTTCGTGCTTCGGTTAGTTTACTATTTTCACTCGACCATGAATGACTCAAGAAATGTACCGAAACGTAAGACTCCATAAAAACGAATGTACCTCTACGACTGAGAAGATGGTGAGGTGTAATCGAGACAAGGGAACAAGCATATATGCCACTTTCTCTTCTCTCGTCTTTTGTTTCTTTTGTTCATCCCTTATTCGGCTCGCCGCCCCATATAGGCGATTCGCTTCGGGACAGATGAGGAGCAAGATAATGGAGGCGTCTTTTTGACTTCATTTGTTTCTCCCCGGAACCCGCTTCTCAAATCTCCGCTCCTCACGTCGAGATTTCCAAGAGACGTGACTTGTCGCATCGTGATTTCAAAGGTAATGGGGGTTTGTTGAGGGGAATTCCTTTGGGATATTACACTATCCCACGACTTTTGAAGGAAGGGAGGGTGTTAGTTACACGTTTTGGATTGCGAAGGAACGCGTAAAGTTAGAACAGAGAGTTTCTTTCGAGATACATGCAAAGTTTCATTAAGAGCTAACAGATATAAGTTTGAATTATTTACCGGGATACTCAGAAATATCTATAATCTAATGGTTACAATGAAAGCAATTGAACAGTAAGATTTAGTGAGGTAGTACCAATGAAATATAAGAAACAATAGATTCTTGCTGATCAAAAGTACCATTTATCGAGGAATAACATTTCATGATGTAATTTCTATCTTTCGATACCTATTAACTTCTAAATAAGTAACAGTTCAATGTTAAAATTTATCTCAACTCAAAGAAATTGTATTTTTAAAACATCGGCGCACTAAATTATGAAATCCGAGGGATTCGTATTAACTTCTGAATTGGCTTCTTGGCCCCCTGTAACTATCATCTTATCTCATGGGGTGTTTCGTATCCATCACCCGACTTCTTGCTTCCAATTTCCACATTCCATTCTCGAGAACATCTCTTTTTCCTCTATCTAGCTCCAAAATCACACATCCCTATTGCCTCGTTTATTTCCTTACTCCCACAGCGTGCTAGAGCTAACTTTATCTACGAAAAAATCCATGAACAACTCATAGTCTAGGAACTGTGCTTTCCTATAATTGTCGTATCCTTACAATCAAAAGAAAATCATAAATACTATGGTTTATGATACAGCTGAATCTGGAAGATATATCGGAATAATTCTCAGATTTTCCTTTCTGCCTATCCATAATTCATTATTTATATCACGGAATAAAATTCGGAATTTAGTGAGCAACGTAATAATTCACTCTAGACGTTCGGACAAGAATGGAAGTATGAGAAAGTATTTATAGAGAAACAACGGTCCTCACAAAACATACTGTTGACTACATCCAATATCCTCATATTTTAGTGTGAACTGCCTCCAGGTATTTTCCCCTTTATTTCAATATAATGCTATATTTATTCACTCTATTTTCTTTTTGAAACCACATTTTCTCCTATTCCAATAATTCCTTATCGTTTTGATCTTCTTCTCAGATTTCTCTAGAATCTATGAATATGATTCACAATTTCGGAATGACCTTCACTTACAGCATTTATTTTAAAACAGACGCAATCTCATACTGAATAGAAAATATAATTATTTTTGTCGCAGGGATTTTCATACTCAAGCTATTTCGTAGGAAACTCAGTAATATCTAGCTAATCTTTTGGAATTTCCTAATACATTTCTCAAAGAGGCAAGGAAATGTTTCGAAAGTAGGATCGAAATCGGTATAAAAGGTAAATTTGTAGAGTAAATAAGAGAGAATATTCAGAAACTCTCGGTTGTTAGAAGGAAACAGTCTTTTTAAACATACGGTAATATTATCTTGGATCATTTAACTCGGCTAACTGTTAAAAGACGGAAAGGTAAAAACCGTAACTATATTTTAAATCAGAAAAGAAACCTAAAATCTTTTTGAGAAAATCTGGTACATTCAACCTCATTCAAAGGTAGCGTTAAGATAGGATATAAGGTATAATTTACTCATTTAGATAAAGAATACCCTAAAATTGGTTGGTCTAGAACCAGAAATCAGCATCTAAAGTAGAAAAAAAAATTCCGCGGTTAGAAAAACACTAACTACAATTCCTAAACACCCACGTTACAGGGAACAAACTTCTTTTTTCCTTTGCTGAATCTTAAAAGAATACAATCATAAATTATTCGCCAAACAAAGGAACATTCAAAGTGTAAGAAAGAAATATCGTCAAATTTCTCCCATCTAGGAAGTATAAATAACAAGTTAGCTTTCCGTTAAGATATTACGAAGCTACCTGAACATTGAAGGTCTCTCTTTCGCTCAAAACAATGCTATTGCGTAGACAAACAGCCATACGTTTCCCTTCCCTCCTTATATAATGGAGATATTGTCCAAAAGGTAACTAAAAAGATAGGAGCGGCCGATTTTCAACGTCGGAATGAATAATGAACATAGACAATTCGAGTCGTCCATAAGACGCAAGCATCACGATCTTTGAAATAGAGGAGATATTGGAGAAAATGTTTTCCCCTGGGGTAGAGGGTATGCACAGGAAGCAGACGCTATAACCACTTATTCTTACGATGGGCGTGCATCCGATCTTCAAGCCGCGATGATTCACGTGGACAGATCTGTAGGAGGCTCAGATATTTCACCATATAGCGATCCCTCCTCATAAGGGATTCCGTTACGCGGAGATATCTTTCATAAAGTTCGAGAAGTAAATTCGTCAAAAGGTGTTGCAACTTGAAAAAGTCGAGGGATGCGAACATAATAGGAAAATTGTACTCAAATATAGGTATCCGCTCGAAAGAGATAGTTCCTAATATTTGATTATTATTCAACTGAAAATAATAGAATATTTGTAGAGCCAAGCAATTTATAAGTCAAAAATTTTGCTTCTATTTCAACTATATTTCTAGTAAATTGATTCTTATACTATACTATATTTCTAGAAATTCTCTTCATTGCATGCAACTCATTACACCTTTGTTATGCGTAATGAGGTGCTTTATAAGCAAAAGAACTTCCCGGTAAGTCACAGGATACAATGAAGAAACGCTCGAGCTGAGGGATATTTTAATTTGGGTTAAATGAATATTTTTTCATCGTAAGTTGACTCATAGAACAATGTCCTGTGATTCTCTCGGGGCGATGTCGAAAGTTATCGGGAGGAAAATTGAATTGAACACCTCATGTTTATTCAAACTCACCGAGAACACTCTCTGAATGAACTGCATAAATTTCCGGAGCAATATTATGCGCATAGAATTTTCGGCGCAGTGTTATATTGAATTCATCGGTGAGTTCGTGATTCGCGTCATCGGACGGCTGAAGGAAGAGATCTCCTTTTCTCATTTTATCCCGCCCCCGTGCGATACAACTGTATATTGCGGAAGAAATTTCAAGAAAACTGTGGTTCCACCATTTTAAAACATTGCAACGCGAATATTGTTAGTTGAGATTCATCCAGCAACCCTCTTAGAGGCTGTAAGCGACCACCCTCAGCCGCCCGACGTCGAGGAGTCCTTTTAATTATTCAAACCCCCTTTAGTCTCGCATCTCCACAGGAGGCCGCGTGTCTTCGGGCGGTAATGATTGTGGAAGGTTGACGCCGAAAACACGGGTCCATCCACTCTGTCAAAGTAGGCGGTGTCTCCCCTTTCAACCGAAAGATGAGTTTGGATAATTGCGACAATGCAGACGGAAGGATTCGCGTCTTTCCTGTCCAATTTAGTGCGCTCGTCAATGCGATTTGCGCGGTGTCTTGAGTGGAGCGATGGAAAGCTTTTGGTTAGCGCCTCTTTCCGTGACAGACATCTACTTAACCGATTCCCACTCTCGTAAGCCCTTGAGTCCTGTCTCGCCGTTAAGTGAATTATCCCACACTCATTGCGATAGATGATACGTTTCAAAGTATACAGAGTGTATTTAAAGTTGCGGTTGAGAGACTTGTCGAGTACCTGTAAATGTTATTCTATTCATCGTATAAAAATTAGTCACTTTCACTCCAAATTATTGCCACGTCCTATGGAAAAGCTTTATAAAGTTCCTAGATAAAACAAAATTTAGGTTTAAGGAATCTACCTGTTTTACAGTTAAAATAAATTAACTGGAATACGATTGCGTATTACATTAAATGGTATGCGACTCGGAAAGCGCATTAATTGAGGGATCTAAAAGTATTTTCAAGAATTACATTTATTGATTCCATACAGAGAATCCTACTCAGATAAAATTTTCCACATTAAAATGGATATATATTACCTTAGATTCTACGTAAAATATGGTATCCCGTTAATCATACGTTACCTTGCATATATCACGTAGATTTATAAAATCCATACGACAAGAATTGGATACGCATTCTAAAGTGAGGCTATAAAGCTACTCCCTGCAGGGTTTAAACCATCTTTTAAAATAGGGTTGGTCCTAGAACTAGAGCGTAAAGGTGACTAATGTGGGGAGAAACCATACTAAATTGATTTTAAGCTCGCGTCAATTTATCTATGTAGGCTAATGTGACTTGGGCACATCCGATCTGAATACCACGACATCGATCATCCTCAGGTAACGGTATTAAGAACACTTAACGGCGGAATGATGAGAATACCTGAGTATTGATACATTAAGATGAAACAGTGAATGGGATCACGATGGGTGGCATCATCTCGATTTATAAAAACTCTAGCAAGATTGAAAAACACCGATTTATTACGGTGAACGATGGAATTAGAGTAATGAAAATATAATACAAATCATCATTAAATACAGCCCTCTGATGAAGACAGTTTAATATCCGATGGCTGAGATCTCCTGAGTCCAATTAATAAATCTCTATAGGATAATAGATGAGTGAATATGAAATAGATGAATTAATAACTATCTAAACTGTACAAATTTTATTCAAGCGCAGTATATTAGAAATTTATAATTATTCTATTGATAGATACAAAATAGTTCCTTGCCTGTTTATATAGATATTCATATTTAAGTTTTAATAAGAAGTAAAGAACGTTTTTGAATGATTCATAAACAAATTGATTACTTAGGAAAGTAACGACGGCTCTGCATAAAAATAATTATTTATTTGTGGAATTCACTCACGAAATTATTCATGAAATTACCGTAAAGTAACGATGATACCGAAGGTCGAAGAGGGCCAATGTCGAGTAAATACGTCACTTGTACCCTGTCGGTAATGAAAATTTATGATCCGCCCACTTGGTCTGCACACTCACCTTGGGAGATCTTTAATTCCGGTTTAACTCCATCTCATTATTTTGCAACGGCAATCAAAAGAAACGACAAGGAGATTGATTTTAAAGGAGATCGGCTAAAGTGTCCTTTACTTCATCAGAATGTGCTAATTAGATGGGATATGAGAACTAAAGGGCAAATTAAAGAGGATTTGGAGGTTCTCTTTAATCCCTTCCAATCATCATCGCGATCTGTTAAATAAGACGTATTCGAGGTGGCGGACGGTATCAAATGGACGATCCTCTAATCCTACTTAAAAACTGTCCTTCCTGCTTAAGAAATCTCAACTCTTTTGATGGACACAATCAGTTGCGATCTTCGCACGCATTTTGTCTCATCTGTCATCTTCAAATATTTTCTCCTTTTGCACGTTTCCCGAGAAGATGATGCTCGAGACTGGGACTTTGTGTTACAAAGTTGACTTATAAATAGAAACTTTGGAGGATACGAGAAAATTTTCCGAGTAATTTTTTTCCAGAGAAAAACGAAACGATACTAACTAAAAAAAACTAATTTTAGTGTTTCTTCGAACAAAAAATTTATTAAGCTTACCATATTTACTAATCTTGCAACGCATTTGACTTTAAGATACTTATTTATATTCACGGGCAAATTATTATCATCACTTGCAACTACTACTATTATATATTTATTATTTCAATCCAAAATTTTTTAGGCCTATATTCATTATTATAATTTTTATTAATATTCGAGACGTTCTAGTTCATGGAAAATTTTTTAGATAAAATGCTATACTTCCGTTAAAATGGCAACGAAATATTCTCTAATTAACGGAAATATGTTTTCCTATGAAAATTAAAGCTGAATGTAGCTTACCAATTCATTGATTTTTTTTTCTTTTTCCAATTTAAATAATCGATTAAACGTATTTTCTACATATTTCGTTCAGTAAGAAGGATCCAAAGAATTTCACGCTGATAAAAATTTAGCTGCTAGAATAGTAACGTAACATAATCCTAAGCAATTAAGGTTCTGTTCTTATATCTATCCTTGATATTTTAATGTAAAGAAGCTTATACTATTGTTCCTCTATGAATGAACCATAAAGGGATGAAATATAACCAAAGTATAACCGGCAAACAGAATATCTAGTTTATGATAAGAGTATGTTTGCGGAATAGTCTCTCTGAACACTGACATTATTTATTTCGCAAGACGTCCGATTAATTTGAATTTCCAAAATTTTCGACCCACATATACCAATTTAAAACCGTTCTTGCTCTTGCTTTAACGAGAGAAGTAATATTCTACACCCACGGTAAGAAAACGGGTGGGTACGCAACCTACATTGAAAACTGTGGACGAAAATAAACGCTTTACATGTGTATGGGAGGTAATTGCCATCTAGATATTTCCTTCAAACAAGACGAGAGTGCGCATCTTCTCAAAATTGTTATAAGAAGTCCTAGGAAACATACTTTGTAAGCTCATGGATACGTGACTGTTTTCAAATTTCAATCAGAATTTTTTCGTGGCAGTTTATATAAAACCTTGTTTATCATGTTAGGATTATACGATAAAATGTTAGCTTTTTTATTTTAGGCTTTTTCTTAGATTCTTTTACGGAATCTATGGCGTAGAAAATTTTCACCGTCTTGCTTTTAAATTCATGAAATAGAGTAGATACCTCCATTAAGTACAAAGCTCCATTCCGAATGAATGTTAACATATTTTCAAAATTAAGAACCGTACGAGTTTATTTGAGTCCTCCTAAGTGGTACATCTAATACAGTCACCCATAAATGATTGTCTTATAATACAACCAAAACCTTATTGAATTATCACAAAAAAAATTTTATTATTTGATTTCCTTGGTCATTGAGGAGTATTCCTCATAACCACTCATTGTAGTGTTCAATTGCATTGAATTGTTATAATCTAAGCTTAAATTCATAATTCCTTACAAGAAATTTGAAAGAATAAATTAAAATTATCATGTAATAGAGACAATTTTTAAATCTTCCATAAACCTTCAAAGAGCGCTGATTACGTAAATGTATATATTTCAATAAAGAATAATAATATTCAGGCTTGCAGTAGAAAGAAAGATCAATCCTCAAATACTAATTTATCAATCGATTTATAATATGGTTGATAATTCATAAAACTTGCGTATTTGTGACTATCTAAGCACACATTACCTACCAGAGAAAGGCAATCTTAAATCAAAACTACATTCACCCTCATCTCTACGACGAATCTGGAATCGCGAATTTGTGAAACATTTCCACCACTTCTTAATGACCCTCATAACATCGTTTCTGACAATCCGGCCACTCCAGACACATTTTGGCAAATCCCTTGCCCCCGCGTCTGCGGCCCGCATTCCCTGCATCAATCAACCGGTAGCGAAAACGTCAAAATTCTGCCCACAAGTGCCGACGTCTGCAGGGGTAACGGGGCGTTATGCCCCACCCAGACTCTCCCCCGCATACCCCCGAATACCTCTACTTTAGGCAACGGACGAAAGAAAGCACTTAGGCGAAGCAGGGGCTCCCACGCGAGTTACGCGCATGAGTTCCGGTTATGAGCGACTTCATTGCCGCTGAAATAATGACCGACATGCAGATGAAAAAACCGCATATTATTACGCTCGGAAACAGGTTCGCCCAAGTAGCGTCTGCAAGGAGGGTGTCTGGAGAGGGTGTGCGCGGAGGGTTGGGTCGCGATGGCAGGCGCAAAGAATAATTATCTCGGAAACGTCTCGTTTGATTTATATCGAGAGCGATTTTCAAGATACCCCGGGAAGTTTGGAACTGTTTTCGTCTGGAACCGATAAATTTTCGGGGATGGTTAACGTAAATTTTATTTTTGCCCGCTAAGGATGCGGACAGTGTACTTTCCGGATTTATAACTGTATTCGAAACCAAAGTTTTACGGTGTTCGGGGAAGATGTTGACTGAAGGATGAATAACCAAGAGAAATAAAGTTACGGTTCTTGTTCTTCCAAAAATTCTCCTATCCTGTTGCATGGTGATAAAATTGGTGCAGTTTTAAATAAACAGCATGAATATTGATTTCAAGAGAGAAATTTCAACAACGTTGTACGGAAAATAAAATAAAGAATAATCTTCGATTAAGATCTAAAATATTATGTAATTTAAGATACCAATTGATAAAACTTTAATGAAATGCATACACTACTCTGCACAATATTTCGACTTTCAAGTGATAAAAATAAACAATTGAAAAAGAGGCTTTTAAATCCATAATTTACAGAATATGAAGATGATAAATTAATTTTTCTTATTATTTATGCAGTCATTATATAAAAACAAGCTTTATTTTCGATGAATTACCAACAATTATTTTTCTTCTTTTCGTGAGCAATCTATGGCAACTCTTCATTAATAATATACTAGAAGATGATGTGATTATGATCTCATTCTTCATTTGTAGAGTAGAACAGTAGCTTTAATTATGGTAAACTAAGTAAATAATCCTCACAAAATAATTTCCGAAATTTTCGGAAAATATCTTCTCTGCAGTTTTTTATCTATACCGTAGTATAAAATTTAGAGCACAGAATTATAAAAGCATATTTAAAATATTAAATTAATCAATCGAGGAGAAAGCTTTTTGAAGTAGCCATAAATCATGATTCCTAGTCCTCTTTCGAATTCTGAACGTGCGAGTTTCACGGTAGTGCACATATTTAGACACGTGATTTAAATGCTTAAGCGAAGAATAATTTCCGTTACATCGGCGAATATTTCGTCTAGAACCTTTTTCGATATTTTTAGAATCCTAGCAACTTTCAGGGAAAAATTTACAAGTGGGCTATAAAATCCATTTCACAACATAAGAAAAACATTTTGGTTGTTTTTAACGTAGGTGAAACAGGTGAGGGAAATGCAAAAGAAGGAGAGGCACCCTAAAAATTGTCGGCAAGTTATTCGCATTTGCGTTCGCCGTGGCACCCACGTGCTTACCTCGCGTCCCTAATGAGATCTTCGTCCACTCCTCTGCAGTTGTACTCCTCCACGTATCTCCACGGCTCCTCCGCCGAGCATTCGACGTCCGGAAGGCACACTTCCCTAAAGTGAGGGCGAAGGCGTCCGGAGGCGAACTTGATAGCCTCGACGCCGAGTTGGAGGGCCACGCCGCCCAACCAGAAGGGCGCCAGCACGCAGTAAGAGGCAGAGAAGGCGACGGAGGTTCGGTTCGAACCGGAAGGGATTGCTGGGGAACCCAGGAAAGCAGAGAAGGCCTCCGAGAGGATCATCTGCAGAAGAGAAAATTAAATGCATGTGGTTATTTCAATGTTCGTCCAATTACAAAGACCGTCTCAAAATACTAACGGAATGCTAGTTGCAACAAAATCGTTCTCGCGAAAAACAAAACATAATATTAGTTAATAATAAAAATATATATTTGACAACTTTTTAAAATATTATAATACTTTTATGAATGTTATGACAATATAATATCAATTATCACTATCAAAACCAATCATCATACTACAAGCTACGGAATCGGTAAGTGATATCAATTTTTACGGCGAAATCTCATATAAATAATCTCCTCTAAATCCTTAGAGAGGCTGTTATCCTTAAATATGCCTTCTCATGTTCTACATTCTTGTATCTCAAGGGCAGTATACGATTTTAAAAACTGCAAATGCAACGCATTACACTAATGAATATAAAACAATAATGTTAGCATTTAAAATTATACGTTCGTAATAAACTTCTTTCGAATGTCAAAATAACCACTACATATGGTATATATCTCAGATAAAAATCATTTTGTCAAAAATTCTGGCATAAAACAGTAAAAAAAACCGCTGAAATGATACTAACGCTTTCGCAGTAAAACGAATATTAAATTAAGAGAAAGTTTATGTGTTTCCCTAGATATATAGACATAACAGACGTCTTTAAATTGATCCTTTTTTCCAAACCCTAAACGAACTTTTTATCTTTTCATTGCTATCATTCAACGCCTGTCAACTCCTAAACACTTCACCATCAAATGCTCTGTTAACACTCACGTCCATTTTTATAGACGCCTCTCAATACATCGATTCCCATTCACCCCAAGAGAAGACGAAACAGTCACGAAAAGCAAACCGTGGCTTTAAAAAGTTAGAAAAGAAACGCGGCCTTAAAAAAACGAAAGGCGATTGGTGCGGACTGCTTTTTACGAGGCGGTTTTAAACGGTCGTAAAAAATATTTATGATTTCATTGATCACTTATGTCGCGGAGACCGTGGGAAGGAGTGAAAAAGACGTGTTTTCGAAGCATCCGAAGTAAGGGCTTCTGTTTTACATCTCGTTTTGATTGTGACGCGATAAATGAAGAGCTTTGAGAATAGTTATTCGATCACCGAGGCCCTCAAACATCCCGAGGACGGTCTTTACTCGGCCCATCCACCCGTTGATGTCTCCGAACGGCGTAAAAAAATTCATCTCTCGGGGCGAGTATTATTTTTTGCCCGGAAGGATGGCAGTAACGATCGGGAAACGGATATCTTACTGAATAGGCTTAGAACCTGAGGTATGTGTCCCGTTCACGGTAGTGGAGTCTGAAGGGGTGTAACTAGTGTCTGCAATTACAGTTTGTGAATGTAGATAAAATTTTTTTGGCCCAGACTCATTCAGTAATTCTACTTCGTCACTGTAAAATACGTTTTTAATCGTTGATTTACAGTATTTACGATTTTTCGCGGAGTAGATAATTAAAAGAAAGAAATCTAAAAAAATATTGTCTGCAGTTTTGGAAAACGGGATGATGGAAATGTGGTTCGAAATTTAATTTTACGCGAATTTTAATGACCGAGAGACCATCATAAGGAGTCTTTTCTTAATTAATTCTTACTAAAAAGACAATTAATTAAGGCTTATATATTGGTTCAACATGTGATTTCATTTATTTATATAGAAGATAAGATATTTTAATTATATTTCCACATTATTTTGACGAGTGAATAATTTTCAGATATATTTAAGTATCTTTTAAATAAAGCATTGCGATTAACATTCATTTGGTAAATATTTAGCGGCAAACCTGTAGAATGTGTTCCTTCACAGTCCGCCGAACTTTCCATTTTAGAATTAACACTGAAACACATGACCTTAATTCTGGTCGTTTTCCTATGGAAATCGACGATCGAATGTAAAAAATACAATCACGGGTCTGCTTTGAATATTTCAAGCGCGATTTACAGTTTAACTGTTGGAATTGGGACGTATAATCCTAATAAAGGTGTTATTGCATTACCAATGGCGAATAGAATGTCACGAGGCCATCACGATTCACGGAGGGTGCCGAGGGATATAAAGCAGTGGAATCAAACCTCTGCCCTATTTCTCAGCCAAGGAAATGTTTCAAAAATTTAATCGATTGTAGGACAAACTACCCTATTCACTATTTGATCATTCCCAAAATAGGAAGCGATCTCTATTTCAGGTAATATTTCGTGGATCGGTGGGAAATTCCACCCGTGGCGATACCCACAGTCTCTCCCACACAGATGAGACAGATATGGGGAATTCCCATAATGCACACTGTACTGCTATGTGGAACACGAATACCAAAACAGGCGCAATGCACATACAACTAGCGGTTCGGGTATGCAGACGTGCTATCAGAGAAACGTCGTTCCCGCTTCTCAGTTATGCCCACCAAGGCATTCGCTCCATACGGATACGCTTTCATGGGTTTTCTAGGATAAATGGCATTCTATATCGAACCGAATTCCTCTACTTTCCCAGCAGACCATTTTGTTACTTAACAATCTATCTCTCACTGCGAAAATGTGGAATGTAAATGTATGTGAAAATCTATCGACCCTTAATGGGATCATTCCAAATTGACTGCATTTAATTCTTTAGAAAAATAACTAATTAACTGTATTCATACACGGATACGTAAATTAGTGAATTAAATAACAATGGTTGATGGAACCCTGATAAAAATAATTACATTTAAATTTTTCCCACTGGTTGAAAATATGAATGATGATTATACGAAAAATAGTTCAAATATAGAATCGTCGTAATTGAAGACAAAAATAGCAGTAAAACCACAAGTGATAAGAGTATTTACTATTATTTAAAGCATATTAAATAAATAAAATATTTTTTATAAATATTTGATTCAGAAACTTATAATGTATTTTCTAGTTGTATAAGATGAAAATTAAAAAAATAGCAACGATTATTTTCAGTGACATATTTTTAGATTGTGAGGTCGTATTTCGAAAAACTGCGCGTTGTAAAAAGGAAGATGAATCCCAGTAATATATCAGAAATATATACAAGAAACTCTCCACCCGTCCGAGGTATATGGCTATCGATAACAGCAACAATGAGCTATGACTGACATAAAAATGATGGTAGCTGCACCTTTACAATGCCACGAGTCCCCACAAAGAACGGCGGTTAAGGGAGCGCACAACTGTGAATCAAAGGCACTGACCTTCTCGAATGTCTCGGAGGTGAAAAGCTCTATCGGAATAGAACATCGAAGGATCGGAGACTTGAACGCGCAAATCGAGAAGCGGATAATGGATCGAAAATGTATTGTGGGTGCGCACAAAGGGATTGAAGGTGGAGGGTGAGAAACGGAAGAAAAAAAAGAATATCGGTAGCCGAAGGAGTGGAAAAAGACGATAGGAGATATAAATACTCGGGGCGAAAAGGTTAGAGGTGGGGTGTTAAGGGAGGAATGTGGGCGAGGTTGAGAGGGTGTGTGTGGGGCAAAGAAAGGTGGGTGATGGAAGAATTGAAAAGAGAATGAAGGTGAGAGAGGGCCACAATGACTTACGAGAAAAGCCTCATGGCTAGAATGGACGGAAGATGTAGTGTCTCCGTGAAAGACAGAAACAAGGGAGAGTTGAAATGGGTTCGAATGACGAGGAAGGGTTATGGAAAGAATGAGAGGGAAGGCCGATACCCTTGTAATTGGTTAGGAAGAAGAATGCGATGTAAATGACGCTGATTAAGGTCTTAATTAAAGGGAAACCGGGGGTAATTTATGCCTTTTTAAGGGAATCGGGAACATATATCTGCCTTGTTTTCTATTTGTGTGGAGGATGGGGTCCCATCCTACTCGAGTGATTAGGTTCCCGTTATGTGTTGTGATTATTGTATCACGAAGGATCCAAACGTTCTCTCCAAATGCTTTTCGTTTCGATTTCCAAGTCTATTCTGGAAGACGAAAGGTTCACTAAGATACCGAAAGAGGGGCGATACTAATGCAATTCTTTTACGTGGAATATAAGGCCTGACAAAATAATTAAATCGATAACTAATATAAAGGATACAGTTGCGATCTGGAATTAACAAGGCAATGTTTCCGGAGAGAAATAATAGTTGCCTCGAACACTTACAGCAGAATAGTGTTCTTCATATAATAAATCATAGAAAATTTTAATCGCATCGTAATATAATACAATCTTTAAATAAATTATATACACCTCTTTTACTTCTATAATTACCTTTTTTGGATAAAATTTGTGATATATTTTCTGATATGAATAAATTTTTACAGTTTCAAGAAGTGATTTTCAAGTAATTACTAGATAAATATATCAAAGAGTTGAATTAAAGAAATTTCTTTACTAAGTTCCATGCTCAAATTTCAAAATACAGCATTCAGTTTTAAAAATGTGAGACCTGAGTTAACGTCCTCGATATCGCAAATAATTTTACACCAAAAATATGTTCTATGTAAAGAAGAAATGGAATTCTTAGCGTGGGCCTTAAGTATTTTTCCTGCAGAATCTATTCGCCAAACGACAGCCTACGCCTTCTGTGTGCTTAACCCTCCAGGCTAGCATCAAACTAGAGAGCCCGATGCCAAAGTTTATCTTTCTAATGGACCCGAAGAAGTATCAACCCACGCGTCTATTCGACGAATCTAAAACCTCATTTTGTTTATTCAGTTTATCTCTTCCTGGAAATCAGGAGAAATATTAAAATTCCGACCTCCAGTTCGTGCGGATGGAGAAGTTTGGACCACCTATTAACAGCCGTACAACAGTGAGTGCAGATTCCTTCTCCGATAGCGTCAATTTTGCGGTTCTGTCCCGAGGGAACGTCGCTTTAAATTAAGAGGAATGGAATGATTCGTCTAAATGGGCCTCGGAAAAACACTTTTTATTTCCATAATGAAGATATTCATCAGCAGAACGCTCTGTGCAGATTCCTCTCACCTCGAGCGATTCTTGCTAATCTTGAGGAAACTCAACGTATTCTATTTGACTCAAACAACTCATCGATGCCCAATATTTTAGTTAATCAGATCATCAGTATAGCGAGTACTTTCTTTCTTTTTATCTGCGTTTTCATACTTTTGCTGAACCAGAAATGCAAAATTCATATCCATAATCTTTCCCTCTATCCACTTTGCCCATTTCTAATTAAGAATGTGTAAGGGTATGGATGTTACGGATATCATAAATTACTTGATTGAATACTGAAAGATTTAGAGAAACATTTTAAAATTTTTCATTGCAATTCATCGATGAACCTCTCTCAATAAGATGACGAGTTACTCTTCCTTGACGATACTTATGCCCTCAATTATTTTATTATTATTTGTTTTGTTACTATACAGATCAGTACGTCAATTAACATGAGGTATTTTTTTTTCTTAAGAATGTTGTTTTAAGTTGAATATAATTATCTATTATAAAGAGTTTACTAATCAGATGTTCTCTCAATATCTAATTAAGGTTACAAATTGCTACGTCACGAAATTCCCTCTACTTTGTGTATGACACTCCTCACCAACCATATATTTTCAAACCGCAAGATAATTCCTTCCGTATTAATTAGATGATCTTCGAGATTTCTCGAAAATGTTTCATCAATCTTTCTGATAAATTTTCATAGCTCGCTTTTCCTAATCATGGTAATTTATAATGTATTATGTTTATTTTTTTCTAACAACTTAAGTGACTTGAGCAACATCAAGACGATAAAAACCTGCTCTAAGTTTACAAAGTGGGTCACTTCTTTCCCTTTCCTCTCATTTTTTTTCTTTTTCGTCTTGCGATAAACTACTGGTAAGCAGTTTTTTAACCGCGAAATTAATTAGCTACCACACTTAAATCGACAAGGCTAGAAAATCTGGAACAGAACGAAAAAATTTCTTCCCCTTATTCCATTAAAAAAACGTTCCTTAATTTTATGCTTAATATTTAATATATTTTATATTTGTTAGAGTAATTGCAATAATAAATTTCCGATAAATATAAACTCATTAAAAATGATTAATAAGAAGGAAAGATGCGATAATATGAATATTCCTGTACCAGAATATTTTAATAACACAATGATATGCCTTTAAATATGAGATTGCTATCTATTTGATATAAAAGAATTATGCGGAGGCAGAAATTTCCCCCTTTGGACCTGGAGGGTGCTACGAAGCTCAAATACCATTGGTAAGAGCCCTCAGGGAAGTGAATGAACTGCCCTTAAATCGAGGGCTGCGGAAGGGCGAAAAATGTGCAAACCCTCCGTGGGTTTTTCTCGCCGGCGTGGGCATCCCACAACTACCATTCTTTCATGCAGATAAAAAAATACGGCCTCTGCGGAATACATTATCACATCCGCTCACGTTCCGATATTCTAAATATATTCGGTGACAAAATCAGATACGACTCTCAGTGTACACGCACGACAATACTGATTGCAGGTCGTGACGAAGCCACTCGATCGCAACGTCACCGATCAAGGACTCGCGGAAAAGCGGTGAGTGGTAGTTCGCGGGAAAATGAACCAAGGAATCGGTCATCCCCATGGAGACGCTTGGATACGGTTTCCATGAGAACGTGACGAGTGCGAAGTCGGTTGCGGCGTGAATAAACAGGTCGCGTTTCAGCATCTGTGTGAGCCACGGATAAACAGTCGTGGAAGGTGCCTATTCGACAGGATTTCGCCCACCTGGTGACAACAACTGCCACGATTAATGATGATTAATTGAAAGTGAGTCGATGTTTGTCTTAAACTGTGCCGATGTTTGTGTTAGTTTTTATTTACGAGCGGAGAAACGCTTCCGTCTTCTTTCAAACGTATGCACTACGCATCGCAGTAGTGATAGCTGTTGATGCATCCTCTATAATCCATTCTTATCGATGCATTTTAATCAGCAGTAATTTTCTTTCAAAGCAAAACTTACTTTAAGTTTAAAATGAAGATATTTAGAGAACCTATATTCCCAATAA
Organism: Pantala flavescens; assembly: GCA_020796165.1. Classification (NCBI taxonomy): domain Eukaryota; kingdom Metazoa; phylum Arthropoda; class Insecta; order Odonata; family Libellulidae; genus Pantala; species Pantala flavescens. The sequence goes on along the minus strand of CM036884.1, from coordinate 7,779,398 downwards.
ATAAACTTGATTCTCCACTATTATAATAAATATTGCTCAATTAAAATCTAATGTATATATCTCGATTAAAATCTAATGTATAAGTCTAAGGAGGATTTTGTTTCAACTTCGGTACATGTATTGCATAGTAATTAAATACACTTCATAAAAAATAAATTTTAAATCATTCAATTTCAAATGATTAGAGCATTGTACATTACTGTGAGTTGTAAGACAATTATTTTACAAATTCATATATATTAAAAGGATGAATATTACGATAAAAAAACTTGCCGTCCTTATTCCGCCGATATGTTATTTTACCTCACCACAAAAATTAACCGTTGGAAACAAAAGAAATCGCGTAAATTGAACACAATTAACAATACGCACCCAAAGTACTGTATGAATAAAAACTACTTAGCTACCACTCAACGGTGATTGTTGTACGATTGGATTTCGCGAGGATCAGCGAATGATTCGTATAAATAACTTTAATTAGCTCCCTCGCCTTCCGAGAGAGACACGTAACAACCCATCGCACACTCCTCTATTTCCCAAATGGGTGTGATCAACGATTTGTTTCCATGGAGACGCTTTAAGAGACAAAAAGATCACCTGATGACGTAGTGAAACCAAAGACACACCCGTCTGGCCGGATGCCATCATGTCCCAAAAGACTCTTTTCCGATCGTGAAATGACTTTCCCGCACACCCGAATTGCGAGGAAGAAATATGCGTCTGCGAAGTCTATATAAGTCCATGGCGGAGAACGAAAGAGGTTCGAACCGCTCCTTTTAAGAGCCGTCCACGGGAAAGGTAAAAGTTAAGGTCTCAATTTGCATGAACATTCAGGTCAAACTACGAAGATTAACAAATTCGTGGGATATAAGCCAAAGGATAAACGAATGTTTAATTTATGTAGATTGCATTTTGTTAAGAGTTTTAATTTAGACTCCGTTTCCGAGGAGAATTTATCGATACGAAACTTCTGAAATGTCACATGGATGAAGGCTTCGAAACCGAGTTCCTATCGAAGGAAATTTATTTATTTCCTATTTCAGCACGCGGTCATATTTCAAGTCAGAGAGCCAAAGTCCTTTCTGCAATACTTTCCCGTATCGGAATTCGTTTCGGTCATATTTATGGCTGTCCAGCAACAAATCATAAACGGGAATAAGTGTACCTTTTTTGGAAAGAATTCGTTGCGAAATTTCGAAAATTATTTTTTAGGGTCTTCCCAATATCAATTCCGATTTCCAATTATTGACTCCGTCTCGTAAATTACGCTCAAACTGTCACCAATTCGATACGCCTATCGAATAGTCTCACGCACGCAACAGATGCATCTAAATTTCTTTACCGTTTACGCGCATAATAGCGGTTATTTTAATGTTTAACAATAAAAAAATTGAGAAATCAACGAATAATTTCACTAAAATTATTCAATTAAAATATTTTAGTAGTTTTTTAAAATACAATGACTAAAAGATAAAACAACGATTTTTAAAATACGCGTAAATGATTAAATAAAGAAGGTTCTGCCATAGGTACATCGACTAAGATGAATGGCACCTTCAGTTGATAACGTAACTAGGGAACACTCTCATAGTTTTGCAATCAATCATGCGATTTTTAAAGAGAAACATAAACCTATGATAATTCATATAATAAAGTATGATGCAATGATACACGTCACTTTTGAAATAAAAAGTTCGGAACACAGTTCACTGTCTTTTTCATAATGAATGCGTGACGAGAAGAACTATAATGACTGTGAGACATTTGAACTTTCCATAACACTGGATAAATGCCATGGTTGGCCGATGATTAATTGCGTTAGGTCATCTTGAGAAACAGAACTGTCATGAAGTTGACCAATGATCGCTCCTCTTTTAACGCTACTTCTCAACAAGAGAATGAAATTCGAGTATGCAAAACGTCGAGAAAGAGATAGAGTCAACCTATGCAAATATCTTTACTGATATTAGGTAGAAATACTGATCTAAAGACTAATTAATTAGATACAATCTCATGGAAGAAAAGAAATTCCAGCTAGTTGGCCACCTGTTACTAGTGAAAATCTCTAGAGAATTTCGTTTTATTTAAAGTTTATTATACTAAAAAGAGAGAAATTATAGAAAAGGGTAAATAAAGAAAGTGTATGCCTTTATCGTTAGGAAAATCAATAAAAGGAAATAGACTTTGAACTGTTAGCAAAGAATAAGGGAATATGACAATATGGATTTTTACCTCTAAGCTGAATTAACTCGAATTTATATGCATCTAGAACATAAGCTAGTTTCACTGATTCAAACTATTTCCAAACTAAGTCATTAAGAAAAAGAGAACGTAGATGAATTCATCTACATTAGCATTCTAATAATCCTTAGTGGTAATTAAATTTGATGGATCACCTTAAAATTTATGCATAAGCAAATACCAATGATTTTTCTAATTAAGTCTTTCCGCTTTACTTTCTAAGCTAGAGAGAGAGACTCAATTATAGAAAGCTAGATTAACATGAATCGTGACTAATACATCTTCCTATGCAATCACTATTATATCGAGAGATTTTTTAATACAGAATGTATACGCTCCGGATAGAAACCAAAATTTATCTACATACTAACGTAATATGCCTTACATAAAACATTACTTGTCAAAAGATTCGTTGGTATTCTAATCTCTGAATATAATCGATCAATTATAGCAAAAATAAAAACATTAAATTAAAGTTATAATTATAAGTCAAAAGTAAAAAATTCGTCCTAATTTGATTTCAGATATATTTGGTTATGACGAGCAATCACATAAATTTCGATTATAAAATTCAAGTATCGATCATAAAGTTAAAATAGAATTTAATTTCAATCGAATGCTTATAGAAACTTAATATCGTCCATGAAACATAAATCGTGAGTGCATACGATGCATTTTCTAAAGTTAAAATGTTCCAGCCATTAAGAAGACACAATTTCCCTCCGAGGATTATGCAAAATTGCAGCCATCCCTCGTATGAACGCAGAAAAGAACAATTACGCGCACTAATGGAATGAGAAGGTAACATCAAAAGCCCCTTTCGAGAAACATTAAATATCGTACTTCAGTATCCTTTCAAAGAACCTCGAAATAAAAAGAAAAAGAAACGTTAGGAAGTCACAGAGCAAAGCGAAGATGAGCGTGGCACACGCGATTAGACTTTTTAACATGTTGACGACGAGCTACAAGAAATTGCCATCGGGTTCGATAAAATAAAAAAGGAGACTCTAAAGCAAGGGGATAAAAGCTTGTTAAATCGAACAGCGCGGAACCCGTATGGAAGGGACACAATATCTCCCGTTGCAGGGGTATGGGAGATATTGCTAGTTGCGGTCTTCAGACCGCACGTGGCCTTTTGCGGTACTCAATGCGGCTTTCTTTGCATACTTGTCGTAACATAAATTGAGATACAATACCGCTGCAATATGTTCGTGTCATGAATGTTGTTTCACGTCTCCCATACGGATTCTAACGAATGGCGGTAACTAAAGTAATGTGAACGGTAAGAGAATATCCTGAATGAGCACGAAGTATGTTTTTGCCGTGCTTATATTGTGCGGATTGAGTGGTTAGAACTGTCACGCTGGAGTGTTTACAGCAAGTCTAACCCAAAACTGAAATATTTCATCAACAAGTGGTCTCGTGTCACTTGGAATACCTTTTTCAGGTTCAAAAGAGCGAACTGTGAATGAGCGAAACTTCACCGAAGGACGTTTTTCCTCTCGGAACTAGGAAAATTACTCCGAAAAAAGACAAAGGTCTTGAGGAATGGCGTCCGAGAGGTTTAAGTGAAATCGCTGCCGCAGTGTCTCCGTGGGCCAGACAGGAATTTCGGCTAATGCAGGAAGGAACGCGGAGGCATTCGCAGTGACCTCTGGCACCCAGATGGCGCCCACGTCACCACCTACAATCACCGCATTTCCTTGTAAATCATCTACGAACGTTTTACGCGGAAATTCGGTGAACTCATCTATCGAAGATGATTGTTCTTCGTAGCGCATTACGTTCCATCAACGATAAATTCCTTTCGCCGTACGTAGCGCGTAAGCAACTTTTCCTCCGTTCAACTTCTCCATCCATTATCCAATGCGGACGAATGTTCTTCCACTTAATAGCTCGATCCGAATAGAATTCGTCGATCATTCAGGTCACTAAAAAATACGTACTGTGATAATTATAACGAGTTTTTTTTTAAACAGCTTTTTACTAAATAGTCACATTGAAAAAATAAGTACCAATCAGTAACATTTTTTTTATATTTTGTAATTTAATTTAGTCCGTTTCCTTTAAAATTAGAGCGAATATAATCTAATTTTCTCTTTCAAGGAACGGAAATTTCAAAAGTTGTTTCCTTGTTATTAAGAATCCATTTAACCATCTTAAAATAGCTTTAAATTCACCGATAGAAGTAAAACGATCATAAAAATCAATTTTATTCTTAAATAAAATTATTCCGAGACGAGAGTATTGGAAAGATGGAATATATACTTGTCTTGAATGAGCTGTTCCTATCGACAAAGTGCATCCTTTTAACATAGTGTACTTCTAGTACATAAGCATGGTAACCTTACTCAATACTACGTTAATTTTATACTCTACTCAAAAGAAACGAAAAACGTTTAGTAAACGAAGGAATATAGCAAATACTGAATGATCCTTTAGAATGCTTAAACAATTTAAAACTGTTTCGTTAGAATCAATTATTAGATATTACACTGTCATTGTTGATTTCTGTCATCCAGTTCTCAATACAATATATTTCTCCTAAAGTGATATAATCCATAGATGGCATCACGCAAGGAAACCCGGCTCCAGGGACTACCATTTTCCAAGAATTAGTGATGCATTGTTTCCTGCATTTCATTTCCCGGTAGAAAGGGGCTTGAAGCCAAAGGTAACAGTTTGAGTCATTTTCTATGGACGGTCATCGTTCCGATAAGTCTGCTTTTCATGGCCACTCTTCCTCTAGTGAAAGCAAGAGCGTCCTTGTGTGCGCCGAATTATAGGCGTCTTTTCCCGCCCTCCATTTCAGTCGGAAGTATGCATCGCGATCGACGCGCTCTCAGGCGGAAGTCAAAGAAATTCCTTCGGGCGAACTCCCCGGTGATGATGAATGATCCAAGAGTCATCGTCACTGAAAATTTTCATGCGCCCTTTCAGATTTCACTTCGGGTAATCCTAATTTATGCCTTTCTGACCAATTTTCGTTCAAACCCGGCTATCGTGTTCCAGTAAAACCGGTGATTATAAGAAGCTCCGAAACCCTTTTCGTGCATATCAAACGACTTCATTAGTTCATCCCTTAAAAGGGATGTCGCCCTGGAAATTGTATCCGGTCATGCGAGAAACGCTTACAGGTTAATAAGTCAACGTCAAAGAAAAATGTGAACTGCTATTGAATGGAAAAGGGGAATAATTCACGACTTAGAATTTTAGAACGTACCGATTTATTATTTTTCGAATTCCGAAGCCGGTGGGAATGAATGGTGTTATAGATTTCTGGATTATAGAATTGTTAGTCCATTAAAAACTTAAATCGAAACATAAGAAGAGTGACTCGATGTCAATGTAGACCTTGCATTTACAATAATCGTTCAAAAAGTAAGTAATGAGCGGTCAATATCATTTCCGAAATATTCAAATAAACTAATTAGATATTCTTCGTAACGAGTCGGCGTGGGAGAGGTTGTTCAGCATCGAAAGCAAAATTTGAAAGTTATGAATGAAAATGAACGACAAATGAGAAACTATAAATTATTGGTAGATTGCATTCAAAATATCAGAATATATTTTATCTATGTGAAAATTTAAAACAAGATATTCTATGACATACTCTATTCTATGACATACACTGCATACAAAATTTTGTAATAACTTATCCATGATATATTTTTAGATTGAAAACATTTAACAAATTTTTTAAATGTATTTTTCGCAAACAAGCCTTTACTTTCATTTTCCTCCTCGCTTCGTTATTTCGATATACAGCTGGAATACCCTCGGCAGCTGGTATATTTCACTTTGATTTAGAGCTTCGACAGATTTCTTAGGGCTGAAGTAGTTCACCACTTCCATTCAATTCGCAATAATCTATTTAAAAATTACACGAAAATACGAAGTTCATTGAAACCAATCTTAAGTATATCTATGGTACATCTACTCAATACAGAATTCTGATAGCAGAATATTCCATTGATATGTAGAGACCACCCCTGCTTGGAAATTACCCCTCTTGGGTCTTCCGTTATAACGTTTGGCATGTGGTCCTCAGCAGACGTTACGTTAACCGACAAACCGTGAAGCTGGGATAAAGACCCTTAATATTCAACCCCTGAGACCACCATGAGGAGGAGCCTTTCTTCTTCGTGGAATCCAAAAAAATGAGTGCAAAGGGTGTTCTTCCCTACGTCGTATAATTCTTTACTACTTAAAGGAATCCTACTTAACACTGAAATGACATGCATCCACCGTTTACTGGGGAAGTCTGAAAGCTGTAAGTTTCGTTTACTTTGCTAAGAATCGGTGGGTTACCATTTCACAGCACTGCCGATGATTTACAATTGAAAAGTCCTGCTTATTACCATCTTCTCTCAAATTATAGTAAATTTTCCAACATTTTTTCGTTTTTATTCATTTTTTAGTTTAATATTTTTTGGTTCAGCATTTTCATAATGTAATACTCATCACTTAAGCTCACCGAAGAATTCAATCTCCTATTATTATAAAACATTACCTATCAAGAATTATACCCTGTGAACAATGACATTTAAATTAATAGTTGTCATTCTTTAAATATTCACTAACTAAAAAACTGAAATCAGAATATTCTTGATTTTCAGTTGGCTCCTAAATTTTAATGATCGGCATAATTCTGACAATGATAAGATAAAATTTGAGCTAATTATTCATTGACCTTCCCTATTTTTTATTCGAGGAGAATCACATCTGTGTATGCATTGTATAAAGATTAAACCTAAAATGGAGTGATATCTATGCAAGCGATGTGAAGGGATGGTCATTTAGTAAAATACATGATGCTATCAGAAGATAATAATATACACTAGCAAAAAATCTAACTCCAACAATAATTCAACAGCCTAGCAGCCCCCATAGAATTAACACCTACAAAATGCTTAAACATGAGATACCTGATTTGACCGAATAAAATCTCATTTTTGAAAACGCTGCAATTTAAAAAGGTAAAGAAACATTTTCCCTCAAAGAAAATGAAAAACCATAGCTGATAGAAGCCTTAACCTCCTTCCACATTTTATAAAATATGTAAGGATTCTCTCAGCGGACAAAGGAAGAATCGGTCCCCTTTGTGCCCCAGGACCGAGCAGAAAAAAGAACTACTGGAATGCCCTCCAACATGTTCGACAGGGAATCCTCAGAACCTCGGCTTTATACATAAATTGACGCTCTACAAATACGCCAAGTGTTTCTCTCTTTGAGAAGATCGCCGACTTTGTAACCGCAGTGCTCCGGGGCTGACGAAGGTCCAGCGGTGGGAGTAGAGGAAAAAATGAAGCAGTGGTCAGTGAGAAGATGGAAAGAAATACGAAAGAATATTATGCATGTTGAGCATACGTAAACTGGATTCAAATAAAAATGAGGTTTCATTCGCTAAACTTCTTAAAGACTCATAAATATTTTAAGTAAATGAAAAGTACGAGGAAAATGCTGCAGACATAAAAATACATCCTGACCCAATAGAGTTGGTTTCGTTTGAACGTTCGACTGCTTCGCTTGAATAAATAACAGCGGAAGACAATCAAAAGATACGAACGGAATTTTCTTTCAGATGCCCATGCATCAAGATGGATTGTTCAGATAACACTTGTTGGCATGTAAATCAATATTTTTTTGATGGACCAATTTATGATACACCCCAAGCGGAATTTAAGGCAGTATTTTCAGCCGAAGAAGCAAGTAGAAAATAGCACATTATGCGCATCATTTATCGACGTAGAAAATACGCAAAACACGAATTGTGAAATAGAGTGATGCGAATGTTAAGAGGGTATATATATTCTTCCCATGAAATCGGAGGAATACAACCAGACGGATAAAAAGGTAAGCAATAGAGAAACCTGCTTAGCTCGCAATTACTGTCTCCCATAAGAGAAAATTTAAATTGGCAAATAACTTTAAGGTAAGTGGTTACTGGAGTGAAGGAAAGAGGACGGTTGGAAAAATAAATAAAGAAGCAGAGGTAAGGAAAAGAGGTTGAGAGAAATAAAAAACATAGAAAGTACAAGAAGAAAGATCGTAACGATTGGGAAGGAATCAAAATAACCGATTAGTAGATAAAAATGTAGTTGCCCTCTTTCGGTTGCCAATACATCTTTCCTTGTCCAGAGGGGGCGATCAAGAGAGCAGATAAATTTTATTTCTCGAAGCCGTATCTAAAACCAACACCCTTACGGGACAATAACATTCGGAGATGTTAGAGAGAGAAGTGGATTCGAATGCCATTCAGAGAGCTTTCCTATTGGAGTAATAACACGTTGAAGAATAAAGCGGCCCAATCGATATGAAAATAGATGGGAACTAGATATAGGATTATATGTTGACCTCCGTAAATATTGCCTTGTAAATAAACACTTGTGATTATTTCCAAGTGTTTTGTAGTAACTTTAAATCGTTCCTGTTTATGGAATTAAATTCATTAATTGGTGTCTGCGCCGGAAATTGAAAGTTGAGTGGAAAATCTGGTTTGGGTGCTAACAGGTAGAGCCGCAACATCGCTTTAATTAATCTACCTCCTTAAATTTCGTTCAGATAATACCAAAAGGTTCGTTACGCCTTAATTATTTTTTTAATTAATGCCCTGAGATCTTAAATGAAATCTCAGTAGCTAGGCCAAGGTCGAAAAAGAGCGTATTTTCGATAGGAAAATTTTAATAAGCAAGACTTCAGTATCTTCATCTGAAATCTATCTCCGTTGACTACCTTGAGGTCTAACTCTTAATATGCGTCTCTGAATAGACCAGGATCAATAAAAGAAGTTGAAATATGGATCTAAGACGTTTGGAAACAGCAATAAAATTTTTAGTTTGCCGTATTTTCTCCGCTTTTTGGATACGTATTTTCTAATGCTTTCCTATAGGCTGGTTTCTATCATGTTATCGCATCTGTCTACTCCATAAATTTCTACACCTTAGTCTTTAATTCTTTATCAACATTTTTTTCTCAATATACAAAATATAACTATCCAGCGATAAGCTTCAATAATTTAAGGCGAGAAGGAACATTATTGATGATTTCTCATTTGAATAAGTTCCTGTCATAGACTCAGGTCTTTACATGACAATTTTCCAAAAATTCTTACTTTTCATCCCTTCCTTATTTCATTTTAGACATATACAAGTAATAGATGAGATCAACCATCTTTAATGATATTCCTTGAACCATATAAAAAGGGATTTGTGACCGAGTCTTTTAAACCCTCGTACCTAAGCATTACAGAAATCAGATATCAGAATCTCCACGAAGGACTTGGGGGCATTCGGAGGCAATTCGATGAGCTGTTTCTTTATTTGTAACAATGCCACCGAATAGGGGGACCTTGACAGAGATCTCGGTAAGAGGATTTTCCTAGAGAAAGGAAAAAAAGTAGAATGGAAAAAGACGGGGACAGGTGTGAACCTATTCTTAGGAAAAAAACCAAGAGTCCCACGGTTTTTGACCTCTCCCAAGGTCCACCGAAGCGTGTCCTCCGAGGTAGAAATGCACCTGCCTAAGGAATCAGAGCAGGTAGGCATCCTCTAGGGGGTGATAGATGGAGCTGGGCCACTTCACGCCTACGCTCAGATTATTTGTATCATTCTAAGAGCCATACTTCACGATCCCTCTACGTCTACCCATAGGCGATTGAAAAACGGACATAAATTACGAGTACCGAAGCGTAAAAACAAAAATAACGATCTTCGGTCGGATTCCTAGGTGTTCCACAAGGAGTTGTTTTACGACCTTCGCCTGGAGTAAGTAACGGAGAGCGTAGGGTTCATTCTGTGCGGAGACGGGGGTGTATCGACGCGTAGTATATCAGCAGAGGGTGGAGTGATAATGAATGAAGGGTTAAACATAACCTCAGGTAACCTATAGTTAACTCTGAGATGATAATAATTTTTGGAAAAAGGTCAAGAGAGGAGAGATGAGACTTCTTTTAGGAGCTTCCATTCTCAGAAACTAACTGGCATCTTTAAGTGGTCCATATGACTTGAAATTTAAGTCAATGCTAGGGAAATAAAATTGTACACTTATTAGTAAAGTAGTTATTATTTTTATTGATTCTTGTGGGTTGTTCCTTTTAGTTGCATTTTCACAGAAAAAATCTAAATTGAATACTATAGAAAATTGTAAAAAGATCGTATTGCTTTAAAGGATAACCCTGAATTAATTATTTCTCGTAGGATAAAGACGAGTGATTCGGTTAATTGAATCGGTACCTGAAACTGTTTCGATAAAGAAGATAATGCAATTTACTTTTAGTAACCCTAAATTTCCATACACTACCAAAGTTCTTGCTGATTCAGAAAGAGGAGAAACGAATATTTTAAACACACGTTTAGAACTATAATATAGAAATTATTTTTGATCATCCAAGAATATTCGAAAATAGAAACGAATAGAAATATCGAAAATAATAGTATATTCGGCTAAAAACATTATTATCCTTGCTTAGAGCCGAAGATATATTTAGATGACATTTTTAATACATTAATGGCCATGGGCATCATTCAAGCATAGCTAATCGTACGTAGAATTTAAATTGAATGTTTTAAGAGGATAAACAGAAAAACTTAAGACATAGGCTTTCGCAATTTATGGCAGGGAGTAAAAGCGATCGACTCTGAGTGCGTGACAACCCTCTTTCTGCGTTAAAGGATAAATCGTTCCTCCGAGCGACAGACATAACATTTGAGCTAACTTTACGTGCTAACGATCCAACCTATCCTCCATACTCTCTTGCGTTAAGCAAAATATTTCATTGACTATTCTGGGCGTTCTTTTCACTTGAAAAGTGACAGTCATTTAATTTTCTTGCAGAACGTCATAACTCAAAGGTAGAGCCACAAGCGATTCGAATTCTTGGAAATCCCTGGACCAAGAACGTTAATTTACATAGAAACATATCGCCTGGCTGTAATTCAAGCAGCGATATATATTCCTTCCCACATACCCTAGAGGAAAACAATACGCAACACCAAAACGCACTCGGACGATCGTGAAGGTATCCGAAAGGAAATTTGGCACCGAATTGGTGCTTCGGTACGGCTCAGTTGATTCGATAAATCATCGTCATTCTCCAAAGGAATTCAAATCTAGAAGGACGTGCCCAAATTATAGGTTTACTGCGTTTCTAAGAACAGAGAAAGGATTGTGAACGCATGGCATGCTAATGTTACTTGACGGCTCGCGAAGTTTTATCGTCACGATAAATTTGCATCCAAGGAGGAAATTTTGAAAGCGCATATTTTACAGATGTCGAATTCCACGCCTTAACAGTGTGAAATTAGAATCGAAAAGTACACAGTGAGGTATTCGAAGTTTATTCAGATACAGAAGTAGCTTAAGTAATGACTGTGGTAAAGCTCACCTTCCTTTGAATGGGAATAGGTGAAAATACGCAAGTTTGCAAATACATTCATCGAAGGAATGTTAGAAGCACTTTTTTGCGAAGGTAACGAGAAGAATGCCGAATAATTGACAGAGAATTTTCTCACATCTTTGTGGTCCATCGGTATCCAAATAACACAGTAGTAAAGAAGAAGTTTGCCAATGAAAAAGCGATAAAGATAAATTCACACCTTAAAGGAAAACATCGTTGCGTTTTCATTAACCAACAGAGCCTAGTCGATCCAATAATAGGAAAAAATCTTTCTCTCAAAGAATTTTCTTGAAGTGAACATTAAAATAACGGTGAAACAAACGATATAACTATGGAGTAAAAAAGAGAGTTGCAGGAAAATATTAGAAAGAAGCATGTTCTTAAAATTGTTAGAGTGAAGTTTTGCTGTAAGAATATAATAATGAAAATATAAGAGTGAAATCATGAATAATTAAGAAATAAACAGTGAGATTAAAAGCAGGATATCAAAAAGCATACGAGACACGACCATCACAATAAGCTCGTCACGAGTACAAGACAACATCACGCATAGACGAAAATAGAAAGATGGTGGCCAAAATATGTGGAAGGCATCGTTACAGATTTTACTTCTCAAAGGTTTGAGGTCCTCAATTTTTTAAGCTTATATAATTTTTGAATTGAATTAATAGAAATAACTTTTACGTATCCTTAAACAGCTACTTACATAAATACAAGTTTCTAGTTAATTAGATACCACAGATTCCTTGACGAATTTTATCAACTAAATTTATTTAATATTATTTGCGTGAAAATTTCAATACAAAGAATTTCTGAGGGACTAATTTATTACATCATTAAAAACCAATATCACATCTAAACTGAATCTAAAGATACTCAATCACTTTCTCAATTTCCTAAACGATAATTATGATTAATCGATTGGATTCGAATTTCAAAATAAAACAACTCCGTTTCTCTCTTTGGTGATCAATTAAAAAGCTTTCTCCATCTTGAGATTGGGACCCCCAACGGAGAGAAATCTTAATTGGAAAGATAACCAACTTTGAAATCAAAGGGTTGACTGCTTTTAAAGGTCCGCTCCTTCTTTGATTGAATCGATCTCTCCATTTTAATTCCACTGAAAATTTGAGAGGATTTCACCGTGAGCGGTGGTCAGCCTCTACATTCCATCTCACCTCATTGGATCTGACTGATATGAGTCACCTTCATTATATTTAACAAAGGAAATAATATTCATCGACTGGAATCAGTTTCGTATTTGTCCCAATTCATTAATTATAATGTCAAATATGATGAACTCACCAACCAAACCATTATCAAGGTTAACTTCACAGCTAAACTAAAAGGAATTGAATTTCTTCAGTTGATACTGAAGTAATTTACTACAATCAAAGATAAATATAATCAGAGTATATTTTTTAAGTGCTGTACCCGTAAATCTTATTTAAAATAAACTTTATACTAAAAATTGATCGAAAGCATCGTAACAAAGTGTGTAAAGTATGTTTGAACAGTGAAATTTATGCTGAAAACAGTCTCACCCTTTTATCCTTATAATATAAATAAAATTGTATTTTTATAGAAAAGAAAGTAGTGGCTAAATACCTTTACTCAGATTCTTCCCTAGTACGAAAATAACTTTTACTTATTCTGTAAGTTTAAATATAACTGTCAAATTCTCATTCCAAATATTACTCCTCTTAGATTAAGATTAATCCCTTAACTCATTTCAGATCAATTCATATATATAAGAAATACATTAAAAAATTGTCAAATATCTTTTATGATAGCCAAATTCATCTTAGAGAGCTAATCCTGTGGTTTTAATTCTACAATTGCCTAATTTCATCGTCAACCTAATCTATATACATATATTTACGTATCTTTGTAAATTACGGTGAATAGCTTTATGTATAATAAATATAGGACCAAGTAGTAGTCTGTGCGGTACTCTCAAACGATAGAAATAAAGAATATTTATGCTCTCCGATCAGCTTAAGTGTGCCTTTTGGAATTTCGCCATCTCCTAGAGTAAGAGATGGGAAAACAAGAACTTCCGCTTACATCCCCTTCCTCGACACTCGAATTAGAGACTCCTGATATTTGTCTCCTCCAAATAACTTCCTACCGCTTGAATCCGCAGCTGTATAACTTCAACCTGTTTCTTCTGTCCCATAACTCCGATCCAAATCCTTCTTTTCCGGTTCTTACCGAATCTTCCGTGGGGAGTGCGGGAAACATTATCTTGCAACCGCACGTAATCCCGCAACATCTTCTCCCGTTTCCAAAAAGAAATACGTAAAGCGTTTACGAGGGCTTCCATCAGTCTCCCTTTGTGTTTCTGCTACATTTTTATTTTCGTGATTTAGGGGAGCTTCGGGGATCTTTCGCAAGAGTGCGCTAATGACCATCCTCTTTCCCCGTTTTCGCTTCCCTATATATCCGCTCTTGCTTCATCTCCCCTTATTCAACGAGGAAAATAAACAATGGCTCTCTATTTATTTGGGAGTTTCTTCGGAATGTAATGCGGTCTTTTTTACGAGGATCCACCGCAACTCTGAGGGAGAATTTTAAATCAAATAAACACATTCGAATCATTTTGTGCGACGGACCGAAAATAAGAGACTTTTTCAAAGATTAACCGACGGCCATTGGGCGATATTTATTGGCTTAGCAGCATCACAATATGAATTGTATATTCGCGTTCCTTTCCTGTTTCTTTCACTGTATTTTATGAGCCAGATTCACAGATATATTACGTAGCCCTGCGTTGCTTTGAACAGGAAAGGAACTTCTCTTTGCTCGCAGGAGTAATTTTTATTATTTATCTTCCTATGTCCCTATCCTAAGTAAAAGATTTTTATCTTGATTTGGTTGACATTATATAGTGAAGCAACAACATCACAATAATAAATCACGATAATATTAAAAGCTTTGTTTTAAACGAAAGAAAACGATCTTTGGATATTATGATAAATTCTTTTGTTAATTTTCCAAAACTACAAACCAGGAACAATGATTTTTACTAAGTTACTTATAATAGAATTTTTGTTTAAATTCTGCTTTAAATTTTTTTCTGTTTCTAAGCACACAAATTTAAGCGGTTACTAAATTATATCTACGATGATACTAAGATTATGCTGATTTTGAATCCAGGCACTGAAATAAGAGAAGGTAATTTCTCGCGGTCAATGTTCCGAAATTAAATTAAATAAATTTGAAATAAATAACAATTTTTAGTAAATTACACAAAACATACAAGCCTTTGCGTACTTAAAAGAAAATAACGAAATCAAATAACATTGGTTTTTGCAATTGGCTATTTAATTACCTCGGTAGTCCCATTTCTAAAATTAAAAAAAAAACATTACTTTAATTCAATCAACTCTATTTGAACCATAAATATGTTTTGGCAAATAGCTCTATTCTAAGCGATTTCCTGCGCATTGAAACATTGAATCCTGCTTCATCAATATGATAATATTTTACTCATCCGTTAACCGTATGTTTTAAATGCTAACAAATTGATTTTTGGAAATGTTTCGTAGAAATGATAAAATGAGTTAACTGGTTTATAATGGAATATACCCATCCCACAGAAGGGCTTTAAGGTCTCACGGCATCCTCGATACAAACTTCCCTATTAAGAACGAAGGGCGAACTTAACAGCCTCCTATCTATACGGATAATTGTTACCGCAGTCGAGCCATCCTTGCCAATCCAGCATGATATGTTGCACGATACGTTCCTTCTAACGAGCGGGAATTATTAATATTCGGTAAATAGATTTATTTTTCAACAATTTGAAGTATATTTTAGTTTTCTTTGAATTCATATCTCAATTTATGATATTGCTTATTGTAAGTGGAATGTGCTTTTTAAGATATTTTTGATCATGAGGCATACAAAAATTTAAAAAGAGAATTATACTTTTATTCTCTTAGGCAGAAAAACACTGACTAAATAAAATAATTCAAGTACACTTGAGGACTGTTCGAATAGTTAAATTAAAAAGTTTTCTAATTTCTTTGATAGAGACTTTGATGTAACAGAACTATTAAACACTCAATTGAGGACTTATTATATCATTCTGGAAAATTTAACTTTGACTATTTTCTAATTTTGAAAGAAGGGCAAGTCATGATAAAACAACTTTTATCTACTATCTACGTTCAATCACTCCTTCCACCACATATTCCCTTAATATGTCCAATGTCAACCACCTTTTCTCACACGAAAATAAAAAGAATTTCATCAAAGAATAACCGTACCATGAAGATACAAGATTCTCATCTCAAACGGGTATGTACACCGAAAATTATGTCATGTAAGAAGATCCGTGTTTAATAAGATGAGCCGAAAAAGTAGATTCGCAAATTAATATGAAAGGAAAACCGGTTACGGCCTTTTACCACGGAATTAGGGATGGGACAACACATGAATTAAACTTTCGGCATGTAACTTTTGCAAAAAAATTAAATAACTCGCTTTGAAGTTACCAAAATTTATTTAAATAACTCACAAATCTTAAAAAAATAAGATATGTATCTTTCATGAACACAAAACACAAATTTCAATATTATCTTATCATATAATTTTAATTGTCTGCCAAAGAACATTGATCAATTGGAAATTATGTAGTTCCTTCCAATTACGTGTACGTTTTTAAAATTGATTCTATTTCAAAATTTATGCCTATAGCTTATAATATATCGTTAAGCTTATTCCGAAACCAAACATAAATATGATTCTGAAAATTATGTCGAGAAATATCTCTTTGATTCTAACCGATACATAGCTAAACATCAGAAAGTAAATCAGGGGTCATCCTCATTCATTATAAATCTTTTATATTAAAAACGACAACCATCTACTTTATAGATATAATAAATCGAACAGCACCCTTTTTTTGGATTTATTTTCTTTGAATGGATAGCCTTTCCTTCTGGAAAGAGCTATTGTTCCACCCGCTATTGTTTCAGAAGAGAACTCTACTTCATCAATATCAGTAGACATTTGAACAATCGCGTGGTTCACGAAGAAACCGCGGATTCTGTTATAAAAAATTGTCCTTCGGAAAACTAAAAACGGATTTATTTATTACTGAAAACAAAGAGCAATTTATTCGGGAGGTACTGAATATGTAAACGATCCTTAAGAACTTCAAGAGCATGTTTTTTATATGCGATTCGTTTTCTATAGAAGAAATAATATATTTCGAGAAAGTAAAAGGCTATAAATTCTCAGTATTTAGATTCTTAAAAACAATTTTTTCGATCGAAAATATCTATTCCTCCTCAAAACGGTTCGCAATTCAGGGAATAATTTTCTTTTATGAATGTTACCCTTCGTTAACTTCCAGTTGGAGTATAGAATCATCTCATGAATTGAAAGATTGTGAGCTAAACCTTTGGATTCCCGTTCAGAAATTTGAACTCATCTCTGATAATAACAAATATTTAAGAACTGAAACTTCGAGAGAAAAGTATTTTAGCCGTTTCGTTTAAAATATTCAGTTATTTTTTATTAAGTTTTACAATCAGTTCCTCTATTTACTCATTGTAATTTTCCGCCTGCCTGCTATTATCGAGTAGTTACGAACTAACAATAAAAACAGGATAGAAGATTTATTAAAAGACTCAAAAAAATTATTACCGTTAAAATTTCGAAACTACACAGATAAATAATAAGAGAGCACAAGTATATACTCAACTTCCACATTTGAAATATAACCGTTTCGTAATGGGCCTACGGTGCCCACATGCTACGCGAACAATATAATAAATATCATCACATCACTTTATGCTATGCGCCATACCGCTATAGCCACTAAATATCACAATAAGTTACCGGACAACAAATTACCTAACACGTTCCTTTCATAAAATTAATATTATGCACGCTTTAGAGAGATGCTCATAACCTCTTCCCGAGACCAACATTACAGCGGAATAAATTTTGTGTTAACGGTTCCACAGCACGAAGGAACCCCGAAAGAGACAGAGCAACATCCTCGGAGATATCTCAGAACACCAAAAGGAAGAGATACCATCCTCTTGACTAAGAGAAAGAGCTCTCTCAAGACTTTCTCAAGCCGATCACCATTATATTAATAGCACCACGCCTGGTGTTTCATGCCAGTAACCACTCGTCCTTGCATCTCTCCTCCGTCAAGGCCACTGGGATTGTTCCTTCTTCCTCTTGTTATATCCGAGGGGTCGTGACCCACCCTTCCTCCGCCCCCACCCCTTAAGAACCCTTCTGGACTCACCTGAGCTCAGGTGATTACACCTCTCAAGGCGTCTGCAAAGAATATCGAGGAGGGTTGAGACGCCCACGGACCCTACCAATGCATCATCTCCTCTGTCCTCTGGACCACGTTTTAAAAGCTCTAATGGATCTCGATCATTCCTTTGGCGCCGCTTGGAGACTCGTTGGTCTATTTATTTATCTCCGAAAAGCCTCCCGCGGGATGCAGGGAGAAAATATCGCTTGGATGAGTTGATAAGTCGGGAGGCTGCATTTCTGTATACACGAGTGATTGTTACGTCCAGGTGGCCGACGGTAGCAGCGCTCGGAAGGAATTCGCACCCCACGGCGTTTATTTTTAAAGTAACTCGAGTATGACTCCTGTTCAGTTTACTCCGCATTGTAAACAGGGAGAGAATGGATTTTAGGCTTAATTCTCCACTCCCTTCGAAAGTTCCTATTTACCGAATTGATTCAAATAAGAAGAGAATAAATATTTGCCTATTTTACATTCAGCGTTAATAAATTTTATGTTACGAGGAAATAAATGCCGGAATTTTACAAGGAACTAAGGTGACAGGACGTCTGAAGTTAATAATGCCTGTTGCTTATAGCGAAGAGATTTTCTACAAATTCTGTTGTTCTGTTCCTCAGTTTATATTTCGTATCGTAGCTCTTGCGTTGAATCCTTTTGTCAAATATTGTCCTATGACCCTGTTATAGACTAATTTACATTCCTCATTTACTTTTAATTACAGTATGACGTTAAAATAATTGTTCTTACTAGTATACTATTTAGAATATTTTTTCAGAAACTAGACCTAGAAATAGGCAGTTCATATGATAGTAACAGCGAATTAAATCCTAGAATCATGAATAATTATTTCTTTGAGAACAATCAAAAATCTTTTCAGAGGAAGATAATTTTTATTTCATACGAATCTGAAAATATCTTTTCATTTATTAATAAGCTCTAACTTGGGACTTGGTACAGTAACTTACAATTGATTTTCTTTAATATTTGCTACAGCTTATTATTATTATTATTATTATAATTTAGGTTATTATGAATTTATGAAATAGATATATTATTCTTCACGAGAGAGCAAATATGGGCAATAGGGAATATTCGAATGCATAACCGCACCCCAAAAACTGGTCGTCCGTTTATAAAAGTACCATAATATTCTTGCAAAACACGCCATTTTCACTACGAACTTCCCACGACGAACATCTCAAAATCAATTCGGAATGATATGCAAAATCGTGATTTACCTTCACAAACGTTTATTCAAATTCCTCTGGCGCCTAAAAATGCGTCTGGGCACGGCATATATCCTGGAACGTGAAGTATTTTACTTATTCGTTACTGACGGATTCTTGGAAGTCTTTGGGAGAAATCCCTCCCATTCCACAGATGGATACGTCAACGCGGAGGGAAACATCTTTGCGGAAAGAGGTAAAAAATGGTCGAAGTTCATAAAATTTCACGAAAATATTTATCCATCCGCGGCTCTCGGTTAGAAATAATAAGGAGAGAGTTGACATAGCGAAGGATGATTTAACTCTTGGCTTAAGAAGCCATGAATGAGGTTCATCCAGAGATCTTTTGAAGGATACCCAAATACGCTTTCCAATAACGCACTTCCTCGTTATTTCTCCTTCCATTTCAAATACACTTCACAGATATGGGCTCGTGCCGCGCTTTTAAACGTAAATTTATGCGCAATTGAGATGAGGCGATTTTAAAAGGAAAATACTATGGTGTCACTCGGTTGCCTACTTCTACTGTTTGTCTTGGCATTCCTTTCTCAGCTTTTGTCTCTTTTCCCCATTTTTATTATCCGAGATTTTCAAAAGCGGATGTTTTCTTTGCACCATTCTTTTCCCATTTACTTCTACATCTTTTAAACATCGTGATTCGAGATTTATCGCTCTTTCTAATAAAAGAGAGAAATGGATACAATCATTTATCTTCCAAGTCGTAAGAAACCACGAGAGAGTAAGCCATAAAAGCTATCATATATTTTAACTCTTTAAAAGTTAGTAATACTTTGCGTTTATTCTACTGCATCGAATCAGGGATTAAATAAACGTTATAGAATATATAAAGATAATTATTAAGTAATTAAATGGAGGGAAATTTACGTAGGGAAGGAAGACGTATTAATATATCTAAAAATTTAAAAATCTGATTAAAATATGAAAACATGGATAAATATATTCCCACACTACAAATAACAAATATAAATTAATTTATATGGCTGACAAAATGGAAGATGAGCGTTCAAAAATACAGCAAGAAATTCGAATTTACAAATTCAAAAATTAAGAAAAAAATCAATCGATTGTAATTCGGTTTCACTTACTGCCCTTGGCCATAGAGCAATTTTCTCTGAACACGAAGACATGATTTTGATTCTTTAAAAATAGAAAATATTCAAATTAAGCGAGTCATTTATGTAATTTTCAGTCTGAGAGAATACAAAGTGACCTCGTTAGAGTAAAATTTGATCAAAATGAGGAACATTACCACAAAATAGCTCCACATCAATCTTCTGAGGCGGCAGTGGGTAAAGGTTACGCTTTGACCGTCACATTCTCGATTACGCGTGCAACCGTGTGTCACGACTACAGCGCGTTTGTATGAGCGTCATATGACCCGGATTAAGATTCATTGGTTTAACGCGGCTCTTCACGGATCAATTCATACGCCAACAATGATTCCGAAACCATCAATAATCTACGAAAATATCTTTTAAATCATTTTCCGCCTCATGATCCCTGTATCGATTACACGCGTGGCTAACACCTACATTCTTTAGAGGGAAAAAACGTGGCATCTTCTTCCTAAGATTACCAGGCGCAAATGCCCCGAGACTAAGCGATAAAAAAACACGTAATTATCTAACCTCTCGGCTCTTCCTACACCATATTCGGTCACCTGTTCGAAATCCCAAACCTTCAATTAACTTTTTTTTCATCGAAGCCTAGTTTTCTCCTGAAATGCGTTTCGTGGAAGGAACGCCCATGCATATAAAATCTTCTCGATGTTTTCCCAACATTTTTCCTCCCCACGCATGAAATTACGTGACCGCAGGGGGTGTTGAGTTTAAAGAAGAGTTGCAACATATCCACTCGAGAAGGTGAGGGTCATGAATTTGTCTTGGATGTTGCTCGGAAAAATTCTCGTATTTTGATAGTTATCAAGCTTATAAATTTGTTTGAGAGACTCTATGATGAAACTTTTCTTTGCTCGAATCACAATGAGTTATGCCTTCAAAGTTATCTTTCAAATTATCTATCAAGAAACACTTAAGAATACGTCAATTTAGATGCGTACTAATCTTCACCTAAATAGTTTGCAATTACAACTGATGATTGTTCAAACTTTTCGTTCATAATCCAATATTTAAATTTTAAGGATGTGAATCATACATGAAATTCCTATTAATAGTACATACTATTAGGATAAAACTAAAAATTAAACTAACGATAATACTTAATGGATAAAATTATACCTGAAAAGTAAGGAAATTCTTTTACTATTAATATCTAAGCTTTACTGGACTGAGTTCAAGTAAAAAGCTGACTGAAACTTGTATGAAGAGAAACCGGTGGCATAATTCTACGACATATATGGTAAGCTAAGTAGTATCAGTGAGCCATAAATTGTAGCATACTTGAATTCCATGATATATACACTTGATAATCCAGACGTATTGTGACAATGATGTCCACGGCCTGAATAGTCCACCCCGGATTATCGGGAGGTTGTATTAGCCTTCTAAGGAAGGTCGACGGAATTAGCTGACCAGTATGGCTTGTGTATGGCCAGTATCAGTCAGAAGACTCTCGAGCCAAGAGATGTTGCTCTTACCAAGAAGGATGGCGCTAAGACCGCTGTTACAAGGAGCGTGCCATCGCTGATTGTGGACCTCTTGTAAGGAAGACGAATGGAGACGTCGCCACAGAAGAAACCTGAACGGAACGGATTTGCGAAGAGGTTGAGGCTCAGCGCTGCCATGCCCACTGCAAAGAAAAAAAGAAGAGCGTAAAGAGGGCGCGTGTAAAGCGGGGACACGCGATATGGCTGCTTTTTCAGGGATTTTTTTCTCCGAGAGGAAAAGTGGAAAACATTACCCGTCCGAGTAACACAAGAAGCGGAAGACATTATAGAACGGCGGCGAGGAGATGTTTCCCTTATAAACAAATCTCTTGAGTGTGAATCACACAAAGCGACAGATTTACATGACGCGTAATGGCGACATTAAACGCCGAATTATGCGCCATCTGGAATCGGGCTTCTCCGTGGGCCTTAATGGATATTTTCTAGGTGAAAGATTGGCTGCCTCAGCACATGGTTTGGATCAACTATCCAAATATTCGCTATGGCGAAAATTCGATCGTCTGGGTTTCGTATCGATTTTTGCGGCTGAAAAAAGCGTATAGATCGCATAAAATAGTTCTGAAAATGAATGACAGTTGTTTACGTAATTTTTGACGGATCGTTGCTAACGCCTATCTTCTTGGAGTACTGACGATGATATTTTTACAGAGGTTTAGGATAAATAAGTATAGAATAAGAACTCACTTTAAGCTACAGGCATGTATCGGTGATAGGTGCATATCGACGAAATTGATTAGTAAAATAATATATGATAGTCTAACCAATAGCTTATCCAAACATTGACAATTTTCTTAATACGAATACTGATTTTACGAGTATTTTAAAAGATCAAGAATATTTAACCATACTATACTACATAATAAATATACCAGTAAAAAGAGTTAACCTTCATTTTTCCTCATAAGTTTTTCCGTAATACTGTTTTACGTATAACTAATCAAAGATTTCTTAATTTCGTTTCGAAGCTAAAACTTTTAATATCTTTTACATTTTCCTCTTATTTGTCTTGAATATAAATTCGGGTAAAAAGAAGTATAAAGCAGTAAGAAATGAAGTTCCATGCAGTGAAAATGCAAAAAAACTCATTTAATTAAATTTTGATAAGAGAATACGCACACCATCAGACTTTTTTTTCTCTTTTTTCACTAGAAATTATCTCACCTACAGTAAGAGGAATTTAATTCATCGGTAAAGAGGGAATTTGGAATAAAAAATGTAGAATTAAAAACGAATCAATCTGAAAATTTAATTTTTCTCTGAGATCAATCGTTCTTTAGGGAGAGTGACAACCGAAAATTTTCAGTCATCAAAAACAGTTTGAAGAACATCGAGAGGTGTCCAACTGTATCATCATCACAAGAGTGGGACGAAATTATGATGAATGCACTCATAAATTGACGCCATCGTCGCCGAATATGGAAGAAGCCGGAAATGAAACTTAGAATAATAATCTCTTTCCCCACAAAGTGAATTCTAGGGCGCGCCGTACCCATTATTCAATTCCAAGCGGCCGAGGAAAGAGGCGAATTCAACGCTATCCGGAGTTTGGCGATTATATCTTAAGTCGTAGGAGCGTAATACGTTTTTAATGTTATTTAACCAGAGCGATTTTCACCTGGTCATTAGGGTGTAACCGCTGCAAATCCAGCCCACACTTGCAATTGAAATTCTGATTGTAAGCTAAAGAGATTAAGAAATCATTGCTTCAATAGGTTCAAATTTAACATCCAGACAGTTTGGCGACTGCTTTATGAAAGAATTATATCATTTATCTACTCGTCCACTGAAAACTAAATTCATAAAGGACACATTAACTACAATGATTAAAATAATTACGTATTATATACACAGATTAATAGTGAACATCTTGCGTATTATTTTTATCTCTATTACGATACTTTTTCCACGTTCCATTTACCTGTTTTTTGAAATACATTATCTGTAATTTACTTTCAAGTAAATGCGGATGACTCTCACTAATCTAAAACTTAACCAAAAACAAAGTCGAATTATAACCATCACTATTCTACTAGGCCATATTGTGAATACCTTAACGTTCCACAACGTTACAGGTAATTACAGATAAATCTTAAATTCCCCTCCCCTGGAAGAGGGGAGAGAAGAATGAATTTCTCATTGGTAAGTACCTTTCAAATACACATTAGAATATAAATATCTAGTGACCTCTCCGGAATTTCGCTCTGCCCTACTTAAGTGGAAAGAATATTGCAACAAAGTGCTTACAAAATAAAATTCTTCGGTTGCAACAAAGCGTCGACTCACAAATGATAATCGTGGGCGTATTATTTCCACAGAGTTCTGAAATATCAAAGCTCCATCCTCTGAAAGGTCTCCAAACGCAATAATTGCGAGAGTGCGCAAGTGTTTAGAGAAATAGAATATCCTAAGGATTAGCGATTCTCTTCGAAGCATTGCCCTTCGAAGGATACCCACTCATTCTTTCGTCATGATCCTCGTGATTTCCTTTCGGTTTGCGTGGAAACTCCTTCAGGGCCTTGAAAAATTCAAGCAGTGAATCATGGAAGATATCGAGTTTTTCTCATTGGTAATGAACTCTTTTCGTGTTCGGGACGAAGCAAAAACATTCTTCTATGGCATGACTCTCCGCTTGCATGCTAGATGACCGACTGCTGAAGACGAAGAAATTGCGCGTTAAATTTACAAATGCAATCCCTTATACACTCCGCTTGAATATCTCTTGCGTCATAATGCACGAGTAGCGGTCACGCCAAAAACGCCTTCAAATCGGACGTAAAAGGAAGTGATAAATACGTGATTTAGGAAGGTAACAGATGTTCCAACGAGGATATAAGAAGAATTCAAAAGAATACTTGGAAAAGCCCTGATTCTTCGAAATATTCTAAAGAATATGGAAACGTCCTGGTTCTTCGGAATAACGGAATAAAAATTACATAGTCTATCACGGTTTATTAATTATAACATTATATCAATTTCTGAAAGATGTTTGCTCGTATTGTTTATGGAACGTAAATGTTTTAAATTGATTCATTCTTGTGTTAATTAAATACATATCCTTTCACTTCACATAAATGTAATATATAACGTTTGCAAACTACGACAATTGTAAGACCTTATTCAAGTTTTGTAAATCATGTGTTTCAAATTTTGTTTCTACTAATCACCAAAGAGTTCCAATAGATTGTTTTAATATTTAGGAAATGGAAGTCTATCCACGAGCATATATAACTGTGAATAATATGCAGTATTACGAAATTACACAATATCAACATGACTTCAAATATTTTAAAAGTTCTTACCGAATTAACTTCTTTGAACATGTTATTCCAAAACCTTCAGTATTGAAAAAATACTCAACGAGCTTCTAAAAAGAGAAATGCTGAAAATTTCATTTTTCAGTTTGCGCTACCGGACAATATTTAGTTTGCTTTGACAGCTGAATAAACATAAAAGGCCTCATGACCAAATACAGAACTACTCTCATTTCTCCGTCGTAGATTAATTCAGGTGAAAAATTTCGCATCATATTCCCTGACAGAATGGCGGAAGCGGGCGGTTTGAAATGATTCTCGGTTGAGAAATATCTTGCGAGTCTCTTGAATGATGGCCCAAGTGTTCTTATCTAACCAAGATGAAGGATGACCGCTGCCAATGGCTCAGTCGGAGGGCAGTTTCCCATAATGCCAATGGACCCTTTCAATCACAGCTCACCTCTCCCACGAGGTAGACGACGCGAGACCTTCGTCCTCCCTGGCCGCGAAAACAGTGAAGTTCGACGACGCCTCCTTCTTCTATGCCCACTATCCTTTTCATTTTATGGAGGATGTGCTTATCTTTCGAAAGATTTCGTCCCACGGCTATAAGGATCCGAGTTCTAAGTGCATCGGTGCATATTAAACCAATCCTTCTGCTAAGTCTTGGGAAGGCTCTCAAGGGATCCTCGACATTGCTACGCTCTCTGAACTGTCGCCGACACGGACTTATCTCTGTGAATCGGGTACTTAAACGATGAAATCAATACTATCAACTACATCATTTTCTTCTTACGATTGTGTTGTTATCCTGTTCCAATTCAGGGATGCAAAATCTCTCGAAAAAAGAAATCATAATGGAACGCGGACGCGTACAGTCTCGATGGTACTTCCAGAGGCACGATACATTCGTCCTTCGAGTATATAAACTTTATATTCCGTCTAAAGCGATTCAATTTTTTTACATGCAAAAGTTAGCTACACAATCTTCGATCGAGGGAGATTCGTAAAATATTTTACGAGGAATAATGCGCGATATCTGCATGTTCACTCACGAATTCTCAATATATTCCGTGATCGTTTTCATGAGATTCAGGGAACGGTAGATTCATCAGTGTGAGAAGCATAGCGATAAACACGGTTTATTTTAGCATTGCCTGTAGGGCGTGCAAACGTGAAAATAATGCGCAAATGAAGTAGAAAGGGTGAATTTTGACATCTATAATGGACTAATGGAAAGTAAATAACAAATAGTATCGACAATAATAATTTTGAAACATTTAAGATTTCTTTCAGGAACATTGATGACAAGAACTATATGCAAGCCACTTAAAGGATATTGTTCAGTTAAAGTCAATACAATGAAGCGCATCCCCAAAAGTTTGTGAAGGTACTTTGCAACGTCAGGAGCGGCCAACTGAAAGCAAACAGGCGCAGGAGCAAGGCACGAGCAACCATTCACCTTCTCGATGGAATTAAACACCTTTAATTTTTAAATTCAACAGTTTCTGCTCAAGTTTCCATTTCTGAGGGTATTTTAACATGTCGCATCGAAAAACTTAACATTCTTCTCCTTGTTTAGAGAGGCATCAGCCAAGTCAATGCGTGTACATAAGCAAAAGTAAACATATTCGTAGAGAGAAATTTCCATTAACGCATTAAATCCCCGGAATATCTTTCCCATTACGAAGGTTATCCTATTGAACATCAACTCTTGAGTTGTACTTGGAAGTTTACTGATGTAAGTAAGGAATTTTCTCCCGTAAATAACGGAATGAAGTGCTTCTTCATCCATGATCGAACAATTGGAATGCTACTACCATTTTAGTTCCTTCGGTTTTACGCATTAAAATATCTTAAAATTAATGTACTTTTGCATAAGTATACACAAAGAATTTTAATCCACTTATATTTCGCTAGAAATGATGAAATGAGAAAAGATAGGTTTCTTCATTGATAATTATCAGGATTGGCATAGAATAAATGATGTTTTTAACCAATGTTCCAAGGAAATTACGCACTGCGATAAAACACTGCTCAGAATCCTTTTTTTAACAATGAATGAATTAACTCATTAATTCATGAAGCCACGAAGAGGAACAATGCTGCAATGCATACTTCCTGAGTTTTAATCAGTGACATCCGTCAAAATCAAGTTGGCGTCGTCTAAGATTAGAAATATCTCATATGGATTACATAGCTCAAACGATGTGAGGGGAAATATGCACTCATAGTTGTAATATGTACTTCTCCTATGTTCTGATTTGCCTTTGCGGAAATGAAGTAATGCTTCAAAAACTATTGGATGAATTTTAAAAATTTAAGGATGATTAATAAGTTATACAAGTATAAGGAAAATTTGTTTGAGGGTGGTACCATTATTTTACAAGCAAAAAGATATGGCTTTCATTTATTATTGTATATTTTCTTTTATTTCGAATTCTTTTTTAGGTTTATCTTAAAAAGGTAGGCTGTATCTTGGAGCTATCTCCATAAAGTCGTGTTAATCTAATTTAATTTAAATAATTTACCCCAAGCAGTTTACGACGAAATGTTATTTTACTATAAATACCTTTTAGAATCGCATTGCAACAATAGGGCAGAAATAAGAGCTAGGACTGATTTATTTCGCAACAATAAACATGCATATCATACGGAATTTCAATTCTATTCTATAAAAAAAGAATTAGGAAGTGAGAATGCATTTTCTGTTCTCAAGGTCTTGGCTTTAAACCATAAAAATTCAACCGCGATAAAGTTATTATCTCATAATACACGCTTCTTTTCCTCGGCTCAATGACGAAGATAGAGAGAGGATAAGCCCTTTTTTACGATTCCCCTTTTTCTTTGACGATTGTAACAGTAAACGTCACAAGGGCTACGATTCATTCCCGACGACATTCACAGCTTCTTAGAACTCTGAGCGGTTGGCACCACTCTTGCCCACTCATTCATACGAAGAAGGGAGAAAGCCACCCTCGGATACGGGAAAAACACCGCAAGAAGAGAACCACTTTCTGCAGCCATTGTACGATGACTGCACTTAAACCGCAGAACCTCAAACGACAATGGTCCGCTTCACCTCGACCGAACAACAATCATCGCAAACGTAGATCTCTAAATGTCAATCCTCCATCGGAACCAATAAGGTAATTCCCTCGACCGCAACTCTTAAAACGAGAACATCCTTGATGATTTCTCTCACGCGCGAAAGCATTCGACGACCGGATGCGAGACAAAGCCGAGAAAATCAGATGTCCATTGAGTGGAAAAATCCGCAGTGGTGGCAGGGTCATTTATAGCGCTCGATCGGCGCATAAAAATCACTTCTTATAGCTCTGAATCCAATCTCTCGTCACTGGAGAAGGAGATCGGGTGACGGAGGAAAAAATCTCGGGGGCTTTATTAATATATATATTTTTTCTGTAGTCCGATGCCAAGACGCATTAAAAAAAATCCCCGCTGGGCAGTCGGCATCTGCTACGATTGACCCTTGCTGGTGTCCAAGGGAGGGGAAGATGACGGACGCACAGTGAACGTGGGCTGCTTCGAAGAAGCGAAGAATTATATTGAGGAATCGTCTATGTGCACCGCGTTGTAAATAACTTCGATTAATTAAGTTGCTTAACGAGTTACTCAATCATCCTACTGCACGAGATAACTAATTAATTTTATTTAAAATGCGCATTGAGACTACGAAAGCAATGAGGTAATGAGTATGAGGGAGTAATCAACAAATACAAATGAAAGAAAAGTGTAATATACTAAATCGAATTAGGAAGTTAATTAATCCTACGAATTTCAACTTATGGATTGTCTGACAAATTAAATTCCGACCATATTGCTGATGCTTACTGATAATAGTTATTCTTCACTGTGGGTGATATTGAGACGATGAAGTGCCCTGTTACAAATAGTCCATAATGCACATAAGACTAATGTAGTCCTTAAATGAAAAGAAAGAAGTGTGCGAATGATTCTAGAATCCCCTAATAAGTTATGTTTTCGTGTACTAGTATAAATTATTCCACTGTAGGTAATAAATCAAGCAAATAGATTTAAGTTACGATTGAAAAATAAAATATATATGAAATTATTTTAGTAAAGAAACTGGCTACTGATGCTGACAACTGTCATCGTGAATAATTTCCATCTTTCGTGAGCTTGAGCGTTTCCCATTCACGAACTCCTTTATCTTTCGCAAAATGACGAAAGCGTGAGATAGAAACCTCAGCCGCCTTCATTCAATTGGAGAAGAAGACTGAGTAATATCCCCTCCGTCTTCGCCC
Source organism: Pantala flavescens (assembly GCA_020796165.1). Classification (NCBI taxonomy): domain Eukaryota; kingdom Metazoa; phylum Arthropoda; class Insecta; order Odonata; family Libellulidae; genus Pantala; species Pantala flavescens. Next base: position 7,750,058 of record CM036884.1, on the reverse strand, counting down.
TCTCGTGGGCGAACTAGGAGACACAAAAAAAGCAAGGTCACATGTGCGTCAGCACTTTGCATCAATATAGAAGGCTGCGGAAAATCCGTGGTTGGGGGCGGATTAGAAACGGAGAAAAACAAAAGAAAGGGCGTCTAGTAGGCATTTCCCTGGGCTGCAGCAGAAGCAGTCTTACGAGATATGCAGAGTAGGAGGGCGGTGTTGCGGTGCTCTAGCGGAGTAAACAACAGCTGCCCTCGGAGGGATGTTATGAGGATTATTTATGCGGGCGTGGGAGTTACGCCCTCGTGGAAGAAAGCGATTACTGCCGGAAGGATATCTCGCTCAGGCACGGGATGCGGATCGAGCCCTTGATTAATGACAATATCAGCCACTGCAACAGTGTGAGGTATCGCTTTCAATGGTTCGGAGAGGCGATGATTGCAGTGCTAAGGATGACGAGCGACAGTGCATCAAAGAGATGCTGCACAGCCGTTAAGAAACATGGGAAAAGTTTTCACGATAGGAAAAATTAATAAGGAAAACTGAATGGAAACGTCTCAGAAAAAACATCTCTAACAAGGCTAAATACGTCGAAGATATGTAACATAACTCTAAAGAACCCTCGAGATGTATTATCTGTAAGAAAAATTAATAAAGAGTAATGGATAAGTCTCGGAAAAATCAACTACATTTCAGAATTCATGCGTTCTTCAAGATATACAAAATACAATTCTCAATTCATTATAAACCAAATACAATTCTAAACTAAATTTTCAAGTCTGAATGTACTTTTATCTTCAGATCAACCTTCAAGATACCATCTCGGTATGCGAATTCTTTGACCCATAAGCTCTCTGAGCCGATAACCATCCGCAATAAGAATCTTGATGCAAAGAAGCGTGAATCTCCGATGTCGGCTTACTCTCTTTACAGAGCCCTGAATTATTCTTAATTCTCGTGAGTGCAGTGAAGCCGATGACGCCTTTTCTCTGCAATGGAATGGACACATAAGACGCGAATTCCCTTAAGGATCAACGGCATGCAACGAGTCAAGGGTAAAGAAGACGACAAGGCCGCACGTCGTTTCTTATGAGAAAAGTATGAGCGGGGATTAAAATGTATTAACCTCCTTACCCAGACGTACGTAAGGAGAGTAATCAGACGATCTCAGTCTTTACCTTCAAAGGAGATTTAGAAAATATGTTAGTGCCCATGAAGATAGATGTTTTCCATTATTTTACGTTTCAATTGAAAACGTAGCACATATAATCTGTACAAAATAATAAGTATCTCTATTTCTCGAGAATCTTACAATTTCTCGAAAATTAGGCTTATTCAGAAACAGAATTGACATAATTCGTGTATTTACACGAGTATAATTATATCTATCGTATGTCAATAATGTTTTCACACTGAAAAAGCCAATGATTTCGGTAAGCATTAATTATTCGCTTGAAATACATTGATTCCATTGATTTTCTGTATAACTTAAGGTTCTTTGCACTTCATAGTACGGGTCGGATAGAATATATAATGAGAGAAAAATAGATGAAGCATTTTCTATGTAAGAGGGATATAATGACCTTTACAAGCGCGGCGCCTCGAAACCTTGACCTTACGATGAGAAGACTCCTTTATAAGAGATCGACCAATATAGCGATGACAAAAGCCCCGATCGTGACAACGCGGTAGGTCTTTCAATTAATAACTCTTTCAACGCTGAAATTTCTTTATTTTTCGTTAGCGACTCCTTGTTTACGTAGAAAGCCGGTCCGGAAAATGGAAGGTTTGCGTTCGTATGCACTCATGACCCGGAAGAAAATTTGAGAGGCCTCAGGGTGAATATTCGGAACGTTTACGTACGGTTTTCGTAAACATCGACAACATCAACTAAAACACATGATTGCTTATGATTGATTCGATAAATTCAATCAATGAATTTCCAAAAATTGGCAAAAATATTAGAGAAAAAAGGAAGAAACCATTTCATGAATCATTAACTTCTGACTTAAGTGTTATGAAAATGATATTCAGATTTTATAACGAAAATAATTATTCGTGTATATATTCTAGATTGCAAAAGCAATACAGTTTCATAAAAATTAATACAATATATTTATCAAATAACTTTTGACAAATAATCGATAATAATCTATTCAGGTCAATAGATTTTTCTTGCTATTTAACTCGTTCATCACTTATAATGCCATTTTCAATCTTCGCACGTAAAAAACGTATTGAAATATTCTAAAAATATATTTATTTTGTTTGTTCAAATTTCTTAAATATAATAAGTGTTCCAAAAATACTTAGAAAGCGAAATTAATGAAAAGCCTTTACAAGAAATTATATTAATAATCTCACTCTTTCAAAATTTTATTGTGCGTCATTAGAAGATACTATCTGCCAATTCTGAGAATTTATCGAGTGTGTCAGACAGGAGAATGATTGCATGTAATTTGATAAATCTATTTCGCCCATCCTCATTAGTCCTTATCAGTGTTTAAACCCTTCATTTATTGCGCTATGACAAATTCGCAACGGAATCAGGAAGTGTGGAAAACGAGATTGTGGCTCTAAATACTTTCATATTGACAAATAATTTTCATAATCAACACATTTACTCAATATTTAGTGTCGCTCCACATTCAGTTTCCTATTTCAAATAATTGTGGGGAAATATGGGCTGACTAACACGGAGTTCTCTTGTGAACAGTTTTGAAGTGTTTTGATTTCTTTCGATAATGTGATGGCAACAGAAGCTCTAAACCAAGACCAAGCACAATGCTCTCTTGTTTTGTGTTTTTTTATACTAAAGCAGACATTTTGAATCAAAGGGAACTGAAGTGACTGAGCACAGGATTTGGAAATGAAAACGTCCTCGTTTAGTTATACTGATAAATATATTCTTTCCTCAAAGTTGATTGATTTTTCTAATGTGAATACGCAGCAATTCAAGAATCCTTTATCTGCGAAGAAAATTGTCTCGAATTTACACCTTCAATAAATTACTGTTTTCTAATCATATTTTTATGTTTTTCAATTTAATTTCGTCCTTAATACTGCTACACAGCAATACGTTGTGAACAAATTATGCTGCTCTTACTGTACTTTTTCAAAACTTGTCGCTAATACAAAATGCTCACTGGCGATCGATAAGACTATTTAAGAGCTTCAAAGTATCAATTACTGTACATTTATTAACGACCAACGCTCCTTATTATTAAGGAAAGTAAAGATAAATTCAGTTCAATGATTCGAGATATTTGTAAGAGGCTGTATGGAAAAACTTAAAAAACTGAAAATTACAGAGATAAAACAATTACAAAAGTTTCGTCCTTATTCACGATCATCGTTTTCAGAAATCATATCCAATACCAACCGCTTAACTATTTAATGTCCCACGTAACCTATGATTTGTTAAAAAAAATACGTTAAACAAACAGGAGGACTAAAACTAATACGTAAAGAAAGTCCTTAAGTAAACGATGGATTTGTAATAAATTGATAAATCACTCCTTAGTAACGGTCAAAAGTCATACGCAGTAATAAGGAGAATGATTTCGAGAAGAATAGAAAGCGTAAAATTACATTATGAGCTGCATTTCCAGATGACCTCTAGGTCAAAAATTCCATAGCTAAAGCAAAGGTTTAAGCAGGGTCAAGGATGAAATAGAAAGTGGCAAAGAAAGTGGTGTAAAGAGCCTTCAAAAGAAGTAAAACAAAGGTCGATGGCCTGAGAAGCCTATCGATGCGTCCCATTGTAGGATTCCTAGTCTCTTCGGATGTAATGGAATTAAAACCCTAGTGCATTCCATAGAAGAAACGAGGAAATATCTCTCGATCGTAAACAACTCCTATGATAAATAGCAATATCGTTTGCGGTCAAAACAAAGCCAACGGAGCCGATTATTCGGTTCCCTGCCCAACATCAGCCGAAGTGCATTTATCTATGTGAAGCATCTTCCTGGAACAAGCGCTAGGGAACGCGTTTCCAAGAGGTCAAGTGCGTGGATACCTCGAGTCCACTCCATCACTCCACCTATACAAATAGGAACGCTTAGAAGGGAAGGATACGAGGGAAAGTCTAGGATTCACAAGGAATCGATTCATTTGGATATGAGGGGGAGAGGCACAAACCCAGAGGCACTCGGCACAAATGAGTCGGCCCCAAGAGAGAGCTTCCTCAATATATTTTTTCCTTAAGTCCTACGGTCAAGCGTTGTCACGACCGAAATGAGTGGAAGGCTTTATAAAGTGTGCGAGGGAGAGAGCTAGGGGTGCATAAAAAATGTGTTTTGTCGGAGAGAGGTTAAGGATGGGAGTTAACCCCGTCGAAGAATAGAGAGGGGGAAATTATAGAAGAGATTGAAGAAGGGGTGGAATTCAAAGAAGAGGTGAACGCAAATGGAGAGGCGAAAGTAAAGAATCACATACGTTCGTTCTATGTACAGGGCGTGTAAAATCAGGAAAAAATTGTACGTAATGAGGCTGAAAAGATAAGAAGTGGAAGTTGGATTTACTACCTCACGAATGCTTCGACCAGCGCCCACTGTATCTCGGTCCCAATTAAGATGCGAGTTTCAGTCCACTTTAGTGAGCGGAGAAATCAAAGCAGATGGTCGGTAATTAAGAGCTCCCTTTAATGCATTCCTCCACTACGTGAATGGAAAAATGAACAAGGGACCATCTACGCACCACTCTGCATGTTCAAACGTCTTGATTTGGTCAACCAAGACTTTCTCTTTTTCATAGCTGATCGGTTATCATTATATGTGAATAAAAAATGAGTGAAAGAAATAAAATATATATAACCAAAAGAGATATAAAGAACAGAAAGAAATAATAGACGCTCTCTATCAATCAAAGGATAAATCTAGATGAGGATGTGGATTGACGAGAGAAATGTGGTATATTTTGTTTAAACATCGATGAAAATGCAGTTATTCATAAGGTTACGGAATCAGGCGAACTAAGAGAAACATTATATGAGGTTTTGTAAATAATATTAAAAAGATCAATTAAACACTTCATAGAGAGATAGAAGAAACAACTTCAGTTAATACAGAAATGATAACGAAAATAAATTGTTATTTGCATAATCGTATTAAAATGTGGCATACTTAAGTAACACTTGAATTTCCTGATTTCACATTTTGGTTATTTAAAAATTTAAATAAAATATAAACAGAGTGAATGGATGAGTGACAAATGAATGGATTGTGTGAAGAATGGGCGAGTGATTTGAAGTCTTGTGATGCCATAGGGTGGCGTGGACCCTTCGGTTCATAAATGGAAGCCTTCACGCCTTCGAATCGGCCTTCCTGGACCCAGGGAAAATAGAAAAAACCGCGGGGGCTTCTTTTTGCCCCCATTTCTTTACCGAACCCTCTTCATGTTTCCTCAGGAAGCTATCGTCTTCGTAGATCAAAAACCTCCGAAGAATAGGTTCGTATCTCGGAATTCCGTCTCATCCGCTTGCTTCCGTTTGAGTCCCGCCGACGGACCGTTTTCTCTCGGACTACACGTTTTATCTCTAATTCCACGGCGAATTAACGATCCCGGAAACTGAAAAAAGGCACCTAACCAAGGAAAGGGTTCAAATTAGGCAGCGGAAGAGATGCGGCACTTGTTCTTACGTCCCAACATCCCGCTTGATATGATCAAGGAAAGATTCTTTCAAACTAATTCCCTCTTAATTATCAAGTTATATTGCCTTTAATGAGGGTAAAGTATAGGACGCTCTGATTGTGGGGAAACCAGTCTGAATTACACGGGAAATATCAAGTATCATTTGTGAGATACCTAAAACGATATCCCAGGAATATTTAATGAATAAGAAATCAAGCAATTTAATGATATAATCTGAATCAACGAAACATGATAAACTCTGGTATGCTGCCAGTAAACTGTTCAGTCTGTTTTTTACTTATTTATTAACTGATACTTATAATAAACTGTCTTCAAGATATAGCTAAGATAGTAAAGCACAGTATGGACTAATAATTATACGCATTTGCTATAGCTTCCGATTGAAAAAAGTATTTGAGAAAATTATTATCGAAACTAAATAGTACATCGAACAATTTAAATTAAATTCTTTTAAAAATCAGTTCCAAGTCCAAGGGTAAAAAAGATGAAAGTTTTCTAAAAGAAAGCACGCGTTGAATAAATATTATAAATAGCTGCAGTGGCTCCTTTTTGACGGCAGTTTTAGAATAACATTTGGAACAAGTAACAGATGTTAATCAAAACAAATGTCCTTGGTTCAGTATCAATCAAAATAGTCTTGAATAGTAAACGATTTTAGCTCTGCAATTCAGCACGAATTTACTCCACGCGAACATAATTACCTCGAACATTTTGGATCTCTTTGAGGCATCTTGGGAACACAATGCATTTGGAGCAAGTGAAGAGACGGAGTGCATCAGCTGTAATTCCTTAATGACTGTGGGAGGAGGTTTTTGAACTCTGACGACCTCAGAAGAAGAACGAGAAAGAACGGCGAAAGTAATTCGTGGATATTAGAGGAAATTTTGATCGAAGCTCGGCGATAAATTCTTGCCCGTCCAATTCCAACAGAATCCTCACGCAATTGGATGAGCACTTAAAGACACTCCGTGGTCTCGTAAGGAAAAGACCGCAATTGGTATAAGAGGAGGCGTTGCCAAGTCCATGAGAGGCAAAGCAGAGGATCAGATAAGTTTGCCGATGTCGACGACCCATTCCGCATGCAAAATCCTAAAAGCCGATTTCAATCTAAAAAACCTGGATCGGGGGCGGTTTCGTGGTCTCGGCTCTAATCGTTATCAATTGCCATCTCCGAAAATTTTCTCTCCTCCAAAATGTGTGATATAGGACAGGCTGCCAAATGTTTAAGATAAAATTATGGAACGGTGGGAAAAATTAATGACTTACCACCTACCATTTTCTGCGATTTATAAGTGAAAGCTCCCTCATTATTGAATTAGATAGATATGATGGACTAGCTATTGAATCAAGGCTTAAAAGGAAAACAACCAGTTACCTAAATGGGGAAACAGCAAATCTACAGTAAAGACGACAGAAATTCCTCTGATTCGAGATATTATACGAGCTCAAAAATTCCTTCAAATTATCGTGAAATTTACGATGATTTAAATAATATGTACTTTTATCTTAATATAAGCGTCTATCGCTTAATAAATAATGATTTCGTTAATCTCACCTTGTTGTGTATTGAAAACTCATAACTCTGACTCATTTGAACACCTCTTTTCGAAGCGTTTCCAATGCTTATCACTTTAATTTAATAAACAACTCCACACCGCGAAGATCAGAATCTCTCCAGATCAACGACCTACGCCTGCCTTCCCAAGGATTCACTATCTTCAATGCGGAATGCAAACTTAATGATTTCTGCATGTGTCTAAACAAGAATTAGTTATCTCAGTTATGAGGAAGTGATTTAGGATATCAAACAGATGGATTGAATGGTCTGAATTAGATGTTAAAATTACAAAATAATCATTTCAGTTAATAATTTACGTGTTAAAGAGGTAAATGATATACCTATGCTTACAAAATATCATTTAAAGGTGTCTATTCGGGAAAGCTCTAAAGAATAGTACAATTGCTTTCATCAAATAAGTTACTTAAAGCGGAACTACGAATATATATGAGATAGGATATTATAGAAATTTGTGGATAATTCAAGGAATAGGTATCGGTGAAAATATCAGCGTAATATTCGATGACAGAGCTTTCGAAATGTAGCGTCGCGTACGTAGGTGTTGACATAAACAAACGAAGCAGGAACGACTTCAGAATCGTAAAAATAGACTCCCCCAAACGGAATGAAGTATCTCCGAGGCTAACTCTACCTCATAAAATGTACCCCGAAAAAGTCCTTATCGAAGTGCATTTTATTCACTTCCTGTGGCTCTTCCCTCTCTCGAACAGGGGAATGCGCTCTCGGGTGGTCTGCTGTCACTCCTTCGATTTCATAGGAAGTCGTTCGCTGAGATATCGTTGATTGGATGACCTCTCACGAATTGAATGACACACAGATGAGTATCCTCCCAGATGATCAACAGGAGCATTTACTTCACAATAGGCTAAATTTTATCATATTTCGTATAACTTTAGAGAATTTACGTACATAAGTAAATAAAAAATTAAGTGAGAAACTAATCAATAAAAGCTAAGATAATACCTATCAACAATAATCGTACAAAATTTCTATTGTAGATGTAATTAAATAGATAAATACTTTAAAGGACATCTTCACTGCAATAGCATCCTTGAAAATACATTTATCAAGGAATAGCTATTTTCTAACATGGTTTCTAAGTCCGTATATAAGGCCAAATATTATCTGATGTATCCTGAAGTGTTCCTTTGTCTACGTTATTATTTTCTACTGTGATCAATCTACATCATCAATAGCTATTATATGATAAATATATTAATAGATTTCCTTCTCCTCCATAAATGCCGATTCAATAACTTAAAACGATCATTTGAATCCCTGAAAATCATTATTAATATTTTCTTAAACATTGTATGGTAAAAACATATCTAACTTAGCTGATTTCGTTATTCTATTATTCTTTTAGTTTCGCTTCATGTAGCAGAGGCGGTGAAAGCGCTGCGAGATGTGCATCGAAGGGTGGCATCTGAGTTGATCGACTCAATCACCCATTCATTCCCTCGCAATTCACGACAAGCGCTCAACCACAACTACTCTCACGGAACTAAAACGCCAGCGAAAACTCTAAACATACAACAGAAAAATGAATATACAGGAAGTGTTCAACTAGTATTTCTCGGATTATGAACCATGCAGCAAGCTGCTAGTGGCGTATCTATGTACGTGATTAGTCAACTATATAGCTATTAATTTATGGGAAGCCATTCCAGTTACGATTAAAAATATCGTTGATTAAAATTAAGAATAAATCTAATGATTAAATTTGTTTGTACCATGATCATTACTGGGAAGGAGCCATAGATATCTACTTTTTAAATATTTAAAGAAATATATTTCATCTTGACAGCTTGAAAAAATAAGGAAAAGGAACTAAAATTTTAGAGACAATATTCCTTCCATCCACTTTACGTAACAAGCTCCATATATTTTTAGATATCCTGATCGCCTATGTCATTAGCTTTATCTTAAACACATCCCCACTTCACTCAGCCGATATGAAATCTTTGTTTCGTTTTTAATTTGAACTTCAGCTTTCTCTAATAATCTCAGCCAATTGAGCTGTTTTATCTTTCAATTTTTGCTCCTGTTTTACTTTGTTTGTTTGCTTTTGTTTCTGGCATAGTTATAGATATCAGACTAATTAAGCGACAAAGGGATTAATTGACGAATATAACATATGTAACATCAACTAAAATATTATCTCGGTGAAAATGAATTATATAATGTAATTAATGAATAATTAATACAATAAAGATTTTGATAGTTATTTCTTTCATTTTTGCATTATTTTATGTAAGAATCCGTTCGTATTTATTTTGAGATTGTGTATAAATTTTTTCTTTAGAAAAATCCTGGGGTTTTACTGTAGCAGATGTATTCCAGCTGTAAGAAATCCGTTGTGCATTCATTGAGGAGTAAATGAAAGTAATTTTTCATTAATGAAAGCTATACATAGATACCTATTCCTCTGAAAAACCTTTCAACGTACTATTCATCTCTTAAACTAATAAATACTACTATATATACTATACTATAAATACTACTACTAACTATATAAATACTACTATAATTGCTGTAAATTTCCCGAATAAGGGGTAATAAACAAGTATTTTTAGTTCTCTTGACATTCATTCACAGGTAATCCGTAAAACGGAACATTTATTCCCACCCCAAGAGCTGAAATCAATACGCTAATTTTCTCTGTGTCGTAAACTCGAACATCACCGCTTTCAGTCTGCATCCCATGTCTGCATTCCCATCAACGAAAGTGTGACGTACATCCACCGCACACGCATCTCGGGAAAGCGCATCAAATGACCGCAATCTCTGGCGAACTTCAGACCACGACCTTGGGCAATGCATAACCCTGTAACAGGTGCATTGCGGTGGGGGAAGCCCGTTAGCGCCCCCTTCAAGACGGCAGCACGAAAAGGGGAGAACTTTTCCGGCACCAATTACCACTTTGTTTGCCGGGAAAATCAAAGATGTTTGCGATCTGATAGCAGCGGATTAGTCTTAATGAGTCTCTAGCGAATGATGGCTCTAACTGAATCGATTCGTCAAAACGAGCAATTAAGGCCTCGTGAAGTGTTCTTAAGGAAGATAATGGGAGCGAAGGAGGAACAGTTATACGTCCATTAAGGTTACTCAAAGAGCCCTAAGCAGTATAATCTGAAGGTTGCTAGGTTACCAGCAGAATTCTTTTGTCATATTTCGAGGAAAACTTGCTTAAAACTTATATGGATAGATTATACGCAAGTTTGAAACTTCGTTAAATATTTTTTGGCCTCTTTCACCAATTGTAAGTCACTCTCGAGAAATGATAATGTTACTTGGATTACGATATGAAACTTGAAATGAATGGTAATTTTTCTAAAATTTTAAAGTTGTACTTATTGTAACAGTTCATAAATAATCTATCGTTTCTATTATTTGCTGACATGATTTAAGACTCTTTCTCGTAGGTTTATTTTATTAATATCTCTTAGACACTATTACTGGAAACAGGGATAAATCATTTAACGCTCTTTATCCTTAATAATCATATACATTAACACCTGCTGATATGATATGACTGGAGAAATCAGTAAAATAGTAGGTAATATTTAAATAAACAGAATTTTTTTTCAATTCTATCAAATGATTCATAAGTAGATCCTTCATAAGAATCCAGACATTTGTTATGATTGAATGTGTTTTTAATTCTCTAATTTCGCCGGTTAATGTAGACGATATGTAAGTAATTCTTTATTTATAAGCTCACTATAATTCTTTTTCCACTTCATAGCACATTAAGCCCCCTGAATATTCTGTGCACATAACTAAGTCAATATTAATAAAGATATTTTTTAAAAAACCCAAACCCATTCTTTAGGGTTAATGGTTTGGATCGTTGTAATTCAAAGTACAAATAATTCTCGTCTACATCTTACGGTTCTATTTAAATTCAACCGATTTCCTCCACCCTTGTTTTTTTGCTGAAAGCATTTTACGCAAAAATTTCGAAAATGATCGAAGAATAAATTTTAAATTTCTATTTTTCTTCAGTGCGTTAATCATATTTACCTTCCCAATAAGGGAATATAAATTATCATCTCTCCTTTGACTTGAATTAGTATTCGTTAGCTCGGATGTGCGCACGCATATAATCCTACAATTCGGAAGGCAGTCATCTTTTCCTTAACAGATATCTCTTGTTTCCAGTAAACACCGACAAACAATTCGTACGACTTCAGGGAAAATAAAGCCGCGTATTTTGCAAGAGAATTCGTATTGGCAAACGCAGAAACCTCGTTTTACGCATAAATGAGAGGAACGCCGGATTCCTGCGTTAATTGCAAATATTAGCATATTTGCGAAATTTCTCAGAAAAGACTTGAATGGAATTAATCAGAGGTCGACTTAATCGTTTGATAAGGAGACGGAAGTCTTTGAAGAAAGCGTCAATGTTAGGTTTACGATACCAATCAAGAACCCTCTTTAGTTGTTATTTATTTCTATCCACATATCCAATTATCCTATCAAATTTAAATAGAGATTGCAAGATTTTTGAAAAAATTAATCAACTTTATTAAAGGGCGATCAAATATTTAAGTTAGAATAGAATATACACGGTAATGAGCAAACACAAACAATTCTATCCTCGTCTCTTAACAGCATAGAAAGATAACGATGAACGATACTTACATGTTATCTTACAAAAGTAAAATATAAAAGGATTCGTGACCAAATTTAGGTATTGCGACAAGTTTAGTGTGAATCTAACTAAGTGAAGTAATTAGATAGGAGTTCGTCAACAACGATAATTTTCCTTTCACGAATAATGTTAGAATGTTTATTGCTAATATTATGATTTCAGCATTCCTTAGTCGACGAAGAAACTGTTACAATTTTATTAAAGAGTATAAAAAATATATGATCCTCATAATCAGAATAATCATAAATATTAACGAATCCAACAATTTAATAGTTATATCATCATTAAAAAGCTCTTCCAGAAACTATGTCTAAGGAATGTCGTTCAACATCATTACCTGTTTTTATATTACAAGTGACTAAAGTCGAATAAATTAGAAGCCATTACAAAATAGAAATTTTAATGGAGAGCTTTAATTTGAAGCATTCTTCACTTCTTATAATTGGAATCCAATATCAGATTTTTTTTGCAGAAGATTCTTTCGCGATTCCTGCTATTTTTCTTGAAATGTTTACACAGTAATAAATATATACCTCTATATAGAACGAATTGATCATTAACCTTTTCTTACTCTTAATGACTACCACACCTTGGATCCATATCTCTCGGAAGAAATTACGGAGGCTTTATCTAAAAATAAAGTACACGATTTACTCTCCTCGAGTACAGTTGCCTTTAATTTACCGGATAAGATAAGATCGACCGAGTTGATCGCACGTACACACCCAAAAAGAGATTGAGGACTCCAATTCTAAGAAGTCATGTACCCGTAGATATTCGCAGATGGGGGTGCACAGATCGCAGACGAAAGTTAAGGGAATGGATTGACGTTTTGGACGAGGGATACAGCCCTCCTTCAAATGCCACTTCGTAGTCTCACCTCTTATCAAAATCCCCATCTCCACCTCTCCCCCATTAAAGTCCTCGAGAGGCCCACTTTTAAAAAGTTTCTCCTCCCACCCAATCGCGTTGGAGAGGGGACTTTATCTGCTACGTGTCAAAGTGCACTCTAATTGAATGGCATTAAATCTTGCGACGAACGACCTCTTATGGAGATCCCCGAACAGTCGCATAAGTTTGGACCGTTACGAGTGCTGGCCAAAAAAGTTCTATCGAAGATATGGTTATTGCTTCCAAGAAAAAAACAAATGTTTCGACTTGTGTTCCTCCATTAAAAGTATCCGCATTTTTTCTCTGGACGTTCGATGAAAAAAGCGTCCATATTACGCGATTTGTTAGTGGTCGACGTTCATCGGACGAGCGTTGCGAGATGTATGGATGAGCGTTGATAGAATGGTCTCCTTGGAAACAGGCGCCTCGAAATGTATTTCACATTACCCTACATGCAGAAAATGATGAATGATATATAACGGCGCCACATATAGAGGGGTAAATAACCTAGTAAATTTTGCCTCCATCTTCTAATGGGAATGATAATTTATGAAAAGAGAACATCGGAATAAATCTCTTTCCTTTGACTTAAGCGAGCGTTCGCATGATGTTAATGAAAAGCACTACATCATCGATTGAATTTGAAAGATTATCTTAAAGTTCGCAACTCGGAGTGATGTAACGGAGAAAGATATTCCCGTCCATCGATCTTTTGGAGCGAATAAAAAATTTCAACATATAGACCACAGGTTGAAGTTAGCAACTAAGGAGTTAGAAACTAACAAGATGTAAGATTCATAGCTGAAGAAATCCTCTTATATTTAATATACTCTAACATTCTACATCAGACTGTTTGCAAAACTGAATGGCTTGAATGATTCCAAAATTGCAAGATGTTTAAAAAACTTTCATCAACATCAATTAATTGTTATCGATCGTAATTTAACTAAACACTCTTAAAAGATTGAACTACTGCTAAAATTCAACTTCATCATCTTCTCGGAATATGATAGAATTAAAGTAGATAAGGTAAGATAATTAAACACAACTCACTACAAACTATAGTTAGTGCTGTTAAGTTATAAATCAGAAATAACAGAAAATGTTCCTCATCTCGAGGAGAATTTTATAAATATTTAATGTATATAATGTTTTAAATAATAAGGCTTTCTTGTTATTGTATAAATATCCTTTATCGGCGTAAGAAACGCTTACTATCGGTTTATTTTGTGATAAGCGAAACTGAGAAGTAATTACAGTGGCGAAGGATTCTTTGCCGTATCATAAAAAAATTCACCGTAGTTTCAAGAACACGAGTGGAGCGACGCGAGAGGAAGTAACATTTCAAACATTTAATTACGGGCAATTTGTATCTTGAAACGGAATCCTGTGGATTCCGAACTCGTGTTTTTGAAGAATTGATCGAGTAAAAAAGGAACACTGTCATCGAAGGACAGCTGCACTTTCATGAGCGAAACTGTAGAGGGAAGAAGTCTATTTATTCCACAATGTGCTCTTAAGTAATTCCCATCGAACTCCCTCTTTTCCCTTCAATTAACTTCCACATCCGAGAGTCCTCAGCACAAGGTTTATAGGGGTTCTACTGTCGGAGACGCGGACAGTTTCCATCGGCACGCGTGCGGTATTGTTTAGAACCGTAAAATGGAAATGTTCATTGGAAGAGATCTTTTTCCTAACCCCTTTTAAATTCTGTTAACCACACATGGTCCTCGTCCTACCCATCACCACTCTTGAAAAGGAGTTCGTTCACCTTATAGTCTAGCGATTTGAGTTTCAGCTATAAAAATTAACGACGCACTGAGTTTATTGCTCCGCAGAGCACATTAACTTGGACAATACAGATAAACAATGTGTCCGAAGACGCAGAGTAAATAAGAAAGCGTAATATAGGGAGGAAAAGTTCAGGACGGGAAGGTGTCTAGAGGATGCGGGAAGAATTTTAACGAGATGTGCCACGGGTAATGGGGTGTAAAGAAGTGGTTGTCACGAAGACAACGAAATGTAAGTAGTGTTTCGATTTCGAAATTCTAACGAAGTTGAATCTTGATTCCATAGTTTTCCTTTGAGATATAACTTGCTGCGGCTTGATCTTTTCTATTTCTTTCACGAAAATCTAACCAATTATCGTTCGTTATGTTTAGTTACCAATTCATTTCAAAATCCTCCATTAACTTTACTACAAGGTACTCCAGTTACCTTTTCCCTTGTATTTGGCTAATGAGGCAAATATTATACAGTGATTGATACATTTTTTCTTGGTTCGATCATGTATTCATTCAAAATAATTTGATATTCAGAACTGCTGAGGGTTAATCAATGATTCACTACTTTAAAAGATATAATCAACAGAAGGACTCAAATATGACAAAGATAACGGATAGATATCATGGAAAACAATTCCTATTTTTAAAGCATTTGTATCATAAATTATGTCAATATATTACATCAAAATTCGTTAAAAATACCATCCATGAAGGTTCTTAAGCCAAAAGGACAAGTAACAATCGTATATGAAATGAGTGAGAGGAATATTTGCAGAAAAAAATGTATCTTTTACTTTGATTGATGTATATGCTGACGTATGTATATATGGTAATAATAAACCTCCATCGCAAAAAAGTTGGAGTGATATTGGGTGAAAACTGCTTATCGATAATGTGGACAGACAGAGCGACATGGGGTTACATGAAGATAGATGAAGTTCCTGTTCTGAAAGCATCTCCTGAGGTTCCCGAGACAGGGCAGATATTCTTCTCGCCTGAGAGCCTACAAAGAAACTCCGATCGTTATCACGGAGAACCGGTTTCGATTCCCCGCCTAGCTACACTTTTATACCTTCCGCTCCGAATAACACTGATTCTTCAATGAGGATTTCAATGAAAGATTGTAACACGAATCGAGTAATTAAATTATTTTTTTGGTTATCTAACCGAATTAGTGATTCTGTCTTCGATAGCTGAGCAAAATTTAACAATACAATTCTATTAGAAAGTTCGAATAAAATTAAAGTTGCGTTCACTCTAAGAAATAGTCAATAAAAATGTCCTTCAAAAATGTTATGCTAAAATGCAGGCGCTGCGATATAAATGAATATTATGTCGGTTGCATGAATTATCTAAAGACAAAGTTCACTCTTCCGATTCAATCTTAAAGTAGATTCGTGATAGGCAACGTTAAATGCGAAAGGCAGTCGTTGTGCGTCAGAAATCGGTAAAGTTCAGTGGTCTTTTACATTGAAGCTTACCAATCACTGCTAGATTCAAGATCGGAATTATGAGTAATTGTAAACACGTCGATCAAGGTGATACACTGACAATGATCGATTAAAAAAAATCTTTTAAATTGATGAGAGGAAACACAACTCAGATAACACTAAATCATCGATGAAAGTTATTTTAAAAGATATCAGTAACTATTTTATCTTTATACCACGAAGAAGAGACTACTTAAATTTAACCCAAATATGAGACATATTCTCCAGATCATACCCACAATATTTCCATCGATATGTCCCTTCCTATTATGGCAATATACGCATGAGTCCACGCAAATTCCATTCTCTGATCCCCGAATCAAAATACAGCTCTTGAGGCGGTTTGTTTCAAAAAAACAAGAATTCCTGACCCTGTAAATCTCTAAAACGTGATAACGCAGTTTAATGGGTTGAATCGGCATTAATTGAAATGTGAGCAAATAAAACAGGCATCGCGTCCATAAAATAGGGCAATAAAATTTTTTCCATCATCGGCAGAATAAGGTCAAACGAGCGTCTTTCGAACAATCCGTAACCATTAAAAAAAAATTACTTCATCTCCGATAAACTCCCATTCCGTACGTGATTCCTTCCCTTAGTCACTCAGCAAACACGATGATAATTAATTCCGGCAGACGAGAGTCGCCGCTAAGTTATGTCAAGCGAGGAAATCTGCATGTCTCGCAATAAATATTCCATTATGACACGGCATTGGAGACGAGAGTTCTCCGTCCTAGGCAAAGGACAACGAGTTGAATCGCGTGAGGTCATGTAAATGATTTCTGTGGAAAAAATCCATCGCGTCGATAACCCTGCTCCTTATGGTGCATCAGCACTCTTTAGGCACAGGAATTCGTCACAAATAAGACCTCAAATTAACTCTTTTAAATAATGCTCGCGGCTAGAAGCAAATTCCAAAACTGAGATCGTGGTTAGGAGTTACGATTTTTATTAAAGCGATATACAAAGCCAAAGAAATATTGAATATTTTTGGATGTCATATATGTCAAGGTTAATGTTCACTTGGAAAAAGGAAATGTATTCAGTTAAATCCTAGTGTCTACTAGGATTCATTATTAAATTCAGTATATCTATAATAATATATGTAATATAAACTTCACTTTCTTCCGTAACAACGGAAGTATAGTTCTGCTGTGGTAATATCCTTGTTGCCCATACAAATGACAAAAAATTATACCAAGAAGGACATTACATACAGCATCATCAATGAATACATATTAATCATCCTTTCACTCATAAGATTATCCATTTCGAATTATTGAAATGAGATGAAAAACGGAATTTGAAAACATAGAACGACATAGCAAAAACCTATTATTCGGGACACGAACTAGGAACCTAGTATGTAATTAAGTGCGCTAACCACGCGTTTGAGTCAAATACATGATCATGCTAATCAATGAGGGCTAAATATCAACAGACAATTGGAACCACTTATGTGATCCACTCATCCTCCTTCGGGCGTCTGAGACACCGAAACCGACCCTGTCCCGACGTAGCACGTGTCCTCGCCACAACCCGGACAACGCCCACTTCGACACCATCGAGAAAGTAAACACCTCATTTCAAGTTCGTACACGTACTCCCACAATTATGTCTCATAAATCACCCCCGGTTGATATCCTAGCGGCGTCCTAAGGAACCCTTTGAAATAAAAAACACGCGTTATTTGGCCGTGGCGCTGTAGTAGCCCATACTACCACCATTTGGACTCGCTCGCTAGCACAATGACACGGTGCTTGATTAAGGGGTTTGGTATGGTAAGGGAGTGCTTAACTATCCACGAGTGGGTGGGATAGGGGAAGAATCAGATTAAAGGAGGCTGTGACGTGAGCAGCGGGGAGATGGCGGGAAGTGACTTCCCCTGGCCCTCAACACGGGTCCCGAAAAATGTGGGCGCCCTGCAATGGTGCAGCGAAATCGCGGGGATCCGTTTGTAGCCACCGCCAGATGTTATGATTCGAGAGCGTTACGACCGAATGCTTGCAGTCCTTCGTAAACAGAGGATGGAGAGTAAGTGTGGGAGAGCGTGCCAAAAAATGTTAAGCGTCAATCATTGAGCTTCCGGCAACCCATGTTTATGACAGTCAGTTAAAGTGTCAGCTTTTATTCGAGCCAACAGGTCATACGTTCTAACAACCCGTCATTTTATATTTGCCTAAAAAATGTATCGTTAGATTCCTTCGCAGAAATTGCCGACTTCAGCGGCTCGATTTAAGTTTGGTCAAATATACTGTCACAGTATTACATGAAGAGACTCACTTCTGATAATTCACGCTCATATTTGTGAAATTGAACATTATTTCCCAGTGAGACGATACGACGAATAGAAACTCGTTCCATGAAATTATTCTGGGATGTTACGTTCCTTTCCTTGACGCATGTTCGGTAAATTTCATGAATACAACAGTTTGCAATGGAGTCTTAAATATGCATACTATCAAGTACAAGTCCTGATAAACTTAGGGAATCACACTTAAATGAGTTTGACGTTAAGATGTTATAGTTCCTAAACATCTTTTTCGTTCCACAGGCCAGCTGACCTAATTCTAATATTTCATAACACCTACTCTCAAATTTATAATGTACGTGACATATGTCAGGAGAACATACTCAAAGGAGAATATTTCATTGGAGAAACATATTAATATTGTCCAATAAGAAGTTTAAAATATCCAATATACAAGTTTTACATTACAATATGTAGAGCAATCTTACGAAATGTTATGTTCAAATATGAGAGATAGTCAGAAAATTATAGATTAACTTCACTATTAGAGATTGAAACTATGAAAGTTCTATCCGAAAACTTACTTTCGACTACAATCTGAAATAGGAACTGGCAATAAGCAACTAAGTGTAAGAAAAATCGCCAATTCAAAATTGATCAATGCAAAAAATTGATAAGTAGATTGATGGCAGACATAATCCTCAGCAGTTCGGAAGAAACAAAGGGAAGAACGCGGTTGTCGATTCCTGTCCGCTCAAAACAACGAACTTGTCATCATCAGTTTGAAGGCAAATCTAGAGCACGCGTTAGTGTGATTCCAGTGTGAGGCAGACGGTCTTCAGCAGATGATAACGTCACATAATTTTTGGCTTTAGGAGATATCACCAATGTGTACCAGATAAAACCGTGGATGACTCTAAAAACTGTGCCATGGACAACTCAGTACGATTTTGACTTATCGCCGACTAAATATACACATACGAAGACATTTCAGTGGGACAATATTACAAATATTGCGCAAATAAAAAGAAACTAAGTATACATGATTCGTAGGAAGTCTTTGTTTAAATAATAATACCGAAATGAATAGTTAAAAATACAACATTTAAATTGATCTTTTGCTTTTAAATTGCAGCTCATATGAATGAAATTGCCATTAAAAATTAGTATTATAATAACCCCATATCAGTAAACAACTCACAAATTCAGAAGACAAATGAAATGAATACAGCTCGATTTTCTTTGATTTGAACTTCAATTTGCTGGACTTACCTGAAAAGAAAGAGAGTATAATTAGTCATTTATAATTCATTCGAAACCACCGAAAAAATACAACGTATAAAATGGAAAATTTGAAAAATTAAATTACAACATCATTCACTATGCTACTGTAGCCTTACGCAAACATAATATTAGTTTTGGATATTTATATCTTGAAAGTGAGGTGCAATACGTTCAATGCACGAGATATAATAACCTTTTAAGAATGGGGTTAGGATAATAAGGTTCCAAGTTTCGCTAAACCTTACAATGTAAACAACAATTCATACTTTGACAAGAATTTTATCAGCTAGCCTATTATTTGATTCCTCTCAAATGTATTTACGTATATTTTCATTAAAATAGTTCATTACTGAACATAAACAGTAATTTCATGTTTAGAGAAAGAAATTGCAACTTTTTGTTTTCAAGATGGATCGACATAATAAGTTTGAAAACACACAGGAAATAGGCACATATCGAAGTTCAAAATATACAGCTCTGGTTTAAAATTTTAATTAGAGTAAAAAAGAGATCGCGGAAATACAGTTCGAGGGCAGTTCATATAACATTAGTGAATGTTCGATTTGGTTTTACAATCCCATTTTATGATGTTATTTCGATTTGAAATTTCGAGTTTGAATATTTTCAAACTGAGTATATTTACTGATTATACATTTAAATATATGTTATATATATTATCGTTCAAATAATATTATTTACAATCATTATTTAACAGAGCACCCACTTTCGTTGCTGTACTAATGGTTGGTCAGGTAGAATAGGAGAGGGTCCCAAATATCTCGTTATTTTATCAAACGTAACTTTTATTTGAAAAGAAAATATTGCGAAACTTTTACTGCTCCTTATCTGTGAGGGACTAACAAGCTAAATAAGCGCCTTTCCCGGACATATTTTCCAAATTTAGGATTGTGGTTATAGAAGGCAAATTTTCTCAAAATATAGGCCAAAATATGAACAGTTAAGTATTCATATAAAATTAAATTAAAAGCGAAACATCTAATGAAAATTTCAACATCCTTTCGTAATCAAAGAATTATATCTGAAAAAAGATGTTATTTTTTAACTTCGACAACTCCGTGAACGACCTCTTTGTAAGAGAATGACTTTCGACTCTTTAGAAATTGAAGTTTCTTAACTGAGAATCACTCTTCTGCGAAGTAATTTTTACTTTTCGGCGGTTCAAAGGTCGAAAGTACGACTCTCAATGGCGCGTTAAAATTTTTTCATTGATTGCAATACATGAATACACTATACTTGCCGCCGCTTTCTTTTCAGTTCATGACAAGTGAATCGTGTATTTTTTTTCGAACGCTAATACGCGAAGAACTTTTGAACATCTCCACACAGCGGGAGCCAAAGCCATGATATTTCCGTATGATGAATGAATCTTTCATTGTTTCCCACGTAGAGAAGTTGAATATCACGTATCCCTTACGATGCACAAAATATCCGTATGGAACGAAAAGCAGTTACCGAAGGCGAGGGTATCGCTTTGATGGAACCATTCTATTTGCATGGGTCAATCGACACCCATTCATGGAATGCTAATGAGAAATTGTTCTCGTACAGAGTGGGCGGTGTTGTTTTTAATGGTACGAGAGGATGAATGGGTATAAGGCGAGCTAACGAGTATAGCAAACGTCATGAGACTCAATCACGAGCGTATTGCCATCCTTAAAAGGCGTTGCAAAAGCACTGCTATGGCAATCTAACGAAATAGGACAACGAATCACCAATGAGAGTCATGAATGGATCTATTATCTTCCATTGAATCGACTTGTTGGTAGAGCATCAACACTCATAATTTTCAATTACTTGTTGCATTACGTTTTTATGGCCTCAGTATTTATCATCCTCGATTCCATCGGAACCTTGGATGGTTGTTTAGTTACATGTTAGACTGAGAGATGCACTTCCTACTGAAACCAAATATATCACCATTAAAGCTTGATATGGTTTTATTTGCTTTACTGCCATGATTTAATCTCCGACAATTTTCTTTGTTAAGTATTGCAGAATTGTTTAATAAAAAGACTTATAAAGTCTTTGAAGTATAAAGAGAAAAGATAAATCTTAAGATCAACTCATCTATCTTTTTTTAATAATGTATTAAAGTATTATAATTAACCAAACTTCGGACCTACTCTCAAATTTTCATCCAAATATCTCTTTTCTAGTCATCGGTATCCATAATTTGTATTTAAAGTAGAGATCTAAAATGTATCAGGCAATCACAGAAACATATTAAGACTTTTTTCGTACAGAAACTAAAATTTTTAGTTGTTTACAATCGGGATCGGGACGCATTCTTTTCTCCTACGCCGGTAGTTCTATCGTAATGCTTACTCTTAAAACAATGATTTTCAAATAATACTTCATAACAGATTTTAGAATGAATAATATTCCGGCATGGAGTACACTCTAAAGATTCATAAACACCTAACTCTTAAGAACGCGATTCGAATTTCAACCTCGTAATCTCCGTTTACAATGTCCCTATAAAAGCATAGATTTTTTCCTTCTCCCATTGAGAATAGGTCAACCTCACCGTTCACACAATAACCGATTCCAAAACAAACATTAGGAGAGGTTTCGTACTGAAACGAAGATAGATATTCTCACTAATCTGTTGCGAAAATGTATTCTCCCGAGTGAGTTATCTGATCGCAAATAAACAAGTGAGTGCACCGAATCGAATTGCAACCATTTCAATAAATAACACCAATTAAGATTATCTCTCTGCGTTCCAATTAAGCATCTCCGGAGACATCAGAAGGAAAATCAAAGTCATTGTTTGCCTCGTTTTGGAAATGCGGTCAACCGAATCTGTCATAGACCGCAGTGATGGCCTCGAGCTATCTCGGATGAGACAAGTAACAAGTTCCTCTGAAATCATAAAACTCTTAATAATTTATTAGGTAAAAAACGGCATTCCCCACGCGCAACTAATCAGACATTGATCGGGTTTATCGAGAAGATTCAATAAATTAATCAGCTTGGTTTAAAAACTGAAGATACATTGCCTATAAATCCTCTCAACGGAAAAGCTTGCTTAAGAAATGGATTATTAGTCATGTTGACATATCTAGAGCACTCTTTTCAGGCTTTCGTTTCTTTGATAATAATTTTATATATCACTCAAAAGGTTATTTCTAATTTCTTCTGGAACACATCAAAATTCATTAATAGGCGGGTTTATCTATCCCTGTTCAATAGTAAAATTCACATTAAAAGCAACAACAAAATAAATAATAAGATCGAAAATATTCTCATGAATGTAATAAGAAATTTCGAGAACAATTTGCCTAAAATCCTCCGATTTTCCAATGACATGTCATTGAAATGCAAAATGAAACAGTTTTACTTAAGCCACAATTTGGTAAGATGACACACAGGCTTTTACTGCTAGAAAAAAAGGACAAAAAAAGGTTTTATTCCTTGAAGTGCTTTTCTAAGTACAGAGATGTGTGTGACTGAGAACAAATATTACTCGTAATTGAAAGATCCTGACCATTTTCGTACATGGAAATTTCACATGAATCAGAAAGAACTTTCCACAATGCAAAAACTTCAGCATTTGTCCTCACGCATTTCAAAAAAGCTTAAAAAAACATAACGGAATTTGAATATTTCATTCTAAACGTCTTATGCTACATTACCATTGTTCACTCCACTTTTCACGTAAGTGATAAGTTATTATAACTTCCTTTTACAAAGCATATGGAGATAATTGTAAATGACGGAAACATTCGGTAAGCCCAAGGAGCAACTTAATGGAGTGAATGTTTTAGGAGAAAAACTGAAATGTCTAGAATGACATGTAGAGAAACTAAAATGGTTCGGAGAAAATGGAACCTGCGTCTAGCCATCTTACATATAGGCTCGTCTAATTAAAATGATAAATTCTAGCATCAATCCAAAACACCGAGACCACCAGAAGTCAACATAAGGAGCCCCGATGGGGAGCCCATTTCGCTGTCAACGTGAATACATGAATTAAATAACGTTAACTCTTAATCGCGCCTACTTTTAAAGGCAAACGACACAATCAAAAATGACTCGGCGGCGTCGAATTTGAATTCATGGGAGGCCTTGTCTCGTTTGAAGCAGAATTAACGACTCTCATCTTTTTCGGAGGCGCCGGACCAGGGAGGCTGCGAGAAGGGCCCCTCATGAGGGTCGCGACCCCCTACGAAATTTAACCGAGTCATAACTATTACTCATATATAAAAAGCCCACCATATAATGCCATTCATTAGGCCTCCAAAAATAGTCACGAGTCAGACTCGGCAAAGGATTCCAATCGACTTTTATGTATGCATCCTCAGAGGGACGGTGAGTGATTGAGATGGTGAGAAAAATGAGACACCCATAAAGAATCGGCCATATAAGAGAAAATGCGAAATTCAAGGGGAGATGTAAAACAGGATTCGGGTCACGCTCGAGAAAAAATTTAGTTCGCAATTAATATGTTTTCGTCATAAATTCCAGGATTCAATTGAAGGAAAAAAATCAAAAGGTATTTCAACAAAGCATAATATAATTATTTACTATAAATGAGATAATAAAGCAGCAAACTAATTTTGAGAGCTTTATTAATTAATGTATATTGTAATCATTTAGTTTATTAATAATTTGCTACGAATTTTTACATCAATTGTACATTTAAATTTATAAATATTATAATAAATATAACGAAAGAAAAATGAGAACGATCATAAATAATATTGAGTCGAGTTCTGCAAGAGAAGTTAGGGAAGAGACCATGTAACTATATAGATGACTCAAAGAACTCGATAATATTCTACTTCTTCTTGTAAACTTCTTCAAATATAAATTGGCGCAATTTTGAAACTCAAAAACTTATTGATATCTTGAAATGGATTTTTACAAAGTTACGATATCTAATACTGATACTACACATGATTGTAAATGATTGCAAAGCAAGGTGGAATTTGATAAGGAGATTGACTCATTTCAGAATAGAAGATAGCATGAAACTTGCTAACGTAGATACATGAGGAAAAGCGTACGTTTTTCCGCGAAATTTCGCTTGGATTCTCAGAATTGGAAAGGATTCCTTCGTTGAAGGCGTCGGCAGCGATCATCTGCAAACAGATATCATCGCAATCGGCTGTACACAGAATAGATAAGGAGTTGTATTTTTTTATCGCTTGAGAGATAAAATTATGACAAAGATAACATCCGTGGACGATTTTCAGGAAATACTCTACGGAAAGGTTAGAAGAGAAACGTTCCCACGAAATCCCGATGATTGGATTTCTCTTCCAAGGTTTCTTTAATTTCCCAACTTCGATGAAAAGGGCATTTCCCAAATATGCCTCGACTTCGTCACGTGGAGACACCGAGGAGTTCGAATAAGAAAAAATAAATCGAGCGTTACAAGCGTAAGATTTTCATCACACGAAAATGTGACCTCAATTAGAGTATCATTGTGTTGAAGAGATTCTTCGAGCGGTAATTTATCCGAAGGCATAATTGATGACATGAGCCCATTTGAAAAAAAGGTGGACCATTATTTAAAAGAGGTTTCCCTTGGCCACGCTTTTTTATACTTTCATTAAGGAGACATTCGGCCTGGTGATTTGCAAACCGAAGATTATATCTAATGCGTTTTTTTTTACTGCGACCATTATCTTTGTCTTCATTTATCTCCTCTCATCCGCTTGAATTTCAACTCTCGGACTGGAAACAAACTACCCCATTGAAAACCTCATCATTTAAAATTTGAAAATAGGTTAATGAGACGCAGCTCAGAGAGAATTTTACTCGCTGGGGATGCTGAATCGAGTAAAGGTTTCTTTTTGAAATTGAAGTTAAGAATAAAAACGCAGTTGCTGCTAATCAATTCGATTCATCTTACTTAGTTATTCATGAGGAATAATTATTTATTATGGTCATTAAGATTGATGAAAGAGCACAGTTCAGATCTTTAATAATTCAATCTATGAAGCATTTTGAAGAAATCTGTCGCAAAATACAAGTCATACCGTCTGTCTTTGATAGTATTTCATCGATAGCATGATCTCCTTCTCAACATGCATTATGGAACCTTTTTGGACAAAGTATTTCGCGGCAAATGATGGAAAACCACGTGCAAAGAAGTCGTGAGGGTAAGAGGTCGGGATGACGTCATTTCAAATTTTGGAAAATAAATGTAATCGATGACTGAATGATTTATGATCATCCGCGAAAATGAAGGAGCGCTAACATTTCTTTTCCTCGCAATTAGATGTGTTTAACGATTGGTCTCGCTTAAATGCGCTGAAAAATATTCCCTCGTCTTTTGTTTCTGCCGAATTATTCGCGTATCCATCATTTTCCCTCTTGTAAAACAGGCAGCCCTTTTTCGTCTGTCACTTATTTCTCTTATTCTCTCGATGATTTATCGATCCGTATTAATCAAAACAGTATCGATGAATCCTCTTCACTCATAAGTTTTCTGCTCATTTAGTTCAAAGATTTGTGCAAGATTTAGAGATTAATATTTCTTCGAGAAAAAATTTATTTTAATATGTAATCTAATAAATAATAATATTTTACTGAACATGAATAAATTTCAAGATAGAAAGTTGCTTAGTGAACGATTATTATACATTACTACTGTGAAAAGGAATTTCATGAGACCGAGTTATAGATGCCGCCTTCAAAATACTTCGGAAACCAGGAAGAATTTCAACATCTGAGTTCATATGACTGCTTTTAATGAATATTATTCACCTAAAGAAGATGTAGCATGCAATGAATATCAAGTGTAAAATATTTCTGAAATAAATAGTTTCCTAAGTTTTAGTAACTAAAGTTAGTTACATTGCTACTTTTTCAGGTATTTGATTTTCCAATAATAGCTGAACAGAAATTTTGACCAAGGTTTTAAAAGGAATTAATTGCGGTTAATTAAGAGGCATTCCTCGACAAAAAACTATTCGAATAGTTCTTTATGTTTAAAATATCATGCATACAGCTACTCGAAATTTCGGTCTTACTCATCAGGAATTCCATATTTCTGCTTTGAGCCGGAAGTGTTTCATAATAATGCCACCATTTTATGAGTGGCGCCTCTTATAAATATTGAGTCGAACGCATTGTTTATGGCTGACAAAGCTTTCAAGGAGCTCTGAAGCAGCCCGGTGGACCACACACCGCGCAAGTTACCACAGAGCCATTGCACTACTAGAAACACTTGCAGCTGAAGAAACAAACGCACGCCAAAAACCATTTGCTCCCGTCTCCTCGGGTGAAACAAAAGCGCATCTGGTAAGCCATTCATGCGGGGATACTTTCACCCCATTCCGAACTTATATACGGAGAGGGATATTTAAGAAGCTGAGAGAAACCTCAATGGGGCGCCAGCGAAGGCGCTCCTTTCGGAAGGCCTTTTTGCAGACATCTCGTGTTTTATGGCGCGGTTGGGAAATCGCGGGATTAAAAGGTTCGCGAACCTCAATTAGCACATCTTCGGGATGCGGAAGAGCTTGAATCCAAGGTAACGCCACGCAATTTTCACTCTCTTCGTTTTCGCGACTGAAAGAACCCTCATTAAGCCACTTCCGAGAAGAATGGCAAAGGGAATTTGCTTTCCCACTTCCCACGGCTCCTCAAACGAGAGTTCTAAAGCTCACTCCAGGAGGTCTTATACATACACTTTAGAGGTGCACGTGGGAAATAGGAGGATGACTCGAGTTCTATGCGTCTGAGGATCTGTTAGTCTCGGGTAACGGTGTCTGACACCTTCGGGTACCGAGTAAGATCGCGTTTATTTTGGTTGTTAAGGAGTGGTTTTTCGGAAGTATAAATACAAAATGAGGGATAAGAAAACAAGGAGTAAAAAGATCGGCCTCGTCATTCATACGTAATACACATAGTCACACAGCCTTCATTCTTCCCTTAATCATACGAAACTTTCACGTCTTTCTTTTTATAGAATTTATCTACCTATTCATTCAGGTATCTTTTGATGCACGATTCCCATGAATTATTTATTATACTCTTCAATGACCCATTAAATATGTGACATTAATTTTCTGCCGGATTTTTACGAAATATGGAATTCCAAAGTATCAATTTCAAAATTAGGTCAACCGGATAACTATTATTTTTTTCTCCGAGAAAAGCTAGAAGCGGATATTGTTCAACAGGAACCAAAAAACCTTGTTTTCCTGTCTAATAATCCAAAAAGATAAAACAACCAATACTTAAATTTTATTAAAATATATAATGGGTAATTAAAGTTTCAAGCGAATTCAATTACAATAGTATAAACATTTGGATCCATAACCTTACTCTAAATATCACTGGTGGGAAATTATATCTATAGATCTAGCCGACTTGAAAATATCTTTACATACGTACTACCATATGTATGTAGATACTGCAATATAATGAAACTTATAAATATGGATAAAAGACTACGTATAAAAATGCATAGCGCACTGTTAGAATTAATCCCCCTGTACTTCAACACCTTTTGTTACTCAAACGGTTTGGATGCATTATGCAACGGACACTGTAAATCGCTGGCTTCACTTTCCCTCATAGAGTTCGAAAATAAATAATTCATGAATGCTCTGGGACTTGCAAGATCTGAATAAAAACAGATGAACCGATGCGTTGTTCTACCAGGTAGATCAATCAAGTTAATAGCATCCAAGGCTATCACTGATTTCTTTACACCTAAGAACATGCACCAGTAGAAACGAGAATAACATCAGCAACGAGTAGTTAGAAAAAAGGTTCAAACAAAATGTTCTTCCAAATGAACGGATTCTGTGGATCAGAATTACTTCTAATTGTAAGTGTGAGAGATTAAATATTTTTTAAAAAAGCACATCCTCACTCAGTTCCTATAGGAAATTAGAGACGATTTTCGATTTTGTACTGTTTTGGATTCGTTCACTTTTAAATTCTTATAACGGTAAAGTTAAATTACAAAAGACTAGCTTAACAGATCGGTTACGCTGACTCTAGTGGAGGGAGGAAAAAGCTATTCAAAGAAGCAATCATCCAAAACGAGTATAACTAGAAAGTAAACTTCCAATCATCACCGTTAGAAAAAGTCATTAACAATTACTGCATCTTCTTTCGATTTATTAAAGGTAAAGTAGAGCTTCGAGCAAAGTAATGGCTACCCACTATTCAAGAGCGCATTTAAATTTGCATTTTCTTATCCGAATCGCCACTTAAATCAGTTAGTATTCCAAGGTAAACAAGAAGATCGTCCATTGGGAGCGAGCACTCGAAGTTTTATTGGGTTGTTAACATTTAGAGCCGAAAGACCGCAATTACCTTCTTCTGTTCTTACGAAAAACAAACCTCTGAACTGGGGATATGGAATACCTTCCGACTTATTTACATTTGCATAATTCCTCGGAACGCTGGAAGAGAGGGCAAACCTCGAGGGCAGAAAGAGGAGTAACATATCGGACTATAGTTGATCACACGAAAGAGTAGACCAGACGCACTTTGGGTATCTCTGAAAGCAAAGTTATGTCGAAACGTATAAATCTCTTTTTTTCTCTCCCGTGGATAGCTTCCAGAAGATCTCACATTAATACATTTTAAGTACGCTCACGCCTCGAGACCAGCTGTGAATCCCTCGATAGACTTGACGTCTTCATGTGTGAAAAGTCCCTGCCATCTCTACGAGTCGTGGCTAGGAAAAAGCTTCGCCTGTTCGCCAACAAAAAAACGCAGAGTGATGCAACAGATAGATGTTCGAAGTGTAACAAAAAATTGTATCTTCGGGCGAAAGAGGAATTCAAGGCTACGCGCGCAGAATAGAGCTTCGAATTTCTCTCGTTTTTATAATACGTGGCTTATTACGGAAGTAAATCATTCTGTTCCGATGAAACACAAGCCTATCTTGAGTAAGTCATCGAAGTAGGGCCTGAAGAAAGAAGAGGACTCATTTGCAGCAGCGGGAGAATAAATTAGAAGGAAGTTTCTTTCCTGACTCATGGGTATGTCTTTGAAATAACAATAGATTGAGTCATTGCGAGTTGCATCGTGTTCGATGTTTTTCGGATTTTAATTTCGGCGAATCGAAATGATCTTTTAGCAAGAGTCTAGAAATAATAATTAATTTCTAATAAAGTAGAATGAAAATCCATCTGACTTTCATAATTATTAAAAATTGATATAAAAAGGTGCTTTAAATATTTAAAGAAAATCTTATGAGTTAAGAAAATTTTGTTGTTATATTAAACAATAATACCATAGTCGTTTGACACTTCTATAACGTTATAATTAACTTAAATAAGTAAGTTGTAAGTTTAAGTAAGTGCAAATTAAAATTTGAGTTAAATAAACCTATTATTTTTTATGAGTACATACGTTATATTTTAACCAACTCGAATGTAAAATCTAAAGTCTTGAGATTACTATTTTATATTATATATTTCCAGAAATTTTCATACATATAACAATAAGCAAATTATAAGATTCAGAGTTAAAATAACATTCGTATCTTTTAATCGAAATCCTATGTAAGGGAATTAGAAAAAAACCGCGATCCAGCTTTAGGATCTATTTTAAAATATAATCTATAAAATTATTAAAATCTTAAGCTTTGGAGACATTAGAAGATTATGCAAAAAACTCTTAAGAAAACTCGTTTGAAAAGGATTGAAAGAGATTGAAAAAGAATTAGTATAAATTAAAGGAGAGGTAGAGATGAGATTAGTATACATAAAAAGGTATTTATAAAAAAATATTCCAATTATATTAGATCATATTTCAAGAAAAAATCGTAAGATATTATATGTAGCTTAAAATAAAGCTTGAGAAGTATTTCTCTTTAGTTGTACACCGGTATCAATTCAGTTTCATTGGCAGTAGCGGAACTTGCGTTGGTCTTACATTGTAGTGAACCCCCCTCGACATGTAACGCTAGCAAACCTGTTTGAAAGAATTAAATGTATGGAAACGCTAACGGACGGCTTGAATGTGAATCATTGAAACGGCTGAAGGTTGTTCGTACTTCAGGATGGAGATAACAACGATTCAGTGTCAATTTTAAAGCGTCGAACCGAACGTTGAGCCATTGCCAATCCAACCGTTGAGCTTTTTTTCAATGTTCCGCAATACTAGCACGTAATATGGATGTTCACGGACGAAAGAACTCTGGAGCAGCGCTTCATTCGATGACAAAATTCAAGGATGACGAATTTCTACCATTCGAAAACAGTTTCGGCTCGTATTCTTGTTTGCGTGAAACGTCATAAAAGAAATTCTCGGAACCAAAGCGTTAAGCAAGCGGTTGAGTATTTTCATATCGCACTCACGTGGGTTTGATAAAATCGTTTTACGAAATTTTACATTTACGCTTGCGATATCCAAAGAGCTTCTCACATCGTAATCACGATGACTTTTCACTTCTATCCGTAAGAGTTTCCGAGAATAGAAAATTGTAGAACTATTCTTTACGTTAAGGAGTAGAAATGAATCTGCCTGGAAGCAGTATTCATTCCAAGAAACGCTGAAAGAGGCAAACAGAAGGTAAATAGCAAAATTTCCTTTTACAAGTAGTGTGAGGGATCTAAAATGGCATAACACAGTTGAGTTCTCTATTTGATGATCCCTAAACGGAAAAAATCGACGAATGTAATAATAGCGCAGATAAATTATCTAAGGATATAAGCAGAGAGAATAGGTATAATATATAATAAAAATAATAATTTGTCTATCCATGTTTAGTCTTAAAGATCTTCTTTTCCATATTGTGAACATGATTAGTAGAATAAGAGCCCTAATATTAGAGGAAGTTCAAAGTAGTTAAATTCCGTAGTGGTGGAATGAAAATGAAGTTATGCAAAATAATGAACAACCTTAAAATATAATGGGAAAGCTTTGATATCAATTGAGTTTATAATTCATTTCATTTTATCAGTAGCATGACATGTGAATATTTATTATCGCAAAGAAATATCGTAAACAGTATTTCTGATTGGTTGACATCTGATGGATTCTAAATTTTCAATTAATTAATTATTAATGGAGAAATTTATATTTTGGATGACACAATTACTGGTCGGTTTGGAAAAACTATCGTGAGATTAGAAATAGAAAAGTTATACATTTTAAAAAGCGAACGATGATGCATTACTTTGATAGCATTCAGTCATTTGAGTAGAGCATGTAGGCAAGCAGGGACAGTTTGGCGGTAAATATTTCCATGGGCTCCACCGACAGAAATAGCTTTTTCTCCCCAAGCATTCAAGTGACCACGGGTGGAGCAAGACTGAAAAAGGCCAAGCGTTATTTTTTGCGTTCCAGAGTCAAATTAAGTGATGAGTCGAGCGATGCCACAGTTTCCGAATTACTTGCAAGCGCAGGTTCGAGTACCGATTATATAATAGGTCTTTTCCGTTCCACGGATCGCTCGCAGCCACACAAGGAATTTCGCAAAAAGCGATACTGCAGAAATTGCGTCCGTCAATTTTCCCCTGTGACGCGCAATGCAGACTCACTCGAGAGGTTGTCATGAAAGCGGACGAATCGATAGCACGGGAACAGCTGCACCGAATAAGGAATTCGGTTTATTCTATTTGCATAAATGATATGGCAAGGGATTCTCTGAATTCTTATAAACTCTTAATATTCAAGAATAAGCATTTACATAAATAACCGTAGTTTATTCAAGCAAAGTTATATACGGTTGGCAATTTAATAATTACCATAAAATTATAATTTAAGATACGTAAAAATGCGAATATCTTGTTTTACTTTAATATCTCTTTTAGTATGAAAGTCATCCGAATGTCTTTTACAATGATAATCTTTACATTAATTATTTTATTAATTTATCGCGCTCTCAGAAATTCTCTTTCAGGAGATTTACATAAAAATTGATCCTATAATTATTCTTTAAGTTATAACTATACTAATTGAAAGCTACAACGTTACTGATTGGTGAAAATGAAGTATTCCTAGGCTTGAATTGACTGTGGAGTGTTTCACTCACATTTCATTTACTTGCATCCAATCTTTGGTGAATTAAACTTTTTAAGCAGTAATTAATAATTGAGGAAGTTTAACTATGAGTTATTTTTGTATTTTTGACTTTGATATTTGGAAACTTCTACTTAAGTTACTATTGATTGGCATTTAATTTGAATAAAATACACTGTACCACGTTCAAGGCTCAAAAAACATTACCGCAAATAAATAAATTTTACAGTTTGAGAAAATAATAATATACTCTCGTGATTGCTTTTCGCCGAAGGCCTTGATATTTATCCGTGATACTTTTCCATCCGCGCCCTTTATAATTCTGGCGTTTCAACTCATGACTGGCATCAAAACTCTTCTCAATTCATCCTTCATTTATGGTTTATTTTTATTCCAGTTCATAATCCAGTCTCGCCCGTGCTCCGCTCAAGAGCTTGAGTACATAATTATGATTGCCGTTTATCTCAACTACACTTATGTTACCTTCAAAACAACAGAGATAAGTCCAGCAAACCCATCGACAAATAACAGGAGGGACGCACTCATTTCAACCGCAAAGAGATAATCACTTCCCAAACACGCGGGCGGTGTAATTTTGCCCGATACTCTATCTCGCATTGACGAGCACTTCGGGATAAAAAGAGAAGACGTCAACCCCCTAAGGAGCCCGGGGAAAGAGA
The DNA here is from genome assembly GCA_020796165.1 of Pantala flavescens. Lineage (NCBI taxonomy): Eukaryota > Metazoa > Arthropoda > Insecta > Odonata > Libellulidae > Pantala > Pantala flavescens. Next base: position 7,716,839 of record CM036884.1, on the reverse strand, counting down.
ATCTAATTAAAAACGACCCGTCAAACAGTCATGAGATCAGTTCTCGGGAGTTGAAATTCCTCGAAGGGTTAACAAGCTCCCTTCAACCCGCAAATCGCTCAGAAAATAAGATCTCCCCTTGAAAATCTCGGAGAAAAATTGCTCCCCGCAGGTGGTCAGGGGATGTTCTCTCGGACCTTGTTTACCTCGCGTAGATGCGAAAGTGTTTGATTCTCGCTCCGACCGTAACGAAAGGGTATAATGAACAGGTCGTTCCTTGTGAGACGAATCATGCTCATTCTAGAGTGGGAGGCAATCTTGAGGGAGGGTTTTCGGCGGTGGTTCCCTGCGCGCGAAAAGCGCGGGGAAGGCGGGCGGTGGAGGGGCGATGTTCAAACAGCTTCTCCGTCCTTGTTTATCATCCGCGCAACCACCTAGAAGCAACAGGTGGCGGTTATCTCGCGCCACGCCCTGGGCCGTAGCGTCCGGCGAGGAAGTCTTAATTTCGGGGTTTCGTGGTCAAGACGCTTTCCCCATTGTCCTTCCAAAAGGGGTGGAATTAAAGAGTTAATGCAAACGTGCTTGATGGAGTTACCACGGAGGATCTATCGAGTGAAGGAATCGATCAGGGAAAGGCCCAATACGAGAAGATATAATCACTTTCCGCCTTAAAATTGGCTTTTCACAGAAATACCTCCTTGTTGATAAAATTGGCGGTATAGGTTATTGAAGAGGGTCCGTAAAAACCCACTGGACCAGTTCAGAAGAAATCCGCTTCGCCAGACGAGCGATGAAACCTTCCAAAGCGAATATATTAAACGCGAAATTTATGTAGCGTAGTTACTGATTGGATTAAATCGGTGCTAATCTATTCGGACCGTTTATAGCTATGAAAAAAAACTGGAATGTTTCGAGTTTAATGCCATGTTAATAAAATTTCCTTCTTTTTCTGCGCTAATTGGAGTTGATGGAGAAGAAGCCGAGCATGGCTTTAATTAACGCAGCTGTCTTTGAAGTTTGAAATCGTTCACCGCTCTGATGTGATTTTCCCCATGAATAACGACGAGAGTAAATCTTTTCGATGTTTTAAAAGTCAGTCGTACTTTCGATAGAAGCGTAATATTTCTGAGTTATTATTTCTCTTTAAAATTAGTGTAGGAGGTATTGAGATCAACGAATTCAATTTTTAGAAGTTGATTTAATTTTTCTTTTGATGCAAGCTTTACTACACATCAGCAAAAAATCACATCAAATCTATCCATCATTCAAACAAATGTCTCAAGAGTCGGCATCGCTTTGAATTAAAGTATCAGATTGAGCTATCCATAAAAAGACTAAAAGTGATTAATTTTACGTCCAGCATAATTGCGACACCTTACTATTATACATTACAGACTACAATAATAACTCAGTTCACTACATACTTCAAAATTAGATGAAAAAACTAGAAAAAGAAAAAAAAATAGAAAATTTTCATAATATTTCAGTAAGAACCCTTTATATTATATTAAACATGGTAAAGTTATTTGCTGTAACATTTCATATGATACCCGGGTTCGAGTACCCTGCATATAGACATTTTTCATTTTCGTCCATCTATTGAACTCTGTATAATCATCATAACGAATGGGTGCTGTCAAACCGTTCATGGGTGGCCTTTTCAAGAACTCGATCTAGACTCGATAAATCCACCGTAATCCCGAATGAGATAAAGCAAGATACACTTTCGAAAAATTTATATGCCGCCTAAAGTTCAAAGAGGAACTAAATCGGACACGTGATCCTTAGACGTCGCAAATCGTTACGCAGATGATTATTTCGAGTCACGTTTCCGAAAAAAAAAGAACTAAAGACGAAGAAAAATGTTATTCTCTTCGATGGATCGTTAGTCAAAGCGTCTAACGCAAGACAAGAGAGTCCGTTCCCATAACGTGTTCTCGGGTAGTGATCCGGCGGTGGCCGGAATTGCAAATTGAGGGCCATCAATGGACGAGAAGAGGCCATCGCCTCGAGCGACACAAACAAATTCTAAAATTAAATCACGAGCGATTTTCCGACGCGCCTCTTTAGATTTAAATTGAAGGTGGTTGCAGGGAAAGAGGACTATAATAACTCTTTCATGACTTTCGCGCTCTAAGTCGTAGATAAGAATCAGAGTGGAATTTTTATTCGGCGGAACAACCCTTCTAGAGTTACCGACAATCATATATTCACGCTTCGCATCATAAGCAGACGTATGTGCGGTTTATTACCCTAAAGCGGTCGACGGAGACCTTGAAAAAGATTTTCGAGATGAGAGATGAAGGGAAGTACTATTCACGGAGATTAGGAAAACCCCATGAAGTTTTACGGATGAAGTCTAACATATACGTGCATATTCCGGTGCAAATAAAAAAATTTGGTTTTAATACGAAATTAGACAACAACGGTGAATCTATTTACGAGGAAGATAAAGTGTCCAATTTGATCTCTGTAATGCCCACTCATTGCCAACGAGGAGTACGCTCATTAAACAAATTATAAATAAAGCAGGGAGGAGATAAACAAAGTGCTAAGCTTTGCCAATTTCTAATAAGGATGCGTGCATAGCACGAAGGCGTACTGAGGATGCGATACATTTGGCAGAGATGATTAGGGCGGGAGAACGGCTCTAAATGATGCCTTTGTACTTTCCAATTCATCTTCCTCTCTAACTCGAAGGCATTTTGGCATCTCAAGCACCGAGATTGTATTAAATGCATCCTCATAAAGCTACGAAAATTCTTCGCAGAAAATTTAAATGGTTTCAATTGGAACAAATGAATATTTCATTTACGGAAACACATTCGTCAGAGAATTAACAACGGGAATACAACAGTTTTATTTTGCATAAACGTTGAGCGAAGAGCTCAGGATAGCTATTAAAAAACCATTTTACTTCAGATTAACAGAAACCCCTTAACTACGCAATATGTTGAATTAGTTACTTAATCTAAGGAAAAAAACCTTTTCCTGGCACTCCGACGGAATCAGTAAAATGAGCAAGATTATCGAAACTTTTTTTATGAAATGATCAAAAAATCATTTATCCGAAAGATAAAAAAGCTTTTAAATTATAGAGGAATCATCATAACTCCTTACACAGTGGCTTAGTGTAAACTCTAGTCTCATTCATTGCTCACACGTGGGAGATGTTCTTTCATAACATTCATATGGCTAGCGACAGTTACATGGGAATGTTCCTCAGGGCAAATCTGTTTCAATTTCGTAACTTAAAACACAAACACAAGTCGAGAGTAGTAAATGAGATGAAAACAAACAATCAAAAATACTCTCGTTTAAATTATTAGTTACATCTATTAAATATATGAAGAATCCTAATCATCAGATATGATATTATGATCTGATTATATTTCTTGGCTATTCTACGGGAGATGAAAGATTTAATAATTTAAAATTATTTACTAGTTGATGTATATCACTCATTAGGAGTAATTCCAATTCAAAATTATCATAACTGAACTAAATTATTCTAAAACATTTGGAACAAATAATTAAATTCCATTATAGATAATCAAATGAAAACATTAATTTTATGTTTTCAATGAATACCGTCTCATTCATAACAAGCAAAAAGAATTTACTATTCGAAAAATAAATTAAATAATGAATCAATCATACAAGCTGATGCTCTTGATATGCTATCTTTCACAACAACAACAAACAGTTAAAAATACTTTAAATAACGCGGAGATAAGATAGCTGAATCGATCTATTTACTTTATAGGGTATTTATAATGTCCTTTATAGATATGGCAGAGTAATTTCACGGTAAGATCTCTTTTACAAATATGAAATCAGATTGCGAAGATATAAGTATACTTCTTCAAAACTTAGATTAGCTTAAAATGTTACGTAACAGGCGACGATTCGTTTGCGCAATTCATTATTTTATTACCAATACAGACGTTATTCACTGACAAAGTACAAGGAACTAAAAAGAGTGAAAATATTAAACGTATAAAGTGAACTAAATATCCTACAGTTCAGAAATTGTTTATAAGCGAGAAATTCCTAAGAAGACATTCAACTGAGGGAAATCTTCAAATGTTATTTCTAATGTGACTCATTTAAATCTATGTTCAAAAAAGAAACTCGTATGTTTTTTGAAGGGAGAAGCTTTGGGTGACATAAAGAAGTCCACCAATATCAATTCGGAAGCGAAGATTGACCTATAAAAGAGTTCGACCTAATTCTCTTCGTAAAGACCACGTGGTCAACACATTGAACCAATTGAAAGCAGTCTGACGTCCGAAAAATAATAATGGGAACCGAGTACATGACTGCGACTACGCGATAGGGTCTAACGAGTGAAAGGATACCGTTTCATCTCGCACATTTCGTAAAAAAGCGACTGTTCTGAGATAACCCAATTCTTTTCAAGCGCGGACTTCAAAAAGTTTTTCGGTTCTCCGCAGAAGAGACAGGATGGACCGCACGTGCTGATGAAGGCAAAGCTTTATTCGCCAACGCAGAAAATGGAAACATTTATGCGAGTTGGTTTGGCTCAAAGATCGACATCGGCTTTCGGAGAGGGACCAAAGAGATCGCGAGATTAAATAATATAATGGATTTGAATCGTTTCCTGAGATCAGATTTAATGGAAAGAATTTCTATACTAACGTATTTTTGATGTTTGAATCATTTTTACAGAAACGGGAAAAATATAATAATGAAATTTGTTGTCAGGGTTTTTAGAGCGAAAAGGAGAGACAGCTTCACAAACAAATAGTAGTTTGAACATCTTCTATATATTTTCTATCAAAAACATTTAAGACCGTTGGGGATGAATTAAGAAATTCTTAGTCTCTAAAAGTTAGCGCTGAATGTTATAATTTCATACGACGGTTAACCAACGACTTTATGCGTAATAATTTATCCTCAGAGTAATATAAATAACTATGGAAATACAAAGTATTCTGCAAACCGTCCCAAAATTCCTATTATTTACAAAGAAATAATAAACAGTAGGCAAGAAGCCAAGAACGATTCTTTGTTGTACTATGGTATACATAGATACAGAGCAACGTAACAAAATAATCGATTGTCGTTGAACTCTTCCCATCTTTTTGCATTTTATTCTAATAAACACCAAGTGATATTTTAATTAGCCTTTCATTTATCTTATAAGAAAGATGTGAAAATACAAACGGATTCCTGATGAATTAGTCATCGAGGAAAAAGATCTTTCCTGAATTACACAATGAAATACTTATGCACTTGCTATGATTACTACTTTGTGTTTCATTCACCAAGGGGAAGCACTTGATTACTCACAATGTAGGTATGTCTATGTTTCAGGGTGAAGCCGAGAGGTGAGTACATCAAGGCCAATTCATTACTCATTTTTCGCATATATTCTCTTCATTCATGTTAAGTTTTCCAACAGATCATTCTATTTCCACTTTAAATGATTTTTCCTTTGATTCATCTACTTATATTTTTGTCAAATAGAATTTATCCTTCAAAAGGCCCGCCTAATTTCTTGGAAGCGGATGACCTCAATGGATGACGATCAACGCTCCCGAGATTACCTGAGATGTTCTGAGGAAATTCGTGACGAAAAGTGAATGATTAACTGAAATGAGAGGTAAAAAGAAATTCCTGCAAAACTTCCTTTCCATTTATGATTCTTCGTATATTAAAGAATGCGGTGCTTTAAAAGTGACGAAGTGATTATAATTGGCACATCTCCGTAACAAAAGAAAAACATGGAGTTTATATTGAATAAAATATGAAAATAATACTTCGAGAAGTACAAAATTTTACTATGATATTATGACGTTTAGGTTTGGCGAATACGATAAAATAAGAGCCTTCCTTCCTCACATTAAGTTTCCAGGGAAATCGAGAAAATATTAAATGTGCAAACAATGATAAAAGAGTCACCCTTAAAGAATAAAATGTCCTACAAAGTTTTGTGAAATTCCTCATAAACACTTTAAAAAATATGATGAATCCAAATATTACTACTAGCGTCAATTGATGGAAATAGAACTGATACATGATAACTGGACAAATATGAGATTTAAGCTGATCTGATAATTTCACCAGTGTATTGTCCCTAAAACCCATATCTTCTCAACTTTGATGGGAGGAATAACACTTTCGAATGAATGACAATAACAAGATTTTGTAGACATGTCACTAATTCGGAATTCATGTGCATCAATAAAATACGTTCAAACAGCGTAATTTACTATGTGGAATGATAATTTCATGAGTATAGTTAAATTGGAACAAAGAGAAAAGAAGTACAAAAAACGAATACAGCAAAACACCATTAAAGTTTATTCTATCACCTTTTTACCATCATATAACAATCATCAATGGGTTTAAGTAAATGTTTAGACAATTAAATTACTCATTTTAACGCATTTTTTGCAGTTTCACTTCCCATTATCATCGTATGTTTATGTTAAGATCGAGATCCGATAGCGTTCGCGAGATAAATAGGTTGCAGCTTCGGAGGGATAAACAGGGAGATTTTTCGAATTTCCAAGCCCATTCTGAGTGGCCTTGACTTTGCGGATGGTTCGAGAGGTCTCGCGGGACGGATGTGACCCGCGAATGGCGGATTGCACGCTCCGGTTGGGTCGCCTCACGTCGACAAAAGAACAATGAGGGATTGTTACCTCCTAAAATTGGGACCATTCGGAAGTTAACGTACTATGAAGTTACCATTAAATCGTCTTCAATAAAAAACCCACGTTAAGTAAATTTATAACTGAATATACCTCGTAAAGTCAAAATTTTCCAATGCACTAAAAAAGTATAATCCGCAATTACCGTATAAAAAACATGCAACCCCGAAGCAATAATTTAAACAGCATTAAACCTCAAATTTATTTAAATAGCAGTAAACTTTCGTTCTTCTGAGCTAAACATTTTAATGAAAGTAAAAAAATAATAGCATGCCTTGTTAAATGAAAAATTTCCTAAAATATTTTTACGATTTCTTTTAAGTCTTAAACTTCGATAGATTAATAATATTTTGTAACACCGCTACACCTTCGGTAACGATGAAACAAACAGAAATTGATTTAAAACACTCTCTCACTGATATCTATAACAAATATCATGAATTATTTAGGGAACGAAACAATTCTCCTGACAATCAAGATATACTGCAATTATTTAAAGTTTAGCGGTAAAAAACTGAAAAAGTAGCTAAAGAAGATAGGCTTCTTCGATATATGACGCTGTATCAATGTTCTGTTTGTTAATATACTACAAAGAAACTTTGTAATAGTTCTTCAGATCTAAATCAGTTCTTCAGATACCAAAATCACGCCCGGATTAAATTTAATATATATACATAATGGAAACATTTTCATCTGAATGAGAATATATGGTTTCTTTTCAAAATATTAGCACAATAATAACAATAAGCGTTTTTTACATAAAATGTCCGAAGAAATACGCTATCAAAAAATGTTGAGACAATAACTCCCTATAGCAAATTATTTCATTAAAAAATTAAAATCGTCAAGCTGACATCCGTTCTTAGATTACCGCTATATATAGAGAATTGACGAGATTAAAAATAATTTCTCAGCTAATTATGTGTGTTATAGTGTTCAAATATATTTTATAATTGTATTTAATGTCTATTCTCCAGAAGAACGAAATCACGATCATTGACTTGCTTAATGTTTTCGCTTAATAGCTGAGATTAAATGAATTTTCTCTGATATAGAATGAGTTCTTCTATATATTGAATAAAATTCAAATTGATATACGTAATAATATAAATTCCACAATTAAAATTATTTACAATTAGTTTTTCAGAGCCATCTTTTCGAGATACGGTGATTTCCATACTAAATCCTGAATTAAGGAAAACTTTATCCATAACCTGTGAGGTCACTACAATTCTTTCCCAAAGATTCACAGATCACGTATACAGTCACGACTTACGACTCAGTCTTACGGTGATACACGTTTCCAATGAATGCACTCTGTAACGCAGAGAAAGGAAAATTTGCAATCGCGGATACCGACACAATAGCGAGGCGTTTATTCAGAATAAACCCTTCGTCATTCGCGAAAAAAAGAGTAAACGACCAACGGAAATATTCTCCGCCCCGCGATTTTGCACTTCCGCAGAAGTTGAAAGGCGCTCGGTACATAGCAGAATGTCGCGTACCAAATCTGGTTATCGCGCTTCTTTTTTAGGTCCATTCCGGAAACAGGGATGAGATTGTTTCGGTACGTTCTGACGATAACCTCGTTCAATACAGTTATTCTTGTATAAAATGATCTTAAGTAAGAAGAAGAGTTCACGTGTAGTTCGTACACGTTAGAATGGTATGACATTTAGTGTAAGCTCTTAAAAAATTAAAACCAAATAAGTTTCCTTTATATAATCACATCTATTTGAAAACAATCACTTTAAAATTCCGAAGTAGATTTAAAGGTCAACTCTCAAGGAATGTTTTGCACCTTACTAGATAAAGCCACCCGTACGTACTTGACGAAGCTATAATAAACAGCTTATGATTAACGAAGGATGCTCTTTCATCCCTAGTTGAGACATGATCACGTTGTCTACTACGTCGATTGATTACCAACCAAATGTAATTAGAATTGAAGATGTGAGGTGATAAAGAAGGCGTAAATATATTGTCGCGTTGCGTATTCCGACTAGATAAGCATCACGTTCCAGAGATGCCTTCATGTGACAATGATTCACTTTTTAACTCTATTGATAAATAAAATTTTTAGAAAATATTTTTTGTGGAAAATGAATTCATACGATATGCCATCCGAAGTTACCCAAAATATAACTCCAAATCAACTGTAAAGCCAACTCATCTTTCTGCAATAATGTTGAAAGAAGAATACTTTGAATTAAATACTTTATGATTTAGTGAGATCCGCAAGGGAAATGAATGATTCGTAGTGATACGGATTAGTATCGTTTACTTCGTTGAACGTCCACGGAATATTAACATAAAAATTTCTAAGGTATCAATCCTAAGAAATGTTATTTATAATTCCCATTACTTATCGATTGATAATGAGTGATAATAACATCAAGGTAAGGTACAATCACTAGAAGTTCACAAGAAATGAGATAAATCAAGAGTCGATACCACGATGTCGAAAGCTATGATTCCACAGAAACATTGCGGAAAAAATAAGACAAAAAGGGAAAAATAAGTAAAAAATGAAACATTTTCGTCGCATGGATCATTTTCTCTGCCGTACGATTCTAGGATACTCGGAAACATTACGAGCATTAATTTTACGCACCGAATCATTAAGTACGGATGGATCTGAAATCGACTTGGAAATTTGATAAAAATTGACCGCAACCTTCTTACGTAGGTTTCGAAAAAAACTGTTGAGTCGATGTTGAAAACCAGACCGCAGTTCCTATAGTAATTCCCGAAAGCGTATTTCCTTCCGGAACAGGAACAGCGTCGCTTCCGACCAATCCGCACGAAGGCCAAGGAGCGGGAATTCGATTGCGGCAAATCTTCGCACCGAAAAAATTACGCAAAGCGGGGAAAAATACATCGCTACCAGAAATTCTCTTCGGCCTATTTCTTTCTTAATCGACTAAACTAATCAGACTATGAACAAAATTCTCGAATTGTACTTTTTCCAGGGAGGAAAAGGGAAATTTTAATTAGAGTGATTCCTAGGAAATATTTATCACCTATATATTAAGAGGAAATTACGAAATTATATAAAGACGAAAAAGGTATTGTTTTATCAATTCAATTATAAAAAGATGCACGAAAGTAATTTGTGCACACATTTTTTCGTGAAATGAAGAATAATATAAATTATAATATTCAATGATGAAGGTAGCTATATTTTCATTAAAATAAAAAATTCAGTATTTAGGACAGAAATATTTTTACTACGCCAAAAATATGATAGCTATCATATCGCAAACTGAATCCGAGCGACAGCAAAAGAATTATGAACGAAAAAGAAAGGATTTTCTATTGCCTTTGCAACCATTAGTATTATGAGTGATAGAGGAGGGTTTACAAACAATGGTTCTTTGTTCAAATTGGTAGTCAAAAATATCATCCATAAAGGAGAGTAATATCACATGTTTCGCGGAGATGCGTTCGCAAAAGAGAACTGCATTTCGAAGCAAAAAATTACAGGTCTACTCAGGAGAGGAAACGGGAGAGAGTGCAAGAGAACCCTTTTTTTCTCAGCCTCAGGATGGTCGTATTATTTGACATGCATTTTTTGTACGTGTGTCTAGGGTGGCAGTTATATTGCCCTAGGTCCTAAAATAAACTTCACCTTTTAATTCGAAGCAGATGTAAAATATAATTTACAGAGTAACAAACTTTGCCAACGGACTTATCAGCACTAACGTTTAAAATGAAAAATATTCTGGTTTGGACGATACCAAAAGAATAACAGACGGCATTTCAGGATCTATTTACTTGAATTTTTACAAAGAGATAAACCTAATTTATATTTAATTTATAGAATCAAGTAAAAAGTTAATTGCCTGTATGCACCATAAACTAGAGCCAAAAAAAAATTAAACGTTTTCAGTCGGGACGACAATGCTACCGAAAATTAAGTACGTGATGAAAACTATACGCGATAGAAAACACCTCCTTCACCAAATACACTCTAACTTGAAGAACCGGCGCATACGATGGTTTCACTAAAATCACTCGGGTCGCAAATAAATAAAAACCTCCCATCACAAACAATCTTTCACTGGATTCACTAGACCGTGGACCGCTTCGCAAAAACATCCGAATTAGATAAGCCACTTTTTGTCGGGTCAAAGAATTCGAGGATTCCGAAGCGGCTGCCCAAAAAACGATGCTAAAAATTGGGCTACATCCGAAGGTCCAAATTGTAAAAAAGAATATGGCATCACTACGATACAAAAACTATGACATATCCCGGTCTGGAGCCTATGTTTCACAGAGACTTCACGGAACCGATCGAAATATCCCGCGCCAGTAATTCACACAGAGGGCGGAAAGGAAGGCCTTCGGGAGGCCGGAGACACTCACCGACGGCGATAGTGGCGATTTCAACCGCCATGCGTCGCCTGGATCGCATCTTCACCGCGTGTGGAGTACGGACCGACTGGCCGCCAAGGCACGCCGTGAGCTAGAGACACCTCGCCCCCTCCTCCCCCTCTTCCTTCCCCACACCCCAAAGAGGCTAATCGGCTGGAGAAGGGGCAAGGCTGTACGCAATACGGCAGTCCGAAAACTCTGACGAGAGGATGTCCCTTCAGGAATGCCATTCGGCGAACAACAAAGTGAAAGAGTTTGCCCCATTCCTGACTACCTACAAAGCATCCAAAACCACGGGGTCTCTCAAGGGATTCGGAGGTGTCAACCAAAACCAACTTTTTATGAGGGTTTTCACGGCCGCCGATTTCTTTTCGCAGCACCCTTAGAAAAAGGTTCGCATGAAAAAAGAGCATCTCTATTTAAGGGTGAGAACATTTTGGATAGATATTGTGGTTGCTAAGAATGATCTCTCGAAGACGCTACCGAAGGAAGGGTTTCAAATCGTAGGGAACTTTTTCTAGGTCGACTCCCCGTGAGAACTTATATGAACAGCAATACTTTTAATGCACACCAGTTAAGCAGAGGCATCACGTATCACTCACTCGAATATAAGGAATAATCAATATATCTCTGAAACTTTTTCTCACAATATATTGGCAAGTACGCCATTCTGCATAATAGGTCACATTGAAAGCGGAACTACAATATCCAAGAGATGAAAATTATACAGTATCCAGAGATCCATCAAAATTATACAATATCCAAGATATGAATTAAAATCATACAATCTCTTTGGACGAATATTCTGCACAATTAGCTAGTAAATTATAATTCAACATCAATCTAATTGTAAGATAGATTCTAAACACTTCCTTTTAAATTTTTATGTTTAATGAAAATCTCTATACGCTAAGGCGAAGAACAACAGCTAGATTATGAGAACTGAATTTTATGAAATGGAAAAAAATAACTAAGATTAGAAATTAATTACTGTGAAGTTATTTTCCTGGAATATTCCAAATACTCTTGTCTTTGAAGACATGTTTATTATGAAAGTATAAGATCCAAATGTAATCAGTGGGAATATATGGAGTTCACAAATTAAAGTAGAGTGTAAATGCTAGATATTTGATAGTATCTGTACATGATCACAATTGAGATACATTGGTAAGAAAAAGCAGAGTTTGCCCAACTTAATCTTAGTATAGTTTAAAACAATTGCTTTATGTATGAAGCTTACTACCACCAGTAGGTATTCAAAAGAAATTAATAAAATGTAATTTCTTTTTATTTGTATATCAATTCTATATTCTATATACTATTCTATTGTTTATTATAATCCTCCATTTTTATCTTATCCCTCATTTTTATAGTAATTATTGAAGTACATCTCATACATTGCAGAAGTGACTATAATTATAAAATTGAACTCCTGCATCAGAGGACATATTAAGGTAAATCTTTGCTTTGTGACAGGAGTATAAAACAATGTAATGCATTGTCTGCAAATATCTTTGAGCCATTCCCTCCTTGTGAGCAAACTTTGAAGGTTGAGAAAGATATATTAGAGTAAAAAGTATACAATAATAGAAGGGATTTTATTTTCAATTTTAAAGTTTTCTGTTGTATTAACAAAAAATCAAGCTCAATCTTACTAACTTGGTGGTTCAAATTGTTCACTTTGGTTAAAGTGTTTCAAATTGATTAAAAAGGTTTGCAGAAAGGTAAATAAGCTGATATTACTTCTTAGTATAGAAGATGATTTTTGCTCCAGATCTAGTAATAGATTTCATATGTTCAGAAATAAGCATCTGAAAAAAATGATAGAATACGGGTTATGATGAAGAGTCAAAATAGATTGGATGTATAATTTCCAAGAAAATCATGTCTATTTAACAGAACAAAAAAATTAATTCTATTAAAAGAGAGATAGCTAAATATGTTGTTAGGAAAAAATGTCAATGAAATGAAAAAATGAAAATGATTTTTTTTAATTAAACATTTATGACATATCATTGATCAAAATAAATATTGGAAACTGGAAATTATATCTTAAATGGTAAAATACTGCAATGTATTAAATTTTCAAAATATTGCCTGAGAAAAATATGGACAGTGCATGTATTTTCTTGATATTTCAGTGGTATTATTTATTTAGTACCACTATATCCAAGTTTATCTAAACTTACCAATAAAAAAAGGACATAGTTGAGCTTTGCATACTCAAAAATGTATATGTCATTACAACTTTTCCATCACATTACATTTGGTTTTTAAATAAATGTTCCCATCCTATATAATATATTCTCTTATCATTAAAATATATACTGCCTGGATCCTTTATAATCTCTTATATCACTCATTAGAAATTATCATAAAAAACATACAATAAATATAATATTAATGTATAGTTAATTTCTCAGAATATATTAATAAAAATATGCAACTAATTTCATCTGTATGTAGACATCTTCAGGCAGCAGAAAAAGATGTATATCTACTGATGAAACTAGTTGCATCTTTTCATAAATATATTCTGTGAATTATACAGCATAATGATATTTTTTCTCCTTCAAGCATTGTAAATTTTTCTACAAAATCAATTTATCACAAGTAAATTATCAGATAACACTATTTTAAATATTACTTGGATGTCCAGTAATTTGCAAAGTCCAGAACTTAAATCTTTCAATATCATTGAAATTAAAAAGCATTAACTAAATGAAACTTAATTTTGAAAATACCAGGTTTGTCAATTAAAGTCAATGTTTTCACTTTTTATCATTACTAATCTACGCTATTATAGTAAATTCATGAAAAGCAAATGCTTAATTAACAAAAGGAATCCATTGAATAAATATGTTCAATCTATGAAATATTTAGTAATTGGATTGTATAAAAATAGTGAGTTAAAAACATGAGACTAATCATCCACTATTTCTTAGCGTATTTTTTCTACAATGGTGAGCTGAACCCAAATTACAAACGCTAATTTATGTAAAACATTTTGTAAAAGAGGACACTTTAACATGCAAAGTTGAAATAACCTATCCTTCCTTTCTTCAATTACAAACCCTCGCGGTTAAAATAAACTTCAGTTTCAAACATTATAGATGAGCATCATTTTTCTTCTTATTTTTTAAATTATAAGATCAAGATGTGTCATCCTGATTCAATGGATCATTTTTTCAATACTTATTTGTTTTTAAAGGTTTAATTCTAAGTGAAGTCATGAAATTAATCAAGAAATAGTACATTAAAATCCCAGAAAAAAATTACTTATCTCTGTTATCCTCAAAATACATTCTTATTTAAACCATACGAATTCTTCCCCTGTCCATCATATAAAATGCAACCTATCTTAATATTTTTAAATGTTGTAACATGTTAAAAACTAACAGAAATTTAGAAGAGAATAATAAGCATAGAAAGTAGAAATAAATAGACACAAAAGATATTTTATGCTAAGTTTTTTTGACTCTGGATGAGTAGGATTTTGGTCAGAAAACTTTGAGCTATGACAGGGGGAAATTGAAGGGACACCTAACACCCGTATGCAGACACCCTCCAGACAACATTATAATCTGAATTAACTACAGAGCAGGATATAATACAATATATGTGATACATATTTTAAGCAATTTTATGATACATGAAATATTTCAACAGTTATATTATATTGATAAACGTGGCTATATATAAAATAATGTTGGGTAGTATTCAGAATTTAAACATTCATCACTCTGAGATTCAAGGCTAATATCGTATCTACAGACATTTTAAAATTTAACTAAAATGAGTTTGTAATTGAAAAAACTTAATTTCCAATTCATATTTATCTATGGATTGATATATTGCTTATAGACTTGATGGGTACTTACATAGATTGGTTGAACCTGATGAACAATTGGAACATGTACTGGCCTGTAATAAACGGAAAACTATTATTCTAGTCGAATATTATAATCTAATTCTTAGTTTGTTGTAGTAAGAAAATATCGATAAATGTCTAATGAAACTAAATATTTAATAAATATAAATAAATTAACTAAATGTTTAATTAGTGTAATTTTTCGATATTAACTTTTTTGCAAGCCAATAAATAACTGAATTTATTTTAACTTATTAAAAAGAAGCTCAAAGCAGTGCTTTCGGGCAGTTCTGATGAGCGACATTCTAACCGAAGCCAAATCTTCAAATAAGGATTTTGAATTGATACAGCAGGGTACAAACTATGTCAATTCCTGGGCTTAGAATGCTTGTCTTCGAAAAACATAGTAGATTATATTTGAAAGTCGCTGAGGAACTAACTTATTCAAAACGCACGATTTTCGGACGACTTGTAAGAGGTGGTCCAGAAATCACAGCTTCACACAGATAATAGTTTATCGTGAGAGCATCTGACAATAACAATTTTCATTACGTTGTTGAACGAAATCATTCTAAAAAATTCTCTACGGAGTAATGGTTACACATTTCAAAAATTCCTAGTCCATTTAGGATTTTCAGACCAAAAAGAAATATTTACTTTCTAGCTATGCCCATAAATTGCAATTATAGCACTCCCATGTCTTAAAGAAAATTGAACTGAAATTGTTGATTATACTTGAGTAAAATGAACGGTCCTGAAAAATTATTCTTTTAGTGTTCCGAAATTAATTTAATAACTTATTCTCTTACTTATTTCATCGCATTCAGTGAATCAGAGGACTTGTACTCCAAGATCATGATGCATAAAGATAATTAATTCAAGTAACCTTCGTAGGAGCTCCATCTCCCGCTCGATTCTTCTCACGGCTCATTTACAATCGAAGACGAGACTCAAGCGCTTAAAGTTCTCACATATTATAAGGATTTCCCTTTCTTAATATATTAAACAACAATAATAAATCAATAGAGCGTTTTATTTAATAATAATCACATCCTAAAGTAAGTTATTCACATTTCCAACGTAATAAATAAATAGGCTTAGAATCATTTGCTTTATGTAATACACCATTGTAATTACACCAGAAATCCAAACCAAACAAAGAATTGGAAAATGCAAACTTTCACATTTTGGTTGAGTGAAATATAAGTGATTTCAGCACAGGGTGATATTAGACTGAGGATTCTATGTATATTAAAGTGTCTTCTTCATCATCATCCAAATTTTAATAACCAATGAATTATTATAGCTTACGTGAAAGTCATACGATTCTTACACAATAGTAATTACTGAATGTATTGCCCACAATATAGATATATAATGTTGCAATTTATATTTTAAAATAATTGTTCAAATAATTATGCACAAAAGACGCTGAAAAATAAAGTAGGACAGTGAAAATTCAATATTTGGATTTCACATTAAAAAATTCTTTCTCTACATACATTCACAGAGATGACAGAAATGTTTTATGGCTGAGCAATTAAATTTACATTTCTTACACTTCAATTATTATAATTAGGTACAAAAGGTAGAAGAAAAAGAGAGAAATAAATAATAGGAAATAATTAGAGAATAGGAAAAATTTTAGACCATATTTTAAAAATTTCTTTGGAGTACCTAAGTTTTGGTCCTGTTGGGTTCAACACAGCATCATACAGGAATAATAACTAACACCATTGCAAAAGTCATTCACTACTGGCTTCTCTATATCCTAAGGACATTTTTATTACTCAAATATTTATGCTAATGTTACATATTGAATGAAGTGAAGCAATAATATGGAGCACTTGTTAAGCTATTTTAGGTATAATGACAAACATCTTCTGTATCAGACTCTTAAAAAACCAATTAAGGTTCACAGCTATTTTTAACTGAAACACATCACTTGTAAAAATATATTCACATCAGAACTAAATCAGGCTTTGTACTCCTGAAAATGTAAGAGCTACTTTCATAAGTATTATTTACACTTCAAAGGTATTGTTCTTGAGATATGATGGATCCTCAAATTACAAATTCCTGTTTGGTGAAAACAATCTTTGATAAGAAAAATTTTCTCGATGAAGAAAATATAAGCAATTATAAGTTAGAGAAAGATAATGAGAAGAAAGAGAATTCCAGAAGTCAATCTTGTCCATAATTAAGTCAATATTACAAGAAAGATACAGAGCAATACTTTAGGCATAATTTTTGCTATCATCAAATTTTCTCAATTTTTGTTAAAGGATATTTTTCTTTTTAAAAAATTGATTAATTCTTCACATCTTCGAACCAACAATTCTATGGGAAAGATATTACAAATTGGAAGATCTCAAATCAAATGTGTAATTGTAAACAAAACAGTTTTATTGTTTTGGCCACAATAAAACGTTTATGATCAGGTAACACTGAATTAGTTTCGATTGAAATCAATTGCCATAGATATTTAATTAATAAAAAATTATCCCATATTCCTAGCAAAGTACATTTCTTGATTATACTTTGAAGGTATTAAGCTCATTTCAAGCACTTAATTTAATTTTTAATTGAATATTTAAGGTAAGGTGAAGCGGGTTAAGTGCATAAACGGTTCTTTTTCTTTTAAATATGACATTATAATGTATAGAAGATACTTAGTTATGTACTGTATATTAATATGAACCATTTCACCTAGATTTTACCTATGTCACGTGCGTTTCCTGACAATTATATCAATCTGTTGGAATCGACTGAGTAAAACAACACATGCAACTTTCTGACTTGCTGTAACAATACTTAGTGCTATAAAAATTTTGCGTAATTGGGTTTTGATTTTTGTTAAGTAGATAAAATATTGATTATATTTTATATAGAATATATTTTTATCTCTTCATTTTTAATTTATGAGTAAAAACAGTGTTTTTATGCAAATGCAGACTATCATTTGGGGAAAGTGCCCTGTAGTTTGCTTTTGTCCCATCCCGAAATGGATCTCTCAATAAAGACTAGGTATTCATTATTTTATTTAAGATGATTTATTTTAAATTAAGGTAAAATTTCAAAGAAACTGATCATTACTGAAGAAAATAATAACAAATCATAGTGAATCTGTAAATGGGATTTACAGTATCATACTCATATACAGTAAAATAGTGATTGATTCAATGCATAGCATGTAAGAAGTGGGTGTGTGGTTTATGCAATAGAGGATCAAGAAAACTATGAGAATGCTAAGCCCGTCAATAAAAGTTTTAAAGCATAAATTTTTTTTATGATTCATTTTATCTTTCATATTAACATTCTGACCTGTAAAATGTTCTCTCAATTAAGAATCACACAAGTTTATAACTAAACAACTTATTTTAATTCTATAAAAAGCAGTATTTAGTAAAAATATGTAAAATTCTGCTCTTGATCCATAGTTCATCACATAAAGATTTATTTCCTTCCTAATATGCTTCTATGCACTAGCCCTGTTTTCAGGGAAAGTGAGGATTACCGTATTTGACGGCATATAAGACGCACCCTCATTAAGTAGGCCACACAGGAGGAAAAAAAAGGTTTTATTAATCCTTGCGACAGCGCGTTACCACAATAACTTACTACTGCTGTTTCCATGCACTGTAGCGTAATTTAACACTCCTAGTTAATACTGAATGGTGTGGCTTAATCTTTTGCTTCCTCTAATCATACTTCCGAGAGTATTTTTTTAAACAAATAGTTTTAAGCACTGATAGCAATACTTTCACATATAAGACGCAGAAAATTTTTTTGTGACCTTATTTTGGAAAAAAAGTGCATCTTATATGCCGTCAAATACGGTACTTGCCATTTGTATTAAACATATTTTTGAATAAAAATGTATACTTATATTAATAAAAATTAGTAGTAGTAACATAGCAATTCAATAGTAATAAAACAAGTTCATTATTTGTAAAATAAATAAAAGCATTATTTGTTTAAAGTCAAACTTTGCAAAAACTGGTCTGTACTCATCCCACTTCACCTTAAGTGTAATTTTGAAAAGGGTGTCAATTTTTTTTGATTTTTTATAAGGAAATACTTCCAAAATATTTTTAAAAGCTAGAATAACATACCACTAATTTCTTAAAATTGAGATAAGTAGAAAATCATTAATGTAGATTTTTCTTATAAATTTAGCATAGAAATTCTATAAGTTTTTAAGTCTATCTTTCAATACTTTACATCATTATTTTCAAGGATAAGAAGAATTTTATCTGCATTATTTGAATTTATGGATAAAAATTTTATAAAATCCAAATGTTTTCATGAAAGTTCAATTTCAGAAAGAAGATAACATCCATGACTTTGAACCTAACATAAAATCAAAATCATAGCTTCTGAGGAGATACCAACACACATCAAATTGTTCAAAACAAAATTGATGAAAATGAAGATTAAATGATAAGATGGTGGATGTGCAAAAAAATATTTATTATTCCAAGGAAAAAAGGGTATGCTTTAAAGTGAAAGTCACGAAGAAATTGTAAATCCAGTTTTCCTTGGTATTATTTCCAATGGGAACACATTTCAGTGCAATATTATCTATCACCTTTACAAATGAAAATAATTCCTGGCATTACAAAAGAAAAACTGCAATGAACATAATACCTCTGAAATACATTACTTAACAAATTTAATGAAAGAAGCACTTATTATTCAAACAGTATAGATTAAGAACAGGAGGTTTAACACAGGTGCTCCTTTAGAAGAAATTGGATTATTACTCACAATTTATAGAGTAAGAAATATTATATTTCTCAACAATCTATTTGTCAAAATTTACTCATAGGATGGTTTACTTTATTAAAATTCACAGATTTGAAAATACAGGTTTAAGAAAGCATCAACATTAGGCTATAAAAATTCTATAAAAATAAGAGTTAGGCTGAAAAACACTGATCAGCAATAATCTCACATTCATATTGCCAAAAGTTCTGAGCAGAAAACTTTCTTATAAGTTTGGAAAACACACCTGTGGTGTAGACATACCAACAAAAATATTCATCAAAAATTTTTAAGACTATTACACAACCAATAATTGAGAATAATTCTTATGATTTATTACTCCTATAGTATTATATCAATGATTGCAAACTTTAAATATTAATCTACACAGGCAAACACATTTTAAGTGTAAATGTACTGGTAATACTCTTGTGCCTCCCAATATTACTTTTGGACACATAATTTACACCTGATTAACATGGTAACCTTGTATTCTATATTAATTCACTAAGAATATAAAATACTTTTATTTGCACTAGGTACAATTTTGAAGCCTATTATTTCATGTCACTTATTATTCAAATTTTTATTTAATTGTTCTTAAAAAAGAAGGAAATTTTTATATTCTGCATTTTAAATTAAAAATACACTAAAAACAACTTCAATCGGCATTCATGACACAATAAAATCACATTTAAATAGAAAATAAAAAGACACAATCATGATTAAATTAATCAAGATCATCCTAAAAATATTTACAAGTAGTGGACGAATCAGAAAATGGCTCAGTTAACAAAATAATGTCTTTTAAATGGTTAAAATATTAACAGAAGTATGGAAAACTCACAAGATGAACCTGCAATATGAAATATTATACTGAAAACAAATTAGGCTAAGTGTTGTTCTAAAAATATTTCTGAATTAAATTGAAATGCTAACTATTTCAGTGGTTAACTGAAAAATGAAATATTTTTTCTTTGTTTAATCCATCAAATACAGAGTGATCATGAGATCAAACTTTTCAATAATGGATTAACCCAACAGTACAATCCCAATTAAACAGAAATACAAGGTAAATAAATGATAAAATGAAATATATGGATTTTTCAACAACTAAAAATTATATACAGATAGAGAAAATTATATGTATACTGTAAGGTATTAAGTCATCCTATTCTTAGGCACAAGTGAACATAACATGAACTTTTTTGAAGTGATTGATTTTACTCTCACTATGATCCAAACAACTATATTCTTCATTCATTTAAATAACACTTAATGTTTAAAACTGAGAAAAATATGACAATGGGAAGTATATATAGTCAAATAAATAATGTAATACTATATAAAATTATACTACTCATGAATAGATAAGTAAGCAATTTTTTAAAAATCTTAGTATTCTAAAGGTCCACGATCATTTGAAAAGGAAAGCCAAAAAAGGTTAAAAATAAATGCTGAGATGGAGAATTAAATTTGGTAAAAAATAAGTTTTCATTTCCCAGAGAAATATCTTTTCTGCAGAAAAGCTAATATTAAATGTTTACACAATGTAGGATAATCTGCCCAGTCCAGCAAAGCAGCAGAGTTCTAAGCAGGACAGGAGAGCATTTGCAATATCCATAATTTCAAGTAAGGTCAGCACAATATAGAAATACTATGCCATTTGAATAGCATTCTGGTTTGTGTTGTGATCATGGATATCAGTCTCCATTCCATTGGCCACTAGCGGAGAGACAGCTGATGGTGATGTTGATGTATGAGAAGGCTGAACAAATAAATCAGAAACACAGAAGGCCTGTAAAACCAAGAGAAACACAATGAGATGACACATAATAATTGAGATTATTACTATACATTAGACTCTGAATATGGCTAAAGTTAAATCTTTTATTTTTATGAGACATTATTTCAATGAAATAGTAATATTTGTAAATTGAAATATCTTAATTTCTTCATGAATACTTTACTCATTAAAATCCTTACTACTTGAAACTTCTTTCTATTTCTTTCTAAATTTTATTTTCTCACAGCTGCCTCTCCTTCTTAATCAGACTGAAATTAAGACTTCCTTGCTAATTGAAGAATAATTTTCTATCAACTATCTCTTACTCTTCTCTGTTTTATCAAAACTTGCCTTGCCAATTTGCCATTTCATAAATGAAATAAGACAAACTTTATAACCTCACATCTTTAGGTGAAGATGGTTTTTGTTTAAGAATAACATGGATCAATATGAAGTATTAACATAAAAATTGACTTTTGATATCAATTTTTACATTTCAAGGGCTCAAACTATAAAGGATGGACCAAATATTGTGCATCTCAGAGATTTAACATGTGTTTAAAATATAAGTAACATTACCCGTTAGTTAGCTCTAACTCTAAACCTATATTTAAGAGGAATGATATAAGCAATTCAATATAAGTGTAATTTAGCCAAGCTATTATCCCACTGAATTAATGTGGAGTTCCACAAAGTGAAGGCTTTATCAATTGAATTTATTAATTCTAACTGATCAAATTAGTGATAAACAGAAAAATAACAATTGTACTTAGTTCTAAACAATTTTCTTCATAATAATCTCTTGTAGCAACAAAGAGGAATGTCACAGACTACAGGAGAGTATGTATTCTAATAGCAGTCGCCATTCATAATTCACTGTAGCTGGACAGCAGCAAAGCAATATAAAATGTAGTCAACTCAGCATAGAGCATTAGTACAAATGGTCATCAATCTTCAGTATTATGAAAACTTGGGTAATTATCATTACCTTCCAGTCAAACCTTTAATTATTAAGGTAATAATTCAAATTTCATATAAATATACACATTTTCTACTTACATTAATTAATGCCACTACAATTCCCAAAGAGGACCCAGCAAGCACATCACTCCAATGATGTTTGTAATCTGAAATTCGACTCATAGCACAGCCAAATGCCATTGCTATACATATATATTGAAGAAGATGACGAAGGAGCTTCGAATGCCTCGTTCTTAGGCGAGACTGCAGGTATATCTAAAAATGAAAATAGGCTTCTTAGAAATAAATAGTAAGAAAATTTTCTAACAACCAATTCAATTAATGTTAACCTTACAGAATGATTCCTTATTTCATTTTATCAGAATTAAGTAAATGGGATTTTATCATATGAATACATATTTTATCATTAAATTCTATTTAGAAGACTATCAAACAAATCAAATCCTCATAATGCCTACCAAAATAAATGGAAAGAAAATTTAAAAAGTAAAGAATCAAGTATTTTAAGTATAATAAATTAAAAACATGAATTTCTAATGCTGAACGGAAACAGCTGTGAAAATCTTCTATTTGATATTTTTCGTACACCTTAGATTAGTTAAAATTTTTTATGCATAGAAAAAAGCTTAAGTTTTTAAATGACTGCAAGTGAGAATGAAATAATCAATCATTGATCATCTGGATAAAAACATCAAAGTTTTACTTCATTAACTAATTTCCACATAAAATAATTAATATGTCAATTTTCTAGGCAACTTACAGCAAGGTATATCATGGTATAAGCTGAGAATGATGAATGTCCTGAGGGAAATGACAACCTGAAAATAAAATCAGGAGAGTTATTATTATCAACAAGGTTAGACCAGAGTAGCCTTTTCTTTTACTAAATCACTTGAGTCTTATATATTTACATTTTATTTCACAAACAAAAAAAGAGAACAAATAGCTAATAAGGAGGTGTAAATAAATAGATTATTCCATCATTTATTAAATATAAAATACTTTTCTAGTATCTTGCAGTATGGAAGAGAAAAGACATGTAAAAGAAAATCTGATATCAGTTATCCACCTCCAAGGTTTTAAAATATAATATTTCACTGAGTAGTGAAAAATACTAGTATTTTATTTACCTTACTTCCTTCAGCAGTTTAGGATTGGTCCCTAGGCATTCAAAGTCTTCGATGTAAGTGTGTGGATCTGCTAGAGCTGAGCAATTAACATTTGGTCGGCATACATCAAAAAAGTGTGGACGTAATCGACCAATTATATATTTCCCTATATCAGTCGTTGTTTGAGAACAGGCTGCTCCAAATCCAAAGATACCAATAGCCTTGTAGGCTTCCCACATCCATGGAGGGATTTTATAGCCAAAAATTGAATATGGTCTACTAATTGTTAAACCATCTTTTAGAATATATTGTCTCCTACTCTGATGCCTAGTAAACTCTATCAGCAACATCTGAAAAGAAAGAAGGATATGTATTGACACAGCCAATGAAATTCATGAAAGAGAGGAAAGAAATATGGAGTGAAGATGTTCATAAAATTAACTAATTCTATATTCAACCACAGTCATTAAAGTTAACCATTCCAAATTTTAAAAATATTCTGTCTTTCACAAACTACTCTAAAGACAATATTTAAATGCCAAGAAGTTTTATGCAGAACCTATAAATGAAAAAGTAAAAAATTTACTAATGATAATGGCTAAAGCTTTTATAATCCATTCATACTGATTTTTCCTGAACACGCTTACTATGTATTGGAAATCAAATTCTGCCATTTACAAGCAAAAGCATACATTGTCTTCAAGGAATAAGCCTACAAAAAGGAGATTTTGTAATGAAGCCATACACAAATGAAAATCCGTAATATTTTCTTGAGCACCAACAACGTATTACCAATTTTAAAATCGAAAAATAATGCAAATAAAACAGACTTGCGAAACGAAACCCTGGGATATATAGCGCCGACTATATATGGTAATCGGTTATTGCATCCAAGTAGGTTACATACAGCGTTGTTTAGTTTCATTCTCATTAGGAAATTTAATCCAAAAAAATAGCTCAGATTCAATGCTTATAAAATCATACATGAAATGGAAAAGTAGACGAAACCAAAGTAAAAATCGAAAAATATATCTCCTTCTTCGATGCAAAACAAGAGGATTTTAACCCCTTTTTCTGAACGCGCCATCTAGAAATTACCTTGAGAGTAGCAAGACACGGCGAACAAAATATTTTACGGTTTCGCGAAGAAAATAAGCCCCCGTCACTATTTGCGGATGGAACTATATCATGAGGGAAAACAGAGTTCCTGAGGATGAACTCACGGACTGCATTCTACCAAAAATAAATATGTAGCATTGATCGGTTGTGGAGGGGACCAAATGGGGAGAGGTGAAGACAGGGGTGTCTGGCCGGCGACAGAGGGGTGCGTCTGGAGACGCCACCAAAAAGAATGGCTCCAGAGATTCTGAGACCAGCATCTCGAGTGTGACACCGGATGAAAGGCTGCTCTCGACGATAAGGCCACTTTGGATTTTGCGGAACGGAGAAACAGACTTACATCGAACGGGTTCGAGTTTTCTCCAGTAGCGGTCATGAGAATAAAGCGACCAACCGCTTCGGATGTTTCCTTTGTTTCCGAAGTTCGATGGCCTAACATTTAAATGTCAAACTCAATGAGCCGGAAACATCAGCGAGAGTAAGGAAATTTTATGAAAAGGAATGCGCTTAAAAGTTAAAAGATCTCAAAAATTAAAATTAATTTGAACACGTAGCTTAAAAGTTTTCTTAAAATGAAAATTAATTGAGATTTCAGTTAATTTAGTAATTAAAAACGTAATAAATTACAACATCAATTGTCATGGAATAATCACCGAAGAAAAATTAAAATTTCATTCTTTTCTTAGAAGCTGCGGAGGAGAGTGACTTCTTTTCTCATAGAAATGGGGAGTTAACAAATGAAATTCGTAAAGTAAGCAACACTTATCCAACGGGTGAAAACATTGTCTGTTCTATGAATATAATAGACATAAAAGAAGAACTAAATCAAAAGAAAATTAACATTCATAGCGTATATAAAAAGATGTTGGAAATTATTATTTCACCTACATATATTAATTATCAATTAACAACGAAAAAAATCATAAAAATCCGGGGTATATAATGGAATGAGGATGGAGGTTTCGAACTATATCGGAGGATAATAAAATGATACCCTTTCATAAGATGGCTTCATCTAGGCCATCGCCGTAAAACGATCCTATTATGTATCTCAGAGATCTTTTCGGGAAGCCATCGAGATTTTATTTACTGTAAACATTCCTTTCGCTGAAGCATAAAACTCAAAGGGTTAAATTGAGCCTTTCCGAGCAAGGCAATTAAAATTTACTGAAAAAGAAAAAATTCTGGAGAAAAGAGCCCTGTGATCCTAAAAAACAATCCAAACTCGAAACATCGATTCACTCGACCCTATTTTCTCTTAAACATCACCTAAACATAAGAATTAGACTACGACCGATACTTAGATGTAATTAATTATTTACACATGAATATGATTAGTTACTTATACATAATTATAATTTATTATATCTAAACATAATTTATTACAACTAAATATTATTCATTATAATATATTTAAGTTGAATTAGGAATACATTTTATTAGTAATCGATTCAATCAGGGAGCGTTTGTTTCTAGTGATATTACGAAAGCAGTTTTTCTTGAAATTTTAATCATAAATAAACCTAAACGAACATAAATATAACTTTCAAAGCAAGAATGTTACTGTCGAAGAGGTAACTCTTTGGTAAATTGTAATGAGGGAAGATCCAGGAAGACTAGGTCATGCAAGCAACGGAAAGTCAACCACCGATAATCTCTTCCAATAGGATTTCAGAAACACAAATATGCTAATAATCTTCTCTTTAGAGAAGGGGTGTACGGGCACAGCTCATTAACGTCACGGTAAGAGATTGATGATTCCTCACACGTTGTCACGCGTACTATTCGGAGAATTTTCGGAAGCAGCCTTACAACAGTCGAGGAGCATTAAAATAAACGAAGAGTAACTTAAAGGGAATAAACAGATAAAAATGAAACATATTAAAATAATAAACATACTTTTAACAATACCAATACCTGATTTTCAAAAAAGCTAAGAAATAAATTAAATCTTCGGAGCGAGTTGAAGACCATAACATTCTGAAACCATCTGAACAAAAAGATAATACTTCAAAAAGTATTGACATTATTTTTGCTTATTCCTTTTATTTATGCATTCATGGAATCTAGTGCTTAATGACCGATTCCCGATATTCCTAATAATACGATTATGACCACATCACCTTATGTAAAAAGTAAGGGAGACTTGCTAGAAAATCAATAAATAATTTCTCGGATGACGCGGAACTGTATTTTCCTCTTGAAAGTGTAGCACGGATTATAGCAAGTAGAAGTTTCTCCAAAGTAAGTTAAAGTTCTTAAAAGTAAGCTTCCACTTAACATCGTAGGTTTCAGGAACATGCTAAACCCAACAGAGAATGTAAATTATAGATCTCATAAGATCGTTAAATACGGTTATTATTAGCAATTTCAAGGGAAAAGTATATCCAGAAAATTACCTCGGTACTATGATTCAATCGAAATCAACTATTTCAACGTCATTTTCTAATCTGTATACTTGGACAGCCAACAACAATCAATTAATAGCCAAAGTGATAGAAACAGCTGGATAAATGAGAATGGTACAGAAGATGGCGTAACGTTGTAAAAAACTGGGTAAAAACATTTCGTACTACTAAAACATTACATACAAAACTGATTTCATATGAAAGAAAAACCATATCGAGAATTATTAGCTGAAACTTTCTCGGGAGCTTTCGTCAAAAATTAATTTTACACAAGATAAAGAAGCAGAGAACCGGATAGGGAGACAGTTTATTTTTAATCACCCAATCGATAGAATCATCGTTAACTGGGTAATAAAAACGTCTCCTGCAGACGAACCTTTTTCATTTAACCGGCATATCGCCAAAGGAGTCGACTTCTATATGAGAAAGGCAGAAAATATCTTTTCTAATTCTGGGATTCGAGGAAATGTTGAATTTCATTCTAGCAAAGATATGGATCACAGTTGGCTTAAGGATTACATCCCTTACACATTTAGAAAATCCAATTTGGTTAAATAAGCTCGGCTCTTAATTAACTTCCGTCGCGATCATTAGAACTAAATCGACTTATTTAGGAGGCGAAATGAGCCGCGGTGAGCGAAAGGAAAAGGCGACGAGAGAGGGAAGTCCGTGAAATTCTAACTCTTGGGTGTTGTTCAAACACGCGCGCAAAAAATAAACGCCTTGAAACAATAAGCGTTCCATTCATAAAAAGAAGGAAATCTCCCATTACGAGTAGGATGTGGACGACGCGACTTGATAAGGCATAGCGGCCGAAAAAATAAATAAATCTTTAACTAAACGTCCTTATATAATTCTTAATGATCGAAACGTTAAAGGATACGCTCGATCGATTATGACCATAAGGCATAGTATTAAGTCGATTTTTAAACATAAAAAGAGCGCTATCATGGAACTTCCGCGTCTTTCTCAGACTTATCAAAGAAAAATTTTATTTAAAAGCTGCTAATAAAGGTGATATGTACGAATATCGTAAGCAAGCAGGAGTGCGACCCACTAATAAAAAAATCAATGCACTGTAAGTAAAATTATATGCATCCTTTTCTTTTAATGTTAAATTTCATTGCTATAAGAATATAATTTCTTTATATGGAATTAATTCGTAACAGATGAAGAAATATTCATCTTCGATAAAAATAGACGAATTAACGAGAATCGAATACAAGCTACAAATACTTTAAAATAAATATAATTATTTTGTAAATTTAACACGTATTGACTAGCTATCGTTTTTCTCACAAGTAACAAAAATTATCGAAGAAGGAAAACTTAACAGATAACAGTCCTTTCGAAGAATGAATAGAAATGAGCGCATACGTAACGTAAATTGGTAGAATAATACGGGAGCACAGGATGAGTAAGGCAGGTGATTACGGAGTACGCAGCTCTCTAATTTGTTGGTTGCGTAAGTTCAAGTCGAGAGTTCACACACGACTTCCGTTAGAATACGCTGTCTTTCCAACTTTGAAACTGAAATACGCGTGGGACGAACTTGCTTCAAAACATACATAATATAAAATCAATATGCGAACATGCGTATGAGGATAATAGTTCATATCAACAGATGGGATGATATCAAATTGACGTGCAAAAAAAATCAGTGATAAAGTGGAAACGTAGGTGTATTAGTTCGGACTAATTGCCTTAAATATATTGGGAAAAATTAGAAAAATATTTCATTATAGTGGTATGAATAGAATGTGTAGAGGAGATATCTGATTTGAAGATGAAGAGAGATCCACTACTATGAACAACAACGAACTTCAATGACCTGTAACCTATTGTTATCCTATATGATATAGAAATTAGACAGTTGGGTGTCGAATTTGTGGAAACGATCGAGTTAGAAAATATAAGTACCGATCAATAACCATCGACATAAATAGCGATAAAAGAAATCGAAGCCAGTGGAAATATCAACTAAAATAATCGCAGTAAAAATATCCATGAAAATCCATCTTTAGAGCGAGATAATCAACACCTATCAGTAATATCAAATAAAAAGTTTGCGCGTACACATAAGCATTATTCGATGCAGAAAAATATTGCTGGTAAAATTGTACGTAAGAGAATTCCTTGAGAAAACTACTAAGGAAAACAGACCAGAGCAACAAAGGTAAACCTTGAATAAAGGTGAGTGAATGAGTAGAATTCCACTATAAGGTTATGAGGAGGAAATACGTTAGTAATCGATAGAAACCTTGAGTTAAGAATAAACGTGATACACTACATAGATAATGAAATGACAAACATACAAACATATTTATATCGACTTAAAACCTTGCTCAATGTATACATTGACAGCAACTTGTCCAGCAAGTCTTCACCTCTGATTATTTGGGAGCTGACAAGTCAAGAAGGATGAAAACATATTTCCTAAAGGTATTCCTTATACAAACAAATAAGTACCGTGAAGTTTCATTTTTTAGCTTCACCTATTAAGATAATAACAAGCCATCAGAACAATAAGGTAAAAAGAATAATATTAAATTAATATTTTAAGAAGGATGCCGCCTGAAAATTAAATGCTTTCGTAGTTAACGTTTGAAATCGCCCTTTTAACTCTTATTCAAAGATTTAATTAACAACTTGCACATCTCCAACGTTATCGTCCAAAACAAAACATTCTAAAGGAAAGAGAGAATAAGAATGACCACAAGTAGCATGATATTTCCTCTGGGAATTTGGAAAGACAAAATTGCGGGACACAGTTGCGGTTTTCACTTCCGAGTTATATTTCATATTTCAATCAACGCATAAAAATGATAAATATACATAAAATGAAAAAAATCTTCTTTGAATTGAAATTGATGATTTTTACTCAAGATATTAATTCAACCTAATGGGTGGTTGAGAATACTAATTAACTATGTTTACAGATAAATTCGTAACATAGATTATTTACAATTTTCCTTAGGTCAATCAACTCAGAGCCTTTACCGCACTCGAAACATGATGTTTACCAATAAATATATTTCCTCTTATGCGGGTATATGCGTCTTTCGTAGATAACTACCACACTTCGAACATAACACAATAAATTTATGAAAGTCTTTTTTAAGGACTATGTAATAATCTGAAACAACCAAAGGGGAATGAAAACGTTTAGATTTTAAAAGTGGCTCGAGCATTGTTTTCTTTTCTCCCGAAAGGTAGAATTTATCAAGAACCAGAAAAAAATGAGTCGGATAAGCGCGTAACCTTCGGACACGTAGCTCAACCGAGGGATATAAAGATACACTTCTATAGCATAAAAAAAGAACTTATACAAAATAACAAAAAATATTTCAAATACTTTGCGATAAGTTATCGATACGGTATTGAAATTTATATGGGAATCAAGAAAATTTTATTCTATAACACGATACTCCCATCATACCAACAAAATTTTCTTGTAAATCATGACAGTTAAAATACTTTCTAATTTTAAACGCGAAAATAAGTTAGGGTAAGATTTTACATTTTAAGTTATGAATTCGGTCAGTAAGTTTAGCGTAAAAAATACCATATGTTTTGAATATTCCATCCATATTTGAGTAAACATTTAGAAGATCAAAGAATCTAGTTTATATTAGGTTTCTTTCACTCTGATTGGGTTGTTTATACTAACCCCAAATTAAACATATTCATATCTAAACATTAATTTAGAATATAATCCAATTTTTAATTTTCTTTAAATGAAACTATTACAAGTTATAAGATTAAGTAATACATTATATTATTTTTAAATATGTATACTCAATAGTAAGTAGAAACTATTTACTAAATTATTGAGGAGTTAATTCGTTAAGTAGTGAATATTCTACCTGAATATTCTACTCTCAGCCGGCTGGCAAAAGCATTTTCCCACCTTAAGTGCTTGGAATTAAGGTGAAAATAGAACACTTAGACTGAATGCATGTTGCAAAGTTCCTCTATACGTAACAGGCTGTTGTGAGCTTATCTAATAAAGAGGTCGGTAAATATCCCTCTGTTTCAGAATGGTAGTATAGTGTTTATTTAGAACGTCGATATTCATTATGAATGATTAAGTTGAGGATAATGATAATGAGCCTTTACAAATGCTTAGGCAATTCACATAAAAATAATAAGTAAATATAGATATTTTAATAAATTCCTTAAGAAAGAATTATTTTGCATTTCCTCAAAAATATTGGAATGACTGCAGTAAGGCTGCGGAAAATCACAGTTGGTACAGAGCCCATCTTTCGAGAAAGTGGTCCATGGTTCCATTCCAGTTGGTGGCACAGTTCCGTAACAAACAGGAAATGGTTTAGAAAAAACTTCGTCTGATAAAAAGCTAAGCCTTAACCAACGATCGAAATAAAAATTTTTAAGGAAAACGTAATAAAACAATAAAATAAATATACGGAAAGTTAATTGATCATAGATACCTTAAAGAAATTAATCGATTAACTAATAATTTTAGAATTCTAGTAAATTATCCAAGAGTCGCATCGGTAGCAAAAACCTATTGATGAAGATAAATAGGTTTCGAAGGAGAGATCTTGAAGTAAATGGGTAATGCATACAGAAAAGTCAATTTTCAACAACTTGCAGCGATACTTTCACACCTATTCCGCTAACATCCCCAGCGTGGGACCAATTCTCGTATCGGAACTGCTTATACTCTCTCACCTCCAAAAATAACCGAGAAAGTAGACCTGAGTGAAAGGCCTAACAACACGGAAAGTGACGTCTGTGTGTTTACTAATGGAATGTTAGACAGCTGCTTCGCGCAACTAAGAGGTTTTAAACATTTCCATAGAGTTGTATGAGATAATTTATGCTCTTCTCGCCTGATATTATATAATAGCATTCCAAGCGGTGCAGATTGACTTGGTTACAATTTCAGAGTACGTAGACAAAGTTATTTATTAAGAGCCATTTACCTCATTCCCAAAATGTTGCATTACTCATTTATATTTCACGGAGCCAAATAAAATATTTTATATCGATAGACTCAAGTTAGGTCAGCTTAAATTAGACAAATACGATAATGCATTTTGGGATTGAGATCTCTTAGTGATAAAAAATTATTCATGCATATTTTATTTATTGCTTACGTATCGGAAAAGTGAATTATTTAACCTTGCCATGTTCAGCACAATATTAAGACTTCTGATCCTAATGCTTCCGATTTAAGCAATTTAACTTTTCTCCGGTAATTGATCTATTTTAAAATAAGTAGCTATATTTCAAAATTAAACAATAAAGAGATCGAACATTCTGTAATTTCGATCCTTAAAATTTTATTAGAGAAATAAATGAATCCATTTAAATAACGAATCAACATGCTTGGAGGTATACGGTTAAAATCAATGGCAAGTGAAGAATTTAAAGACCCCAAGTGTACAACAATCGACCCACGTGGTCCAAAATGACTTAGGACCACTTAGAGAACCCCTGGCCTCGTGTATATTTTAAGAAGCAAGTGTCTTCGGAGGAAAGTGATTTTTCAAAGCGAATACTTTCGCGTTCACATGCCGGAATCGCCACGAAAGATTACTCACGAAGAAAGGTATTCTGAGCTCTCGCGATCCACGAAGATATTACGATTTGTTCGCAACTCCATTGTTACATGCACGATTAGGCGACTTCAACGCTCGCTTTATTCAAACCTTTCAACGAAAAGCACGAGTTTCAAATTTGAGAAAATAATTCAAATATGAGTGGACCTGGAATGCAGAATTCACGTACCACTCCGACTTTAAAGTAACGCTAAGTTTTAATAAAAACAATATAAATATCAAGATTAAAAAAGATAAAAATTATTTGGATACTTTCTTAAAAGTCACATATAAAAATTGGATAAAATTCAAGGGAAGACCATGAAATAACATTCCCGAACTAACTCATTCGCAAAATTAATAATGTAAGTAATAATTTTTCACCTTTCCTCCACAGATATCTAGATAATGAGTCAGAGATATATATGCTTATACGTGAATCGTAACGGTGAATTAAATCCCTCACGCGGTTGAGATACCGGCGAGCAAAGGGAGAGTCGGGCTCAGAACTCGAACGCTCTCAGCTTTTAAGGTATGGACAAGTGGTGCGAAACTCTCGCGACCTATTGGGGGAAAACCCGACCCGATTACTTTCTTCGCTTTCTTTGGGATGCATACTAAAGGAGAGCTCGACTTGAACGACGTACGGACGGCGAGGGGAAGCATTGCGTCATAATGCGTGACCAAAGCACACTGGAAACAGGCGACCTCTTACAACCATCACTGAATATTTTCGCACCAGTTACGTAATCAAACGAGCATTCGGCCAGCTAACCTTCAAAAGGGTTCATAAAGAAAATCCTCAGTTAAACGATTGTTGTGAGAGCTAGAGAGCTGATAAGGAGCCAGTCTAAACTTCGTTGAAAGGACCAAACAAAGAATAATGGGAACGATTATCAGCCTTTGTGGAAGCCCAGACCGAAGGGTTGTCGAAGGGACGACGTCTCTCCGGAAGGGCGGCACCCTTATTCTACATCATTCCCGTCCATTCCGGCACGAACCAGACATCCATAGAATTCGAAAACCTATCCGAAATACAGACACGAGCTTCTAGACAGACTGTCCTTGGTATACTCTTATGCGCTTTCAATACGATACTAATTACATAAGAAAATCTAGAATGGGATGTACCCAACGAAGGCCATAATTTAGGCAATTCCTCAGAAGTTAATCGCCCGGAGTAATTTACAAATACATGATATATTTGTAAATCTCTCAGAGTTATGTTCACGCTTAAAGCACATGCACAATTTCAATTCCAGCAGAAGTAGCAATCCTTATTAGAGGAGTAACTTCTCTTTGAGTTTAGAATTAAAAAGAAAGATAAGTTACATAAAATGAATTAGGGAAAATTTATATAAAATTAAATTAAAAATAATAAATTTTGATGAAGAATTGAATTATTTTTAAGCCTCCATGATGAACTGTTACCATGCGTAAGTGCTGCTGAATTATTTTAAGAATCGAATGAAAAGACGGAGCAAATAACTTATTCAGTTATGGTATAGATCTAATAAAATTTATTTCTGTTCGGTTAAGAAATTTACTCTGTAACAATGAAGCACTTTAAAGGTTTCAATTGAAGTTCGATATCCCGATATTCATGTCCATCTCAAGATACACGTATTATGGTATAAGACTGCAATCTAACTCTTTTTATTGCATGTTTACTGAAGAGTAATTTCAGAGAGTGGATCTTAAAATGAGAAGAAATTGAATCGATCGAAGTCTTTCAAGATGATTCTTTTCTTACCCTATGATTCTTTTCTTCGAGAACATTGCCACTCACTCATTTCATCACATCATTAGAAACATAACTCCCTCAAGCGAATGATTTCACATCCTCATTTTATGTCTTTCTCACCCCGTAAACGTCAGTTTCTTCCAACTTCTTCTAAACTCATTAGCTATTTCCTTTCGGAAAGCCTTGCCCACTCCATGCTATGAGTTCGCATAACCCTTCATTTCCTTATGCGATGGAACATAAAATTGGGAAATGGCCGAGAAATATAAGGGATTTCATAAGAGGCTTCGTAGCAGGTACTTCCTATTGCTAGAGATGCGTCATAACACCTCCGTTTCCCTGACCGTGTTTACGTTCGTTTTAGAATCCCACGCGACATCCCTATGCCAAAAGCAAGGGCGAGGAGACGAGGTGACTTCAGCACGACTTCAAGAAGACGGTTCAATGGTCGGTTTGGGACGTTTGCCAACGAACTCCGATTCGTCTGTAATTTGCTAAAGTGAGAAATTCAGAGGAAAGGAGACTTGAGTGAAGAAAGGAAGTTGGAAAGACTTCCCAGAATTCCAAGTTTCCGACGAAAGACAAAAACTACTTTAAAAACTATTAGGATCAATTATCTTTATTTTAGAATTGATAGAAATTACTTATACAACACACCTTTGACACAGCCAAGAAAATTTAAAGTATAGAAACTTGCATTTCCCCCAGCCAAACGCCGAAAGGCGGCTCGCAAGGTAAATATGTAGATGTAGATTTCTACTGTTCAATGAACTTCGAGTGAATCTGAAAACAGGTTCCCGAATAGATAATAACTCAAAGGACAGTTATCCGACGATTTCTAACTATCGCTTACTCATGACAAATGCAGCGACTGATGCTAA
Organism: Pantala flavescens; assembly: GCA_020796165.1. Taxonomy (NCBI): domain Eukaryota; kingdom Metazoa; phylum Arthropoda; class Insecta; order Odonata; family Libellulidae; genus Pantala; species Pantala flavescens. The sequence goes on along the minus strand of CM036884.1, from coordinate 7,681,564 downwards.
AAGTGCTCATGATGATTAAAATATCGATGACAATGGAATGAGGAAAAATGCGTGGGCAGGAATGCATTCTCTTGAAGAAAGGTGCGCCGTATTTATCACGTGGGGCTCGTTGGCGAATAAAATAACGTTTGTTGGAGTAAAGAGCAAATCATATTACAGGATCTATACTGCTCTTTGGAGAATGCAATTTTTTTACCTCCATTGAAATTAGTTGATATCGAGCGCACAAATAGAATTTTAAGGAAAAATAAAGATACATTTAAGTTTAAAACTCTAAGGTTGAGTTTCACAGGAAGAAACAGATACAAAAAACATAGGTACGAGTATTAAAATGGTTATTGTGAGAGAAACTGAATCGAGTTAAGAGTGAACGAAGGATATTAAATGATTAGAATAAATTACCTATGTAGTAAGCTATAAACCATCAGTAACTGATAATTTAAATAAATAAATTGATAAGTGGATCTGGACTGACTAATAATTGACTTTATTAAGAAATAAAATCTAGGCCATCGACCACAAGTGTAATCAGTGCACATCCAACGAGAGAAATATTCCCTGATAAGTTGAGGAGATGCGATTGACCGGAAGAAGGGTAACAAACACCATTAGTCCCTATCTTACTCGAGCAAGAAGCCTGAGTAAGACGATCCTTTATCTTTTCCTTAACCAACTATCTTATCAAATACGTCCATTCGGCTCTATAAAAAGGACTCAACAAATGTTCTACTAAGCAAGTGCTGTAAATCTTAGCGAATTACGTGAAATTGTGAGTTGCTCATCGACGTATAAACATGCAAAATTAGCTTTTACAGATCTGCTTGACTATTGGTGAAATTCATTATTAATGGCATTTTGCGTAAAAATAAACACACTCCATTAAATTAAAAAAAACTTTTATTAGTACACAGAATACAATATGTACGACCAAGATTCCGTGTCAAAGCCTATTCTTCAAGTGAAAAAAAATAAAAATACGAATATATATACTAAACAGTAAAGAAATCTATTTGTATTTTTATTATTAGTAACACCTGGAAATGTGGCTTTGATACGAAAGTTTGGTGGTATAAGTTAAAATCTGCGGTCTAGTAAAAGTCTATACCCCCGTTTAGCTTGATAATTTTTTTGAATTTCAATAATTACCAGATAGTTACTCCTAAATTAGTATCGTAAAATTATCATAGCATTGACAGGATGTAATGAGGCGTGAAATCAGACATGTATAGGGAAAAATTAACAAATAATCGAATTTCATAACACACAAAACCTAAATCGATTTATTAATTAGGTATTTGCAAATTGATGTCATTGTTATTGAGATACCGTTATTAAATGCACGAGATTCGCCTCTATTCACGAATAAGCTGATTGAATTATTAAGGGAAAAATTTGGATTCACTTATTTATATTACAAAAATCTTAAACATGATTGGTAAAACGCAATTTCTCTATGCATATTTTATGGTGATTGTCATCCAATCTATGGGTTCCATTTCTCAAGTTGAAACTAAATTTGGCAATTACATCATTAATCTATGATTACTTTGGTAGCGTATTTTAGGAAAAATCAGTTTCAAATGAATTTTCAGATGCTTAAAATTGGCTCAGTTTTGCCAAATTCCACACAATAATAGGGACGAATAACGGACTCTTATGACTCATAAGATTCCACGCGTACGGAACCAGAGCGCAACTGAAATGTTACCTCACGAGCAAATATTAGGAAGCAAATAACACAGAACCTGAGAAATAACACTTATTTGTATTTGATATCTATCGATTCAATGCCAAACTTTTCTACCCTCGTGATCAGAATAAGATAAATACAGCAACGCGAGATTGATACGCATCCATGAAGCAAATAAAATCGTAAGCCTTAGTTTCCATGGATTTCTAAGATCACTGTATAGCTATACCAAATTTTGACCAACAAAACAGTCGGCTTCGGCATGACTATTAGGTTTTTGCTAAAATCGCCCTTCAACTAGATAGAAGCTTACTTGCGTCTATTTCAGGGGAATAAACACGAGGAAATTGATAACACAGTGCTTCGGAAGGGCAATAAAAATAGTTCCCGATATGAACGTGCCGTTTCAGAATCTGTGGAATACATACACTTAGACGAGTGACGTAATTTACAAGGATGAGAAGAAATAGAAAAGAAAATATTAGGGGTTATCAATATCGCTATTGGCGGCTTTTCTCATCGCCGCAAAAAATATTTTACCGATAAAATGAAAAACTAAATAATACAGTAGATAAAAACGAGCCCATCGAGTAATTAGTAACTAATAAGTTTCATATACACATGTGCGCTATCCGATATCGATTCACTGGCTAGAAACTAACAAATATTTTCAAAACTCTTCAAAACTTTCAGAAGATAAATCTTAGCTGAACAATCATGAAATAAGATAAAAGTCAAACTGTGAATGCTCCATAAGATTAAAGCAATGAAATAAGATTTCCAATTAAAAAGCTTTTACGAGAAAAATAACGGAAAATGACTAATGAAGGCTACATAATCATTGATTGCAACTATGTTAAAAGTACATCGGTCTCCCTATAATAGCTCAATACTTCTAATTACGTAAGGAAATAAAAGACATGTACGAGCAAAATTTTTCACAAATTAAGAAATACATTTACTTCAGTAAAAAATCCTTAATTTCTCAAGAATATTGAGTTTATCAAAACCTTTACAACGCTACTTAAGTAACTTTAGTTAGAAAACAGTAATAATGCATTCATAGCGATAAACGTAAATATAACGCAGTTACGATAAACTTATTCGGGATCTACATGGTTGGTCGACCTCAGAGATAGGATTTCTCTTGTCACATCGATCGATGACGACAGGTGACATTTGAAATTTCCTGACAACGAAGGAGACTTAAAAGGTTAAAGAGGGTGAGAGTAGTGATTCTTAATTTACATCAGGTGATGAATTCTAGGAGGTAAGTCACTCAATCTACAATACCTACCAGAGCTCGGCACTTTCTGCATGACTTTTAGCTAAGAAACGGATGAGCAAACCTTTCTTGGATACATAGGTATATCATAAAAGAACGCGGCTTATCACATGATTCACGTCCATGACTTCGTGATTCACGAGATTTGTAGCCCTGCCTAGGACCTCACGGTGACTAGAGCTATAGCTGAAAAAACATTACGCTGTTGACTGAATTTTAAAAGAAATCAGCTCTATGAGTCTTTATGCATAGTATATTTCCGTATATATTATAATTAATCGTAATATATTACCTCCGTAAAGGAGGTAATATTTTCGGAATATGAAAATGCATTTCTAACCTCTTCGACCAAACTTTTTTTGAATAGCTGATGTTCCAAACACAAAAATTGCACAAAGATATCATAATCCATTCCTCCCGATCGCGCCAAAGTAGTTAATATTTCACTCTCCTGAAGTTACGTCACTCGATGAAAGAATGCTACAGATATACTAATTTGGAGTATATAAGGTACTTAATAAACATAAGCACTTAAATGATAAAAAGACCACGCTGGTTTAATTCGAGGCAATGTATGGCAATCTTTTTTTTATGTATAAATATTGCTGTTCAAGTCGTATTCATTATATGAGCTTAGTAGTTTAATTTTAGATGAATTTTAATCAAGAGGGTTGATCCATATAAAGAAAAAAACTAGCGAGGAAACAAACAAAAATAACTTAAACACAAATAAATGAGGAACATTAGTTTAAGGGTAAACTCCTATACTTCTTGTTATTAATCGTTTTACTCCGACCATTAAAAATTCCATTCGAAGATGTATTAGCATACTCTTCTATTAAGCCGATTTTTTGTTATTGGACCCAGTGAAAGTGATTTTGAGAATTCTCGAGCGAGAAAAAAATTTACGGACTAATTTGTTCATACTTGTCGGAACAGAGCCAATAAGAAAGTGATGCGAAAAGGAGAAAATACGTTTTCCAAGGCAGTCGTTACAGGCTGACGAGATAAAAATTCCCAAAAGTCAGCAAGACCAGGTTTCTCCAAATTTACAATCTCGTTTTAATGGAATACACGCATGTGTCACAAACAGCACTTCAATCAGCATTTTAAGACTTATTTTAGTAAAAAATATAAAATGGGTAATTTAATTTAGAAGAATTCTAGTTGATATAGTATAGCTTCTAAAATCACTCACAAACTTTAATGAAAGCATGCAACATAGCAGATTCAAAAATTACCCAAGCCAACCCAACGATAAAACAATACAGAAAAATAATAAACCTGAATACTTTCATAATTTATGACAAAAATGCTTACACCAATATGGCCAAGATATGAAGAACATATTTCATTGATTGTATCATACCGAATGATATAGACAGGAATCAGAATTGTTGGGAAGTATCATCAAGAATTTTCACAACTTATATGTGCGGACGAGAAGAGACCTAATGCGTTAAGTTATATGTTGCCAAATCAGTTAATTATAACTATAATACGTTTAGTGTATTCTAATACTTTTTTATCCAGAAGACGCCAGGTGCAATGGGGATGCTGCATTTATATATCAAGACTAAAACGAGACAAAATACGCATTTAAGGACGCGACGATCAAGGGGAAAATTACTGGCAAGATGGACCGGTTCCTTTTTTGCGAACTTCATTATAAATAGAAAATTTGACCAATAATTAATGTTCATATTAGACAATAAGATAGAAAAATCTAAAATTTAAAAATCATATAAAGAAATGCAGGCAAAACAATTTAGCGAGTAAAATAAAATATAGCCACCCATTCATAGGTGACTATGTCCTCAAGAAGGCCACGTAATTCTGCTGTAAACATTTAGCATGTAATGACTCAAATAGAAAAATAAAGAACTTGTACTTTTATTACGTTAAATTACAATTATATTAAAGTTTTATCAGAAGAAATTCGAAATCAAGGATTTGAATTCCTAATATAAAGAGGCTTCGTCCCACTGAATGCTAGGAGAAGATAGACTTCACTTACAAACTTAGAAGAACAAATACATATTTTAGGCAACTATTATTGTATAAAGTAGCTCACCACAGAGACCGGCAGAAATAGGCCAACAATATAGAGCGTAGTTTCCGTGATTGTAGAGGGGTGAAAAGGGTGCCGCAGGGATTCATCGTCACAGAAAAATCCTCTCTTGTAGGGTTTACCGAATAAAAAGAATAATAGGATAGGAAGAGCAGCTGTAACGTAAAAGGATCCAACAAATATTAGCGGTACGTTAAGAGTAGTGAATTAGAATACTCATATTGTTATATTTTAATCTAACGACAAATGAGATACATTATTTAAATTTGTATGATAGTAAACAAGGATATGTAGCTAATACACAAAATATCACTTACCGAGACAAAGGCATAATAAATCGATAATGACTTTTCTGACGATGAATCTGGTGTCTTTGTCCATGGTGTACGTAAATTTTCCAAGCTTATAATTAACGAATGCTCTTCATTGGGAATATCTCACTCCTTTCACTCTGCAGCCTACTTCATGACTGAGCTCTCCTCACGCTCCTCACACTGCTTGCTGGAGAGGCTGCCAACCAAAAAAACTCCGCGACTGAGTTTTGAACGTTTTAAGATATTTTACGCAGCTTGCAGGAACAGTTCATTGATAACTTTAACTCAGCCAGTAGCTGTTTTTATATTGCTTATAATCTATCATTCTGTACTTCTAATTCGATTGGCTTAGAATGATACTGATAAAGATACTTCTATATTCAGGATCTGTTCTTGAAAATTTTAATCACTCCATAACTTTGAGGACTATTTGTGTTTAACTCGACTATTGTCGAAGAAGAAATCCAAAGTTGGACAAAAAAGCCGAACTTTTGGAGTGGAATGAAATTTTTGTACAATAAGTACTAACATATTTTTATTTTTTGAATTATGAGTAATATTATAATGCTATTTACATGCATTAATATTTTAACTTTTAGAGTTTGAGATAATGTCCTCTTCCACCACATGGAAAAGATGTAGAGCATTATAAAGCTTCCAAAATTTTCAGAATATGTCATAATGCTTAATGGGTCAATAATTTAATTATTTTTACATAAGTAAATTTCTCCCTTTCAAAGAGATACAACGGAGAGTGGAAGTACAAGAAAATTTTGTTGTTGGTATCATTTTGTGTTTTTACGATTCTCTCCTTAACTCTGTTTCACTTCATCCGTGGCCATCTAGCGTCAAGCCGGTAACAAGCGATTTCGATGCTCATGCCAAACAAATTGTTTACATCTGATTATCTTAGCACGCCTCTGAAAAAGTCGACATCACTTAACCGCTAGTATATATCAGTGATATACTGGAGGGTAATTTTCACTTTCTCTGATTAGTTTCATGGAAGCAAAGCATATACAATGAAGGACGTTATTGATGTAATGCAGTTACAGAGAGAAAAAGTAAGAAGAATCCCCCCTATTGATTACAGGCTATCGCAATCCCATTTCATAGCAGTAAGGTATATTTTTGAATGCGGTAAGTGATATTATTTCATTATTCTGTAACTAATTTATGTCTGAGCTCCAGCTAACGTTATATTTCATTTTCAGGTATAAAATTGGAAGCTCAGCCCCTTACAATAGCAACAGCAGCTATTCTCTACCACAGATTTTTTAAAGAAGCTGATAGTAGCAATTATGATTGCTATGTAAGTATAGAGTTAAACGTTATTGTTAAATATACTATCCATTCATAGTTATGTAGAATAGTTATGGAGGTAATATCACTTATTCGTGATTATTTTCTGTTATATAGTTAATTGCTGCAACCACATTATATCTCGCTGGAAAAGTAGAAGATAATCACCTTAAGATCCGTGATGTAATCAACGTAACACACAATACATTACATAGAGGCTCAGCTCCCCTAGATCTTGGGGATGAGTATTGGAATATGCGCGATGCTATCGTACAAGCGGAGCTTTTACTTATGCGAATGTTGAAATTTGAAGTGAAATGCGTTCATCCTCACAAAGTAAGTTGACTACTTAATTTTTAAATGAAGAGATCAAATCGCCAATTCTTCAACTTTTCAATGTTTTCTTCATTTCAGTATATGTTTCATTACCTTAAAACTCTCGAAGGGTGGTTTGATAAGACAGAGTGGCGTAAGGTACCTCTAGTCCGAGCTTGTGCATCGTTTCTTCAGGTTTGTATTAAATCAATCAGGTTGGATTGTATATACGAAATCTAAAGTGAAGTCGTTGGTTGATTCAGATAATCGTCATATTTAATGTGACAATGCATGATTAAGTACTGTATTTTTATAACCGCTAACTTTTGTTATATTGTGGCATTAAACACAATAAATCGAGGTTTGACACCTGTTTAAGGTATACATAATTGTTTTTAAGAGAATGAAAAATTGTTTGTTATGAGAGGTTCATTCGAAGGAGCGTTTAATATGGCTGAATTTGACCTATTATTATTAATAATAATATGCATTATTTCTATAATATTAGACTAGACTTTGTGGAAATCCATAATGGGGATTGAAGAAAGCACTGTAATATTGTGGAAATGCACAAAGTGCTTTCTACAATTCTCATAATTATATATGATAGTACAAAGATATTAAGTCAACTTCTTATTACTTATAATACATGAATCTTTTCAAAACATTCCTATAAAGTGAGTTCTCCTATGAATTTCCATTGCATGTTATATTGCCATAAGTGCAATTGATTGTTGCATCTTCAGAATATTGTATCTATTTCCAATTTTAGTATTGTTTGCTAAAAACAATTTCCAGATAGAATTAAATGTCTTACCTGAATTAATTTTATTCTTAAAGTTAACTAATTAATTGTGGTGATTGTATATGTACTTCAATTATTATAAAAAAAATTCATCACAGCTTTTTAAAGTGGTATCTATCAGTTATTTTAACGGAAAATCAAACAGTTTTTGTTGTATGTAGTGCTAATTTACAATTTTTGATCTTCGAATCATATCATGGTTTGTTCTTCTCTTCAACTTTTCACATATGTTTTACTTTCTTGTGGTAACTTTTAGTCTTTTACATAATATGTTTGTTTACATGGCTATAGTTTGTCACATGGTCACTCTCATCTTATTTTAAAAAATTTATTGTGCACTTCTGATTTAATTTTAACAGTCCTCCTATGTGTAATAAATGTTTTGTTTAAATAGGATTTCCATCATGACTCTGCTATTTTGGACTACAAGCCTCAACACATTGCAATTGCATGCATATATCTGGCATTGCAGGTTTATGGTGTTAGAGTTCCCATAGTGGATGAGATAGAAGGATTGGAATGGTTTACTGTAAGTCTAATTTTTTATATGAAGTATTATTCGTCATTAAATTATAAATTTCAATATTTTTATGGTATTTTACATAAAGAGTTTTGTTGTATCTAATCATTCTTGGGTGAATGATGAATATGTATTTTGGTGAATTTGAAAAATAGTTGTCTTAAAATTTATGCTTTCAGTAGCTATGTTTACAATATCTTGCAAGCATTCATTCGTTAATTATCTGATCAGAATACACCAATTCTGTGTTTTGCTTCATTTTTGAAGATGACTACCAGTAAATGAGAAGCAGATATTTTGTAATTTCTTGTTTGCTTGTCCAAGAAAATGCAGTTTTAAGAACACATTTCCATGCATTATATAACGTCTACAAATTGAGAGTAATGCATCACCTTTGTTATAAATTTATGGTTATTTATCAAATGATTTTTTCAAAAAATTATTTGCTTATTCCAGGTTTTCTGTGAAGATTTGACATCTGATAAAATATGGGAAATAATGGATAAAGTGATGGATGTGTATAATAAGGAGGCAGAGGAAGACTGATCCTTTTCACCGAAAATCAATGACTACACATCTTTTGTGTCATTCTTTACTTAAAATTCCCATTGCATTCGGAATAATTTTTCACTTTATCTGAAAATATACTATGTATATTTGTATTTGTCGAACACTACTTTGCATGTAATTAGTCAACTTGAATACAAACTTATGATTTTCCTGAAATATTTCTATTTATTATTCTACGTTTCCCCAAAATAATTCGTCACCTTTCATGAATTAAACTTGTTATTCATTAATATTAAGCAAGTAATTCGTTATAAATACACTCATAATACCTGCTATTAGAAATGTCTCAAACGCTGCATAATTATTACATCAATAAATCGTACCCCGTTGAAACTCTTAAATCTACCGAGTTATGGTTAGGAAGTATATTAAATAAAAGTAGCAACTATAAACATTGCTCTTAGCGTATTCATTAGATTTTCGTTGGATTCGTCGTTTCCAGTCATGTTCCTCATGATACGACATTATTTGCAGTTTCTTACCTAAGAGTGCACAATTGGGCAGAAGTCAAAGAAATCATTTAAGCTTATCAATGTACAAGGTAATGAAGAATTATTTCCAGAAGAAGAACTAAGACATAAGCCCGATAGAAAATCACACATACACTACTACGGCAATGTACGCTTACTTGTTACACTTATCTGAGTGAACAAGTATCAGTACGTGTGGCAACACTCTAATCGACAGTCGCTCAAACTTAATAATCGATTCGCAACGATATCTGAGAGGAGCAGGCTGGCTATGTCGGGAAGAGACGTATGCCTAATGTGAGTGTGGTGTTTACTTTTTTAGAAACAGCTCATGAAGATTTCGTGATTTCTTTTACACCATTTTTTATCTCAATAAGCGGATGACGAACCTTAAACTTCGTTTTGTGGTGCTTTGAGTTGCTCTTAAAGCTGTATTTCATTTACGAAATTGTTGCTGATGTCCTTTAGCGGCGTATTACGTTAACACCGATAGAAAGGTGAAAACGCCTTCGAAAATCTTCAAAAATTAGTTAGAAAATGTATTGGACAGTTCATTTAGAAGGAGGACCCAGACGTGTAAATCATGCAGCCGTTGCTGTTGGTGATCATATATACTCCTTTGGGGGTTATTGTACAGGAGAAAATTATCGTCGACAAAGGCCCATGGATGTGCATGTTCTAAATACTGGTATGTCAATGTCTTTCTCTATTGGATAAGACGACAAAGATAGTTGTGAATTTTACTGATTTTTGTAAATCAGATGCGATAGGATGTGATTTGACGAGACTTGTGTTTTTTCTCCAGTAAATTATCGCTGGACTGCTGTGCCAATAATAATGCAAGATGATCCTCAAAGTTATTGTGTACCCTATCAAAGATATGGACATACAGCTGTCGCTTATGGAGACAAGATATTTATATGGGGCGGACGGAATGATGAGGCAGCATGCAATATACTATTTTGTTTTGATACTAGTAAGTACAACTGATTTTTTGTGTATTTCCCCGAATAATTATTGAAGATTGTGGTCAGTTTCCACAAGTAGTTTTCAGTAGTTACATAAGAATGACTAAATAATAGATTACAAATATACACTATCATTTTAATAACTTTAATATGTATTTATATTGTACCTAAGATTTTCAAAGTATATATGATAGATATTGAAAATAAGGGCGTAAATTCGTTTTTAGCGAATTTACTTTTGGAAAATTTATATGTAATATAGTGTGGTTGGTTTGTGGTTTATAACTGTTAAACTAATATGAATTGGTCTTAAGTATTGAAATTTAAACTTGAATGTCAATATCTAACTCGTTTTAGCACTATGGTATCCAAATATCCAAACCGCAAAGATATAAAATTCAAAAGCGTATAATAGTGGTAGATAATCACAAGATTATACCAAGGATCAGGGGCACTGCACTTAATAGCAATAAAGAATAATACTTTTAAAATATGTGGAAATATCACCATCACTGTTCTATATCACAGAAAATAATGGTTTTATTTTATCTTACATGATATTGATATGGAAACTAATACTTTGAAATTAAATATAATAAAACAAAATAATTGAGTAGATATTTTAGGAAATGCTTATTGTACTTGGATTGTTGATTAATTAAGGAATAATCTCTTAGTTTTAAGTAATGGTATTAAAAAAAAGTAATTACTCGTATAGAGAAAGGCTCATGATCTAATTTTCTGGAAAGAAAAAATACTCATGCTTTGTGTCCTAAGTTATACATCAGTTAATTTACAAGCAATATTATATTATTAGTGCCATTACTCCTTAAGTGCTCTTCATTCTGAATTCAACCAAATTGAAAATAAATTTGTTATAGCTGAGCAAACGAGATCTAAAGTGATAGATTCCTCAGAAGATTTTTTAAATATCAATTAAATATTATTAGTGTTGACACACCTATATTTAAAGACCAATTGCAAACTAAGTGTTTATCTGTGAAAAGTAACTATGTCTGTGTACTGGATTTCAGAAAACTTTATTTAGATTAGATAAGAAATGATATTGAACTGATATCCTTAATGGCTGGTTTCTGTACATTGGTATGAAATAGTCTTGGGTAAAATTACTGAAATAAATGTGTGAATATTCATAATTGGAAGCTAATGATATATTTTCCACTTAAAGTTTTTAAAAGAAAAGATTCTGAAATATTTTATGATTGTTCGCTTTTAGTGCTTAATAGTGAGATCAGGCTTACCAATTTAAAGATAAAGAGAGGTTTTTAATTGTATACCTATATTGTCATATATATTAATGTGTATCCCATGAAAGCAGAGTTGTGGTAGAATATCTATTCCCAAGGAATACCTGGTAGATAAAGTTGTATGAGTATGTGTTATATTATGAAAGAGGAAGAAAAATTTGTTTAAATTTAATTGGATAATGTTCTTTTAGTATTAGTGGAGCTCTTTATAGAGAAAAGTAATGAGATATTAATGTTTTCATAGGAGGAATTTAAAATGTTTAGAGGATGTCTTTGCTATATTAAGTTTATGTTAGAAATAAATGTAATCAACTTTTAGTGAGAAGAATAGTCTAATGAAATATTATAGACTATGTAGAACTGTTTAAGTCTTAATGTTACTTGAGTTGTGAAAGAGTTCTGCCATTTAGTTAAGTATTCATCTTTGATTTGCTTGAGGAGGATTTTGATTAAACCAGTTGTCTGCTTAATCATAAATTGTAATGAAAGATGAGTTGTTGAAGTAATATCAGGTATGATTGATATTGTCCATCACAGATACTCTTCTTATAAGAAACAATTAAAATTATTCCAATTATTGTAGGTAACTGATGAGTTTGAGAAGGAGAAGCTGTAGTGTCTTTCCCTTAAATAGAGTATATGTTCTGATTTTGTAAGGTAAATGCCGGTTATATAATCTAAAAATGCAGTTGGGGTGATTTTCTTTTTAATCTTCTTTGTTCAGATTGATACTTACATATTGTGTTTGTAAAGGGATGTAAGCTTATTACATTTACTATTAAAGGTTAATTTCTACCAATTACTCAAGTATGGAATACAAGTAAATTATTAGGGAACGGAGGTCTCTTTGAAATTTCATGTGAACTTTTTTCTTCTAAATATCGTTATGTTTTTATGAAGAACTGATTTTGGTTCTAAGTTGATTACCTTATAATGATTAATATATATTATTAATATAATCATTAATGTATACTTTCACTTAAGCTAATTTTGTTCCAAACAATTTAGTTTAAATTTATACATCTAAATGGTACGTTATTAACAATTTTGGAAATTTCAAGTTTGAAATGGATAAGAACTTTTGTTATAGATTATCATGCTTATACGAGGATATTGTCTTACCTTGGTCAAGGTTAGTTTTTAAAAATTGAACTCCAAAAAATAATTTGAATAATATCCTTGATAAATTGTCATCAATGGAATACACAAGCCCAGCTCTGAGGAACTGTATGATAATCTGTTACAGTTGTTATACTTGCCAGTCTTTTCATCCTTAATGTATTCTGCAGGTGTACAACATAACCTTTATGAATTATTTATTCCCTATTGTTTGTGGCTGGCATGTCTTCCTCTATCTCTCATTCACTTACTCTGTATTTAAAGTAGTTCTTTGCTTATTTGCTTTATTTTAACTTTAAAGCCTTGTGTGTAGTATCTTATTATTGGTATGAGTTTAGTTCTTTGTCATTAAAGTACTTTACCCTTTGTAAGTAGTTACTATCTTTTAATCTTAAGAATATTAATCTCCTACCCTTAAGTAATAAAATAATTTTTTGCTTATATACTGTTTTTAAGGTATTTATGCTTTATTGTAATAGTTTATTATTAATATTTGAAACTTTGTTACTTATTTTAATAGTATAATAAAAATTGTGGTACTCTTCAGAAACCCTAAGATGGAGTTGTCCAGTAGTTCATGGAGCCATACCAGGTGCCCGTGATGGACATTCTGCTTGTGTAATAGGACATTCAATGTATATATTTGGAGGATTTGAAGAATATATAGATAGGTTTTCTCAAGATGTACATGCACTAAATTTAGAAACAATGGAATGGGTATATGTTATCACTCAAGTGAGTAACTCATATTTTCTTGTACTTCTTTAAAATTTGTATTTGAAATTTCCTATCTTAAATATTGTTTCAAACCAAAATTCAATTAATCCATTTTTACTTAGAAATTTTTTTTAGAAAATTGATATTTTTCAACATCTTTTGTTTTTACAATGCTAATATCTAATATACTTAGTGTATTATTCTTTTGTTTTCCCAATAAGGCAAGATTTTGACATGCTACTACAAGTTCCATACAGGCATTTGCATAGTCAAAATTTTGGTGGTTTCTTTTTAGAAATATATATAATATTTTTTCTTTTATTAATCGCTTATATTCAAATATGCATAAAAATTATTTAAAAAAATTAATTATTTACTACAAATATTTTTAATAATATCGGTTTCATGATTGAGGATAAATCATTGATGGTTCAAAAATATGATACACTTATTGCAAATATAGTTAGTTCTTGCCTTGCACTGTACACAAAATTTGTATTTTGAGAATCCTTTTGTAATTAGATAAACCATTGAGATCTCTTTTTACATCTGATAATATATTTGATCAATGCCTGTGTCTATGTCCTGTTGATGGTTTTTCATAATGTTCCATGAGAAACATCAGTTATCAGTTGATTCAGGATAAACTGAACTTGCACAAAAAATATGAATTACCCATGCAAAACTTGCCATCATCACTTCTTGGTTCTTAAGCTTGTACTGTATTTTGATTAAAATCAGTTGCTGAGGTCCACTCTTCCCATTTATGTATTATATTTGCATCTATTTACCTTATTTTGTTCATCGTATCTGATCAGCCTGTATAGCAGAGAGCATGATTTGTACCATCCTTGAATGTTCCTTCTCTGAATCTATTTTGCAAAACAAATATACAATTAAATATCATCTCCATTCTAAGAATTTTCCATCCTAAAATTCATCCTTGAGCCTTTAGTTATGCTTATTGATAAATTGTATCAATTCTTCAAGAAACACATCATGCTACGTTGGACCTTTGTCATTCCCTTTTACTAATTCTATCAGTGGAGTTCTGTATACTACATGCATATTCAAGGTGAGGCCTGACTAGCATAATGTAAAATTGCTTCTATGAACTTCTAAAAACCCTTCTTTGGTTTACTTATGGTAAATTTTGTTTTCTTAAATTTTTTTATCCTGTTTTTATTCCTTTTCTGCAAAATTTTGAACCTTTATTCTAGGACCTTTTTCATTTTATTATGGATAAAAATTCATCGTACTTTCTGCTATCTTCTACAATAAACTCTCAACACCCCCTTTTACCAAGCTTCCATAGTAATATAGCAATGCTTCCTTTTATTCACTTTTATTAGGAATAGACCTAGAAAGTGACTGAGCTATCAATTTGAATATTTATGAGTGTCATTTGTGTTGAATTTATATATATTTGCCTAATAATATATTTGTAAAAAATGCTATAATTTCCCTTTGAAAAAAAATTATTATGAAGTTTTGTTGAAGAATGTATAAGAATATGCGCTTATGAAACTATCTTATCCATCAGGGAATTCCACCATCATACAGAGATTTCCATTCTGCTTCTGCTATTGGCACAAGAATGTACATATTTGGAGGAAGAGGTGATATCAATGGTCCATACCATTCTCAAGAAGAGGTTTATAGCCATGATATAGTTTACCTGGAAACTTTAACCTCAACATGGCATTGTCCTCAAACCACTGGATATATTCCTTTAGGACGTAGGAGTCATTCTGCTTGTAAGTTTCTGTATTATTCATACAATCTTGCCTTAAGATTCTTATATTAATTGCATTTACTTGAGTTTTGTGTTCACAATTTATCTGAAGAAACAAGTATCTGATAAGCCTAATTTGCGTATTCCTATGAAGAACCCCTTGAAAGGTGGTTTTTCATGGTTAGTGAATTGGTTAGAATGACTGTAAATTGCTAGAAGTAAATAAATCAAAAAAATATTTTATCCATTTCATAGATAAAATGTCTTTTAAACCTTAATCTTGTTTTTAGCCAAGGATTGAATTACTTCTAGAACTATCCATAATATCCATACACTCATAAATAATTTAGAAATAAAACTAATATTTCCTGAAATTTTCAATGCAATGTTCAATCAACATTTTCAAACGCCTATTTTCCCTTACTGGTTAAATTTGGATTTTAATTCTTCCATATTTATTAATGTAACATATTTTTATGTTTGTACATTTACTTTCTAATATAAAGTCAAGGGGTAATTTGCTCTTAAGATTTTTTCTATTGTTTTTATTTTCATACTAACTGCAACAATAATTTATTCTTTGGAGTAGAAGTGAATTATTAATTATTAAGAGTTTTAAGAGATGCAGATAAATATTTCAATCTATGCTTTGTTTGAAAGATAATTTAATTCACCTCTACTCCATGAAAGTAAATGTCATGTAAATGAAAATAGTCTTTTATTTCATCTAGAACTTAATGCAAAGTAACTCCTCTTTGGTTTCATACCAAGTAGAATAGTAGAACAGATCTGATGTTTAGCTGCTACCTCCAAAGCCATCTTCAGGGATAAGGTAGTTTCTATGGTCAGTCATTCCTGTGGAGATAGCAGCTGGACTATCAAAACTGTTATACTTCACCACGTGGTAGGAAGTACCAGAAGAAGTTCTTAATATATTTACAAATTACAAATATTATCTATTTCCCTGAAGAATGGAGATATAGTTTTGCTTTTCAAAGATGCTGTGTTATATCATTAATTTATATCAATTATAAATTAACAATTACATGTACAGAAAAGGTACAGCATTTTAGTTTGAAAAATACTTTAAATTAAATATATCATATTTTATATCGATCACATGGTTGCACATTGCATAGAATAATTAATGAATAATATTAATCTAGTTAATATAAGTTTTTAAAAACTTTAGCTAATTATAATTTCCCAATACTCAGTTTCTGTTTATTATGTATGTATTATGCATGTATTCTTTATTATGAATTGAAGTGTTGTATCTTTAAGTTATTTTAAAACTTTTTTTTGTGTTATTGATAATTTGTGTATAGAAGGCTACTTAATTTTTTATCTTAAAGATTCTTATGTCAGAATTAAAGTTGTTTATCTTAGTTAAAAGTTAATTTTATTTTTTGGTCTCTTTCAGTTGTTTACCAGAATAGGCTGTATATATTTGGAGGTTACAATGGGATTTGTGACAAACACTTCAATGATCTGTATTGTTTTGTTCCAGGTATGATGCTTAAAAATGTTATCCTCAAAATTTAATAAAATAATCAAGTGATGGTTGAAAAAGGCTCATTTATACACAATACATCTAGTCCATTGCTAATAAAAAAGTAGAATTTATTTTTGTAAATCATTGGTTTTCATTATTACAAAAAATTAACCTTAAACAATAAAATCCTCTAAATATTTTAAATTTGTTTGAACATAAATAAATGTATCATTCAATATCAAATATTATTAAACAAAAGTCAAATCGATTATATTTAATAAATAGAAATAAATTACAACCCTCCATGCTAAATTTTCAGTTTTCTTTTTTTACTTTCACTTTTCATATGTATACTGAATATCTTTCTAATTATAAATTTGCTTTCTCCTAGCAACAAATCATTGGATGCAAATAAAAACTCAAGGGAAAAGGCCTTGCGAAAGAAGAAGACAGTCATGTTGTGTTGTTGGTGACAGAGTATTTCTTTTCGGAGGCACAAGGTATGATTTAATTTATATGTTACCTCTATAGAAGCAAATATCTTGCTTTTATTAAAAAATACATCTGATCGAGATGCATTTTGCAAAATATTTTATGATTAACTCCGTAAACTCCTTACATTGTATAAGTGTGATAAGGTAGGGGAATTGAAGACCTCTTGATTTTGCCATCTCATCTTGATGTGATTAACAACTGTTAATTTTCTAGAAACTTAATATGAGATCAGCTTGAAGAAGTAAATGATTGAAAATGATGATTATTTACACATCTTTAAAATTTGGGACAATTAATTTTTTTTCTGGAGCATAATTTCATCTCTGTAAATGGTTTATGGGAGTTTAATTTTAATTATATTCTAATCCTCTTATTTTTATTAAGTTTAACCTCTATTTATAATGATTCTCTTTATATTTTTGTTGTAATGGCAAAAGAAAGCTATGTATTACTTGCCACAGTACTAAGTGATAGTAATTTAAACCCTAGTATCTTAGCTGATTTTTAAAACCTCTGAGTTCAGAGATAAATACTTCAAAACATTCAGAAATTATTCAAGAATAATAATAAAAGGTATGTTTAAGGCATTTAGATACTAGAACAGATAGCTGTTTCCATTTGATTGTACTGTATTTTTATTCAATTGTTCTGCTTTTACATCCTTGGAATCATCCAAATATTTGGATTTGGAATTAAATTAGAATGGCAGCGTTTGATGATTACACAAAATAATTTTCAATGTATGTGTATGTTTGGTGGGTGCAAAAGTTTCTGGAATTTGTTCCATGATGTTTATTTAAACATAAATATTGAAAAAGATCATGATCATTATCATGAATATAATTTCCATAGTGTTCAGGTACTTTCTTCCATTGATTTCGTAGAGTACGGTTACCCTCAGTATAAAACTGTTGCGTTTGAGTTGAAAAATTCTTCTGAGGCTGTTTTCACTGAGGCATCATTGGTGAATTTTTCCTGAAAGGAAATTCTTTAAAGAGTAAAACAGCTAGTACTTGGATGGGTAAATTTTGGAACTATATGTTTGGTATAGAAGACTTTTCTTCCTCTTCTCAAGAAGCTTCTGTCTGGTAAATTTTGCCACATTTGGCCATGCTTTATCATGCAGGGAACACACACTATTCAGTTGCAGATCTTATGAGTGAATAGCATCAGCTAAACTTCGGAGCTGAGAACAGATCTAAATCGATGGTGACAATCCGTGGAAGTAGCTCATAATGTACTGAACCATGTACATCCCACTAAATACACAATATTACTTTCCTCTGATTTGAAAATGTCCTTTATGGGTTGCCTTTACTAAAAAGACCCATTTCTTACGCCTGATAAGAAAATTGTCTAACCAACAGAAGTGAAGATTCTTGGAGAGAAACTCAGTGCATGCCTCAAATTGGCAGAGTTTATCGCTTTCGCATGAAGAACCCAAGGATAAATTTTGTTGACTTACTTAGTTTATTGCTGTTAGATGGTACACAACAGTCAAACTATTGCAATCTTGAAGGCAAGTTCAGTGGTAAGGATTATGGCAATTTGACAATCCCTCAGCTAATGTTGCTGGATTCAATGAACACCATAATTAAGAAGATTTCAAAAACTTGCATAGGAAGAGTGTTCCATTCCTCTACAGTTCAATTTGAACATAATTATTTTTTCCTATTCCTTTTTTATGTACTGAATCTTATATTTATGGTCCTGCATATCCAAATAGTCTGACTCTTTTATTCTATCCTGTATTTCCTTATAGGTTACAAGTATTAGAAATAGTTGTTGTTTACTACTGAACTGAATATTCTTCTTAAATGTGGAATTATCTCCTGGCTTCTCAGCTTGAGTACTTAATTTAGTATTCGATCTAAACCAAGTGATTTATTATTTCTAAATTTATTTATTCTTCTTGAAATATATTGCATATCGTGAAAGGTGCATTCAAATTTGTTCTACATACACTAGATTAAAGATTTTTTTCCATTGATTGCAAATTAATTTAAAAATTATTCAGCAACGTTACTATTTTCAATTACCACAAGATCCTTCTATAGCTTCTATTTCAAATTCCCCTCTCATATAATGTTTAATAAACTTACAAAAGCTATTGCTGCTGTTATTATTATCACAAGGTATTCTATAAATTTATTTTGCCCTCTAATTAGTTGATAATGTATATCTGGCTCCATTCTGTATGATGCTTCTTCTCATTTTATGTAGACTTCATGCTTTAAATTTAAGTCTCCTATTCCCCTCTTAAAATATTCAGGGTCTGAGTCCTTTTTTCGGTAGATACCTTCTAATTATTTTACTCAGAATCTGCTTAAAGCTAATCCATGTTTCCTCTATGTCAGACCCCTTGCTAGCCCATTTCTTAAACAGCAACAGAATAGATACTGGAACAGATTCAAGTTTCCATCAGTATATTACATTTTATCTTCCATTGTAATCACTATGAAAACTATAAAATATTTTACTTTCAGTTTCTCACTGAACATATACTGCTTCTTGGTCATCAATTCCCGCTAAAACCTCACAATATTTTATGAGCTCTTGTGTTTTCAAGGAAATTATATCTAATATATTTCTGTTAAATAATCAAATAAAAATGATAAATTCTAGACAGATTAATAAATAATTCTAAATAACATGTGTGAAACTACCCTTTCTCACTAGAGAGTAGTTGCAACCTATCCTATTCAAATCACCAGCAATTAATAACGATTTACTAATATCCCTATTGCTGCATGTCTTTCCTATTAGACCATAGTTAGGTCCTCCTGGAGGGATTGGAACACCCAACAGGATAACTAAAAAACTGATTAGAGATGCAAATAAAAACTTCTTCTTTATACTCCCTTCCTATGCTATACACCTCAAACTTTTCTGAAAAATATTTTGCTGAATCTATTTCATTATTTAGTTCTCAGTATCTCAGTTCTATTAGTTTTACTGTATCTACATGTGTATATGCTGCTTTTTTGAATTCCACTTTCGAGGAGGAGCTTAAGTCTCACTTGCTGTCACATATATTTTTCAACCTTACGATCTTTCTTTCTAGCTGTTCCCCCCTGATACCTACCAAACATTCAATAAATGTATCCT
Source organism: Pantala flavescens (assembly GCA_020796165.1). Lineage (NCBI taxonomy): Eukaryota > Metazoa > Arthropoda > Insecta > Odonata > Libellulidae > Pantala > Pantala flavescens. The sequence continues at coordinate 7,661,317 of CM036884.1, read as the reverse complement.
TATATCTGCAACACTTTCCATTATACCTGATCATGATGTTACCCATAGTTCCCCGTAACCCATTTTTTATTTTCTTAACTTAACATCCCTTAATTTAAAGTAACTTATAATTTTAATCTTCACTCACTTCATTTCAAAATCTTTGGTTTAGTTTATTTTACACAGGTGTTTGGAACCCCACTCAAAATACAAAATTAGAATATGCAATAGGAGTCCAAAAAAAATTTTCTAGTGGTTATTTGATTGTGTAGGAAGGAATTATCATGAAAAGGATTCTTTTAACACTAGCAAGTACTTCTGAATCCAGCCCCTATGGGTGAGAGACAATCTCAGATATTTAATATACTTGAAAGGTGTTTCGAAGGGTTTCTGAATGCTGTTCCTTAGTTGGATTCTTTGGTGTGGCTGAACAGCCTCGAAGATCAAGAAATACAACATTATTGGCTGGGCCCATCTGTAAGAATTATGCCAACAAGTTTTCTCCTACAACCAGAATCAATAGGTCAATTAAGGAATAATCTTACATTGTGGACTACTCCAGTGAATCCTTAACCACCATGTGGAGAAAGGCCTATTCAATTTTGGTACTAATTCTGCATAATGTTACTTTAATTTTCTGTGTTATTATATTTCATAGTGATTGAACTGTATTATGTCTATTTATAATTATCAAATTTTTATTTTTTCTACATTTTTAATTTCCTAAATAATTCTGTATGTCTTTACTTTTATCTATAATTTATGATTTTATGTGTAATGCATTTTAACTCATGACTGGAGAAACCTATTTGATTTGAGTGTATTTATTTATTATTCATGTAATGTAATAGTAGAGTGCAATGACCACATAGTTAGGAACCTACTGAAATTCAATCTTTAGAAATTAAATTAGATGAAATACAAACTAAAATATGAATTGAGGTATCTTAACATTTTTCTATTCAATAAATCTTCTTGTATATAGAGGCATTTCTTATATCAATTTCAATTTTGTTAAAATTTAATTCCTATCCTGGAACTAAATGATGAAATCAATTTTATGGGAGGAATCTCTAGAGAATTAATTTTGCTATAGGGTTTTTATGCAAAGATTTTTTGATGAAATTTTCTCTTTCACCTGACCCTTGCATGACTGGGACATTTCAGTTAGAACACAATGATAAGTAAACAAAATTATGCTCTAGGATATTTCTTTAAAAATGTGGGACTTCAAGGCGTATATGAAAGTCGATTTTTTTTTCACCAGATATTACTCAGCTCACAACATTTCCCCTATCAAAACTCATTATTTTATATTGGTTTACCTTGCAATTATTTAAATAATTATCTTATTCTTATTTCATAATTATATCCTTATTTATAATTGAAACTAACATATAACAATATTTAAATCTCAAATATTATTTTTCTGATATTTTAAATATTTAATGTGTTACTCAAATGTACATTATTTGAAAAAAGAGCCTTCTAACATTGCTGAATACAGTTATATATATTAGTATGATTATAAAATTTAAAGTTATGCATTATAAAAAAATTTTATTTCAGCCCTTACCATGGTATCCAACCAGTAATTTTTGAAGACATGAGTGATGAAATACTTTTTGAAGGATTTGACTCTAAGCTGATGGACCATAATGATCTTCATGTTTTAGATTTTGGTTGGTAAATTCTTTCTTTTATTTTTCAATTTCTTTAGAATTCTTGTTATTTTATTCCTGATTTTCCTTTCAGCTCCAAGTTTGAGAACGTTATGCTTACAAGTTGTGATATCCCGTCATTTAGATGAAAGCTGGCTGCCAGAAGATATATGGTGAGTATATATATATAGATCCGAAGGACATTGTAATATTTAATAGAAGAATAATGGAAATTCTTATGAATGAAAATAATTGATTCTGTTGATACATTTCAAATTTAATGCTTACTTTATCTCTTGTAAAAGTATCATCAATATTAAATTATTTCTGATAATTAAAAAGTTATATAAAATCTCTTGACTATATAATATTAAACTTCTATGTGAACAATTTAGAAAAGTGCTAAACATTATGTAATTTCAGGTGGGACATTAGGGCAATGACGACTCACAATAACATCAGTCGTCCCTTCAACAATACTGGTTAATAATTGAAGATGAAAGTAATGTGCCGGCAGCTCTTGGTTTATTGTGGATGAATGTTGATCTGGAGTGTTCATGATCTGTTATATTTATTACTAGATTTTTATTTGAATCTATTAAACATATGTGATAATTTTCCATCCAGCAATGGAAACTCAACTCATAAAGGGCTATGTGTTGTTTTTTATTTATTTGTTTATGGTATTTGTTACACTAATTTAACAGAAATATTGGCAACTTGCCTTTAGAACCTGGTCGTCATCAATAAAATCCTTTCCTATTGTTCAACATTATGAAACATAGATCTGATATATTTATTTGGTGTTTATTTGAGAAATTGAAAGACTGCTTTAATCAGAGCTTATGCTTTGTTTCAACAATTAATAAATATATATTCACCTAAAATTATAAAATAATTTTCATGATCATAAATTAGCAATTTCATTCTTAATTATGTATCATTTGCATCCTAGGGCACCTCATTTGTATCATTTAATTTGGCTCCAAGGAATGGTAACCTTTAATTAATGTTTTCCAGCTCATTATGATTTCTGTTTATAGTTGATTAGTTTTCTTATTGTTGTATTATTCCTTGTTTTTGTGATGCTGGTAAACTCTGTGCATGTGGATTCTGTAAAGTGAAAATGAAGATTGTTCTGAGAGATTTAACAGATAATTGGTGCTTGATGTTGATCCGTGATGGAAAATTAACCCAAGGTTATGTCCAAATATTTACTTCTTTATCTTTAGATACAACATTCAGTTACCTTTCATGGAATTAGGATGAAAGATATTTATTAAATTATATCTTTTTCTTCGTAAATACTAAGGAATTTAAATGTTATACAGGAGTAAAAATTTTGAAGTATTGATTATTCTGCTGATAATGTAATATATTATTGGCTCTTGTTCAAAATCTGTTTGAGGAATATTACTTCAATAATCAGGGCAACTGTATTCACATTTAATTAATATTCTATAAAAAGGCCATCTTAATTTTGTGGAAGGTGTTTTTGAATTCCTATTATTGTTTTGCAGTGAAGTATCTGTGATTTTTCTCTTTGCATTCACTCATTAAATCTTATACATAATTTAATTCAAAATTGAAATTACAATTTAGAAGTTCAGAATGATTATTATCCATTACTATCCAATTGAAATTTTTATTAATGATTTATCAATTATTCTTGAAATATCTGAAGGGTATCACTTAATGTCAATAAAAAACAATCATCAAATATTTTTTTATAAATGGAAGTATTATTTTTCAAACTATCATATCCTGGTATGATTTTGCATTAACTAGTTAGAGTACATCAATTTAGCCTTATAATCTTTACTCCTGGCATTTTATATGAAATTATTAGATCTTGAAGCAATTCAATACCTATCAAATGTATTTTATTGAGACATCTCCATAATGAGATATATTTTAATTATTTATAGCTAATGATATTAATATTTTTCATCCATCCTTTAATCGATCCTATCATTATTAATAATTAATTATAATCAATTCAAACACCGAATATTAATTAATAAAATAATTTTATTTACTGTCTTTATGTAAATACTGCGTCATAAATTATTTTTGAACAATTAAATCATTTATCAAAATTGTGAATCTTTCAGTGAACTTAGAAAGTCTGGTATTACGTTGTCAAATATTTTTAAATGAATTAAAAGATATCGTAGCTGTTTTCTATCTGGGCATATGATAATTGGAGATTGATAGTAATTGATGAAAAATAAAACGAGGTGTGTCTGGTCATAGGCAAAGACTTAGTCATGATAAATTGTAAACTATCTCCATATAATGGCACAATACATTCTTCAGATACTTCCAAAAATTCTTCCCATAAAAATTACTAAACATTAAATGAGCAATAATTAAAAGAATGTCCTTTAAATTAAATTCTTTCTTCGGTTAATTAATCTTTAGTTTCTTAATGATCTAGAAAAATATGTAAATTGATATGTATATAAATGGAACAGAATGAGTTCATCAAAGCCTTATCTGTGTAGTGTATAAGATTTGGATATCATATTCTTTTAATTTCATCAATTCAAAATTTGTTTTGTGTGTATTTATTTAAAAGGCTCTTTTTGTTAAAATATTAATTCAACATAATTGTTTGTAGTAGAAGTCACACTTGCTTGAATTTATGTAAATTTTAGCTTTAAGTTACTGTTAACTTGATAATTTTAATTCTAATGTTGACAAAAGAATGTGCCTTCTTGTGTAAATTGTGCATAATTTACAAAAATTTATAGAGCTAGATATTTTATTTGTGAAACCTTCAAAGTCACAATTGATGTTCATATCTTTGGTCATGAAGCTATGAAAACAAAAATAGATTATTCATATTGGGTTGGTTTTCAATACTAACATGGTGAAATTGTTCATTGTCTATGATTTCTCTTTGGCTTCAAGAATGGTTCATTTCATAAAATTATGCTTTTGCTGACATTCATTAAAAATTATTGTTGAAAATTTTGTTCAACTCTAAAGATCTTTAAAATCATTCTCCTGACCATGTATCTTTCCATTCATACTACTTACATAGAATTTCATTTTTTCCACTGAAGTGGAGTATCAAAAACAATTTTAATTTCAAACTTTCATAGCTTAACTCTCTCAATGATTCTTTTATCTCAGTATCATATGAACTCCAAAAAGAAATGTTAATGCATCATTGTTTTTATTTTTATGAATTAATGAGTAATTTATGGAAGAATTATTGTTATGACTATGAAAGTAATGGAATACCTTTCTTTGTTAAGATTGGGTTGTAAAAGTCTGAAATTGTTCCTTAAGAGTAGCCAGTCTTTATATAATCTCACTTAATCATAAGTTATTTATTATTTAAAGAGTGACTTTAACTTCCAATTGAAAAATGACTTTCTCCACTTATATGAACGCATACATGGAATGTATGTATGTGGTGTTTAATGATACATCTGATTATCTATATTTCCTTATAAATTCAAAATTTTTCTTCTTGAATTTGCAATACTTAAGTCATTGTGTTGAATACATTGTCTTTAAATGTCTATCTCTACTTAATTGTGGTGTTTTATTATCAAACAATGCTCAAACTGGTTATAAGAAGATAAATAATCAAACAAAATAATGTAAATAGGCTATTGCAAAAAGTTGTTTTTGTTATCAATAAAATTTCATAAGTATTATACTAAGCCTAACTTTTCTTTTATCATTGTCATATTTTGGCTAATTAGGATTTTTCTATGTGAGAACTGAATGATAATACTGATATAGAATTTTAGTAATTCCTTTTGTTGATTACGCAGCCAGTCTAAATAAAGAGAATGTTAATCTATTTTTTTCATTTAACGCTGCTTGTAGAAGATAGCTCTTCATTTTTGCTCTCCCAAAGATAGTTCTCAACTGTGCTAAATTGGAACTAAATGAGAATTTTGCACCATTGTATGTCTAAAGCAAGGGCGTACATTTGTATTTAACCATAAAAAGTTATTTAACACTTCCCTAAATCATATTATAAAAATTTGCTCCCTTAGCTTTATAATTGGATTTTCTCACTCCTCAGTTTAGAGAGAGACTAAATCTTAAGATATACAGCCAAACAGTTTAAAAGTTGGTTAACAGTGCTTAATAATTAATTAATTTACAAACTGCCAGGGTTAATTAAATAATCTTGAAGAATCAATCTAACGATCATTTTTACATAAATTATATTGATATCTCTTTAGAAAATTAGAACAATTTTTATAATCCCCTCTGCTTACCTATTTTATTTTCTCTCCCTTTAAGTTCTGAGATCTATAGTGGGTTTTTCAAATCAGTCTTCATTCAACATGAATTTCCCCTTGTTACTTCTGTAACAATGATGAATAAATAACTAGCATTACATGTCATAAATTTTCACTTTCAAACAGTAAAGTTGGTAAGAAATTGCTCACTGAAGAATCTTATGAAACCTGTGATTCTTTCAAGAGTTCTATGTTGCATTTATCAAGCTTCTGCCTGTACTATATTAAAAACGATTTCAAACTTTCAGTAAGCGGTTTTTAAATTTTAATTTATCCTTTAATGGGCACGAGAATGCGAAAAATAATAATCGGATAATATATGCTGATTTAGCGAAAGAAATGTTACATTTACGCATATTTTGAGGAAATTTTAACATTTACTCAGATATAAGGCACTCAGTATGAACAGGAAGATTTTAAGTTCAGTTGTGATACTATTTGTATCAGAAACTACGATGAAGTTCTTAATTGATCATCGTTTTAAATTAAATCAATAAAAATCATGGATTGGGTGATAAAAAACTTAATAATTTGTATTAACTCTTTTTTGTTGAAAAATATGATTAATCAATTCAATCAATCAAATGTTGATTAATTATTTACCCTCAATGATCATCAAAAAAATTTAAAGAATTGGTAAGAGCCACTTTAACTACAATAGAAACGGTGATTATGTGATTTGAATTGGAACGCATTAGCTTCGAGTATGGTTTGAAGGTTGATTTTCCATTCTGTGATTTCCATCCATGACTATGCACACACCTTAAATAACGTCACATATAATTAATTAATGATAATGTAGCTCTAGAGGCCACCCTTAAGGATGCAATTACAAGTCCAATTTCCAAGCTTAAATTTTGATTTCTTTATAAGTTTTTACGCTGTTATTGGAGAGTATTTTGTCTTTAGTTTGTTAAGGATTTTTATATGTACCTCCTTGATTTAAATTTTCGTGAAACATTTTTATAGTACCCACAGCGCCTACAATAGACCACAAACCACGCGGTAGAATTAGGTAGAATCGTTCATTTGCGCGGCTCGACTAGCGCAATCTTGTAACTTAAGTACGCAATATGAATCGCTGTGAATACATGTGATACATATGCACCATATGCACTGTGGATTTTGAAAAGAGTTTTACTCGTTTTACTGAACAGGTTATTTTCTTAAATCCATACATTTGAAGAGAGTGAAATATTGATCTTATATGATTTGTGAAGAAAGTATGGAAGGTTTGTATCAAATGGGTTTTCAGAGCAAGATGTAAAATCTTTCTCTATCTTAAATGTAACAAAAGCTTGATTACGAGCGAAAAAAGAGGTTATTGAGTTTCACAATATTCGATTTGTGTAGGAATCCCGGATAGCTAGGAAATTTTCCCGATATAGTCTTCTGAAGGCAAGTACTTCTCTATTCTTGTCATGGTAGTTTATGATTTCATGATTGCGGTGTTGCTACGAATTTTACTTTGATAAAAATGTAATTTCATGAGAGCCTAAAATTATATGTTGTTGCTTAAGAGCTTAATTCACTCGTCAATTTTATTTGAATACATCATGAGTTACAACTTAATAGATACTAATGTCAACTGTGGATATTGTGTCTGAGCTATATAGATAAAAATGATGATTATCTCCTTGCGTTCTCTTACGAAATATATCCTCCCATGCCATTGTCTATATATATATTCATGTTATCGTAAAGAAAGAACGAAGTAGGAGTGATAAATTGTTTTACACCTAATAAATCTGAAGATTGATAATATATTCCGAAATAGATAAATAAGATATATCCAATTTTAATTTTTTAAGGTGTTAAATAGCGTTAAATGTAATCCAGTAATTTGTAAATAATGAAATACCTATAGATCTCAATAATTAAAGTATCATGTTTTGTTATATGATTGATTTGTATTTAAGCATAAGCATTTAATGTTAGAATATACATCAAAAATAAAATATATTAAGTTTTTCTTCTCATAAAATTTCTCAGTATAATGCATGTAATATATGTTAAGACTTAGCTGTGTATGTAAGACTTAAAGTGTTATTTATAATAGAAGTCATTTGTCATGCTAGAAAATTAATGTTACTTTAAGTTATAACTTAATCTTAAATATTCATTGACCGTAGGATAAATAATGCCTTTATGGAGAAATTTATTTTAGCAAAATATTATTTAAACAATTTAGACATTGCAAATGCTTTTCCCACAGAAAAACTTCATTGTTGCTTGAGTAAAAGCATCTGTGATTAACACAAGCCACATAGTATTGGTATTTGAAGATTGAAATAAACTGGATGATGTTATGTTGAATTTTATGTTGAACACTGCTTACAATGTTCTAAGGATACTGTCGCATGATTGTGAGTAATTTATTTACATTAATAAGTTTTCATTATTTCAAGTATCTAAAATCTAATAAGTAAAATTTTTGTTGTTATTTTAAATTACCTTTGTTAATACTAAAAGTAAATTGAATCGATTACTTAAAGGAAAAAAAAGAAACATGGAGGAATATCAATTATATCTTTACACATTTTTTAATAATAAAACCAATTCACGTAGTGTGTCACAATTCGTATATGTAGTATGCTAAAATATTGGCTTATATAGTATGAAGCAAATGCAAGAATGGAATTCTGTTTATTAGTGAAACTTTTCTGCTTTTAGCACATATAGTTTTTAATTTTCAGAATATATTGTCTTTTTATTATTCAGACTGAAATATTTACATGATTGTAAATCTTGATTCAATTTTGTGAGCTGTATATTCTGACAGCAGGTCAACATTAAACATTTGACCATTTTTAATGCTAGATAATAGAAAGACATTGTCTCTTTATATGATCTCTTGTTATTATAAATTGAGGATTCCACACCTATCTTAGTTTTCTTGCCATTGTATTGTTTCCCCAGTAAGTTTTTTAGGGCTTCTTTTTTACTATCCTTAACAAGCTCTGAGAGTTATATGTGAGCACTTGCAATTGAATTTTGCAAAATTTGAGGCTATTGTAATATCTATACATATGAATCCATTACTGTTCAATTGAAGTTAAAGTAAGTGAAACGCATAATTTGGGATATTAATTGGTTATATGGGTTCTAAATCTTCAATTATTTTGAATGATATTACATGTTTTCATGACTGGATTTTATTCAGAATGCCTTTAGATATTGTATCTCGATAAAAATAAAATATTATACTCAGTTCCGTAAAGGAAATTATTGTCAATCTCTATCTATCTATCTATAAACTATCAATAGGGAAATTGGTCTAGGATTCAGTAGCCCAACTTTTGTTAGGTTAGTACTCTCAGATATATCATATTATATATATATATTGTATCATTGTCCATCAGGAATAATTAAGAATTATTTTGTGGGTTTCAATTTTAATGGAGGTTTAAGTTGTTTATTGAATGTTGATTGTTCTTTTAATAAAAATATCCTTTTCTTACCAAAACTTTCTTCTAAAAATATTAATACTGGTCCTTTTACTGGCTTTTGTTATTGCTGATTCTGTGATGATATTGGAAGCTCTTATTTGTATTACCTACTGTGACGTGACTCCTTCGTTTAATATGGATAATTCATGATTCCTTGGATGGTTTTATCCCAAAATGAGTTTAATTTTGAATATTGTTTATCTTTTCTCATAATAATTGTTTTGAATGATTTTCCCTTGTAATCATGGATTGTGCAACGAATCAGAATGTTTTTTTAAATGTTAATAGTATATCAATGATTGTAGCTGTCCTTTTAAGTTTTATATTAAATTATGCTGCCAAGTGGTAGATTCAGTTCCCCAAATGTGGAAAACTTGATACCCTTTGCAATGGAGTGGTTAGCATGCTTTCTAATACTATGGTCCTGGCTGAGGAGAAAATATTCTTCTTATGGTATGGATGTTTGTTTGTTTGTTAGTTAGTGTTCATCCATTGTTGTTTTATTTACCACACTGTAATTGACCAAAAAGTGAATGTTTTGGGGGCTATGTTAAATAAATAAAAAAAAGAAAAAAATTACCCTTTCAAAGATCTGATTGGGAAGGAAGATGATGTAGAAAATATTGATAGCCTATTAATTTAAACACGATTATAGGATTATTTCACCTTTCCCTTGTTTGTAGATGAATACTTTCTCTTTACTACCTTCCATGCACTCCTGTTGTTCATCCCAACCCTTAATTTATGCAGCAATTTTTCCTCCTTCATCCTATCAATGTATACTTATTGTCTTTCATACTACCATTGATTATTTCCTTTATAGTTTGTATGTTTTTATATTTAACATGGTAATTGAATCTGAATAAATCCAATCAATAATTCCTCTTCATTAATATATATTTTACTTTGATTTTTTTACTACACTATTCAATCATTATATAGCCATTATATTATATTATTTATATATATACATATACGTTAGTTGAATATTAATTCAACTAATGTATTCCATTCTATCATTTCTACAATTGTAATTTCTCCCATCTTTTTATGTAATTTACTCTCAAGTTCCAAAATACTTTTATTTCTCATTATGGAAAGGTTTATTTTTTTACAATAATCATATCTTTCTTAATATTATGTTAATCCAATAGGTAAACCAAAACCAAAAATTAAGTATTAAAAAGCTAATATATGGATGAAGAAAAATTATAGATGCCAGTGGTCATCAAAATTAATTTTTAGGAGAAATCAAAGAGCACTCTTTGAAAGATTTTAATTATCTATTCAGTGCTTTTATTTCTAATGATATTTCCATTTTTTAATTATTAACAGAGAAGTTTTTGCTAGATATATTTAATTTTCTTAGAAATATGTCATTTTTGTTCATTTTTTATTACTGTAAACTTATTTAAAAATTGAATTTTGATTAAGAATGTATGATAAGAGTGTGATTGTGCTCTGTAAATCTGAAAAGAAAACGAACTTAAATTTTGTTTCCAAAAGTAATTTTCTTAATTGGATATTTTGCTTCTTCAATTTTTTAAGTATCATCATCAGTTCAAAAATATAATAGTTATTTGTCTTATTTATCTTAATAATATTTCAGAATTTGAACATAAATGATGCCTACAAATATTTATTGAAAAAGTTTTCAAGTAGAATACAAGGGCTGGAAATAAATTTTGATTCCATATTTGTGCACACATTATATTACTTATTGTTATGGTTTATATACAATTCCAGTGCAGAAAACCTTATTATTGAAATCAATCATCTTTAGCTTTCCGTATTTTATTTCTGTAATTTCCCTTGGCAACATTGTTTTCACTTCTAATCAATGAAACCTTTGTTATGTATTCTGTGAGCAAGTAAATGATTAAATGGTTGCTTTCTAGTCTTATTAATCAAATAATTATATTCCTATCTGATCTATCAATATTTTTATTCAAGATAAAAGGGGAATTCTCATAGTGCATCATGATTTTTGTGTATTGAAATTAAATTGATAAGAGGTTTTAGGGATGCTTTGAAGGTATCTCAAATCGATGGAAATTGTGAAATGAAATTCAGAATTCACAAAAGTTTTTGTGGTTGAGAAGAAAAGGATTGAAATAATTAATTGAAAATCTTTATTCTGGTATTTTAAATATATAAATATCAAATCTCTTATTCGTGGAAGTGGAATTTTCACTTTTCTCAGCTGTTCTATTGACTAAGTTACTGCACCTAGCATAGCTATAGTACCTAGCGTCAATCAAGAGAAAGATTCTAGGTCTGCAGATTTATGCTTGCATACTATGGCATATCAAAGAAGTAGATAATGTAAATAAAATAGTATTTTGCTGGTTTTACATATTAACTTTAATTAGTAGCACTTTCTATGAAAATTCCCCGATTGTGCCATAGAGACTTTGCTTTTAAAGAATTATACTTGTCACCATTTTCATTTTATTTTTAGTGGTAGAAGAGTTTTGTTAAAGATTAGGTGCATGTTTTCTTGATGTTAATTATGCATTTACTTAATTTTACTGAAGATAGTATGTTGATTTGGAATTGTAATATATAGGTTTGATAAATTTGTTTGGTAAGTATCCAAACAATGTTCTTGCATTTACAGATCTGGATGGAAATTTACTTTATGGAGTCATTTTAACAATTTATTTTACACTTTCATATACACTTCACCTTTCCATTTACCTGATATGTATGTGGAAATAAAAACTTTTTTTCTTAGACAAAAGCACATTCTGTGAGGATTATTGACTCAGATATATACTTAACTGAGTTTGACTGTTTACTTTGACTGAACGTAACGATTAAAATATTTCGAGCTGTTATAACTTCTGACAAACAATATCATTCAATGAAAATGTATTTCTTTTTTGAGGGTCGCACGTTGAAATTGTATTCTAGAAAACTTGGAGAAATGTTATGACAATATAATATTGAACTATAAAGGTTAAAATTATACGTAGGTAAAATAAGTTGTCTAATGAAAAAACATATATAAGTTAATGATAGATTAAAAGAGCAGGAAATGAATTTTATGGACGGTATGCAAAATTTCAATCATACTGATATTTTGCTCAACTCATAAATACTTTAAGATCGAAAACTACGAAATTAAATTGCAATGGCTGATAAATTGATCCGATAGTGATTTGTTTGCTGCTAAAATAAACACCAGAAGTTAATTAGCTCTTGTTGGCCAAAATGGAGAATCCAATCCGGCACCGCTTTCATAGAGCTCTTCTCTGGTCTATCTCAAACCTATAGCAATCATTCAGGGTTATTGACGGAGGCAGTGTAATTTGCTTTCATTATATACGTGTTCTCAATTTCCTCCTTGGATTCATGCGCTTCAAGATTATCGAAAATAGGACGTGAAAGGTTAATACATCAAACTCAATATTCGTCAATAAAAATGCTAATGGAGTGCGGGGCATCTCGGCAAATCGTTACTCTCCTTCTGCCTCGTATCCATCACATAGTCATTGACATTTTGGAATATTCATTTCCTTCATATCGTTAGCTAGCACAAGGTTTTCCCATTCGATTGTCCTAAATAAATTCCATACTGGTGGCCGAGTCATTTACAATCTTTTGAGAGACTCAGGTCAATTCTAAATTTCGAGGCCATTCCGAGCTTAAAATAACTTTTTAATTTGCCTCGTGACCTTTTGATTTTGGAGCCCCACTTCTAAAATTTTTTGTGCCGATCCTCAGGTTTTTCTGATTTCCAGAGTCAAACCCTCGAATGCCCTTGATTCTGTTCAGTTCTGCTTTTTATGCTTCAATCGGGAATGTTCAATGGAAGCCCTCCACATTCAATCGTACTGTCTCTTCGTGAATTTGTAACATGTGTCTAATGTTTAGTATAATCTCAATCTTATGTTCAGGTAAACTTTTATTGGCTATTGTTATCACACCTTTCCAGGTCTTTAGTGATAGATAGATATATGGAATCTGTTTTATGTTCTAGAATATACATACGTAATTAGTAGATGACAGATAGATCATTAGAATGTAATGATTTATCTTTCGGAATCAAGTATCTCTCTTTGTGAATTCTTTCTCGTATAAATATAATTAGTTCGCAAGGAATCGTGATTTTTTTCTTCTAACTTTTCTTCACCATCCACTTTGAAAACGTTAAAAATATGATTTGGAAGACATTTATCGTAAGACTTATTTTGGCCGTTGAAGTCTCTCCGTAATTTATTTAGTCTCTAATTTGTTACGCAAAAAATAGTATAAGCAATTTGAGGATTGATGTTTAGGAGATGAAGTTTGATATCCAAGGACGTCTTTGTTGCGATCAATGATTTATCTTTCTTGAAACAAACAACCTGAATTAATATCTAAAGTAATAGCTCTTTTCATCTACTATGACGAGGATATTTTCTCCAGGGATTCTCCAACGCTTCCCGCACTTGCTATGGCGATAAGCTCTTCTCGTTTACTTATGGTATCGTTGTTGGTATGCGACACCGTTCCAGCGTTCTGTTCTCGGTAATTATCCGATCGTTTACACCAGGAACTTCCCTGTTGAAGACACAGCGGTTCATGACTCAGGTATCGCATTAGTGCGTCGCTCGATAAGTTGATGTATCAAGAGGGATACTCGGAGGAGTAATAATGGAAGACATCGAGGAAGTTTTGGCCTGATAAGTAGTTCACGTTACTTAATAATCTGAATTGTGCCGTTATGTTAATTGTAGATGGAGGTAACTGCTCCATCATGTGGGAGGGATAAGGGATGAGTTCTTTGGCATGCCTCTTAAAGAAGTGAGGTGATTTCATTGGAAGGGTTCGTCAGCCTTTATTTATCCTTACTACTATCTCGAATTTGCTTACGAAATATATCCATTCAATCTTGTATTAATTCGCTAGATTTATGAATAGTATTATATTTATATTTAAGTTTTATGCACCGTAGTCAAAAGATACTCCAATTACCAGTCACTATATCACCTGTTCACTATAAATGATTTTCTAATCGGGTAGAGACATTTTACGATTATTCACAAGTGAAATTCATATGAATGAACAAAATTAAAGAAATAATGCATTGGAAGAAATGTGTCGTGCTCGATATTTATGCGCTGTATACATGTCTGAAATCGTAGGGAAACTGTTACGATAACATAATTTGTTTTCCAGATGTCACGATAAAGCCAAGTTACACTATCAGTGTTAACCTCTTTCTTGTGAAACGAAACATTTAAACAGTAGGATGTCACATGCCTATTTTTTCTGTAGCAATGGAATAATAAAGCATTTCGAATCAAAACCTCCACGGAGGCAAATGTAGCCTTAAGTTTTCACAATGCTGGAAGTAATTTATTAATCGAAACATAATTACGTAACAGTTAATGTCCTCACGGAATAAATCCAAGGGATTATTTTTTCTAATCGTTGTCGATCTAATTACTTTTTGTTCGTGATATATCTTGTCATCATCTGTTTTTTTGCCCTCGCTCGGATTGGGATTTCCCTCCATAACTTCACGCGATGTCGTGGTGGTATTTTTTCTGTGGATTCTTTTAGATGTAGGAAGGATCGAAATCTTTTTTCCTTTCATTCTCATGCTCTTTGGAAATACCCATCCTATTTTCGTCTTACGAATGGTGTTCCACAAAGGTTCGGCTGTTGTGAATTGGCTGTTAATGAAAACTTTCAACTAGTTACGTGTTCATGTCTGCCTGCGTTTCGATTTTCTTTTATTACTTTGCCATCACTGCTTAAAAGGATTCCGGGATACTTTTGGGTGCATCTTTTCCTTAATGATGTGCTGCATCTTCCATTTTTAACCTTAAGAGTAATGGATGTGAGCGAGTATAGCTGATTTTTGGCCGTTGAAAGTAATTACAAGAATGACTTGAGACGAAGCTCATCGATAAATCTCATCAAGTTGTTCAGTAATTTTCTGAGTCGATTGAACGGTCTTCATTCTTATATTCGAATCTGTTTTTTATGTCCAACTCATTAATTTTAAACGTTAACGATGTTTATTCATGAATAAAAGTAGCGTAATGGTTGAAAGAAAATACGATTTGGTAATTTTTCTCGCACGATAAATATACTTAATTTATAGTATCTAAATGCTCTATCAGGCTCTATAAATGAATCTAAACTAAATGAAAATGAATGATTGAACAGCCGAATACTAAAATTTAAAATTAAAAATATCAAATTTATGTTTAAGGACACATTTTACCATAAATTCCACTGAAAAACAATAATTCATTTCCGGATTCATGATTTAATTATGTTTTTAAGTTTTAACCCTCCTAAATTTGGTTAAATATAAGACAAAATTGATTAATTTTGATGTGAAAATATTAAAATTAGGAAAAAATATTGATATTAAGAAATAAAATATTTAAATCGTAATGTATATATTAAAATATAGAGCAACAAAAACTTCCATTACGATAAAATTGACCATTTTTATCGAAACGGTGCGGGAGATTAAAAATTACAGAAGATAAATTAAGTTTAAGAAATATTTAAGAATGTCAAATTTATAGAAAATGGTGCTTCAGAAATTCAGATATGGAAAATATGAGTGAAAAATTACTTGCGACTTCATATTTTATGGAATTATAAAATTCAATGAAGCGATAAATAAAGATATTTAACTAAACTCAGGAAGTTTAATTTAGTTAAATACGAGATCCATCATAGATATGTTGGCCATTGATACAATTCAGAATATGCATGGATCGGAGAAACAGCCCTTAGCATATTTCCTATGTTCAATACGTAAGAGAGCATTAAGGAACATTTATATAAATAAAAGACTTCAGTTGTACGTGCACTTTTACAAAGTTAGAAAATGTGTCACGATAAGTAAATGAAGAAACGTAGAAAAAGTATATAATGCTCCCATGTGACGTAACGTTAAATTATTTCCAAAATATAAGATAAAGAGAATTTCAGTGAATACATAGAAGAGGTTTCTTACATGTTCGAAGCTCATCTTTACTGTAGGCACCTTAAAAGCCAAGGTCTATCATCGATAGTCAGTTTTTTAGGCATTAATTTCAATTGTATGGATATTGATTTTTTTCTTGTAATGTTAATTGCAAGCGTTAGAAGAAACACTGATGTCTAAATAATTAAGTAAAACGCTGGGAATTTCACTTCAAATTGACAAATTCAGAAGCGGATGGTTCCACAATCGATACCTTCAGATTGTCTTCATACAGATCATAAAGACAGTCCCATCACCAAGTCTTTAGCATAGTCTTAAGTCTCCTCGTTTAAGGCGCTAAAAAATCCTGTGACGATTCCGTTGGAGCCTCTCGACGCAGTTTTTGTTGGAGAACGTGCCTCGTGTCTCCCCGCAAAAAAGTTCCTAAAAATTAACCTTGTGGTAAGGGCAGGTGCTGCAACCGAAGCCCAGGACGTCCGCACCCTATTTGCAGAGCTCTTAGCGCCGATTTAGTCGCGTTAGCAGATTGCATCGTGACATATTGTACCTCGTCCGTGATTCCCCCGGTCCCTTCGCTCCATGACGAGGCCCTCGGACGGTCATTTTTCATCTCTCGTTATCACCATAGCGACAAGCCGATTAGCTCTAAAGCGAGACAAAGTGGTCGCGGAGACCCTGCTAAATAAGGTAATTTCAGTTTACCCTCTCACATCCTCCCTCCTCGTGAAGCATCCCCCGAAAACCACTCACTTGATTGTCGGAATGTACGCTCACATCGCCGACTAAAGGAGCTGCCGTTTCAACTCATCGTCTAATTTAGTCATTGCGTGCAAATTGCTACGAATTTGTTTATAAATGATGGATTCAAAGAATGGAATATATTGCCTGAGGAAATCTTTTCGCCTTTACCGAAAAATGAAAAGTGTATTGGTAAATTAATTGAGAATATTGAGGAAATTTAAGAGTACAATTGCAATCTAATAAAGCACATATTTAATTGTGTATTATATAGTTAAGTTTTTGAAAAGGAATAATCTGACAGTGTATGTAACTTTGTAGATAATGTGTGATATGATGCATGATGATGGTAAATGCTTGAATGTAGAAAAATGAATGTACATTTGGTAATCAGTAATAGTAACATTGATTTTCTGCTTTATTTAGTAGTGGTTACGGGGTATAATTAATGTGTGAATAGTGTGTGTAATGTACCGAAAAATTCTTTCAGTTTTCGTGAAGAAGAAAATTAAATATTGAATTTAAAATAATGCCTTTGAATTTGATATAATTTGAGATATAGGATTTTAAATAATGTTTAAACGATTAACTATTAAAATTTATTACATTTGAAGGAAATCTGGATCGAAGTAAAATCGTCTCGTCTAATTTTTCATCTTCCTCAAAAGAGGCCAGAGATTTCGTTTTAAATTGAGGTTTCTGGTCGTACGGAATACTATTTAAAATGCCCTTAGAATTGATAGCCGTTGTTTTGCTCGCAAGATAGCCGTTGATGAAATTTTAATCCGTAGGGTCTTCTAATACGCACATCAAGCATGTATATTCTTCATAATCTATATTGACATCATTGCTGAAGATATCTTCGGCAACAAAGTTGCTGGTTGGCACCTTAATGAAGAACTTGTCCATCATCCAGTATATATTTTTTGTAAATGGAATTATAATTATTCTGATATGAATTCAACTCTTATAATATGTTTTATTCTTTTGGATAGCCCCGTGAGAGAGTGATATCCGATTATATAACCATGTCGTCCTCTAGTGTCTCAGCACTTTTAAAATATGACAATCGTTTAGAATAATTTTAATATGAGATGAAGAGATGATAGATAAAGTATACAGCAAATTGAAATATCGTGGTCATTATTTTATAACCTCAATGGATAGAATTAATTCATTTGGACGTCAACCTTCCGTTATTTTGTGAATGGGAGAAGTGATATAGGATGTGCATTTTGAAATGCCTACACAAGTGCAAGTAAACTGGTCATAGATAAGGGTACACGTGTAGAAGAGCTGACCCAAGATCAAACAAGAGAGACAGCCTGGCGTATATCCTCTCCCGTAACATCCTCAATGAGATAACCTCATCTGAATGCGATTATTTCATAGAAGAAGTTACATCATCCTTGTCCTGCCGCATAGTGATTTCTAGCTGCGAATCCGTGCGCATCACGAGTCTGTCAGTCTATTATTATCGCATATTTTTCGCAAGGAAAAGGCGATTATTTAATCGATTTGTCCTTGAATCCTTCTCTCTTGATCTAATCTCCACGGAGGTGAGAATCGCTTCGCCAAGAAAATTCTCATTTCGAACTTGGGAAGAGCGTTTCAATGTTTTCTTTCTTTCGTGTTTAGTCGTGAAAGGTAATAATTTTTCATAAATGAATTAGTGTTTTCGTTCCAAAGTATCTCAATGGATGGGAAAATAATATTTTCGATGTAAATATTGGTATATAATTTCTGATGATGTAATTTGGGAGCGAAAAAACAAAGTAGGAGAAAATGATCTTAATTTATTTATCCAGAATAAAGGTTTTTTTCATTTAAGTGCGAATAAGTGGCAGAAGAAAATTTCTGAAGCGATATTGCATCGCAGTGTACTTAGTATCTATATTTTATTAATACAAGTTATTAATTTTCCCGTCGAGAAATGTCTCGTTCGTTTTTTTTTAAATTCCATTCTTCATCTTACATTTTCTCATATTCCGAAAAAGTGCAATACCCTCAAACACATGGAAGATGCTGCCCAAACCTTTTTCTAGAATTTTACGAAGGAAATTTGAAATTCGTTTTGCGTGCTCATGTAGGAAGCTATAGGAATGTATTTGCCAAACTCTACACGTTCAGATAATTCATCTACCCCGCTCCAAAGTTTGTTAGTCATCAAGTTAGAAAAAGGTATTGGATCATTACTCTTTTCACATTCGTGTGGCGTCCGGTCCTCATTCGGAATCGAAAATTGTCAACGGATAGATTCTGCTTTCACATGTACGTTATCCTTCCAAGGCGCGAATTTTTATTTTGCGGGCTTCTTTTCTCAATTTCATCTAATTTACATTGTTTATAGCAAAAATATATGAGAAATCCATCCAAGGTTTACTCTAAAAGTAAAAACTTCCTGAACTTTCGGCTGAGAGAATATCTACTGTTGCTTATATCTTTAAAATGTATAGTAACGAATGTAATCTATATGTCTACTGCATCGTATTGAGGAGAATATGACTCATTCGTTCTTTAAGAAGGATATCGATCCTTCTGATGGCTTTTGCAGGTCGGGATACTATCCGGAGTTATATAGGTTGGAGAGATAAAGTTAAAGATTTGCATCACTACTGTGGAAAATAGTTTTAGATTATAATTAGCGATTAATGTCTTCAGAAAAGAATCGGAAAAAAAGAGTATGAAACATGGTAAGGTTTACTAAAAGCAGTGTTTCAGAAAATGCCAGAAGGTTACCCCAAAGACGAGCAGAAATGCACGTATTTATAATTAGATTCTTTTCAATGGAGTTCAATTAGAGGTCAATCCGGATCGGTAGTGACCCGACTGGAAGTTAATTAGAGGAAAGCAGGCAAGATAGCGCAGCTGGTCGGGAATCGAATCCTCGATGGTCATTATCGACTCAGTCAATGAAAGCCCACTCTTTCGGAAGATGAAAGTAATGCTAATAGTTAGTTAGCAACAACTCTCACGTCTCTAGCGGTCACAGCGAGCAAGTGGGGATGTTCTTCCCGCCATCTTTCCCTTCATCCTGTGGAGGGTTTTATGGAAGGAGATGAAGGGCGGATTGGCTATCATCATTTCTCACGGGACACCAAGTACGGTTGTTGGGGTTTGAGTGACGCAAGAGGCGTATGCCATTTGAGGCACACGTTTAAAGACGGTTCCTCAATCATGGCGCTATTATTAGAATCGCAAGGATGTTTCTTGAATGGAGTCGAGGGACTAGAGAACGCTGGATGCCGCGAACCAACCACCGTCTGCTTGGGAAACCGGCTCCCTTTGACATTCGACCCCGCTAAATGGTTTTAACGAAGGTCAAAGAACATGGGAAGAAGCTTTCGAATTGCTTAGACGAAGAGAATTCAGAAAGGATACATGGGATGTCTGCGGTGGTTGCCGTGTAATTAGTTTCCGCCTGAAGTATAATTTGAGTCAGATGTCCGAGACTACTGTCAGTAACGTGGTTATAAGCGGATCTAAACTTGAAAATCGAATTCTGGTTTTCAGTTTGAGTATCTTATGGGGAAAGTATTTGTAACAACAAAAATTGAAGGAGTTAGCGAAGAGCGTGCAAATAATATGGTATTGGTGCGATAGTTACCCAAATGAAAAAATTGAATTAAATGTTCGAATATAATTATTCTTTCACTATGTATAATATCATTATCATGATTTTGGACATCAACTGAACATTTCAGTCCGATAAAGTTAATTCATTTGCGAAAGAATTTGGTTGGAGAATGTAGGAGCAAATAATACGTACCAGATAGATTTGCGAGAATTTTATAGTGGAGAATCTACTCTTGAATTTTGGAGTAATATGTTTTACCTTGCAGTCCTTAAAATGTCTATAAAGAATTACGACAAAATATTATATTTATTTTTTAGATTTACTTTTTATTTAAAGACTATAATACATCAATTAAAAAAAAACTTGAATGATTAAAAATGGCGATTCGAATTTTTTAAAAAACATGAATCATTACTGTCTCTAATTAATTGAGGCAATTAAAATAATACTACACATTAATTTCCACATCCTATATTTTAGATCGATGCCCACTATTTTATCGCTTCAGAGAATTTATTGCCTTCGTAAAATGTGCAATAATTAAATCCTTTCTTTGGTTTCAGTCACGCCAACGACTTTCTCACATACCTTCATCTATTCCATACATCTTTTCCGTGAAGTTGATCTCATAGATTAATTCCGTCTTCAAGAACTGACGCGTGACACTTATTGAAAATTTATGCACTTGTTTTCTTTGATTAAGTATTATTTTCTTTTTGTGAGTAGTGAAATAAGTCATGTTGCTTCATATTTAATTAATGCTTATACATCAAAGTCTTTCTAAGTCGCTATAAACATCTTTATTTCCTGCATGTTACTTTATTCATAAAAGCTTACTATTCAATATAAATCATACATACCGTTTCTTATTCTTTGACATAAATAGATATTTTAATATATTATGGAATTGATTACGCATCAATTAAAAAACATTTTTTGTTGCATGTCTCTGTGACTCACAAAAAGTTTTTCTTTTTTCGAATATTAGAATGTTAATTAGAATATTAGATTATTAATAAGAATTATTAATCCGTTAAGTTCTTTTTTTGTTTATAAAAATCTATTTTTTGTGTGCGTGAGATAATTTTTAATTTGGGATAATCCCTGTTAAATAACAACGAAATAACCTTCGAATATTTAGTGTCTGGAACGTGTATTATGAATCTTAAAATAGCGGCAAGTGTAACATACCGATGTATACTTGGATATTTTCTACCGACCATTTCATTTCTCAATTCACGATGACGTGCACTTTCCTTCCTAAAGAAATAAAAGCTGTGGGAATATATATACTCGATGATGGAAAGAAATTGAATCGACGTTCTTAATTAATGTACTCCAGCAAAATTGAACGCTGTTTTACTTCTCAGACGATCTCAACGTCAAACGCATTCTGTCAAGTTAGATAACCCGCCTTGGATTGATGGCAAGAGTCATAAGGTTGCGAAAAATAAAAGAGAATCGTGAAGCGAGGTAAATGGCACGTAAGAGAGAGTGTAGGAAGAGGGAAAACACCGAGGGAGAGGGGTCAAGACGCACTGATGGACGTTTTGCGTCATTTTGGGGTCAGCAACCAGAGAACGGGGACCACTTGTCTAAGTGAATTCGCTTCGGTTGTGCACGCCGTTGTCATGGATATTCAGAGCTCATATCCATTAAGAATCATTTTTCCTTTATTCTTCACTGCGCAGATGAGAAATATTTTACCATGTAGACATTGCCAGCCTTGAATAAGTATTAAGTATACGTACTAGGTGATATGTCTTGCTACGAATATTTAATAATATTTACAAAGTATTTTACTTTCTCGGGCTTCTTTGATATGGTACATATTTAATTTATTTAAACGCATACCCGCTCCACCGTTTCGTTTTTGAAGCTTGTCGCTCAAAATGTTTCTCATAAAGAAAATACCAGTTGAGTGCAGCAATGATTCGCTAGACTTTTAGGGTATGTTTTGTGCTGAAAGATAATCCCTAAAGACCCAAAATATTGGTCCCATCAAACAAATTTTAATGAAAAGTAGGATCTTAGAATTGGAGTTAGGCAAACCCGCTGAACACGTAAATTAAGTTTGAGAGAAACACAAAATATTTTTTATATCGCAAGGTTTCAAACTGGAAGTATCCAAAGAAAAGTGAGACATCGGTTCCAGTTTATAAAGATTTCATGGATTCCACATTTCTATCATAAAATACTCTTTTGGGCAATTTATTTCTATGTATTACCAGAATGACTGAGATTTGAAATAGGACAAATAGAATTTATAAGTATATTTTTGATGATATGGCGAAACAATAAAGCCTATACCCAACGAACTCTCGGGTTTAAAATCAGTTCCATAATTCCATTTACAAACCCATACTTAGATTAAAATTGAATTTTGTTGTAGAAAAGATCAAGTGATAGTAATAGAATCAATGGAATGAAATCAGTATTTAGTTTCTCCGCTCATAATCTAAAAGATTCAAGGAAAACGCTTTTACTAATGTGGTTAAATATAGAATAGTGAATCAGGTCATGAATATTCACGAGATCTTCTGTGTATGCAATAATGCAAAGATCGGATAAATGAATATCAATTGAAATCTGAATAATATGCATGATTTATAGCGTCTGATTTTATAATAAATATATCCATATAATAGCACAATGAAAGGAACCTAAAATCTAGTGATCGATATATAATTATCACCGTTATTTGCTTATTTAGTTTGGGTCCTTTCTTTAAATATCAGCTTGATCTTCTCAGATATATTTGAAATATTGTACATTGGTTGTAGTTCGTATATTACTCGATTAATCATTCGAGAAGTTTCTAGAAATAAGTAACTGAATGTTAAATTATTTTCTTTATAATTATACGCGATTCGATTCGTGTTATAGTTTTTTGTATATTTTAATTCTTTGATATTATATATATTTAACTAATATTAAAATTACCATCCATTACCAAATTTAATTGCAACTAAATGTTGCAAAACTATGAATGTTTGGAAAACCCCGATATTTTTCACCGCTATCTTTAGCGGGATAACGATTTCCAAAAGTATTATCACACGAGAGTCCGTTAGTAACGTAGATTTATTTCGCCTTGTAAATCTTCTCCCAATACCCGGGTAAACAAACATGGCGAGATAAAAAGGCTTATCCAGCTCTTTCTGTAACCTCTTTCGATAAACGCCCACATCGCGTGCACAGCTCCGGTGCAGTGATTTGCAATCTGCTATAGTTTATCCTCCTTCCCGAGAGGAATCATTAACTCTTTCTTCACTGTTCTCAGAAATAGCGTTGCGACAGAGAACAATCACCTTTCGTGCTGGGAAATCGTTTCCTCGCAAAATGATTCGATTTTAAACTGCATAAAGCTAATATACGAAGGCTGTGTTTCCATGGAAACGTTTACCGTCGAATTTTTTTGTGGTCGAAGGTTTGAAGGTGAAGTGAAATTTACAAGTCATCCACGTGTTTACTAGAGGTAGATATGCCTTCAAAAGAAGCTGGTGCATATTTGTAGATATTATTTAATGATTTCTGCGTTTCCTCTTTTTGTTCAGTCGTAAAAAATTCATTCAAAACTTTGTCGGAAGAAATAAATATCAAAGAGTAATATTCTAAATGTGGGTGGATTTTTTTATACTTTAGATTTTATCAGAATAATTATTTTTTATGCTTATGCATTCTCCACCTAATATAGGTGAAGAATGTTAAAGTCGGTTTAAAGTGGAATCGCCTACCTAATGATGAGTATCCTTTAAATTATACAACCCGCTTGTCACAACTACACAAATATTTAATGTACGAAATCGTAGTTAATTGGAAGGGTGCTGTGAATATGAATGTAATGAATGAATGTATTAACGTAATAATATGAATGGAAATTTTTTTGTAAACGAAAAGAATCAGCGGAGAGTTTGATCGTCTTATGAACTATTTATTGTAGTGGGAATAGGTATTCCACATCTGCAAAGAAGCTTTTGTTGGATCATTGAGACAATGCAATCTTTCTTTACTTAACTTTCTTTTCTTCGAAACACTTGTTCATTACTGTAAATGTATGTTGTTCCCTCATATTATTGTTGTGCATTATTCATATGAAAATATTACTTTTAAAAATCCGCTTTGAAATGGGTGATAAGTCGATGTTTAAACTGCGTAAAAAATTTTCAGTGATTCTATTTATTATCATATACGTTATTAAGAGGAATATATTAATTTAAAAATTAAATCTGAGATTGAATATGGTTTATCAGATCCTTCGAATTTCATCTCAATAAAATAAGGAATATAAATGCATTTTACATACGTATTACTTACGCCATAATTAACTTATAGATTCATATAATTCATTTGCTACGCAGTATTCAACCATCAAATTGTCTATGGTCATCGGTCAATTTGATTCGCTTAATCTCAACAAATGTTAGGGTTTAACTTAGCCTTGTAACCCAATTGTAACCAAATATGTAATGATACTTTGGCTGATTATGAGCCTATATTTGAAATGATAATTCTCTCTTACTAACCTTTAGAAAGTGTACTTTTTTAAATTGGTTATTAATATTAAATTTGAGTTGTTCAGTGATATTAGATTGAATTGTAGGAATGTGACAATCAAGGTCATGGCGTGCGGTCACTTTATGGTCATTAGGACTACCAACTGTGTGGATTTTTTTCATTGTTATCTTTCGTATTTTCTTATAATTGATTTCGATACAAAACAGCTAAATAATATACGAGTAGGGTACGGTGTAGAAGAACCGTCTGATGTTCTTAAGGTAAGAAAGGTGGTATCTCGGCCACCTTTCCTTTTTCCGAGAAGCCTTCCTCTTGAAAACCAAGGACGAACAAAAGTGAACCACCTGGGTTCGAGTCCCAACCGTGTTGCTAATTCTTCACGCGTTCCATTTGAACTCCAGAATCTCCGTATAAGAGTTTGCATTTGAATCGGAATTTTTTTCAAAAATAGAGAAAAAATAGGAATATGAATTTGGAAACAAGGTTAAAAGTGTACGAGACAAATATGGATGGAATGCGAACGCATACGAAGGTTATTTATCCGTCGACAAATGCACTTCCGGTCAAATGTTTGAAGAGGCTTGTCCCATTCCTTCACCGGTAAACAGAAAAGAGAGGTCTTTCGTCGATTTGAAAACTCATTTGAAGTAGACCTGCCGAAGCGTAGCCATAGCTACATAACCCTCATCCTTTCTCTCTTCGCTTTATGACTCACGCGACCTTTGGACCACTTGAAAGTCCGCGTATGAGAGATTTCGTTTCCGCGATGGTATCCCTTCAGTTACTCTGAAGGTCAGCAGTATGTGTCTTTTCATGGAACATACGAACCATCTGATTTTAGACCAAAAAGCGAGATTTATTACTCCTGCAGTTTCGCGCTAAGGTTCCCGATGGGCACGCAGAATTTTGTCATTTATTACCTCTGATCCTTCAAATCTTTCGGGAGGGTAAATTGCTTCATGCGTAGACCCTGAAGTCTAAAATTGGATGATTATTTAAATAATATGTTATCAAGTTTCATATAGTAAGTTTAAAGGTGTTATATAACGTGGAATATTATGCAACTTTATGTAACCAACGCAGTGTTATGTACTTTGTATACCGATTCTTGGATATGTGCTCTTTAGAGGCGCTGAAAAGTTTTGTAAAAATTTTGGGACCATTACATTACATTGATTGATTGAGTTTATTCTACTCTGTTTTACTTTACCCGATGATCTACTAAGTCTACCAATTCACAAACATATAAAACAGCTACAATGCTTTGAATGTTAAATTTTATTTACATTCATTTAATTATGGTAATGGAATATTATAGGTAAGGTACGATGTATTTAAATTTATTTGAAAAGATTCGAATTGAAAAGTGGTCAATACTTTGGCAATAAATATTGTTATATTCGGTAATATTATAAAAATATTTTTCATTTTATTTACTTCTTTCTGCTTCATAGAGATGGGTCGGTTTAATTTATTTGATTATCGATGAACTCGCGTTATCCTACTGTGTATTTCTCATATATTTATTCATAGTTACAATAAAAGTTTTTTAAATTTTAAATTCATCTTCAAACCCGCCCAAATTCTTTTCAAATTATTCCTGTCCTCCGCCGTCCAATCCGTGCGATTTTCCGGTGTCAATATTCTTACGTTCTGAACATCTCTCTCTCGCACTTATTTCCGGATTCAAAGACGCCGTATTTATTTGGGGGATATCGTGAGTTGAGAAGGCCACTCACGTTTCTGTTTGCGTCTCCATGTTTCCCTAAAGCCAATCAACAACTGACGCTGCCGTAGTAACGGGTTCGACCTTGTGGATTCGGAACTGTCATCTGCCGGTGACTGCCATAAATCTCATCAGAGGTTTTGCTCCGTAATGAAATGCAGCAGGAATTATGTAATGCTCCGTGAAAGGTCACGTTACTGTAATCGATTTCGATGTGCTATAAATCAGTCGGCCCTTCACGTATGAGATTATCCGTGATTTAGTACTCAATTCGTAATACGGCTAGTCTCAAAATCCTATTCAAGAAATAAAGTTTTTTATTCTTGGTCTTCCGTGACTTTAAGTACATTATTTGCCATTAATTGTAGGGTTCCTAAGGAAGTGGTACGGGATGGTATACATACTTTTAATGGACAATTGCAGTTTTGAAATAAGTAAATGTAAAGTAAAGTAATTTATTGACCTCTAATATCCTTTCATACATTAATTAGAATAAGAGGTATGAGACACTAGTACTATCTGTTGTCGGACAGTTTGGATATGTAATTCTGATCTGGTTTGGTCCATATAAGCAGGGTTTGCAGCTCATTTTCATTAGATTTTAAGTAAATTTTTAATATAGTTAGATATAGATTTAATATAGAAACTCAATTTCACACATCTCTTTATTTTCTCAGTTTATAAATTCTTTAAATTCTATTCACATCGATTCAAAATTATTGGAGCAAATTTTGAGATACAAGTATCTCAAAATTACGCAAAATACGCGCTTGAAGAATAATAATGGTACACTTGGAATCGAATTCAAAATGCCTAATTATTGCTACTTATGTCAATGGTATCATTTTAGGTCTATTACAATACTAATGAGAATATTTTATTGTTGATTGTTTATAATTTTATTATTCTAAGTTAAGTTTTAGTCAAATTTTAATCGAATGATTTTTTCTCAAAATTTAATAATCACTTTCTATTTATTTAGGAAATTCGGAAACATTCCAGTTGTGGCAGCTTCTTGTTTCATTCCAGGAATTTTGAATAGTAAGGAAAACCATTTTTATTACTTTTTATTGATGTTACGTTAAAGTCCTTTTTCCTCTTAGGAAAGAATTTGTCTTTCCACTTCAATCACTTTAACGTGATCGTCGTATTTTAAGCGATCAATCCCATCAAACGTTTATGGTTCAATCGAAGCTATTTATAGTTATTTAGAGAATTAGCGAGATATAGCACTCAAAATAATTTTTATATTGTAATTTCTAATCGATTTTAATTATTTTTTGTTGTATCAATCTTTTGTCACCTCTGTTAGTGCACGATGGATGAATAAGATTTATTTTTCTTTCAGTTTCAGTTTTATTTTGAGATAACTATCGTACAATTATAAAAAAATGATTCAATATCTTATTGCATTCTGTATGATGATATTATCATCATATCTTTGAAAATTCTATCGTTTAAAAGTAGTAAAAACAGTTGTCTTTTTCAATTTAATCGGAATGAGGGATAAGGTAAGAGATGAAGACTTTTTAGATGTGTTTTTTCCCCATTTTCTCTATAAATATAGTCTTTAGTTTTGAGTGCATTTCCTTTCCTTCTATTTCACACCCTGCGGCGTAATGTTTCTTCCCATTAAGAGAGAAACAGTTATAAGCACTCCCGTGTGAAGTATCCTTCCATACCCATAAACAAGGGACGATGGTGGTTTTCGGATGCGGTGGTCGTAAGGCGCATCTCATGTGGCATCTCAACGATTAGTTCTTTTAAAAGGTCAACTCTCCCTCTGCCTTCTTAATTGGCGGCTTGTCCAGCCAAAGCCTCTCCCCTCTTTTAACCAACCCCTTTCGCCTACAAACAATTCCTTTTCATTTATGCTTCCCGTCGAAGGGTGAGGAGAAAGAAACATTCAAACTTTAGTTTTTTGATCCTTGTTCTACACATTTTACTTTTCTAATTCAAACCCTCGACCGTTTCGGTATAATGTGGATTATAATTGAAGATCAGTTGAAGGAATCGCACGTAAAGGAAACGAATTTTCAATACTTTAGTCATTCGTTACTTTTAGTTCCTTTACTTACCTCAAAACGAATCAGAGATGTCGATGATGAAATTAAGAATGTGAGTTTTCTCATTCTATATTATTCCAGTTGAATTTGTTTTGCGGAGAACTTATGATAACTGTGAAAATTTAAAATTTTAGCACTAAGCGGAGCTGAAATTCCAGGGGAATCCTCGAAACTTTTTTCACCAAAGAAAATTATATAAGCTTTTCAATTTTTTTCAATAAATATTCTATATGTATTCAATCAAGTCACATATGATTCTATAGGGAAAAAGTTGTACTCTTTCGATCCATATTACAGCAACATATCTTTATTGCTTAGGTTCTAATTTTCTGCTCTGGATCTTTTGCTAATGAAATACACTTTATGCTCAAATTTACTATTTAATAATTTATTTACATTTGCTTTATTTTACGTCACAAATATACGTATTACAGTAGTAAATTTTAACTTCTAAAGAAGTTTTACAAGTTCTAAAATACTAATTCCTTGATAATAGTTATTATATTTCGTAAAATTACTCTTGAAAATATAAGTATTTTTAGTATTGCATTTGAATTTAGTCTTAAGGATCGTAATATTGACGCAATTAATGTAGTCGTGTAAGCAATCCAAGTACACCTTTTCCTTTTGTTTCCTTTTGTTTATAACGTATAGGATCTACATATGCTTCTTTCATGAGGAAATGAGGTGGTTTTTTAGTATTTTATCGACTTTAAGATCTGTGAGAGATGGTGGATTGATTATGGAAGGATTGAACGAAAATAATAATTATTATTTATCATCTCCTGCAGAGGTTTCAGATTCTCGAATAAGAGTTACATCTGGTAGCATTTGCGCCCCATTTTGACGATCGAGACTCGATTAATCGAAGATTTGCGATATAATGGAGTCCTCTTCGTTGTTGCCACATTCAACGGATCGGCTCCTGGTTGTCTGGCAGCGCTCTTTAAATTTCCCGTCCACTCCTCTCCGGTTTGCCCACTCCCGCCGACAAGGTGAAATCGACCTATCGTCCGACATGCTTTTCGCGTGCGACTACAATCGAGGACTCAATCGAAAAATCGCTTCAAAAATAGCACCGTGACTCATCTCGGAGGTGTAAAAGGGGAAGGAGTCCGGAGGTGTTTTCTCCCATTGTGTACAGGAGAGAGTTTTTTTGCGCGAACGCTTTGTTGTCACCTCTCGCCGACCCACTTATAGATGGTACAGCAAGGGATCGCATTTGAATACGCGAGCGCGTAGAGCGAGAAGGAAGTTTGGCAACGCCGCTCCACGGCCTAGAGTTTGCGATGGCTGCTTTTTGATGGCAAATACGGTGTTGCGTAATTTTCCCACCAGTCCAAATGGTTCGAAAGCCGCTTTTGTTGAGTTGCGATTACGCTTCCATCTGGCCCACGCGAAAAACGGGCGTGAACATTGTTCCCTCTCCCCGAGATGTTTCGAAATTTGTTTTCGGAGACTCCGTGGTAACTCGTTCGGCCTTTTTTTTCGTCCGGAGTCGATGAAATGACTTGCTGGCAAATGTCAGTGTTCCGTGGAGCGATGAAAAGCTCGTCACAATCTCGTCTGATAAGTGTGTTTGACGTCGCTAGACGACGAACACCGCGTTTATGAGCTACAAATGTGTCTCCGGGGTGATTAATGCGGGAAATAGGAAAGTTCGTCTTTTTGCGTGCCAATCTCGAGTGTTCGGGATAGTCACTAAACAACGGTCTTCTTTGATATCAGTCTCCCGTTCACGTGGTTTTCATTTACCAATAGGAGAGCTTGTTTTAGGAAAGCATATAATGCGCTCTTGTGAGGAGCAGATAGTTGTATAATGCACAGGATGGAAGTATAGATTTATGAAGTTGCGACTCATTTCTCCATTGCTTTTGTAATTCTCAACCCAAGGATATATTCAACCGCAAATTTTCTCGGAATATGTATCGTAGCAACGTGGCTAGAAAAAGACGATTGAAGGCGACTCTTTCTTCAGTTCGATTTTCAAATCATCCATTAAACGATGTTCATGACGTATATTTGGAAATGTACCCTTTCGATTATTTTTACTGCAAGGGAGTGAGTTTGAGAGAGAGTTCGTTTGATTGCACTTTTTTCTTAAATAAGTTTAATTTATGAGCTACCTTCGTAATTGTATAATATACTTTCTAGCACTTCGAGTTGGATCAAGAAATTCTATAATTCTACAATTCCGAAATTCTATTTTGAATTTTTCATCGGAAGTAAATAAAATAGTTCGATGAGATTTTAAATACTCATTAATTAACATTGATACTTGTTTTATGATGATAAAGTAGCACTTAATTCGACATTAAAACATTTGTACTCTGTTAAAATTCGAAGAAATAAAGTCGACATTCAGTTCAATAAGTAATATTTAACGTTCTTAAGGGAGCAATAAAGTAAATATATACTCTAGAAGGAAATTCTAGTAGTGTACAGGACATGCAAACCAATAATACATTTGTTTTAGTATTTAAACGGAACGCATTCGTTGAAATCTCCTGTGGAGGGAGCTGAGCATGGAATCCTAAAGAGAAGTTTGCGCCTGTAACTTCGCTGCAAAATATTTGTTTTATTCGCATCCTCCTTTTAGTACCGATACAATGTAATCTAAGAGCGAGATTAAAATAACAGTAAATTCATCAGTTTTGGGGTTTTAGATTTCGGAACTTTTCGTAAAACTATCCGCTAACTTCCATTATGGGATTGCCCGCACAAACTGAACCATTCTAACGGACTATTTAGAAATGGCAAGGGTATTGGCGCAACCGAATCTTTTATGCGTATTTCAGTGAAGCGGCCGTTGATTACCGAGCTGATCTTTTTAGCTTTCCAGTCGTAAACTTGCATAAGCGACGCAAACAGTTCCTCGTTGGTAGCTCTCTATTCGGAGGAGTTAATCTTCACTTTGATGGCTCTCCAAGATTCTCGCTCCAATTCAATCCAAAGTATCCGAGACTCACTCATTCACATCCTCTGATGTATATTTTTTTTCGCGCTTCCCCTCCAATCCCCACTCCCCGACGACCGAAAATGGTTCTAGTCAGTGGAGCACATCGGAAGGTTTCTCGCAACTCTCCCTCACCAGCTCCCCACTCATTTCGCTCCTCTGCAGACGGAATCCCGTAGATACTGACATTATGCAACGCGAATCCTCCCGAATCGAGTGTCCGACGATTATCCGAAACGCCGCAGTTTTTACCAGATATTCCGGTTTCGTTCGGCGACAGCGGCCTCGGCTAAGAGCGGATCCATAAACGAGGACTCGTGATCGTTTATCGGTTTCTTTAGAATAGCGTACTTGCTAGTTTTAGTTGGTATTTCCTTCATCTCTCTTCCCATTCGAATTGGAACATCAGTTGCATTGTAATATTCTATATGATTCTTTATCGCTATCGTAGATTAATGCAAGATACAGCCGTATGAACTTAATGAAAGTTCGTTTCGAGCAACGTTAATCGTGCGATAGTTATTTACGTTGATATCTAAGCTGTGCTTAGATCCACGATTAGCATGCTCAGGTCATGATTGATGTGATGCTTTAATGGTTAGTCAACTTACTCAATGTAAGGGATCTTTGAGCAAATTATCTGCAAGCCTAGGTTTTCTACATTACGCTACGTGAATGATCATTTTCCTCCAGTGCTCTGGTTTACTCATTTAACACTTCTATTCATTACTGGTTCTCACAAGGCTCTTGACGAAGCGGAAACTGAGTTACTGGTTGAGAATTTATAAATGATGTCGGCTTCCATTCTCGTTAGCGGCCTTATTTCACCAGATCAAGAATCTGAAGTGACAGACGTAGTAATTGAACAAGATTTTCAATGGTTTTAAAGTACGTGCCTTTGGTGAACGTGTGCCGTATTTAAACTAATCAAGAAAGAGGAACGAGTCCGTATGTATTTTTAGAAAGTATCATATTAACGTGGTATAAAGATCAGTGTTGATTAATTCATCCTCGAAACAGATTGGAAGTAGATTTGGAACTTATTAAAAATGTAGGTAAAGGTTATTTCATACTGGAAGAGAATATATTTGAAGGAGGTGAAGTGGACTATTTTATTCCAGTCTGTCAATAATATATACCAATACTTTACCACGTATCTTCATGTTTTGAACGCTTTTCCACGAAAGGAAAAAGTTCATATAGTTGATTATTAGATTGTCAGATATAACATGTTTTGAGCACTCTATTTGTTGATGATTGAAATACTTTTTGTTACGTAGTCATAATGTAAGGATATATTGTCGTACGTCCTTTATCTGATATATTTTTCATTATCTTTGTTTCTCTATTTAGAGGAAAGTAATTTCATTATGATTAATTTTTTTTCCGTACATGGCAGTATTGACTTGTAAACTACTCTAATTTGAAAGATGGATTTCGGCATTTCAGTACAATTTTTGTATCTTCGCGTATATTTTCTGATCAGAGGGTAGCAGATTGATAGAAATAGAGCGTATATGGAAAATCAGTTTCTAAATATATCGGAATCATATGCTGAATAGAACCTGGCACTAATTGGCCTCCGAATTGATATCTGCTTTGATATACCCTTTCCTATTCCCTAGTTCAACTCAATTAGTCCAAATCCATTGTGATGGTTGCAATTGTGTACTCCGTTCGGTTACCAAGGTTACAGCTCGAAACAGACTTGGCCGCATTTCTTCTCTTCGAATCACCCTCTTTATTCATTTCCCTTCTCTTCTTGCTTTCCTCTTGCCACCTGTTGTTGCCACGAATTGAGAAGCAAGGTGGGGGTGGGAGTAGTGGCCGACGAGACATGGGATATAGAGGGTCTACCTCCCCGCATCTTCCTCGAGGAGTAGGGGAAAGAACCTTGGAGCGCAGCAGCTGCGCAGCTGATGGAAGATGGCAGTCCGTTTTATTACGAGGTGATTGGGACACGGACTCTCATTGCACTGTTTGACTCTAAAATAAAAAGAAGGTCTTCGATCCGAAGTGGTGGTCATTATAGGAGCAATGGCGAGCGACCAATTTGCCCGCTTTTGCTAGCACGAGCGACGTACCCAAGGCGGCCAGACGTCCGCGCGATCTTACGCCGTGAGTTCAGGCAAAAGCGAGTGCCATCCGAAGTCGACCCACGTTCGGCCTTTGTCGGAAAATGTGACTAATTTTGATGCTCCGATTATGCGCTGATATTCAGATACTAATAAATAAAGGGAAGACATAAGATGTGAATTTTTAATCAAAATATTTGCTCTTTCTGTGGCACAAAGACGCATCCAATCCAAAAGAGCATTAAATAATATAATATGGATATCGAAGGTTAAAAACATTTACATAAGTTTCGCAGCATCAAAGTCATTTCTTTCTATCATAAAAATATTTTAATAAATCCCAAACCTTTAAAATATGTATATATAAAGACGATATCTCTAAGGCAACATAGTTAACACTAATAAATACTGATAGTAAATAAGAAAACACTAATAAAGCATCGTAATTCTTCGAAGAACAACTTAGTCGAAATATTTATATTAATTACTAGAGTAAACTTTTAGGAATAAATTGCTTAATAATCATGAAAGGCAATTGAAAAATTTTGTAAGTAACTTCTAGTATATTATTCATCTACTAGATATTATATGATCTTGCGATATGTTACAGTTTGACACTGTAGGGTAGAGATAAAAATTCAAGCCCATATGTTGGATTCCTCTCAAGAATTAATTTCTTACAATTAAAGAACTGAAATGGAGAACTTTATATTGAAACGATGGTACGTGGTCGATATGATCAGGTCAAAAATAAGGTTTGTGTTAAATAATTAGAATTTTAGGTGCTAAAATCTGTGTTGTGAAAGCAAACCCATTGTTAGGAAACTACATCCTGCGATGGCAAAGATTATAGTATGTGCTCAGTATGAGTCGATATGAAAGACTTCATCATTAATAGTAGTTTCTTCTGTTTTTATAGTATAGTATCCTAATAAACATTTGTGATAAACAGTATTAATAATTGAAAAATCTAATAATGAAAATTTCTCAAAGCGTTAATTTAATTTCGTACCTCGTAGGAACTATTTTCTATTCGCTTGCCCTAAAAACGCGATCTATTTAAAGATCTTCCACGTAATTGTTTATGCAACTTTTAGTACAAATATACTTTCTCTTGTGCTGTGGAAATCAGTTGTGAAGAAATCGATTAAAATGGGGAGGTCATCAATTCCCTAAAAAAACTTTCGTCAAAATTATTAATTTCTTGGAAACGGTTTCGAACTTTCATTCTCATAATCGAAGTGTAAACGAAAGGATGTGTTGGCTCAGTCACCGTGCCATTTTGGCAACAGGATTTTTATCCATAATTTATAACGTGCCTTCATCAAAGCGTGACGGAACTAGTCGTCACGTTGTATTTGCGTCAATGACGGTATTACGAAGTTCATGGTCGATTCCTCTCACTTTTCCCTCAAAGTTCGCTTTCCAAAAATCTCTCTTCGGAAGTGGGAATTTCAAGATCGCGAATACTAAAGGACAAGTGGAATAGGGGACACATGAATGAATTCATTGAGAGTGCTCGGGATAATCGCTGCTTAAACTGGCAAGTGGCCAATGTATGCGGACAATTTCGAGTCGGGCTTTTGTCAAGCATACTTTTGATATTCCTCAGAATTTTTTTGGCAAATAAAACTGTCCTGAAATATTATATGAATATTTGAGAGATTATATAAGCCACATGAATGTTAGATACTGCATAGATGTGTATTATATCTGCAAAAAATAAATATTTCGCTAAATTCTTTAAAATTTCAATATTCAATAAGGAATGAATTATATTTTTCTCTTTAATATTTTTCGCCACACATATTGTTTGAATGGCACTGCCGAGATATTGTATGTTCAATCATTTTAAGTGGTTTTGAAAGCACGAAGAGAGTGCTTTGATGAGATTTGACCATTTGATATCCAGGATCACATTGCTAATGGCGACTTCATGATTTAGATATAGTAAAGATAAATCAAAGTGAATTTTTGGAAATAAGTGCTTAAATTGATTGTTATTTCTTTTGAGTCTTGGTACGTATAATACCACGCAGTTTCTTCTTTTTGAAATGATTTTCGGACTCTTGAGCCTCAGTATTAAATTATATTTGGATGCAACTAATCAATAGCACTTTAGAGTTATGACGATAATATCTATGATTTGGCATCAGATTTGGGCGAATTATACTTTAACTGCACAAAAGAGACATTTTCCTGTTGAAATAATATGTATCCGAGAATGGAATGAATCATGCTTCATCTTCGAGTACAGCTGTCGTGTTTTAAATATAGATTCTTATCGTGGCGCCTGTGCACTTTCCTTGTGATCAATTGACATGGCTTAGTTTCCTCTTACTTTTAATGACCTCAGCTTTCTTTGTATTTTTTTTGTGCAGATAAAGGACCTATGGTGCTATTTAAGACAACTTGGTATTCGTGGAACTTAATATCACAGTGATTAATTTACACTAGATATTATGAATCCAATTACTCACTTGTTGATTCATTTCGGTAAATGAGTGGACAGGACGGGCGCATTTCGAGTAATGAATCAGAGTGAAACTCATTCTCTAGCAATCTGTAATATGAATGTCACGTAAGATATGTATTGTACCGATATGGCAATGCTTTTCGACTTACACGACCGCTCCTTACATTTAAACTGTGTGATGTTTCGTTTTATTTCCCTTTCAATGGCTCGTTACATCCTTTTAATAAATACCTAACGAATCTTATCTCAGTATAGTGATCAGTAAATCAATTTTCATTTAGCAATTTTACCTACAGTGTCTGAATAACTATTTTTACTTTATTAATAATTCGCAAAGTTCCCTATATTAAAAAAATATTGCCATAAAATTTGAAATGAATACGAGACACATCGGCAATCTTTAGTTTAGATTCTAAATTCCGTATATATTTTTTCAACCAAATCCATCTTTATTAAAATCGAAATAGATTATTTGGAAGAGTTTCAACCTGATTATCGTTTTAGTTATGCACACAACTCTGAAAATAATCAAATATTTCACTAAAAATTGCGAGGTTTATTTTATCAAAAATATCATATGCAGAAGAGGTATGTAATTCTTTCGTCTTACAGTATTACAATCCCTAGCAATAAATGTATCTCTCATTTATTTACATGTTTACACGAATCTTGTAATGACGAAATCATTCGGTGCTCAGATATTTGGGAAAATGTATTTAACTTATGAAAATTCCCATCAAGAGTCAGAAGTGGTTTTTTTTTCTTCAAAGAAGATTGTAATTTTTTTAAAACGATGTGCCTTGTTTGTGTCAGAATCATTGTGCAGCTAAAAAGGGCCTTACTTTAATCGCTAACCTATGAAAGATGGAGTTAATGAAGTTGCTACCCTTGAGATAGTTTCATATTCTATCAAATTGAATTTACTCCCACATTCGTCTCTGGCTCTTTCTGTTGTATTTCTCGGGCTAATCGTTAAGCCGAGCCGCTCTGCAATCAAGGGTATTTGCAGATTATATAGAGGAAAGTATTTGAGGATCCTCCAAATTCTTTCAAAGGATGAGTCGCCCGAGGCGGTGAATCCTACGCCTAAATTCCTCGGCGCCCCAATGTTTCTCGGAACTGAATCCTTCACCATCACAAGGATTTGTATCATTCAAAAGCGGAAACTCTGCCGTATACTTCCTCGAAGACCACTATTAGCATTCGTTTAGAAAAAAATATACTTGACGTCCGCATAAAAAGATAAGGAATTCATAGCAGTGAATGAGACCTCGCGTGGGTCCGGAAGTAGTGATTCGTGTTTTAGAGGCTGAGTCAGGAGCGGTGCGTTTCCGGAAGTGTAGAATAAAGAATATCATTTAAGCCACGTGGATACTACAGATACTATGATAGCTTTGCAAAGTGCGACTCTAATCTGAATGGATCTTTGAGTAAATAGTGATTGATACTCGGTCTTTCTAACGCTATGGTTTGAAAGGAGCGATTCGGTTTTATAACCCTTTTGCAGATTTGAGTCGTTCATTATAAAAAAAATTACTACACTCAAGACTAGAGTAAAAAGTAGAGAATTATTTATTAATTTTATATTTATTTATTATTTAATTTCTCTTTTATAATGTGGTAATATCGTCTTGAATTCAAAGCCATTTATAGTTGGAAGTTTAACGTCCTCGACTATTTCAAAATAAGGCGGTGAAGGTTGTGCATGACAACCAAAATTAGATTTGAAATTTGCCGATAAATGAGTAGTGTTGTATGTTACAACTCAAATATTTTTTATTAATAAATATTTTTATAATGGCTTTACATCTTCGAAAAGTTTTCGTTTTATATTGAATATTCATAAAGACGATAATTATTTAAACTTTCGTAATTTCA
Organism: Pantala flavescens; assembly: GCA_020796165.1. Taxonomy (NCBI): domain Eukaryota; kingdom Metazoa; phylum Arthropoda; class Insecta; order Odonata; family Libellulidae; genus Pantala; species Pantala flavescens. The sequence continues at coordinate 7,623,001 of CM036884.1, read as the reverse complement.
ACGAAATAATGTATATAGGTTTAGATTAATTGAGAAATAAACAGGAAAAAAGTTTCATTTCCTTAAAGTAGTATCTTTTTTTTGGTCTTTTGAGAACGTAAGAACAAAGAATATGATTTCAGCGTAATTTTTTTAGTGAAGTTACATGAGTGGTTTGGTTTCCAATATTGAGTATTACGTAGCCTTCATTTTTTCCAGCATATTATTTCCTACGATTGAATAGACTCAACGGTTTACTCTCCTCTTCTTCCTCAGAGAAATCGTACACTTAAATTTCGTCCTCTTTGGGTGCGATATAATCTAGCATTGTATGTGTATAGGTCGTTCCTAAGATGAGTGCGCCGGCGTCATTAACTACGTAAGAAGGTTCGCCAAGGGTGAGGTTCCGTCCTCAGCATGAATTTCCTCCGGCCTTCACTCTCGCCTATTCCACGCACGCTCAAGATCGCATACCTCCTCGCTCGTAGAGAATTTTCGTTCTTCCCCGTATTCTCCCGCTCTCTCGTTCCACTTCTCTCTCACCTTCACCAGGAATTTCCTTTGCATTTCCTCGGGTGAGTGACTATCGTGCTCTCCGTTATTTGTCAAATATCCACTTGCGTTGCTACGTAGGATTGCTTCGAGACTATCCCGAGCTCATATCCAAAACGCTTCTTTACTGCATTGGCGTTGCATTCATAAAGATCTTTAAGGACTTCAACCAAGAGATGAGCCTTTACCTGGCCACTCTGAAGACATGTTTTTGGACCTTCTGGTTGTTGCCAGCCATTGTGTGAAAGAACATGGAAGAGATTTTGTTTGAATTCAAATTTTAGCGATATGAATTATGGCTTGTAATTCATTTATTAACGTCGGTTTCTTTCGCAAATTTACTTCCAATTTAAAGAAATTAATATGCGTAATTAAGGACTTAGAAATTAAGAACTAATCCCTTAAGATTATTTTAAGATCATTCGATTCTTATTGCTTCATCTTTCTTAAATTGAATTTAAATTTCGCTCATTTGTTATAGATTTGTAAGAATTTAACTACTCTTTGACTGATTTATTAAAAATGATAATCCCTGTGAAAAATGAAAAATCATCTTCCTAGATGTAGAGAAGAATTTGGGTTTGAATATCTGCAACGAATCCATTAACATTTTCCTAGGAATTACGTAGCTTACTTTTTGTTAAGATTGGCCAAATAATAATAATTACTGATCATAAAAATCAAATTCAGTACCTTGTTTTTTTATTTAATCAGATATAGAGTAAAAAGTGGATTTGAATTTCGGAGATATTTTATTTTGTTTATTAAGATATTATTTGAAAAGTGTACGATTTTTGTTGACCAGTTTGAGATTTCCTATTCTTGCAATCGTCTATTCAAATTTGTACAACAATAAATATCTTAGTAACAGTTGAAGCTCGAATTAGTTAACATACACTCTCAGTAGATCTTTTTACTTGAACCTTTGTTTAGCTCGAATCTTACTTAATATTTATTGACTTTTCTGTGAATGATTTTGATACAAATATCAAACCTCACTTTGTATGGTTATCGGGACCGGAATATCTCTCTATGCCCATTAAACGTTACCATGTAAACCAATTTATTTTCTTACAGCTTAAACGTGATCGCACCGTGAATACGATGCCATTCTCCAGGATTGGATTTAGAAATACTTCGCGGAGATAAAAATACCTTTCACCGATGTAATTTCCAGTTCTGCGGCTTGAGAGAGGCCGAATCAATTTCTTTCTCTTTTCATCGCTTTTTGGGATCATTTGCGGGATCCAAGGACGCGTATATCCCTTCGATGAAAGCGCTTTACTCGGTAGTTAATCCCGCAGTTCTATTTCAGGGCCTCCATTCACTCGGGCAACGGAAATGTCAAAGAGCCGACACTAAATTTCGCCAATGCCCATCATTTCGCAAATTATCGAAGTGTAATATTTAGGGACTGATCCCCGCCAAGGGTTGCACTCCATTCATTTCCAAGCATTCAGTTCCGAACAGATCGGATCTTTGTGAGTCGGAAGGCGCTTTTATCCCACTGACAGCATCTCTTTGATCTCGAAGTGCTGGTAAAAAAGATCTTAGGCCTTGGTTGTCCGTCTCGTAGGAATGTAACAGAAAGCTCCTTTTCCAAGTGTCCGTTAGGGTGGGAGAAATAAGTTTTGACGAGGAGAGAGTAATCTTGCGGTGGACCATCTGTTGTATTCGTGTCTCCATCACACCGCAATGAAGGCGTTATAGGATATAAATGGCAGACGTGGGACATAATTTGCGATGCCTGCCTCTCGGTAGTCATGGCGATGCCAGACTTTCTCGACTTGTATCCAAAATTATTTTCGTATCTTTTGGTGTATATTGGGATGATTTTTAAGATGGTATGTATCCATGAAACCATCTGAATTGAGGTTCTGTAGAACGATAAATGAAAATGTTTATATTTGACTCTCAATGTAAAATGAATAGTAGTGAATATCGTTGATTTCATAAAGAAGCATTTATATTAAATATAAGAATTCATTTTGTGCCTAAGTTGTCATAAAATATCGAATTTCACCTAGCTACCATTTCATTACGTTTTGCGAACTATTTTAGTTCACGTCGATTGAATTTCATCCCTTTAAATTGTATAAATTAAATTTGTTCTTTTATATTCATCATGATCCTTCCATTGTGTCATTGGCGGATCACTTCCGCCTAGAGTCCTTCCACCTATGAAACCTAGCTTTGATGTTGTTGTCAAGATCTTCCTCCTCATGATTCAATTATGTTGTTTACCGTACTCCAATCGTATTTCTAATTCAATAGAAGACTAAAATAGAACTGTTTACTATAATCTAGAAGTGTAGAATTGTAAAGCTTGTGTTGTAATGAAAATGCAAATTCACTGTATTTAAATTTTAAGACCCTGTTGGAAGTAGTGGAAGCCTCATCAACGCGTATTGAAATATATGTTGTACTTATTCGTCACCTCTACGGTATTTCACCTTGTGAATGAATCATTGTCCTGTATATATTTCATCGCTTATCATTAGAGGTTTATAAAAATGTATTTTATCTTCATTTATATGACCATTCCTCTTGAATGAGTCATAAATCCAGTCGCTGGGTGTTAAAATGGACTTAAATGGCAATGGAGAATCTAAGCTGTTATGAGATGAATTTGTGTAATTTATCACTAAATATCATTATAATTATAAATATATTTCTAAAAATAAAACTAAAGAAAGATTATCTGTGGCCTTATGGCGTTAATCGTTGTATCTAAAAGGAACTCAATGAATCATCTTCTTGGGATTGTGTTTTGATTTAAGTTTGCCTAGATTTCGGATTAAAATATCGTCCTTTTATTGGAAGTGTAGTTGAAACATAACAAAATCTGATTTTTAGCTCATGATATCGATCATATGAACTGAGTTTGAATAATTGTTCTTTCTTTTTTATATTCGTTTCCTTTCTTTATCTCAAAATTCCTTTTGTTCTCGACCTCTGCGAAATAAGAAAGCGCACATTTTAAAACATCCGGAGTAATGTCCCGCAAATTTCAACTTTGTTGAACATTACTCCGGACGATTGTTCAGTCGGAAGTTGAACAATATTTTATCACTTCCTTCGAATAGTATATTTAATCTACTCCCCGACCTTGAGGGACTCTCGCTGAGAGCTTCCACCTCAACAATATTATTTTTATTTTGAATTTTGGCCACTTCCGCTTTCAGCAAACTGTTATTTGCTCTGCAATTTATTCTCCGACCTTGCCCTTGCAGGATGTACGTAATGATTTTATTCCTCACTTCCGCGAAGTTTTTTTATCTTCCTGCCAATTTTAGACCACTATAATCCAGAGACTAAATTCCGTATTTGAAAGGAACGATCATCTACTAATTCCGTACTCTTATTTTTCATTAGATTTCTTAATCGATGAAAACTTTTCTTCCTGTCTTTAGAAGCAAGGTCGATACCTGGCCACACATCACGTGATCTCTCTTTTGGTGTTTATATTTAGATCACGTGATTTTTTTCTCACGTGTCCTCTTAAAGCGATCGTACCCTATAGTCCTTGAAGTGTCGAATGTAGCTTGAACCAACATAAACTCCGCTTTGACCGGAAACTAAACCTGCTAACATATTTGCTTTCGAAAGCAATCGAGACAGCGAAAAATTTGCAGATTTATCATGTTTGATTACTGCCAGGTGAAGAAAATTCGTTGTTTATATTCCACCCTTTTGGAGGCCTTAAGTGATTTTACTTATTTCTGTATAAATCGTGAGAATGGATGAGAGGGAGGGGAATGGATGAGATTGCATTACCGGCTCAGTAGGATATAACAAATCGTGTTGCTATAGTTTAAGTCATATTTTGAATCTTTCCGCTATACATCGGGCTTATTACCTTTTGTATCCCTCTAGACCAATGTATCTCAATAGTATGCAATTTCAGTTCTTATTCAGTTCGTTTGCTTTCAGGATAAGGGTGTTTCGGAAATGAATTAGATTCGTTACATAAAAGTTTTTCGAATAAATTAAGTGTCTTAAATATTCAACGAAATATCGTCTATTGGGTATTGTTTTTGTTGCAAAAATGTATACATTTTTAATATAATTCAAAATGTTTGCTTCAAGGGATATTTCCCCCACTGTATATCATTTCTAAATGCTCCAGAGGCAGAATCTCTAGGGAATACTTCTTTTTATAAAAGTGCCCTTGGTTAACTGCTATAGGGAAATATTTCTTACGTGTGTTGTTTTTGATGAAATGGTCTGGAATCGTGCCACTGTATTGTTAAGGTTTTGCAAGAGTCGTTAAAACAGATAACGGAGATTTCTTAATGCCATGCATTGTATCTCAAGTCATATGAGTAAATGAATCTTAGAATTTCATTACTAACTTCCTTTGAATGCCGAAGTCTTAATAAGTATGCTTAACATGCATGTGATAAATAAATAGGAGAGCTTTTAATCAATTCTCAGTATCTATTTACTGTTCTTGCAGGAGATGTCGTCCTGTTAATAGGTTAGATCTGAGGGGCAGATAATTGGCTGACCCAATTCCATAGCTCACACCCATATATTATTTACGATTTAGCGATTATATCTATTATGAGGAAACATTTCTAATTAGTCTAATTTATTTTTAGTACTCTCATTTAACATACGTATTCTGTAATCCAAGTGATTTGTGTACGTGTATGGGATACTATTTCCGCTTAAAAGCTTTGCTGATATATGATAATAACTATTTCTGAGGATGATCCGTGCTCATATTTCTAATAATTCAATTGATTTAAGTGTAAATCTACCTTATTGTGGTAAGCATTCAAAATGTTTCTTTGGGGTAGATTCCGCCGTCCAGCCATAATTTATTCTTATGTTAAAATCCATACATAAAACAATTTTAAATTATTAAATGTTCATCTTCTCCCATGATAAGAATATCAACTTCTTATTTATTTTGGAAGAAACATTATTCGCTCTATAACGATCCACCAACATTTCCTCAAATTCCAGTTTTAACTCCGAGTTCTAGAAATTTAAATTGAAACCATAAAATTTAGATCATTCCACACTTCTGTGGATTAAGGCAATTAGTGACGGTTTCCGTTCAAGACAAACACAAAGACCCAACATTTGTCTTAATGTTTTTTGCAAAAAGTGCCGAGATGATATTCCGACAAAGCGAATTTTTCTTAGCCGTCTGCCTAATTGTGGTAATTTTCTTTTCTCATTCCATTATCTCTGTGGTCAATTTTATTCAGTTCCTTTACGTCTACGGTGCCGCCTTCTTTTTTCGAAATTTCTCCATTTTATTCAATCCTCGTTCCGATTAAGTATTTTGCACCCTTACCCCTGACAGAATGTGTGTTTTCTTTTTTCACTCTCCTTTTCACTCATTTCTTATTTACACCTCATCTTTTACCTTTAGTTCTTTTCCTTTTGAGCTAAAAATGTCCTATATCTCTCTGAATTTATTCATTCGATATTCTCTATTATTTTTTCTCGATTGATGTGATCATTATATGAGCTTTTTCTTACCGAATTATCAATTTTAAGTATTAACTTTCCTTTCCCTAAAAAGTGCTTACAAATATTTAAATTTTATTACCCAAAAATTCGTTGAATTACATTTGGTTCGAAATTTGCTATAAATTATTCTAAAATATCCTCTAAAATATTTATAAATATAAAATTTACCGCTTTTCACTTCATGAAATACTGCTATATCTTATTTTACATTTGAAACTGTTGTAATACTTTTAATGGTGATAGGTGGTATAGTTGTGAATAAAATGAGTTATTTAAAGGAAAAAAAATTGGAATTTTTTGATAGATTTTCTTTGTTAATTTTTACCTTAAGCTTATCATCTCGATTCTCGTTAGTGTAACCCCTGAAAATATCCAACGAATTTTAATTAGTTTAAGTCCGTTATGAACCTCCATTTACACTTTCATTTACCGTTTTGACATATCATGCTCACATCATCTTCACATTTGAAAATTTAATTCTTAGATCAAAACAAAATTATTTAATAGAAGAACTCTGATTCTTGGAAAAATCATATATCACATCATAAAATGAATCATAAACGAATGAATTTGATCTTGTTTGCAGTCGATGTTTTTCCTTTTGAATATAGCATATTCTTTGCTGTCTTTCTGCTCCTATGCCAACCATCTCATTCCTTCCATAACCTCTTATTGTTCCTGGACCGCCAGCATAGGCCCTCCTTCGCCCAGAAAACAAAGCGGTTCACTGTTCACTTCCCTAGGGCGTGCAAAAACTGGGCCTCCTTTTATCTGATGTTACCAGAGGACCAGTTGCTGCGAAAGTGAAACTCAAGAAGTGTTGTGCGGGACACAGTCGCGGGATGTAGCGTAAGAGATCAACTGACCGTCTGCACTTTTTTACCAAGGATTCTTCTCTTGCAGTTCATTTTGCCAGAGATTGTGATGCAACAGTGCCGTTGCAAAATTCTGAGCCTTTGGAAGTAGGCTTCGCATGTTCTGGAAAAAACTTTGGTTGTATAATAGCGAACTTTTTGCTTACGAATGATTATGCATATGTTTCCTTAAAGTTCGCGATTTTTGAGCAACTCTTGGGAGGTTGCCCGAAGACCCTTGGTCTCCGTGGCTGGATCGATCTGTACACTCTCTGCCTAAGAAAGCCTTGGATGACTTGATTAGGATGTATAAAGTTATGGTTATGAAATATAATACCTGCATATATTTACTATAAATTTAAACCAGTAGTTTGAATTTAGTTTACATTGTATTTTTACTTGTTACCTTTTATTGAAGTATAGGTTTTCTTACTGACCTAGAATGGTATATGCCCTCTTAATATTCTTTCTAGAAGAAACGGCGGTCAAGAACGAGATGAGGCATAGGCTAGTGTTTCCTTCCAAATGAGCCTGAATATTTGCCAGTATAAAGCCTTGCGAAGCAGTACTGCTCGTTAACTAACTCTAGCTCATAATATTTGCCCGTATAAAAATTAATAAATTAATATAATTAAAATAATTACATAATCGGCTTATTTAATCATAGCCCTGTATGAAATCAAAGCAACAAGATATCCTACAGATGTTAAAGTATTTAACTAAATGGAAACTTCCTTGGCAGTTCTGGAACATTCTATTACGAAATATTACATTACTAATTTGAAAGTCCTAAATGAAGTTTTCATTTTTAAACTTTTTAACAGAATCTTTTAGCTCGCAGAAAAGTACATGCTGTCAATTTAATGATTAAATAATTTTGTTGATTTAGTATATTTAAACTATTACTAGTAGCTTCTTTAAATTTCCAGAATTTTCTATAAACTCTGCGTCTCGTATAAAATCTTTTTTATCTTTGGTCAATTCATATTATATAAATAAACTACCTACAGTTTTAATATTATTTTCAATACATTCTTAGATGCGTACTACTATAATAATTCAATTCATTGTTGGATATATGATTAATAGGGAAATTATAACGGAAGTTGATATTTGAAAGATTGTCAGAATATGGTGTTGGATTTCCGTAATAGTATTGGATCTGAGAGTCGTAAGAAAGTTGGCTTTTACCCAATAGATTACAAATGCAAATATATGATAAAATTATATGATAATTGTAATAAAAATATGTAATATTTATATTGATTTAAAATTATAAATTAAAAAGGGGAATGTAATTTAGAAAATATTTGCTTGTGATTGTAACCATTGAGTTTTGAAAACCTTTGCATACCAAATGTTATCTATTAAAAAGGTTTTTCATCTTTTCTAAATGTCATTTTTCAGCTTCGTTCAAATTTGACTATAAACTCGGCACAGTTATTTTATTCGACCTTTAAAAGAATATAAGATGCCAGGATCTTCCTCCTCCGCATGGTGCACTAGTAGCGATTTGATCCCATCCTTTGCGGAAGTAACCAATAAACGCTCAATGAAAAAATGATCATTCTTAAGTTGAGCGCGTTAGAATGAGCTGTCATCTTCGGCTCTTTTAGAGCTTTGTGTGACTGCAATACGTCCTGATCGTGTTAAACTTGCAGGTCGCTATAAATGTTAGTGCACCTTCGAGTTGTGCGTCATCCGCACGTTCGGAATCCATAGCGCAGTCATAAGTGGTACATTGCTGAAATGATAAACTCGACTGGTGACTGGAATATTAAACATCTCCCATTCCCACGGATCTCGCCCTTCGGTGGGAACAGCCGAGCGAAATAAAAAACTTTGACTAAGCCGCCGCTCGGAGGGGGTTCGCAAGTTATTCGCGAAAGTTCTTGTGCAAATATTGTTGTCGTATTTAGCTCATAGGATGACCAAAACATTGAAAGCTACGGATTCTGAAAGGTTTAGAGAGATTTGCTGGAACCAACTTTCGAAATTTTGAGCTTATACTTAGTTATCACTGATTTGAAAAGTGCCACATTTTCTACTCAAATAAATTCTCTTGTAAAGAAAATAATACCGTGTCGCATTTCCGTAATATATCCTCATATTCTTAAAGTGAAGGTATGAGGACGTTTCTTCTTATGTTCAATCGTACGTAATCGAATGTTTCCTAGGTGGATCGGGCATGCAGCAAAGCTAACATGACCTGGAATCGAACCTGGATATTCCAATTACAAGATTTCCCTCTTCTCCTAGTCTAATCGATTAACCAAATCTTCTCTTAAGTTCAATGGATCTTTTAAGTTTTAATTTATACATCATAAGTCCTGGGTTTGAATCCCGCTTTTCCCTGAATTTCACAGATAGACTTTCTATGGAATAATTTAACTCTAATGGTTAAGGATTAAGTTTCCTTTCAAAACTCAAAATATAAAAATTTGGAAATATCAGTATTTTTCACTGTCAATAATTTCCGATCAATAAAAGCAGTATCGTTAACATATGAAACATGATAGGCCAAGAGCGAAAACCCACTCTCTCCGCGTATATAAAATGAATAGCTACGATTCCCGTGACGAATAACCTCTCGTTCAAACTATACTACGAGTGTTAGTTTGCTTTAAGTGTACCGTTTTTTAGAAAGTCGCCATGAAGATACTCGAGAAATCATCCCGATAGTGACGCAAAGTAGGACATTCCGTCGCTTGGTTTACTTTTCGTGAAGTGGGTTGTTTGTTGTCTATGCTCGCTAATGTTTAAGGATAGAGCTATGCACGAATTTATCACCATCATCGGTGGCTTTAAAGATTAATCGCTTGGAAGGGAAAGCTGGATATTTGCGTGGATGAAAGACGTTCGTTTTTCCAAAGGATTTTATCTCTCGATTTTTGCTGGCGAAATTTCTGCGATGAATTGATCCCTCGGGCTTATTTGCTTAATTTACAGCAGTTTTTCATTTCGTTATTTTTTATCGCGGAGGATATTAGCTGTTAAAGTACTCCGTAGCAATACTAAATATTATTATACATAAAACTCATACCGTATATATTATCAATGAAAAATTATTGTATATTTAACACATGAAGGTGGATAACGAGTAATTACTCAACTTAATTTAGTCTTCAAAATTATGTCTTCAAAATACTTATTTTTAATCTCAAATGGTTTCTCTATAGGTTATTCATTCATAGAAGGTTTGTAATTATGAAAACAGTAATCTCCTCAAAAGGAACTTGAGGACTTTGGGAATTATATAATGAGGTATATTAATCTATGCGCGGAAATGAATGGGAAAATGAATTTTGTTGCTAAGTAATTGAAAAAGTTAATAGTTGCTACAATATACAACTTTACCATTCTTACTGCGAATAACTTTGCCGTTGCATTGAAATATGTCCTAGTACTTCAATTAAAAAGGATGAATATAGATGATAAAATTTACATATAAATGTGTTTAATTGCACTCGAGAGTTTTATTCCTTCATGAAAGTCAATGCGCTTTTATTGAAAGGCACGAAAAATAAAATCGAGAACTTTCAAATTTATTTCAGAATATCGGGCTCGTGAAATCCGACGAGTGTAATTAAAACACATATTCTGCACGGTCGTGTTTAGTCGAATATGGTGGAAAACAATTAATAAATGTCCAAAAATATAATGGACATCCTTTGATTGAGGGATAGAAATGGTCCATTTAGGTCGATGATGTCATCTTGCAGGTATCTTCTGAACATCCATTCTCAAATAAAAAATTTATTGCAGGATTTCCGGTTGAAGATGTCGAGAGTTTTCTTTCGTTGCCCAAGAGTTTTCGTTTCGAATGACCAAGCAAAGTTTTTATCAGGTTTTTCTTTGATGATATCACAGGTAATAATTTTATATGCACGTAACAGCTGCTACGTAGATTATTCGTCTCTAGATAAATTTATTAGTTGTAATGTGACCCTTTTGTAGATAATACGGCGTAAGAACTTACAAAATAAAAAAGGAGTATTTTCCGTAGTTTTTTGTTGCGCTGATCTAGATAGCCACCAATGCGATTTTTAATTGACGTATTTTATAGCAGAGATTATTTTAAATTATAAAATAATAAAAAAATGTATATAAAATTTACTCGATATTTTCACGTGCGCAATATGGTCAACAATAACTTTAAAGAAAACTGGTATTCTAAAAATATATGTTTCCAGATGACAACTTTCAGGTCTTTCTATGCCTTTCTAAGTTATATTGTAAAGTTAAGAATAAGAAACATTAGAGTTTTATAAGAATTTGATGACTTTCATATATTTTTCTGTAGTAAATCTCAGGTTTTTTGATATAATATGAAATTGAACGTCTTTTTATAAATGTATTTATTTTCGGTAAATTGAAATGAAGTTTTAGCTACCGATATTCAAAAATCTTTCTCTTATCTTTATTTTTCATTAATAGTAATTTATCATGAGTGTTCCGTTCGGTGAATACTCGCATATTTCTCATTTAACTTAAAGTGCTAGTAATTTATTTGATTCGAAGCATTCACATCAATATTTAGTACATACCAAGTTGTTATTTTGGATCGTTTTGGGCTACTTCTTGAGAAATAATAACGTCTTAACTTTTCTGCAAGTTGAATCCTCCCCTAGTTCACGAGAGTACGATGCTCATATTTTTCACTTAGTTCGAGCAATGGCCGCAAGATGTCGGTCGGAGCGTACTAAATTGAAAACTTCTCCAAAAGATAACTGCATCACTTTCTCGGTGAAGAATTCTTAACGAAGCACGATGTAGAAAGCGCGAAGACGAATTGGTATGGAAAGGGGGATCTGCGCGTGTGGATTTCTCGCCCTCCGAAACAACCGGATTTGTCTTCACGGACAGTTTCAAGGAGAAAATTTCATTCATGGGGATGAATATTGCGAATCCGTGCTTGTTGGGAGCGACGGCAAGTTATCCGTGAAGATACAGCGCGGAAGTTGCACAGACTTTTATCCCACTTACGGAGACCCGTGTCAATTTATCTCTGACTAAATCCTCCGTTGCCAGGGGCCAGGTCGCAAAAACTCTGCGTGATTCATCCTTAAAAAATTGCGACTCGTTGGACCGAAAAATATTTCCCTCAAATATTACATGCCGCTGCATGAAACAGGTTCCTAGGAGGGTGAAGATTAGTATTATGGTAATCGTCGAACCATAACTCCATAATTAAATGCTATAATTAATCTCACGGTGTTTATTAAGCTTTCTATATCTTGTATCCGTTGACGTTTTGATCCGTGAAACTGTGGAGATGATTTATGCGTTACTTCGTTGACGTTTTAGCTTTCGTAGGTGAATAATGCCCTGGATTGTCCACTTATGATATTAATTATACTTCACCGTACATCACCTACTTTCATTCATCATGGCGAAATTAGCTTGATTAAGCATATTATTTTATTGATTATAGAGCTGAATATATTTTTATGGACATAATGTTATACGCTGCACATTTGTTGAGTATATTCCTGCTTTTGCTATACTATATTCTCTATACTGAAAAGTCGAAATTTCTATATACACAGTAAAACTTTTCTAAGGTAGAAAAATCATTAGACTGAGGTATATTTACGGCAGGGTTAGACACGTTAATGTAATAAACATGGATCTATAGGTAGATTACTTATTACCTAATATATATCCAGTAGAATGTGGTCATTTGTGTAGGCCTATAATAAGGAAAAAATAACAAAATAGTCTTTAGCGCTTAAGAGAAAAATAATGTTTAAGAAGAATTTGATTTTAATTCAATTAATTTCCTTTATGAATCCAGAGCCTTTGAAATAAATTCGAGACGCACAATAAGTTAGGCGATTGTTGGCATTTGCAATTCAGTATTCGTTCCGCTAATTAATTTTTAAACTATGATTACTTAATCCTCTGCAAAAGATTGTTCTTTCAAAGACAGTTTCTTTGGAAATGGAATTGGTGCATATTGGTGAAAATTTTGAAATATTCTTTCGTCTTTCACAGATTCGAACTCTACTCATTTCAGCTCGAAATACGGAACATTAATCTTTCTTTCCGAGATTCATGAACTGAGAAAAATATGATCACAATGCAAAGTTTCTTCAGCCTTGATAAAATTCCTTCTCATGAAGATTCAGCCTATTATAGTTTTACTATAAATTCCCTCTTTTCCACTCAATTATTTAAATTGCAAATCTATATTTGCATCTGTGAGAAGATAAGCTTTTCTACAACGTTTTCTTCTCAAGTCAATTAACTTCTCAAGAAAAGAAATTATCTTTATTATCTATTTGTAAAAAATTGATTTTTATGCTAATTTATCCAATTAGCCCTAAAAACTATTTTCGAAGTTTTTGAAATAATTTTTAGCGAATCTGGTACAAAGATGAAAATATTATATTTTAAAATCACGAAAGAGTCTCGTGTTATGCTTTGAAAGACAATTTCAGCAAAGTTTACGATTATTAATACCTCATTTATTTTAGGAATAAAACTTTCGTAGGTGTAAAAATTAACTTAACTGAAGTATATTTTAATCTATACTTCCGTTTCATATAATTCTTGTCTTTATTTCTTGTTTACGTTGCAAAGCGGTAAATCTTTACACGTTGGTAAATTTGCACAATTTGTCGCTAAATCAACGTATCCGGCTCCTCGTATGGTATCCGAGAAGAAGGGTAGATTAAAAGGCGAAGCAACGCCAGGTGAATGAGAAAATACGGTGTGGGACTTCCCACGGTTGTATCTGTTCATTTATTATTGCCATGCAACCAGTGTTACCACTCGCCCCACGTAGAGAAGTGTATATGGGACAATGTGATAATGTCTCAAGGAAAGAACAATGTGGTCTTTAAGAAGATTTTACGGGACGTAGATTTCACATTTAACTGCTGCAGACTTCGTGAAATTATTTTATGAAGAAATATTTCTCAAAATTGCGGTATTAAGCTTAATTTTATTTACGTTATATCATGAAGTGAATTACCATTTTTCACTGGGTAACCTTCCTTCAGTAAAGACGAATGGATGAAAGAAGAATGGATCTTTTAAGAATTGTGTAAGAATAATTAAACTGGACTTGATATAGTTTGACAAATTAAATATTTATTTTTTCTCTATAAACATAAGTGCTTTTATTTGAGACTAAATGTAATTAAAGAAGGATTTAAGTTAGAATACTTTTAAGTTTTATGCGTTGATTATAAACTTCTTCCAAGTTGGAGTTCATACGAGTATTCACGCGTATACATTTCCACAGTACCATATATGCGATCGCACATACTTTGTATAAGCAAGTTAAAGATATTCTTAGACATGTAGATGTTACTTCTAAAGTTAGCTCTTTATTAGTTACCTATGATATTTGCTAGATTAATCTGTAATGTATCTAATCATTACTTTCTTAAACTGCACCGTATGGCTTTCTACCTTGATAATCTCTAATTTCACAAGTAACTACCGCCTCAAATACGTTCTTAAGGAAATGATAAAGTTATTTTTATATCCAATCTTTCATTACAGCTTCTATCTTTATGACCTTCTCGTTTAACAAAAAACAGGGACCTGAGACACTTCAGTGTATTAAATTCCAGTAAACTATGTTGTTCCTCTACTTATAGACGTAAGGTTTGTCTTTTAAACATGATTTTGTGACCCTGGGTAAAACAATAAAATTGTATTGAATACATCCTCTTTAAAGAAATAATTGGATGCAGTGAGATTCGGTGTTGGTTACATTGTATTTCAGAAATAAGATCTCTTATTTTTGTATCTTTTTTCCAAGGTGTCTTGTGTGGGTGAAATATCCCTTCTTCTTCCTACGTGTGCTACCAAACTCGGTTTCGTCAGCTGGTGCATTGGAGAACTTCATCTTCTTTTCATCTAAATTCGTAAGTACAAGTTTGGAATAATTTACGATTGTCAAATTACCTTGAACTGTAGCGGAGAATTAGCATCGTTGTCATGCCAACGCATTTCTCTGTTCTTGAAGTATATAAATAGCGGAAGAGAGCTAAGCTAATGATTATGATATCAAATTTTGCAACCAATTTGATGTGCATATAGGTTTATAAATTATTTAAACTTTCTTAAACTGTGCAATCTTATATCGTCTGCCTATTCCGTTTATTTTCTAACCGATTAAGTGCTGCGCCTTATATATTCGTTGAATTGTTCCTGTTTACACTTTCTCAGCTTTGGACTCAAGCCAACATTTTTGATTTGCCTTTATTGTGTGTAGAAGGTAAGTAAGTGCTTTCAAGCATCACTTGTCAAATCTAAAAATAAAGCGACATGTTAAAATGAATTCCCACTGTAAGGAAATACTTTTACGTAATTGAATTATATTAGGTATTTTTTAGCCTCTCGTATTCTCATTATGATTAATTCTGCTACCTATAATTTCTATCTATTTAATAAAGTTCCAAAATATCTTACCATTCAAAATATCTAAATAGTAATTGATAGTGTTCGCTACTGCATATACTACCTTTTTCTTATGCTATTTCTTCCTCGAATGTCATACATTTAATTATTTTGATGGATAAATAAATGTATAAACTTCGCATGTTATATATAAACGTGTTATCTGCATGAATGAATTGCGTTAAATATTTAAATGGAATTGAAAATGTTAGTGGGAAATTTTAACATGCATGCGGAATAAAAAGCAGAATTAAAACAGAGGAAGTTTTCGCTATCGTTAGCTGTTTTGATATTATATCTCTCCAACCTCTCAGTTGATTCTTCTCCGAAGAGGATAAACAGCGAGCAAAAGGATCCACTGTCTTCTGTTTCCTTGTTATTCTTATCTGGTTCTCCATTGAATCTAACCCTTTCATCGAATCTCTTACGGAATAAGTAAACTTTGTGATTCAATATGGAAATTCAACCATGTAGTTCCAAGTGTTATATCAAAGAAATGTTACATAATCTTCGGCCTGTAACCTCTTTCTTCTTAGGTGCGTAAACGCTCCATATTGTACTCACGGTACGTATATATCGGCTTTTATAATTATTAGTTTCATAACGTATACCTTAATTTATTCTCCGGACAGTTTTCAAAGATGTCTTTAATCGTAGCTGTTGTTTGAGTCCCATTATAATAATTTCTGATGTATCATAAACAAACTTTTCAATCTTTATTACCATTCATATTCTTATTTAAACTCCACAGTTATTACATTAATTCACATAAATATATTAAAAGGCTTCGCAGTTAAGTTATAAACACCTCAAACTAGCAGCAGAAAATTACTCCTATCAGAAATGATTTCATCTATTGAGTCGTGGCAATAACTGTGAAACATTCTCACTTGCACTTTTTAAGAAATCGACAAACATTAATGGGTATGTTTTCATGGATCTCTCGCCAATTTCTACGCAGTAAAAAAATAAAGCTGTTTCATGTAGGATCATTCGAAAGTTACTCTTTCACCTTGACACCCGTATCAATTGTGTTGAAGTGCATTCCATGATTTTATCGCCCCTTGCTACTAATTATTTTTACTCACTTGGAATATATATCCTCAGATATCCGTTCGATTTTGTGTTTTCCATTTTCAGCGACTGATGTCTGGGAATCTAGCCAAATAATCCTATTGATCTTGAATATTTTCCTCGGACATCGTTGTTGATTTCACTCTTATAAAACTCTTCTGCGCAGTTTGCAGAAATCTAACATTTCGATGGATATGGAAATAAGTGACTATCGACGCAGTTAACCGAATCTTTGGCAAAAGAATCTGTTTTGATATCAAAATTACGGCTATTAATTTAATTTATCACTCGTCCCTCTTTCACCAGTGTTTTTGCCATATAAGGTGGTATAAAGAGCTCGTGTTTGCCAACCTAATAGGTGTCTAAATGTTGAGGATTGAGATGTCTTTATTTTTCGATTTTCGACATGGTAAATGATGCAATGAATTGTAAGTTTAGAACATCTTCAGCAAATTCATTTAGTATTAATATAATTTGGAATTTTTTGGTCCACTATGTACCTGTTTACAGCTTCAGCTTTTCGAATTGCATCATACATGCATGTTCGATGAAGAGGAATAAATGCATCGTAATTTTTATAGCTTACGTCCTTCAAATACTTGGCAATTCTTATAAACATGAGATCGGTATGGAATGTTTTCTTGGTTGTTTATAGATTCCTTCCGGGAGCTGGCGTGAAAGCTTCATATAACGGCATTTTATTTTTGACCATCTAATGCACATATATAGCTCAGAGGGAAAATATTGTGTTCGGATGTTATGGAATCTTGGCAAAGTGCATTCAATGCCAGAAAGAATAAGTTCGTTAGCAATATGGAGAACTAAGAAAGTGGATATAATTTTTTCCTATAAAAGTGCATTTTTACGTAAATTTTTTACTTACTCAACTTTTTAATGAACGTAAATGATTAAACTTTTATTTTTATAAATGAATGTTCTACATAATATCGGTGAAATGATATTGAAGTAATAAATTTAAGTAAATAAATAAATAGGTAAATAAATGTAACAGCATAATAATTCGATATTAAATAATAGATTTATTCATATAATTTGTAATTCAGTTGAATATATTTTCATTAATAATTGCGTTGTAATTTTTTGAATCTTAATCTTTAGAAATACCGATTGTTGACCAAATATCATGTATAAATTTTTGTGAAGGATAATGTTCTGTTTTAAATTTTACTGGATATAGTAAATTTTCAATATTTCTCACAATTTTTACGTTTCATAATGTTGTCTCTGACTTGGAATATCACTGAAGCAGATGTAAAGTACCATATTTTCGATCCTAAAAAGGGATAAACGTGAAAGCTTCATTTCCGAATTACGGATTTCCTTTAGCACTCGAAGGGATCCATATGTTGTGATAAAGAGCAGTGGACCAAGCAACGCAGTTCCTTTCCACAGCATATTAACAGCCCTCGTTAAATTAGAGTTCGTGGCTAGTGAAATAATTACACTTCCTGTCTCGAGAATCCGCTGAATAGGGAAAACGGTCTGTTAAGGAAGTATCAGCTCTTCACTCTCTTTTTACTACGACTCCGTCGACTGGCCTTCAGAATGTCACCGAGCGAATACTGCCTAGCAATGAGAATTTATTCAGAATTCGAACCCACGCGGGTTTTCGTCACCGATGACGGATAATTCTGCTTGCGCATCTCTCAATGGAGTTACAACGGGATCGAGAATTCATTAATAGTGAGGAGGAAAAGGAGTTACTTGAACGCGTTATTTTGGAATGTTTGCTGAACCGAGATATATAAGGCCGTAAGGGCAATGAGGATAAAGTGACATAAATAACATGCACTCACGTAATATCCCGTTTCTCCGAAAGATAACGTTTCTTAACTGTAGCATTATGTCATAATGTATGCTATGCTTAGAATCGGAATGACTTCGTGAGCATTTTAATCCCCTGAAATGACGACTCATAAACATGACACATCCTGATCATAACAAAATTTGTTCGTTTTTACTCAATTCCTTATACAAACTAGTCGTTTTCGAATACTATTGGCAATATAGAAGAACTTAGACAATGGGTATTATGGAAGATAAAATGTATATTGTATCTATTCAAATGGTTTAAATGACATAATTTAATAAATATATTGAAAATAAGGATTCGCTATACATATCATTATCTTCATACGATACTATACGGTTATATGAAAGGGAACTTTAATCTCGCGAACTAGGGAAACGTTCGAACTGGCGAAGTACTCCGGATTTATTCTTATGTAAGACAGGTGTATGACGTAGTTTGATTTTGGTTCTCTCAAATTGAATTCTCTCCCTAAATTTGTAAATAAGTTCCAATTCAAATATATATGTTAACCTGGTGTATTGAGTACGAAAAAATTAGCGCGAAATCTGAGGTACAACCAACCGAAAACCTTTTTAGCGAACTCTGTGACGTAGAGGCTACTCATTGCTACACACCTGCTGGACATCTTGAATAGTATTACTAAACCAATGCTATGAAATAATTCTCGTACAAAAACGATTTTTTAAACCGAATTTTTGATGAAAGATCTTGTTCATCGTTCTTTGGAACCATTCCATTTTATTTCTTAAAAAGTATTACTTGAATACAATAACTGATTAAATGATTTATATTTTAATAATAAATTTGACTTTTACGTGAATATACTTGTACCATTGTACTCTTTATAGTTTCTCAATTATTTGTTATTATGTTGTTTTCTACAGCCAAGTTGTTTGTTTAAATGCTCAAAAACAATAAAAATATAAGATTAACTGCATAGAAAGGATTTCATAATAATGATTAGTTAATGTAGGGAAAAATCCGTATCCTGAAAGTTATAAATTTAAATGGATATAAATTAAAAAAATTCAGAAATCAACCGGTCATCAAGAAATCGAAAAATTAAGCAGAAACGTTAACTGTTCCTAAAATACTAATATGACTATTAATTTTATTTACATTTTTAACTCCTAGAATGTATTATCAGATGGGATCATGAACACCTTCATTTACGTCTCCTGTAGAGGACATTTGATTCCACGTGATTGAACACCGACGGAATACGTGGAAGCTGTGCATTTTAGTACATCTTAATACGATTTGTCCTTTGTGAATTGCATCAGACTTTTGTAGATCAAAACAGATTGTCATTTACGTGTATGTCAGCGGGTTTATAAAAGAAAAAGCTGTCCCCCTTGACCTCCTGCCTTCCTAATACGATAAGTACGGCGCGAAACTGCCTTTGCCTCTTATATGAACCTATTTTAAGCTCCGGTGTATTTAGACCTGCTGACATAGAATTTCTTTGCTAACGAAATGCATTTTTTCTGCTTCAACTTTGATTGAAGAAGGCTTTTCATTGCTCTCGTAATGAGGGAGTGTGTAAATGTTGAAAAACTGGGATTTCTCAAGCCAACGACTCATCATGAGGAATTATAAGTCAATCAGGAAGTTTACTATATGAAAGATTTCCTTGAATCGGACGTATGAAATGTCCTATTTATTTCCTTTTCCCTATTTTTATCTTTGATTGGTTTTACTCGATCGCAAGCAAGTAGCAAGGCTTAGTCACTGATTTTCTCTGGAAAGAAGCTTGATCGATTTTTTCCTGGTGAATTGCTGAATTTTATGTAAACGCAGCCTCTACTCTTACTACTAATAACCTTTATCCGTCTCATGTCAAACTGAACGTTACTTCTACCCTGTCCTTACTCGATATTGCTTTGATAAGACGTGTGATTGCTTAGAACTTTCAATATTGTTACTGTATAATAATCCTTTGACCTTGATAACTCTCCAATGCTGTTGTCAGTTGACGTAACCTTTTCTCCTTTAAGTCTGGAAAGGCTGGGCATCGAAGTGTATTCGTCGCTTTGATTTATAGAGACGTTTATGGTGCGGAAACTTCAACTCATTTTATCATGTTATTTACGTAGAATTACTTAGTGTATTGAAATTTTATTCGTAATGCGCATCTACAACGTATAGAGATATATTGGTTCACGAAGAAAAATGTTCCTTGTCTTGGGAAATGTTTATGGAGTCATTCCATGACACGTCAAAAGCTTTATCATTGTCTATCAAAGGAGAATGGGAGCTGAAATTAAGTGTTCAGATAGAAGTGTATGTACGTTGCTTTTGATGTTTTAGCTTATGTGTTTAAGGACGTGGTTCAACAGTTGTTTTGTAAAATACTGGCTGTCGAAGATTTCTATTATTATATTATTCACCAATGGGCAGCAAAAATTGCTATGGATTTCGTTCTGTTAACTATCATGTCGATGTTGGTTATTACATAATAACATTTTTCATTTATTATTTTTCTCTAAACTGTTCAGTCGATATTTTTTTAATCTACAGGCAAGGGAAGGAAGGAATATCCGTTTAATGTAAGAAATATAGAAAGTTTCCGTTGAAATTTAATATATTTATATTATTTGTTCTTATATTTTATCAAGTATATCTTACTTTTAATTATAAATTAGAGATCTCTAAATGTTATTTTAGAATCTTATTCCTAAGTATGTTTGAGAAGATAGCCTTGCAATATTTTCGTAATTGAAGCAATTTTCTGATTTGTGCTTCCAATAGAAATAAAAGCCGTTCAAGAAGGATATATTTAACCCATCATATCCATCGATAAGTTCAACCCTTTTCCATGATGTCATCTGTGCGCAACGAATTTGCTTTGGACATATTACTCTTCATGCATCACCCCTTAAATCTTCGTTTGAGAGATGGTACTCTAATGGGAACTGAAAGGAAAAATCTCCCGTCACGAATGAATATCATTTGCTCTCGTGAAGTGCTCTGCAATCTGTCGCAGTTACCCTTAAGCATTGCTTGAGTGGAGTAGGAAACAGGAGCACCCAATTCGACATCACTTTATGGCCCACGTTTCATTCTTGGAGGTGGATTGCGACTCATGTAGGGATACTCTCCTTGTGCCTTTGATCAACCATTTAACCCTCCCTCTGGGGGAGGCAGTAAATATATTTTGCTGGGGCTGAGAGCCCTTAAGCTCATGGGATAATGGCTAGATTCATCTCTGACTTGATTTGTCATTCCTCATTGTAAAGCATGTTTAAACTTTAACTTAATAGGAGGAGGATTGAACTTACTCGGATCGCAAGGTCAATCTTGCTTTATTTTTTTTATTAGGGAAGTATTTTTATTTAGTGTTCTGGGTGGTTGATTTGCAAGCTGGGAGAAATATTAACTGAGAATTGAATTCATTAGAAAGGTTTAAAGCTTTGATGAATATATTATTCGTAGTTTTATTTCTTCTCTTTTGCAGGAAAATAAAATTAGTGATAGGAATACTTCAAAACGTATTTAAATCGATTACGGTGGAATGGATTATATATTATTTCATGTTTTTCTTCAAGGATTTTATGTTGTGATCAACTTTCTATTCTAAATTTATTAGTTAGAATGGTGACGCCGTACGAGTTTTATGAAACGTAAACAGTTTATTGACAACCGGGTATTTTTCTGAAACTTATTTCTTTGTCAACGGCTTTCATTAAAGGAATTATTGAGTATCCAAAAGAATTATTATTGAGTTGAAATAGTAAAATTAAATGTCCATCGAAATAGTATTTTTGATCTGCAAGCCATTTGTCTAATGTAGGTTTTATTTAAATTGTTTGATATTAACATCTTTTTTGTCGTGTTTATATTTCATTATTTTTGTTTGCTATCCTGGAAAATTTTTTTAGAGATCGAGAATTTTTTTGCTTGGTACAAAAACACATATTTTTGCAATTCAAGATATCTTTAAATACAATATTATTATTATTGAAATGAGAATATAAAAACTTATAACATTACTTAAGAAATCGTACGACGTCCTTTGAGTTGCTATAGAAACGGAATCGTTCCCACCGATGATCTGAAAACTCATTTTTCACCATTTTTATGGGCTAGGAAAGAGGTATGCAATCCAAGAAAAGACTCTGCTTTCCTTAAAATTGATATTTTTTTCCTGGAAGCACGAGCCGTGGTTGACTCGCGCAGTGCATCTTTCCCCTCTCTTTTCCCGCCATATCCCCTCCACTTTTCTTTCACCTTCCCCACGTGAGTAATGGGTTTATTTATAAATCCCGGAGATCTTTCTCCCGAAGCCACCTCGCGGGAAAGGTACAAAACGGCTCTTTTTCATAACTGTTGTTGGTTTTTTTGCTTCGTTTCCGCCCTGTTGATCCTCATTCGATGCTTCGAAAAGCTCTCCTTTCTCTGTGGAAGTTATCTCTCCTTTGGAAGCAAAAACCACGAGTTGATGGGCGGTTTTCCTTCGTTGGAAGTGGCGTAGATTCGCAGTACATATACCTCAACAAGTTATTATTCCGAGTTTATGAGAAACAGCGTTCGTGTTTTAGCCTATTCACGAATGCCTCGTAAGAACGCCTTTCATTGATTGCTTCTTCTCTTTCAACCGTAAGATAGCAGTCGTCCACGCATCTTATGTATTCAGAGTCTGGGTATGGTTGTGGAAATGAACTCGCTTGAAATAAGTTATTATTCTGCTCTTTTTTATTCACATTTGACTTGGATAGAAAAGTGTAGTGAGATTCCAGAGGACTGAGAAGCAATCAAAGTGTTGGCCAAGAATTGATTAACGAACTAGTTTTATCTATTTAATTAAAAATATTTCAAATACAAATAATTGATGCACTTAAAATGTATAAGTAACTGAATAAAAAAAGTTAATAGTTATTAGAGAATGGGTTAAGATTTACGATTCCAGTTAATTAAATTCGATATCCTAACTCTTTCGTAGTCAATTTTCATATTCTTAAAATGATGATAAGTTTGGGGGGACTTTAGTGTGTGATATGGATGATATATTTTGATATTTTAATGTTAAGAAATGGATTTAATCTTCGAAATGAAACTCTTATGAACTATCTTAAAGATTGCTATCCATAAGATTTGATATTTATAACGACTTAGTCTCTTGCGTGATTTGGGCATCATAATCGCTGTTCAAGAAAAGCAGTGAAAGATATTTAGAACGAATGTATATTCGCCTGTAGCTTCACCGAACATAAAAACCTAAAAATCGATATTGTGTACAATTGCCATTTAATGATCAGAGAAACAAATGCATTTGATGTATTGATGACCAAGTATTCTGCGTATGAACGATAATTAATATAGAATACGATAACGAATATTAGTATAATATAAGCATCGCACACAATTCCACAGTTAATACAACTGAATTAATTTTAGTCTCAGAGATTATCCCAAATTTTGATCTGCTTTTGCATAGCTTAATTTAATAAATTTACTTTATAAATTTAATAAAACGTATGCTTAAATTGATTTTTGTTTATAGTTATTTCGGTGAAAACGAGGTTTATACCTCTCGCACGCAACCTCCTGATAACTTATATTTACGGAACACTGAATTTCGCTCACTCCGCTCGTGCTCAAGTCATCAGGAGATATCCCTCTCACATTTTTCAGGAAGTCATAGCGTTCGTGTGGGGAGGTGAATGGGAGGGGATGAGCTAGGGAACGAGATTTCCCATCTCTCTCGGTCAATGACACTTGTGTAGAAAGTAACTATAGGTACTCCATACTGCAGAATCTCAGCTGCTCGCTTCCTTTATACCCGAGCATTGCTTCATTCACCTGGCTGTGCATGCTTTGAGGCGTTCACAAAAATTCAGCGTGCTTGCAACGCAAGAGATCTCGCGAAGGCACTGTGAGATTTCCCTTCTTCAGGTTTGCAGTGCTACTTTGATTCTTTGATTCAACCTACTTTATTGATAGCTTGTACTCTATATTCTTCATTTTATTGCAACATAATTATGATAGATTGATACATTATCTGGTTATGCCGGCCACAAATTACTAATAATATATATATTTTGAAGTTTCTGAGACAGAGTAGATTTTGAATGTCTGTAAATCCAAACAGTATTAACCAAGAAACTTAATATCTTGCAGAACGAACCGTATCCATTATGATATCGTTCATTGAATTATGATGAAAAACAGCGGGTAAATATATCTATTCACCGAAAAGGAGTTCATACTTCTTATTCCTTTACAGTTTATTCATATTGCTGGTTAAATATTAAGCCAAAGCTTGCTTTCATTCGTTCAACTTTCATAAAAGTTAGCTAAATATAACATAACTACTGGTTAAGGAGAAGGTCGAATAACCTCACTCAAAAAATATTTCCCTGTGTTTAGTCTTCATCTGCAGTGAGATCACGTTTACGGCCTCCTAAATGAAAACGTGCTTGTCCCTTTTTTATTTCATTGCCTCGTAAAATTTTATCCTTAATTAGTCTATGGAGACAATACGACCCTAATCTGTGAGTTACTTTTCAGATCGTAAACACACTGAGTTCATTTCCCCATTTTTGTTTTGTCTCCACTTTGAGACTTTATCACCATAACTCATTAAGCTTTGTAATTTTTTAAGTGTGATGCATTATCGCCTTAGAAGAACTCTGCGAAAATGAACGGTGTATTTTCCCCATTTGGTGTTTGACATGTTTAACGTAAGAAATTTTCTGAAATTTTTAAGCATGTTGAAGAGTTAATAACCCAACGGTAATAATTATTTATTTAAAAGTTTAAAAATTTTACAATTATAGTACACGAAAGTTAGTTGAGTTAAATAAGATCATTTGCAGATGCGAACGCAAATTACATTGCGTCATCTGAGTGCTTAAATTACGATGGACAGGCGAAAATTGGTCTCATTGAGCTAATTTCCATTCCACTAAAGTTGAACATATCAGCTGGGCCAGTCTCATTGTCTTTTCATGAAAGGAAAATTGGTCTGTAACCTCATTAGAGTCTGTAAGTTAAAGTACTGGCGTTTTTTGCTTATGCAAATGTCCTTTCTCTTAACTTAGGTCTTATGCAAAACGTTCCCCTTGTTATTATTTGTTCAACTTTATTTATATATTATTTTTCAACTTTATATACAAATAAATATGTGTAAATTCGTATCGTATGATAAAGGAGAAAATTCAATATAAAGAAATTGAATAGATTTCATTATCATTTTAGCTTTTAGAATGCATGATTAAGTTTTTATCCTATTATTTCTTTGGCAAGTGACGATGTAGACTGAAAATCTACTGAAAGAGCAATCGTGCAATGCGAAGGAAACATATCACTTAAGCAAATCAGGCCTCTCTTATTTTCCCAATAATGTCGATGACGCAGTGTGTTGAGAACTCTTGTCAAGCTTTGAAAACAGGACCACCGATGATATCATCTATTACAAGTTGGATGTCATATCTCTCCAAATCGATATTGCCAAATTGGTTTAATAGGTTCCTAATAGATCCGTTATGATAGATTAAGCGAGGTTATGATCTCTAATGATCATGACGTTGGTGATGACTGAGCATATGTCCAAGGATCGCAGTTTTAACATTTTATTTCATTGAATGTAATTTTAGTTTTTCAGGAGATTAGTTATAGATTATATTTTATTTACTGTAAGTATATCAATGAATAATAAAGATTCTGGGATTTGGGACGCCTATTTTCAATTCATTTGGTGAAGTCTATTTTTCATCAGTTTTTACAATTCAATGGCTCGATGGGACTCATCATTAAGTGTTCCATTTCGTATTTTGTGGTCAATAAAGATGAAGGGTCCACTGGAATAACAAATACATGCCTTTTGTCTTCACCGAATTAAGGTTTCATTAGCAATCTAGCCTAAATGGTTTTCACACCAGTTTCTTCTCAACCTAGATTGAACTCAAAAATAATATTCGAATATTTACTAAAATTTAATTTTGAGTTTGAAGAAATTTTATTTTATAGTTGAAGAAGCTAATTGATACGAAAATATAAGAGAATCCTAGTCTCTTGTCAACCTACAGACTATTTCTGTTGCCATGTAACGAAGGAAACTGCATCAAAGTTTGATCAGACTAAAGGACTAAGGATAAAAGTTTTGCTTTGTCAATAATCTCCTTTATAAGTCTCAATATAGAACAAGATTTGCAATTTACATTCTATAAAAGGAGCATAAGTGAATGTATTTATCATTGCACGAAGAAAAGTAATAAAAAGCCCGCGTTAGCCTGTTTAATAATCCATCTTAAGCCGTTGCGGGAATGTAATATTTCTTTAACCGACTTTTCATCGTGCATTACTCTCGAAGGAGGGGCATGTTATAAATTACCAGGCAAAAATAGCGCTGATTGATGCTAAGTTTATGAAGCTCTCTCGCGAACCAGTTGGAAATAAACCGAGCGGATTGTCCTTGGGCAAAATGTCTTTGAACTGGTGAATCATCGGAAAACCTTTGAAAATGACTGCGAAGTAAAAGAAAGGTCACGTTTATGCCCTTCTAATTCTTGTATGTGTGGGTGATGGTGCGTCTGTTCGAAAGTCGTTTAATAGCACCTGGTTACCAATGTCGCAGTGAATCAGTCGCTGTGGTTTGGAGGCTTTTATCTGCACTAAGCCTTCGATTAATAATTCCTTTTTCGAAAGAAGCCTCGAAGTACTATGAGGTAACACATTTAACTAATTGGGAGGTTAGATATAGGTGAGATAGATTCTAAACTTTTATGTGCGTAATATACATTTATTATCACTTTGACGTAATGAAACCAACGAATTTTGGTTTTTGAATTCACTTATCATTTATATTTTTCTTACGTTGGATTCACTCCTACTTTAGCGCAATTATTTTTAAAGAAAAACAGCAGTCTAAAGCATTCTCCTATAATTTAAAGGAGCCAATGCCTTTCTTTTGCATAAGTTCCTTTGATTCGTGAATGAAGAAGAGAGTTCGATAATTTCTGACTGTACAAATACACTTATGAAGATAAAAATCTTGAAAATTTTTATTAATTAATAAGGGTATGAGATATTTTTCCAAATCCTTTTTTTGGAATCACGAGGTTCCTTATTAATGGATTATAAATGGAAAATTACCTGAAAATAAGGAATATTTTTAGTCCATATCATTCAAACTCTTGATATGATTTATTCGCTTCATTGGAGTCCTCATGAAATCAGCCTCCAATGGATACACTAGTTCTAATAATATAATTTTCCATTCTATGAGTTGTGGTTTAATATGAAGTAACTCTTTAAGGAAATGTGATTCCCATATCGTTGTCTTTATTTATCCTTTGGTTGTAAATTGCTATCCTTGTAGCATGGAAAATTACTATCTGGTTATTTGATTCAAACCGCGCTGGCGTGAACCGCTGGAAGCTTATCGCATGTATCAGCTGCTCAAATATGGTTAAGGTTGGTTTATTTATGACTTATTTCCTGCAATGCCTTTGTGCTGCAGTGATTAACAAGTTACGCCAACCAGTGTATATCTTCTTATCAGAAGACAGATTTCTATTCTCCGATCTAAAGATAGCCTTCTCCGAATTTTAATGTGCAATATTTTCGGAAATATGCGAAGTGCTTAATGTCTTTGATATCCTTACCCAGCTCATTAACCGTGTGCGTGAATGGCTTTTGTCAATTATCTTACTCATTCTAGAATATTATAGTTTCAGTTTAATTAGAATGAAAGTGAGACCCATTATCTTTCTCATACAATATCTGCAGTATAAATATTACCTTTTTCATTACCTTTTTTCGTCGCTAGTGTAAGAGCATTTGATATGAGGAATAAAGTGGTTATCTCTTTCATGACTCTCCTTCATTTGTTCAGGTAGTATTTTATGCAAGATAGCGCTGCTTACTGTTTCAATTACGTTGGACTCGTTATGACTTGCTGGTGTTTCTTGATATGTAAATCTTCATTTTTGACGATATTACCGTTTTCTGTCTCCATGTGAATTTGTTCACCTTCAAACTGTTTTGTGCTGATGTCAGATGGTTAACTATTACGTTGTACTGAGATAGCTTTTTACTCTTATTGCATGTGCAGATATTTTTCTATCACTATGCGTAATGAGAAAATTTTAATAGTCCGCTCTAGGTTTCTGGGTAGAGTTTTTTACTAACAGAAGAAGGCTGAAATAATTCTAATAAAATGAAAAGACTTGACTTCAGAGAATCACACAAAGTTTTGAGTAGGAATTATTTTACAATGATTACATAATGGCCTAAAATAGAATCGAATGGGTTTTTTAATCATAGAAAATTCATCGTAATAGTCAAAACCATTGATTTTATTAAATTTTTGAATCTATGATGGCTACCAGCTCCAAAAATTAAACAGTTACTGTTCTGAATACTTTTATTTGTTATATAGTGAGTAATTTGAGAAATAGAATTCAATTGCCTTCGGCTTATAATCTATAATTTTGTTTTATATTTTATAGATTCTTATCAGCACTTAAATCCGTTTGCATGAAAGGGTTAGGTGGAAAGGTAAATAACAACACGCATAGTTACCTTTTAAAAATAGAGTTTAATTAATATACTTCGATCGGGGGCCTTACATTCATGCATTACTTTTTCATCTTTTCACAACATTCTTCCACAACATAACTGTCCGTTACAGGTCTTTGGGGAATGGCGAGCTGCCTAAGTTTTAACTGTTTACAATTGTTGCATCGGTAATTAACAGAAACATAGCAACTACACACAAATAAATAATATCACAAAATAATAATAATATTACAATAATATTTGAATGAATGGAGATTCGGCGTAACAAGGGAAGGACGGATGAGGATGTGTAGAAGCAGCTGGGTGACGTGTCGTATAATTAAGGAATGTGGTGATCAGGAGTTTTGGACATTTTCAATGGTAAGGAATGATTTGTTTTACATAAATACAGTGCGTGAAACGCAAATGATCGATTTAAATAACCCGTAATAGTTTTCATTCTAAACAAATAAAACACTCAAACCACAATAATATTAATAATTACTGTTAAATAAATAATAGATAGATTTTCAGTTAAGTAGCACTCTTCAATAAAAATAAAACAGGGAATCCTAAATTCCGTTTGCCTATTAGTTTTCCCGGATATACTAAAAAACTGATTCTTTTCATCCGAATAGGCGGATTGGAATTTTCATTTTTAAATCGAATTCTTACCTCTTTTTTTTACATTTTTAATATTTTTTGAGGCATAGATTCGATCTCCAAATGCGCTACGCTGACGCGCAAAAAATACTGACTTAACGTTTGGAATTCAGGAGTATGCATATATATACAAATATACACACGTCTCTTCTCCTCTTCTTGGAGGAAGCAATTTCGAATCGTACGAAATTAACCGGAAAGATTGATTGAATTTTGAGTATGCCAATGAGGTTGGATTAAACTCGCTGTTTCTTTTCGACTTGAACAGAAAAGAGGATCTAACACATTTATACACATACGTAAATTTAAATAAGTAAACGGCCATTTTTTGAATGAGATCCATCCTTCGTTTTCCTGGGGTTTATTTTTCAACTGAAATCGCAGGAATGTACGCAATGAAAACGAATGAATCCGGTGAAGGTACGCGCTGAAGCATGATGATCCACGAGAGGTCCATCTTGTAAGCGAGAATCCGTTCTTAGAGAAAGTGTGCGTTTCCGAAAAGAAATTTGAAGCTTAAAGATCGTAATACTCATAAATTAAAAAAGTTCTCATTATCTTCCTTCCTTGATTTTCTTGATTGCGCTACGCCTCTTCAGCGATACGTAAACATAAAAAAACAACCTCCGTTCCTAGCAAAGAGACGAAACAACACTTTGAGGAAACCTTGAGGGCTTCAGGCAAGTTTTTCTGAGACTAAGTGTACATGTCAACACAATAAAAAGACTAGATTAAATGTGATATGATGGATATCAGAGCGGGTGTCCTTTCGCCAACTCCACGATCCACAACCTCTCGAAGCCCAAATAATAAAGCCATCGGGGTCGTAAGAGTCCACAGGGGAAGAAAGAGAGGCGCTCGAATATCGTCCCTCGGTTGTTTACACCCGCGCGAACACATTTGCCGCTCTCCGGAGTTTTTAAAGCTTTTTTCCATCGCTCAACTGTTCTTCGCAGCAAGGGAGGTTTCGTTCCTGGAGACCCCTCTGGTGGCGAAGACATCCCTCGGAAGGAATTCCCGTTGAGTCGTTTTCCGTGTATCAGACGACCCCGCGCTCTCTGCCGATTACTTCCGGAGCCCCCACACTCTCGCAATTCCTCCCCTTCCGACTCCTACAGCCCCTACACCATCTCTCGCCAGCCTTACTTCCCCAAGAAGTCAACCATCTGGTTGTACTTTTCCTCCTCTTCGCTGAGAAGCAAGGCTTCCAGGCACCCTTTGAAGTACGGGCTGCTGAAACACTGGGACCTGAAAAGGCGTAAAGGACATCGTTATAGAAGAGTCGAAGGCGTAGGGCGAAAATCGCGGGGCCCCCCTTCAAAAATTGTATCGGGGGGCCCGGAAAAAAGGGCTCGTTCCGGCGCTTTCATGGAAAAAAGGCACGAAGAGCGCAAAAAAATACCAGCCCGTTCCCACCCACTCTCCCAAAAATCAAAAATTAACATCGGCGGCATCAAAAATCATTTGCCGCCGACAAAAAACGAAAAATGTGCTGGAGGTGGTAAAAATGAAAAATTTGAAAAAATCAGGAGTTGAAAAAATTTGGTTTGAAAATTAAGTTTTAAGAAAATTTTAATAAAGTAAAAATTACATAATAAGTAAATACATAGGTAAAAGTGAATATAAAAATTATAAATGGAAAAATAATGTCAGTGCTCAGTAATGTTTTGTTGCGTATTTTACTTGATTGAGTGCATGGTTAAGTTTGAAAGGTTTAGGTAAAAATATTGGAGTTGCAAATGTAACTTGTGCTGGTGCTCCAGTATTTAAGAGGTGTATAGGTGAAATCTTCATGCTGTAAAGTGGTGTGTGTAGAGGTTTATTCGCGGGGAGAATCGTAAAAAAGTCGATCCATCACCCGCGTAAAAAATTTGTTTTTGGAGAGTGTAAAGGTTTTTAAAGTGTTAATTGGTTATAGTGTGGTAATTAAAAAATACTGGGTTAAAATAGAAACAAAAATAACAAAAAATACCTAAACCCCGGGTTCCGCCCCGTGTAATCGTTTTATCCAACTTTGAATAATATCCAAATCGTCCGTAATCAGCAAGACGTCTAGGCAGCCCTTGAAGTATTCCGTCGTGAAACAGTCCTTCCTGTAATTGGAGAGTAAACAGATCGCATACTTTTAGTTAAGAGATATGGAATAATTCATGAGTTGAAAAAGAAATAAAATATAAGAGAAAATAAATCAGAGTATAATGCTATATCCATAGATTCAACATCTATATATTAAGGATTTGATACGTTGAAAGATCCATAAACGCAATATAAATCATATGTATAGGTTTACTCAGTTTATCAGGTTGTAAATTCAACGTCCATATAATCTATCAAAATCCTGACAACGTATTCCTTGTTTATCACAAGTCAATCGCCTTGTTTTGTACAATCTTAACCTTTGAAAAACGCTTTTATTTTGTCTGGTGTTGATTCGAGAACGGAATTGTTACGTAATGCGCGTCTGACTCTTGTCACCCTTCTTTATATTATGTTTTTTTGAAGTCTATCCAATCCTTTAAAAAATAATAGTCGTAAAAGTTAAGCCTTCGCAGCTGGCAGACGTTTTTTTCTGGATTCAATGGCAGTCGAAAATTCCGTGCCAATTTCTTTTGAATTAATTCAGACAGTCTTTCATTCGAAAGAAATTGCACCGAAGGATACAGAATTGCCCTAATTTTATTCGCATATTTGGCATTGAGGATTATAATGCAATATAATATGATGTCAATTTTGAAATTTTAATATTTCTAATAATAAATTACAAATGTAAGATTTATTTACAAATTATCGACATTCATTATCAACGTTAGCTAAAGAGGTATAAAAAAATCTTTCTTGCTTTCAAAAGAAAAACATTTCCAATCGTGAAAGGAAAATGGTAAAATGATAATTAGTTAAAAAATATTCCTTTTAAATATACATTTGCGAATGAAAGGTAGAACACTAGATTCAATGGTAGCGTATATAAATGAAGACCATTCGACAGATAATGGTTCTTCTCGGTTCAGCGGATGAGCGCCATCAGCAGATGGACTACTTTTTTACTCCTTCGTATCCAAGGGTGACTTCACACGAAGTCTTATAATTACCCCTCATTTTTCCCAACGCGAATCGTGTAGGTTAAAATTCGCGCTCGCGAGTGAAAGTTGTGCGGTTTTAATGGCGCCACTCACGTTGGTTTCTAAGTGCGGAAACGAAGACGGCGATCCAAAAATAACCTTTATCCCCGTCCTTCGTACTTATTAGCGGCTTTCCCTCCCGCCATTCAGAACTTATTCCCTCCCGCTGTCTGGAGGAGAACAACTCTTTTTGCCCGTCGATTCGCATCGATCGGAAAGCGGTCTGAAGGCGGTCTCTTATGCGACGGAAATAAGAAAATCTCACGACGTTTGGTCTACGATGCTGCGAAGAAATTATCCCTCCCCATGAGGTGACGCTCGGTTTCTTGGAACTCCAAGTTTCAATGATAGAAATTATTAAGTATATGTTTAGTTTTTAATTCAATTTTCATAAGTTTTTTAATGGTATGCTTTTTTCAAGTCCGTGGAACGAGTACTTTCTTTCGCGCTCAGGAACTGGGAGATATGAATGCCCGCATATCCCAAACAAACCTGTTCATTAATAAGGTTTGGATACTCGTGGATTGAATCAATTTTAGGATGGTTAAATAATGATTCTCTCACTTTAGGAAATTTAATAATGATGAAGAACCTCACGAATTAATGTTTATATTATATTGATAAGCAAGCTCGGACCTGTTTTGCCGCCCCAATCCTATCTGCGATTCAAAACAGCGTAAATTCCTCCTCTCTCCTTCCTTTGGATTCGTGGGCATTTCACGCCCACTTTCAGAATATATAAGTGATGTCATTCTACATAAAGTTGAACTCCGGTTTACGATTAGGCATATCTTTATTCATGAGCTGCTCGCTTGGGT
This sequence comes from Pantala flavescens, assembly GCA_020796165.1. Taxonomy (NCBI): domain Eukaryota; kingdom Metazoa; phylum Arthropoda; class Insecta; order Odonata; family Libellulidae; genus Pantala; species Pantala flavescens. Next base: position 7,589,697 of record CM036884.1, on the reverse strand, counting down.
GATATCATGAATGAACGAATTTTACACTCTTGACGCAGCTCGAATATCCCAGATACTGCGACGGAAAAATGGACGAAAAAAACTTAACAGTATTTTTAGTGCTGACTTTCAGGTTGGTGGGAAGAAACCGGTTGCTTTCCAAAGAGATCGCCGAATCGTTACGCAGTAACTTTTTACGACGGATGGATAAACGCGCTGCGGATTCTGGACGTTAATAGTGATTTAAGGGGTCCATAGAGACGGTGACGCACATGCGAACATGTTTTCATTTTTTTTGCTCGTAGCGGTTTGCGTCTGTCCGGGAGTTTCTTTTTAGATCAATAAAAGATTTTAATTGGAAACGTGGGAACTGATGATGGGCGTCTGGAAGAATTTTCCTTTTAAATTACGCTGAGGTTATTTCCGTTGTTGATCAATATATTCGTCTCACGAGCGTAAATTATTCCGTCGACCTTTTAAGTCAACCCGATGCCCTCGAATACTTATATACATTTTTTTCAAAAGTCTTTTCTCGGAAAAATATAATGTCATAAAGAACGACGGCAACGGATTTCGAATCCCTGAGATTTCTTCCTCCGTACACTATTCATAGTACGCGCTCGCTTCCATGTGACCTGATAGCCTCCTTTCCTCCCTTCAAGGTTCGATAAAATTAGAATCGCACGTTTGTTTCGTTCGATTGCTGCGTTTATTTCCGAATCCACTATCGACTGTTTACGGCGCCACTCAAAACAAACTCGTAAATCCGACGTCTTAGGGGGAAATTCGCGGGTTTCGCCACAGGAGATGTGACTTTGGTAGGAACGACTTCCTCGTCACCGGTGACAGAGTGGCCGCCGATTGTGCGATAAGAAATCCCGTGCGTCACGCTATCGCGACATCATCTGTGGGTGTGCGTTGGCTTGAGACCATTTTCCCAATGGAAAAGGAAAGCCGTCGGTGGGCAGGGCCTTTGGTTTCGAAACGGGCGCGCCCTCGGTCAGTATTGGCGATATATATTTCCTCGGACTTTCCTCTGCGTTTACTAGACGTTTGCCGGAAGAGAGGCATTTTCCCCTTTGTTGTACTTGGAAAACTTACGGTATTTCCGAGATTTGCTTAGAACGGAATGTTTATTGTCTTCCTTCATTCGCTTTATCCGTGTTGGGGACGAGTTATTTGTGGTGTTTATTTTGATATATTCTTTAACGGTTTTAGTATGGACTTTTTAGATATTTTACAAATAAAAATTTAAATAAGAACAATCTATGAATATTATCGATCTTATATCGAGATTAAATTATTTTTGATTGCATCATCCTTGAAATCAATGTCACCAATGTGATTAAAATTACATTTCCCTTCTTGTAATAATTGCGATATCTGAAGGAAAGTATATAGTTCGTTAAATAAGCATCTTCGAAATCTAATTTACGATAAATTATACCGACATTTTAATTGAAATGCCTTACGAAGTTAGTTCTGAATCTGATTTCGGGCGCTCATCTCGACCAGCACGAGACTAACGGGTAAATTCCCGTACGAGAGCTCAGAAACTCGGATCTTATGATCTCACCTGCATAGTGAATGAAGCTGAGGCTCGCGGAATAGATTGTAGCAGTCCTCGCAGATGCGGTCTAGACGTGCAAAGATGCTCTTGTCGTAGAATCCCTTGCATTGGATGTCGAAGAAGGAACGTTTGCTGATCGGGTGTCCCAAGACGTGTCGGCTTCCAGAATCGGAGCTGAAGTCTTCGGAGCTTCCGAGCGGGCCCGCTTCGACGAGAAGGGGAGTGAAGACTCCTGATGTGGCAAGCAGGAGCAGGGCTATAGGCACGAGCAGCGGCAGACCCGGGAGGGTCACTGATCCGCCCGCTGACGTACCTCGTGGCCGCCTGCTGCTGTTTCGCCCGTTGTTCGCAATGGTGATTGGTTGCATCTGCGGGAGAAGAGAAAGAGAATGTTGAATATGCGAGAGGACAAGTCAGTGGGAAGATTAAAGAGAGCAGCGCACGGACTAACGAGGATGTTTGCGTGATTATTGGTAAGGGAGGGAGCAGCACACATTTCCTTCCGCGTTTTACCAATCACTCTTAATACGAAGAAGCAATTTTATCATATACGGTAATAGTATCTTAGGGTTGCTGAAAATGCCCTCTCCATGCAACAGTTGATGCGAATCGAGCTAGAACGAGGCAAGTACGCGATGATATGAAACTTTTAGCGGCTGCGTTTACATTGCTGGAAGAAACACGGCAATCCAGCTAGAACTTCGATGGCGTATGGAAACCACATAAAGATGTATAGCGATTAAATTATTGCGTGATTTGTAACCACCTATTGTTACGTGGTGGTTACATTAGCGAATAATTAAAGACTTCAGACTGTATTGCATTTGTTCAAGAGCATTTTGCTGTACTTAGTTTCTATAGGGTATGTGTTTCTACATCACGGAGTCTTCTAGTTATTCCTGAGACTGAAATAGTCTGATCCAAGTATGACCAATGCGCGATTTTATTCGTAAATAATCGAAGAACTATTACATCCAAAATAAAATTTCAGTAGAACAGTGTGGATGGTACCAAACGCTCTTCATTCGTTGCTGTTTGCGTATCAAGGACGAGTCAGAGGAAGTTCTTATTAAACCTTTCAACCGCGCGGCGTCCACTTACGGAGAATTGTATACCGATGCACGGAGCCCTTCGCGTTGTTGGATCTCCAGGACAAAGGGGCAAAAAAGGTCGGCGTCGGAAATTATGCTTGATTACCCTGGGAATGGTGGAATTAAATCTTTTAGTAGGTCTCTCTTTAATTAAGCATGCGCCTTCACCTGAAGCGAACGATGTTCTATGCCTAACACGTTCGCCGAGAAATTTTTTTTCCTTTGTAGGTCGATGCGATTGGCAAACTCTTAATACGCACGTTTTTCTTAGAAGTCGGTGTTCTTAAGAGTTTACGTTGTTCTTTAAGTTGATGAGGAAACTCCAATTTTTTTCCTCTCTGATTGTTCGAAGCTTCGCTCTCTTGATTTACGATTCAACGCTCTCCTGGGTCATCCGCAATTTTCTAGCGACCTTGAAGATGATAGATATGCGTTTCATTACGATCAAGGGGTGGTGAATTAGAATCTTAATTGGAGTATTTGTTCAAGAATCTTCTGGTGAATGCTACGCTTATGCGGATGAATGTTTGTTCTATTCACGATACCATGAAGGAGTTTAGATGCTGCATTTGATGTAGTTTAAACCTTTTGGTTCGCTATAATCGGTATTGCGAAGGAATGAGGTTAATTTGGAGTACTAGCATCAGCAATTAATTCCATACTAACTCAATAACCGATTAGTAGTTGAAGCACCCTATTCTGCAAGAAATAAAGTATGCTTAGAAATTTTATCAATTCAAGGCGTTTTTCATCAATCTCTCGGTAGGTCGTATTGGATCAAAAAATCTTTCCGATTTGGATCGTCCCACTGTATCGAGCAAAGCGACATCGCCTCCTCAAAGGTACCTTTGTTTTGAAGTCGGCCGAAGTAGAATATGCCAGGTCTCAGGCGACCCGATACCGTTATCCCATTAAAAATGCATTCCATTTCCCCCCTCAATAGTATCAAAAGAACGCGATTCGCTTCTTTTTTGTCTCGATATATTTCCTCCGCGCATCTGGATGGAGTACTCCTTTAAGGAGATGTAAGAGAGGGCAGAGACGAGATGGAGATACAATGCCACGTGTCCTGCAAAGGAGTTTCCCCTCTATGCAGCTCTGCCATCTGCAGCCCTGCCGGTCCATCTAACGCTCTTGCGGAAGCTGCTTCGGCACGCCCTCTCCCCAAGACTTGGCGAAACTGACCTAATCCGCCCCACCACCCATATTTCCCTCCTGAAGCGATTCCATTGTCCGGCATCTGGGCGGTCTCTTCCTTTACCAAGAGAGTCTTACGCGCTAAGGTTTTGCGGACTTGGCCGTTTCGCGCGTCCTCTGCAAGGAATGCGCGGTCGATAGTCGGGAGATGAAATATTGGCTTGTGATGGATGGCGGCCGGCGTATATATAAACTGTCGATGAGACGTCAAAGGAGACTTTGACGGCTGCTTATTAGCTGGAGAGGGATCTGAATCCATCGGTATTCATTTCCCTTTCTGAGGCGGCCTTTCTTTGTGTTTCAGCGAGGAATGGGCAGATTGTGTGGCCGGCGTTGACGTCGTAGTCAGCGGTCGAGCTTCCTTTCAAAAGAGGCGGTGATTAGGTGGATAGATATGGGAAGGGGTGAAGCGATGAGTGGAAATGGAACTGATAGAGGGGATATTGTGTTCTTAGCATTTCCGAGGGGGTGATAATGATTCTCATTATGTAACACAATGAGATACTATTATAAATGAGTTTTTGTAGTTTATTTAGGAGTCGATGCATTTGTGGGACAAGATGTGAGGACGATGATAAAAACAATTCAAGGAAGCTTTCATTAACTAATAAGATTCTAGAAGGAGAGTTATCGTTAACACATCCAAATAAAGACATCGTTAGATTGTATATACGTTGATATGTATGTATTCGCTATTCTAATTGCAAGCTAATTATTGTCAATGGCTACTCTTTAGCTGATTTCTTGGTTTTCTGATCGTGATATAAGTGATTTACATCTACTTTGTACGCCTAATTAGTCCACGAAATAGTACGAGATTGTGATATTGTAATGAATCATTCTAAATGACATATACTCACTATAGACACCATAGGTGAGTCTTAGTTGATATTAATTTCATTTGATCAATAAGATTAGCTCGCAATTAACTACGATCGCTGCATATCAATTATAATGATTGACGTTTTTGAGTAATTAGCAGAAACTGACGGTTTATGATACATGGCCTTGTCTATCATTGCGTGTTCTAGAATGTGTTTAATTTATAGTTCGTAGCCTATTTTAAAATATATTTTCAATAATTTTTAATAACGTACTGCTTGAATCTAATATTTTTGGATATTTTTTTAAGAACAACATAACATAAATATTGAATTATATCATGGGAATATTTATTTTTCTTAAGTGATTATCTTTTCTGAAGTTGTATATATTTGTAAACATCACTATGGGAGGAGTATGCGAACTAAGTTACTCTTTGAAAGTTTAGTGAATTATATCTATCGGTGCGAAGGAAGGGCACTTGGGAAGACCTGCTCTGGGAGTCATTTCGGATGGTGAACATTCTCCGCACGTGAAGACGCGTGTTCCTTTCGCGTGAGCCACGGCGTCAAAGTCCTTGCGTGCCTCCTTTGTGTGACTCTTGGAGGAAAAAACGAACCTCTTATGCGGGAAGTTCCCCATTTATTAAAACGCCCAGGTGGTGGACCATTTTGCTCCCTCTTTTGTTTTTCCTCTCACATTGTCCTTTCCCTCCGATATTGCATCCTATGCACCTGGGCTCCCTTTTTGTATTTCGGAAGCGCATCCACCTGAAGCACTGCGCTTTCCTTTTCGGTCCAATTGAATGATGTCTCCGCACTGCTCAATGGGTATTCTCGCTTTAAAGCTCTCCTTTTGTTTCAAAACCGGTTTCCGGGAATCCGACGATTGCGGTTTCCGCGAACTCTTCGAACGGTTTCGATCGATGCAATTTTTCAAATGTTACTTTGTCGGAGAAATGTGCGAGTTCGATTGGGAGATGCAGACTTCGCATCGGGAACTTGTAGTAGTTAACTTATTGGGTAGAATGTGCGCTATATCGGAAGGAATATAAATCACGACTGATTTATTACTCTGGGGATTGAGTTTTAGAATTTCGCATAAAATTTTGGACTTCGTGTATAATTTTGGTTGGATGGATCTATATATTACGTGAAATATTATCTTGCGAAAATTTAAACATGGTTTGGCAGTCTTCGGTTTGTTAATCGAGGAAGTTTTTCTATTTAAACATTTATGTCCATAAATCTAGGAATTACATCGATGATGCGTAATAGTGAATTCAAAAAATGGCACTTAATTTCGCAATTATATTGTAGCCATAAAAATTGACAATCGTCAATATTTACATTTAAAATGATTCTCATACAGTTTGATGGATTTCTATATTTCGCTTTTATTTTGATTGTGTTTCAAAAGCAATTTAAGTTTTCGAAATTTTCTACGCCTATTTTCGTTGTCCGTGGGATCAAGACGTTCATCCAATTATCCGCTTTAACTCCACAGGCCGTCTAATAACCACTCGGATAATTATCGTCATCATTCCAGTCGGTTTCTTTCCGTTATACATGTCTCATCCGCTTCGAATCTCTGCCTCCCCTCACCTGTTCTATTTTTTACGGACTCCCCTCCAAAACACGCCATATCTTCCGTCATCTCGTCCACTCTCCAATCCTCTTTCCCCTCATTCACTTTACTCCTGACCTTTCACTCATCACTGTGTCTTCGAGATGCGAATTACTCAGAGGAAAACCGCGAAGGTGTAGTGACGAGCTTTGCGGAGGGCTCGCTATATCGGGGGCTAAAAAGAAGGCCGAAGGGGGTTGGCCTCGGTTATTTTAGAGATTGTGACTAGAAGGGTTTATTGTGAGAGTGGAATAAAATTTGCCCATCTGAGAGACATTAGCGATCAAGTGAGCGTGCGCGTGATTAATGTTCGGCTGATTGTGAAACACTACGGTTACTGTATCTATAGCTTGTGTGAAGTTAAAGTATCATTAAAAAAGGTGTAAAAGGAAAGATATATAAAATATAAAATTAATAGAGAATGTATTTTTTAAAATAATTGTGAAATTTAAGTAAACTCTATGAAGCTAATTAATTTTTAGGCAATTATAATAAGTTAACTTTATGTACGACACTTATATCAAAACTTCTGTGATATCTACTTCATGGAAGAGTTTCAAATGAAACTAAATTATATCAAATTCTTTGTTATTTAAATCGCAAATAAAAATAATCATTAACTTCTCAGAGAAATCCTACGTTCGCTACTTAGAGATGAGTTCTATCCTAAAGCATCTTGATGCTGTGAAATTAATCGTTCAGGACAGGGTTTGATGTTGTCTAAATATGTAAATCACAAAAAAAGAACCTTTGTTCGACTCAGTGCTATACTTATTTCCATTCAAATTCGTAGTCATGAAAATGCGTCTCTAGATAAGATAGAGGGAGTCGGCAACTGTTTTCTAGCGAAGGAGGAGGAGCGGTGAAGGAAGTGGAGAAAAGTGATGAGGAGTGAAATGGGAGGGGGAGAAGGACATATCTCTCGGTGTAGGGGTGAGAGGCTGCGTGACTCACCGACCGTGTGGTCCAGATCTGTGGGTCATAGGGAGAAGAAGATGCCGATCTTGGGAGACCGTGTGGCGCGCTTAAGGATGAGAGGGACTCTATGGGGTTTTCTCCGTGAACAAAAACAGCGCCCCAAGGATGGGAGCGGTGGAGAAAGGAAGCATTGGCCCAAACGGTTGACAAACATTATATCCTTGAGATGTGAAATCATATATACATGGATGAAGATATTTACTATACATGGTCTATAGAAGCTAATGTTGGAAACGATTTTTTCTTCGAATATGACAAATCCTTATTGATGTATTAAGTAGACCCACCACGAGTTAATCCTAATTAATCATAAATATTTCCATGTCTTAAAAGTCATAGTTCTTAGCTGCTTTTGTATTTTACTCCATACCGTGCAGATGGAAATAGTAGGTATAATTATTCTGAGTATGAAAAGAAGACTTCTATTTGTGCTGTGAACTGATCTTTTCCATTAAGCGAAATGTTCCTTTACTATAAAGCCACTCGATTTGAACTAAGCCATCATTGAAGTGGAATAAAAAATAGATACAGCCATTAAAGTATATCATTGATGCTTTAGCAATGGTAAATATCGAATAAACTCCCAACTTTATATCTGATTCTCGAATCCTAGATAATTAGGACACCCCGAAATATCGAAGGACCCAAGTGTAAATAAGATGCGCCATTATTTCACACGAAAGAGGTTGCAGATGCTTCTGCGAGAATTCATAAACACGGGAATATTTTAAACACGCCCGCGTAAATCACGCTCGTAGGGCTCTAAATGCGTAGATAGCGCGGGAACGTGTCTTCGGCGTCCATTCGCGACCTTCAAGACAAATATTTTAAGAGCCATTTTTTCTACCCCTGCTCCTTCCGCGGAGGCTGTGTGGGAATCTCCTTCGGATCCTATTTCTATCTCAAATCCGTATCTTTTGGGACCCAGAGGCATCGGTATTACGATCCATCGGAACCCCACCTCCACTTCCGCACATATCTCATTCTGCATTTCCAACTTGTTTGGATAATCCCCGAGGGATGCCATTTGCCTCAGCCATCTACTACGTCGCTTAAGCCATCCATCCCTTTCCCCTCACACATCTGGAAGAGGGAAAGAAAACACGGGAAGCTCTAAAGGATTATATGGTGCGTGCGACGGTTGCTGGGGTCATAACCTCGTATTCCGGAACACCTCACGCCCTTCCTCTCATCGCTTAATTCGTTTTCCAAACCGCTGCGTATTAGTTTCCTCGAGTCCATTGTGGATCGCCATCTTCCTTCAGAGTAAACGCCTCTTTGTTTTGGGGTAGTGGCTAACGCTATATTACGAGCTCTGGGTTTATGTACGTGATTAGACAGATATGGACGTATAGATTGGTATTGTAGGGAATTTAGTGAATGAACTTACCTATTCTAAAGTTACTAGTTCAATGCAAATGGATATCATATTTATTAAATGCTTTTTATTTATAAGTATAGATTGATTCGTAATGTATATACCCTTTTAACAAAAACGAAAATTACCAGGGGAATACGTATTCTATTTGGTATCGAGGTTTAAATCTTTCAAAATTCAGGAGATTTAAAATTGTGAAAAATTTCATTTCATCATCATAAATGGTTTTGAAGTATTTAAGTGGTGTAAAGACCAATCAGCAAATGCTATTTAGTTTGATTGGAATTTTTCCTTGTGTGATTCGATGCCATGTATTCTGCGTAGGCTACCTCCAAGGATATACTTTTCGGAGTGGATATTGAAAACCCTTTGATAGCAGAGTCAACTCACGAAACGAAGGGAAATTTTCCCAAGAAAGCCCGGCGTTTCTCTTGAGGATCGAACATTGAGTATTCCTCCAGAGCTTGGGACTTTGCCCTCTGGTTCCTTTAGTAGGGCAGGCAGCTCGATGTCATCCACCTTCAATGCGGAATCATTGGTGCAGACCAAAAGTTAAGTAGGCTAAGGCTTTCCGCCCAAGTTACCGTATTCTGTTGGAGCAACAGGTGTCGTAGCGAAGGAATAACTTGTTGCATCTTCTGGAATGGATTCAGAAAGGCTCCGTGAGGAGGAAAATGCCTCGTATCCACCAAAGCGTGAAGAAAGCGATTTGATACTCGTAATAGTTGAGTGCTGAATCACGAGTTTAGGATAATGTTTTGTATTTACATTCATTCGATTGGATTGAGAAGGAATTGACGGCGGATTAATCTGATACTGTCGTCGATGAGGAAGTTGTGAAACGAAAGGATTCTCTTAAGCGTCATATCTCTCTGAGGACGATCCTATAGTCATCGAGAAGTTTAAAATCTTCATTGCTTCAAACATGTAAAGTTTCTATAATTATATTTGAATGCAGTGGTCATCTACTTTTTTGACTGAATCTTTTATTAACAACATGAAACTCTAACATACCTAAATATCCAAATTCTATTGTTCAGCAGCGTCAGATTTTAAAGAAAAGCGAGTTAATTCTGCTATATATCGTATTGTACAGTAGTATCCGAGATTATAAATAACTATAGGAAGAGCGATCATCAATTTTTTTCTTTCTAAATATTTGTACAATCTTTACGTTCTCTAAAAATTTCCCCCTTTCTCTTAATTTACCGTAAAAAGCCAATTCTGATTTGGAATAGTTCCCTTTTCCTCGAGAAGAAAGCGGTTGGTAGATAGGTCTTTTTTCTCTATTGTCAGGAACTGTTATCCGAGTATTTGAAAGCATTGTGATTCCCCGAAAGCTTCGGAGGCACGCCTACGAATGAAAATTTCGCTGGCTCCTCTCCATCGGCTCAAGAGGAAGCCAAGATTGATGTAGAACTGTTGAAGTTGGTAACTTCGTATATAGCTATCAGTTTTTCAACACAATCGGTCTTCGGTGTCTATAAAAAAGCATCCCTTCCTACTGCTTGAGGATTCTATCGGACTCGGCCAGATGTTCACGCAGAGTTTTCTTTCTCTCGCGATTAGATTTCTTACGCGTTGACGGATATTCAGTGGCGATCTGAGTTGGTTGCCATCCAAAATCCCTCTTTGAATAATCTACTCCTCATTAAAACTAATGTGGCTGTCGCATTACACGTGGGGGAATGCGACGAACAGGTTGTTGGCGAATTGCATCAACATTGGAACCAAGGCGAATTTGTGATTCACAAACTCTAGGAAAGAAAATATCCTTGAAAATTCCTCATTGTATGACCTAATAACAGAGGATTCAGAAGTATTAGAACTTTGAAATTACGTGAAATCAATCAAAATGCCTATTTTTGGATTTCTAATTCTAATTTTTTGATTTCTATTTCTATAACAACGAAATAATACTAGCATTTGACAGTGAAGATTTGATTTTTAGTCATCGAATTAAGTTTTAACGGAATTTGTCATCAATTATCGACGAAGAAGAGCAACAGGTTCTACAATAAGCTAATAAATCCGCGTTATTTTTAACCCGATTTCTTTTTTGAACGCTAATATTCAATACGTGAAATTATCGAATCTAGAATTTGAATTGATTAATTGAATTGCTATTCTCCTTGAAGAATGCTATTATGCAACCATTTTTTATTAATAGAGACGAATGGTGCTTTAATGCAAGATGAATGAATTATTTCAGATTAAAATGCATTAAAGTTTTGATGATGATCTCAAATTGCAATTAAGAGAATCCGAACTTACAAACCATTTTTCTCTGGAGAACTTTTTATATTTAAAGAATCCAGTCATGGTTTGCCTAAATTTGCAGTTAAAACAGCATTGTGCTTTGGTTTGTCCATGAAAGGGAGACAATGTTGCATCCGTAATGTAATTTTAACGGTTAACAACAGTCTTCCGTGTATATTCATCGGATCTGTACCGTATATCAGAGGTCTACGATCTTGGCTATTTCAATCAAACTAATTTTCTCATCACCGGAGGATTTCATTTGTAACTTGACGAACTACGTGGGATTTACCCAATCTTTAAGGATGCATCGCTCACTTTATTCAACGCTCCGTGATGACCTTATCCTATAGAGGGTATTCGCAAACTTTGTTGTGTAAAAAGAAAGCCTGTAATATGAATGCCTTCATGAAGATTTATCTGAAGTTGTACCGCGCCTCCCTTAAAACTGAACGCTGAAGAAGGAATCTGTTTCAGTAAAGGCCAGAGCATAGCGAGCTGTCGAGGATAAAACTTAGAAGCGAAACAACGTACCAATAACGGATCAGTCCAAAGATTGAAGCACGTCTCCGAAGTATGTAAAAGTAACGGATGTGGGCCATTGCCTATCCTCACCACGTGACCGACATTTTTAAGGGCGAGATAAGGGTCTTGCGTGAGGGCCCTTCCGAAGAAAAAGAGCGGAAAATGTCCCAAACGTATTGCGCTCTAGACGCCAAGTGAGCGAGACGCATTGCCCGAGGGAGAAGCGGCAGTTAGACTGATAAACGAGGTGCCAAGGGAGAACAAGAAGGGAGGTTTTCGCTTTCTGGGGGGAGGGAATCTTCAGGAGAGGGTCCTCTGGATGAGCACGGAGAAGGTCAGACTGACCGCAGCCTCTCCCTTTCGCCGTGGAGCTGCCGCGAAACCTTCCTCCAAGAACGCAAAAAACCCATCTCAAATCCCCACTTTCGCTACACAGATTCTCTCCCCTTTTTCTGGAATAAATGGTGCAAATCGCGTTGCACAAACTGGCTCGAGTTTGTCTCGCACAGAATGATTTTAGTGCTGTTAATAAGCGTACGATTAAACCTGATTTCCATTGAAATTGCTTACTTAAATTAGTGTTTTTTGTCTTGATCTCTGATTTTGTTATCAGTATCCTTTGCTCGTCCACCTGCTTGTTGTTTGAAGCAATTTATTCTGATTTTTTGTGTTAATTTTAATGAAGGTCTTACTAGGTTTGGTTCATTGTTTTAGTCGGAGTGGACATTTTTAACTGGTGATCACATTAGTATAGAATACATTATTTTCAGTTATTAATATCTTGAAGAGATGCGAGTCTCAATATTTACGTGGGTGAATTACAGATAATAATATTCTTTAGGTATAGAAAGAAAGAAAGTTCTGAAGACAAATCGTTGATTATTGATAGTTTATATATTTTTGTGGAAATAAGAATGAAACGTAAATCGTATTTTTTGTCAGGCGAACATAATAAAGTTGTTGCAAGACGGGGTAACTCTGTTACTGGACATGATTTATACACGGTCACTAGTGATTTGACGAGCGTATGTTATATAAGAAGCGTTGTATGGTTCATCTTTGGGAAAACGCCAAATGGTTGCAAGTAATCAGATAACGCAGCGATTCTATGTCATTCAGCTCGTGACTAATACGAGGTCGTTAAATCTTCACATCTAAAATTCATAACTCACTTTGAAATCATAACACCTGTGAATTTAGCTAGTGATTTACGACTTAGCGAGCGGTGTTGCTAAGAGAGATGTACCGAGGTTTTTAACTCTGGCCGCAACGTTACTTGATGAATTATGCATGTTTTAGTCAAGGCAATTTCGGTTGCCAATGGACTGGTCACAGAACCGAACCGTGGAGGACTCCCACCGATTGCATCAATCGGCATGTATAGGGGCGTGTTTTCGCGAGCTTTCTCCGCGCTGCGTATATGGGTGAGTAAACGGGTAGGAATGGATGTAGAAGATGTTAGTGGGCACGGGAGATCGGATCTACAGGAGACTGGGATGGGGCAGATCGTGTCAACTTCCTGTTGTATCAGTCCGGAGCCAAGCTGTCTGGTTGGTACGGAGTCAGTGGGAGGTTAGCCGCCGTGTGCGTGCGTCTGGCCTCCGAACGGCAGACGTGTCGAGAATAAGAAATGCCGAAGAACTGCTCTTTGGACCGCCTCTTATGAATCCACTCCGTTTGTACTTTCTCGTGTATGCGGGGTATGGAGAAAGTATTCGCAGAAGAATTCGACCGCGACTTTTTCCCGGACGGGAGTTTCAAGTTTCCAAAAGTGTGGATTTTCCGTCAGACTTCGATCCTTTAAAGGTTATCCCGTTCCTGATGTTTTCTAATCCGGCGTTTAGTATGAAATATAATGAATCATTCTGTTGTTTGTTGTATTCGTGATTATACGAAATCTGCTAATGACATGCATGAGAAACTGGTAAAAATCATCATTATGTGGTACCTCTTAGACAATAATGCATTCTGAATATTATGAAATAATATTGAATTTAAAACAAGTGAGTACATTTTGTAATCCTTCTTCTATATCTATGTGTCTGTAGATTGACATCAAAATCGCATTTAGAAAAACTATAGATATTAATCACAAGTCCTATACTTTAAAAACTATATCTTTTGTTGGCTTCTAAGAAGTTGAGTTTTATTAATCGCGGTCATGTAGATAACCGGTATATTGCTTTCGAAATTTTTCGTACGAAATATGCTGTCAATTTAATATAAAAAATAGAAATATGTTTGATATCCAAAATTTCGTCCAACAACATTAAGTTCTGATACCGACTGATACTGACTGAGTCTTTTCTCTATTATCTTATTTTTGAATCTTTTTCAATTAGTATATATTAATCGAGAAAAGGGAGTTTATCGATGTCACTGAAGTAAGATATGGCAACTGTTTTTCCGGTGCGAAAGGCTGAGTTTCTGGATTCCTGAGCTAGAGTAGTTATCCTTTTCAAGCACGTCTGTGTATATTTTTCTATTTCAAAGTCTCCTATTTGAAGAGGCTAAAGTTCACACGTGCACTTATAGCCGAGTTGCGCTATGTTAGTGACGATTCGATAGGCACGGATTATTCGCGTCGCTTAACCTTGTGACGTCAATTCGACGTGATTATTTACCTTCATATTCGAATAAGAGAAGATTTTTATCTCAAGCGGTTTATAAAGCTGATTATTATAGCAAAAGACGGACAAATCTTTGGTTATGGTTATACGCATCAGTATTTCTCTCTTTTATATGCATATTTAAAGACTAATAACTGTTCTATACAAATTTGGAGTTTTAATCAGATGCTGAAGAGCGTTTTAGCCGAACGATATAGGATTGATTTGATATTGACGTCAGATGCTATGTCAAAAGTCGATTACGATCGAGTTTTTCTTCGTTTGAATTTTTCTATAATGATCCCTGAATAGTTTTTGAAATAAATTCACTATTAATAGTCGAATGTTTCTTTAGTAAACTGCATATGATAATTTTTATTTTCTGAATTATTATTTATGTACACCTTGTTTTATATAACAGTAAGAATTCTAGAATTTCATGTAAAATAACAGACTGTTTCTTTCAATTGATCCGCAAGTATTTAAGTTATCAAAAGGAATCTTTATTGAAGCTTTCAACGGCGAGGAATGAATAACAGTCATTTTTGGCGCGATTGCATAGCTAGTATATGTAACATAAAATAAAGAGCACACGTTAAAAATTCGCAAGCCGCGATATCGAACAACGTCAGTCATTCTTCCGTGAGTTATTTGATCCAGGCAATCTGGTGTTTGTTTTTAAAAGCTTTTATGGCGGGCGTATTCTGTTTTATGACCATTCCCGAAACTCAAGAAGTGAAATCATATGGCGCGGTGGTATATTTTCCTTCTTTATCAACGCTGTACCCTGTCACGAATCTCTCGCGTTATGTTTTGCTCCTCTTTGCGGATGGCGTGCGCGGGCGTGTCCCTTGAAGTGCATCGGCATCTCCGAACGCGTGACACCTGTTCTCTCCAAGCTACCGGGTCCAATGGTAGACGGGGGAGGATTCACTCCAATCCTAACATCGGAGACTTCATGAAGTAACCGCTTTGGTCTTCATTTGGCGCTTTTTAAACTTTCATACGGCTCTTCTCCTCAATTCAATTGTTCTATCGATGGAGTGTCTATTTATCTCGATCAGTTAGATTGACATGGTATCCCCAGTTGTGGCCGTGCTGGTATTTCCAGATTAACAACTAATAAATATTAATAACCGTCTCTGTTAAAATTTATAGAAACTTTTTTATATTTGAAGAATTATTAGTTCAATATAAAAAGCATCTATTTACAATCGAAATGTTCGTCTTATGATTAACTTAATTTTGATGCTTTAGTAGATTCCATGGTTTGAAAAAAGTAATGATTTTTATGGTTATTAAACCGGATCGCAAAGCATTTATTCCCAGAGGATTTTGATTTGCAATCTTGTGGAAGTATTCGAGCTTTCTAAAGTCTGTAATTTCATCGTTGGAAAGAAAACGACCAACATGAAGCGTTAAGATCATTGCATTCTTTCGCGTTTCAAGCGCAAAAAGTCGCGTATCGTTTCGATTTTTTCCAGTGAAAGTCTTATATCTACCGACCCAGATCTTTATGATCCCAGAGAATAATTGCGGATTAAAAATTTGACCAAGAATTTGCGATTGTAAGCGATGGTAGTGGAAGAAAAATCAATGAGAGATCGTTTGCTTCCAAGTATTACTTCGAGGGTAACTGAAATTAAGATGCTCTCGTGAAATTTTTCGTTCTGTAGCGGTATAAATAGAACAAAAAGGAAAATGATTCATCTAAAGCAAAATGGTTACTATGAAGGACTGAGAGGATCAATTTAGTAAAGAGAGAAACGAGACACGGCCGTTAGTAAATAATTAAAATTTTAATTAGATCAATTTTGGACGATAAGTTACATTTCTCTTCATTTAAATTCTGCTAATTGCTATTTATTTATACCCTATCGGTCCAGTATAATGTATAATAGATCTTTATTTTACAGATAACTAGGTGTATATTATCATCTTTCGGATTAGAACTAATCAGAAAAAAGAATTCTATTCTCTCCATTCTAATTCCGTACTAGGTTGGAAAATTCCAAATTTTTCATGTATTTAATTCTATATTTTTTTGTCCTAAATTTCTGTTCTTATCTATGAATGTATATATGTACCCTCTTGATTCAGAAGTCTGTCTATAGAAATTTGAGACATTAGAATAGATTTTGATATTCTCCTTTATACTCTCCTAAAGAACTAGATACTTCCTTCTTTTTCTTTTGAACCAACTTTTGCCTCATATTGTATGAATCCAATCAATTTGACTTCAATTTTTCTGGTTGGTATTTTTATGCCAAAAAACTTTATCTCTTTTCTCATCATTCATTTTACGTATAAATAGGAAAATATTACTATAATTTTTTTCATAATTAGTAAATTATTCCATAGTTTTCTTGATCCCGAAAAATTTGTTTTCTTTCAGAAAGAAATAAAAAATAATCAATCGATCATTTTGTTGAATGCAGTAGACTAAATATTTAAACTAGGTGGTATCATCAGGGTTTGTAAATCTTCTATAATATCTATTTCTCAATCCAGTCCCGTTGCTAAAAATCGTGAAGGCTGTTGATTCAATACTTGACGGAAATTGACCGGTTTTATTGTCATGTCATAGCTTAAACCGTCCAAAAAGACAATTCAGTGAATCTTGTTGCATGTATCTATATATGCTGTATAACAAACATAAAAGCAAGGTATCATAGAAATAAAATTAATTTAAAATGGTTTTATAAACCTTAATGTTAAAAAACAATGGAATCTGTTTTATACTCCAAAGTCTCCGAATAAAATATGTACACATAAAATGCATGCTTTTACTTCTAATTAGTATGAAAATTAGTAACAAACGTACAAAGAGGGGGCTGTTGAATTGAGTACTTCTGTGCATGTATTAGGAATCTGACTATTTACCTGGCTGTAAAAATTAAAAAAAATTCATTTCTGGATGGAATAAAAAACTGATTAATTGCCAGCTTTCATCATCTATTTAAATTTTCTGAAGACAGGAGCGGAATGAAATATTTTGTTAAATATGTACGGGAAAATTCGCGATGATGACAGTTAGTAGAACAGATTTCTGGAATCCCGCGGTAGTCTCTTATGAACAACACGTATTATTTTAAAGGTGATAGCAGTATTACGTTTCCCAAAATCATAAACTTTTAAACAAACAAATCGTGGTTGTGTTCTAAACTTTACCAAAGTAATAACAAAGTGAAGAATCGTCGTATCGCTTTAAGCAAAATTGTAGAAATTTTGCATGTACCGGTCGAGGCATCCGAACGCGTGCAGACTAACGCAAGAGGCGAACCCGGCCGCCGTTCGCTTTCCTCACCGAACGCTCCGCTCTGCGACTACCAGACAATGTTCACGCGGCGACTGTCGGGAGTGACTGCGGCAACCCCCGTGCGTTCAGCGGCAAGACACTCACCGTGTGCAAACAGCGACTCAGCTGTCGCGTGGTTCCTCGCGTCTCCGTCGGACCAAGAACTGCCTCAGCGACCGCACACAACACGGCCTTCCACACAACTCCGGCAAAAGTTTCGGAATCTAGTCCTCGACACGTACGTCCGCGCTGTACACTCGCGGTTTCGGCACTGAGAAAGTCTCGACGGCTACACTTCTCCTCAAAAGTAAACAGATGCCGGCTTTTACTTGGAAGTCCAGGTAGCTTTCGCAGTGGCTCCTTGTATCTGTACCGTAGTCACCCCTTGCTACAGAGCGAACTGTGTGGAGCTCAGAGTGACTCGCTGATTAAAGCTAACCCCCCCTTCTCGTGCTCACCTCCCCTACGCTTGGATTTCCCCTCCCGAGCTTCGGAGAATATAGTGTTTAAATTCAGGCGAATCTTTCAAAGCGGAGTGAGGCATTCGAAAGATAACTTGGTTAATTTTTGATTGTGACAATTCAAGGAATCTATGCATTCGTATCCTCATTCATCGCTTTAAATCGCGTAGGGGATATTGAAATATTACGTAGCGAATTAAAGTGGATGTAAACATTAAAGTGTATCTATTTGTAAATTTCAAATTCCGATCGTACATTCACTAATATTAGCTTATATTATATAAATATTGAATATTATTAATACAGTAATAAAAATAATTCTATTCGTATGAATAAGGGATTTAGGATCAATTTATGCGTGTATAAGACTATTTTAAAAATATATCATTGGGAAAGTATAAATCGCTCAATATTCAGTTAAAGAATTTGATGAAATTATTAGAACGAACTATTTCAGAAAAGAGTGAGGATTAACAAGGACGAGCTATGGTGTAACTAAAATTCCCACTAGTAAAGAGGGGTTAATTACATGGTGACCGGTATTTACTCTTCCACAATTAAGTGTTGTGTGTTAGAGAAGCTGTGACGGTTACATAAGACGGACACGGACGTCGTATGATTTGCAATTTGCTCCACTTATTTGCCTTCCATTGCATCGTTCGCATTGCAATTTACAGGATTATAGTATTTATTATGGTAGTGTCATTCTCTATGCGTTTGAAAAAATATTATTGGTCTCCACAGAAAATATTCAAATCATAAGAGAATCAGTTATAAAATATTTATAATATATAATATTTCTTTATTCCCAATAATTTTTATCCTCTCGTTATCATCGTTAATAAAACATTATCGTATTGCAATTTACATACACCGACGTCATGTAATCATGCTTTTATAGTTTTATTTAATCATAAATTTAATTTTCTCAAAATAAATTATAAGCCTTTCCTACTTAAATATAATTAAAAATTCTTAATTTTTATTAATAAAATTTTATAGTTCTATAATCAAGACGACTTCAATTTGATAAAACTTTTTTATTTACTTTTATTTAAAAAACTTGATTTACTATATTAACCTCCCACGAGCATAGAAGTACTATGAATACGAGACATGATGCATTACAATACGTAAAGCATTCGAATTCAATCCATAGCTTACATGATTTCCTTCTCCTAAATTTCTACTAAAATCATTAACGGAAGGTTAATCTTCCCTACGGAAAGCATATCTTCTAGCGTTCGTACTAGAAAAGGGTGGGTACCTGTAGTAGGCAATCTAGCGCCCCTATGATTGGTATTCATTTCAGAAGCAGTTAACTGTATTAAAGCATAATAGGAATGAGGGTCTTCTTAGTTGTGATTTAGATACTTTGTGTATGCGGGAAATTGTTTCCTATCAAATTGCTCTGACCTGTATTTGATAAGTAAGGATTTCTGCAGCTAGACACTTTTTAGTACAGTTATGTTGTCATAAATTTCTTCGATGACAATGGAAGATTTTTGAGAAACTTTAACGATTAAGTACTGCCTAAAAATAAAAATATGTTCAATGAAAATCGATGTGGTAAGCAATGCAATTTCTGGGCAAATTTTACTGCAAATAATTCAGGGTATTTTTGTTTATTAATAATTTAGCAATTTTAATTTTTTTTGTGAGGAGATCATAATTTTCAAATGCAATGCGTAAATGTAGTTGCGAATAGCTAGATGAAATACTGGATTTCTTTTATGAAGCTCATATGGTCGAAGGAAAGTATGAATTTGAGTCACGGGACAACCAAGAATTTCCTCTATTAAGGTAAATTAACCTTCATTTTGTTACGTGCAAGGTACAAATTCGTGCTAAATTATTTTCCGTTTTCGATTCAATTCTACGGTGAGTAATAACAGCAAGAAGCGGAAAGTTTCCATAGCATTCAGAGCCGTTGGAAATAGCGAATTCTTTTCTTAATTTATTATTCGTTGATGCATTCCTTCATCAAAGTAACAACGTCATTCGAAGAGAGGGATATCCGTAGCAGACATCTCTGCCATGTAGTGTATTACAGTGATCACGTCGCCGTTCAGCCTTTGGCCTCAGTCCAGCGAATCTTAGAGGAGTTTACCCTTGCATTATGCAGTTTAAATACAGGAATTTAACCCTTAAATGTTCCGTGTCAATTCTGTCCCCGACATATTCCTTTGAGGTCATACACGTGCAGATTGTCTCCATTGAATGAAGCCCTTCATTGGCTAGAACCTTACTTTTTTCTTTGACAGGTGTTTTAAGCGGTAGATATATGCATAGTGATAATGTAGGGAATGAGCGTTAAGGGAAGGTGATAACCTCTCAGCCAAGTTAGCTGTAAACTCACTCTTGCTCCTATCCACTTGATACTTTGGTTGGGAAAGGATGTGGGGAATTTTTCATCTCATTCCTTACTATTTATAAGTGTTTGCTGTTCAAATTCCAGAAGAATATTTTTATAATTAATATTTACCGTCATCTACATTAAAATAAACCATAAGTTTTAATAATAAAATAATTATCGGTGTCAATTAATGAGTAATAAATTTCATCTTGCTTTCCATTAGAGATAATATGTTAAAGTTATTTTCACGTAGTGCTATTCCGTAATGTAAAAATGTCGATTCTGTCTTTTTCCTTCAAATACCGTCGTTGTCTGTGGTCGTACATTTGTGGGATAACACGTATCGAGCGACGCAACGAAGACACGGAAGTGATAATGGTCCATCTGCCTGCGGCCTCCCTGAGCATACCGGGATGTTGTTGTT
This sequence comes from Pantala flavescens, assembly GCA_020796165.1. NCBI lineage: Eukaryota > Metazoa > Arthropoda > Insecta > Odonata > Libellulidae > Pantala > Pantala flavescens. The sequence continues at coordinate 7,569,124 of CM036884.1, read as the reverse complement.
ATTGTTGATGTCGCCACACCCCTTTTTCAAGGAGGTCATCGCTCCCGTTGTTTTGTGGGATATGTTATTGGCCCTCGAATCTCCGCTTTTCGGCGCAAGTACGTTTTCCTCCGACCTTCCGTTTTAAGGACGTCCATCTGCACGATGTCCTTTCCTCTCATAAGCATCGCGCTGTATGGGATGGAATGCGGTATGATTCACATTAGCCTAAGGGCAAACTGTCGTATTATCTCACTTACAATGTCCATCTTTCCACGTACTTGCTCGGTATGCGCTTCTCTCTATGACGTCAACATTACGCCCGCTTATTTTTGGGGATTCCCTCGTATTTATTCAGCCCGCATCAGATATCTTCGATGCCTTGACTCATGGTTACACTCGATAAGAATTTTTATTGACTAGAAAAAATATCCGTAAGGCCTTCGGATAAATTATTGACGCCTCAGGGTTTACAAAAAATTTGTTTGTTAGAGTTAAACATGTCGGTACTAATTCCATTGAATCATATGAAATTTCTGGATTACTGAGCTAAATTTCGTTTATCAATAAATAGTACCTTGTCATTCGAACATCTATTTTTTATTAGAAATATAGTTTAGCAGCTAAATACTTTAAAATAAAGCACTTTTATGATTCTCGAAAGGGTATGTAAAAAAATATAGGTTTAAGAAAATGGAGTAGAGACATTTTCTTAGAAAAAATTATTGTATGCATTGTTTGTGACATTCCTCTCTCAGCAATATAAAACTGCAGAATATACATCCCCAGATGTTTTCTTGTTTGTGAGTAAGATTAAAATTCTTTATATTTAAATATATGTATTATTTTAACAATTGTTTATTTTATATAATTTGGCGTGGTCAGTAATCTAGAGCTTATTTATCTAAACAAAAAGTTTCACGTCACTCTGATTAGATAAGCTTGATTTCATGTACTTAGATATAGTCGATTTCATATACTTATATAGTAGGTTCTACGCCAGTAAGGATCATTCAAGAAAGGTAGGAATTGATGTATGGAAGTGTTAGGTTATAAGAGCTATTTGTAAATTACTAAATTTCAATGCTCTTCTTGATGGAAAATGGGAGACTGAAAACAAACCTAAGTGAAATTAAATATTCCACTGTAAAGTGCAATCTCAGGATATTCAGTTCAGATCCAATTGTCCTACGTACAATCGTAAGAGAAGTTAACCCGACACCGGGAAAATAAATGCACATCTGCGATGAACTTCTTGGACGCATCCTTTGTCGACCACATCACCACGTAATAGACTCGTTATTCCGTTAATAAAGTTCAGTGAACCTTTTTTTGCTATTTTAATCACCTCTTATTTGCAATTGGCTGTTGGGATTATGAGATCCAAATTGAAAAATTTATCTATTTATCGTTAAAATAATATAGAGAATGGTTAAAATTTGCAGGTTTTGTACGAATTAATTTCTATTAATTCTAAAATTTTAGGTGCTGATAACTTTGAAATAATTCTTAAAATAAATAGGATTAATCATCGTAAACACATCTGTTATAAATACATCAAATATTCGTGAACCCGGCTTTTCCGCGCACTATTTGCTTCGTGCTGATCGCATTGCGTCTGATTTAGAGATATTTGAACAGATTTTAGACGTCAGTTCAACGCGCAGTGAGTGAGCTGGAGTAACGAAGCTCCCATGAAAAGTGCACATTTGTTTTTATAAGTTTGACGTTTTGAGTTGTAATTTCCCTAAAGGGTGTGGCTTTATGATGGTGAAATTAAAGCAACAGTAATCAATGAAAGGCAATTACTTGATTAAAAATGAGTGTACGGCTCTCTTACTTATCTGTCGTTGTTTTGTTTCGATTTAATATAATCTCTCTCGTTCTACTAATTGTGATTTTGGGCCTCTTTTAAGTAATAACTTTCCAGTGCAAAGAGTGGTGCGTGATCTGAAAGGGGCATGGTCAGGGATGCGGTTTTAATTTGCCTTCGCTCATGACCTTGGGCTCATCACAACCTCACGACCTTGGCTTCCCTTAATTTGACGCTGGAGTATTAAAAATGGCCACCTATTTATTAATGTCTCGGATCGGGAGCGGTTTTTTTCGTAGAACTCAGTAATCAAAGACTTTTGAAAACGCTCCGAGAACCAGTTTGCGATGCATATTATACTTACTAGCGATCTGAATTTTGTAAGTGTCAAATCATAATTTTTTGTGTTCTTTTCTTATTTGTCTTAGCCGGAGACGTGATCTGGTACGAAGTATCCTTGAAAGAAGATATTCTTTATTCGAATTCATAGAGAGTTTTCGACAAAATGTATTACTTCCACTGCATCTGATAGAAAATATAGAACTATATAGAAGAGATTTTTCATCGAACGAACTGTCCTTCAGTCTGTATATTAATACTTCGTTTATTGTAGTAGTTGTACTATTATTTATTTGATTGGTTTATTTCGAGTACTTTCGTGAATGTGCTTGGATGTTTTCAGTAAATAATTTCGGATTACAGCTCAACGAGTAGTGTTTCTGAAATTCTCTTCTATTGTAATGGTATTTGAAATAAAAGAGCAGAAATGCTAATGGAGTAATTATTGATAAGTCAGACTTTAACGGAAATCTAAATTTATTAAGCTATCGCACACTCATAAAAGTAGTTATCGCACAATTATTAGTCATTTCGTACGTCACACGAAGTAGTAATATTCATATTCATTCACAAGAAACTGGAACAAACGTTTCCGATCAAAGGAAATGTCCATTTCCTTAAGAAACCAAAAATCCCCGTTGCTGCATAAGAGGCTATTTTCCGAAGTATCAGTTATCCATCCATTTCCTGCAATAGATGGATATTTCGAGGAATCATCCGCCCACACTTCACTCAATCAATGCCCTCGAAATATCTTCCCGAAGGATCTCCTAGAGCTGCAGATCTGACACCGAAATCCTTTCAGTTTCCCTTGAGTTCCCCGGAATCGCTCTCTCATATCTTCTCAAGGACTACCGACAGAAGGTATCGGATTCCGGGATTTTTCAGCTCTACCGGTTTCTATCGTCACTGGCGTATCAGTGGAATTCTTCTTTACCCTCCTTCGCTGGAATTTCCGTCTCAAGTTCGAACCTTGTCTATCCATTAGTCATTTTAGTTACATTGGGCGGAGCTCCATTTTCACGCAAAAGAAGCAATGGACGTTTCTGTAGCGCGGGAAATTTCCTTTCTTAAAACCATCATTCGCCCATTTTGGTAGATCGTTTCCACCTTCTTATTCAAATTATTCAAGACGTTGAGATGAGATGGAAATATTGACAGTTGTCGCGTAGACGTAAGAATACAACAAATTTTCCAATAACTGTTTTACTATTCCACATTTCGCCTCTACGTCTGCGAATCTTTTGATATGTAATTCTGCTAAAAATGTCCGTGAAGAAGGGACAGTAAGTTATGAATGGGTTGACATTTTTCTGTTTATGGATCATTTGACGAAAGGAAACTATAAGTCGCCGTATAATGAAGTTTGGAAAATGATTATGAAATATTATTCGTAAGATTTCGGTATCAGCTGTAAAAAATAGTATTTTATTTGGAATTTGATGTCTTAATCTTCGGGTATTACGTAAGCAGTGCACGAGACATAACTGCTTGAAATTATATTGGTGAATTAATAAAAGTATTCTGAGAACGGAATGCTTTAAGTTTCAGAGATTGGTCTTTGGTTTAGTAGATTATTCTCTTAATCTGCAAATACTGAAAATCATCTATATTTAGGTATATATTCTTCTGGTATTTCTGTGGCACTTAAAGTTAAACGCAAATCTAAATAAAAGAAAAAATATTTTGAAAAAAACTTACTGAATGCGTTCTTTCTTCACCACCTTTATTAAATTATTCTTCCGTACGTTTGTATTGGTTTCGATGATAAATATTTTCCGTCCGTCAACTATTTGCCTTTGAGACAAAGCTGATATTTTTTTCACACTAAGGCGATCGGTGAAAGTTTCCGAGAAAGTCTTCTCCGAACAAGTGAAAGCTTATCGAAGGCCCTTCTCTCGCTGCGTGTTTCCCTTTGTGGTCCATTAAGGGTCTCTCCACCGGAAAATTTCTCATGCCTCTTACGTCACATTTATCGGAGAGTTGTCGATAACGAACTTTTGGAATGAGCAAATGAAAAATTTGGACGAAATATAAATACATATATATGGCAAGCAGAATCTTAAATATTTGTTTATATCCTTCGAACTGAAATATAAAAATCGTTTAGCTATTTTAAGAGTGGTATAAAACTAGAGTATGTGTTATACTGTGTGGGTTGAAGAATGTTCTTCCTGTAATGATGTACTATCTATGTCTATAAAAGGAGTTTGAAAGTATTTATGTAGTATGTATGCTATTGATTATAAATATATAATTATTTACTTGTGAAAGGCAATCATAGAAAGCAATAGGAATTGCTTTTTATCAACGTATTATAACTTTAAGGTGAATGAGTACCTTGGTATGGTAAGGGAATAAATAGGATTCTTTCGATTACGATAACTATGCCAAATTTATTTGAGAAGCTTTCTCTGAGAAAGGGGAAGATACTTCTACTGCTTATACCGACTTTTACAAAATTCCAGAAAATTTCATTGTGATACGACCATCATTTCGTTTCCATGAGTCAAAAACTAATGTGTTGGTGTATATTTTTGTTCGTAATGGATCCACACCACGAAATTACGGCCTATACTGTTGATTCCATAATGATGTGATTCTTCAGTAAACAATTTCAATCTATGATGCCTTGAAAATTAAGTATGATTGTACTCCTAACAACCTTTTTGTTTATAGAATATTGTAATCTAATCTTAATCGAATGATTAAGTTCTTGACATGCTTCTAGTTGGGAAAGAATACTGTGGAGAGATCGATCAAATGCTATTCTCAGCATTCGTTCCAGCCGCTGAATAAATACCCATAAACGCTAATGAATTCCAGCTTTAAAATAGCACAACGTTACATGCACGTCTTTTATTGGCAAGGAATCGGAAATGGGCTCTGTGAAAAATGGCGCTTTATGGCTCAAAGCTTAGCATCCGTAAAAGGAACGGTAATCTCACCGATATGCAATCTGCACTCCACAGCAACTTCCTCTTGTTCTTAAGCTCGCAAATGACCGTTCATTTTTTTTCAATTCCTTCATCCGCTACGTAAGTAATAGGGGAAGGTGATGATTATCGATGATCGAAATCCCAGAGGGTTCCGAAGTGGACCACAATGGAGCTCATTTATTCCCCGTTCATCCGTTGTCGTCGCTGACGAGGAAGAAAGACGTCGCTCACGAATTTGCGCATGAGCCGCTGGGGGTTCCCTGCCTCTTCTGGGAGTTCTAATGCTTCATCTATTCTCCAATTAGTTCCGCAGAACCGCGGCGTTTCGCTGGAGCAACTTTTCCGCCCTCGGAAAGATCACGAGGAGTGCAGTTATTAACAATGGCGGAAGGATGTTAGATTCCTATCCGTGTGTGATGCATCGGAACTTCGATGGGGGGTGAAAGTTGGCATTAGACGTCAAGGTCTCTCGCAACGACATTGGATAAGAGAGGCTTATTATTCGAGAAGGTTATGCCATGCTTCTTTTTTTTACGTCTGGCGTTGCAGGCCGCTCGGACGTGGTATTATTCCATCTGGAATAATCATGATCTTTTTACGTCCTTTCACAGAATCCCTTGTATTTGTACTTTTCCATTATGTTCCCCTATACGTAGGAAGTTTATTAGCCCCTACTTTTCACTTGGAGCGTGTATGTGTCATTTTTTACGTTTTTATGATCGAAAATCGATATTTCAAAAATCGTGCAACGGAATTCGGAATGTGCAAGCATCAGAATTTCTGCATCGATGACTATATCTTTTTAAGGCGCTAAGCCAAGTGTTGTAAAGAAAAATCAAGCTCTTCAGGAATGCTGATCTCAGTTTATGCATGTCATAACTTGAGGTATCGGTTTCTTTTTAAATCATGATATGGCGTTGCTCATCGTATCGGCACCTTTGTGCGAGTTTTGCATTCTTTACCTCACCACCATATAAAGAATTTTTGCGTGCAATTCCATCCAAAAACTGTTAAATTATAAGTATTTTCAATTATTTCTTTTTCGGAACTTAATCATGAAAATGTTCTTATAATCATAAAAGTATCTTAATGTTAGTGATAATAATCTTAATTAAAATCAACTATAGCTATCAAAATATAATAATGAACTTAAATTTTAAGGCATTCCATGTAATAAATTCAGTAAAATCGAATTAGTAATTCATTATCTGATCTTAATGTCATGATTTTGGAAATTATCTTCGGTAAATCAATTTAAAATCCTTTATATGTGGACAGTTTTCAAGAGGGAATTAAATTGACACTCATTCGAGATGTAACTTATTCTCCTGTTTTCATTTTGCCTGTTTCTCCTGTTATTATTTTCTAGAATTATTTCCTGTAAAGCATTGGCAGGGATTATCTCTCATTGGTATCGTATCCAAACTACTTATATTATACTACTTATATTATAAAAATATATCATATTCTCCATTAATAATATCACTCTTTTTTCCAACCATTTTGAGGAGAAGGATTAATTGCGAATTAAATGAGTTATTATGTACCAGGGAACTGTGACTTGCAACTCTGATTGTTGAAAATAGAAGAAAGTGTCCCTTTTCTGGGTAAAACCGCGTTCATCCTCTCGCGGATTTGTCACTGCTCTTCATTTGCGTGCATTCCCAATGGGCATTCCCTGTCTCATGACAATTACTCGACTCGGTGCCAACTCGTCCATTCATGAAGCTGCTAATTTCCGTTCGCTGCTTTCAGGAATAGACGAAAGACTGCGAGGAGCTTCGTAACCCCCTTTCATCACGCTAAGTATCATCCCTCAAAACGAATAAGTCTTTTCTTTGTATTTTACATATTGATATTCCCCGGACAAGTAGATGTTTTTAGAAAAATACCTCATTCCTTTTCATATTTGCTTAGTTTTCTAAAAGTTGTAACTATAGAAAATATTAAATGAAGATAAATTTGAAATAACTTTAAATCATTTAATTTTCTAATAGAATAAAGAAAAAATAAAACGTCAAATTTTTTTCTAAGCTCGTTAAATGGATATGAGAAATTTTGTTTCAATTTCCAGAGAATGTCTATAATGTAAATTGTTTATTAATGCATAGTTCCTGAGACGAAAGATCGGTTTTATGCATATACTGTGATTTTTGAACAATAAGATTATAGCAACCAATAGGAATGTATTATTGCACGTTTATCTGATTTTTATTGAGTACTATATGTATAATTATTTTTGTCTAGAAATCATCAAATTTTATTTATGATAATATTAAGTGAGGAAAAGTTAAAAAATACTCCTTATTTAATTTCTTCTTCATTGTTAAATTTTAACTGTAAGATATCTTCACTTACTTCAGAAGACATAATGTTGCTGTAAATCTATCGAGAAATTTCTCAGCGTGCACATATTCTTGCCAAGTAATATTTTCATGAATCAGGTAACCATTTCTACGTATATAAACCAGACAGTGCTTCTGGAATTTTAGCTTTCTTCTGCAATCTAGTACCTCGGTTAGTCATTGTTGGTTATGCCAATTTAGAACTTATGATTAATTTTTCATTTGATTGTGGGAGGGAAACATCTGCATAATTTCCCATCATTCCATTCAATTCCCGCCAATGATCTTTTTAGATTTCCACAAAAACGCAGTTTCTCTGATTACCGTACTCATTCATCGGTGGCATTGAAAATTTTTCCGCTTTACTCACAAGAGTTTCAACGATAAATCACCTCAGTCTTTGGCTGAAGTTCAAGTTACATAGTCTCCTTGTTTCTTTTGTAACGTTTATATGGATGAGACAGACTCGTGGTTAACTAATTAGCCGGGGAATTATGATGCCTGAAGTGCACCCGTATTGTATTTCAATGGAAAATATACGAAGGATTAGTGTAGTATGTTTTATAAAGTCCCCCTTTCATGGCTGAAAGTCTATCCTTATCTATGCATAGAGAAGTACTTTTTAATTTAAAGATTACATATTCAAAGCTACGGTATTTTTTCCCTGTTCCGCGAACTTTTCCTACCCTTTCCTATAGTGAATTTCTAACTATCTATTGAACGATTGCGAACTATATCGCTAACTTAATGATCTGAAATCCCGATTTTCTTTCGAAAATGGGTCATTTTGAAAATTATATAATTGCTCTTTTGCGTTTTCGCGCAAATTTTCTATAGTTTTAGGTGAAAGTTTTTTTGTAATTTGATCGAAAAGTCAAATGAAGTCTTTACAGACAATGCTACTTGATCTAACTACACTGAGTTAAAAATTATTCGGCTGTTAAGTTGGCTGCAACTTTTTAATGTCTATAAATGCGAGTGATTTCAATTTAGCTGTCATGAATAACATTCTGAAGTAAAAGTAATAAAATTCTATTATCTTATTTGGGCTTAGAAAATGTAGCGCTTGCGAGAAGATATTTTAGTGTGGAAACTCAATTTCATCAAGTTTTGTTCTGCGAGGAAACCGATAAAGATCGATTGAAGACATACACGACTTCAATTGTGTGTCAATAAATCGCTCTCTAATATGACAGATCATCGAAGTACCCATTATTGAGCTTACGGGACATGTTTTTTCTTTCGTTAAAAACTCGCCAAAAGAATGTGCTGTTCACATTCGTATGCGTTCGGGAATGAGGGTGTCTAGGCCGAGGAGAATGTACACGTCACAAGTGCGAATTGTTAACTCAAAGGCGCGAATCGGAGAACGAGGTATGAGTGAGAATGATGTAGGTAAGAATGTTTGCAGATATCCCACGCTAAAGACGGTGACTAGCTCGAAGACGCAAAATACCTTAGTGAGTTGGAACGTTTCATCGTGTCATCGTTAAGTTGCTGATCGGAAACTGGAGAAAGAAATTTCCCGACGGAGATTTCCTTCCGTTTCGATTTATATAATCACTCCGGAAGTCTTTAATTATTGCTTTCCATCCCTGAAATATTCTGAAAGGTCGAGAGATGAGACCCATATTCATTCTTCTGCTTTAGATAACTATGTTTTCCAAACATTTTCCTAATAATATTTTATTAAAACATCCCTTAGTATTATCGTGAAATATCAACAGTAATCCATTCCGTATTACATCATACGTACTAAGTATAATTCTACTGGAGAATGATTCAGTTTTTAACATCGGTAGGGTTTTATAAACTGATATTGACCGAAAGTGGCTGCTTGATTTAGTTTCTTTCTTTCCATCGAGTGTTCTTGATCCATTTTCAAATGGCAAATTGATGACGAAATATTAAAAAGAAGCAACAAAATGTATGAAAGAGATCACGTGGCCAAGGTATCGGGAGGTATAGACTAAAAAATCAGCATCGTCATGCTTTTTTATGATTCCCTCTTTCTTGGTAGTGAGGTCCAATGATCAATAATGTTAGAAATAAAAGACTATTATTCACTGCATTGTTACCGAGTGATTGATTTCTGAGAAATGAGAAGTGATGAGAGAACCTTCTACATCATGGTTACATCAGAGATTTTTTTCGTTTTTTATTGACTTTCTAACAATTTGAGGAATGCAGTTTGCTTACAGATTCCACTAGGTTAGTTTTACTGGTCATTACTATTATATACGATTAAAAATTGAATGTTCTTGATTTTTAAATCTCTTCTATGTAACTTAACTACAATATGACTTTAAGATGTCTAGTATTAAATAATTGCAGTATGTAATTTTTTGTGAGCTGAAATTTCAATCGCTTAGTTATGAGAAAACTGAACCATTGTTTGAAAAATCAACGATTAATCTTATAATTAGACTCATAAAATTTATCAGATTTTGCGAAGGATTAAGTCATTTTTATATTCTTCATTTATAAATTGGGTATCGATTATTTTAGTTATTTATTTATGTTCTTTGGTGAAGACTTTGGAATAATATAATGAAAAAGGGGCTTTATGAAGTATCTCGGATCTCAAAAAACAATTTATATCATTGCGTTATGTATATCCATAAGGTATTTTGCCTCCCCAATAACTCCCGATTTAGTAATAATTGTGAAGATAAGACAATATAATCTTAGAGAAGCTGCGAAAAAACGGTCGTCTCATTTTTCAATCTCAAAAATTACATAAACGTTAATCTAATTCTAAAATAAAACCTTTCACCATTGCTAAATGGATAAATATTGCAATCGAATATCGAACTCACAAAGTTGATGTCATTTCTCCAAAGAGTGTGAACGTATGCGTAATGAGAACGTTATCGGATCGAACTTTGCGATGGCTTTCATCCATTAGGGAAATGAATCGGAACAGATGCAGAAAGTCCATGGACCGAAATGAGAAATGCCGTCCTAGATAAATCATCCCTAAAGGACGTGGCAGACGGACTTTTGCAAGCGAAATGTTTTAAGTTTATCAACATCGAGATGGTGCTATCTAGTAGGCCTTCGAGACCAATAGATCACTTCTATTTCCATCCGAAGTTATCAAACAATCGTGGCCTCATTTCCTTTTCTCTCTGCGAAGGCGTGTGCCGACCAGAATATGATCGGCTCCTCCAGATAACTGGCCCTAAATCATCCCGCCGACAAACGAGGGTAGGCTGTGATGAGAACGTGAGGTTCTGCAAGGGGACCTTCGCCACTTCCATTTTGCGCCTTTGGGTAAAACCAACTGACTTTTTCTAGGCTGTTTCTGGAAAACAGTCTGGAATAGGGTTGTGAGAAAAGTGAGTTGAAGTCCACTAATTAGAAGGGTTATCTTGGTAGAAACTTCCTTATATCACCGACTTACTGACGGATGATAAGGTGACGAGTTCTGTGCGATGAAAGTACTCATAAGAAAGCATGAATCATAAAACTTCCTTCCATTGCTCGCGGCGTTAGAGATCAGGGCAGAAATGCTTTGTCTCTCCTGGAAAATTACATCGAGTAACTGTTCGGTCTCAGCGAAGGTCGAATAGCTTAAGGATTTTCATTTACGCAGCACATGTATCGCTGATCTTTGGTGTACATATGAAGCTAGAATATAAAAGCCAGAGAAATATTTTTATCCTATTCATCAGATTAATTCACTAATATTCACTATTCATCGATAAATCACGAGTATATACGCTCATTTCTTCCGTTAATTTATCATATTATCATATTATCTAATCTCTTAAGGACGAATGACTTACTATACGTATATATTTTAAATATTTAATGAAATATTTATTGGAGAATCTTTATTGTGAGTTTAAATCTTTTTCAGAAAAGCATCACGCAATAAAACTTTGCCTGATAGATCATTGTGAATCCTTCTTAGTGTCTGACAATATAGCGAAAAAGCCATTTGTTTGCTATATTTAGAGTTTGAATTCTCGAATGTCTACTTTTCCATTATCTGGATCCTTTCCGTTGAGCTCTCTCCGAAGAACAATCCTCCGTTTTTATCTCCGAATGGGCGTGAGTTTTCTTCGACCGAAGGCTGTCTGAGGTTTCCATTCACGTTTTACGTGTTTTAGCTCTCTTTTTCTCCAGAAGGGATTACCCAGTCGCTCGCAGAAATGCTTTTGTCTTGTTCTTGCGTGACTGTTTGTCGGCCACGGGGTCTATCGCGCTTTGGTTACTCCGCACGAGGGCTGCTTTCATCCCTCGCGAAATCGCTTTATCGGATGATCATCGTGTGGCCAAGAGATATCCTAGAAGTAGAACTCTCCTATCCTTCAAAGCAGTCGTGCTCGAGAATTCGGTCGATTTACTTTGGAATGAAATTTCGAGCGGAACTTATAAATGATCGCATTCGCTTTAGTGACGCCTGAGTGTTTAGGCTATCAATTGGGTCGAGAGTTCCGCTCAGGGGGTTAAGAAATTCCGTATCAATGATATAATTTTCTCCTTCGTTGTATTTGATTGATTTTGTATGTTCTTCGGTATGTTAGATGTTCTCTAGAAATAATTTCATGTTATTTACTATTCTAAATCGAAATCATCCGTAGGTAATCTCCTTCCTTCTTGAAAAATGTTAGCGATCGTGTTCCTAGATCACCAAGTGTGAGAACCACTTCGAGGAATTAATTCGGGAGGCGTTTTTCTAAAATCGACTTCATTCTTACTCTTTATTATTATTATATTTATGATCATGAAGTGGATTAAATAATTTACGTCGCATACACTGAGTCCGTTTCTCTCATACACTGAACCTTTTCCCTTTTTCCTCTGACGTCATCTGAATCCCTTCCATCTCCTTCTACTATTTGATACATTTGTGAGATCTCTGACGTCATCCATTTTCGGCGTCACGCTGTAACACTTCCAATAACCCCTTCTCGGGATACCCTTTTCCTCTCCCGCGTCGTTCCTATGATGATGTTAAGCGACCCTTTTAGCAATCTTTTTTACGAACCACATATGACTCCATTAGATCGTGGACTTTCTTTGAACGCTTCTTCTTTTATGGACACTGCCATTCCACGCCCTCCCAATAGTAGAGGCTTTCATATTTCAATTGGATCAACCCAGAATAGAATATATAGAGTCTATAGAAAAATAGAAATATAAAAGTATTCCTATTCATTTATTTATTGCACAATTAAATTTGTTTTGGCTAAATTTTATATAAAAAAGACCCTTAAATTATTAATTGTAAAGGAATGAACGAATGTAATTCATGTAGATTAAAGTCGGAAATTATAATATGAACATTGTCTGCATATTCCTAAAATAAAGTTAAGTATTGTCGCACACGTTATTCTGCTCAGTTTTATCGAAGAAAATAATACTATTCAAAGATATCTTCTATCAAATAGTAGCAAATATTTTACTTTATATGAAATGAGTAATAATTACGTAAAATTCATAAAAAACAATTCTATCGATCTATTTTCCCCGAAAACCGTATTTTAAGGTGGAAAACTCATTGTCTCTTGATATTCTAATTTCATTGAAGAAATCGTTATGTTTAAACAACGTTTATTTCGAAATATAGATTGAACAACTGATAATTTGAGAAAGGATTACTTCATTTAATTTTAATAACTTTATTTAATTCTTTAATTTTATACTATTTATATTGCTATTTAAAACAATTTTTATAGTTTTTCATTAGGGTCTACAGTTCTATTATAATTTTCTTCTGCTTGAAATTTAATGTATATTACCAGTTAGATCCAGAAATATGGTTGAACTAAACTTTTTTGCGAGAAAACGAAGTGGGGGTTTGGATTAAGCCATAAAGTGGTTATGCACCACTTTTATTGTCCGAGAAAAACTCCATCATTCATTCGTTAGATTGATCAAGGAAAAGGAGGATGCATCTTGCAATGGTCTCTTTCCATCAAACAGAATTGCTTGAAATGTTTCTTCATTATCTTGGGTGGAAATGGAACGCTCGATATTAGAGAGATCTTTGAAAATAGAGAACATGGAATCAGTTACCGATCTGAATTTTAGCATTAGTTTATTTCACGAGTGAATTGAACAAAGAATTCTCAGGTACTTCGTTCTCTTACGAATATAAAATCAACGTGTATTGTTTATCATAAAAAATATATATTTAACATAATCATAAAAAGTAGAGAAGAGAAGAGAAAAAAATCACTTGTGATCTTTTATTGCATCATCAGTTACAATGATATCTGAAACTTTAAAAATTAACCTCTAGTGATTAAATTCTTATAGCATGATTCCTTTTGAATCATCGACATTAGAAAGGATTTTTATTTCGGATGAATGTGAATTCATTCTTCTCTTCTCCGAATCTTTATCCTCAGTTAAACTCTTCATGATTCGATCCATCATGAAACAGATTCCCCGGGAGATATTTTTCCAGTTAATTACATTTCGCACGTTATATGCGCAGGAATTACCCGACAATTACATCGGAATTCTAGGAACAGACGTGGAGAAGCATGATTAAGATCGAGTTCTTGATGAGGAATGCTCGTGATCAAATCTTTGGCGATCGAATATTTCCGGAACTTGCACAATGGTATCATTATTAGTCATGGACCTGCAAAACTCCTAATATAGTTAGAGCATCCTCAATCTCATCTGGACCATTTCCTTCGATCATTAGCAGAGGGAGGACCAGTGACGTCTCATCTTTCAACGAACCTCGCGTATTTTGAGAAGTGAACGTAGTCCTTTTTTTTCTCCAGCTCCAGACTTAATCTTCTCTTTCTCCGTGACTCATTCCCCTTTATTCTTCGCTTCCTTTTCCTATCCTCTCGGTCTTCCTTCCAACTATTCTGCTTCTTTTATTGAGAAACGAAAAAAAAGTACCCTACGCATGGCATGACGTCATGTGAAGTTCGCGGGCACTGAACCGTTATTACAACCAGCCTGTTGGGTGCGTTTTTCTTTACTATGCAACGAGATGCAGAGGGCGAAGCGGTTCCCCGCGCAGGCGTGATAACTTCCCGCCATGTGTAGAGATTTACATAGAGTATTGCGCAATGACTCCATGTTGCTCTGTTGTGGCATTCCTCAGGGTTGAAGTAACGACTCTGGGAAGGGCTAGACGAAAAAATTCCGCGACTCGGCTCGACAAGAAATGCTACGCAGGACGTGACATTTGCGAAGCGTAGGAAAAAAGGGTAATTTCTTTGCGAAAATGGAGTTTCTTTCTTTCTAATGTCGACATTGGGGCTGGATGGGAAAGGGAGGGGTGGAAATTTCCGTTCTCTATAGGAAATTTCTGTTCGTCCTTGATTGATATGGGCATTAGAACAGCTGTCGACGGATGTGCGTTGCATTGTCCATCGTTTCTTTCCACTACTTGAGCGCAATCATGCATGCGGTGCCTTCATGTTTGGGTTTTGCATTTCATTCTAGTTCGCTTGCACTTGCGAATATCATATTCATCTCAGCGTAGTAACTAGTCCTATTATTTGTCGAATGACGGGGAAAATTTAAGCGGCGTAATTTTGTACTGCATTATTGTGTAGAATAATATAGTGGTCTACCTGAATATTATTTAGGTACACCGAACCTACAACTCCGGACAAAATAGTATGTATCTATTTATATTAAAATTCATAAAAGTCACAGAAAATAGAACAGAAATATTTTGATGTTACGAGTGTGTACCTGTTTCCTGAGATGTTGAATTGGTGAAGAACGATTGTCTTCCGTCTTCTAACTGCGAATGATTTGATAATAGATCGATAAAACAGTGATGACGATACATAGTCTGTCATTTTCTCAGTTTTTTATTTGGATATCAGCTTATCACAATTTTCCTTGTATCGTCAGCTCTCATAAAGCAATCATAGTCCCCATGATCACCTTGCCAAATATTTACCAATCTTTTTATCGCAAACACTTCGGTGCTATAACATTCATTTCCTCTTTACCCCTCTATGAAATTCAGTTCTCTCGACTGACTTACGGTCAGTTGTATGATAATCCCTTTCGTAATACATAATTTCGTTTATATTTCGTAATTTTTTAAAATAGGAGCTATGGATAACTTTCCGTTTTATAGTGAGTCTTAAAAGAAAAATTCAAGAGTAACTTTTGATTCGTTTTAAAGATTAATCGTATACCGTTCGTAGCTTTAGATCGCGTTATCGCTTCATCTTTTTCCTATACAAATCTATTGATTTTGACTACTATCTAGAAGTCGTTAGATTTTAATAGAATCACAAGGTTCTTTTACTATTTACAATACTCAAATATCACGTCATCATAGAGCATTGCTCTAAAACAGATTTCACTTTAAAATAGATATGACAAGCTTGAACCACATTCTAAAAAAATGAATGATATACATGTTATCCCTTTCGTGTTCCGCTATTATTAATTTGCTACTCTAAGCACGTATTGCGTACATATCGAGCACTTTCGGCGTTCAATGCATGTCAGGTGCATGGAATTGTAACGTGTCCCTGGCGAACACCCTTAGGCCGTTTACTTACGGAAGTTTTAACTTTCTCCCCAATTAACGTGTTAAAGAATGTGTGATAATTTTTTAGTTTGCCGAATGTAATTTCACTATTAATTCAACTGCCTAATCTAATTAACTCAGTTTTCACGTGAAATTTTTTAAAAGGTTATATTATGGTTTTTGTTATGGAATCTATGAAATTTCGATTAGTACCAAAATATTTATATCATTAATGAGTCGGTATTTTACGAGTACATCAAAAATTTTAAAGGAATCATCCTTCAGTTATAAATGAAATCGTTTGGTATCAAAAATCCTAGGGATATCATTTATAAATCAAAAGTATTTTTAATTTTTTCATGCTGATTAACTTTTATTGAAAAGGATATTACAATTTGAATATCATTTTAATAATTATCGGAAAATGTTTGAATTTTATTGGAATCATTTTTAACGATTCTAAGATTATAAAAAAATGTTTCTAAAAATCATTATATAGTTCCTGAAAAGTATATTTAGTCCGATTCAATACGAAAGTATTTCATTTCAATATGAATTTCTTCGTTTAATTCCATAATTGTACACATCTTTCGTTAAATTAGAACATTTCTTACGGTTATAATTTAATAATTTTTGGAATATGTAGTTCGAATTTATTTTCGAATATTTACCTTTTTGAAAATTTAACTTAAAATTTACTTAACATAGTAATAACACTTAATAAGGCACGCAAAAGTATGATATTATGAAACACTTTTTAGTCATTAGAACGTATAACTCGGCGCCTGTAGTTGAAGCGGATATAGGTTTCCATCCATTATCTTTTTTATCTCGATTCCATCGTCTGTTCCATACTCATCCTGCCTCAGGTGAGAGAATCCCTTCTAAAAATATCTCTGCGGAAATTACCGGAGTGTAAAAACCTGTTTGGTACTATATAAGTGATGGTTATTCAAAGAGTGTGAGTGGGTGCATCGCTGGGGGATTCAACATCACGTTCTCTTAAGATGTTCTGCTCTTTACCTATGGCTACGAAGGGCTGCTTAACCCTTTACCCTCTCCATTACACTTTCTTCGCTGCAATAAGGTTCTCTTCTGGTTAATACATTGCGATGAATGGTATTTCCATCAATCGTCTTATATTAGACGTCAGAAGAATACATATACTTCTAAACAGACATTTTACTAAGTCCTCGGCTTAAGTGATATATTTGAATGTGACTCGGAGAGATAATGACTATCATTTTAGTATCATTTGATCGTTAGCGAATCATGAATGAATAATATCGTCTTCAATCACTGAAAGCTTTTATTTGCTATAAATAGCTTATATAGCTATGAATAAAGCTAGAGCAAAGAGCCAACAAACAATCATTTAATATATAACATATTTAATACATAATTTATCGTCAAAAATGTTTCAGGATTAAATGATTAAATTATATCTCCTGCTGATGATTAGTTACGTACGAATAAATTAAATTCTCCATTGTAACCCTAAAATTTGAGCGGCACCTTTTAAATGTCAGTCGGTGATCCTAAGTAAGTCGATTGGTTGTCTTGGGTAAAAATATGTTACATACATAACTATAAACTTACATTTACTTCAAATATAATGAGAATGCGATAAGTTAAACTATGTTGAAATTTTATTAGAAAATCGGAATTTAGTTCGCCAGTAGATAGTCGCTTTGGCAACGAATAGGTGAAAATATATTTGATATTTTTGGTGTTTTAGTTTACATTTCTGTTTAGCGTTACATATCAATCAGCCTTTCGTTATTTCTAAAACAAACTTTTCTGGAATTCAATTTGAGGTATTTCATCATCGATATCGCTGCGTTACTTTTGTTTTTGGGGTTGCATAAGTTTTAGGAAGTCTTAATTTCGGACGGAGTAAATATATCGCTAGAACTGCATTTGAGAGATAAACGTTGAGAGAAAACGGCATTATATTAATGGAAATGTGAGTGACATTTATTGTATGATAAGGTTTATAATATGTGATTTGAAAAACAATCTTAGCTACACATTGAAAGTAATTCGTCATAAGTTTCGGAAACACTATTTCTATTCTACTCTACTCTACTCTACTAGAAGAGTATGTTGCTTTTGTTAGGTAATGTAATATTTAAACAAAATAATTTAATCTCCAAAGTTAGCTCCATTTAAATCACGTTCTTGGAAAAGTTGAGTTTCCCGTCAATATCACGTGAGTATTAAACAGCTAAGTGTTAATGGCACTTATACTGTCATGTAAATTCACGAAATCAAAGGATAGTGGTTTTAAAAGTGCTACATAAGTGCCCCGTCAGCATTCATCATAATTCCTCGAATTCTTACCTAAGTCAAACGCTTCTCGGATACATCATCCGTGCTAATGTAAATCGCAAATTCAGATTCATTTGGAAAATCCGGCTTCTTCATCGCATATCCGATGAATGGCCGAAAAATTGAGGACGTTCTGAAGAGCTGGATTTTAACTTTTACTCGATTGGGAATAATTGTGTAACGTTAAACGGTTCAAAGTATTAACAAGAGCCAAGTTGAAAGTAGCTAAAGGAATAATCACTCGGATGTATTCTATCTCTAAGAAATTTTCTAGCGAGAAAAAATTAATTAAAATAATCCTTTTCAAAAGAAATTTCCTTAATATATTTTTGAAAGAATTTTCTTAAATTCAAGTTTTTGTTTGATGTATCAACTTCTTGCAGATACTATGTAAGAAATATGTCCCAGTAGTATCGAGATTGTGTTGAATGAAAATCCATCCGCGAAAAATCCTTAATGCGAAGGAAAGATGGATAAAAAGGATGAAATTTTTCCGAATCATGCTTACGTATTTTGAAACAGTTGAACAAGAAAAAACTGAGCAAGTAAAGATAAGAGAGTAATTTATCGGCCGGACTTCTCATAAAGAGTACACGATTCGTGGTGGTCTCCATATCAGATATTATCTCTCCCATAACACACTTCGGTAGAACACAAGGAAGCACTTTATAAGTCCGAATCGTATTCCAAGAAACAGGGGTACTTAAAAATTTTCGCTCGCTTTTCATTGAGCATCAAAACACGTGCGTACTGTAGCAGTTGGCGCTCTTTTCTGTGAGAACCGAGATATCTTCAATTCGCTGCGAACATCTCAGATTTTATCGGACTCTTTCTCACATTAAATGCTCTCTCTAGTGATGTAAAGTAATTTAATGTATTCATATTTTACTCCAGTTTACAATTTGAATATGATGATGATTGTTTTGTGTATGTAGATATATGAATTTGGATTACAAATTCCTTTGAAAAAGAAGACGATTTAGAATAAAGAACATATTTATTAACTCCCCTCTTAGTCTTATGAGACTGAGAAAATTAACGGAATAATATGTCAATGGTACCGAGTTCTTGAACCTAAATATTCCTCTTTCAAGTTTATTCATCGCTTCATTGTGACTGTGCATCATTCTATTCCCTGTTAGTGATCTTAATTACAAATTTGTTTCTATGGCGATTGAAAATCATGTATCAATAATTATTACTTCTTTAATGCAAGAGTCTGCGTGAAACTTCAAGGTATATCGATTACATATATGTTCATTAAAGGAAAAAAACTTTTTTTTAGATTATTCCATTCATTTTTATGTAAAAATTATTTCAGCCTCGTTAAAGACTCACCCTAGTGTTATGCTAGGCACAAGGACGTTTCTATTCAGCTGTCACCCAAAATTTAAGAGAAACGGGTCGAAAAATCGCATGCAAGGGGACCCTAAATGGCCTTGGAAGACGTTGTTGTGACTGTGGATTGACATGTTTTTGGAGACGGTGTTCGTAAGTGAATGGCTTTATTGTTTCTGGGTCATTTCTGTCAGAAGGGTTGGTTGATGGGAAGCAGAAGGAGAGTAGTTAGTAAATAAGCGAGTCGACTTGTAATCTATCTCTGTCACAGGGCCAATTCATCAGGATATATTAAATTAAAAATGTTGTTTAGGGATGATAAGCAAATCATACCAGTTACTTTCGGTATGCATTAATTTTACAGTAGATGTGTGGCTGATGGCGTATGTTTAAGTGGCATCTTACTGTCTTGACTTTCTACCATTTATGCAGCATCATCTTCATAGGCAAAACTATGAAATAATTTTTAACGGATGAATTCTTCCTCCAAATACTATTGAATGTGAAATATCCTTACGGAGTTTTTCCTTGGTGACTAAAAGGCCTGGAGTATGAGAGCAGAATGTGATGCGTCTCTCGAGAAAAAGTTCACTGTACACTCGCGAAGAAATCTTGATATTGCTTTTAGCCTACTTTTTTTCATTCGCAGTTGGGGTCAAAGGGCATCTTGCCATTTTACCGTAACAACTTCTAAACCTAAAGCCGCCCTACTTCAAGAACTTTTTTACTTCTGCGTTTCTTGAAATTCTTTCTTCTTCCATTCGCAAAATTTAAATTTTTAATCTTTTATATATAATCCAACATCTTTCATTAATGTGTTTTATGATTTGGAAGTTGTTCCATAGATTTATAAGAGTTTTATAATTTAAGAAAAACATTCAGTTACTTATTTGATGTACATTTAATCAAACTATCAAGACTAGGAATTATATTTTCTCTGGAAAATAGGTTGTTGACCGTTAATCGAACGGTGATGCAAAACAAATTCTTAATCATGTCTTGTTTATACATGCTGGTACGATGTTACAAAATGTTTACTGGGTATAACAGACATGCATGGAAACCGTTTTATTATTTTCTCATTATTCTCATTTCATTATTCAATTGCATATGTTTTTATGCATGATTCAAAAAAATCGCATTGAAAAAGAGTCGAGCTTGAATACATTCTCTCTTTGACGAAGCCGGTTTCAATTAAAGCTTTGGAAAGTGGATAATTCAGCAGTTCATTGTTAATGAGCAAGGCGGCTGATCTATATACCGCATTTTAATCTTCTACTTGAGTCTCCGCAATATTTTATACGATTTGTTTAATACTCTTTGCTGAGTCGAAAAAAATTAAACGTTACTGTTCTTAATCGGATTAGTAAATAATTATACGGCGACAGGAACAGCATTTCCCTCATTCCTTCGAAAATAGATCCATAGAAACCGTAATGGATGCTGTGATCTTATGCTTGAAACTGTTCGATTCCCAATGACTAAGTCCGCAAAGCTTATATCAACACTTTTAAAACCTACACTGTTTATTAAGCATTAGACAAGGAATTTATTAGAAAAATTTCTACCTGAATTCACGTTTATTTTAGGAAGAATCCGAATAGTAATTCTAAAATGACTATCAGATTGAACTGCCAAGTAATTTACCCTAAGATTCCTGATCGATATTTCTGCCTAAAAGTGCACAAGAAAGCTTATTCTTTCAAATTAAATGAAAGTATATTCCCTTTATTCGGCAAAATATAATGTTCCTGCATCCATCGTAAGTTCCAACCTCGAAAGTATAGTCAGAGTATAAGTTTTCAAGAAACAAATATGAAAAGATATGGAGAAGGATATTGTTGGAATATTATGGGAGGAAGTCCTTTTTTACTGTCGTACGTTAGTTTATAGCTATTTAACGGCAAATTTTGCAGCTTAATTTCTTCTAACAATGCAATATAATCCCTAACGGTTCCTCTCAAAGTATTTATTCATTTGTGCTACATAATTTCCAATGACGATCTCTTACCAACGGGTAGATGTCCGCGATGGTTGTCTGACTCAAGTTGTTGGAGAACGGTTTTTATTGAAATGTTAGGGAACTACCGTTTGATATTTGCGTTCTGAAGGAGCGGCTCCTTTAACGAAAAACTTAGAACCTTTCTCTTCATTTTCATCCTATATTATGAGCAATCGGTACACTTCCTGAATTGCCGTCGTGGATTTCATGTCGCATGAATAATTCAAGGAGGGAATTAGTCTAGATTTAATTGAGATGCATTTGGCTTTTACCGCTCGTTATAGGAATGCATAATTCATTCAAATGGCTTTGACAGAGCCGACTACTCTTACCTCCTCGGCTTATTTCCCCCTCGAGAGTTATGACTTTTTTGTTCGAACCACTGGAATGATCAATTACTCGTAAGTCTGCATAGGAAATTTTGCGATCCGTTAATTTCTTGTGTTAGATTCGCCGTGAATTTCAATGAAATCCCCTTTAACGTTCGTTATCCATCCGATCTTCGCTGTTCATCGAAATCTCTTGATGATATCATTACCGTCCATCGGAAGCTGTTAGAGAGCTCCATCTGTATTCATGAACCGTATTCTCATAAATAAATCGTTGAGTTAAAAATAGAAGAGTACGGTTAATACCCTTTCCGGTTGTGCTATTTTAAAATAGACACCTGGGAAATCATTAAACTTCCGGTGTAAAGAGAGCTGCTAGCTTTCTTCTCAACTACCTGTTGACCTCTAATTCTCTTTGGGTATCTATTCAAACGTGTTGCCTGTTCATTGAAGACTTAAGTTTGCAATTTCAAGCATTATTGGCCAATTCAGTAGTATTAGGGGCCAGTGGGAGATTCATACTATATTTATATTCGAAATAATGGGTGCAAATAATTACACAGAAATACCATATCAAAGTTGTTTATGATTAAATATTCTAGGGAAAAAATAAATGCAATGCTTGCAAATTTTCTCTCAAGAAAGATGCGGTTGACTTTTACATCTACACAGAGGTGTTTGTGTTTATTATTTGGTGATTAAAATTGTCTTAGACCCACTGATTTTCTATGTCAATTTCATATTCAGTCATTTCTGGGTGATTGAATTGGATCGAATTCATTTCTAGTAAGTCTTAATGAATTAATTTCTAAGAAAAGAAATTTTCTCCATGGAGCTGTAAAAGAGTTATAAAAATACAGTCCTTAAAGGATACGTCGATATTATGAAGCTGTAATAAAAATTTAATATCTTTCGGTGACGCAAATGGAAATAAAGTTGAAATGAAATTAGCGAATGTGTGGGCATCCTTATTCCTCCGACCACAAAGGAAAGTAAACCAGAGCAAGGGTGTAAACTCTGGCGCTCTTTCTCTATTTTTACTCATTAGTTTATGTCGCTTCTCTTTATCTATAAAAAATTGTTTGACTGTTGATTTTTGACGAAATTAACGAGTTGGTCAGTATACCATTATATCCTAAAATAAACAAACTTTGGTTTTATATCAGAAAACTTAAAAATGGTTCTGCAATGTATAAAGTTCTAACTTGTGTTTTTTTTTCATTATCCAGGTTTGGATTAAAAGTTACTGAAGGTGATTCATATATTGGGAGAGTTCAAAAATCAAACCCCTCAGAATCTGATGTTTTGGGTCTCCTTATGAGGGTCAAAGGAAGTCATTGGACGTCGGCAATCGGATACTGCCCACAAGTTCTCTGATCTAAGGTTAGTATATACATACTCAATGTAATAAATGAATGATAGATAACAGTAAGTCTTTAAAATGATGGGAAGCAGCATGTATGAATGAAGTGGTTTACACATTCCTAAACGTTGACTAATGGAGAAAATGCATCGTTTGCTTTTACCGATGCTTACAAGTTTCTCTGCGAAAGGTTATTTGAGGAATTATCAGCAAAGAGTAGCGTTGCTTTTCGACATGCATCGCTTATAGCGATTTCTTTACAGGAGACCGCTAACCTCTGTTAACCCTTGAGGTCAATGACTTATGTTTGTTTCTGGAAAGTGATTTTTACGACCTTTTAGGGTTTAACTTGAAGATCACGACTTCTCCATTCATTTATCTCTCAATTTAATTATCTACAGCGCTCTTTCTTGAGTATGCCTTATCGAGAGCATGATTCCCTTCGGTCGTAAACAGTAATGCTATTATGGTCTCGTAAGGATGGGGTTAAGCGATTTTCTTCAAAAGAAGACCAGTGGAAAACTATAACTTGAAGGTCATTTTCAACAAACAAGCCCCTTTTGAAGAGGAGAGAAAATATTCTTCCTCCATCCTCTGATAATTTCTGAATTTTTTTAGTACTTGATTTATATGCATGTATCTGTTTTCAGTTGGTGTTCGTCCTTCATTTTCCTTGAAAAATCGCAATCTCTGTTGAGTTTTGAATTCGAAGACAAATTGAGTCAAATCTCTAATATATTAATCATAAGTTCTTAGCAAAAAGTACAAGCTGGATTAGATTAAACATAAGGTAGTCAGTTTATTTTTGAATTATTAGAACATTTCCGAAAGCGTGGATAGTAAAATTGATTTCTCTCCAACTTATCTTAAATTCAAATGAAATACCGAGATTAATAAAAATACAACTTTAAATAAATGTTTTCAAGATTTTTTTTATGATACTGTTTTTGTTCATACATATCCCTCACGTATATGTTCTTCATCAGGAGTAATATTTCCATAAGGATCCGCATTCCATAAAAATAATTTTAAACGCAGCGATTTTATGTAAAAAATTCTGTCCGAGATGATACTTGCAATTATCTGCACTCATTTTATTCATCTTCTGGAGTAACTACAATGGAACAGATGTCAACTTCAATTGAAATGGCGATGGCTTTCGTGCGGACATCTTCACAAGCGACGTCCTGGTACGTGTGTAGGTAGAACCACAATAACAATCTTCTCGTGGGGAAATCCTAGCAGTCCTTTGATATTTTGCCCGTAGATTAAAGGCTCAGCACGCGAACCTATTCTGGTTCAATTGCCGTCCGCCGAGATGTCATTCGGAATCTTTCAGGCGCCACTTAACACTACCTAACGCTGTTTTTCCATCTCACGTTTGATGCTAACTCTTTGAGTCGACGACCTTGTCTCGACACATTAGCCGAAGAGACGTTCCTCCCTCAGATAACCACTCGAGTCTTAAGCTATTTCTGTCCAACGTTAGCACTTAGCCTACTTGCATTTCCGGCAATGCGACAAAGGGGAATTCGCTTGCGATATACGCTTACGTGCCCGTAACAGTTTATTTTATCGATGTAAGAAATCGGTTCTCCAAGGTCCTATCGGAAATCAATGGATCTACAAACGGTTGAAGGTTCGGTTTCAGGAAGATAATGAAGCCCTCACGATCATATCTTCGCTCTTGTTTGGTCTGCGTGCGTTTTTTCCCATTCCCAGCATTCTAAATCGGCTCTAGGAAGACCCACTAAAACTGGGTAATTTAATTTCAAAACACATTCAGAGAAATTCGCACCGCTCGAGGTTTATTTTTAGCTCGGTGTCATGGCTACTGGAATCGTGCGGATGGTGAAAATAGTGGTAAAGATTTTTTTGTAAACATCGAGTTCCCCTTGGAGGGTGAAAGTTTCTTATACCGCGTAGTTTGGATCGTTAATTTATCAAGTTTACACTTTCCGCTTTAAATCTTTTTCTAAATCAAATTTTAATATAATTATCGTTTTTTCTCCTTTCGGGTTATTTATCTTTCATTTTAAGCATCTAGCTGCGTCATTTATCAAATTATATGGAAATGAAGCTATACTTTATGAATATACCTCCATAAGAAATCATAAATGAGTCATCAGTGTCGAGTTTTATCATTTCAAAATATTGGAAATTTTTGAAAATTTTATTTTCGTTACATTTGGGAAGATTTATATGTTAATTTTTTCGAATAGTTTCAAAATATTGGAGAGGCAGATGGCTCTTTTTCAGAAATATTATTTCCCTAGTGATTATTTTATAAATGTTATTAATAAATATTATATATATTTTTAAATGTTGTATAAGAATCTTTTTTTATCTCGTAAAGAAGGTTTTGGGGACGTTCAAAAAATTTACATGACTGTGAGAAATGATCAAAGTAAAGGTACGAAAAATACATTCATTTCCGCATTTATTTTCGCATACTTAATGTCAAGGAGTGATGTGATTGTAGAACAAAAATTTTTTTCTGCCTTAGTGTTAAAATATCTCTCACCAAGATTCTAATTAATATAAGGAAAACTTGGGATTTTCACGGAGAGTGTACAAACATTAATACACATTTTTTAATTAATCCCTTGATACTTGTTGAGATATTTTTCTTTATAGTTATTTCATCAGTAGTACTGATAGTTTTACGATTTTCTGGAAAAAGGTTCTCGTCCTAGAATTTAATTTCTGCTAAGGAAATCGGAATATCGTAAACGCAATAACTATTTATTTGCCAGTAAAAAGAAGTTCTGTTCATCTCCTTTACAGTGATTTATGATTTTTATCTACATTTATCGCTCTTTATACGAGTTTGCGGTTGAATAGTATCGGGAAATCAATAATCGTTGTTATTTGCCTTCCGAACTTCTGAGAGATATTGTGATTTTCATCGTTTCTATGTATATGAGTATCAGCATTTTATATCTTCCCCTAAGCAAAACACAAGTAGGTAACAAGGAAGGTAAATTCAATTAATTTCTATCTAAAATCATACATGCTAAATTTCCTTTTCACCTATTTCGGGGAAGTTAGAAAAGTTCTGGTAACGGCTTAAGTTCCTTTTCAGAGTGGTACACGTATCGGAGAATCAATTCGTCCGGAATTTTCTATACGCTTCATCACGAAAACTGTTTTTATTGTTTAACGTAGAGGTTGCAACAGCATCTGACTGAAAGGAGGCCTAGGTCAGACGTTTCTGAATTATGCCTAAAATATGTGCGTTGTTAAAAATAGACGCGCGAATAGATTCTTGTTTGTCGGAACGTTTCTTACGCGACATCGGCTCATCTTTAAGTTCTCCAATTTTAACACGCGTGCCGTCCAAGGCCTCACGACTCTATTCCCGTTTAGAACTCTATGGTAAACAAAACGATCAACGAATTTGGTTGATTATTGTTTTCATCCAAAACACATGGAATTCATGAGAAAGATTTGTGCAACAAGTCTTTTCCTTCTCCTGAGATGAGTTGTATGTATTCTTCCTTACATTTCACCGTTATGCGGCAGTCGCATTATCCTAGCTCTGCACTGCTTAATGACGGCAGAATCAGTGGACGCGGAAGAGGCTGAAGATGTCTCCTAACCTCCCTTATGAATATTACTCCATTGAAATGTACAAGAAACTATCATGGAGGTTTGGTCTATAGGATTTCTACATAATTGCTACTCGAACGACTTCCTTGAAATTGATCGATTGAGGAGAATGATGAGGTTTTTATCTGAACCTCGTAATTGCTCTTGGTATATGCGTAGCAAACATTGTAGCATTTGAAATCCTGAGAATTTGAATAACAGATAAGTGAACAAAATAATCAATGAAATCAAAGTTTATTTACTGAGCTAATTATGGAATTTAATTATTCATGGAGTTATTTGATATGTTTATTTTCATATAAAGGAATGATAATGCTTTATAATTCTGTTCCATTATTATTTATGTATGGTTTATACTAAAATGTATAAATTAAGGAAATTTATATCGACTATTAGTTATCTCTTAAGTGAAGAATTATATTGTTATTTAAAACATTTACCATCAAAGACTGAGGGTCAAGCCTTACAGATAAACACCCTCTTCAGGATTAATTAGAATCCTATATTTCTCTCGCAAGGTCACATGTCATGGCCCTTTTTTCAGAAGAGGTCCCAGACTTTCGTATCGGTCTAATTACTCTTTGACACTTCGGGTTTTCGAAGTTCTTGCCATAAGACATCTGCCCCGATGGCTGAGCACATCGCAAAATAAAGCTACCATTCGGTTTTCTTCTCGCATCCCTGTTTAATCTCCTCGCGGATTGACCTCGATAATTTCAACCCTTAATTGCGAGAGTCCGTCATTTATGATTTGTGGTAGCCGACGTTTTATCCTTTCGTATTCACGTTTGGGTATGAGAAGTAAAGAAAGATATATGCTGTGTTATGAAGTTTCTCGTCCACAGAGAGGATCGTTAAAGCTGTCGGGTGTTTACGAAAACCATATGACGTATTGAAGAGCGTGAAAAACTGTTACCCGAGAGATCTGCCTTCAAAGTTTTTACGTTCGCTTTGATCAAATACATCAACATCTCATAAGGATATCTCTTAGATGCCTGTTTTTCATCCGGTTAGTATCACGTTCAATATTCTATTATTAGACAGGAAAGCGACAGCTATAGGGAGTTAATCCATTGAAATGAATATGTAATAACAATTAACTATTTTCAGGAAAATTAACGGAATATATGTATTCATTTGCTATTTATATCTGTTAAGCTCGAAAATAACGGCTAATTTATTTATCGATATACATTCTCTATCTGTTAAAAATACGCTTTTTTAAAAACGTAAATAACATTTTTTTACGTATACATTATCTCACGTTAATCAATTTTGCGCAACAAACTTTTTATGTGAATTGTCTGGTATCCATAACTACGGAACGGAACTCGGATTAGAAAAAGCACTTATCTAATCCTTATTTCGTGAGGAGTGAAGGCCGGCTGTTGATGGCATATGACGAGAAAGGTCGCGGTAGATCAAAGTAGCGGACTCATTCCTTTTAACATCTGTGTTTTACTAACGCGTATATTTTCGTGATGGTGTTTTTCCACTTCTGCAGTTTCGCTTCCCAAACTTGGAAGGTGTCTTTTCGCGTTTGTCTATGTTGCAACAATCCGATGCGGTGGCAGGTTTCTGCGGAAGTGTACTTATTCGCGGGGAATTTTCAGTTGAGCGGACAATGAGCATTCGGTGAAATCGCCAACATCCTGTGCAGTGATTTATTGTTCAGAAGAGGAATAGGTGTTTGCTCTCCGAAGGGACTGAATAAGGCGGCTTGTCATATAGTTTGCTGCGTTAACTGATTGCTCAGAAGGCACGGCTCTACTGTCGGATGTCACGCATCCGATGTCGGTGGAAAGCGAGTGACCTGCAAATCTTGCTTGTACTTGAATCTTTTTCCATTCTCTAAGCCGGAGTTATAAATTTCTGTGATCTCACATCCTAAGCCATGAATTTTTCGTCCTTTTTTTGGAACGGAAATCATTTTCAGAAAAGGACATCATCAATCAGACAAGTTATTCTGTTCTTCAAAATGAAAATGTTAGTGTCATAGTAAAAAATGTTAGTTGAATTTTCCCTCTAAATCGTTCATGTATGTATAAATTCCATTTATTATTTCTTTCGTTCATATTTAAAATGTATAGGTGTCTTCATAGTTCTAAATCATTAAACACGATTTCCGTGAATGATATATACAAATAAATTATTTAGAAGCTTTCTCGTCAGCGATTATTTTAATATATAAATCAATAAAGCTTGATAATGATTTCAATTCCACAAATTAATATTTGTGGTTTTATTCTGCCTCTATTTCTCTGCAAAATAGTACTTTCTTTTATCCATCAATGCAAAAAAATCTCGATTCTACCATTTTGACAAGTTCTTCCTTAAGACGTTCCTTATATCTCCATGTAGTATTGATGACGGAGGGGATATATCAATAAGCTCTGAATTTGATCACCTTAACCTTTAGCGACTCATATTCTTAGAAATTCAAGTGCAGTGTCGTGCTTCAGAAGTTTTTCTTGTTTGTAGTTCGTCAATGACAAAAGCGTTTTATCCTTTCGTATGGAAAACCTTTATCATCGGTATAATATTACTTCACAGACAGTTTACACTCATTTGAATGTACTCTGTTCTTTACCGCGATATTTCACTCTCACCTTGCGATCTTAAATTATTACTCTGTAATATTTTTCAGGAGTTAGAAAGCCAGGTGCTCCTTACCTATTGTCTATCCTCATGCGAATTGCCATCGACCTTAATGGAGCCCTGTTCGTTGAGTACTATATGGCCTCTACAAAGGATGAAGTAGCGATTGACCTGCAATTATTCTGCTAGAAAACTATTTACCGCTTAGGGAAGCGTTTATAACCTTTTGCGACAGAGAGAAAACTTTCTCAGCACCTTTTAGCTTTCTATACATTTCTCACAAGTATTCCAGTGTTACCATTAGTCTCAAAGGGCATAAATCATTTCATTTATAAACTGGTGTAAAGAGAAGCTTTAATGGAAGACATTTTCCGCACCTCCATTGTTTCTCAAACTTCATTTCAGAGCTTGCGCTCTCAGTGTATTCATCTCTTCGATTCCAAGGTTACCGTTCTCAGGGAGTAGATGCTTAAAGGCTCGAAGAAACTTTAATTCTGCAATCGCTCAAGTTCTAATAATTCCTTCTCAATACAATGATTTTAAGTGAGTATCAAGTGGCACGGAATACTTCAAATAATTAATTTTAAATAAATATATAATTCACTCGCCGATTAAATAGAAAAATATGGATTATGGAGCTCCAATAGATATTTCAGTTTCAAATTATATTAAATGTATTTCACATTTTCCTTGAGTATTTTCCAATTAGTATTCATTTATTTTCTAAATCTTAAGAATAATCTTTTTTAAATGTTAAGAATCCTAATTTACTTTGGTGTACGGCTAAGATTTTGTATCCACTTCATAAGCACCTCTTTTGTCTATCATTCAACATGGTAGGAGTATGATTCTCTAAGAGAACCTTGTTTTCGTTCGGCCATCTCCTTCGGAAGAAATGTCCCAAAAAGGCGAGTCACTTCACTGGGTCTGAAAAGAAAATCGGGGCGTTCACTTTCCCTCTCTAATATCGTGGGATGTGTTTACACTTGCCGTGGCGCCAGCCTATTTATAAAAGGCGCCTCGCAGGGTGCAAATATGGGCCTGAGGGTGGTTTCGTATTCTTTCCCTGGCTGCATAAACCCGCAGACGGGGAGAGTGGGAACAGACGGTGAGGCGCCCATGGACGACATCTCCGTCCTTGGCGGTTTCGTCCGGTGATTACTTAGCGCTTCTGAAGCATACTCTCTACCCTTTCTTGGTTCATGAAAAAGTTTCTCGTCTGGAAAGATTGAGGCTTTATCGTTCTCTCTCAATGAGAGGTTCACCTGCAGTGCAATAAGTATCATCGGAACCTTTTTTGTGGTATAAAATGTTATTATAACCAAAGGTGGATTCATTGTTTACTTCTAAGAGTGAAAATAGACTTTATATTGTTTTTATTTGATAAATGGTAATACAGGTAAATGAAGCAGGTGTGGTTACGAGGAATGGACCGTTTTAGATATGTTTCTTAAATTATGTATTCTAACCGATCCTCAGCTGAAAGTTTTTAATTCTTTAATTAATTTAGCAATTTTAAAGTATTATCGTACTATATCGATTGCACATTCAGTCTTTTGTTCTATTTTTCATAACACTTTTATTCTTCAAATAATACTTTCATATACATGTTGTCTTTAGAAGTTTCTAAATTCTTAAAATTTTATGAACATTACAGCTGTATTTTTATGTTAACGAATTTAACTTTTTCTACTCTAACTTTTTTTCTATGCTTGTTTAATCGATCATTTACTTGGGAATAGATAATTCTTCTTAATAATCTCTTTGAGAGACGTAGGAGTTTACGTTTTCGTACCAATTTTAGGTGATTTAAATTCTCATAGGATATAATCCATTATCGGTACGATACCATCGAAGTTTTCAAGATTCGCAAACTGTTCGAGGAGCCTGAGTTATATATATCCGAAGTCGCTCTAAACTAGTGTTGCGAACAGTATAACGGTGGTATGATATGGGATACCGAAACCGCATGTGGGGTTTACTTGGAAGAAAACAAGTTTGCATTCATTGAAGGCCAGACGTGCCTATCGGTCCCATACCGACTTGTAGATTTTCTAATCGTGATTCATTAATTTTCACATTTTAAGGATTCTTCTATGAGTGCTTCGAAGGTGAAAATAGATCATTTTGAATGAGTCTATGAATCAGTTCATATACTCATAATTCTCCATAAAGAAATTATAAGAATATAAATGCGTTTTATTTTAATAATAATTTTTTGAATTTGTTAAAAATTTTAAATCCAGAAAATATATCCTTCGAGATACGATCCTTCATTTATAGTGTTATAAGAAGTTTGTTTTGTGTTTTATAACTGAAACTTGATATTTCTGTAAAATAATTATGGCTTAACATTGAAAATACGGTTTCATTATGAATATTATAATTTCTCCTGTTAATATTACTGGTTATTGCCGTTCTAGGTACACAGAGATGTGTAAAATGTCTATGGGTGTGCTCGATTTAGGAAATGTAAACTGTTATTTTATGCAAGTGAGTTTCCAGCATTTAGAGTAAGTTGTATCTTTTAATAAATGTATGAATGTGTATAAATGGAATATTTATATTTAAAAGAAGTATAGTTTCTATTTTCAATCTGTAAGCTTCAAGGCAGCAAATTCTGTATCATATATATAAAATGACCCGTTTATTTATTCCTCTACAGTTTTAGACATCTGTATTTATTTTTCGTGAATCATAGACTATTTATTACTACCTTTTCTTCAGGAAACACTTAGAAGATAATACTGATTTGCATGATATATCTTTTTACGCTATAGTACAATTTTTAAAGGGATATTACTATATAGAAAATTCCTGAAAAGCTTCCTATGTCCGATATCAAAGAAAAATTCTAATAAGGACATGTTTCGTGCAAATGAATCGGTAGATCCCCTTATTTTGTATTCGTGGGGCATCACCAACAACTCATATCCAAAGATAATAGCTGTTACCGCATTAATAATCTATGGGTTTTCTACTTTTCCTGCCGTAAGTACAGAAGCGTGGAACTTGGGCCGTCGAGTGTTTATGGAAAAGGGGAAATCGCAATGGGGAATTCCCAATGCATGGCACAGTTAGGTAAGCAGGAAACTGCGACCTGAGTATCGGGTAATCGGGAAGGACGCTGCGAAAGATCAAGTGCTATTTTTAACACTATCAAAGCGGCGGGCTTTAATGCAGGCAATGAGTAAGGGTCCTTAAGTTTCCTGCAAATTGATACTGCTGTGAATGAGGTTGAGGAAGTTAGACCAACTGCGTCATTGTTAATGCGCGTCCTCAATTCAGTGGGAGATTTCAACGCCTGGTTCAATTGATTTCGGCGGTGAAAGCGGTCTAGGGTTCTCCTATCGGTGGAAGACCGTTCTGTGAAATGGTCTCTTCTACGAAAGATTTTTATACAAAATTATTTCCCGTTTTCAACATCTTCCTATACATTTAATATACTCTTTTCGTATATTTCGTGTTTAGCGCACACGTTTTGTGTTTATAACTTTTGTTGGTGTTATAATGCATGATTTTGGTTCGTGAGTAAATATTTAATAGAAGAATTGACTCGCTGGATCTATTGAGGAACATTTACTCGATTTATACTTAATAATAAATCTACTGATCTAATTATTTTCATTTCAAAGATATGAATAAAGATCTACATTTAGAGAGAATCTTTCACACATTTATGTCCAATGATTTGGATTAAATTTGCGGTAATTTTAAGCGGTGTCAAGGTTCGAACTCACAAAACGTTTGAATCCCGATTCGTGAACTTATTTAAAAATCTATTAGAACTTTAGTGCTCGATTTCCTTGCTATCTTAATTATGCATTCGCATATCATTATTTTCGTTCCATTCACCAGCGCCGATGAAGTGGATGGAGAAGGGAAAGTTATAAATAGACAAAGCGGAGAAAACTCGTACCCTATAATTTCCTGAGTGGCTGCATGCGATGATTGTGTTGTCGGCCGCCTAATCTGAGTGCACTCTTACGTTGCATAGCGCATCCCCAAGCAAATCTCCGGAGCTGGTTTCTTCAAAAGTACTTTCTCTCCGAACCTATTTGATTACAGGTTTACGTTCCCAACTGTCACTTTCTATTCACTCAAGTTTACTTTCTAAGCACCGTTTGATGGAAATTCATGCTGGAAGATGCTGGTTTCTCTTCCTCGAATTATTTCAATGACCAGGAATGTTGAGATGTGGCTTTTGTTCCTTTCTATCATAATTAAAAAGGATTATCTTCGATCTTCGAACTGTTACAATTCGGCCATACTTATATGCTCATAAAAGTAGAAATCCATTGCAATTGAAAGTTTTCCATGACAGGAGGTGTAATAGGCGAGAGTTTTCGAATTAATAAGTGCTCTTAAATTCAAAAAGACATAAATGATATTTCTCTTCAAACATTTATCTGGAAACGTTAGTCCAGAATTAAATTTAAATGTCAGCAGTACATGCTTACTGCTGCTGAATCTGCGGAAACAGATCTTTTAACGTTCGCCAACCATTAGTAGTATTTCCTCTGAAATACGAGATTTCTTCGAAAGGCTTAAAGATCAAACAGCATTCATGGCCGCTCTTTCCGGCAGGAAATGCCTATGTGTTATCAGGCAAACTTTAAGGCATGAACTATGCCGCCCTTACCATCCACCATCCGGTCTCCGCATTCTGCACATACCTATGGTCAATTAATTAAGTCTGTCTTTTTCTGCCATTCCTACGGTTGGATTTACTTCTCCTTGAACCAATGCTACTGGATGAAAAAAAATAGACAAGTGAAATGCCTCATTCACATTGAGGCATTTCATGCCACATTATGGAATGTGTATCGTCTTAGAAAATAGTAAAGCGTTTCCATTATTGATGTAAAATTATTCTTACATGCTAATGCGTTCGATATTTTTTGGATAGCTTAGATAATATCCCCTTAATATACAATGAATTGTCACTGGATAGTCAAGAGTAAACTATTAATATTAATTTTGGATTAAATTCATTATTTATATCGATTTCTTTATTGCTAACTATATTGAAAGGATTCATGCGGAATATTTCATTGATAAACTAAGTATCTCATTTCTACAGTATAATTTTGATGGTTGAGTTAGATACGTAGTTATTTTGTTCCAAGAAGTGAGTTCCAATCATATCGATAATTTAGTTAGTCAATATTACAATATGTTTTCATAGATTGATTCATTTAAGTGAATCGGTGGAAGGTTTTTAAAGCGGCGTAAAGATCGTTTTCAAATGAATTCAATAATATATTTTTATGAAAGTAAATTATAAAGAATTTTCTCGTTAAGTACAATGACTAAATAGTTGATGAAATTCCCATAGCGTTACGTGGTATTGGAAGGGAAGGAAGGCTTTTAAGTGGTACTAGTAATGTATATATCTGTTCGTTTTACATGGTTAACTTTCTCATTTAAAGCTGAAATAAGTAATTATATGTATCATGAGTAACCTTGCTGAACTGATGACATAACGAGGAAGCATGCCAGTTACTTTCCACGTGGAATATTTCACGGATAGCTGATTTTTTATAGCGATTTGCGACTCTGGTCACTTGAAGGTGAGCCTTTTACTTTCGTAGCGGGATTTTGCGAGTGGGATAATTTCATGCTTACCAACAAATTGCTTCGAAGTGGGAGTACGAGATTCTCCTTTAACGTCTGCTGTGACATTCATCTCTCTGCCTCACAGGTGGCTACCGATTCAAGGGCATTCCTCGACGGAAATAAGATGTCCTCCTATTACGCGGTGCGGAGCTTTTGGAATGCTCTATCGGAGGCACTTAAATCATTACTTAGATAATAATATCTTGCAGCTTGGCAATGTCGCAACTCAAGAGTAGTGTTTCATTCTCTTAATTCTGAACTCGCTCTGAATTTAGTTTTAACTGAAGATAATCTATCTTTGTGAATTTTATACATTTAAATTACGTGGAAATTGTTTACAGTTAGAACTTTTTTTAGTAGAGAATTTTTTGTTGTAAAATCATAAGGATTTTTGTAATCGGTAAATATTTTAGTAAATGTGGTGTTTCCCAAATTAAATTCCATGTTTTTATTAATTATGTTTATTAATTTTATGTTAATTAAATTTTATGTTTTTTCCTATTAGAATGAAAATGAGAAAATAATTTTGAGGAAAGCGATCTTATCTGTGCATTCGGCAATCACTGCCAAAATAAAAGCTTAACTTAAATAAAATTTTTTCTACTTATTTGAGATTTTTAGATATTGTTTTTATAGTAAGATTAAGATCGAGTTAGGCTCGTTTGGTTCTTATTCCCGATTTATTTCGAATGAAATTTTCCAGTTGTAAGCAAAGGAAGTAGGTAATTCCTCAAATCCCAATCATTCAGACGTATGAATAAAATATTTCGTGACATAAAAATCAAATAATCCTTCACGCTTTCATTTGAAAACTATAGGATTGATGCTATGGCTTTTTTCTCTTTATGTAAGTAGCAACGAATACTGCCTTATTATGATGTATCATTGAGCTAATTTTAAAAATCATCCTCCAAATTTTACCGAAATTGTTTTAATGCAATAACATAATAAATAGATCATCTCGTGGTAATAAACTATTTCCAAGAGATCTAATTCAGGGAAATCACGTAATTCATTTTTATATTCTCGGTCGACACGCATTGAGGAATAATTCCCATGATCCGTAACTTCAAAAGAGCCCTTACCTCACCAGCACTTAAACATTCGACTCGAGCGTAACTTGATTTAACGCACGGTTATCAGATTACTTTCACGAGCGAAAGAAACTACCGACGAGTTAATTCACGAAACGTCGGAAAACCTGCTCTCTCTGAGGCCACGTCTAAATATAAACCTGGAGCTCTTTTTTAACATCGACATCATTTCCCAAATCTCCGGTTTTTTTGTCCGCCGACGTATAAAACCTTCCACGAACCTTGAACCTTCCGCTCCTTCCCGGATACCGTCTGCAGAAGAAGTCTCACCCTAAATTACGCCCACCTTCGGGAGACGCCCGAAATAGCTCGTGGAGGATCCCGACCTTCATAGCTCCCGATTTGTGAATGGAAACCCGCAATGTCTATCGGAGGTCGCTGTTGGTGGGCAAAGATGCTCTGGGGAGAGAGGATGCTGCCTGGTAACTATGCAGGTGTCCGGGAGAGAGCATGGGAGGGGAGACCCACCGCGAAGGATTATTCGTGGGAGGAGTGATGGTGTGTCTTAAGCGTTCCCCGAGTGTGGGGCGGACCACAATCTGCGTTTGCAGATTACCCGGATGGTGGGTTGGCGAGTCTCAGAAGCAAGAGAGGTGAAATGCGTGAGGTAAAAAAAGCCAGCAGAGGGAGTTCTGGAAACTCGTTTCCACGGCCATTCAATTGGATTTTTCCTCTCTCCCGCCCCCTGTCGATCCCTTCATGAGTTAATTCGATTCGTCGGATGGGGTTCGGAGTTATGCGCGTTACGGTGTATCTGTGATGGGCGATGAATGTACACACACGCGGAAATGAGTTAGTTCCTCGATGAATCTAGAGGAGATGTCGTCGCTAATGTACCAGAGGAGATGAAGATGAGAATACATATTTTATGGGTCGGTTTCCTTAAGTTAAAGATTACGTTGGTATCAAAGGATTTCGAAACTTAACTTATATTATTATCTTGACCGATGTCATCTGCGGTTGTCTTCTTGTCCAGCTGCTATCGCTTTTGAGATTATTACAGAATAGATTAACCAAAGATCACCTTCTACTTTTTCCTTTTTCAATAAATGACTTTGAATTCTTACGTATATAAAGAGCCAACATGAAATATGGAAGGTAAATTTTAGGCAATTCAATTATTTTCAAAATATATGAATTTGAAATGTTTTGTGGTTACAGTTGAGTGTGTACTTGTCTTTTGTCTTATCCCGAGTATATTTGAATGCGTCGTTTTTGCTGATATAGGAATCGTATTTTATTTTTAGTCTATTAAATCTGGTTGACCATCGAACAGTTGTTTAGGTGATTTTGTGAAGATGAAGATTTTTCTCAATTTTAGTGTTTTAGCGAATAGCAGTGACTGTCAACTTGTATGTAAATATTAGTTATGTAAAGCTCTGTGTGACCTCTAACAGTACGAGTGTTATTTGAGCTATATTTTTCACAAAGCAAAACAGAAATCACGATATTTTATGTCTATTCTCATGTAAGTTAAACTCTAAATTAAGGTATGCAACATTTTATAAAACCATCAACACTTAGAGGTTATTTCTCGTCGACACTTTATAACTTCTCCTCTCTCGAGACAGTTTCTTTTGCAGACGTTTAAGGAAAGAGGTCGCTAAAACGTCACGCTGCTCGATAAATATGCGCACGAAGCATTTTACGCGCTTTTAATGTAATATATGTGGAGAGCATGTGTTGATATTCCAGCCTTTTAGTGTTTACATACATAAATACGAGGAGAAAGTGGAGAGGATATTCCAAAGCAGATTGTGTAGAGGGAACCCGATTCGATAGTGCGGTGGTTTGGAGTCAACGGTATTTTATGTGGAACGTCGCGTTTTCCGTATAATGCGACTCCAACTATAAATAGATTTCCTCCGACGAAGGAAGGGCATGTTCATCGATTGAAATACTTTACGTCACATTTATGTATTTTAGCTCAATTCGATCAAATAAATCGAATTTTTTTAATAAATAATTAAAGAACCGATTTGGGGGCACGTCTTGTTTTTATATAGGATAAAAATCCAGGAACTGATTAGAACACACTCGGGAAATAATAAATGAATATTTTGAAATGTAATTAATGTAATGATTGCACTCTTTTTCTGTATTTTTTATATACTCGAAGGTATACTATGATAGACGGAGATGATGTTATGAATAACGAAGTAACTGAATTAAATATAAAT
Source organism: Pantala flavescens (assembly GCA_020796165.1). NCBI lineage: Eukaryota > Metazoa > Arthropoda > Insecta > Odonata > Libellulidae > Pantala > Pantala flavescens. The sequence continues at coordinate 7,530,761 of CM036884.1, read as the reverse complement.
TCCGAAAAAGAAAAGATGAATACTATAAATGTTTAATCTATCCTTTTAAATATTGGATATTTAAAAATCTATAACTGTACGAACAGCTCTTTAAATTATTGACATTTTATTATATTCTGGGATTATTGAACCGGATAAGTATCTATGTACGCTTAAAAAATCTATTATTTATTATTTATAAGTTTCTCAATTGGATATTATGGTTTTCTGTGAGGGATACGAGAGTTTATAATGTATTAAGTCTATAATCATAGTTGCTAAGCCTTTATAAAGACACCAGCTATGTATGGTTCTCTTTGGAACGCAATTTAATATTTAAAAACCCGCCAAAAAGGGGAGTGGTACAGGAGTTGAATGTTCTCTCAAATTTAACCAAGTCTCTTATCTCTCGTTATCTATTTGTTAACTTTCGAGCGGCCCTTCCAAAGAAATCTCATGTTTATTCTCAGAAGACGCTGCTGATTCCAGGAACCGGTCTGTTTTTATCTTCCGTAAGAAGACCATAAGAAGACAGCCCATATGCAAAACTCGTCTGGAGTTATTTTATTTCCCATCGACTGCGATGATACAGCGGTATAGAGAGATGATAAATTGGCCGGTGTCCCGAGTTCATCTATTTATGTCACGATTCTTAGAATGTGCTGTCTCACGTTGTTCAGCAAAATGTAGTCTTCTTTCCGCGAGCAAAAACTTCGCTGCCTGCGTAAATGCACGTAGGTTTTGTTTGCTGAAAAGTTATTTTTCACAGCACAGTTATAGTCATCTTTGGATGATTGACCTCGTTTGGATTGTGTCAGTCTTCTTGCTGCAGGATCATCCATTGCTCTTAATCTCTACTACTATTCTTCACACTACTGATTTATGCGAACTTTTGATTCTTCGAGTATCTTAAATGAATACTCTCACGTTTTAGAGTCTTTTAACGTGATGAAATAAGGAGCCTTGAAATAAATTTGTCTTGAAATAAGAATCGGAAAGTAATTTTTCTTTCTGTTATAATAGACAACAAGAAAATATTCTCTTATTACACGCAAAAAAAGTAGGGCTTTCAGAACAGGGGGTATTATGAACACCAGTTGGAATATTTTCTGCGACTAGTTAATTTCATCGAGTCTCTATATTAAAATCTTATGAACTCATGCGCTTAATATATCAACAACTGGTTTCCTCCTGCGATTCTCTCATTTCTCAAGAATCTGGGCAGTGTTGTTCTCTTTTGTCTTCCAACTGCACCACTTCATTCTTTCAACGTTCGGTGTCAGGTAAACCCTTAACCTTGCGCGTCCTTGAAAATCGCTATTCCATTGTGAGAGACGTATTTCGGTTCGCTATTTACCTTTTCTCGTGACTGCCATACTTAACCCAGAAGAGAGATTGCATCCCTCGAGTAATTCAAAGTATGATCTCAGTGTGTGTGTGGTCTAGCCGGCGGCAGGAGTGGGGGGGAGACCTGCTGGTGCATGACTCCTGGAGTCTGCGAACTCTTCATTTAAAGAGGAGGGGGGGGTTGGTGCGAATCGGTATTTGCGAGAACGACTTTCAGGGAGGGAGAGCGGAAAATTTGGCGTAAAATAAAAAGTCGGATGTTCTGGAAGGGTGAAATGCTAACATGCCTTTTCCGTTGCATTTCCGCCCTCTTCAATCCGGTGGAATTAATGCGTTGGAAAGATTTCCCTCCCACCGTGTCTCCATGGGAGCAGGTGCGTAATTGGAGAATGAGCCGGTGATAATGTATGCTTGTCCGTATCGAGAGAGAAGGTTTCTCTTTCCACTATCTCTATGGAACAAGAAGGAATATCATAGCTAATATTTATCTTCTTCTTTCTCTTATTCTTATATATTTCGTATTATGAGGGAAAATATATTGGTAAACTTCTGTTTTAAGTCGGAAAAGTGTTGAAAAGAAGGCAGTCTTTTTGCCAACGCGTCCGCCTCTGATAAAAACGGTCCGAGTATTGAATTTGCTGAGAAAAGTGTTCCAAAAATAATGCTTTCTAAGTGTAGTCGTAAAATTTCATCATTAAAACGATCTCCTATCCTTCCAGGTGTTCTCTAGAAGTATGCGGTTTTAGTGGAGAGCTAAGATATAAAGATATGTGATCTTTCCTTTCTTTTTTAAAACTGGATTAAAAAAATAAAAACGAAGATTTCGATATTATAATCGCTTCCAATATCAAAGTTTTACAATCAAATGGAATATAACACTTTAATACTGCAATTTTCTTTTCATAATTTTTTTGTCTACATCATTTAATCTGTAGGGCCTAATAATATAGCCATAAAATCTCTATTTCAATATACTATTATTTCCTTTTTCCCTCACAATTCAGCTCTTAAAGTAGGTTTTCAGTTTTTGTATGTTATAAATGTATGGACACAGAGCAGATAAAATTGCAAGTCCATGAGTTCAGGGTAATAAATGTGTTCGCAAACTTGAAGGGAAAGTTACGGAATAAATGTATTATATACAAATAAATGAATAAGATATATTCGTGTTGGTAATTGGTCACGAAAATGTAGTTGCGAAAATCGCTCAAGAGCATATTTCGATTGTATGACAAATTTTATCGCTAAAATCTCATTTTCCGAATTTGCTTTATTTATAAAAAATGTACGCAAGGAATAAATGTAATTGATTTTCAATAATTTTATAATATTTTTAATCGCATAGTTTGTTCATTCATAATTCAAATAATTCATATAATTTTCATATACATCTGTAGTTATCATATTTTTAATCCATTAGCTTTTGAGATTAAATGAGCGTTATGTGAAATAAACTGGAAGTAAATACTAAACAAATTACTTTACTAAATACTAAATAAATTACTTTTCAATAATAAAAATGAGACGGATAACTACTTGATTGATATTGATTCGATTTCAAAATTACGTAGAGCTCTAGTGAATGATCAACTCTAAATGAGAAAGCTTAAGGTCGTGACATGCCTTTTATTCGAAGGACGAAACGGAATTTTTAAAAGGAAAAAAGTCAAAATTAGCGCCCTATTTACACTGTTGACGCAGGCGGTGCAAAATTTGAAGAGGGATATAAATTTGGAAAGGAATTGATAATGAAAACTGGGAAAAGAAATCCAGCGTTTATGGGTTAATCATAGCAAGTTAAGATTGAGCCATAACGGAACTCGACAGACGGGTGTGTATTTCAACTCGGTTCCCACGCTCGAATCTGTGAGACCATTTTCGTTTCGTGTTACTTTCTTAAAGGAGAAACGAATCTCAAAAAATACATATATGGCTATATTTGCAGTGGTTTCGCAAGTTTGATGTATTTGTTCGATACAATAGTTGCAGAAAACTAATGCAGAAAGGGAAGATAGATCGAAGTAAATACGAAATTTCCTCATGCGTCTGTAATTAGAAAAGGGTGAAGAAACAATCGTTGATTTTGATGACTTGATTAATTTCTATTGACGATTGTTAAGAATAATATGTCATCTGCTATATTACTGCTATAAATCTTAAAATGTTGATTTTGGATTTGTGATACATTTACAATCGTATGCTTGTATTACTTGCTTTATGTCGATCCAAAATAATCCTATGGTTAATACTGTATAAAGCTGATTGAAGTGTATCTACATGTGGAACTGATAAACTGTTTGTATCGTGCTTTAACAGATGGAAATTCTCTAACATCTCTTTCGATAATAAGTAATCGACTTCAAAAACCTTGAATTTGGTCCATATTCATGTCAATAAGAGGCCAGATCGAGTCGAAGAATCGCCCATAGATTAAATTTATACCATCCTATTTTTAGTTTTCCTTGGAGAGCTGTACTCACATCGTAACTGAATAATAAATGGGCAACCTTTTCTTGCAAGTAAGTTAAATATAGCCAAAGTAGAAAAACGAGTAAATCTGGTGAAAGAAAGTTGAGAAAAAGTTACGAAAATCAGATTGACGACGGCCATTTGGAGCTAGGCCTCCTCCTAGTAATGAGTGCCGTCCATTTGAGCTCCCGCATAAGGCGAGGCGGGGGAGGGAAAATTTATAAGCGGAAAAGAATCTCCAAGGCTACAAACGGACCAGGTGCGTCTCTCCCTTCACATTGCAAAAAAACCCGTATCTCGTAACGTAATCTTCCGATCATCAATTCCAGTCCGTTTCTTTCCACTCTCAAACATCGTATATTCCCGTCTCATTCTGCGATTCCTCCGCGGATCGTCCTTTTGGGCAACTGCCCCCACCGGGTGTGGAGGGGGTGTGTGGAGGACACCTGTTTGCAGATTCACCCTCCGGCTGGGAAGCGGCCCCACCTTCCCAAAAAAGATCGCCCGGGGAGGGCCCGAAAATGCCCTTTGATGTAGCGGGCCCTTCGGTAATAACTCTTCTCCGCATTAACGAGATTTCCAGCTCTTGTTTTTGCATTTCCCTGTCGCGATTTTTTTCTTCGCCACTCCCACCATCTTCCCACGGCTGGTAATTAGACCGTTCCGGGATAATAATAATCAAACAAGCGGTTTTTGTCCTCTTAAACACACGATTGAATTAAAGCCGGGATTCACGGACCAATTTGCGCTAAAGATTTGCGAGCGGTGGTAAGTGGGTTAGCGTCCGTACAAACAACGCCTGTTGAAATTACTCGTTTGCTCTCTTAGGCGTCGTGCGGATTGATTCGGTGGGGAGTGAGAACTCCAGAGTTTTCCATTGCCTTCATTGATCCGTCGTTTGCCAAACAGCGTTGAAGGAGATGACTTCAAGTCTGAGGTTCTGAAGTCGCTATTTGCATTTTTACTCAGCTCAAGATTTAGTTGGCCTTGTTGATAACTTATAGTGCATTTTCATAAAATCATTGATTCCATCTTTAACCGAGTATATATAAAAATACGTAATGATCCGGATTATTCGCGTCTGATTCCACCAAAGCAATCGACCTCCAAAGTTACTGCTTCTGTCTCATAATAGAATCTAGAATCCTACTTTCACATAGTTTTACATTATTTATATTATAACACACAGATTTCACATCTATACTTATCATATCTTGGAAATGTATAGCAGATTGTATACTCTATGTTCGAATGACAGAATGATCATGCTTTAGTAGCTTTACCTCTTCAGGCGAAAAAATGGATAGATTACAAAATTTATGAGATCGAAATCTTATTTCCTTACATTTGGATTTTATCGGTGATGAATAATTTTTTATCCTGCCTTACTTGTACTATTCATAACTACTAGTCTCTTTCTATAAATATTAAATTTGTATTAATATGTTTCTTCTTCACATCCTTCCTTCACTTTTCGAAAATCTAAACTCTCCTTAAGAAAGTAGTACCAATTCCCATTGAATCTCGGGCATAGTGTTTCTAAAGAGACGCATTCCTTCCATGTTTCTCTCTACACCTATTCTCCAACGTTGTCCACGTTCATCTTCTCCCCTCCCCGTCTCCTTATTTTTCGTTTTGATGTATTTTTAGGCCTACGCGTAGTTTTGTTCTTTTTCTCGGCGAAACCTGTTCCAGAGAAGTCGCGGCAAGCTGTCTGGCAGCGGCTGCTTTTCCCTCGATTTCCCCTCTTCTCTACGTACGCAACCCTTTAAACTCTTCCTTTTGTTATATTTGATATCCCGCAGACCTCCCGCTTTCGATTGGCTCTCCTTTTTCCCATCATCCTCTTCCACAAGCGAAAACAGTTTATGCTCACGACGTTTTAATGTGGAGAGACGTGGATGAAATTTGAAAAGCTGGCGAAAGGTAATTGCGTCTGAATACATCATGATCGCGAAAAGTATAAACATCGCTCGACAATTTTATACAAGAGATTTCTTCTTAGCGGGATTATAGAGTCAATTTAACTTCAACACTCTGACGTTTGTTTTCCCCGGTAACAGGTGCAATTTATATCTTGTACTCATTCTTTAGGGTCCGAAGTTTGCATGATGTATTTTATTTTCGTAAAAGATAGATACGTACATGTATATATATCTAGGAAGAATACTATTTTTTCTTCTTCAATGTATGGGCTTTTTCTTGGAAGTATAGATTTATAATTAGCAAATGTCAATTACTTTTGTATACGGAAATTTGATGTAGAATGGAAAAAAATGGAAAGTTTAATTGTTACTTTGATAATATTTCGAGATTTCATCATTCTATTTATGTTTATGTTAATTGTTACAAAATTCAATCATCAAATTTTTCTAAAGATTGTCATCTATGGAATTGTAAGTGTTTATAATATGTACTTATTTATATCAAAGGATAATTAATTGAGATCTATATCTCGAAGTACCCTATTTATTGAAGAGAAAATTTATTATGCCTCAGATTGATTTTCTGATTCACCTTGAGGGTTATTTATTCAACTTATGTAACAAGCTTGGATGGACGTGGATTCCGTGAAACCATTTTCAATGATTTTGCCGAGATTATAAAGCACAGACGTGTTATCTGAGGAAATTTGAGGTTGTTGGATTTCCAATCCTCACAAATGTTGATATCCCTTCGGCAAAATTGTTCTTATACGATCTTAGACTTGATCGTAATCTGCGAAACTCAAATCATTATTAATCATTGGGAATTAACCTGAACGAATTATAGAGGGAAAGAATTTAGAGGAACGTCAAAGGAATGGAGCTCATGATTAAGTTTTCAAATTACGGATACAGTGCTGAAAAATGGTAAATAAGGTGCCAATTAAGTAGAATGGAATAAGAATGGCAAATATGGTTCCACTCACATTTTGTGCTGCTTTCTAATTATGAAGCTGCGAAACGACGTGTAACTACGTCTGATATTCAGTCTCAGATATTTCTTGGAAATGTGAGTTGACTGAATGAACGTGGAAGATTTTTGTTCTCATGAAAGTTCGTAGAAGATGTTTTTGGGAACTTTCATTGTACTACAATTTTAGAATAATATGACAGCATTTCATACTGCATATTATCTGTTTTGATAGATATAAATTTTCCGCCAATATAATATATTTTACAAATAGAACCTTATTGTGTTTGGTTGCGTAAATGAAGATTAATTTAAAACAAGGTTTACATAGTTTTTAGCAACCCATAGAAGCAGGTGGTGTTGATCAGTTGGTTATATCTTCAAAGTTAACGATTTGATGTTAAATATTTATATGAAGTGTACCTATTGATTTACGCCTTATTCAGAAGCCTAACTTAACTTTCCTTACAGAGTTCCTGGAAACATTGTCACTATTTATACAACTGAAAAATTGTTATTAATTTTCTCGTTTCTAATCGGTAGAATAGCATATAAAACGAAGTCTAAGACATCCCATTCTACAATATATACATCCATAAGTCCTTTATATCAATAGTTCATCATGTTTTACTTCAGTTTAAACAGAAATTTATAATCGACAATAATTATTTATATTTTTTAAGGTACTTGATGAAATGTTTCATATTAGTTATTTGGTGGTGTTAATGAAACCACATATTGTTAATTCTTATACTCTATTCCAGTAAATATCTAATACAGATTGAATCATTATCTGTAAAAATCATCTTTTGTTTAATACTATGTAAATTTTTTGAAGTACAGAAGTGATGTATTAATTTTAATTTACAGATAAGTGATGAATTAATTGCGAATTAGCTAAAGAATTTTGTATAATATTTCCATGAGAACAATCCATTACAATATGAAATATCTGATATTAACATTTCAGCGATTTAAGATTAAGTTATCGTTTTAAATTGGTTTTAGTCTAAAGAATTAATCTAAACTTATCTATTTAGTTGATAATTATTTATTTACAAACTTAATTTGTGGGAATACAAACTTAATTAATACCACTTTTATAGCTTTCATTTACCGAATGTTTTCCATCCTTACCTCATCCTGAATAAGGAATACAAAATATGATTGCATATTCTTAAGCTGACTCAGATCTTTTATAATTAATTACACGAAATCTTTTCTTTCTTTCTTTTAAATATTCTATATAAATTTATGTGAATAGAAGTACAAAATAAAACGAATTTTGGATATTGGTATATCGACATGTAATTCGACATAGAAATGGAGCAATTGAAAATCCTATATCGCTAACGGACGGTCATAGATCTTCAGCTGCACCAATTTGTCTAGATGCTCAGTTGTTTATCCCTCCCGAGGCATCGATTTCTATTTTCCTCTCATATTCTCTATCTTCTTTCGTTTTATAGAGATTTATCGCCGTGCGTTCGTCTGGACAAGTGGCACGGACTCGGGAAAAAACACTCCAGTCGCGATTCTCGGTAAGCAGACTTGCATTGTATTTGTTTGATGTTCTCGTAAAATATTCTGCGGTTCGTTCATCGAGTACGTGTGTCGAATGGGAAATGCAAGAGGCGGAAGCGGTAGGGAAGAATGATCAGATTCTGTTCTATTTTAGTCCTCTTTCGGAACATCAAAGAGAGAAACCACTTTTAAGTACCGAAAAAACATCCGAATTCAGCGAACTTTTCGAAATGCGGCGATATGCGCTGTAAATTAATTTCGAATGCATCCCCAACTCCCGGATGGACTTCCAAATTTAGAGAAAAATCTTTTTTATGTCAGGAGGAAAGAGGTCAGATATAAATTTATAACTGCAAGAAGCGTTTTTAATAATAATTTTTGAATTATCTTTAAAATATTGATAATTCTTTTCCGGTTAATTGTGTTATATGCTATGATTACTTCGTAATTAGAAGATTCTTTTCGCAAATTGTATTCTGAAGATCGAAGGAGAAGGTATGCCATACGTAAGCTTTTATTAACCTCACGAAAATAGCACGTATAAAAATTGTTGATAAAATATTGAATAAGACTTTTAAACAAAGTCTTTGCTAAAAAATGCATAAATTATTAGAAAATATGCGTCGAGAAAGTAATTGACTAATTTCATAATAATTGGAAAAACAGTCTAAAACTGGATTTTAATATGGAAATATGTAAAAATTTAACCAATTATTAATATTTCTGCTTGAAAAAAAAGGTATTGCTTCGCTGTAATGCGATGAAAATATTTCTTTTCGTGTTAGAAAATATAGAATTATAATTTGACTTCACGTTAGTTCTAAAATGTATTTGAAGTACCCAAAGTTGTGGATGAACTACTTCTAATGAAATGATCTCTTGTGTTATGATCAATCATTCAAATCTGTAAATAATAAATTGGAAATTTTAAATTACCGTATTCGAATATACAACCAACTCGTCGATTTTTTCTTTTTCTATATGATCATATCTCGTCAAACAAGTCTAATATGGTATTAATGTCAAGAATATGTCCGTTCAAAGTGAATGGATCTGAAAAGAAAACCGATGTAGTAAACTCTGCTTTCATTATCCATCTAAGTCGTGATGTCAGCTCCAACGCAGTTGATCATGAAGCAAAAATAACTCGCACATACCTCTTGTCACTTGTTCCCAATCGCAATTCATCATGAGCCTACAAGACACTTAACATCGCCTCGCATGTATAATATATATTCTAGAGCCTTTAATGGCTGAAACTTTATTGTTATGATGTGGATTGGACAGCACAAATTTGTACTCCTTTTTTTAATTATCCTTGTTATTATGCGTTGAACCACGCCGTCGCCTTAGGCAACCCGCGGCACATTCTTTGCGCCCGATGACTTGACCTATTCGGCTCTGTTTTTCATGAGTGCGGTTTCGCCACACTCATGAATGAGGATTGAATAATTTGTTTATCTGTCAAAGGAGAGTGGGGATTCAGTATAAACTAATTTGAATTTTACGACTCATGAGTGAGTGACAGAAGAGAGAAAGCTTGTGGTGTACGGAATTAACTGTCTGCGATTGGAAAGGAGATCTCCTTAGAGATATTCGATGTTATTTTCTGCAATGATGTAGTGGTAGATATCTTAATAATAAATCTTTTTTATTACACGAATCCTTATATTATAAAGCCTTAATTGCATCGTGCAATATCGATAACAAGAATAATTGTATTTAATATAATTATGTTAATATTAATTAATGATTATGTGTTTTTCTTCTTTTAGACAAATTTAATTATTGTATAATCAAAAACAAGAATCTAGTTTAGATAACGTATTGACTTCTTTCTAAATATAAGTCATTGAAAGTTACTACGAGCTATGGAATATTGAATATGAAGTGATGTCTTCGGAACTAACTAATCATTCATAATTTATGTGAAAGATTCAATCTAGTTTGTGTTGTAAACGGGGAAACAAGGCACTGGAATGAAAATGAACGGAACATATATCTTGTTGAGTTTATTTATAGAATATTTGTTCATCATTTTCCCTTTCATTGCCAGCCATAAAGTAGCCGAGGTGTAAAACGAGCCGTGATGATATACGATTTGAGGGGCCACGAATAAACACTCGATTCTTAACGGTTCTTTTACTCGATGTTCCAACGATTTATTTCTATCTTTTCTGTCGGGGATTTTTATTTCCACTCATTTTAATGGGGTTTCCATTTGACGTATCTAGAGGCATGTAAAAGCGTCCGCAATTTATCAAATCGAGTCCGATATTCCGAAAGAATACTGCATCTCGTTGGAAAGTTCTTAATACACGCCTCGGGCGACAATTGAACCAGCTTCGGAGAGTCGTCCTTTAAGAACCGCTTTTATTGTCACTTTCATGATTCATACATTTGCATAGCCGATGGCACGGAGTTTTCTTTTGCCTCCACGAAGGTGAGGCATTAAGAGGTAAATGCCTCTGATCTTGTGGGCTGTCGTGATAGATAAGGATCTGCCGATGAATACGCGATAAAACCTGATTTCCGTCCATTAAAAGTGCCGATTGGTCCAACTCACATGAGCAAGAGATTTATCGCAGATCCTCCGCTGTTTCCTTTCGGATGAAATAAAAAAAAACTGCGGAACTTAACGGGATATTTCTTGCGTTCTCGTGTTCGATTTTCATTTCGCGTCGGATTATTAAAGTGGGAATATGTTGAGATACCAGTCCCCGACTCATGGATCTAGTTTCCCGAGAATGAGATAGCTCATTCCGTTCGTACGAGTTCCAGCCATTCATTCCTCCAGAGGCGGCGACCGCCCAGGACCACAAACGCACGGAGGTTGTGCGCTTAAGACCTATTCTCATCAGAAAACTGATTAGGTGCTTATCCATAATGTATCAACAGAACTTCTGATTTCATCCAATCAAACAATAAGTCAATGTATTTTATTGGTTATTTAAGTTGAAATGTTAAATGTTCTTTCTTTGTAGGAATGAAGTTGTAAAATTGGAAACATTAATTTTCGAAAGGAATTAGGTAATAATTATTCGGAAGCTTCACATCTTTCATTGAAAATGTTTTATCCTTCACGTAGATAATAATTATTGTTTCAGAGAGGATATTTATATAATAAGTACACCGATATGCTTTTCGTTTAAATCGTGATTCCTATAATTTAAGAGCAGTTCAATTCGATAAATTGTATCTAACATTAGGTATTTATCGATACATTTATTGAAGTTCAATTTTCAATACATTAAAACACCAACAATACATTTCATCCAATCCGGTCATTAGTTAATTACGATAAGTTGGAAATAGCTAAATCTTACGAGTAAATGTCCCTAATGTTAGTGTCCTTAGCAGTTAGCAATTCACATGTCGATTACTAACATATATTACTATAACAATATTAAATTATTGTCTTACATACTTATCATTTATCGTTCATTATGTTTTCCAAATCAAGTACATGCAGCATGCTTGGTTTAATCCCAGGAATTTTGAATTAGAACAACAGTTTCGCCTTGAAAATGTTTACGAATTGCAGAGTATTATCAGAGTTGCAGTATTATAGGTTGTATTAGTATGTATAAATATGATCCTCATCTTCAGTCATTTTAATTACACCAATATTTCGTGAAATAAGCCAATTATCGATTAAGTCCCAACGGATATTCTGGATCATGGAAAGCGTATATTAATCCAGAACGGTGGTGGTAATAGGAGCAATGATCCTCAAGAGATACGATATGTTTCCTCCTTTGAGGTCATTCATGAAAAGATATGCATTTTGTTTCCATTGCTTTCACTTCCTTCATGACTAGGTCGCATCATTCTGGGGATGCAATGGTGACGCACCCTGTTTCCCCTTTGTTTCGTGTCATAGAGCTTCAACTTTTTAAAAGCTTTTTCTAACCATTACGTCAGTTTTGATCCTTTGCCCTATCCATTATCCCCATTTGTACAAGTTGAGTGGAGACAAGAAAATTGATGAAACCTCAAGTTGTTCGCAATTCGCGATTTTTTTCGGAATGAGCTTCTGATTAATGGCGTTGGTGAAGTTGGAGGAGTGGTTTCCGCAGGACTTGAAATAGCCTATGTCCATCAAAATGTCTGAAGGGAATAACCTCTCAGAAATTCACGTCTGAGTGGAAATTTTAACAGTAAAGGCTTCTGAAAGCTAAGATGTGGGATTTTTTAAAATCCGCGAGTTTTTATTACGGGATTAGAAAAGGTTTGAAATTTTTACAGATAAAGGGACTTTTCCAAATTATTCAACTTCATATATGAAACATGACTCAAAAAAACTTGAAATGAACGATACGGATAGTTCATAATCTTATACTTTATAATATATTATATGAAACCGTCTTTTGATAGGCTTTTTGAAAGGATTGATTGCTCGAAATCTTCGATGTTCGCACTTAAAATATTTTCGAATGAATTTCTATTGAATGTTAAAAATTTTAAAGCTAAAAATTTACAAATCAAATCCTTCTTCTATCTTCGTATTTACTTATTAATCTATCATTTCTTCACTACAGAATGTCGTAATCTGTAGAATAAAATATAAATTGTATTTCTCAACCTCCGAGTTGAATGTCCTTCTATTCTCTGCTTCATATTTCTTTCTCAATTATAATTTTCTCATAAATACTATTATTTTTACTGTGAACATAAAATTTCAGACGTTTCCGTAAACAATGCTTGATATACTTAAACGTGTATAGTGTTAGGATATACATTTTATCGAAGTTGTACGAGTTTTTGTTACCTTTATGTTTATGCGAATAAATTAGTGCATTGCATATTAATTATGGTATGCATCCTAGGTTGCTAATCCATTAATTATTTATGGGACATGAATGAATTAATGAAGGAGTTAGCAATAACCAACTGTTACTGTACGTTAAAAAGATGAAACTGCACGGGGTCGTTTTGAATTTACATTTAATCCAGAACGTGCTTATCGAAGTCACGTTTTTTTAAACTTAATAAAGCAGCATATTACTCGATTATAGAGTGTTTGCTGGCTCATCTACAAGTCTTAAACACACGACTCTTATTAGCATCTCTCATATCAATGGCTTCGAGCTATATCGTGTTTTTTACCTTCAAAAAGAAATATCTCATCGTCATTAATTATGAATCGAGAAAATGACTGGATTAAAGTCGTGATCAAGCGTTGAAAGTAAACACATGAATATGAAAGAAGCTCAACTCCTCTTTTTTCATCGCGTGTGCATATGGTAACGCACTCGATCTTAATAGCTTCCATCGAAGATAATCTCCGCTGAGAATTTTAAATTCTCGTTCGTAAAATTTCGTTGCTCAATACCTGCATGTTTTTCGTAATTGTGGGTTGTGCAATGATAGCAAAATTAAGTCCCTTTCATCTTGGCTGAGAGTTACTGTTGATTTATTATACCATTCTATTTCGGCTAAATATTTAAGAAAGGTGATATATTCAAATAGGATTTATTTATTGCATAAAATTAACTTGTGAGGATCATTTCATAACTTTTAATAATATTTATTCAGATATTAAACCTCAATATGAGCATGACCGTTTCTTTTTAAGACATTCACGATACTTCCACGTCTCGAACTTCGCCTTTGAATCCTGAAATCCGTTGAAAGAGTCCCTCAAAATTCCTTTTCACGAACCGAATTTCGATCGGAATCTACCGAAGAAGAAATGTGGAGAATAATTCCAGTGTCTGGTTCAATAACCACCACTCTTTCTTTTCGGACCGGAGCGGAATTCCCGAGGCATCCTTTTTTACAGCGAATCATTAAACTTTCTATCCTCAATTTCACTCTCTATTTTTAGATACCCTTTTGTCCTTCCCCGAATCCACTCCGTGTCTTTAGGGCGCATTTTGATACCTCAATTCCAACGAATGCTAAACTCCATCCGCTAAATCTCGCCACGAAAATAGTGTTTTGGCCCGAGGCGAGATAAAAATTGCCGATGCCCATTGCACGATTCCCAAGATCTTTTTCCTGTCTCGCTATTTTCGGAGGCCCTTAATTGGTTCGTCCTCGATGGTCCCTCCCCTCGCCGCCCTTTTTTACCGATTTCTGCCGACGGAATATCGTGAGAGCTCTTCTGCGCCTATCGTCTCGTTATGGTTCGCACATTAATAAAGAGATCGTGAGCTGTTATCTGGCTGAATCGGGATCATTTTAGTGTTCTCCGCCATATATATCGTCTGCAGCCAGGATGTCTGGATTTACGATTATCCCCAAGTTAACATACGTTCCCGTGAAAGTGTCGGCAGCTCGGCTTTATTTCGGACTCACGATTGACGTGTTTCCACTCGGTTAAATGGGTTCAGTTTCCAAATATCGCCCAGAGAGATATTAGACAAATAATTACATCTTCCTTTTTATGGATTTTTGAGGCGCCAAACTCTTTGAGGGGCACGATGCTTTGCGCGATGATCTGTGAAACCCTTTCACTTCGTGAGAGCGATTTTTTGCCGTTTAAACATGTGAATGAACTCGATGGAGAAGGACAGGTTGTGGATTTCAGTTCTGCAGACGATGGGTTGAGGTAATAAAAGAAGAGACGGGAAGATTGATGTAAATGAACTTCGTCCTCATGATTTGCACAGAAAATCGATCCTGAGATTTCAAATTAATTTTGAATGTATATATATTGCGTCGATTGGTGCAGTAGAATACAGCAATGAAAAAGTATAAATGCTACGTAAAAATATCTAAACCTAGAGTATTTAACGATAACTTTCTCACTATTCCTAATCCTATAAACGTCAATTAATTCTATGTATCAGCTTAAGTAATTTTAACTTGTATCAAGCTCAGTTAATTTGAAATAGTATTATATATATTAACTTTAAATATATCAACTCTTTGATACCTTCCATTCCAAAGGATCGATTTCTATCTTCGAGTGTATCCTTTAATTAGTAAATGATGCAGTTTTATGAGCTATTTCTTCACCAATAATTTTTTTTCAAAGCTGCTGTGTCGTATACATCGTCCGAATGGTTATTCTCGTAATTAATGTTCAGCTTTTACCACATTTATACTCTCATTACTCTCTGCGGTTCTTCTCAATAAGATGACGACAGCTTCGCAAAAAACTAAGCCAGCAGAATATTTTCCGTACGGGACCTTAATTGGTATGTGTTGTAATTATAGACTACTCGGAAAGTTAATGGGAAAAGAACATGCATTGCTGAAGTTGCAAACACACTGTTCTCTCGGTACGTGTATTTAAGAGTGGTGCGATCGGTTTGCTCCAATAGAAAAACAAGGAGGAAATCGCAGAAAAGATGGCGTTTGCAGAATTAAAAGTGTATCGCGATGCAGTTTTTAAACTGGTTCGTGACCTTGCAAACGCATTCGACTTGTCAATGGAATTTATATTCTATTATAAGAAATAATCATAGGGTTTTTAGATCATGGCTCGATTATTTTTCATAGTTAAACGCTTTCTATCATCTTGGTTTTGATAAAGTTTTCATCTTGTATTTATGGTATGGAAATCTTATCCGCAATGTTCCATATTATTGTGTTAAAGATTTCAATATATAAGGTCTTTCATATTCTAAAATGTATATTAGTTCTCCAATTATCCTCCAAAGGAATTTAATCAACATACAGATTATTTCATAGTCCTAATCCTGTAATGGTACGGATTTTTAGATGTCTTTCTAGTATTATGGAGAAATTTTGTATTGAGAGCAACTTTTATATAACTTGTGTAGTTATATAAAAGTTACTTCTCTGTAACAATTCGCAAGCAAAGGAAGGCTAACGATAATCGAGGTTATATTAGTTACTTCGAATAAAATACATGTTTATTACGTAAACAGGACAGCGTATAACATTACGATGAGAATTATAAAACTTAAAATGGAACAAAGTATTTAAGCGACGTATTCGAAAGCAAAAAGAGAAAAGCATCTCTAACGAATTCCAGTTTATAGGATAATTGATCCTTGCCTTAGGGAGATGCCCAAGTAGAGATTAACGAGATAACTTGAAGTTTTTTCAGAGACATACTTATGTATTCTTCACATCGTTACTTATGATATTCCGTCATTAAAAGATGTCATCGCTGTTTCAGTCATCCTGTCTCTATCGAATTTCAAGCCCTTTTTTTCGTTCACCTCTCAGTTTGAGCACACAGACCTTAAACATCGACTCTCCCTGAGGCTTAACTTATGTAGGCTTGACTTTCACGACGCCAAACTGTCTGATGTAACCTACCGCTTGAGTTGCGACTCAAACCAAGTCACCGCTCGCTTTTTTCCTATCTCGTTTTCACTCGCCAATTCTGTTTCGCTCGCCTGCCTCGTGTATTTTTTTGCACAGCCTTTCATCGCCCGTGCAATGGTATGTGCCTAACTGCACGTCCCTGTGTTTTTTATTATTTAACCCTCTCTTAAATACCCCTTTTTATCTTCTCATACCATTCATAATGAATTTAAGGAACACGTATTCAAGATGTTTTGGTTGTGTCTG
This sequence comes from Pantala flavescens, assembly GCA_020796165.1. Lineage (NCBI taxonomy): Eukaryota > Metazoa > Arthropoda > Insecta > Odonata > Libellulidae > Pantala > Pantala flavescens. The sequence goes on along the minus strand of CM036884.1, from coordinate 7,514,051 downwards.
CTTATTCTTGTTTAATCTTAAAAATACTGTCGCAAATGTACGTCTGATATTTACCTTTACTTTATAAACTTTTAACGCGTTCATGTGTAACTGACGAGTAATTAATTTCTTAAATTCTTACGTAAAGTTTTAAACGTTTGTAAAAATCGCAGATTCTCATATCTCTGAGGTATTTTAAGTCAACTTTAATTAATTAATAAATATTAATCATATGATACTCTTACGGATATTTTTATCATTATAAGTTATCTGTATGACGGATCAGTAGTAAGACGTTATATAATAATTTAAATTCATCGATATGCTCTTGTAAAGTGTGGCTTTAATCTCAAAATAGTTACAGCTTCGGGAATGTAACCGATACACTTTTATGCTCGTATCAGGAGTATCAGATCCAATAATTAGTTAAATGTATTATTGCTAAACATCAACGCCTTGGCAAATACAACTTGGAGGGAGGAGAAGCTTATGTAACTAAATGATGATAGTGGTAGTACGTCTTTATGAGGATATAGATGTATATTGATGACGGATAAGGCCGTTGAGCTGTGAATGAATAACGTTGACCGAACACTTTCCTCGCATTCAGAACGAGTGCGCAAATGAGCATAGCAATGGTTCTCACATCGAGAGGGACGTGAGAGCTCTCCCTTCATCCTGTGCGAAACAGGAAAGACCCTCCATTCATACGGCGGCACCGTCTGCACTCACAACGGAAGAATTAAGAGATTTAACCACCGCGGGAATTAAGTCCGGCGCAATTTTATGCATCCTGGCAGAATCCATTTCCGGCACAATGTGCGTGCTCTCTCCCACGAAAAGGCCCCGAAGGGTTGCCGACGGATCATCGGCGATTATGGGCGGAATGACCTCTCTTGCCCGCGTTTCCTTTTTCGGCCCGGACCACCCCTAGAGACTCTCCCGGAAAGCTCAATTTACAGCCAATTAGTGTTGGCTTTTGCTTTGATATGCAAATTGCAGGATACTCTCGTGTGATCCGTATAGCGGAATCGAGAGCCCTTTTTTAATCGATTTCACCTTGCGAATTCGATAGGTATCCCCGGATGCCACGTGTGAGGTATCAACTGCAGCGGCCTGTTTTTGGTGCACTGTCCATTGTTCTTCGTTGCAGTCTACGAGAGTGATTTGTGATATGGAAGTATTTAAGCGCAATTTAAAGTATTGAGTATTGTACCGTGTAACCCTTCTGGATATTTCACAAGATAGTTCAAGGATGTATATTATATAATATTGGTTTTTATTTTAGGAAATTTTCTCATGAACGTTAGTTTATCTCTAGCATCTGATAGATACTAATTATTCATAATAAAGAAGCCATAATTCTTTTGTCAATGTTACATTCTATCCACGTCTTTCTCCATTTCTTATCGGTAATAATATCTTAACGATTTTGCCCACCCAATGAATAATAACGGGGATTATGGGAGTCAAATACGACTGAAGAGAAATAAATGAAAGGCTGGATTAGTTTCTTCCCCTCACGCGAAGTATTAAGAGTGTAATTATATTTGAATTAATTTTTTTCCATTAATGAAATAAGGTAATAACTGGTTATTGATTTCCATCAAAAGATATTTTGATGACAGTAATTGCCCGAAATTATACTCTTTTGGTGGCTTAACTTCTTGCGGGTTTTAACAGAAACAGTAATAAATGAATATGAAAAATATTTATTATTTTCCTTATGTAAAAATATTGATTCATAGAGGCTCTACGATTTTTTTAAGTTATGATATAATATTTAAACCGTAAACCTAAAATGGGATGATGCAGCCAATCATTTACTATGTGTGTAAGTAAGAACACAGTCTTATGTACGTAGGATATAATATGCCTTGTTTTCATACTCGTAATTTTTTCTACTGCGCATTAGAAATTCACTCCGATCAGGATAATTTTCTCCTCAATCTCTTTAGGTGGTCTCCAATCGTCTTCCGTCACTTTCTTGGGCAACCTTTCTCTCTTAGGACTGGTTCCGCCTTATTATGCTATCCTTTTTGCATCTTTTTGTGTATACAAGTAATTCCCTTGCTAAAATTAATAACACGCCATTTTTCATGTGTTTTGAAGAATGACTTTCTCTAATCCAAGCCTCACCTACATCTTAAAAGCCTTTGGACCATCTATATATGAAAGCGCATTTTTCATTCTCAGCAAAATAATCGCTCATAAAAATTTATTTTTTAGAGATTGTACATGTGGTAGTTAAGCTTTAAGAATTCATTGAGCTTCCTTTATGTGTTTTCAGTACTTTTTGTATCCAATACAACTTCTCAAAGAGCATAAAAATTTCATTTATATCCACCCTAAATTACTCACTGAATTTTATTTTCGCATAGGAATAGAGAAAAAAGGGAAACAAAATCAACCGATATTTTCGTGGAAGCAAAATGAATAGGAGAAAAAAAAATGAATGAAATACTTTTATCTTTTAATTTTTTAATTACCGAAACGAGGCCATAGATTTTTTAATCCCACCTATTGGATTTATTTATTTTTAACTTTAATTTTAATTAGAGAAAAGTTTCTTCAAAATACATAGGAAATAGTCCACCAAAAAGCAATACTATGTTGCTGTCTAATATCCATATCAGTATGAATCCTTAGAGCTAAAACTGTGAAGTTAAACTTTCAGAACATTATATAACAGAAATGGAGGCAAAGCTATTCCAGTTCCGGATCGACATCCACTTTAGGAGCGAAACATTTGTGTTAATCGGAAATCGATGTATTAACGTAAACCGGAATCAGAGTTAATTCGATTAAAACTTGTTGAATTGATTTTGCTGCTTTGAATTTATAGCATGTATAAAAATTCATCTTCTCTAAGTCTGTGTTAGTAATGAGGTCGATATATTTGTACGATTCTTTTATTTGACCATTCACCGTACGAGATAAGTACAGAACTCTTATCGCTGATTGAATTGTAGATGTCATTAATGAACATTATACTTGAAGAGGATTTATTGTCGCATTCATTCCAAGCACTCGCACGTACTTCATATCTATTCTGAGTGTACGAGGAAGTGCTCAAAGAAGCTTTCTTTTTCTCGGCAGCTTTCTTTCTGCGGAATGGTGCAAACGTTAGATGCAGCACGTATCGGGGGAAATGTCCATCGCCTGATCGTCCTTAAGAGGTGCAAATCTTCCATGCATTCAGTTCCATGCGAAGTACATGTGGAAGTCATTCCTTCTCTAACTAGACAAACAGACGGAAGTGACGTTTGTTGAATCGATCGTGGGTCCACGGAATAGGCGCTCAAACTTCGAGTACTAATATGATAAATTATCGTAGTTATCCGATCGGGTTTAGAAGTCGTATCTTTCTTATTGAATATTCGTTATATAATTTGATCTAGAATTTAATATGAAAGAGAAGTATCGCGTTCAATTATTTTTTTCAACTTAAATTTATTTACCAAAAACGTCTTATATTTTTGTTATATTAATCTGCCAAGAGATGGCAAAAGAAGTATTTTTAACTAAATATAATCAAGCAAATGATTATTTTTCTAGGAAATATTATATATTGCTGATGTAAGGTACAATAATATTTCAATGATCTAGATATTTTTTTCTAGTGATCCTCAATTTTGTTCTTAATAAAATTAAGATGTTTGCTCCAAGCAACCTTGTATAAGGAACGATATTATAAAGCTTTGGAATATAATAAAATCAGTATTATCATGCAAATTTTAAGATGCTTTAGACTAAAGAGGCTTGAAAATCCCATTATTCTAATTTCGTTACGAATTATAAAATGTTAAATTTTCGCTGTCCATTGCACAGTGATCTTTCTTCTCCAATTCGTGTTTCGCATTCTCACGGAAGTATCCATCAAGCGTTCTTTCTTCGTAGTTGTACGAGTATCTGCATAAAGGGTCTAAATCCGGTACGTTAAGTCGCCGTAAGACTTCCCGCTCCATTGCCCTTTAAGTTTGCGAGCGTCAGTTCCATGGAAAACGTGCTTCCTTCCTCGTGCGTTTCATCTCCGTCCTCTCAACTTTTGAGAGGTTTTCGCAGAATCCTGCGTCTCATAGCAACACCAGAATCTTTCCCCGCTCTCCATCCCGTACGCCCCCGCACTCTTTATTCTTTCCACTCGCTTAGAGACACGGCGAGCTGGCGCCTGCCTTTTTTCCGAGTAAGGCACTCGGCCGGAGACCATTTGCATTCATCTTTCGTGGGGCGATTGAATCCTCCGTCGTATTAAATTCATCATCTCCGGGCGCCTCCTTGTCCACGAAATATGGTTTCGGAAGGATGGCCGACGGAATTGGCGGAGGGGTGAACGAGCGAAGTCATCGGACTCGCCTATATGCTAGAAACGGTGTTTTATATTGTATTCAAGTGTTGAGAATTCAGAATAAATGCGTGTAATTGGGAGAAAATTATTGTTAAAAATATGTTGGAGGTGTTATCCTTACCTAATTATTATGAATAGAATCGTTGCAAATGGATATCAGTCCGGTGACAACAGACATACGTCAGTGATATGTGTACTAATTTGAACTTATTTTGGAGATCTTCCGGAGTTAGTTTGGGCTAATCAAATGATTTTTATAAATGAAACTTATCTATTCTTCGTTTATGAGCAAGAATTCCGTCTAAGTTTAGGCACGTGATTTTGCGAAGTTTGACTTGATTGTAAGTTATAGCTTCCCGTTAAAAATAGTAATTATCGATATTTTTAAGTATATGTGAAACTGTAAGTAACTTGGGTATATAATGGGTTTATATTGATGAAAAAAAAGAAGTGCCTTATTTAGCATTTGGAGCATTGCTGAAAAAGTTGACTAGAAAAAATATTTATAAAGGAAAGATTTTAAGAAATAGAAGCAGCTATCATTCGATATTAATGGCTATAGTATGTTTTATGTTTATGCATGTATTATTGCACATGCCTGAAAAGAAATTTAAAGTACCTCAGGGTATAGTCGCCCAAAGTTAAGGTTTTGCGAATAAAGGAAATCTTATCAGTTTTTCATACTTTTAGCCGAAAGGTTTCTTGAATTTCCAGCGCTTTTTCACTCGTCTCTATTGGTGGGCCATCTGCAGTCTTAAGTGGATAGATAGTGGGGCGATCTGCCAACGGAGAAACTGATTTGCCAGTGACAGAGTAATTGTAGCTCTCCGAATTGCTTTTGCAGACTACTCGTCTTCTGATGGGGTTATTTACTTTAACGAAAGGAAGACTGCGCAGATGAATCATAACTTTTTTCAGTATCTCTCAAAATTTGATGCCTCTCTGGAAAATATTGGTTTATATCTTGATGCTCTCAATTCCGCAGTTAATAGCGATAGTCTTTTATTTTAGAAAGTTTAAAAGTAAACTGGTCCTTTTATAATAAATAATTAAAAATAGTTTGCCAAATCTCACAATTATTCCATAAATTATTTGTGGATCTATAAAAGTATCTTAAAAAGCGGCTTGAATTGAAGCAGCCAAGGCAAATCCATTAAATCTAACTTAGATTATTTAAGTGTGGTTTAAAACGGAATATAAACCATTGACATCTTTTTGGGAGTTCAAGAAGCTATATTTAATAAAATATTATGTAAATAATTATTAGCTAATGGTTTATAATGGAGAGTACCATACACTGTCGATATAATAGTCCTCAAATGGCACACTTTGTGTCTTTTTTATTGGTAAAAGCCTGGATGCAGTAATTAAAACTTCGCATACTGTTTGTCCTGATCTGAAAGTGATCGCATTCTTTGTCGATAGCGTAGCAAATGCTTTCGCGGCTTGCATCATTATCTCAGCGAGATCTCAACGCCTTTATGTTGAAAGAATTCAATCTGTCGATCGAGATGAAGGGAGTCCTTTGATATCAGCGGATAGATGAAGTGTGACTCACAAGCTTATCTTCCGTCTATCAACATTCGGCTCATGAAGGGTTCGTTCGATTGAAATCGATTGCGGGAGTATGACGTGAACGGATTTTTATACTATTAATTATATCCCTTTAGCCCAAGGACTCAAAAGTTTTCCTCTTATATGGGAATGTTCTGTTGCAACTCTTTCCGTCAAACTTATCAATTTACTTTTAAAATTATGCAACATATTTAATATCGAATAATCTTGCCCGTATAATCAGCGAATAAGTATTACCGGATTTCGTATTTGTTAATTTTATGATTTTGCTATTTAAAAGTATTTGAATTATTTTTTTTTAATTATCACTCAAATAATATAGTAGCTCTGAATTTCAATATCAATTAAAAATATTGGGAAGAATAATACTGAACTGTGTTATAGGGGTCTTAAATAGTAGACAAAGTGGATGAATTAAGAAAATATTGCTCTAGTACATCTTCACCGTGATATGTATCTGAACGTATTTCAAAGTTTTTGCTAAAAAACGGAGGCGAGTTCTTACGTCAAACCGTTTGTTTACTTCCTTGTAAGAGTTTGGATTCCTAGGCTGAGTGATGTTATGAATAAGTCTACTCTCACGTCATGCGTTTATCTTTTTTCTCGAGCAAAATAAATAGATATAGCTTATCGTGGGTAGACATATTTTTAGTTGAATACGTTTGATGTTAACTGACGTTAGAGTATTGCATCTTGACCACACACACACCTGTCACTATGTATTTCTATTACTCACATATGATTTACACAGGTGTATCATATATGAGCCATCCTTCTTCAGATTTGATCATTTTAGCTTGTCCGTAGTCCAGTATGCGTTTCTGGATAAGAGCGATTGATTCGCGTACAGGAAATTAGTTGATACAGTTGATTAGTTGATAAGTGGCTTAAAATTCAAATAAAATTAATTAAATATTTATAACTGTACGCCTCTAAAAATCGAGGTTAATCTGCTATCCATCGTGTTACATTTAAGTTAGCTGTAGCATGGTTAAAATTTCATTGGTTATAATTCGGTAATATTAGATTTACTTTTCTGAAATATATCTAGAATTATCAAAGTTAGCATCTTTTTGTCCCCGTACCGAAAGAGGCTGTATAAAAATTACCTCTCAAAGGCTGTCCAGAACGTTTGTCTAGACGATGGATGTAGAGCGCTGCTTCGTATCGTAAATCCAAACAAAGAGAAATGTTTGACGTCACTGAAGGCGATGTTCATAAACAGCTAATGTACTTCGCGGATATTGGGTAGTTGCGGGGAAATCATTTCTGGAGCATAAATACGGCTCCCGGAAACTCAAAGGTTCTTTCCCCGAAAAATCTTAGGGTTTATACCGCCTCGTGATTAGTCTATTGAAACTTGGGTGGGGAAGAAGAGGTCTTCTTTTAGAATTCTGTGGAAAGTGGAAGAGGATAGTGTTTTTCTGGAGACGACTTGAGGTTTCGGAAGCCTACGCAGACGATTTATAAATAGGATCTAATGACCCGGAGATGAGGAAAGTGCTGTGATATAATTCATCTCGTTTGACAGAACTGGATTTCCCGCACGCAATTTGAGGCCTTTGTCTTCAATAGCCAAATGGTTTGTTTCCTCAACCTCTTTGACGCGCTTGATGACCCAACTTTTCTTATATTCGTAGATATATTAGCATTAGTGTTGCTTTTCACGGTTGAGGATATTGATCCCGGTGTACGACTCAAAAGTGTATTCGAATACATGTATATTTGAAAGGTTTGCGTCGTAGTATTTTATAAATTGAAATATTGGCATATTTTCTTTCCGACTAAATATGTAGTGACTCGGAAGTATCATTTCCTCACTTCTTGAACGCTGCTAAATACGTTATGTAAAGGTATATACCGTATTTATTGTTGAAATAAATCAAAAACCTTATATATTCTAAGTGAACAAAGCATCACTTTACGAGTTGGAAACACTCGTAGCGGTTTACGAAGATAAAATCCTCGTTATATCGAATGTTTACTTCCAAAGAAATTTTGCGTGCTTGCTCTTAGTTTGCCGCCCCTTTTTTAGATGTATGACTTTTCCCCATGGAAGATAAGTAAGGAATAAGGAAGACAACTTGCAAACATCCTGCGTCTGCTAATGAAGAAAGTGCTATATTTAAAATTCCGTCTGAGGAAATCTGAGACGCGTATGTTTTATCTACAAGAGTTCGACATGGGTTTAATATTCGCATTGATTACTTTCATAGAATTTATCCATTCCCCTAAACTATTATAGAGAGTATAAGGCTCACGAATGGCATTAAGGCTGACTCTTACAAGATATTGATTTTGTAATGTAATTCCTATATTCTGCGGAGTAGCTTGATTCACTTCTTCGATAAAGGATATTTCAAACTTAATTGTTCTTTTTCCAATATATCGTATACTTTTTCTTGTAAAAGTATACATAAACTTATTAAAGAGTGTTTAAATTTAATTTGATTGATAAATGCGAATTAATTTTACAATTATCAATTTTTCCTTTTCTTGGATTGAGTCCAAGTTTTAAGAATTTGAAATAAGTTTGTGAAAGTTAATACGTTGGAGTTTTACATAATTAAGAGCGTGGATGTGCATACTTGGATGTTTATACTTTTAGACAATGGGACTATTTTAGGATGAGTGTACATGGTTGTTATCTTATATTTTAAGACACGGCTCCAGACTTCAAATATCTCTTGTATGAAAGGAATTACTCCTTGTTTAAGTCAACCTTTTGCATCGATTATCTCTATTTAGTAACTCTGAAATGTGACTCATGGTACGAATTGCGCTTTTTAACTTTCTCAAATTCTCTCTATCGAGTCAACACCTTAAGAAATTTTCCGTTCAATTTCTGACGAAAGCTGTGCCCGAAATAAATTTGGAACGGGGTGAAGAAAAAATCTTTTATAGCTTTTCATCCCAGAAGTATGTGCATGCAAGCACGCATTGATCCCACTTCTTGGAAAGCGGCGTTGTATAAGATCGAGTGAAACTGCTCCTGCCACGTCCCTATAAATCACGCCAGGCTTTATAAAGCACGTATACAATAACCCATTTCAGAATTTGCCCTTTCCTTTTTCCTCTTACATTTCGCGAAATTTGCCTTTCTCAGTTCGTTCTTCCTCTGGCATCAGACGACTTCGAGGCGCCGTTAAAATATATGGCGAAAAGAACGCTCCAATATGTTTCCCTTTTAACAATCTTCACGGTGCGTTAAGCTCTGATTCGTTTATTACGAGGCCCCTTTACGATCGGCAGATGTTCATTTCCGAAGCACCGGAAAGAAGTTATAACTTTTTTAGTGAATTTCGATTGACTTTCTACAATTTTTTAGATTACGTTTGTCAAATCGAGGGTTGGTTCTAATTATCGCAATTTCTTTTAATGAAGTTTTTTTTGTTTTTGGTGCATTATGGCGGAACTTATGACATATGATAAAAAAGTTCATTAGAAAAGTTTGGAATTATATAAATAATTTTTATTCTACTTAAAAAGACTCTAATTAGAATATAAAGAATTAGATATTCAGCAAATATCCTAATAAAGGGTATTTATGCTATCTGGAGAAGGAATTTTAACATGTTTTTTAATTCATAGATTTACATCAGCATGATATCGGACATACTTTGAAGTTACATATATTGTATTGCGCTGATGTTTCCTTAGCAAAATATAGGTTTTACTGATGATCATTCAATGCACACTCTGTAGAATCATTTTCGTTTAATCAAATTTAAACAAGTTAGCTCATCATATAAATAAAATTCATTTTATTTGAGGTGAATATTTTTAAGACAATATGTATATAAAATTATCCATCGGTATCTGGTTTGAGTGAGCGGATTCAGTGTATGGGTCGTATGGGTGAACAGTTTTGATTATGAATTAGCTAAAGTATAAGGAAATTCTATTATTTAATGTTTTTCCCGATGGCTGTTGGCCGTGTTGCATGGGACTCATGAGTCTTCAAACAAAATTTTCTAATCTATGCCAATCGTGAAATAATCGTAGGAAGTAAAGCTAAAGAAAGGACTGGATTATTACATCTCTTGATATTTCTGCACCATGTCCGATGATCCGTCGTAATGAAAGCATCAATAATCCTCAGCTATAAAGAAAAAGTTCTTTCATGTTAAATTTTTGCCTCATTCATCCGTAAGAACCTATCTAATTTCAAGTAACCATTGAGTAACTCTTGTAATCTCCAAGTAATGTTTTCCGGAACGGATTTAATATGCATTCAGATACGAGCCGCAATCAGGCTGACGATCAACCAATGCATAAATTAGGTATTTTAGAAAATATACTAATGATAGCATGTTCTTTTAGTCGCAGTTATTGTCAATCTCAATCATTGGGTGACATTTAATAGAAGGACAACATAATCCGAAAGGAAAATCCTCCAACTGAAAGCGGTAACTCCAGCCATTGAGACACTCCGCAATGAGGAGTATAATGCAGACCCAGTGGAGATTCTTTCTCACCATGCGGATAATCCCACGTTAATAGAGGGAAATTTAATCCTCGTTCTCTCATTTCGCCGACATTTATTGTAGCGGCTTTGTGTGCATTAGCAAATACAGCTCGCTAATGTCGGCATCCCTCACGTTCTCTCACCTTTTTAAGCCCTCTAATCCTCTTTTATCAAACGCTCTTCCCACCGCATTTTTTCTATCCCATTCCTCTTTCTTACTCGCTTTGCCGTTTTTCTCCTCGACCAAGGCCTTGGCCAGAAATAGAACCTCTCTCACATCCCATATTTTATTCCCCCTTCATGTCCCAGTCTATAGAGCAACTCTTTCTCTACACCTCCCTTTTCTACGCTCTGTTACACTTCTGCTACTCGAGGCCGCAATACCTGTCCCCTCCCCCGCCTCTCCTTTTTTTAATTTCCGCAATTTCCGAGGGTCTAAAAGCTTTTTTCCACTCCAACGAGATTCGCGCCCATATGTCGGTGAATCGTGTGTTGGATATTTGAATTCGCGAACTGAAGGAAGGCTTTTTATATCGGAGAGAAGTTTGTCTTAGAGAGATCTGTTGAACAAAAGGATATTCTATGGATGATTTTAGGTCTAATACAAGAGGAATTAGATTCTTTGAGGTCCTAAAATCTAGTTGAAAAACCCATGAAAATAAGTGCTTTTTCAAAACTCAAGGTGAAACGAAGCGATGAGCTTCTTGTGGGGGATCCAAACCTTCTACCACTCGTCATTTGCTCTATCATTTCAACAACCGAAGAGTCCTGTGTGATTTTAGAATCTCTCGAAGTGAGATATGTGGGTTTCTAGTCTTATTGCCCAATATACATTTCAATTATAAACACCTTTAGAAATTATCAATCAAACAATCCTACCATGCCACACGCCAACCAAGTTGATTGCTATGTATAAGAAATTTTTCAATGTCCAAGAATCGTCAGTTAGTTATTTATGGAGACTCAGTTGTCTTTGTTTCAAAATGACGTTGGACTATAACTGTCCGCAGAGACAAATTTTAAAAATTAAATTCTCAAGTAATCCAATATTTTTATTTCAACTTGTATGCAGATTCATCGAAAGTTTAAATCGCATTCTAAAATAAATTTGAGTAACAAATATTATTAAATACGTATTTATATGAATTATTAAGTAAGTATAAAACAGGTTGCAGTGTGAATATGTCATTTTCGAATAGCTATTTTAAGGAAGGAATCGCATCAGAACTTCATGTAGAATATTTATCTTCAACTATTTCTTGATACAGATATTATCAAATAATCATGCTATTCTGTTTAAATATTTTCAAATTTTCTGTCGAGAATCAATTACATTTTATTAGTGTTAATTCTCTCTTAAAACAGTTATAAAAATATTTCAAAGGTGACTAAAATATTATTCTCGATAATTTAATGACAATTTTTCCATGTTATATATTTTAAATTTGCATTAAGTAAATTATTTAATCTAAATTAATATTTATTTCCTCTTTATGAAGATTAATCATCACTGAGATACTTTTGATTGATATAAAATGATGAATTCGAGAACCTCACTACTTAAGCAGTTGAGGCGGAAGCATATCGTTCGGATGACGTTCACCTTTTGATTCCTCTAATTTCATTAAAACAGCCTCAACTCGTTAGATGAAAGAGGTCAAGAAACTAGGTATCGATCATTTATTGTAATTTAGTGCCTGCTTCTCGAAGATTCTCTGAGAGATTCTAATTGGAACGCCGTCCCACAGACACCGCTGATTACATTAATTCTCCAGTAACCAGAAAAATGCAGATATAAGTAGACTCCGATCATCATAAACAGCTCAAAGACTTCGCGACATCGATTCATACGTACCAGGGCGTTGAGTAACGGCGAACCTCACGTCACTAGCTCAGAAACCCGGTACAGAACAAATACCTTGGACTATTCTGAACCAAGTCTCCCGGGAATAACTTCAAACCACCTTTCACGATCCGAGTATATCATTGATCTCCTTTATCTGTTGCATTGCTGAGGCTTGCCTCACAGCTATGTCATTGAACAGTTTCCTTATTTCTCTTTCTGTTTTTACGTGGAAAGTTTGCCAAGACTACTTTTCCTGTCTCAATCGATTAAAAATTTCCCCGAGATAAATTGCATTCCATCGCTGCCATCGGCGCAAAATGACAATTGTCCTGTTTAGGCATTGCTAAGGCTTTATCCACTTCCTCAGAAGTTTAATTAGAGTCCCGAGGAAAATTATGGAGAAAGGGAGGAAGCCAACGAAGATCTTGAGCTTTTTTTTAACTTGGAGGAACGATTGGCTTAGAGGGATTCGAACGAAAAACACTTTCTACGATTGTAATGCAATTATAAATATATATGAATTTATGCCTCCTTAAAATGCACGGAAAAATACTGCGCGAGTGTAATCATGTTTGTTTATTTTACGTATTATCTATGAAAAATAAAAATATAATTATTTTTATAGATAAAATTTAAATCAGTTGCGTATGTTTTTCTGTAACTGTCGACTGTAGATTGAATGTTCAACTATCATTCTAATTTTTTTATCACATTGATGATTCTGTTTCTCTATCTGTTTAAACCGTATAACTATTTTCTAAACTGTTTACATTTGATTTTTCAGATTGCTGTTGGTTGTTAACATCGGATGGTGTTAAGGTAAGATCATTTTTTCTCTTTATACCTCGTTTAATAATTTTACTATCATATTTAACAATATCATATGCTGATTTATTCAAATGAATGGCTATTGCTCCTTTATATTTTAGAAAAGGAGGGACTCTTTTGTGGGTCGCATTAAAGGAAAGTCCTTGACCTACCTCATGAATTGTGGAGCAATCTACCAAAAAGCGTCTTAGATCGAATTCGGCCTTAAAATTCGAACGGTTTTAAAGGGAAATTTCCTCTTGTATTTTTCTCTTTTGGTTTAAGCACCTGAATGTTAGGTAAAATTTGTGATGCCGGTTATCCAGAAATGCTAACCCAGCCTCCAAAAGTCGCATTTTTCCTTTCAGTGTCCGTACATTTTTCAAGAAAAGTCTGTATCTCGATATTTATTCGTAGACAACATTAAAAGGAGATAAAGTTGTTTGACTTTTGGAGAATTTCTCTTTTCAATCTTAAAAATTATGTAGGAGAGGGATATGACTCGCTTGTTGTATACATCACAGGGGCATGTGTTGGAGGTTGCATAACACATGGGATTAAAGCCACATCTACATTCTCTCGTTTCCGAAATCTAAGGATCTTAAAATTTACCTTCCGATGATAAGCTATGCTACGGGTATTTTAATGAATATTGTATCTTTAAAATGAGATCCTTTTGTGAGAACAGTGAAATGGTCAAAAACTATATTATTATTTTTTCATGTCAATTTGAACATACAGACCAAGTCAGACGAATTGTATTGTCGTAACTTACTCCGGATCAAACAATTGATTATACTTATGGGATCTTAGTTTTATTATCTTACCCTGTCCTTTGAGATTTTCAAAGTTCACCTTTTATCGAAACACAGCTGTGTGAAAATTTAATTTCAGTGTTTATTCATTAGTGGAAACTTCATATCTAAGTAGTAATTTTTATTAGTCCTACATAGAGGTTTTCGTAAAGAAGTGAATGAATATAATAACTACTATTCGGCTTATGAATACTTAAGTTCTCTATAATTGAGGGATACATAAATTTCAGTTATTATTATATCTGTTGGGTATGGTTTGTATCAAACACTTATATCACGAAATATGTATAGGTCACCCTAAGCCTCAATATGAATGATATTTCTCAAAGATACTTAAGATCTCCTCCAATGCAAGAAGGTAGTATATTTCAGCCTTTTTACTCTTCAATTATCTTCCGCTTGTGGCGAATACTTTGCATTCAATTTACGCGATGACTCAATATCCTTGAATCTCGTAGGTGGTCCAATGAGATTTCCCTCCACATATCTCAGCGAAATATTTTAATGAAGCAATTCGGCCGTTCGACTGCCATTTTCACTTCCTCACCTCCGGCCAACGCTTATTATTCACCGCCTAACCTTCAATTATATCAAACATCCCTCGTTTCCAACGGCAATTAACAAGCCGCTCCGTTTGACGATCGAAACGTTTCTAACATATCGCGGCAATGTATTCTGTGATTTAATTTCGACGGAATGTCCCGAGGGCAATCATCAAGTCTGCAATTTCGCGGAGCATTTCATCACGTCGGCCGTTCCATTCACGCAGCCTCCCGGAGCCGCGCAGTCTCGTTCTTTCGCAGCTATTAAAATGCCGGATCGATTTTCCCTCCACTTATAAATAATAAAACATTTTCGAGCGAGTGTTTTTTGCGCCGCCCCACACCCGGGCGTCCCCACCTGTGCGTCGGCCTTTATGAAGTCCTCGGGAACGCCCTCCGGATCAACAATTGGAAACCCGTTAAGCTGCTTTCTCTGCAATCAATCAGGTGTTTGCAGTGTGCAAGGAACAGAGGAGGATGGGCTAATAAGCTGTTGCCAACGCTACGCGGCTTCCCTTCTCTTCACCACCTCAAATGCCCTCACGGATGACTCACCATTTAAATTATAGGAGAGGCGGTCGACGTGTCCATCTACATGGCAACCGCTGTTTATTCGAGATGAGGCGGATTTGTTTCATATTTCTACCGCGATTCCTCTCGCCGGGTTTTTTCAATACGGAGCTTGTCTCGCACGCAAACTCTAGTCGGAGTGTTTTCTATTGGAAAATCCGGATATATCTGCGTTCCTATGTTTCTATCGTCTTTCTTCCTCGTGTTCCATTGCTATGTATGGCGGATTGTTTATTTTTTTATTTATTTATTATTAATATGCATCTCTCTTTTTATATATCTTGTATTGTTCTGCTATAAATAAGGAATATTAATTCCATCACTTTATTACGCTCTTCTTTACAACTTCGATTTTATAATCTGCATTTATTCCTGGAGTCAATATCGTGTTTGACCATCCAATCCTTTAATTTAACTTCTCTATTAACGGAGCATTTTCAGATATTCTCTAATTTGCTATATATAATATAATATCATTCTATTTCTTTCCCCTTGTATTTAAATCGTAATAAATGTTTTTATAATGTTGGTGCTTCACAACATTGGAGACGATTTCTCATGTAATCTTTTATTTGAACGAATGCCGAGTTTTGGAGTAATATTCGAATTTTAGTTATCCATTTTTCTTCATTCAATAATGAAGCCGAGGATTATAACCAAGTAGTTTCAACTTTTTTATTTTCATTTCAATAATTGTTTCTGAATATTAAATATGGAGTTTATGTTTGATGTCCTTGGAGTTAAAAGTCAACTAAGACCTGAGGAACGAACAGTTTTCTTTGAGAGCATGGTAATCTTTTACGTTAAATTTGAGATTCACCCGATTTTTGAATCTACTCATGGATAATAGTGCTGATTGCATAATTTTCAATTTTTCTTTCCTTTTGATATTTGAATGACTTGATTTGACTTTTTAAAATTGAAAATATCCTATTAAAGCTGATTTTTCACATAATCCTCAATCATTTTTCAAGCATGAGGATCTATTAAATTTAATCTTACATTAGAAGAATGAAATTTTTCTATGGCATGATTTTTTTGCGAATGGAGTGGGAAAATTAGGGCTGTTAAATCGAGTTTCCCAATAATCGCTCCTCGTTTCATAATGATACTCATTAAAGCATTTGACTCCACCCGCCTGTTTCCTTGATATTAGGCAAGTAAATTCTGATCACAGAAACTTGTATCCTTATATATTATAATTTTATCGACCGAAACTCTCAAATAATTATATTTGAAACTGTTCATGTTTGATGAACAATCATTTTAATTTGGGACGGGATAGCTACCCAATTTTCAGAGCATTTATTCTTCATTATAGGATTCGACTTAAATTATGTCAACAGATGTTAGGGCGAGAATAATCATAAGTAAATATTTCATCTTGCGTATAAGAATACTTACGTGAAAGACTGAAAGCCTTAGATTTAGGGAAAGTTTTGCTTATGGTTCAATTAATACCTTCTGTGACTCTTGTCAATATAATAATGTTAATGTCTGTACAATCACCACACGTAAAATATTACGCAAAAATCATTAAATTTTCCATGAGTTATTTGTTTTGTTACTCTAATTTACATTGTAATTTATAAAGGTAAGGTTTGTTAAGAAACGGGTGGAATACGGAGAGTCTTGGGATGTGTATTGAGGCGTTCGATGATGACCTAACATCCGTGGCCTTACGCGCTCAATAGTTTCGGCTTCTCCCGAGTCGTGCCGAGGCGTGGCACCAACACCAGACCCGAAACCTGTTCGAGTGAGTGACTCACCTCTGTTATGAGAGAAGCCAATTCGCTATCTTGCTCCTTCCATCACTCCGCCATTCCGCCGTTCGCCATTCACTTGTTTCTTACACTTGGGTCATTAGTGGAATAGGCGGCGGGAAAGCTGAAAGATGTCGGTCCATAAAGGACGCAAGTCGTGGTGCGGGAGAAATCACGAGACAGACGCGTTGTACTTACGAGGGAATGTACATTCCTTGTGTATCAGATAAGACTGCGTTATGTAGCTGGTTGTGTAGTCCTCGAGCCTCGTATTATTTGCCAACAAGGAGTTTGTTAAAAGATGGAGGAAACATTGGCTTTTCTTAGCTCCTTAATATTTTGCTTTATTACGTGCAGTTTCTATTTTAGCCTCGATATTCTGGTAAAGTAAAAATTCACGCTTGCCAATAAGGAATGTATAAACAACGTAGCGGGGCTTTGACATCTTCTGGTGGTACGAAGAGGCTTGATATAATATAAGTTTGAAACGCTGATCAATAGAATGAAATGACTATTTTAAACTTGACAAAACTAAACGAATGTTATAAGCCGTTTATCACTTTCTTTAGCGTATCGAAATTGGATGGATCCCACGTAATTTAATTCGTCCCACGTAATTTAGGAAAATGTATGGGATACAGAATTAAAAATAGCGTTAAAAGGTATAAAAAATACATCGCTGAAATGTAATTTCATGGTAATAATTATATATAATAACGAAGGTGAAGCTAATATGAAATATAAAGGTCTCCAGTTTCATTTAATTTCTTGGCGAAACAGACATATTTAGAGATATTTATACAATTGTTTTCGATTCATATTAAATTAGTTTACTTAATTCATCGAGATTCACTTCCTTCTCTGGTTTCATTAAATGGTAAAATAAAATTCTGCTTGATTTGGAGCGATGAGTAATGTTTTAAGTGTCTGCAAAATGCCTATTGCCCTGAGAATCATTATTATTTATATCATTTTCTTTTGAAAGAAAACATACGAAAATATGAAATTTAGTTTTTACGATTGTTGAATTGCACCAGAAGTGGCCATTCTAGTGATATTAGTTAAAATTTCAGATATAAGAAATATATGTAGTGATTATCACTATATTCACTCTAGAATTTTCTATAGAGCACGGGGAAGTTTTCTAAAAATCGTGCTCATTCCGTTGGTTCGTGACTTAGTCGTTTATTGAATGGAGCGGATGTAGTGCATCATGTTTTACCAGCACGTGGTATCTATTTGAGCTTGTATGACGTCATTAAGTATAGGTACAAAGGCGTGACGACATCGTAAAAAGGCGAGTGAACATCCTCGATTTTACTTCTTCCGAGAAAGCTGTTACTGTCACTCGGAAAAACTCTCTCGTGATAGCAGAGTGTATTTTAGCGAATTTGTGTTCTCTGTCAGCGCTCTGTTTGATCGGTTTTATGTACTAAGCGATATGACATCGAAGATAGGCGATTAAACGTCAAACTATTGCCGATTTGTCATTTCCCTTCCCAAAGGATGATTCTGCATTTTTGGGACAATGTTACTATTCTTTCGTAGACTTCATTGATGACGTAGTACATTGTCTTGTTTCAATTTGCAATTTTATATCATATTCAGATGAAAGAATGAAAATTTTTCTCAGGATTTGTGATCTATTCTATCATTCAATTTTTAAATATTTTTCCAAGAAAACTTTCTTTTATAAAAATATTATCATTGAGTCTCTACATTTGGATAAAAGGTAAATATGATGGAAATAAAATGTAAGTATACGAAAATTTATCATTAATAAAAATGATGTTTTAAAACATTATTTGACCATAATTATTTTGATTTTCATATTTTAATCATTTCAAAAATCTAAATTATTCTTTCATTCTTTCATATAATTGCAATTGATTGCCGGAAGGTTTTTGTTACTCTTATAAGTGAAGTTTAAATGCAGGAATAACTCTGTTCAAATATTCAATCATATTTCAAACCCTTCAATAAGTTCTCCATATTTCATTACAAGTTTTCTTTAGGTAAGAGTCAACTCCCTCAAAGTTTCTAAATATCTTAAAAGTATTTTTCGTTTCTTCATGGCATATGAACTATCAATCGCTTTCGAAGAATAGCAAGTCACTTGATTTTTTCAGTTTTAGTATAGCGATGAATTAGTTGGAAACTATAAAACAGTACTATGATCTGAGAAATGCATCGTCTACAATAAGAATAATTCTCTTGTGATCCGCATTCTATTTTCGTAACGTAAACGTAATTTATTTCAACGTCTCACCTCTTGATTTAATACTAAATGTCACTAACCATTATCGTTCTTGTGGAAAGAGAAAGTTTGATTTATCCTTCTCTTGAGCGAATGGCTGGAGAAGCTGTAACTATTCCAACTTTTATGTTTTGCCGCTGAGGGCGCCCTTTTGAAAGGATATGCGATACTCTACGAATAACGAACGATCTTTCAGAGGAAGTATAGGAAGACGGATGCCTGGAGAAACGTGTTGCGTTCATCTCGTAGACAGCTAGTGCAAGGGGATACAGCATCCGAAATGGGACCCCAGTTGCCTTTGTTTTTCACTTTTCTCTGCTTTTAGAGATTCGATACGTAAAACCGACGAATGTCCCTTCCTCCAAATATCGAAGGCTCGTGTTTCCTTAGTTACCCGTGCGAGTCACATCTTTCAGTGCTGCATTTTCTATATACCTTGACGAAATAGTGCTTTTTAGTAGAACCCTAGTATAACAATAATAGTGGTATTTCTAATTGAATAAATTTCCTATTTATTATAACGGTGATTTTGATATTTTCCCGAAGTTAGTTGTAACATTTAGACATCTGAAATTTTTAGAACGAGAACAGGTGTGCATTTTTTACTGGCGTATCGTATTAACACAGAGTGATCGCGGTTTTTACGCCTTGACACCATCGAGGAATGATCGTTATATAATCTCAGAAAGAAAACCTAAAACAAACGAGAGAAATTTATGTAAGTTTTTTTCGTTTGCGTCCTCATTTACTTGATCAAATGTATGTATGCTTTTTCCGACGTAAGTAAATTTAACGTAGAAATCAAATTCTAATTAGAAAGGAATGGCATTGAATCTAAAAAAAATCTTTTTGTAATAGCATTATATCTTTATTGTAAGATATTATTTTCTCCCTCACGTCCGTTCATTAAAAAAAATAATTTAGAAGAAATTAAATGATAAGAAATTAATATATCACTTTAAATAATTTCGTGACTAAATATTTTCTGAGGGAAGTAGAATATTCGTTTCAAACCCTTTTACGATTGGCCACTGCTCTCTTTGTTTGAAAACATTCGCAGAGATGCAAACAGGAAAGCATCCAGGCGACGTTATACTTAAAAAATTCCGAGCATTCATAACATTTGCTGAAGTATTTTGAATTATTTTTCCTTCCTAGAATGGTTATGGATTCCACGAAGTAAAGCATCGAACACGATGAAACAAGTTTCATTTCCTCTATGCATGGTATCGTTGCTCTTTGAATCGAAACGAGTCTTTGCAAGAGGTATTAGTTCTCGATTTTCTAGGAAGCCGTGCTCTATATTTCCTCTTTCTCAGGAAGCTGTGAAGTAATTCAAATGAATCTTTGATTCTCTCCGAGGAAGAACTCGGAAGTGCATTCTCCTCTTGCATCCTCATACGTGTTTTCTGTATCTTTATACCTCTTCTACTGAGAAATCGAGACTTGTGCAACGTATCTATTCAGTATTCCCAACGCGTGAAATACCTAGAAGCTTATCAAGGAACGAGTCGGGTTCTGATGCAATAGAAAAGTTGGTAATGATTGGTTTTATTTCATAATGAGTGCACGATGAATCGCCTCATTACATAGGGTAAGGAAGTTTATCGATTATTCTGAGAAAGAGATTACTCATGAATATTGACTTAGTTTTTTACTGACTTTGCGCATGTGGTTCTCTCTGAAGATGTGTTTTAACAGCGCTCTGTAATAAGGCTCCTAGTTTTAGAAGGGAAAAAATTAACTTATTATACACTTGGTTTTCAATATTGATGAAAATTTTGAGTGAATGAAGGAAAATATTGCTCTGTTAATTAAAAAAAGGATGATACACGCGTAAAGAATGAGAATCTACTTTCAACTTTTGATTACTTTTTGAGGCACAATCTGGACTAAAATTATTGAATATTACACAGAATATAATTTTGTGAATACAGAAGAGAAAATCATAGGCATTAATAATATTTTTCAACTTCCGGTCAGCTAAAACCCATTAAATGGAATTATATTACTATTCCTCGATTTGAATTGCCAATTAAGAAAGAGGAAAGAAAAATTTATGAATAATATCAACTTTCGGTCTTCCTTTCCGTATAAACTAATGAGAGGAAATAGGGTGGATTAATTTATGAAAATAGAAACAATTGGACTAATCTTAATCTGGTTACGTATTTATATTCATTATGTAAATCATATACTCCGTATTATAGTTTCAATGGAGTTGGTTTGGAAGAGAAATTAAATGAAGAAAAAGTTAATTAGAGAGGAAAAGTAAAAGATAAATATTACTTATATTATTTCCAATCATATTTAATGTTTAGATGTACGAACTGGTTTTAGGTATCCGTCTTATATCGCTCGTAAATTTTCTCTACATCCTTCGTAAGGTTTATTCCCTCTTACCCTAGAGTTCTTAAGTATGCATCTCCATCTACTCCATATCTCAACTCTTTTAGCGAAATATACGCAAAAATGTGCATCAAGCAATTTTCACCGCTCTGAAGCGGGGCACGTGTCTGCGTTTTCGTACCGATATAGCTTTTTGAGTGCTCCGGGAATACGCCAGAAAGACATGCGTCGGTGTGTGGGAGGGCGAAGGGGCACTAACCCCGTGAGAGAAAGATTTAGAGTCCCTCTTCGGACGTCAATGCCATTTGCGAAGTCCTGATTCTGGCAATGAATTGGTTTTGGCAAAGGATTCTTGCAAAAGTGATAGTTTGGGGAGGGGCCACTTCAAGGGACTTGTGTGCAGGTGTGTTTTTTCCTCCGGCAGAAGGATGGCTGTAAAGGGAGTTTCTGTTTTGTTTGCTAATCAGGCCGGGACCGGAAAAAGCGAGAGTTTTTGTTTGATCTCGGAGTCTATTTAAGATACCCTTTATGTCCTCTATTTTTTTGTGCCCTAAGTTGAAAGTTATCCAGCCTTTTCTCAGAATTTTGGTTTATTTATATCGATTGCGGAAGAATTCGTTCGGTAGTTAAACTAAGGGAATAATTTAAGGTATTACGCTGAATCCTTCTATTTATGGAAAAATAAATTAATCGTTTTGATGGAGTGCAATGACTCAACAAATATTTTGGTTTTTAATGCTACTTCAGATCAGGGTAATCGTCAATCTATTTCATTGATATAATTCCCAGAAATATATTTTATCAGCTTAAGGAAAATTTTCTCGACTAATGACTTTCGTTTGAGATAAGGAGAACTTTCAATAAGTACCTGAAAAAAATTTAAACTAAAAAAATATACTGTTTTGAAATTTTCTCTAGTCCAAAGCATATCTTCCGTAATTTTTACTGATAGCTTGCGCTTTTATTGCTAATAGTTTTTCTTATCACCTTTCTTTGTAAAATAATTAAGAGATTGCGGTAGATGAAAGCCAAATATTATTAGATTTCATGTTAACTGTATTTTAACCTTTTCATGCCTTATTTTATCCGCGTTAAAAAAAATCCATTAATGTCTAAGCTCTTAGTCTAAATTTTCGTTTTCGAATATATTATAATCTGAGTCCTGAATAATTCAATTACCACATGAAATCCTTTAAATTTAATACGAATGATCATTAATACAAAAAAGTCGTATCATTGCATTCTGTACTTGATTTTATTTGTCAGGGAAATAGAAAATTATTAGAATATACCACGGTAATATTGATAATTTTATGTTTTTAATTTTATCCGTCGTATAGAATTCTATTATTTTGTATATTTAGCTTATACCGAACTAGTGTTGGCAGAAAGTTAATTTTATTCCAATATTTTCTCTCATTGCCATTTATTTTAAATAAATTCAAGAAAAGAGTCCTTCCAAATTTTACTTATTCATAACTTGTGTGCTTTGAGAACGTGTCCAACTAATAGATTACTATATCGTATCAGAGTATATATACTCTTCATAAGCAGTGTTGAGTCGGAGAATGATTCAATTTTAATTCATCCGTTTCATTGATAAAAATAGCTCTCCGTATGCAAATCATTCATTCTTGGACATTACGTGTTTAAAGTGAAGGAAACGGATGACGGTCTATAATGAAGATGTCATCAGTTGAGCTGATGAGTGGTCAGTGGAAATGAAAGGTCACTGTATACAAATAAGGTAAAATATGTGTTTCCTGCTGATTTTACGAGTATTAGTCGTATTATACAAGTTTCTGTTTGGAAAATATTTTTTTTTTGCTAATCATCCCATAACACTTTCGAGAACTCGTTGTAGATTCAAATAGATTTGGACCGATTACTATATAGGTAAATAGATATATTCTATGTAATGTATTTGCTATCTTTAAATTAGATCCAGTAGTTGGTCCTTGCTCCATTTGTTGATTTTATTTGGGGAAAAACTTTCCTGGTTCTGTCCTTTGGAGAGCTCAACTTTTCTGGTAGAACGCTAGAGTTGGACAAAAGAAGTTGGCCGATTCCACCATCGAGCATCAAACCTACCTCTCGAGTGTTGGGAATAATTAGACTGAGAAGAGAAGATGACCTTCTTCTTGGCAGAAGGACGTTTGGTAGTCAGGCGGTCTGCTCTCTCTCTTTTGGTAACCCTAATCCGCCCTGCCTCAACGCCATCATGTCAGTCGGCAAAGTTCCAAACCAAACCTTACGTCATCACCAAGATTTAACTCTCTACGTCCACCACTTTAATTCTGGACCACATTTTCAAGGGGTCTGCGGAAAATTTCTATTTTCTTTCTAATTAACCCTAATTAACGTAAAAGATTTTTTTCATCATCAAAAAGCGAGGATATTTCTGCCATGTTTTCACGAGCCACCCGCTCACCTCCCAACGAAAAAAACTTATAGGATTTCATTGTTCGACGTTCAAGATCCTTTTACGTGGCTCTAATTGATTGCCTAATTTTATTCGCCCTTACAGTCATTGCTTTCACAAAAGTAGTTCTGCTTTCAAAGGGTGGATCGTAAATTTAGAGGGAGCACATTAAAGATCAAAAGGAAGAGCTAAAATTTAGTTGTACCTCTCACAGGAGTTTATTGTTGGTTGAAATACACGCTTGTTTGAGTGAATGTCACGAATTACAGACTTCCTCTGTTTACGCTCTAAAGAGGTTTACTCTTCTGTCAAAAGAAATAGGTCCTTCGACTTCTTATAGTTAATACTCACAAATTCTCTCAATTGAGTTCTTCCACTATTATTACGAACGAAAAAAAATAATACTGCATGAATATTATATATGTTGGACTATATATTTGAATATTCTGTGTTTGAATGATTTGATTAACGAAGTAGTGTTATAATTTAAGTAGGGAAGCGGAATATTTGAGATTAAAACAATAGACTACAATCACTCATTTTTTCACGTTTCTATTACAAAATTCAGATTTACTCGCTTGCATTACATTACATTTTGACAAATCGATTCATATCGTTTTCATCGAGTCATGATATTGTTCACGTCAAAGTTTTTATATTTCAATGTACTCAAGTTGTCGATCTTTAGCTCTGTCATCTTTTATTAGAAGAATATAGGATATGAGAAGGTTTTTCAGAATTCATTTATCTTATGAACTCGATAAATCAAATATTTTCCCAACCATTTATATATTCGATTGCACAATGATAAATGTACATTTTTGACTCTCGTTATATCTTATATCCCCCTCTTTATTGTTTCAATCACCTTCCAGCTACACAAGAGCTAGTAACTCATCTCAATCGATGAGGAAAATTTCTCATCTACTTCCTTCATTTTTCAGTACATTATGTTAATATATTATTTATTTTTAGATGTCAAATTCTGTTGAATATTTTAGTTTATAATTAGATTAATTAAGACGTGATGGTTTCTGCTTTTTAATCATCAATAATGAATCCTTTAATAAATAATATTAAAAGAATTGTCAGAAAAGTATAGAAACTGTCATAGTGATACGGTAACGATTTTTCCACGCCTCGTTAGCTATGATTGACAAGTTAAGGATCTGTGGAAAAAGCATTTCGACCAAAGTGTCAATCGAGTGCGATGTCGGTCAAGGGAGCGATAGACAAACAAAGCGAACCGCTCGAAATGTATTACAAATACATCTGCTTTCATCTGAAGTATAATCAAGGAGATGTTTGGAAGGTACCATGCATTAGCAGGATACATTTTCCTCATTCGATATCATAGCAGGAAAAATAAGACCTGCATAATCTCACGTACCTTATCTCGATCATTTCTAGATGCTTGAGCAATGAGTGAGTCATATTCTTTGTCTAATTGGGAAGGACAACATATGCCGGAAACGTAGCTGCGTTTTCCTCGTGATAATTCTGCCCAATGCTTCTGAATAGAATTCCGAATTAACCGAGACGTACGTACGCTCTTTTAATTGGCCCTTAATTGCTCTCCACTCTCGCCTTGAGGAACCTCAAGGGGGAAACGTTATGTTAGCCGAAAATGCAGATCGGTGAGGGGCGGTTCTCAATGTTGTTCTGGAGGTTTAGGTTACGAAAAGTATGTCATAATGAGGGGAAACACCATGACGTGCACCTTGAGCTATTTTTAGAGCTTATAAACTCCATAGTCTTTCTTGTATTCATTAAATGGATGTTTTCCGCGATCGTAATCACGGATTTATTATTTACCACGGCTCGTGAATGCACGATATCAGTCGCTTAACAGACGGTTCCTTCTTCTATTTCATCGTAACATCGTGAATAAGAATTTGATTCCGTCAAATCTTCATTTCAATGCAATTGCGAGAATCATTGAATTTTTATAAGAAATTATTTATTATTTGGAGAATACGAGCATTGGAATTTGAACACACATTATTATTATTATAATTCAAAACCTATTCTATCAGTGATTCACTACTTCCGATTACATGCATACAGCATAGATAGCCTGGAAGCTAGATAACTCTTGACGTTATGTCAAGAGTTATCTATTATTAATCCGTAATCCATATTTAATCCGTAGGCTCCTCTGTAAAGTTTTCTGTATCTTGATTTTCTCACTTCCTTTTTGTGAATCTCCTGATATGAACAGTGTCTTTCCTATACGTTCTGTTGATTTATTATCTTTAACAGAATTTAAATTTCGTTCATCTTAAATTTGCAAAGCCTCGAACTTCAAATGTAAGTTTTAACGGACGATATCAGAAATTGAAAAATATAAAATTCTCAAATGCATCACCGAGTTTTATGCAATTATCAAAATCTTAATTTCGTAAATAAACGTATCAAAAGTTCACTTATCTTAATCTAAAAAATATATTTTGAGCGAAAAAATAATTTATTTTTGGATTGAAAATGATAAGGCTAATGCGTTGAAAATTTATTCGGGATAACTTATGTTTTCTAAAGCATTTAATTCACGCAATATCATTTAATATTAACGCAAGGAATTATGGATATAAAGGAATATATAAGAAGTATGACTCACCAGACAACTGGGAGATTACTTCCAACAAGGGCCCGCCTCTTAATGTCGAAGAATAAAATGTGGAATTATTTATATATAATTCGTCTTCACCGCAGTGCCCGCAGTTATGAAAGCAAGCCTAATTTTTTAACTATTTCCGTGTTTCCTTTCTTTAATTCAGGAAATTCCTCTTGGATTTATTTATTTCGAGAGAAATATTAGCTTTGTTAATGACATAGAGTTTATAATTATCTGCGGTAGTACAATAAGGAAATATTATGGTCAGATTTTACGTAAACCAAAATCATGAATATAGTGGTAATTTTTTGAGGTTTATAAAAATGAAAAAGATTGTCTTATCAGATTTTAGCTTCCTGTAATATAATTACCGTGTCATTCTTTAGTGCACGACACCGTACGTTGCTTTGCATAATTTTACTACGTAATGTACTCGAAAATTTTTGTCATTCCTTGTGAAAGTTACTGAATTATTTCATGTTGTAGCAAACAAAAAATATAGCTTGCTTTGTTATCTTGCCATGCTATCTCTAGCAAAAGCAAATGAATGGCTAAAGATGTATTTAAATAGAGCCAACTATAGAAGCTCCTCTGCCTTGTTGTATTTCGGGTAGATTTTCATTATTAAAATTTCAATATTATAACTAGGAAAATATATAGAAAAATTTTATATTATATATTATTATATCTGATTGTATTTAGTAAAATATGTGGTTCAAATACTTTGATAGTCATAGAGAAGTGTTATTCATTTCTATGGTTTCGTGGTAATTGTAAAAACTATTTCGACTTAATTGATTTGAGTTTAAATTATTGAACGGATAGTAAAAGTAGAAAATAATACCTTGATATATTAAATTTATTTTTGTACTTTACGTTTAATTTTCATATAAGCTTTCATTCCTCAAACTTTGTTCTTTCCTGTAATTGGATGAGCCAAGTTTTATGCCGCAAACGGTAGAGAGGTCAGTGTAAATGCAAATCACGTGTTTGAGGTTGATTCTGTATGATGAGTATCAAAAAATGGATGCATCGAAGTATCGACCTTACTCATCATCTTTATAGGAGGAATATATTTGCGTATCTATGTATTATATCTATGGGTTCAAATAACCCTAACAAGTTCCTAAGATCCCTTGAGGACAGAAAAACATATTTTTCTTCTTAAGACTTGAAGTCGAAACTCTGAGGTGAACCTTACCTACTTCTGCTTGTGGTGTAAAAACGTGATAATTTTAATGCTGCATTATTGTCACTACTTAATGGACGAATGTTTTATGGACTAGTTGTAATAGACGTGACGAAATACTTTCTTCCTTGACATCCACTTTAAAATATTCATGTTCAGCTCTATCTTTTTATGATCTGAGAGACCAAAATGTTGCGTGTAGAATGTTATGGTCTCGTGCTAGTTTATTCATCTGTCTCCCCAAACTTCTATTTTTTATTTTATGCGTAATTAACCAAATTACAGTATGTGTGATTTGGTAATGGTTTAATAATTTCTGTTCCAATAGAGGCTACCCTACTCGCATAAGATATTATTCAAGTTTACGAATTATTCGCTGATTTAAACCATCATTGGGAACTATGAGATCCCGTTAAACGCCGTCGTTCTTTTATTTCGTATTACTTCCATTCTTTCCTCTCGAGAGAGTTATTTCTTCGCCCGATAAATATCGCGCCTGAGCCGCCTTTGCTCAAGAAGTCACGAAAAGCTATTTTTAAATCGCTGTTATTCGTGGTGAGCGTGAAATTAATTCCCCTGTTTCATAGGCTTCGATCGAAGGTTTAGCCTGTGGTCAGTGCGTGAACTATCCCATGGCTGGCTGAATATCACCGGAACATCCCCTCACCCTCTACATCCGCTGAGACCATCTTCGGAGAGCCTCCAGATAAATCCTTTTCAGCCTCTTAATGATAGAAAACCGCTGAAGCGCAATTCCTCCTCGTACAGGCCTTGAGCTTGGATTCACTGGCCTTCCCCTTCTCGCCTTTGCGAAAGCGTTCAAAACCGCTCTACGTTTCCATGGAAACTCTTGGAAAATTTGGAGGAAACCAAAACTGCGTTGTAAGAATTGGGAATATTGCATGTACTATCCGGTAAGCTCGAATTTGGTGTTAATTGCCGAAGCGACGTGTCCTTTGTCATAATCTGTTTTTGGAGGTTTGTAAGCCATCGTGACAGTGCACATCATGAAACCGTGAATACGAGAACACATCCACTGACAAATTTGAGGACTGAGTATTTTCGTTAAGTATATATTTAAATCCTCTATGTTTGTTCAAAGGATCTTGAGGAGATGAAGGGTGGATATCTTTGGGTTATATATAATAGCCTCTAAATCGAGTATGTACTATGTATTTACTATATATTTACTATATATAAGTTCCATTTTCTCGCGAAGTAATATTTTTGACACCTTCAGAGTTTGCCAAAGAATTTTTTGAAAAACAGAGTCCAACCAAAAGTTAATTCCGCTTTTATAATGATTTTGAAAATATTCCATAAAAATTTGAGGATATTTCTTATATTCCCATTTAATGTTTTGATCGCTTTGAGATCATGTATCGGTAAAATCAAAGGAATTATTACTAACATTTTTTAACGGGGATCAGTGTACTAAATTCGCGGAATGATAGCTTATGTGCGTACCTGTCTTAGATTATAGCATTGATATATCTTAAGGCTATTCATCCGATCAAACGGATTTCTTGCTTATTTCTTGATCTAGATACTAATTTGACTTGGGAGAATTATCAGTATTTTATCAAGAACTTCTTTATAATTTACTCAATGACTTGCGTTCTATTTAGGCCGTTTTCTTATCGAAATTCAAAGAAATTAATCTTTCACTTATTTATTGTAAAAATTTAAGTTTTTTTGGCATCAACTCAAAAGTAAGGATTATTTAACTCAAAATTGTCAATTACTTGATTTGGGGAAAAATTTTACATTATGTCCCTCTAAAATGAGTCCTTTCTCATGCAAAATCAAGCGTGCTTTCCTCAAAAAATACAAGTTCCTCCGACCAAACTTCCTTCCTGGAATACACGATCTACTAAGCTCTCGGTTATTTCACGAAATTGACTAAGAGAATCACTTTTGAAACAACGTTTCACCATAAATTGCACTTCTCTAAACTTTCGCACACCTGTTGCATGGACGTACGAGAATCATGAGCCTTCGAGACGTCGAGGGCTATCGTGTGCAAAGTTTTCGTTGGGCTGCTGTTAGTCCAAGTGGTTTGGGCGGACGGTCACAGCCCAGCGGCGCCCAGGGGTGGTCGTCGAGGACTTACCTTGCTGGAGATTCCTGTGGTCGATCAGCCGTAGAAGCAAAGTCTAGGTCCTTCTGGTCCGTAGCCTTCGGGTTTCCTGATCGCGATTCTCCGTGCTCTTTTATATCTATGTGCCGAATGTCAATGTGTTGGTGACATGGAAGACTCATCAAGGCGCAGCCTCCGCCCCCACCCCCGTGTCATCCGCCCCACTCAACCACCCACCTCCGTCGTCGACACCCCCCTTCTGTCCACCCCTTCTACCACTTCCCGTCATCTATCTCATCACAGAAATTAACCCCTTCTCAAGCAGCAATTTTCTATTTTCCCCTACAAGTGTCTTTTGTTACTTATTAGTTATTAAATTTACACATTTATGATTTTCTTTATAGGTCCTTGATTATATTTACCGTATGTTAATTATATATCATTTGAATGGAAGGGGGAGTGATAATCTAGTCGTATGATATAATGTCGTTAAATTTAATAAAAATAAAAATAATTTAAATAAAAAATGAATCATTTTATACGATTAAATAATTCAAATTTAGAAAAATTAGTCGATTACCTCAGAGTTTCATTAAATTTCTATTGTTTCTATAAAATATCAGTACTTTTAAATACAGTAAAATGCAGTATAGTGCAGTAGAAAATTAATATAATACAATGATATTATATTTTTTAAATCACTCGTATAGATTGCACGCTTTGCCGTTGATAATTCTCTATTATTCAATGAATTTTAACTTTTCTTAACATTATCATTTACTCTAATTATCGCCCGTATGAATGAGAAATGTAAATAATATAGTTTAAAAATCAAGTTATTCAATAATTTTTATTAAAAGAATAAATTAAAGTGACTTCCACGATAATGAGATTGTTTTCACCGTTTATTATTTTTTAATTCAAGAAAAGAAAGATTTTTAATTTCTTTTATGGATTTCGATAAACCAAAATATGAACATTATCGTTTCCATAGTGATGTGTCTTAATCTCATGAAAATTAAGAGAATTAAGTATCTTAGTTATATATGTTATATTTCTTTTCTCTTTCAATCCGCTCTAGACTCGAGTCTTTTCCGTGTAATTAAATGTGGGTCGAGTGTAAAACTCTCTAATGAATGTGCTTTTCATGTGATTCCCTCTCCAAACCAATAGCTCTCCCATTTAACCCTATTTCTTCTCCGCAGGATGATCGTTATATCACCAATTTCCCCCATTCAACCCCAATTTCCTTGCGCCCACACAAGCGAAGGCAATCTTCAAGCGAAGGCTAAATTACTCTCCCGGGTTCGATTCCCGCTTTTGCAATTTGTGCGCTCTTCAAAGATATTCGTCTGCAATTTAAATAGTCCCTTGATTTCACAGCATTGCCTCGGCTTGTTTGCCGCTATTTATTTTTCGACGGAATTGGTATTCATGTGTAGTCTGAATAGTGAATAACAAGCATCGTTCCTAGAATTTGCTGTTTACTTCGGTGAAAAACTTCGTGCATGGACGCCCCTTGTCCTCTATTTAGCCTATCTTACCCTATTAATTCTCTTGTTTGGTTTGATGAAGGGGTGAATTTGAAGTACTCACATTTTCTTTACGCTGTAATCAAAATTAGAAAGAAAATATGCCACCGCACTGTTCTTGTGTGCCTCTGTTTTTATTTTCATGAGAATCTTGGTTCATTCCTATTCAATATGGCTAGATTTTTATATACTTTCATTAAAAAATACCTTTATAGTAATAATAATTATTATATTACTCTGGGCATAGAACGCCTATAGGAGCAAGAGTTACGTACAAAATAAAATAACATCTCTCTGTAACAAAATGTACAAAGCATAAAAATATAATAATACTGAAGGTGATAAACAGAAAATACTATTGCATCTATGATAAAAATTGATCACTATTGCTTAAATTAACAGAAACATATTTCATTTTCGTGAGATTTATTTTGAATCTCGGTACATTTCCATTCAGTATGGTTTCATATGTATATTTTTAATTGAAGAAATTATTTTATAATAATATTATAAATTTATAGTAAGGCATCCATTTCTTTACAATTTTTGAGAAAAGAAGGCTGTTTTACGAAAGGTTGAGGACCGATACCGTTTACAAATGCCATAAATTTATACAATTATTTACTTCGAAGAACATTTTCTATCCCCTTCTCTCAGTAGTTCGTTGCAAATGAAGTTTTCAGAAAATATAAAGAAATCAGCTGTAAAGTATGTGAGATAATAAACCCTTTTCTTGAACAGAGATTCTTGATTCGGTATTTCACGCTAAAGAGCACCCGAGGCCAGGTGAGAAACCATTCCATAAAGCAATTTTACTTCACAATGAGATTCTTAGAAAATATAATTATTGCATCAATTGAGAGATAGCGTCAGTTGGTGGAGTTCTCCACCTGCTGGTATTATTCCAAACATCCAATGATTGCGAGCACTCGACGCGTACATAAAATTGCTTTTCCGAAGTGTTCCCTTACTCTACATCTGTCTGTTGTCTCCACACATCTCGTTACGATATCCATTTGGAAAGAGCCGTGGGAACTTTCCAGCAATGTTGCATCGACTTCATAATTGTAAATGCATTCGTAAACATCCGACTTTAAGGTTGGAATTTCGCGCATGATTTATTTAATCATTGATGTGGTGACTAAAACCGTCAGGGCCCATTAAATTAAATGCTCATTAGGTATGGTATCGCATTCCGATCGCTGTTTACGCTTTTTTGATACGTCATCTGCCTTTCTCTTGAGTCGCTCTCAAAATTTGCGAGGTCGCCATGTGACAGGTCGTTAGTTACACGGTTTGCGTGCGACGGAGTTTAATAAACAAGCCTTAGGACATCAAGATAACTTCAAGGACTCTAATTGCAGAAAATTTAATTTCGTTTTAATGTTTTTTCCCGAACGGCAAGCCGTTTTTGACGTTTTTTCGCATCATTCTATCTTATGAGGAGTAATTAAATTAAAGCTCTGTCGATATTTGCTTGTAAATATGATGTTGATAAAGCTCACACAATCTCCTACCTCTGCTGTAACAGGTTCCTCCTATTTCATTCTCGTAATTGATTTCTAGCTTTCCTCCTAATTAGGATTGGCTTTCCATTGAAAATGAATCCATGGTTTTTTACATTAATGCATGCAATATCATGTAATTATTCTGGAAGTAAAAATACCTGTTCCACTGTGAGACGTCTGCGGCTTGCATTAGATTCATTTATCCCTCTTTTTTGAACTTAGATGTGTAATTAACTCATTATCATTTAAGCGAAAATCCAATTCAATTAGCATTTGAGGTAAAATGCGACATTTGTGACTAATTAAACTTTTGGCACCAAATTTACGTTCCTTATCACCTTAAGAGGTTGGAGATGAATGTTTCAAACCCTGCAAACTATATTAAATCACGATTATTAACCAGAGTATTCCCATATTAATATTTAGCTACTTTGTCAATATTAGTATTTATCAGCTAAGTAAGTTAGTTATTCAGCTACTGAATCACGTAAGTCTGATTAAAATAATTAAATAAATTTAATTAAATATCTTTGATTCATTAAGAAGAATTTTATCTAGATTGAAAGTCCCAAATGCTTCTCTTAAGTATTCCAAGATAATCTGAATCATTTAGGATTTCATTTTGGCACTGCTATTTCTGATAGAGGAGAAAATTTGTATTTTTATCGATTCGGTTATTCTTGGCTTAAAATTTATCGATCTACCGAAATATTCCTTTAAGTAAGCTCTTATTTAATTGGGTTCCATATGATAAATGTATCGTTACTAGATCTTCGATAACGAATCCGTAAATCATATTACCTTCCACCGGTGGTGTGGTGATCATTTACCTAATTTAACTTTCATTCACACGTAATCTCTTTTCCCTTATCTCTAACATGTTTTTTCTGCTCTGATATGGAAGACTTCTTTCAGTGCCAATTACATTGACCAGTTTTTATATTCCTTTGTATTTATATTATTTTTTTATATACTTATGAAAAATCAACGTATATTGTCGTGAGTCGTTTATCGTAATGTATCTAATATGTAACTTAAGAGAAGAAAATATAGAATATCTATGAAAAATTTTAAATCCTGCTGTAAAAAGATGAAACAGATTTTGTATTATTTAAACGATCGATAATTTCATATAAAGAACAATTTTTGGAAATATTCTTCGTATTTTGAGCCTAAAAATCTTTCAAAACTCTAAAGAGACCTCGAGAAAAATGAATTAATTCAGCACCAAGCTAAACGAGAGTAAAATCCAACGAAAGCAAACCTCTTATTTTATTTTTAGCCTTTTAAATGAACGCTGCTCGAATGAGTTACGATACAGAAATTAACCCATCCACTCTCTCGTGAAGTTTACCCCTTTCCCTCGCTAGTTATTAGTGGGAATGAAGAATAGATTTATTAACGAGGATAGCACTACATCATCTTCGTTGTGGTGTGCCACGCGGTCTATATCCTTGGGCTTCTCCTTCACGCCGTTTCGGTCGGACCATTAAGAGGCCGTGGGTCAACACTGCGGAACACGGAAAGCGGCTCCGTCACGCTCACCGGTCTAAAGAATTTCGAACGGCTCTCCCATTGTCATCGTAAGGATGTGTGATAAATCAAGCTGCCTTCCCAGATGCTTGTAAGACATTCATTTTACTTTGTTATGAGTCTGCTACGGAAGGAAGAGTGAATTCGTAAAAGTAGAGCCTTCTAGTCTTCGTTTTACTGCTGTGTGGTATTTTACGATGAGACTGATTGGTGGAAGTTTGAAAATTGAATTCGGATACCTTTGAAGTAGTTTTCGCTTGCCTAGTTGTAGTAGTTTCATCAGGAGTATAGGTATATTCAGATGAGTGTATTGGTTTCATATTCGATTTTCTGGACAAGTTATACCTTTGAGTTTAACATACACACTAATTGTGTTGTATGGTAACGAATGCATGATTTCTGAATTGAAGTAAATACTTGTGAAAACCTTCATATTCAAGAGAATCTGTGATAGTTCTAAAAGGTGGTTCATATAAGATTTTGAATCGATTGGGTACAAATAACCAAATTGAGAAGGATATTAAATTAAATGAAGACTGAAATTTGCCTCAGCTGCAGTGTTTTTAATATGTGCGTGTATTCATTCTCATGGCATATATGGCTTTTCTTCTTCCAAGTAGCAACAGGTCAAGGTTGAATGAATATAAATCAATATTGCAGATTGAAATCCAGGTAACCAATGAACGACTAGATTCTCCATTTTCTTCTTAAAGCATATACATCAGATCTGCGCATGAGTGAGAATGGCGGGTACCTAGGATTTTTACTGCTTAGACACAAGAAGTAGCTGATATGAATGTTTTATGTTTCCCACAGCAATACATTTTTTAAGTAAACTGACGTGAGTGGCCGTTGATCACGCGATAGTTCAGTTTATTAATCTAGTTTACACTCTCGCTTTCAAATACACCCCATTTTACGTGTTTCAAGTGTTTAGTATCTCTGCTGAATATTGTGTTTGTATCCGCCATTATTGCTCATGCGTAGATATCTCGTTTAAACATTTATCGATTCCCCAAACATGCGGTGTACGATAATATTACTTTCTGCTATGCTAATAGTATTTCGAAGTTGAAAACAACATGGTGCCGGTTTAGGGATTTGTTATGATCCCCTTTTAAATCTCTCAAAATACTGTTTTGTTGCCAAGTATTTCAGTTTAATTGAATTAGCTATACTTAATTCTGTTTTATAATAAATAATGAATATCCAAGATCACCTATTGGAAAAATCTGTGTATAGCGCCAAAAATAGATCTGGTTTCTCTTGTTTCAAATCTGTATGTATTAATGTTGAATGTTGAATGAAGAGTGATTGGAAACTGTGCGATTTTACGTTTATGGAAAATCCTTAGATCGCGGCTGATACTGAAGTACCAATGTTGCAAGACTCCCATATCGTCTCTCAATATTCTGAAACGAGGCTATGCGAGTGGACTGTCATAATGAGCTTCTATTTGCTTTATGTTATGGGGTTACTTCCTGCTTTCATCGTATAAGTTACTGGTGACGTTGTAAAATTAAATAAAGCATTCCACAGCATAATTTCCTTTGGTAAAAGTACCTTCTCTCTATGTAGTAAGGGACAATGGCATCTTTTCGCTGTACCGAATCTCTAAACCGCAGAGGCTTACATTTTGAACGTTGAATTGGGCTGAAATCGCGGTCGCATGTGAATCCAGAGGTTCTAAACGACCGGTCCTTCCTGCAATCCTTTAACAGCCATCTTAATGTGCTAAACGATGTTTGTTTCTTAAATCGTCTCAGGACTTTATTTGTTTGTTTACTGCTACTAAACGCTCTGGGAGAAAACGGCAGCGCGAGATATTAAGAAGCTGGCTGTGTTTATGTAAACATTTAACATCACTTAGCGTAAGTTAGCTCGAGAATATTTCCATATTGAGCATTTCAGATATAAATAGATGGACATAATTTAGACCCATAAATCATCATGACTCTGTTTTAGCAGTGACTTGCCATTTGTATTGAGTTAGAATGTTCTTCCATGATATCTTCATACTCACGAAAAGTATTAGAACAGTTTGTAAGGTTTTTATTGTATTTTACGATATTCTATCAAAGGAAATGTTTGTTGATTTTTTGTCTATAGTCAATCAAAGAAAACATTGTTTATAGAATTCAATGGAGATGAATGAGGAAAACTAAGCATTATTTCATATTACCTAACTTCGCATAATTTTTTGAATACAAAGATTACTTTCATATATAATAAACATTCCAAATTCCTTTCAGTTCAATCCTTTCAAGTTCAATTAGTTTTAAAGGAGAAGTTGGTTGACTTCAATTGCATATTTTTTTTTGTAAGACCAAATTAAGTTCTATAATTAAATTTAATTATCGCTTGTTAAGTTATCTATCGATAATAGAGAGTCATTTATCAATATAGACGGAAATGTTTTGCTTTAATTGACCAGGGTTTTTTAGGATTTATACTCATCGATTCATGGAAAGTTATGATGGATAATTATAAATAAAATGATTTATCGATTTACTGTATTATTTTATGTCCTTTTATAATAATGTGAATAATTCCATCCGTTAGGTGAGAGGACATTAAACTCCACTCAAGAGATCAATAATATTTTAATGACCCTAACAAGGAATTAATTCTATTTGTTTTCTTTCCTTGATTATCGCACGCGCCGACTGCCCACGCACGTCATCTCCATTTCACTTCTGATTTCCGATCCTCCAATTCGTGTAATAGCACGTATCCTTCTTAGAAGGCGTCACTTTTCCTCATATACAATTTTGATGCGAATCCGTAGGGGGTGGAGAAGGATGGTGACTTTTACGACACTCGTCCGCTAATAAAATTAGTCCCCTGCGTTGCATCCTTTCCCATTGATGTCCTCGCAGGAGGCACGCCCCCTCACAGACCCCTGCGGCCAACATCCACAGACAATTTTCTCGGATATCAGCGACGCAATTCAAGTCTCCACCAATTGACGTAAAATGAGCACTCGATGATAGCCTTGTGGAGGAAGGGGTGGGGTAGCGGATGTCTGTTTGATTTCACTCTTCCAAGATATGGAAATTGCTCTGTAAAAATCTTTCCTTCAGAATTGAGGTCCAAAAATCTCATCCCAAGCAATGGGCACTTTGTCTTTTACATATCAGATTTGTAGAGGTTTAATTTTAATTCTAACCCAAATGTATCTTTTTGTCTTAAAATATATATTTTTATTTGATTTTTTTTCTGTTGTACTTAGGCGACATATCAAGCAGCTCTTTTATTCTAGAGCTTGATATTAAAAAGCTTAAGTTTAGCAAATTAGAAATATATATATATATTTCTTTTTTCATTTTAAATAAATTTAATCAGGTCGAAGTATTTAATTTGGTGTATATATAATAATGTATTATATAAGATATTTACTGTATAATTTTTATTTATTTTATTCGATCGATTAAACGACTTTGATTCCAAATTATTAAATAGATAGAAGACGATAAAAGATTAATGAATTAATAAGTAACATTTTTCAGATCTAATGTTCAGTTACAGTGCCTTACATTAAGAGAAATTGATTGAAAAAGATACATTCTTCCATAAGAATGTGTGAATAAGACTTAAAAAAGCCTTAAAATATAGGTTAGGAAAATAATGTTATGACAATATTTTCAATAATTTTATACAGTAAATAGATATATATTTATTTTTAAGTAAAATGTAGTAAGAATTTTAAGTAAGAATTGCTTTAATCTTCAATTCTTAAAATTCAAGTAATTTCATTACTAGTAGTTTGTAAATGTCAATGGTCCATATGTGATAATTATTTATTATTCTATATAAATGATCGCTTTATAACTAATGGGAATAAGATATACAATATTTCAAACTATCTCTATATATCACTTGTATTTAAATATAATCAAATATATCGTGTATCAGTATTTAATAGATGAATTGGCTTTCATAATATCACATAAAACATATGGTAATCTATCATCTTCCTTTTATATAATCTTATGAATGGCAAGTACTTTCATTTACTTACGAGTTTTGAAATTAAAAATTCTCGTGTAATTTACAAATGAACTTCTAATAATATAATGTAGTTCCTTGAGCCAACTTAATATGTTTTACTCTGATTAGTTTCCTCAATATACTATTGTGGTTTTTCATGCACGTCATTATCTAATTCCGTGGTCAACTGAGGTACCGCTTCGTATCTATCGTGATATGGTGGAGCACTGCCGTCATTTGACCTCTCGGAATTGTAGGTTTTTTGCGGATGCGCGTACGATTTGCGTCAGTTGTGCAGTCCTTAAACGTCAGACAATGATGCGTCTTTGAAGAAAAGGGATGCCATTAAGGAGAAATCTCCCTCTTTCCTTGAAATTGCTTCTAAGATTTAAAAAATAGCACACGTTAGCCATGCAGACATCTGCAAGTTAGAATCTTCCTCATCTCTCAAGAAAGACTGCTATTCTTTGGTTAACATCTGGATTTGACTTGGCCTCGTTTTTACCGATGTTTCCTTCTTTTCGTTATCTACGCTGGTGCATTAATTCAGTGCTCCTTCGAATGCAGTTTCCTTAGAGATCGGGAAATGTCATCAGAGGATGAGAGTTGCTCCATTTGTTTTAATAGCACTTCTTATGGATTCTGTTATTTCATCTATTCTTAGTCTTTTAAGTTAAGTTAGTTAAGTTAGACTATTGAACGATGTTTGAGTTTATCATTTCAATACTTTCGCATTAAATTCATATGCTATCAATTATGCACGAATCATGAAGGAGAATGAATTGAGTTGTATGACTTAGGATAGTATGAATCTGCATTTTCATTGTGAAAAATTTATCGTTTTTATGAAAAGAATTATTGAAGTTTTGTTGGATATTTAGCTGTAACAAGTAAGCAGTTTCGAATAAAGGTATTTTCGCTGAAAGTTCTAATTCAAACTGAAGTAAATTTGTTAATTTTTCTTTTTGTCACAAAAATTCTAGGGCTAGATTAATATGTATTTCAATAAGAGGAAAATGTTTACATTTCTATCCATCGTTATTCTAAATACAATAAATAGGACTAAAAATTACTCTCTAGTTTCATGATTCTTTTTGAGAAATTTTTATAACGATTGAAATCATTTTAGAAATACTCCGCATCAAAATAAATATAAATAGGCTCTAAATCTAATAAACGAAATGTGTGAGCCAAGTTCTAAGCCAAGATTTGTGATGAGACCGACTATATTAACTGTATCTTAGCACTTGTCATATCAGAATATCTCTAAATATATTATGGGAAATTTTATCTCTTAGGTGAGTTATTTAATACTCCTTTACAAAAGCCCACTTAAATATAATATAATGGGTCGCAAATTTAGACCATGTTTTACTCCATCTAGAATGTCGCAGCGTACCCTCTTCGTGGAGATGAAGTTACAGCTTCCCCCATTGAGGCATGCAATTCTAAAATTCCTAAGGAGTAAAGTGTTCGTTTCGCTGATATAAAAAGAAGGAAAGGAGTGGCATTCTCTCATTGGCTGAAAACACATGTCCTTGTGACGTTCGAGGGCGTGATTATGACCTCACTCTTGAAACGCGGTATCGTAGGCGTTGTGCATACGGGAAACGATTTACGTAATGTTCTATTCTCATAGCAATTGTTGTTCCTCCTATTCCTTTATTTACTTTTTAACTCTCTCCATTGTTTTCTTAATAAACCGAGATTGGAATAGTGACGTCCGCGTATGGTTCCATCACTTTTATTACTATTGGGAAGTCGGTCGATGTGATGTCATACCGTATTGCGTTCTATTAGCAAATGTTACTCATAAGGTCATTGCGCTTTTCTTACTAGGATAATATACTCCTTTGAAAGCGTTATAACTGAGTGGGGAAAGCCTAAAATACGTCGTCAGTCTTCCTACTGCTGACTGTTGCAGTGTTTTAGCATGTAGAGTAGAATGAAAATAATAAAACCTTTATTTGCTTCTTTAAAGAGACTTTAAAGGTTATGGAAAATAAAGTTGCAATACAGGGTATGTGTAATTTTCCCAGAAAAAGAATATAATACCGAGGTTTCCTTAACTGTTGTATATCTTTTAAGAAGTATGGGAAGGCAAAAAATAAATGGCAATTTTAGTTGGGAATGGGTAAAAAAATGATCAATGTTGAGTGGTGTTCAGAAAAGAAACGATTGGAGGGTAGGGAAAGAAGAAGATTAGGGTACGAATAATCGTTCATTAGTAGTGCCTTACCCTTTTGAGTATAGGAAAAATTTTCTTTTATAGATCTGCCAGAAAAATATACTTGTATTTTGTGAAAGATACTGGTCGTTATTTTTGAAGATTGTTCGATGTCTCTTTCATTCTTTGCGTTATGCTTTCCATTATTTCTCAAAAGTTACATAATCTTTTTAGTAGGAAATGTTTTGATTTGATTTGAGAAAATAAATATGTAAATTTATTATGTATAAATAAATACTGTTTTTAAGATATAACTTTGATAAACGTAACGTAAGATATAGTGAAATAAAATGTTTAGGATCAGATTCCTTTATGGAATCAGCCGTCCGTCAAGTTATATTGGCCATAATATATATGGCGAGGATACCTACTTTTGAAAGCTGAATATAAAATTGTTTTATAGAAAATTATAATAAGTTTCCTTATAATGTGTTTCTTCGAGAAAGTCTTCGGAGAGACGCATTAGCTGGATGAAGGAGAATATCTTGTTTATACGACCCAATTCGAATTGATTGAATTGGCCTTCTAAATATTGGACATTCAGCGGTCGAATTACTACTTTTATTTTTTCCTCCTTTTCGACGAAGGCCTGCCTTCTGAGACGCCGTTACGATATTTCCCGTTAAGTAACCGCCTTGTTTATACCCGCTGCGTGAAATACATCTACAGAATAATCCAGCGTTCATCCTTGCATTTCGTACCCTATCGAGTCATCTTTATCATCCTCAGGATCCCATCTTCCTGTTGCAGTTGTCATCTCCCGCTAATCCCTTTTCAGTTGTTGGATTCTACTCCATCATTATTAGAATTTACGCAATCATTTCCGTTCCTTTCTCATGTGTTCATCTCCTTCGTTGGTTCTTTCATGACTTCCTCTTGTAAATTGTAGTGGATTACACTGCACCACCACCGGTTTTTCTCGTCTCTTCATTGTCTTCGATGGGTTCCCTCCATTTGAAGGACTTCTCCATTAGTCACTCTATCTTCCCATTCTTATTTGGATGAATCACCCTTAGCGACGCATTACTTTCTTTGGGTTGACTTCAGAAAAAGCTGGACCATTCACAGTCTTAATCGTCTCATTTCTGGAGTAGGAAAAGTATCAAATACATCGTAGCTGTTGCCCATACAGTCATAACATCTCAATGTAAATCTACGAATTCTAGTGTAGCTTAAAATTTATAAGTCATCTCTCTTTTCATTTAGTAATAGCCATAAAAGTAGGGTCACTATGTAGGAACCTAGGTGTGATATCCACACCCCCTGCCATACGTTATACTGTTATTCGCAGGATATTTTCGTAAAAGGAAATTTTTCATGGGAATTTTTAGTTTATTTATTTACTTAAAAAACTATAAAGTTTCAGCAATAGTGATTGCAAATACAATTCGTATAATGTTCAGGGATGAATGAATTTAAGATGCATCCATTAACAAGAAATTTTCGTTGAGTCTAATCTTAAACCAGAAAATTAGTTAGGCTTATATTACTATTAGTCTACCACTGGGGTTAATTTTTTGAATAAGTTGTAATATTATTTTTGGTTTTTTGTACGTTTATTAGAACTGGAATCATTTGCTATCTGTACAAAAAGATAAACTTTACCGAGAATATATTTATCGTACTATGTTAGACAAAAATACTATTCACTGCAGTTAATAGTGGAAGATATTCGGCTTTATTTACCTGCCAACCACGAGTGATTCTGAGATGATAAATTCTGTGAATTCAACTCTTCTTTCGAGGTCGTTGTTGGTATGAAGAACAGAATGGAATTCCATGAAATCGCAGCACCGTTCCTAAAGCCGTTGTTGGTAAACAAGCCCCTCCTTGCATTCTGCGTCTCTCTTATTTTACGTAACCACAGAACGGAATCTCGTTTGCCTTTGTTTTTCCATCCAACGAGTACGCATATCTTTAACTAGGGTCACCAGAGATCGGAGCATTAGAAGTAGGGTAAACTCCCTCGACCTCTGTTGCGAAGGGGGGACAGAGTGGTGGCCTCCACCCACTCCACGGGACGTCATCTCCTCCTAAGATCATTTCCTCTTGCAGATCCCTCCCACCTTCTCACGCATTGTCTTCCCCCCCTCTTTCGCTCAAGTCTGGTTTATATTTAAAAGTGATTAAATCTATTCTTCCGAAACTTGTGGGCGATATCCGTTGGAACAGCCATTGTTTCCGGGAACGCCATTTGGATGTTAATGTCACGACCCCACGTTGTCCTCGCATTACCATCGATTGACCTAGACCCACTTGTTAAATGGGGCCCCCGATGAAGGGGAATAAAACGCTAGCGAAGTTATTTTTCGATTTTAAAGATATCAATGAGATGTTGATGTCATCTGCAGCAGATGAAGCGTTTGGTTTAGAAATTTTTGGCCCATTTTTTTCGTTACTTCTCCGTCCTTATTAGCGTGTGATTTCCACGCCACCTACCGAGACTGTTAAACTAATGCCGTGCGTATAAAAGTAAATGATCCGAAATTGAGAATGAAACTAAAAATATTTATGCGAGTAATAATTTTCATAAATCGTTCTCAGAGCGATCCTTGCCTTCAAAGAAGCAATTTTCATCCTAAGCCTTTGGCGTGAATTGAATTATCTGTAACTATCAATGAACGCCCATTGTATATTAACGATTATTGTAATGAAGTGTTTATTTATGGAGTTAGTTAAATACAAGGTTGGCCATTATTTTAATAATGCCTCCTTGAATACATGCACAAGTAAGCCAGTCTATTAGTCTTTGGCCTCGGCTGTTGATTTTATTATCTGGGAAACGTTCAATTACCTATCAATTGTTGGCGGCCACTGCCCTAGGTTATTCATAATGATTCAATCACACGTCTAATGTTTGCTCGCCATTTGCTTATATATGCAAGAGATCCTACATTCAGGTTTAAATGTCTCCTCTACAGTCTACTTTAAACGTATAGGGTGAGGTTCAACACTTTTGTCACAGGTTATTGTGACATTGATATGTTATACGACAATACGAAATTTATTATCAGTTTAAAATTTATAAAATAATTTATAATTTTCTATTATTAAAATAGATTTAACTATAACTAATAGAACTTGAAATTCAATCTTGTTAATGTACAACGTTCTAAATGTAAAAATTATATAAATATAATATCTTTCGTGAAAGAGGCTTCTTGAAAGAAAAGAGCGTATAAATAACTAAAGTGAAGAATTGATTCGTAGAAAATATAAAGGTTAAGCTTACAGATTTATGATTCATATAGGATATATACCGATTAATTTCAACTGTGGAGAGAGTAATATTGAAATAAATGTGTGGACAAACACTGGTTGAACAGACTTCTATAGATTCGATATTCTCAAATTGATAAATTAGAAAGAATTTTAATAGTGT
Organism: Pantala flavescens; assembly: GCA_020796165.1. Classification (NCBI taxonomy): domain Eukaryota; kingdom Metazoa; phylum Arthropoda; class Insecta; order Odonata; family Libellulidae; genus Pantala; species Pantala flavescens. The sequence goes on along the minus strand of CM036884.1, from coordinate 7,470,255 downwards.
TTTCCGTAAACGGATTGATCATAAATCGATCCGAATAGATAAATCTTTTCCGAATGTGAGCGAATGACGAATGATCCTCAGCGATCAATGTTGTTACAGATAAGGACCTACCGCGCGAGAAACTTAAATAATGGCAGTGATGAAATCCCCCTTTAGCTTCAGCCAGTCAAATCGAGTGCAGTTTACCCATCGAGATAGTGTCCGAGTGAATGAGCTTTAAAAAGTCCGTCACAATGACATTTGCACATGGGCGTGAATCAACCCAAATCTCTTTGATCAATGCGCGGACTTCAATGGGTTTCCGTGGAAACGCCCACCATCGGGAACTCTTAAAATGCGGAGGAGACTCACACAGCGACAGTTCCTTGTGTAAACTGCGTATTTTAGCGAAACCAAGAATTTTCGATTACTTAACCGTTTATTTTCTAACTCTTCAGTTCCGGAATAAAATGATAAATTGAGTTTTTTTACAGTTCTTACTTGAATATGAGGATTTTAAACAATCTACAAAAAGATGCTTAGCATCGATGTAAAAAAGAATTCAAACCTTGTTTAATTTAAGAAAGGATTTAGAAGATATCTTAACGTTTCAGAGAGAAAACAATTGTAAATAATTTATTTATAGTAAAGTACATTAAGATTCTTCCATTGTATTCTTTTATCGTTATAAATCCACGAAAGCTGTGATATTCCCTATTGCTGGATTGTACGTCTGTCAGTTATGTAAATATTTCCAAGCAGGAAATATTATATACGTAATTGTTTTAGATTTAAAGTCTCAATTTAAACATTCGGAGTGCATTTTAAGATATTCTAAGTCCAATTTATGTTCGTCAAATCCCAATTATTTTCTATATTCAACTTAAAATATTTTGTTTAGCTTCCGTAATTTTTATTTAAGTGATAAAACCATTTTTCATTAATAAGCCGGCGGAATATGCTCAAGGAATAAACGGGGAGGATTTTTTTTTTAGGAAAATGTAATTATATTCATATCTTTATTGTATTTGATTCAGGCAACACAGTAAGATATTTTATAATTAATGTTCTTTAATCAATATAAGGAGAAAATACTTTTGAATATCACTGTTCAGTTATTCAATGATCAGTTCTGTTTACTTATTTAATTATGCGGATTAAATTTTTATTAAATAACGATATATGTCTCTTAAAGCTTATATACAAAAGAATCTTACAAACAGAGACAGATGCGTTATTCCACATACAAAACATGAAATGAGAAAATGATGATGTTTAAATTCAGTCATGTTTACTTTTGCCCTTTTCCCGGATGCCTTTGTTTTCCAATCCTCTTCCTTCCTCTTCCCACGCTTTATGCCCTCAAATCCCCGCCAATTACTATCCTCGCTTCGTCATTCATTCTTCGCCATTTAATTGCGCTCGGGTTTCCCTCCCATTCATCTTATTAAGTCATCGGTCTAATGAGATACTCCTACAACTGGTTTCAGGAAAAATTTCCGGTTTAAATTGCAGCGAATGATGTCATGGCGCCTTCTTATTATGGTTAAATTATTGGTGGAAAGGAATTAAGCGAAGGCGATTTTAAAAGTCACGTTACCGGCAAAAAACGGTCTTGGGAAATTATTTTTATTTTCGAGGGAATCGCTTTGTCTGAGATTTTATGTGATGACTTGAGAAACATAGATTAAGCCAAAAATCATAAGAATAAGACGGTTTAAGTGTCTCTTCTAAAGCTTCAATCAGCTCTTATCTTTATTGTGAAAATTGTCGTATAGTAAATATTCTGATGGTAAATTAATAATATGATAATTTATCTTTCTTTTACTTCTATGTTATTTTACGTGCTAAAAGCGTATCAACATTTAAACTAGATCTGTTTTCCTCTTGTTCAATTCATCTCGTTTTAATCGATAATAATACAAATATGTATTATTTTTCGCGCTCTATATTGATTTATTAATCGTTATCGTTTTGTTTATTTAATCGTAACCATACCCTGCTTTTTACTCAGTCCTCTCATAGAAGCTGAATACGTATATATTTATATCAGAAAGGTTTTTAAACTGTGATCCATCAATCTGTTTTGTATTTATTCATCGAGTATCTTCTTTTTGCTAATATATTCCCATTCTTAAGATATTTCTTGTTCACTTTTTTCTCAAGGTGCCTCTCGGGACAAGATAATTCCTACCAAGCATCATAACAATTTCTTCTCATTCAAGTGCGCATAAATTGCACTAAAGCTTAAAATATCTTTTCCACAAATACATTTTCTCTCAACTCTCCGACTGGAAAAATCTGAGGGCACATTCAAGACGCAATATTTTTGAACAGAATTATTTTATACGCCTTCGTAAAAGCTTTCTTGGATCTCGTCCAACTTGGGAAGCCAAACGTAAAAATAAAAGTTCGCATAGAAGTATATAGGAGACATATTCAGAGCAAAAGTGAAGGTTGTTTTCTGTTTTGTCTTGCCCACGTGCTGAATGACCTTAGCTGTTTCGAAAATATAACCAGTATTGTTTATCATGTTTTGATATTTACTTCGCCGTGTGAAAAACGTATTGGCGTTTGTAGCGAAATCAATTATAAGAGTGACGTATGTGCAATCTCTTCTATATTTTGCAAGCAAAATCATTCATTTACGTAACATTTCTGATAGTTTGAACATGTTCCTCTATACTATTTTTTCTTCATTTTAACAATTTATTCAATCAGGAGTACATTTTTGTCATCAGCAATAATATAAAGGCATGACATGACACTCTTATCCAAGGAAATTCCCAATATGGAAGTATTCTTTCAGCTTTGCGTAAGAGTTATCACGTTTTTCTTGACCTATAAAATGTCACGTATTTTCGCGGAATTTTAATTTTCAGTTTTAAGGAAAAGAGAGTTATTTTCTCCTGGAAAGGAAGAATGAACAGCGTTACCTGATTTAGATGATGTATCACTACTTTTGGTTTGTTTGCCTTAGGTCGTTTTTTTAAATATAAAACTACTCATTACAAAATATTTCGTGAATGAAATTCTTCACGTTGCGGTTCAGTTGCGGGGTAAAATTCTTACGGAATGAGCAATCCCGCGATTTCTTATTTAATATTCATTATTATTAATGATATTTTTATGGAAGAAGCTCTACTCTATGTGATTTATATAGATTCCGCTGAAGTTTTACATATATTAGGTAAATACTATTTTTCCATTGATAATCAGCTCGGGAAATTCAATATCGAATTAATGTCCACAAAATATCTAAAGGGAAATGTAACGTATTTGCTTGTAAATTCAATAATAGTGCTTCTACTTCATTAATAGAGTAAGTGTCTAAAAAAAATATTCCTTGAAATTCAACCAAGTTAGATATTATTATTTATGCCGAAAAAATACGATATATGATTTATTTAATATTCCTGCTTCCGTCATTTTTTGTATCAAAGCAATTACATTCATACGGAGGAGATGAATTATTTGTCGAAGGAGGTCACATCTAGATAACACAGAGAGTGCGTGACTTGAGCGACCTCTAAAAAATTGCATTGAATTGTATTACACCCAATCACCTAATCCCCTTGAATAATTTAGTATCCGTGACCTGTAGTGCTAAGCATCTCCGCGGGTTGCATACATACCAGGCGCCTGCCAATTTACTTAGTTGAGGAATGGATAAATATCGGCATTTCTAGCAATTAACTCATCGCGAGCATGTAAAATATTTACATATCCTCAGAGAATAATTATATATTATAAGAATTTTGCTATTCTAATTATATACGTAGTGGTTTGAAAGTGTTTATAGTCTGTTGGATTTACTTTGAATAATTTCTTTTAGCTAGGAACGTGCCGCTTTATATGTTTGTGGATAGCTGTTAGTAATATATTATTTTTATTATTCGTTGATGAACAGAAAGTCAATATGAACAGTATGGCAAAACTTGGTAGATATTATATCAATTTTACATTTACTATAAACATAGATATATCCGTATTCATAAAAATTACATTTCTTCCAACAACTTTTCTTCTTGATTAGCGAATATCTTAGATTGATCTTACATCAAATATTTAAAATAACACAATCTATAGAATTTGTGATGATTTAGTAAATTTAGATCAATACCTTAATTGTTAATTAATAATCTCAAACGTCGATACACGTCTGTTTCCAGAATCTAATCCGAAATGGAACCTTTACTAAAGACATAATCAATGAAGCATACTGAACACTTTGACGGGACAGAGATATCCCATCTCTGTCGCAAGAGTGCTATCTTCTCCTTTCTCAAAGGATTCTCTGTAACATCGGTCACACTTAATTGCACTCTGTCATACAAGGTCATTAAAACGTCTGCAAGTACTCTTTCCATTCAGTTTCTATATTTACGACCTCATATTTCAAGGGTGCTTAACCATTGAGACATCCTCCAAGGAGACGAATCCCGGATTTTTTTATTTCAACCCTCTCCAGTTCTTTCTCTCTCAACTGTCGGTGGATTTTATCTTATAATTATTTTTAAACCAAGATCTTAAGGAAGCCACGTTGTCTATCTTTCCGCGTTTCCATCCATTCCACGCGATACCCATAGAAGATAGCTAATGTGTGTATAATTACGTTGTGAATCTCCTCTTAGTCGCCGAGGCGTCTGCTGAGACCTCCTTATCTATAATTAGACAAGACGACGAGACACGTGTCTCACGCCTTCTATCGCGCGTGTGTTTCCCCAGTGAAGAGCACTAAACGCTTTAGGTGGTACCAAAGTAGGACTCGGAGAAAAATACTCACTGGTAATGGGGATGTGGAAACCTACGTACCTTCAGTGTTGATATTGCGAAATCGTATTGTAACAGTGGTCTTCAGAAAAAGATCCTCTCTTTCTTGTTTCCACGGAACAATATTCTCAGATTGAAAAATGTTTAGCTCTCTTATTATATTCAATGAAATAGATACCTGTGATATTTCATCGTAACTCTATGAATTAACGATTTTTATACTTCTTATTTGATTTATCTTCCACAATTTATTTAAAGGGTAACAAGTATAATTTATCCTGACCCTCAGTTTCTTTTAGCTATTATATTTTTCCTTTCAATTAAAGCTCATAGCGGAATGAGAATTCTTATATTTTTGGAACATTTACACATTATAAGTTCTGATGCTTTAAGATATTTTTCATCAATGATTGAATTGTAGTAGTAGTATATATTTGCTTACGAATTAAAAAGATTTATTAGTTAACCTCATTGTTTAATGAAAATTTTTAAGAGATTTTTGATGTGTTTAATCAATTATAATTAAAATGATTTAAAAATTAAGGAAAAATCGTTAACCTTTACTCTAGATCCCTTTTGAAGTATCTTTCACTCACCCAATTAATGGAATTAGTATCTCTTTTTGCTTTGAAAATATTGTATTTCACACGAATATGTATATAGACATATATTGTAATTTTTCTTATTCCTCGTAATTTCTATTACCATCCAAAATATAATACATGATTCGCTCACGGTACTACGTAGTTTACGTCTCTCTTAAACCTTTCTGTATTTGCATATTTTCCGAGCTTCTACTCTATCGTATTCTTCTATAAAAGGTATACTTTCTCTTGGAAACTAGTAATAATAAAATAATTGCACTCTTAATAATGGCATAATATTTATAAATAGAACAATTAAATAAATCGTTATAGTGATTTCTATCTAAAATTTCGTTTGGGAGGAGTATCCTCAACGTTATATCTATACTTTCCAATTTATTTTCCATCCTTTTCTGTCAGTAGAAATCACCTATTATTTTGGTAAACGTAGTATGTATTTCTTTATTTCATATAAGTCACTCTAATTTATATATTGTATACAAATACTTATTATTCAAATAATAGTACAGTGCAACATCGCTTTTCGTGCGCTCCTTATGGATTAGAACCACCCACGTTGAAGATGACTTTATGAGTGACCTCGTGACATTTTGAAAAGTGATTCGAGGAAAATCCGTGTATTTTTTTATCCATCACGTCATGTTCATTTTTTATTAGGTCACCTTCCAGGATTATGTAGCAATGCGAAAACAGTTTTCATTATATTTCCTTCCATTATTTCGGTAATTAAAAGCGCATTCTACCCAAAAGTCTGCATGAAGGGGCTTTCATTTATTGCTTGTTAGTGGTATAGAATTTAATCCAAAAAAGCAAAACAATGCTCACGCAAAGGAAAGAGGATCGCTGTCTGCGGAACTGACTTCTTTGTTAACTAATTAATTTGATCCGTCCATCTTTATTAATTTCGCGAATGATATTTGGGCATTGAGCGTGAGAAAGGTAATGTGGCCCATTAAGTAGGATTAAAACCTTTTCGACAATGCACTTTTCATCTTCCTTATCTCTAATCCTATTACGTTCATTTGGATACAGCCCTACGTGACCGATGTAGATAATTCGTCCTTGTTGGAGTTAAGTCTGCAATTACCCTAGATAACTTAATTAATAAGCCAACGGCCCTTTTTCAAATCATTGGAGATTGTGGTGACACATTAAAAAGGCATTACACTGATTATAATCTAAATTCAGATATAAGAATTCGTTCATCACATTGACTCTTATCTGATTGTATTTTTGGGGTAAATTGAACGCGGAATATCTACTCAACCGTTGAGGAAATGGTGTATTAACGAGCGAAAAATTCTGTCATTTCATCCTCTGGGATAAGAATCTGCATTCAGTTATGTTCGTAAGTGGTATTTATAGAAGTATGCAATAATGATTTAATTGTGAATATGCTGAGTTAATAGTTGGGAAGTGGTAATTAATTAGCCATGTCAAAGGTTAATGAGGGAGCGATTTTTCTTCAGCTTTAAGTACCACTACTTTGTATCCGCATCATTTAACTTCCTAGAGTTTCTTTTACCTTCAATTCTCTCCGTATAGACAGCGCTGATTAATTTAAGAAGAGAGTCATCATGTCCGCTCACTTCACGGAAAACCATAAGTATCCAACTCGATTGTATTCATCAATTATATCACAGCGACTTCATATCCAAATTGGGAAGATTTTTCAATGGATTATGGTGTAACTGAAAATCCCCTTTGAATAAATTATGAACAGGCCGAGCTGTAATACGAGAATGGGTGACGTGGATAGAATGGCGTATTAGAAGGACTTGAATGGATGGTAATTGTAAGGTTCATGGTTACTGTACACTTTCTTATGATTTCCAGGAAAAGAAAGGTCATGCTTAGTACGGTTACAAATGCAACGTCGAAAAGAGATGTTTTGGTGATTCATTACACTGTTACCGAAACAGAATATTTAACATAATTTGAGTTCATTAGTGTTTATACATTCTGTCAATATTATTTTCAGTACAGAATTTGGTTGGCATTTCTTTTCAACCAGAAAAAGGTCGATTGGAATTGAACTTATATGATGCGGAGAAGATGCTACTTTTAGAAATTAGCAACAATTAGCAAATTCGTATTTATTTAAAATTTTTTATGTATTTTAATGGATGAGCATGAGTAAAATGGAGAGACCTACTCCTCATAAAAGTATCAGAATAAATATTATCCCAGCCATCAAGATTAACTGAATGATTCCTAATTCGTAGTATTCATAATTAAATGAATCTCGTGTCAGTCAGGCTTTCAAAATAAAGTAGAAGAATTGAAAATATTAAGAGAGAGACTAACTACCGCCTGAACATATAGCTTTTATTTTGAAATTATTAACTTTCGCATTAGGTGTGAACATGTGATAAATCATATTTCTTTTCTATAGATGAGAAGAAGTAGATTGATACGATAATAAATTCCAGATCAATGCCACATATTAAGTAATGGCGTAAAATTTTGAATTCCAGACTTTCTTCAAGTCTATTACCTTGGAAATTATCCTCGGTCCTAAAAATCTTTTAATGCTAATTAGATTCTTTCCTTACTCTTAACCTACTTTCCTTGAATAAGGAGAATCATTATTTATTATATAGTTCCTCAAATAGGTTCCTCAAATATTCGACTTGGACTTAGATGTCTTGTTTTCTTCAATTCATTGCCTTGTTGTTTGCTTTTCACTTTCCTGTCATTATTACTATCTTGTAATTCTTTAAAATCTTTAACGGGTTTTCTCAGTTAAAATCATCATAGGACAATCATATTTAAGATATTTTCATTGGAAGTTCAGAGAATATATATTCTGAACCATTTTTTATAAACATATAGTGACAAATAAAACATAATTTTAGTGAGAATAAACCAAAAGTTATGTATAGAAAGTTTGCTGACATTTTCGCTTTATTCGAATATAATAAATCAAATGACTTTTGGTTGCTTGTTAACGATTTCGTTCCAAATAAGGAAACGAAACAAAACAATTATTTTACAAATGAAATTATACAATTATTTTTTAACAAAGAAGAATATCAATCCTTTTTCTTCGCATTTGCATTAGAGTCGCGTGATTGAGAGAAAGCCACTTGGAGAAGTGTATTGGCTTGAGAGAGAGTCTCAAGAGCTTTCGAAGCATTTTTGAAGTCTTCCAAGTTATGATTGACACTTTCTCAGTGGCTCTTCGAAGGAGGATGATATCGCAATTTTTAGAGACTGCTATTAATAAATCTCTGCGGAAAATAGATGGGGTTACCAAGTAGTCGATTCTTCTTCCAAAAATGTATTATGATTCTGTACGCGATTGACGAAATTTAATGTTTTTGATTGCCTTAGACTTGCCCGCTATCTCATGCGTATTTTTGATCAATTAAAAAATTTAAATTTATATAATTTAACTATCGAAATTTGTAGAACTTTCTTCCATTTTCACATTCCTGAATAATTTGGAAACATTGTTTCCAAATAATATTTTTATTTTTCTTTCTATTATTTAAATTCTGTAAGTACTTTTGTAGATGTATACTTATGAGGTCAGATGTTTATGTCTTTTAAACTTGGAATCTTATTTCTCTTATAATATTATCGTTTTCAAAACACAAATTCCTTATTAACTGGAAGTATTATTGAACGTTCATGGTAACATTTCAAGGGGTTGCCATTATGTCGGTTTGCTGTCTCGGAAAATTGTAAATCTAGGAAAATTCATAGTAATAGATCATCTGATTAAAAGGTTGCTATTGTGTTAGATATCTTGAACAAAGATATGGGAAAGATTATTTGATTCTAAGTTCCTCCAAGCTTTTAGACGTTCAGGAAATGATGCTGTGAACTTTACCGTATTTACGCTGTATCAATTTCAGACGGAACCATTATCCTGGCGCCACAATGTCCGATATTTCATAAATCAAACCTCTCAAAAGGCAATCGATACCCGGAAAAATGACAGATATGACAAAGAGATTGATTGAAGTCGCTCATGATACCAAGAAGGCGATACCTTCTCCAGCATCTTCCGTAACAAGAATATATACTTCCTTTTGTGAATCACGAATTTCTTCGAAGTATTTAGTCGATCAAGAGGAAAATATCTGTTCCATGGACGCGTTCGATCATTAGCCAAGTAATTCTCTCCTTAAACGGTAGTAGACGGATATTCATAGATCATGTCACGCGAGATATATAGGTACCAAGATGCGTTCATCTGATGCAAATGAATCTGTAAAGCTAATCGAAGGTAGCACGAAAATGAACATGAAACTCGAGTCACGATAGTGCTTTATCATAGAAAGACTTGGGAAGAAATGTTCATCAATATTCTGAATTTTAAATTATGCCAATAACAGGTTGTAATCAACATGTGTGTAGTGAAAAATAAACTTTCTATATATGGTTACGAAATTTATCGTTGGAAATGTTCATAGTGAATTACAGGCAACATTGTTTGATATTGTTACTTCGTACCTGTTAACTTCATAGAAATAATTTCTTCCTATCGTTTTGGTTCATTTGAAAAAATCACTTTACATTTTATTCTAAATTGAATAATAGGATTTAAATTTTGAGGCAAAGGATCCAGAGATTGTTATTAAGAGATCAGATTGATATCAACAGATTACGTAATATCAGTAGATTAAATAAAAATTACGAGGTTAGAAAAGATTTCAGCCTTATATAGTAACTCGATTGAAAACTCTCTTTGAAGTGATCCTTCTTATTCCTACCTTCCCATTCAATACGTGCATCAGAGTTTATTGTTTCTGTGATTCCTCCCACGTGACATATCATCCAAGTTCGCTTTCACTCCACAGATTTATTTCTCCCGATCTATCTTCGGCTTGGCCTTGTTCCGTCGTACGATTAGTTATAATTCTCTCTGTCTCTTTATTGGCGGCTTTTCTCTATGTCATCATATCTCACCGTCACAAGCACATTTATTACTTCGCCGTGCGTAAGTGCGTGTCTATTATTAGTCTCGTCATATCTTCCTCGCGATCATGGGGTTTCCAATAGTCTGTTTCGTTTGATTATTTTTAAGTAGTTGTGAACATCCCACGAAGGAAGTCGTTTAAAATTATTATGTTTAAGAAATAAGGAGTTATTTTTTCCTTGATATTCAATGTATTGAAATTAGTGTCACGTGTTTGAAACGAATTATGTGAATATTTTACGTATTTTTAGAAGAAATTTCAGCGTATCAGTTTAATCGAATATGATTCACTGAATCAAAACTTAAAACCTTTTCTTTTACTCGTTGATGTGTATAATATACATTTTAGCATAGACAACGAGAGTATTATCTTTGTAATAAATTTGGAATGGTATTCCATTATTAGCAGTGAAGTACAGAGTCTTGAGGAAGATTGTTTACTAACTTTATATGGTATTCGCCGACCCCTATACGGCCGTCAGGTAAACGTCGTTAGCTGTTTGAAAGAAACGGTTTATTTTGGTATCGAGAAGAGAACGTAGTAAAAAAGTAAAATTGAGATATTCGTAGGTCTGTAAATTGTACCTTTTGGGAATAAATTTAAGAGATTGTTTTTATCTGTAATATTTTACAGCCCCGTAAAATGTAAGCGAAAATATCGGCTTTCGATGACAATTAGATCCAAGAACCATGATAATAATAACTTCTGTAGGCATAATAGTTTTGAATTCCTTAGTCTGTACGTAGAACGTACGTAACGTAGAACGATGATTGCGAATTTTTTTTTTTCAGTGATATCATACTTGTATGATTCGTAAGAGGATGGAAATGTTCCCCTAAGACATCTGGCGTTTCCAAGTAATAATTTACCTTCTTTATGAATCATCATAGTGTATCAGTACCAGGAATTCGCTCGCTATGTATTTTTCAGTGTCGATCGAAATGTTTACAACCCGTGTGACGCTTCCATCAAGTCCTTTCCTTGCGAAAGCACGCCTCGGTACGGAGAACTCAATTACTTACGATCGGATGTTCGATGACATGCCTCACCCCACTCTAAGACACAATGGGGTTACTAGTAATACAGGCGTGGTTGCCGTACCTTTCCGCGGAATCATCCGCCCTTTCGAAGGCGACGATTGAAGAATATTCGGTGAGGGACGATGGCCAAGGAAAAGTTGGCCGTCGCAGGTGAACAGCTCATGTCGTCCGAGGCGACGAGGTGTGGGTAAGGTTATGAATAAAACACTCCGTTGTTTACGTTGCAAATTCGTGGATAGCGTAATCGATCGTGGTACGTTCTTTTCTCCCCCGAGTTATCGCTCTCGCGTTGTTTTGAACTCTATTAGAGCGGATTCAAGGAAAACAAACACGGGCGACCAACACTTTTTCACATGTGAGTGTTCGAGTTCTGTTTTTTTACGTACGCTTTCATGTTTAAAGATCTCTCTATCCGTCTGACGATCGTGAGGGTTCACAGCGGAAGTCATCATCTATGTACAATCGAAGATGTCGTATTTACAAGTTTTGGGACAAATGAATTGTACATCGTTCAAGTACGAGTGGGAGATGGAGATTTAGATAAAAAATGGAAACCAAGATGAAACAATTGCTACGGTTTCATTTTTATTTAAGTTTATCTTGTGGGTGAATTTTTTTTATTTCTGTTTAACTTCAACTGATTAGCCCTAAGCGATCTTTATGAACTGAAAGACTTCAGTTTATAAAGGTCGCTTAGGGCTATTCTGAATTTTCTGTTTCCTATTACATTGAAATGTTAGATAGAAGAGATTTCATCTGTTGAATTGAGGAAGAAAGGATATCAAATCTATAGAAATACTATGACTTTCATTTGCTTATGCGTAAGAAGTATTTCTATTTGATTTTAAGTTTTTATATAAAGATTAAAATATACATATGATAGAGATGTATATTTTTCATAGAATAACATAGCATACTTATTCTATTTTTCTTTTTTCAGCACTTTATTTTGATTTATGAAAGTATTGCAAAGTTGTGTCGCTAAGCGTAGTTCGTTTATTTTTCCTTCGGATGGTTGCCATGGAGGTCGTTAATAGGTAAATTTTTATTTAGCGACGAGGTAATGTTTTACACGTTTGCATGTAATGCGCCAGTGTTTACGGAAATACTTCGGTGGCGATTGTGAATTATTTATCAAGTCAAGATACTATTAATGCGTCAAAGGATACGTTGGACAGCTTAGATGTCGAGGGGAAGTAACATTGGCGAGCGTGACAGCTGAATTACACCTCAGATTGGTAAAATAAACTTACATAACAGTTCAGACTGTACCAATTAATAGAATTCGTAAGGTATATATATATACCTTTGCTACTTAGTTAGGCAATGTTTTTCATAATCCTTCGAAACGGTTACGTTATGTTTCGTCTTCTTTGTAATTTATCGAGATGTTCTATTATTACAAGTTCCTCTGTCACAATGCTGTTTTAATAATGCTGGTAGAATAAGTTTAAATTTTAACTTCTTACCGGGGTTCTTTGTTGTTTTAGTTGGTTCCTTTTAATGTTTGGAAGTATTTCTGTGCCCTCTTTGACGATGAGGAATTTAAATTTTAGTTTGTTTAAAATTTGTTTCTAAAGGGCTGTCAAAATTAAAGGTGGAATGTATTCTATATAATTAGTGGATTTAATCGCTGTTAGAACCATGATTATCTGTCAAATGTTAGGTAAACATCATTATGTCTGAAGAAGATGGTGGGAAAGAAAACCTATTAAAACACCCGTTAGAAAAATAGATAAAATACGTCGATGAACGTACAGTGAAATAAAATATTGATAAATGTAAGCTAGTAGATAATTTCAAGGGTACAAAAAGTATAGGTTAAAGTCCTTTCTGTGTGTATCTTAATTTAGCTCTAAAATGGAAATAATTCCAATTTAACAAAACAATAGTTTAATTTTTAAATTTAAGTCAATTTTTCGGATAATCTTAACTCTTAAACATTTCAAATAGCAAAACTTATATACTTAATTATAAGGAATTGAATGAGGTAACAGTTTTATCTATGAATTCAATCAATCAATCTTCAAATAAAGTGATTAAATATTAATCAGTTATTGACACATACTCTAAAAATAAAGGCATCTTTCTCATCATTTAATTCAAAAAATCGTCTTCACTTCATTATGGATCCATCTCTTGAGACTCTGCATATTCAGAAAGGGAAGATTTTTTTTATTCTGGCACCTTATGGTTTCGCAATGCTGGTACTGGTTGATGACCTTTCCAAGACCTTTTCCTGTCAGTTTCCAAGATTTCGTTGGCACCACTCACAGATCCCTACCAGATATCAGCTCTATAAATAGCCCACGTCATAAATAATCGCTATCCATCGTGCATCTCACCCACGGCGTCGTGCACACTACAAATCGCTTTAGCCCGTGCACGCGTGCCTCACGCTCTGACGGCAATGAGGAAAAAGTGACTTCTCGAGATGGCGGATTCGTCAGGACGACAGTGGCGTGACTGAGACACTCATATGTCACTGAAAACGGTCTCTCAGTTGGAAGACAATGCGAATATTTGAATATTTAAGAGGCGTGTGGAGTGCGTCACTTTGGAGGGCGGGAAGGAAGTGGTGGAGTTAGAGAAGGGAATTAGAGGGAATGGGCTATTGTTGGAAGGATTTTGATGGAGCAAGAATCGATTTGTTTGGGATAAATGGAATATTGACGTATTTATTTACGTAAAAAAAGTAATTAAAGGATTATTTGGAACTCTTTATTTTTAAAACTCATATTAATAACAATTATAAGAAGTGACTTCACGAAAGTTTCGTCGCTTGATACAAAAAAGAATATAGGGTTTATCTTTCTAGAAAACCAACATTTTTCATTATTACACAAAATCAATAATACAATTAAATACTTTCGATTTTAATATTTTTTTAGAGTACTGAGATCCATAATAAAATGAAGGCTATAGAATTTAATCAACTTATAGTAGAATATAAATCGCTTTCGAAATACTTACGTATTAAAGAAAAGAAAGTTCAGACTCATCTTTACACTGATCTAAATCAATTCATATTTCTTAAGTATCCATTCTTTTGGCTTTTTGGAATAATTCCACTGATGATTTTTCAGTATCTCAATTTTCCTTTGAATGTCACGTTGTCAGAAAACATTAAAGAGCTGAAATTTTGGTTTTTCAAAATGGATCTTCAATATTCTTACAATATCTTATTTGACTTATTGCGTATAAATTAATGGTTTATAAAATATACTTTAAAATGCTTCTGAAGAGCATTGAAACCTTCAACGGATGGTATATTAATAGTAAAGGGCTTAAAATTCAATAGATAATTTTGCACTGTAAAGCAAACTGTGTTCTACGTTTGTTCCTCTAGTTTGTGTGAATGGATCTTATTCATGTGATGAATTTAATTTGCTAAATTGTAAAAAATATAAGTGAACATTAGATGACATTCAACTTGTTTCAGTGGTTCGAATTTAATATAGAAAAAACCTTCAACATCGTCGGTTGTATTAATGCGATTCATTCACGGAAACTCAGATCGAATCATTGCAATTTAGATCAAGTAATTCTATTCATTATCTCCTTAATAGTGGATGACTCTTAGTCGAGTTCTGCAGCTTACTCATGGCCTTTGATACACTTTTTTTGGGTGAAAGAATTCCACCCGTTTGACCCGGGCGGCTGTTTGACGCAGATCAGACGTCATTTCTTTAATTTACGAGGAAATCTCGTCTTTTTTCCTTCCGAATTTCAATTTCAATAAGCCCGTCCTCGATATGGGATCATAATTCAATCCGATAAATCACCTTGACCCGGAGGCAATTACTTCGCGCGCAAATTGGTTCTTTTACGAGACCTTTATTAAGAGTCGGCTTCCCTTTGTGACGTAGCTTGGGGTCATTTTTCTCGGCGGCCATTCGTCTAGCTCAACAGACCGCTTGGCGCTGTTGGCCCACTCGGTCAACGGTTGACCTCATGATGACTTCATCGCCAGTGGAGCCATTTGGACCGGATCCGACTCCTTCCTATTTAGGAGTGACATAATATTTTCGCCATGTGTCGATTGCAAAAAATGCGGGATATGGAGATAGACATTTTTCTCGTGGGGACATTAAGTGCGACGTAAATGGATGGGAGATGAATGGGCAAAATTGGCCTCAGTCTTATCCTAACCTCAAAGTCATTATGAGTGAACGGAACCAGGTCATGTTCGTCTGGGTATTTTCTTGGTTGCCTCGTGGATTTTATTATCTCTCCGTTGATTTTATGCTTGTGTTATAAGTATTTGGATGTTTTGGAATGTTGTAATCTTCTGGAATATATATGTTAATTGAGGTTACTTTGCTCTATATTAATCACGAATATACAAGTTATTTCAATAAAAAAATATAATTTTTCGATAGGACTTAACTGATTTAATCATTTTATTTTAATTTTAATCAAATTTACTTGTAATTTTATCTTCCAAAATTATTACCGAAGGAATTATAAGGATATTTATTTTTTAATATAGAGGATATATTTGAAAGAACGCTATTATTTAGGTATTTTTTTATAATTCAAGTCCGCTCATACTTTAAAATTGAAAAGCTTGATCGCATATACTTCAGAGTGTAGAATTTATTTTTGTCGAAATACATGTAATAATATTCGAGTTACTGAGAAAAGCTTAGTTTATGGGTAGAGTAATGAAATATAAGTATTGGAAATAAGGTTTGTTTTCATTTTGTATGATACAAATATCTCATTCTGATTATGAAATGAACAGTATTTAATGTATTTATAGAAGTTCACATAAAACATACGTACAGGAGGGAGGCACTTCAGTTTGCCTACTTCTTTATTTCAGTAGATCTTTATCCAATCATCCAACTGTATGTTTTATATTGTATCCTTCCACAGGTAATAGTTACTGTGCTCATCAAATAGAGATACATGTGAATATATGATGACTGAGTTTTCCTAAATCACAGTAATCATTTATTCAGATGAGATTACCTAATATCCGTTGAAAATGAATTTGCGTTTAAAACTCTCATAGCTAGCAATCTATTCTCAAGAATTCTTGAAGATTCAGAATTCTCAATCGTCGGAAGTAATTGTTACAAATGCAGATGCAATCTTTCTTTCATTTCCTCCTGTTATACAATCCATCGAAGTACTTTTCTTATGCATCCATTGTCTACTTTTCTCAGTGTAGTTTATCCGCCTTCTGAGAAAAATATGACCCATATTCAACAGGATGTGATTCTTTCTCAAGAGATAGCCAATCAGATTCTCCCAATGTATCGGAAACGCCTACTTATTTATTTTATTAAATCACACGAGTTTATCGCGCTTTCTTGAGAAACTATGCGCGACAGGATATGGCTTGTATGCGAAGGAGAACCAATCACGATGTGCCAGTGAGTGAGAGACGCCTTCCTTTTTCAAAACGTCATCCTATCAGTTACTCATGGGATGGTATGGTTCATTTTCCATTAATCCAATGAGAGTGCTTGCTTACTTCCTTGTTCCTTACTACGAAATGATGTACATCTCTTTTCTAAAAATTTCTTAGATATATTTCCCATATTAGACCACATGCTTCATTCACCTTCATGACACTGATAGGAAGTTAGTCCGGAATAAGAAGGATAAAATTATTTTTACGCCCCATAATTCATCTGAATGTAATGCATGAGATGTAGCGCACTTTATGACAATAGAAGTTAGGACAGAGAATGAAGAATGGAGAATTCTTTCCGTTATCAATAAAAATATATTTACATAGAAATTATATAAATAAATAAATGTAATATATTTTGTAAACATCTCTAATGTGCAGCATAGCTCTGAAGAACACTTGTTTGGAATTCAATATTTGAAATAACTCTGTCTCATTTTGCAAAATTCTCTGAAGTAATTAATTGAAAGCGAATTATACAACTAAACCGGACACTCATTTGTATTCAGGCTCCTTGACATCTCATATTTTATAAAATATCTTCTGATCAATTAGATAAATATTTGAAATAAATATTATGTAAATGACGTTCATTCTTTCGGATTGGTCAATAATATTTATATATGTAAATATTTACGTAATTTACTGACGATGTTGAATGTTGGGGTTAATGTTCGAATGAACATTTTTATAAGACGTAGGATTGTCATTCAAGGCAATGGAAAGTAGCGAGAACAATAATAAGTAAAGGCTTGTATCTATATTGAGGTTTAGATTAAGTCTTTCAGCCTTCCTACATCAGCGATACGTGATATTTTTAAAATCAGAAGCTAGACGATGTTTCTATATTTTCAAAAAGGTAATACCGGCAATTGAGGGAAAGTTGCCTTTATATTATTACATTCATTCCACCGGCCCATTTGTCGAATCTTCTATAATGCACACGTGTTTGAAAAGTACACCTGCGTTCCGTGTTGTTCTCATTAATTCAGGATCATTTCTTGCGAAACGCATGCCAAAGGTACGCTCACAATGGACTTTATTAGAAGGGAAACTGACTTCGGTTGGGGGTAATTGGGAGCTAAATTTATTTGACAATTCAGCGGAGTATTGACGACGTGGATCAATTTCCTTTGATATTTCTAATTGCTACTCTCTAATAAATGCCCATACAGAACCATTTCGCATTCCGTGATTGACAGCCAGATTTCGAGTTTGATATCCGTAACGTATCGCCGCTTTTCTACGTCTTATTCAGTCTCTTGGCTTCTTGCCCTTATTATTCTCTTTCGGTGCCTTGGAAACACGAAGGGGCTCTTTTCATACCATTAGCTCACTTTCAATCGCATCGTTGTTGTTTCTTTTCTTTCGGACGAATTACGTTCGGTTGCTAATTAAGGTCGCATTATTCAGATGAGCCATTTGTCAAGGAAAGACTGGCCGAGGTGTTTTCTCCAACTGCTGAATGTCACTCGTAATGAGCCTCAATTTACTCAGGTTGTTTGAATAGTTGCCTCGTTTAGATTCTTGGAATCGAAAAAAATGTCGATCACGAAGTAATTCTATGAAATCTTAACTACTTTTCATTTCTCTATTTCCAAAAATATTATTGCTTATAATTCTAAATCGTAAAATTCATGAATGAGGTGTATTGTTTTCTATCTAAGTGAGAATTTATTAATCTTACATCAATATTATATTATAAAAGATCTCATAAAACGCTTAAATAAAATTATAAAATAAAATATTACCTTATATTATTAAAAATAAAATAAAATCTGTTTTGAGTTGATGGCACGTCATCTTTTAGCCTATGTGGAAGATTTATGGCAACAAAATAGGATGAATATAATGATAAATGTATTTTATTTGGTAATTTTTTATTCTTTCCTTTTATATTTAAACAACTCTGCTGTACGTTTGTAATTGTTAGAATCAATAGAAATAGAAAAATTCGGTTTTGAATAGTCTAAGAAATCGCTTTGAGGGCCAAACTCTGTACTAAACAATTTGAATAAGAATTAAGGTATTAGTAACTTTTTTAAAAGTCTTGTAGTACTAAATAAAAAGTGGTATTAGTATAACATCAATCTAAAAGAACTCCTCATATTATGTAATATATATTTATTTTTATTCTATTTGGTATACGTATGATTGAAGAAGTAAATTTTATAAGCCACGCATATGCTACATTCAAGTTTCTTTAGACAACTGATTATATATGACTCACTATCAGAATGGAAAATAAGAGATAATTGCTGTTGTTTTGACGATTCAAGAAACGTATCGAATGAAATTGAATTTTTTTCACTTTCATAATTCATTTATATTGAAAGTAATATAGCTATTCTTTGCTATGGACGTACTGTAACTCATTTTATATTTTTTAATCTGCAAGGTGCATTTCCAAGGGTCTCGACATCCTATTCGATTGATTACGTCATAGATGGCACGGGAGATAATCTGAAATTGCCGCACCTTATGAAATCAGTGAATTGCTAAATGAACGATATCCTCTTCAAAGATTATGCAAAATGGCGGAAATGTTTGTGATGAATCGACATTCAGGAGAATCGTCTTCTAGTTATTATGTCTGACGAAAGTCTATAAATGCTTACACAGTGTTCTCATAAATTGGCTTTGAAAAGGGATTTCTTTTATTTTTGAATCCTGGAGGAAATAGCTAACATTCTCATGTAGTTCCAAGAATGTCAGCTTCTCTTGAATTATTCACATTTTTCGTTTTTCTGTCTCAAGTATTTTTCTTTCCTTCCATTCAAGCACCTGTGCCACTGATGTTCAATAATTTGTTCTGTACGAGTTATTCTATGGCCATTATGCATCTGATTTATTAACTCGATTCTACGCTCTTACAATACGTAATTTACTACATTTCAATAGACGAGTAAAGTCATCAATATAGACTGTACCGTGACTTAGCACTTCGTTTAATCCGAAGAAAATTTTTGCTTTGCTATTATTTTTACAATTTGTCACGAAAATCTCCAATTTTCTCAAGATTTAGTCCATATTTTTATTGAAATATAAAGAGGAAATATTTTTCATCTTTATATTCTCAACGGAATCACTTTTATCATATCAAACAAATCGTCCATCTGATGAAATTATCATCATCATTACATCATTTTGCTCCTGTTCAATTATTCTTTCATTTTGTAAGATTATTTTATTTCGTAAATCAAATAAATAATGGGATCATTCCAATGCTCTTAATTGTCAGCATTCTTGGTAGTTTTATAGATAATAATTTTCTCTCACTCAATAATTATGATCGAATATTATTTTATGGATTGTTGGAGTTGCCGTTTAATGTTCAATATTGTAATAGAAAAGCCTTCTGTTAATTTAAGACAGTTTAGACTTGAAATGATTTCTTTGTAATAGTTGTCTGAAAAAAAAACAAATTAGCTCCTCATCTGAAATGGGTTCCTTTTATTGTAAGGGTTACTATCAAAATGATTTTATGTCTAAAGTAACAACTAATTTTCAAAATGTAATTTAGTATCTTATGAATATGGACTCCGATCATCCGGAGTTATCAATCTTTAATTTTAATGAAAACTAAAAACAAATTCTTCAATATCTCTATTCATCTAGATCAAGGAGAGCATTTACTTTTGATAATCAGTTTTATTATTTTATATTGTCGTAAATAATATCTATAACTAAAATATAATAAAAAATTAAAGAAATTATCATTTAGAATCGGTTCATTAAATAGAAATTATCATTTAGAATCGGTTTGGATCGAATAGTGTATCCATCTGTAAGATTTTAAAATTTTTTCTAAATAATACCATCATAAATATATGTCATTGGTTCTTTGGTATATTATTTCACTTAAAAGATATATATTAACCAACTAAGGATGCGAATTTAATAGATCCCTGGCTGAATTTAATTGTGTAAAAAATCTCTCTTCTCGTGATCGGAATATATTTTAGATTTCTAAGTTATATTTACAGTAGCAATTGAACTATTAAAAAAGGATTCGTATCTCATTTAGTTCAGATTTATCAGAATGATTATTACTTTTCTGTGGAACATTGATTTATGGAATTTTGTTTTCTCATTCCATATTCCAGAATCTTTAAGACAGGAGTCTTAATTATAATCATTTTCTTTTTTCCCATTTTAAAGCAAAATGTGGTATTTTAAAATTTAATGATGGTTAACTATTCTATTTGCATGATTCAAAAACTCAATCATCTTTGCCCTACTCTCAAATTCTCTTCAAATAGTTGTTTTTAGAAACTTAGGGATCAGAAAATGGATTGTACTAAGTCAAAATACTCTCTCTAAATAGATTTCACTGTTCAATAATTATCATTTACTTTTTATGCTTATCTAAAACTTTAAATTTAGATTCAAATAATTTTCGATTTTATTTTTACCCTACAAGCTCTAAAAATGCATAGAAATAGAGATATGCCGTAGAATAATAAAAGATTTCACAACTTTTTTTGATTTCCAACGTTAATTCCACTCAGTGAATCGACAGTAGATTTAGTAATTTATCAAAAATGAATTGTTCTTTATCCAGTTCTTGCGTTATTTCACTACAGTTTCTTCCCCATTGATTATCGGAACGATTACTAATCTTCCGTCGCCTTTTATCCTTCCACACAAACGAGCAATTTCGATCGCTTCTAAGAAATAGATCGATTAAAAAAGAACAAACAACACGCAATAAGTGACATTATATTAGCGGACGTTTCTTGAAATCTATCCGGAAAGTTTCCATTGTACATTTTTATCTATAATTTCCTCAACAGTTTAAGCTAAAACGGAATTTCTTCTGATGTAATTTCTTTATTTCAAGGGTCTCCTTTAATTGGATCTTTTGAGTTCCGCCGTCGGTTCGAGTGCGTGCAGTTTTTCACGAATCAACTCTTTCGCAGAATAATCGAAATATTCCCCAGCTGTCGGAATTCATTACATTCTCTTTTCGTTTACGATAGTCACCTACTTAAATGCTTTTCCAAGAAAATTTCTTGACTCCTTTTGTAATCGTGGTGTAATACTTTCGATTGAAAATAGTGTCTGTTATACAGTTTTGTTTCAATTTTTTATCAAATATAGCTTATTTTTACAGATTTATATATTATCTTAAAAAATGTTGACTGAAGTACTTGTGGGTAATTGCTTTTAAATCGAGACTTTCTTAAATTAAAATTTCTGGGTTAATTCTATTAGTGTGGGGTGGGGTTCAAGGGTGTGTGTTCATTTCGAGTATTGACCATTTGGTAATTTATTGTGATCCCACTGTTGAGATCTGATTGCTGAGCTAGTGATGCTTTTCTTGATGATTATAAGTATGGATTAATTAAATGATAAATTCCACTGCCATCCTAGTAGATTTAAACGAGAAAAAGTATTTTATTTGATCTTGTTGAAGTCAAATGATTTAATGACACTTTAGCTATGATAGGGACATAAAATAAAGAGAAATACATTTCTCTTTATCCTTTCTACGATGCAATGAATCACATCGGGAAGATCAATCCTGAATGACTCGCGTGTACATAGTATGTAATTCAATACAGTGGATCGACAGTGGTTTTATTCTAATCTCTTTATGAGCATCTGCAGATGCCGAAAGAGGCTGTTCAATTCAACTCCATAGCATCTCTAATCCACGTTTATCATCCAGATGAAGGCGAGATCCGGCCTTGGTGATGGTCCATTTCTGAAATCTAAAGTATGCGGAAAAGAAATTCTGCTGAATCACTCTCGTAGATGGAATGTAAAAAAGGCTTCTTCACTTTGCGTACTTTTAAGTTCGCCAATATTCTTATTTGCCCCCTTTCACTCTATCCCTCACACCTCAATTGTCCTCAATTTTTTGTATCCATTGTCCGTCTTGTTTATTCAGCGCTAACGGATGCAATTTGTGAAAGAAAGTGCCGATAGCAACTATATTCTGCACTAACCACAGAAGAGTGATAAAAAAGAAAGGAGTCATGTCGGAATACAATGGAACATATCATAAATTTCACGTCAGCAATCTTTTTTGGCAGTTAAATTCCTTACTAGCTTATGTCACTCCTTAAAATTGCATAGTTATAAGTGATGGGATTATGCATTGAGAATAATCGTACATTAATCTATTTCCGATTATTAGCATTTTAGCTCGTGAAATCTAATGATTGATCTATTTTACCCTTATGTTTCCAACGAATCAAAAATCAACTTACATATTATGAATACTCATAATATGATATTTCTTGCATATATTTACGGTTTAGAAGCTTTCTCGTCAGAAGAATAAATTTTAAGGCTCAAATATTAAACCCCTCCATGAAATAACTAATCAATCAAACTTCTGCCAGAGCATCTTTATTGATGTCCTATTTGCAAATTTTTATCAATTTTCGAAATAATACTTGGAAACTAATACTTGCAAGAAGAACTGCTCTAATATATAAAAATATATATAATAAAATGATGATGAATAAGTATTTATTGATTTTTGTTCAATGGAAAAGATTAAATCCCATGCTAATCATTGATTTTAAACGGCTGCTGCAATGATTGTGGTGGTGCAAATCGAAAGTAATCAACGTTCCATTAAATCTGCAACCACCGGCAATAAAGAAAGTACTGACCCCTTCCAGGAAATGCCGAGGGTATGTCCTTGTGAATTACAACGTAGTTCTTCTCGGAATCTACGCATTTGCGCCAGTTTCTTTCCAAGAAACGGCTTTCCAGTTCCAGAGAAATCCATGGCGCAAAATACAAGCGCCTTTTTTCATACACTTTCCAAGGATGTAATTTTCGGGGTCAGATGTGATAAGTTGATTTGACGAAGGCAACGCCGCCAATGTCACGTATGCGCCGGAAACTGGGAATCTGCGTGTGGGGGAACTCTTGAGGTCGTTGTACCTTCTTAGGAGGAATTCTCCTACGCATTGTTTTTCTGTCTTCGGAGGATTGCGGTGCCCCTGAAGGAATCGCAGATCTGTGTGAATCTCCATTCCAATAGATATCCGTAACTGGTAACTGAATGGATAGTTTCCATTTGCGTTCCAGTGAAGGTTCGAGAAGAATGTGTCTTTCGTTTATTTCTCTGCCAATGTTATTTATGGATACTAATATATATGCATCACCGAGTTACAGCTTACGAAATTTTATTAAAAAGACATGTTTGATCATTTAAATTTTGATCCACGCTTTATTACCCACAATTTTGCTGGCTTTTGGTGATAGTAACGAAGAATAATCTCTTTATTATGCAGTTAATCTTACTAGTAAAAGGTTCTAACGTTTTCAGTCACTTTTACTTATTTTAAGGGTAAATCAGTTTAATATATAATAATTCGGTTTTTTATGAAACCTGGGGTGCACAGTCTCAATAACAATGGAAATTTTTTTTATTGCTCTCTTTAAGAGAATTTTATTCATCAGATATGTACATATATATCAAAGATAAGATTCAATAGAATTTATAAATCTATAGGTAACAGTTTTTTCTATCGGCAATGCATTACCTTAGAAAAATATGAAATAATAATTTATTCAACGCAAACAGTTGCCCCAATTATATCTTTTAATAATAATTAAAATATTTCACTTCAGCATATGTTCTCGTTCAAACATTATTATGTAAATAAATTTTTTACATTTCGGAATAATAATATCAATAATAAATAATTTTGACGAAACTCAAACAAAATTACATGAAAAAATGAGAAATTTTATTGAACCAACCGGAAAAAGTTAATTTCTCTCGATTGCAAAGGAAAGGGTCGAATTCCTCGATGAGCAGCCTATTAGAAATTACTCTATGTTGATATAAATATCTTTTCTAATTATTGATATAAATATCTTTTCTAATAAATCGTGCCATCTAACATAAATTATTTATTAAATTTCTTATCAGTTTTATTATTTTTAAAAGGGAATCTATCTTCTTTTTATGTTTAAATAGAATTAAATTTAATCAGATAATACTATTGTTTTCTTTTGGAATGCAATTTGTTTTATTTAAAAATAGGTTGAATGTAGTTGCTCCAATATTTGATGCTTTATTCATATGAAAAAGTATAACCAGACTGGAAAATTCCGTCTAGCTTATTTTGTTACGAATTTGTCTTTGAGCAAATATTGACTGAATTTCTTTTTAGCATCTTCTCAAGCGTTTGCGTCATCCTCGAACTTTGCATACGCTTTGCAGACGTTCATAATTCGGCTCCCATTCAGGTATTTCGTAAACATGATCATAGGAGAAATGAGATTGAACCTTTAAGGTATCGAGCTCTATTCAATCCTAGCGATATATTCAATCTCACTGATATCGGTACTATATTTGCAATGCAGTCTATCTTTTATAAAATAAAATCGTGCTATCCCTCCCTACAATTCTGTTTGGTCATTTACAGTTTTTTAAGGGCAATGTATGCAAAAATTTTGTGTTCGACGTCTGAAAACATTTGTTACTATATAAAATCAAATCGTATATAATAACACTTGAAGTATTTCGCGAGTGAATCAGGAAACGATTCGAACCACTTTCAATTGTCGGGGAAAGTTTTTATTTCCAGCTTTCTCTTTGTTTCTGTATTCAAGGAGTTTGGTACGGTTTTTTTACTTTAAGTTAGTGCAAGATTTACTTAAAATGGAGCTCCACCTTTTGAAAATTTAGCGCTTCTAAAGAACTTTCGCACCCATTCAAATATGGATATATTCCATGATATAGGAGATACTTGTTTATTTTATCCTCTCATAAGAACCTTTACGCCTATCTGTATTGATAATATAATTTTTTAAATTGATAGTTGTAGCTTTCACGACAAAATATCATTAATTTTTATGTCATTAATTTTTCAGCGGTAGTTGTAAACGGAAATTGATTTTCAATCCTCAGGCTTCATTGAACCGTTTTCGTAAGTAGAAGCGTTAATATTTTAATGCATACATTCTTCTAGATAAAAAATTTCATGGATCCGCTTCAACGGAATAGTATGAACAAATTCATACATATGAATAAGCATCAGGAGGTTATTTATGTAAAATCTAAGAGTTTCTTATTAGATATCTAACTTTAAAAAAGCTTTTTGATAAAACATTCCCTTGAGTTCCAATTTGATGCTGTGTACCTAAATTGAGTCGAAAGTGAAAAAGAAAAGCATAGAATCACGTGATGCGTCGAGGTCAAGGTGAAGGAGTTCTGAAATACGAAAGAATAAAAGTTCTATTATGTAGTGAATGTCCTTCAAAGCACTTTCATTGATTAAATTGAGAGAGAATTCATTATAATAGTTATCATTGCATATCTCATGATTTATTTGGCATGCAGAATATATTTCACGGTGTGAATGGCCTTCCGCCTCTTTGTTGGACCATTCTATTCATAAGTGCCGATGAGTTATATGTTTGGCGTGAGATTATGTTATGCTCCACTTCTCCTTTCTCAGCCAGAAGAGTTGAACGCCATTGAACGGCAATTTAACCCTCTCATGATTTATATAACAGATAGCGAACCATTTATCGGTTCCCATATTCACCTCATTAGATCAATAATTGTATTATTGGAATTCAAGACCCATGATAGCTATTACTGGGATTGAAGTAATGGGAGATATTACTTATTGGATATTCATCATTCCAGTGGTGATATAAAATATATTCAATCTTTTTTGTTTTTAAATGTAGTTCATGTACAGTTACGTAAATTATGCCTCTCGTATATTTCAGAGTACGGACGATTATAGTGCAAGTAAAAATATTTAATGTTAATGAGTATGAAAATCTCATTGTAAATATGTAATTTGCATTTATCTGTGTGATTTTCATTATGTTGGAAAGTGTACTTGTATGTCCAGTTTGTGGGAATTTGCAAATTACAATTCAATGGATATAATTGAAATGATATAATCTATAAATTTAATCTATAATCTTATAAATTTATTGCCCAAAATTCGCTATTCCCTGTCATGCCTTTTTTCTTGGTAATCCTTTTCTTATTCCAGTTTCCTTGAAAATTATTTTTGGCTGAGATTACTTGTGCAACCTTTAAATTGATTTATATTTATAGAATTTTATATTGAATGTTTTTCCTCATCGAATAATTAAATCGGAGTATAAAAACTGTCAATTTATGTTTAGCAAATGGAAATCATAATGATTCTCTTTCGTTTCAGATCAGTCAACCTATCGACAATTTATCGTCGTGATATTCATCATATTCTTACATTAACTCTATTTTTGTATTCTTACCTTTCTAGGCGTGTCCTATTCTCAACAACTGAGGAATATCAATCGGAGGCGTTCTAGTGAATTGGCCCAAAATCTTTCTCAGGATCGCTTTTTAGATTTACATCTGTGTATAATTAGGTAAGAATATTTTCATTATTGAGTATTCAGAAATATCCCTTTTTAAAAGGAAATATGTAATGCATTCGTTAAAAATCATTTGTTTTACTCCTTGAACGAATCGGTAAGTGATCAATTACTTGCCTTTTGATATTTGTATAATATTTGAAAACTTTTCTTATAAATACGTTTAAATGCATTTTAATCGACGAAAAATTCGTCACCGGTCGCCATTATGAACTGTAATATGAAATTACTCATCCATTAGAACGCCTTTTTTTCTGCGGCAATCAGATTTATGGATTGTAATATGTAATGATGTAATGATTGTGTATTTCCTTTAACTCATTAACATTTACTGGAATGGGCAGCGTTCTATAGGACAGTAGATTTCATTAAAATATTAATGAATTTCTCTGTAATAAACAAAAAATAAACTAAACACGAAACTTTGATTAACGTATTTGGAAATAACAAGGACCTGATAATTTCCATTTGTTGGAAATCATCAGCGTTATATCTATTATAATTCTATATTAACGAGTACAAAAAGGAAAAGCAGTTTATTTATTTATTATAAATTGAATTAAAGTTATTACGTTTCTCGGAAAAGAAATCGAAAGATATTGCGTCACCAACTTTGAGGATTTCCACCGTTCGTTTTGGGAGTCTCTTGAAAATTGGCCGGAAGCTGAAAGGTTTCTTAAAAAACGTGAAAGTCTAGAGATATTTGGGATGTCAATTCTCAGAAGAAAATCCAATATTCTCTTATTTGTTTTGTCTTTCAGGAAATTTAGCCATGTTCCATTTCCAAGTTAAAGAGTGCCAGGTTTTGAGTACTTGTCACTCCCTCCCCTCGTTACCTTTGACATTCGTGGAGCGCGGTTCCGAAATTTTTGCTCGTAAAATTATGAAAACTGTTTCGATAAATGCCTGGAAGACTTTTGTATTATAGTACTCTCAAATAATGCTGCTGGCTTTAGTGTTTTGGTCATTTTCCATTTTACTGTTCCCTTAAAGATAAGATAAAAATCTGTTCCAATGTTTTCCATTTTTTGTATTAAAGAATTTTATGTATATTCCTCGAAAAGGGAGATTGAGTTTAAATATTTAAAAATTGTTTATTTAAGTTTGCGAGTTGGTTCTCAGTTATTACTTATGTTTTTATGTTAATTATATCAGGACTTCTAATCGATTTTGCCTCATATCTGCGGTTTTTAATATTTTTGGTTCACTTTATGATAGCCATAGTACGTCAATTGTGATGTTGATATTCTCAGTCAAATAAAGAGCTAAACGCTTTCAGTTTTGGATGGAGTAAGTTTCAACTCTCAGAAGGAAATCTCATTTCGCGAAATAAAGCACTTTTACTTTCTTCGGTGGAAGAACTCATCCATTCCAGAAACACTTTCTCCGCCAACACTTTTGACCGGATACTTCCCAATTATCAAGAGCACTTCACTAAAACAAATTGCGTCCGCCAAACTCCTTCTTCGCCCATTCGTTTGTTTTCGACTTTTGAAGGCGTTTTTCGACTTCTTGGTGCCACTTCCCCTTTCGAAATCCTTCCCCGTTACCTATGGGTCTGCACGTGCCGCCAAAATTGCGGACTTCCTTCCCCACGAACCGTTCCTCCAAGGGCATCCAAATCGTCTCCACTTAAGCGTGTGAATCATTTCGCCATTGTGTTGATGATAAGAGCGGAGGCCGAAAAACAAGCGCATGTCAAATCGCACGAGATTTGTATTTTGCCTCAAACGTCTCATTTTCGTTTGCTCTTTTGAAGGTGGAATTGGTTTCGGGTTTTGCCAACAGCACGTTTCGGTGTGTTACAGTGTGGGCAACGTGCCGATTTTGAGTTTAATGTTCATGAGAAAGGAGAACGACTATCAGAGACTGAAAAAAGATTTAAATCCTAGAGTGAACAGGGTAATAAGTAATTAAAGATTTACTTCCTCAATATGGAAAAAATATAATTTTTAAAAATTTTGTTTTTTTTATATTAAAATCATCTGTATACACATCTTATTGCTTCTTAAAATGTCAGATATCTGACGTAATCGGTATTTGAACTACTGCTGTGGAAGTTATGTCTAAGTTTTTTATATTACGTATTGTGAAATTTATTTTATGTGTCGTCGTGAGAATAAGTTGCAAAATTTGACTTTCCCAATTTTATTTCCGTGCAGATTTTTATGCCTTTACGTTAATTTTTTAAATTGCTTTAGCTGGAGATATTTTTAACCGGCCTGAAATGTTCTAAAAATAGCAAAATGCTCGCTTTCTCTCAGTTGACATAGATTTCTTCGGGAGAAAGGCAGTTGCCTAAAAAAAGATAGTCTGCAAAGCATAACGAAATGCAATGGAAACCCATCAAATACTTCGATTGATCTGTTGAAGAGAGATCATAATCAATCCACTATATATATTACAATTAGTCATGTAAGTAGGCATTTGGTAGATCCATTAAGTTGGACTGGGAATTTGTTGCTTTTAATAGTTTCAAGTGTTTTAGGTTTTCCTTGTTAAATATCTTTCATTCATTTGTGTATAATAACGAAAAATATTTTATTGATATTAAATTTATATTAGCGGCTTCTCACGATAATTTTCTTTTCTTCTACTGCATTTTACGAGATATATGTATGGGTGATGAATATATTTACCTCGAAATTTATCCAGCCCTTCGAATCCAATATGTGTTTATAATTAAAATAATATGAGTGCCTTACAATAAGTGGCTGATTACAGCTGTAGCCTCCAAACCGTCCTTAGTCTCCTGGTGGTTATATAACCAGCAAAACATCCCTTATTATTCTCTTAGGAGATTATCTTCGCAACACATTTAGTATTCGTATCTCTCCATACATTTATTATTTTGTTTGTGATCTTGAACGGTATTAGGAATTTTTATTCGCCAACATTATGAAGACAATTAAATAAAAATTTTCTTGACTGTTGAAAAAGGTCAGGTGTATCGAACGTTTTGAAATAATATTTTTTGATTAAATATTTTTTTAGATATAATTATTTTAACAGGAAAATGTATTAATGTTTTCTTTTATGTACCCAAAGAGTGATAAATCTTTTTATTTTCAACTTTTCTTGAGATAACTACAATTTTCTACTTTATGCTATTACTCAAAGGTTTAGATTGTTATTCTAATCCTGGAATTTAGAGTTTTATGCCTTTTAAAATGCGCTGATTCCATTTATTTAATAAATAATGCGAACAAAATCGTTTGCGTTAAATTAGTATGCTAATTATAGTCTTTCTTACTAATAAAGATAATATTTTACGTTTTATAATAGATTTCTATTAAGCTACGATTCAGCCCCGAATATAATCGAATATAGAAATATTAAGTTTATAAATCAAATGAATTATAAACACTAAAATCTTATTTTTTTATTGCAGAAATATATTAATTTTCAAGAAATCTTAGGCAAAAGAATATTTATCTTCATTTTCTTAGTCTAGCTAATGAGTTTAATTTGATGTATGAGATCCATTAAGATAGAGAATGCATATTTGTGAACCTTCGGTGAAAGACGCTAAGAATTCATTCTCATAAAATCTAATGTGTTAGCCTTATCCTCTCTCCAAATTTGACTTAAATTCTTGTAATAGTTGCGTTACAGATCGTCCTTCAGGTTCAGTCATTTACAAACTGACCACAGTTCAACTATATATAAATACCTCGCAACCACCTTATAAGTCGCGTTTTCTACCGGCGCTCGCGTATTCGCCTTTAAATAAGATTCTCTTGAGTGGGCAATGATTTTTTTGCGCACCAGTTTTATTTATATATTCGTTGCCTATATGGAGGAAGTCTGGCAGCAGCTGTTTCGAACAAAAAAAGATCTCCATGGTCGAGCAGACAACGGCCCGAAAGGGAATGCAGGATGATTTTGGCACGGGTGGATGGTAGGCGGACTATCCGCTTCTTTTTTATCTCCAGACGGTTCGAGATTTCTGGTCGTGGGTTGACAGCCCACGTATTCTCTCTTCTTTTTCGCCTTTCGTTCAAATAAAAGAAGAGGCGCGGGTTTCCCCGGAGCGCGCTAAAAGTCTCGAAGGCAGTTTCCCGCCATCTCTTCCTTTTTGCTCCAATCAGCCGACTTTCATTTCTGCATCCCCGCACGAAAGACCTCGCACACTTTTCCTGGAAACTGCCCTGTTTTCGTGGGGATTAACCCGATCGTCTGACCGTATATGTCTAGGCCAAGGGTTTTCCAAATCACTTCTCTTGAGACGTCGAGAAATTTACGTCAACGTCTGGATGCTTACGTCAAATTTACTGTTCCTCTTAAATGTTTAGGTTAGTTTGAAAAGTGTGCATGGATTTCCCTACAGAGATTCATTTTTTGAGTATCCTGATGTCCTCTTTTTGTAAAACTATCCATGGTGGATGTATCAATCGGCTTCAGATACAATAAATGTTTGTTTGTTATAAAATTACTCGTGAATGATGGTTGCATTGCTTTTAAAAATGATAGTGACGAGATTTGCTGAAACGATTTGAGAAATTTAGAGGTAATCTTTAAGCAGTTTACGTACACAAATTTTAAAATTATTTTTAAAGATAATTTTCATCAACTCGGACGTCTTAGAGAATTCTCTAAATTCTCTAATTGTTTTTGGTACTTACGGAAATAATAGATATATGTATTTCCTTTCTTTGGAGTATCCTATGACTCAAATCTTTAATTTTGACCCAGGGATTTCCATTGACGCCTAAGAATTTCTTGGAATCCTTTGGAAGGAAAAGTAGTCTGCTAATCGTGTTGATTTTTTGGACAAATAATCATTCTATTTCAAGCTTTTTTTGAGATTTTTACTGAAGGTGCCCTCGAAAGAAATTTCTATTTTGTGGGCACAGGAATCGAGCCCCTACTGCTCATTTACTGATTTTCTTCTATATGCGTCATTTCAAAATTTATTTCAATTTATTTTATCATTTATATTTGTCTGATTTAAATTATAATATTCACCAAAAAACCAAATATTCTGGTCGATCATTCGCAAAAGACTATGAAAAATAGCACTTTATTCTGCTACTTTTATCGAGAAACCTATACGAAAACTATACTATTGTATTGTTACAGAATTTTGTATATTTTAGGACTTTGTTTTATACCTATATAAATATATAATTAAGGCATCTAAATTTCTTGATTTACTACTTGAAGAGCATAATTTCAGTTCTTCCGAAGTAAAATAGGCTTGTATTTACTCAATGTAAAAAAATTGGTCTTAGTTCTCGAATTCGTAGATGTTATAATATCATGAAGTCGATGTTATAGCTTTTAAATCCATTTGTTACAAATTAAGTTCCAAATGATATGTGCAGCAAATCGATTGCTCGTAATTTTCTTGGAAAAATTATTTATTTATTATTAAAGCTCAATTATCGTAACCCAAAATTTTTACATGAACAGCATATATGTTTGGTACATTAATCATTCATCTTTTATTCTTTTATAAAGAAATTATTCCATCTTTCATATAAGATTTTAAAAATGTGTGCTCCTGTACTTCTATCCATCGAAGTTGCATTCATGACTTATCGATCCGTTGACATCAGATGCAGTATTTGATAGATTAAAGTTTTTAACCTACTCACAAGTGTTTAATAAATATTTTATCACTCCTTGTTCGGAACTTATTGTTAAAACTTGCGTCACTATCTTAGATATGACAGATTATTAGAGTAGAGTAGTATAGAGTGCCCTATTATTGTACAGCAATGCAGCATTCTAGTATATATAAATCTAGCTCAGGACAAAATGTCGGCAATGACTCTTTTCTTCGGAATGATGCAACGCTTTACATAACCCCGATCATTCCCACGAGAAATCGCAGAAAACGAGGGAACTTTCTTCGCCCGTATTAAGGCCATAATTCCCCGTTTCCCGGAACGCATATGTTCTCCCTCCATTTGACCACACCCCACAAACCCAATTACGCGCGCAATTACTTAGGCTCTCATTGTTCCAACTCGCACATCCATTTCTCCTCCGATTCTCGGAAATTTCGTGACAGAGGACACGAAAACTAATTTTCCCTTTCGATCCAGATGACCGACGGCGCGTATGACTTAAACAGGTGCGTTTCCCTTTAGCCAACCCTCCCATTAATTCCCCGACGTCCCCTGCCCCAATTAGAGCGGCATTCCTCTGCCAGACACTCCCACCACATCCCTCGGACATTCCTCGCAAAATGCTACGCTCGTGCATACACGTCAACTCTCCCTCCCCTGGCTCATCCCCGTCTGCAATCAGCTAATGACACTGCTCGCTATCGAGAGAAAATCGCCCGGAAAAATCTGCACGCCCAAGGACGGCCGAAATTACTTCCAAAGGACCCTCGAAGGACGTGGAATGTTCGAGATGCATTAAGCTCTTTCTCTCAAGCATTTGGTCCAGTGACAGGTTATAGTTTAATCTCAACCGTTACTTGTTCGGAGATATGGAATGGTCTCCAGGAAAATAATTGGTAGTATAATGAAAATAGTTAGTAAAGGAAAATCACCTAATTATACTAGAACTTATCTATTTCCTAGCTGAAAAAAATTGCCGTTTCAGTGCATTCGTAACCATGGAGATTAATTATTTACGTTCATGAAATATGGTTCTTAAATAATCCATCAAACAGTATATTTCGCTGTAATTAGTGATGATTTTTTGATATCCTTCTTTAGTATTACTGGTATCTACTGATAGAGGTTTGTTAGAGCAAGTTTTTCTGTTTTTGAGATGTCTACATTTTTCTAAAGAATGAAGAGTGGGTTAATCTAATATTGTATGGTCTTGAATAATATTCTTGTCTTCCCTTTGGTTATTACCACTTAAGTTGCAATTTGGCGATTCAATCTTTGCCTTACGCCAAAGCGACTTATTTGTGTTGCCTACATTTCAGGGGATCTCATCCACGTAATTTCACGCTTTCGATAATCAAATCGTGCCGATCATACCCTTAGTTGTATAATTGTCATGGCAGCCTTGAAAGAGTTTGGGCCGATGAGAAAATTTCACTGAAATACACAAATTTATGAAAAATTATAAAACACAGTTAAACAGTCCTCAACCTCTTCTAGGTTGAGCCTAGGGGTTTTTTTAGCGTGATTTTTCGCTCTCAGAAAAGTAATATATATTTAATGAGTTGCTACTTCGTGAATTCACTCTCGTTTTGAATATTCGCGAATCCCCAAAAGAAAAGTCTTTACTTAGTAATCCTTTCCTTCATATGAATCTGTGTCATTGAAAATGCCAATTTCACAATTTGCGAAACAACGAAAATCTTGTTTTTAAGTCTATTGGAGATTTCGATGAGCGAATGTGAACTTGCAAGTGAAATATGTGTTTCCTAGGGCTCTATGGGATTGATATTTGAGACTCGTTGAAAATCAGTCTAATTTGAAGCTATTTAAGACGCATTTTCAGCATTATATTTGTCACACCAAATCATAAATACTTTAAGTGTGGATGCGGCGAGTTCAACAAGATTAGGGTATAAATGTTACTTCAGCTCATTTCTCGATTTCTAATTCATGATAATGGATATCGATACATTTAATACATGTTTAATTTATATAAAGTAATTGATAAAGATACCTTTTTGTTTGGAGTTTATTTTCGAAATGAAATTTATTTTTGTTAATTTATTATCGCTCTACAAAAGTTATATTATAATGCTTTCCAATATTGTAAAAAGTATAAGGAGAGATTTTGAATCTAAAGAAGAGTTGAAGTTTAAGCCGAAGAGATAATAATGTTATGTGAGATTGATAATCAATTATTTAATTTAATATTAAATTGATTGTTTCTATTTATCAAATATATCTTGCAGTGTGATATTTAAAGGTTTTGAATGTGTTAGTTCAATGCTATTCTCTGCCAAAGAATACACAAAGACCTCGTTTTGGTCACGAATACACGTGCAGAGGTTTTAAGCACCCACTTCCCCTATGACTCACCATCCCAAAGACAATTTTCCTTGCTCGGAAGAGGCACAAAATTTATGTATTTCCTCTCACCTTCGGGAGATAGAAAGACGTAGGCGGTGTGTCCCTTCACCTGACTCTCTTCGTCTGCGACACTCAGAATGGACCGGTTTTGGTTACATGTAAACATATCTGTGCGATGCTTACTTCCGTAAACATTTATTATGGAGTTGAGCCAGGACTTCCTTTAGGGATCGCTGAGATAACTCGTGCCATCTCTTATCTAACGTGCGATCTACGAGTACCAGAACATCTTAAAGCGTCTCAAAATGTAAATATTAAGTGCGCAGAATCGAATTCTCCATCTTTAGGCGTTCTTTATCTTTCACTCGCGATATAATTTACAACTGCGTTCTCTCGTAAGGCTGTCCTTGAATAAAATTCCTTAACTGTTCATCCGTAAGTGGATTTCAAAATAAATGTCCAATTGGGAATATGTTATCATAGATAAGGTGTTTGCGTTTTAGCCTATAATTTTATATAAGGCTGCATAGTGGTGTTATATATTTAAATGCTTGCGAAAAGATATTTATTACCACATTGAATGCTTCAAGGAAGTCTAAAATGCCTTGTCTGGAAATGGATGCTTATCAGAAAATTGAAAGTTTCCTTAATTTATAGATATAGTTGTCTACGATTCAAAAGGTATTTCTTCCATGAGAGTTTGATATTCAAATGACAGACGTTAGAGAACACTCATCTATTTTATTATCAAAATACATGCATTTAATAATTGAACAAAAATGGCACGGATTGAATTAAAAGTTGTTCATTGAATGTATTTGAAATGCTTTTCCTATCGTATTTTGTTGAATGCATCTGCCAAAAGAAGAGTTTTCTTATATTATTCTCTTAAGATTTTATTTAAATCCTCGAATATTATTCCACTAAACTGTGAAATGTATACAGCTTCTATGGAGGAATATTCGTTGTTCACAAACCGCACAAATCACTGAACGTACTTCGCGTTTGTAAGGCATCAGAATAAGATTGACATTGATATTTCCTCATTACACTCTGGAAACCTAGATTAAATCCAATTACGCATCAATTTTTTAATTAGCCTGGTTTTAAATATTATAATTTCCATTTCAACGCGTCAATGTAATTCCTACTATGCTGAACTTTCTCACTCTAACTTAAGTGGATTTATGAATAAATTTTAGTGCTGCTGTCAGCCTTGAGTATTACGGTGATTAATTGGTCCGCAACTCGACGAGAAGTTGGAAATACCTCATCGAAAGACACGAGTTGCTACTTATCGTTTGAATAAAGAGAAGTGTATTTTTACTTGCTCTTCTCCCTATTTGACTCTTCTGAGTGCAAAGGTCACATCTTGAAGACTCGAGATTCTGCGATTACTTTATCATCAGCCGTCGGAACTTTTATTTTGGAATCATCATAAACAGAAACCCAAAAGAATTCATTTACTCGCACAGTTCTGGCAAGTCATTCATTGATGGTAGGGCAAGGGGATCTTTTATTACAAATTTAACGAGCTTCCTCGCATTCTTAATTTATTGACTGATTCTCAGAACTATCTTAAGCTGTTTTCTTTGACAAGCATGGCCCACACATATTTTTCTGCTTTTTATACTGTATGGCTACTCGAAGAGCTTGTAAAATTTATTTAAATATACATCAAATCAAATTTTAGGTAAAAAAAATCACACAAGCGTTGTTCAGTTAGTGCGTTACCATGAAAATTTGGGCATTAAATGTATCCAAAGATGCATTAAAATTTTAATGAAAGTATTCTTACGTAATCTATTAAATGTCGATATTGTGTAATGTAAAAATGATACCCTATAAGCAAGGAATTATCATAATTTTAGATTTTTTCGTATCAAAGCCTATTTGGATTTGCTATTTGGAAGGGGTTATATTTATCATCAATGATTTATATTTCTTTAATCAAATTCTAGTTCGTTTAATGTTATCGTTTGTAAAGAGAAAGTATTTATTAATAATACGTTTTTTCAAAGTCGTTTACCTCTATTGCGTTCGAAGTACGAATTATATTTAATCACTCTTAATCAAAAAATTCCAGTTCACCTTTTCGAGTGAGAAAAAGAGTAATATATTAATTATACTTTTTTATAGGTAGAGTGTTAGAAAAACCTGTGAAATGAAAATCGTTTATTTACAATTGAGCTGGTAATGCCCGTTTAAGTGGCAGTCTTCGAGTAATATTTCATTAAGACAGAAGTAATTGAGCCATTCCAACTACTGTTTTTCACCCCTATCTAATAAATCATCTAGGAGCGAGACCCGTGCAATGTCGAACATCGTGACTCTAACCCTTTTTTGGAATCGATTCAAGATAATCACCCTTTCACCTCACCTTGGCTGCGCATTGCTACGTGAATTCAAGTCACGTTTTAAGCGTCTCCGAGTTATTTTTATCTCTCAATTAAAGACGCATTTGGACGAATTCCTATCTTCTTCACATTCCTCTGATTGCAAACTAATGATACATTTGGAAGCGACTGATTAATGTTCCGTGCTTTAATCTAGTACAAGTCACGCTGTCGAGTGCTTTCTGTCTTCATAGAGAACTATCAACCTCTTTAATTTTGCCAAGAGTGTAGATTGATAAAAGAAGGAAGTGCTTTCGACTGATTACGTGCTCTTTAGTGGACCCTATATTTTGTGTAAACCCTTCCTGCGCAACAGAAATAGCCGAGCATAAGTGATAGCTAGTAAATCAATATGTTATTTTGTAGAGCTTTGATGAAAATTAGGGGGAGGAGTGAACGAGCTTGGTATTTGTTTTGGATCATAATTATGAACGAGAGTCCTAAAAAGTGACTTAATTCAAAATTATGTTTAAAGTGTGTCTAAATAGTTGTTATTTTGTGTGGTGTTATGGTTTCTAACAAAGGTTCCGGCTAATTTCTCTATTTCCTTCAATAGAAGAAAATTGCGGGGCTTTTTCTCTTAACAGTTCATTAAATTATCCATAATTAATCAGTAATTATTATTAATATCAATCGTCTGAATTTTAAAAATGAGAATTTTATTTTTAAACCCCAACTAATACTGGATATATTTTATGAAGAATCAATGCTATCTAGCAAGGAAACAAAATTTTTGGCTATAGCGTCGGTAAAGCATTCACAGATTATAGTTTGACGCAAAACACATACATTGGCTTTCACTCTAGTAAGTAGTTAAAACGGAGGTGAAACGTGAAAATAATCGGCACAGATATTTTTATCCTTCCGACAGAATCGACTCGGTGCCATTAATTTCGAAGAAATAACTTGTAAGCCTCGTGAACCTCGCCCATTCCTTTGTCTTCCGTTCCTCTAAGTACTTAAGAATTTTATAAGACTTGAACTTTGACCTTTATTCGAATTCAGAACCACCCATTTTCTAAAATTGCTCATGGTGCAACAGAACACCTTCGCTTGAGGTATAATGTCTATAATTATCAAGGTAAATCGCCATGCTAAGCCAATGGTATCTTCTGCTGTTCTTTCTGCAGCTCATGCTGAAGACAACTTTGACGTACACACGTTATAATTTTATCGTAATAATAATATAAACTAGGTCGTATTAGAGCCACTTTAGCTCTCAGAAGCAATATTGAATTAATTCTTTATTGGAACGAAAGGTCTAGTGTAACGCATGATGTTTTCTTCCTCTGCTCTAAAAATAGCAGTTGAGGGTATCGTTCCTCTTAACTTTGGTTCCTTGGCCGAGGTTCGAAACCGCGACCTTGTGGCTTGGGATCGGTGTCGCCCACAGCATTCCCCGAGGTCGGTTCGTTCATATTGGTCTTCCACGTTGACCTCTGATGG
The DNA here is from genome assembly GCA_020796165.1 of Pantala flavescens. Classification (NCBI taxonomy): domain Eukaryota; kingdom Metazoa; phylum Arthropoda; class Insecta; order Odonata; family Libellulidae; genus Pantala; species Pantala flavescens. Next base: position 7,431,355 of record CM036884.1, on the reverse strand, counting down.
AGAAAATCAGCTTTTCCCGTTTCTATTGGCGTCGTACGGATATCCGCTTTTCCTGAGTAATATGCCCTCGTTCTTTGGAAGGTTTCTTCCATTTTATACCTCCATCATCGTTATTGGTTATCTTTCGTAATTTAACTCACTCCATCGATTCCTTATTGGGTCTCTTATGGATGAGAATTACTCTAGCTACCATTTTGATTGATTGATCAATTTTCATTCGTCTTTTGGTGCAGCGCAATTGAAAACGTATCGGAATATACTCAATTCAATTCCTTGGTTCATTCAAAATGATGATTTATGTCATTTACGCATTTTTAATGATACTATGGGGCACAATCAGTTAAAAATTCATTTTTAAAAAATGTAATAGTATAATTTTCATCCATCCTTTTCTTGGAATTAACAATATAAAGAAATGAACGCATAATATGATATTTAAATAGATACTCATAGATTACATAGATTTTCTCTTCATTCCTTTGGAATATTAGATTTGCGCTGTTTTCTCAGTTCTATGAAAGTTAAATCAAGATATCAAGGGTCATAACCTATCATTATTTCGATGACAAACGAACTTTCACTTAATAAAATTTATATGTGCAAGTATTTGTTCACTACTATTGTGTCAGGATTGTAAAAACTTTCTCTCTTGAACATTAAAAGTTTCCTATCCTAAAATTATCAAAGAGATACTTCTCCTAAATTTTAAGTTCGTTGATATTTGATGAAGAGGAAGTGGATGACTTTGAAGGCTAGTTCCCAGGCGATCTTCCAGATGCTCATACAACCCTTTCAACAATCATACCAAGTGCTCGATCGTAAGAAGTAGAAGGCTTCCGGTATATATATATCTGCTAATACCAAGGAGAATATATAGATATAATTATTAAAATATGACTTTCTATACTCGTATTAACAGTCCACCCTTCAAGAAGCCAATACCCTAAAATTTCGTTAAAAAGAATTAAAAGTTCGTAGAGTTTTCATCAATTTTATTCCGAAGGTGTAAATGTTGGAATCAGATATTAAATTGTCTGGTCTGAGGGTAAATATTAAGTTGATATTCGGATCTACTCAAAATATAAATGAAATATTTCATTGTTGATAAATGATATATTTTTCATATATGTTTTCACTGTACTATTTAACTTTGAATATATCTAGATGGTTAAGATTTACAGATTTTTTTCGATTCTAGATTCCAATTTGTATGCTGACAACCTGAAAATATTTTTCAGAATGCTATATAATAGTCATAATTCAATGTTTACATGTCACATTACACGGTCGTTATCTTTCCGCTTTGGCTGCAGCTCCATTGAAAAAAAGCTGCCGCCTAATAAATCTCCTTCATTCCGCACCCCAATTTCCTCGCCGATTTCTTCCGAGGCATTTGTTCTGGAATCGAGTGGTTGTTACATCAGCCACTTTCACCATCATACGATCTTCAGAATGATGTCAGAAGAAATCTGGTGAATGGCGAGCAAATGAAATATTGTAAAAAATTGCGAAACTCTCGATACTAATTTACATCGATGTGGGTTTTACGAAACAGAATAATATTTCAATAAACCGAAAAATAGCTCTGAAATTATTTATTGGCGCATTGAAGGTTAGAAATGTATCCAAATAGAAAGGAGCCTGATGAATTAACATACATTAATACGTGAAAATTACAAGAAACGGATCTTGCTTGATTGAAAACTTCTGTTTACTTAAAAAATTACCTAAAACACCTCCGAAAAATCATCTTTTTATGAAATCATAATCAACAGTCGTGTATTTATTATTTTGTGAAATAAAGTTGAAATTCAAACTGAAAAATTATATTAAGCAACATCCAATTTCATGTTATCTTGAATTTAATTTTATCTTATCTTCTTCAAACCGAATATTTTAAATCCCTACTACTCCCTATTAATGTCTTATGGATATGAAAATAGCGTAACTATGACAGATTAATTAAGAAGTTGTTTTTTCTCCATGCAATAAAGGAGACATCAGACTTTAAGTGTCTAATATAACTAACGAATCGACTACTGTCATATCCTGATAAATGAAGATGTAGTTTTTAAGTTGTTTTAAGAATACGTAAAATTTTTAATATTTCTGAAACGATGCAATACGTTCAGCTGTTAGGACTTAATTAATATCTAAAATGCAAAATAATTTCTTTTTCACGTACACGAAGGAGATATGTTTACTGCCAAAGAATAGAAATTTTCTAATATTTGATGAAATACATTTAAATATGATACATTATTGGGATTATATGTGAAGGATGAGTTCATATTCACATCCTTTAAGGGAAATTTCCACTGAACTCGCGTATATTTTCTTTCATGTTCCTCTCTGAAGTGGTGAAAGAAGGAGATCGACAGTTATTGGCGCCAGGCGGTGGTCTCCCAGCATCTACCAATTACTCATCCTCGTTTAACCCTTAGCAGGTAAGTCCAGAGATCTTTATTGGAAGCGATCATCCGAAGCCTGCAATGTGGGTGCTTGTCCATATCCTCGCTTGCTGCTTCCAATTAACCACAATCGATCTTTTTGTCTTCTTATTCCTTAATACTACTCTTTGAAGTTTCAATGGAACGCCCGTTATAACTGAATCTAAAGATATTATTACAAGTGAATGCTCACGCGGTTTTTAATGAATTTTAAGTTTTATTTTAATGCCGAAGTGCGGAATATTTACTTTTTAATCGAGATATTCAAGTATATATATATATATATATATATATATATATATATATATATATATATATATATATATATATATATATATATAATAAATTCTATTGTGAATGGCCGCACCTCGTGAAACAACATTCTAAAATGAAAGAAAAAGTGCTTAGTTTCTTTTCTTGTGGAAAATACGAAGAAGTACTTTTTCTTTCATTTTATATTTTTGTTATTATTAAGTTTTGCTTTATTGTTCTATTCGCTACAAATCATCTTTAAATTGAGAAAAGAATTTTTGGATGATTGACTGCTATTATCAGTAAGGAGTGAGTGTATTTGTATTTCGAAAATTAAATTTCTGTTTACATTTAAATTTTAAGTTGGCTAGCCTTTCAATCTATTACCTTACTCAATATCTGTCGAAATAACGTTTCAATGAATCCTGTAAATAATTGAATACGAATTTATACTCGAAGCAGAAATTAATTCAGGACATTCATTACCTTCCTTTAATGGCTAAATGTGAGAACTTCAACAGGGATCGACATGGCGATAAAATACTGCCTCATACGTATACTACCGCTTCTCACAGAGACCAACCTCGTCCTGCAGTCGTAACATAAATTTATGGAGCGCCCTTTCCAGTTAAAACAACGCGAGTGACTTTGAAGTTTCAATTTCGCCCATAAATAAAATCGTTTGTCTCTCGGAATCCGGTTCGCGGCGGTACCAATTCATCTGCCCTCATATGACCACCATCTTGCACTGATGAGGCGTGGCTGTTTGACCCACTTGTGAATTGGACTCCCTTCTCTGCTTCTGGGGGTAGGAATGCGGGCATTAACTGCCTCTTAATCCAACGCGATGCCTTTAGCCACCCTCTGAGAGTCCAATGGATACTTTGCTGTGTCAACCCTTTATGTTTCTCAGCATCTATCCAACTTCAATTCGTTCTTCATTAGACTGAAGTAAAATGCTGTACCTAACAATCGATGCATTCATACTCTTCCTTCAGTTATTTACTTACGAATTAGTTTCTAGGAGTTCATGGACTTTGTCAATAAATACATTAAAAATAATAATAATAATTCTTTATTTTGGGGTGACATTGAGATTTTAAAAATTAAAACATCAAAGTTTTATTTTAAACTTATCTTTTGTCCAGTTGATCTTAGTGAAAGTCATTATTTTCAGAGTTCAGCAAGAAATTCCCCTCTTAGTATTCACAATGTCTTTTTTCATGGAATGGCTCGATCGTGCTTGATTTATCATGGAAAAGAAATGCAGTGATCCCTCGTTTTTCGCGGTTAGTGGGGAGGATGTTTTAAAAATATACATAAATATTTATACTTTACAAATTTAAGACAAATTTTATAAAATTATAAAGAAACTTATTAACTTATAGGAGTCAGTGCTAATTAACCACTTCCCTGACAAATTATTTTTCAAATTTCGCTCAAAAAATGTCATATTTTTTATTTGATATTCTTTTTGTTTCGGTCATTTGGAACAAATGTCCTTGATCCCTTTTTTTCTGAAGCTTGTATTTAATGGTTTATCCTTAGCTTTTTTGCTCACTATTTTTAGTAAGTTTCTCAATATTACTCATTATTTCATAAACAGAACTGAAAATATTACATTTACCATATAATGTGATAGATAAAGTTATCTATTAAAGTTGAATTTCCTCTTTAATTCAAGAAAATATGTATTTTATTACTTCTTGCTACAGATTAACATGAAATTTGTGTTGCGGGTTGACTATACTCATTCAAGTAAAAATAAGATAATTTCAAAAATATCTGCTAGATACCGTGAGAATTCCGTCCATAGACGGCATCTAGCATTAGAAAAATAGCTACATTGATCCGACGAGTATATTCGGCTTGAACACGAACGAGGACGAAAGTTTCGGTTAGGACGAATATACTCGTCCTCGACGAGAAAACGAGCCACCTATTTTGCTTATTACAGATTTGCTCCGTTTGCATTGTAGCAATTTTTTTATTTAATTAGTATCAGGGAAGTATTAGCGTCTATTTATTATTCCGATGAAAACTGACTAAACGGTAAGCTTCTTAGTGCTCCTTGATGGCTTCATCAAAATAAAAGGCCAGTAAATTTAAGGATTTTACTGACAGTAACACGACTCAAGATGGGAAGCATGTACTGATGCTTGCACTGATAAAACTTCGATAGATCTTAAATGTGGTTTTGTGAAGTATCACAACGAAACTGAAAAGAGAATGTTGTATTTATAATACATTGTTCTTTTGAAACATAAATGATCTAAACCACTAAATAAAGAACCAAATATAATAAAGTATAAACGGAAAATAAGGCGGGTAATACAGGTTAAAAATATTTTAAAATAGCGTTTATTTAAACCGTACCATAATTTACATCTATTATTACATTTCATATGTATTACATTTCCTTCTTGTTTGCACAATGTAGCTGTGATATTTTATGCACTTGCGGCTGTTCCTCCCTTCCTGTGGGATCAATTATCCGATTTTCGATAATAACTCGCCCTCGGCTATAGTACTGTGATTGAGTTTCCTTCCCGAAGAGTTTTTCGAAGTACCTGAAACGTATGAAAAAGGGATATTTCAAATCGACGCGTCGCAATTTGGGTGATTACGTTTGCAAGGAAAGAGAATGGCTAAACGGATCTTTTGCCATACATAAGACGCAGCGGCTTCATTCCTTAGCAAAGATAGGGATTTTTGTGAGACCTATAGTCCAAAAAGAACGTCAATGTCTTCATCATCTTTTTAAAAATGCGTAGCAGCAGAAGTAGAAGAAACGTGCAGATTAGCTACCTTCATTGCATGTAGTTTGAAATGGGAATCGTAAATAAGATGTTTTCAATCCTTCCTCGTCATTAAAAATATATATTTTAGATTTTGTGTAATCAACATCTCTTTCTTATAATGAACGGATTCTATTTTTACTCATTATGGCTAAATAATTCAGAGAGATGCCTGTGTATAAGCATAAAATATTCAATGCAGATACCATGCGACCGTTGATAACAAAGTAGACACTTGTGCTTCTGCAAGGTAGTAGAAAAGGCCAGGAATGAAGCAGCTCAATCCTGCGATACTAACTCTGAAACCAAGTAACATGGTATTAAATGAAAGCTAAGCAGGAGTGCATTTTAAGTTGCACTGAAGAAATCGATGTAAACATGAAGTACGTAGGCCAACCATGGGAACATTTAAAGAGGTTTAACTCCAGTGGAAATATGGATGTGCATGAAAACAAGTAAGACAATGTATACAAGAATTTTAATTGAGGGAGAAGACATGCGTTTGAGAATGAAACAATAGATCTGGAGCGGACTAGAGCGGTAGAAAAAATTTGAATGACTGATATCCTTATGTGTAGAGGCATGAAGATGAGGCATGGCATTGGTTGGAATCATGGGTACCAAAATAATAAATGCCTAGGCCAATGAAGACTTCTTATGAAACAAGATGGGTTCTGCTATTCACCATAGAAATGTTTTAATTTAAAAAACAGGATGTGAACATTCTTAGATAATTTAGTCTTCTGCAGAACAGTGAATTGCACCACCAGAACAACATAAAGAAGAACAGCCTATTAGAGATTGCGGTGTAGGGGAATGTAGAAGGTGATGTTGGCAATCAGGATAAGGAACGTAGAATAATGTTCGAGGTGGAAACGATATGGAACTAATTAGAGAAAAGAAGAACCTCATGAATTTTTACTCTACTAAGACACAGTGTGTGTTTAATATTGAATGTTTTGAATATAATGTGAAAGAGAAGGTGTCAATAGGATAAAAAGAAATGAAAATGTTAAATTAAAGAAATGGAAATTTATTCTAGAAAAGTAATATTGGCATGTCAGACAAGCAGAATTAGAAGAAATGAAATATAGAGCAGAAATCCACCAAAATGCAAATTGAAGGGCCAACGAAGCAAATAATAATGAAAGGTCATCGCTTTGTTTTAACATTAGCAAAGCCCTCTCTCAATATTAGCAACTTAAAATAATTTATTTCCCTTTTCAATCTAATACTGTCTGTAGGACAACATTCTTCTTTGTTTATCATTAAATACTTTCAACACTTATGATAACCTTTATAAAATTATTTATAATAACCATTTTCATATATTCTTAGTAGTATCATTTCATAATATCTTAAGCATCTGCTTCAAAGTTATTTGAGAGAATAATGATACTCACATTCTGATATTTCATCCTACTGCTCTGGAAACGATCAAGGCGTTGCAATGCATTCGGTGAACACAGTCTCTCTCCTTTACCGTACATACGTATAAGTTCCCGAGACACATGGCATCCTTAAAATTGAAAAATATCAATTAGATAAAATCAACATGCAAATTTCCTAAAACGAGGCATACTTCTATTAAAAAATTACTGTCAAAAACACCATTTCGATATCATACCGATGTATATTAATCAATTTTTGTGTCAAACTCTTCAAAGGTAGCTTAAAGAGCAATAACAATATGAGCAAATGATTGTAAATGTATATCTTAAAAAGTTTTTATGGTAATAATCACTACAATAAAATGCATCGGGAGGATGTGGATAGACTTTGCCTTAGAAACGTCGCAAATAACAAATTAACGTACTGTTTTTATATTCGAGTATTAATAATAAAGAATTCACAAGATTTGATCTCCCGCTAAACTATTATCTTGAATCTGATTGGCTGAGGGAAATACCGCAGCTGTCAGTGCAAGCACTGTATTAATATAATTTATGCCAATCACTTCTTTCCTCAATTCCCGTTTGGATACGTTGATAATTTCTCCCTTCTTTTACTTCCACCGCCCATGATTGTGGTTTTCTCGAATTCGGAAGAATAAGCAGACGATACGTTAAGAAAATAGTAAATTTGTCCGGTAAGACTCACGTAGTAGGTAAAAAGTCATAATAAATACTAATCTTCATGTAAATTTTATCGATTGCGAAGGACCTCTTGTTGATTTTTAAAAATCTAGTTTGAATTTTAGAATCCCGACGGTAACAGTCACAGTTCCCAACGCTGTTAAGCATATATCACTTTCCGCATGCATCCCGTGGTGTTCACATCGTCCTGTCACCAGCTGTTTAATTACGCTTTATTTAAAGTTTAGAATGTAACTCAGAGGTTACAAGCATCCCGAATGGAACAATTATGCCACGACGGAGTACTTCGTTCATAGAAACCGCTTCCGATTCTTTATTAATGAGTGCATTTCAACAATAATTTACCATTCCATGCGCATGATACAGCGAAGGAAAGTTAGTATTAGCTCAAAATCATTTATATACAAGCTCATTACCGATATTTAGGACTGTCGTGAACACGAAAGGGAATCTAGATAAACGGTCTTGGTCGCTGCCATATGACGGGCAGGTGAAATTCTCGAAGCAAATGTATGTAAACATAGGCAAAGGGCGTTCGAAATATTTTCTGATGGGACTTCTTTCCTTACCTGAATGTTTCCTTAGATCATCGTGCCCTTACTCGAAGCTCTCCTGCTTCACTTCCAAAACTTCACGACCAAAATACGATGCATCATGCTTTCATCAGCTAAACTATCACATCTATCAAATCCTCTATGTGCTCTGATTACCTAAAGACACGAAATCGTTCACAATCACTTCATCGAGGATAAATCGTCCAGATTCCATTGCGAAAGGATTCTCACGAAATGGCTTAACACAACGGAAAAAACTTTTCGACGCACTTGCTCCGAGTACAAGCATTGCTCGCCGGAAAGACAGAGATCTGAATAGCGATTCTTAAAGCAATACTTGGCCCTCTATTGGAGCGAATTTTACAACGAAACGCTATGACGAAGCGATGAATGTCGAATTACTTCCACTGCTTCTCATATAGGGCTCTGCGGTAGCAAGTTAATGCGTATATAATCTGTATTTTCGAGCTGTCATTACATTTTCATTTTCAGAGAAACTTTTAGAGGAAACACGGATCGAGCTCCTCCTTTTGCTGTGAGAGTTATGATGGAGACGTTTCATTACTTACGGAAAGATTGACTTTTTTTAAAACTTAATTAAATACCGAATGCCGTCACTTCAGCGTTGAATCAAAGTCGATCTACACTTAGGTATATATCACAAAAATCTATTTTTAAATCCACACAGAAATCTATCTTTAATATCTACATATAATATATAATATCTAAATAACCATTTTTCCTACAGATAAATCAAAAAAACTCAGAATTTCGTGAATAACTGAACTCATTAGTATTTGTGAATCTCAAAATATTAATGTCAACAACCGATTTTTAATTTCACGGGAAGCCTTCCAACCGATTCTTTGCACTAACGATTTTAAATATTTTTTGCAACGACGCCTATCATTTCATAATCATTTTATGCGAGCGAGTTTTCGGTCACTTTCTATGTCTGTCCGTTTCTATGTATCCGTCGGTAAATTGAGCTGTCGGTGAACCGAGCGTCGGGCTAGTGAGTGTCGTTCGGTTTATCTGGACTCCGTACATTTTCCATATCACTCAAACTGAGGCTCCTTGGAGCAGCATGTGGGTGGATTTACAAATTCAATATTCAGATTTGTACAAACTCAGATCCTTTTTTGACAAACCTCGTTATCTGAGCAATGATTTTACATTTTTAAATGTTAAAATTTTAAGTATCGTATGATGATGAATTTTATGAGAATTTTGAGGGTTGAAATTTCCACAGAAGAAGTGCAAAAACTCTGGATATTTATCCATCTATTAGTACTTCCATTAAAGTTTTTGGGCTTCGTGTTTATAATGCTCAGATTCAAGAGAATGGAATTTCCGGAAACTTGATCCCTCGACTGTTTTAAAAGGGTTATGCAGCTGCTGGAAAAAGGAAGTTAACTCAGCAACACATAAACACGAGCTGTTGTCGTTTTTGAGAACTCGATCAGTCATTGTGAGTTTTGCAATTTTTAAGGAATTACAGGAAATTTGTTGCCGTGAGAACAAATATATACGTATATATTCGAGCATTATCTGAAACTCTGAAATTACAGCTGAATATTCCCATTTTACTCGTAAAAATCGATTATTTTAATATACGTACTATTAATTATTTTAATTTAATCGTATGATATACATATGATTATATACAGTTGTTCATAAAATTAAGTGCTATTAAGTGTAACTCCTTATCAGTTAATTATCATTAGAGATATTATTGATTGAGGTTTTTAGTTTCATTTATTTTTAGTAATTAGTTAGATTTTATTTATTCGTATAATATCTCTCCTCAAATTTGAATTAGCATAATAGAAATGATATTTAATCAGTTGTTTGCTTGTAATTCAGAGAAAGTGAAAAAGTTCACTTACCAGCATATTTTATGTTGATTTCGAATCATGCAATGTAATATTAAACTAAATGAAAGTTTGAAAATCTATATTATTAATAAAATTCCTCCGATATACAGAGATGGAATAACCCCTGGAATTCCAAGTAATCTTTCCCTGAATCATTTGAAATGACTGCTCATATTCTGCGCTGCAGATATATCTTGAAGCAATTACATCATTCGAGATGCTTATAATCGTTCCAAGGTGGAAACCGATTGCCTATTGAGAATATCTTGGGAGTTCTTGTTTATCTTGTTATTGTATATTCTAATTCATATTTCTCCTTCCTATTCTTTTTAATAAATCTTGTATAATAGTTGTCTTTCCTAATGCAATATGTTTGATTTAGTTTATCTTGCATTTTACTAAATTTTTTGGTTAAATGTATTTTCTGAAAGGTTTCTTGATATTTTTGAAGATACATTGCTTGCTGATAGAAAACTCGTAATCTTTGTTGGAAACTAAAAAAATGCAGGCAAATTTTTTTCGTATATTTTCAATCTGTGATTACGCTTTGAGATCTTGTCATGATTAATGATTATGATAATAATATTTTCTTAGGGTTTCTTCTTGCAGCTGATTACAAGTTTTCATTTAAATTATGATCTTTAAAAACCATATCTCATAAGAGAATTTAATTCCACATCGCTTTTCCATGAAGTATACTTTGTAACAGCTAGTTTGAAAAAGCTGAAATCAATAATTCATTGGCGGTATCTTTTAATTCATGGCTCTTAACATTGAGAAAGTATTTTGCACAGGAGATTAAAATCTCGATCGACTAAGGTCAGTTTCACCTACTGACCCCGGCCGTGGAACCGGTCAACGTCACTTCCTGTGTTATGATTTATGCGCCTTCGCTCTATTCCGCTTTCGAGCGATGGCTATTGATTTACGTTGAGAACGCTTTCGCGCAAATTACCATATGCATGATAAAACCGTTAAGTTTTCCTAGTAATTAATGTAAATGAATGGGTTGCATAGCACGCCAACTTGAACTTGTATTGCATCCAATTCCCTTCAACCTCTTTTTGTGTCTCGTTCCTTAGCTGCTGACACCTGCAGATTAGGAGTTTAATTCTGCACCGAGTTCATACCAGTAATTAGAGCTACTCTGTCATGCTTTAAAGAGGCTGAAAGATAATTGCATCGCGATAATTCATCCCTTGCATCTCTCAGAAATGTAGGTTTATAGGTTTGGTGGGAAACCCATCATTTTGAGCTGCTTCCCAAAGATTTTTAATTTTCAATAGTTGCTTGTTTATGAACATAAATTTGCACGTGATTCTTTGTTGACGCACGTAAATTAACTGAGTAATAAGGCTCAACTTAGCCCTGAAATTAAATAAGAAATGGACTACTATTATAGGTATTTCTAATTTAAGTAATCGAAGTCTATATCGTCATCTCATCTCATGCATTTTTCATATGATGCTACTATTATCTGTACGAGTGCTTGAATCTTTCCGATAATACCTAGAAATTTTATTATATTTTATTTTAATTATTTTAAATTTAATTTGTTCTTAAAATGTGCGATTAAAATTTTACCTTTAAAAAGAAATTATGATGAATCGAAATTTTAATTATTTAAAGTTTAATTTTAAACATAACAATTCTTGTATCATGTGTAAATTTGCAAATTTATATACTTTTATTCACCTGTGCGTAAGTTCTCTCAATAAATAATAGTAAAATAAATAATGAGTTCTTAACAAATCTTCTGTTTCATTTGGTAATAAATTGTCATTCGAAGCGTACTTTAATCGTACGAATCAAATTTGACGATACATAGATAAATAAAAAGAGTTGTAGACGATTTAGATTCCGAATATTAGAAGAGCCGATTTAATATTTCAATAGATTTATCCGTCACGATACGTAGTTTAGAGTGACAAAGTTCTATGCGCCCTCAATAATTAGGCAACAGTCTTCGGCAAACGGATAGATAGAAATGAAATCCTGTATTGAATTCAAAGGCTATTGACGGTCATTTGGAAAAGACTCATGAGGTTTATTATGCGATGTCGTGTTAAACGCACGACGAACGGGACAGTTGGCAAAGAAGGCACGTCATTTTCTTTGCCTTCAACACCACAAGCGTCTTACCAAAGTTATCGTATTAGCCTCTAATCGACTCCTTGCCGAGTCTAGTGAAAGCGATCATTTGATTTACTGCAACAGAGAAGTGAATGTCTTCTCCAATTAAAATAAAAGCGACTGAATCCGCATCGCAATCCTATCATTTAAACGAACGCTTCCGTCTTATTAGCATTAGGAATTCATTATGGCGTATCAAAGGTAAAGAGAAAGTCTTACCATTCGAATGGATGTTTTTAACTATCAGGAGGTGATAAAAAATGTTAAGTAGATAAATCTGAAATATGACGAAGTGGTATTCGTTCATCAGCCATAAATTCGATTCTTATTCTAGTTTTGATGTTAGTGATAAAATCGATCATGTCGATGTATTGCAGCCTGGGAATTATGTTTCTAAAAACTTGGACGTTTGAAACCAGTATACACGTATGTTGGAGCGATTGAGTTTCCGATATACGTTTTCTATGTATTAAACTGTCAGTTGCAACTGGAGTTGGTACGCAATCGTGGTAGACGGAAGAATCTATTTTTAGCCGGCTTTCTTAAAAAAATTGGAAAGTAGTCTTTCTGAGGTCGGCCCAACATCTATTTGCCCCTAAGGGTAAGAAAAATCTGGCATCACACGTAAGCACATGTTCGCGAGTCGCGTCATGTCCTTTCTCACTCCGTAAGAATTCAAACTCCCTGCTTCATTTTTCCATGCTCAACTTAGTGCTTTTAGAGCATGAAAGCATACACACTTCTCATTTTTAGCTGCATTTTATGGTTTTTTCCTTGGATTTATAGTGAATGATTCAATGATTTTGGCAAGGAACATGCTATACATGTATTATAAATAAGAAGTTTTTAACCTTAAATCACTCTTTAATAATAAATTTCTCCCGGTAAAATTCAAAATAAACAATATTTTTCAATTAGAGTCAGAGCTTTTCTTTGTTAAAATCACATTTATTCATCTTTACAATGTAAATTGTGTTTACATTTATTTGTACCCGATTTTAATTTCCATATAATATCATCTGTTCATATCATGTTCTCCTTGTCAGACATTTTTATGTATGAATCTTTCAATTTATATCTCCTATAGTGTAGTTTCAATTTTTGAATATGCGAAAATCCGTCCTAAAATATAATAATCGGACATCGTTACTTAGTAAGATAGTTTTGTTTTAGGCTTGTGGTATAATTCTACAAGCTTGAAATAAAATTAATAGATTATAATTCAAATAATATATTTCCTCATCACGTTCTTACTATTTTTTAAAATTTAAACTAAAAGTTAACTTAGAATATATATCGTAATCGTTTTGAATATCTCAATCCTGTTAATATTTTAATTCTTATTATGCTATAAAATTTACACGTTTCCCCAACGTGTATAGGTATATGATATTTTTTTGTTCTTGAAGTGACACCATATTTAGAAATGTAGCACTTGTTGTGATCAATCACAACTTAAGATTTGTCAAATTCTGGAAAGGGTTATGATATATTCATTCTAAGGTAATGATAAATAAATAGTAATCAATTCTCTTTGATCCTAAACAATTATCATAAATTTATTTTTCCATTCATATCAATCTTGTAGCACTACTTCAATTCTTTTTTATGCACAAGCTGATTTAGAAGCACTTAAATCAGGTATGCTAAAGGCAGGGTTGATTCATACTAAAACCAGTTATTAGATCCGCTTGATCAAATCGATTTAATAAATGTTACCAACGTATCACAAAGACATAGAAAGTATCTCTGAAGGAATGAGATCATTATCCATGAAAAATTTCCATTTATCTTTATGTTTCTTTTTCTGTCATGTAATTGATATGATTTCTATCTTTGCTTCCGTTTGAATTTATTGTTTTTGCTGAGTCAGAGAAAGTCTAATCATTTGGGCATAAATGGTTGAAATGTCAGAAACCTACAAATCAAAGGTTAATATTCGTTAGGATTAAATTTTTAAGTTGTAATTTTATCTTATAAGTGTTAAGAGATTGAATTCTGGTGACATTATCAGAATTTTTAAACTCAAGAAAAATAAATAAGGTTCTTGTGAGTCATTTATTTTCGTATGAATTTCATTCGCAAATAAGGTGTATAATGAGTAAAGTTCACAGTTTTTTTCATATTTAAATAATGAAACATTTTGTTTGAATGTGTGAATTCTATTTTTATCGTCATCCAGTCTTTCGCAATAAAATTATACATTAATCTTTAGACTCTTTGATTCTGTGTGGATTCTTACTCTTAGATACTGCATCCATCGCTATTATGTTCGGAATCACGTCTATTAATGCCGTTTATAACCAATGAGACGTGTCTACATCAATATTCATAAGTTGGTATCCTCCCGCAATCAACGATCGGCCATCCACGGATTGGGTTTTTGCTGCACTTTGCGAAATCCCGGATAACACCACTGACTCATACAAACCTCTTGTTACGTAAATATAACTATCCGTGCTTGATTGCGTTTAATAGCAATTGCTCCTTTTTTCATGCCTTGAATGCCATCCGAAGGACTCGTTGTGTTCTTATTCCATTCAATAGCATACGAGTGTGTCATTCGCTCGTTTAGAGAAGAATGCAAGACGTGAGAATTTTCGAGTCGAAATAGTTGGTGCAACATGGTTACAGGAGAAGATGTGATTGTTACTATCTTCCCTTCTTGATAAATTGTGTTCTCGTGGAAACGATACTTTTTTGTTAACAAGATGGTCTGTCCTCATTACGTGCTGTGAGAACATACCTCTGCCCCATATATCGAACGCAGATTTCTTGGATTTCTATAACCAGTATCTGTATGGATATAAAAATATCGAAATTTTCGTATCTAGAATAATCTCAAAATAGTTGAATTAGAAAATTTAAAAAATTGCTTTTCCATTTCCGAAATAATATTGCCGTAAAAATTTCATAATATCGGAAATTATCGAAATTTCTTTTTAAATATTTATTTTACGTAGAGATAATATGAAATATTGAATTATTTGAAAAAGTTTTGTTTTAGCTTTGAAAATAAATCTCATTTTTTTTCAAAATCTTACTTTTTTACTATAATAGCTATTTCATTCATCAGCTTCGGACAAATAATTTCCTTCCTTAATATTTGAAAAACATAAATAATTGGAATCCAAGCATGTTAAAAGTCAATATATGTAGAATGCGAATGTTTTATAGAATATATTCTAACGATTTTAGTATCAAGGCAGAGAAGTTATGTGATGCTGAAGCAGTACTAGGCTTTCTGATCTTTCCTGAACTCTTACATGATATTTACGGACGTAATTGAGAGGAAAACCCTTAATTTATGAGATTGTGGCAGTTAGGTGACTCATGCTAATTGAGGTGGAACTTGATGGTGATAGGTTTGAAAAAATCTCTCGTAATTGAAATTCAACACTCCTATAATATAATTTCTTGGCAATTTTACTTGATCGCAATATATTTTATTGGAAAGCATTTTACGTCTCATAGGTGTCGATAAAAGGGTATAAATAAGTTGAATATTCTCTCTGAACACCACTGTTACTCATATAAATTATTTTTTTAACAGTTTAGGCATCTTGTAATTTTTACCATCGATACTAAACTCGATCGACTAAAAGTTATAATATTGGATTTGTGGATCATTTTCCTTGGGATTAATAGAGTTTAATTTTTGTATCAAAAGCCTCGAGAGTCGATCATGAAAAGCAAATAAAGTTCGTAGAATCTACTAATGAATACTCATGTAGGACTTAAATTAAATAATTTTGTTAAGTTTGTAAACGGCCGCTCTCATATCCTTATCCTCGATTCTTCCTATTGTAGTCACATATTATTGCTACCGTAGAATACAAAGATAATGGGTGCTCTCACTTTGCGTTTGTCGAGTCAGATTTTCCTTCTGGAGGTGTCTTATATCTGAGGTTGGCTTCTTCATGAAAGAATGCCTCTTTTATGAGGGGGTTCCAGACATAAACATCTCAAACAGCAAAGGAGATAGGGCTGAGGCTAGGTACAAGTGTGGAAGTATAAGTCATGCGCAAATTCAGAAGTTGAGGTTTCTTGGATGGAGGGAGATAAATTCGAGATAAATATGGAGAAACCCTCTAATCTAGTCAAAATATTTCATATAAATCTTAAAACAATAAGGCTAAACAAACAGTAGTTTTCTTTCTTTTGACTTTTGCTTTTTTATCCCTTTTGAATTTATAAAAAAGCAGTGTAAATACCTTTTATATTAAAGTTTAAAATCCTAGAGGATAAATGTCACCTCAAACGTTTTTGTTCATTTTCCAATTTTTAAATTGAGAATATCGATTGAATTAATACATAAGATTGTTATATGTTATTGTTTTGTCATATGTTTTCCCTATGATTTCTAAAGTAAAAAAATTAGGAAGATAAAACGCAATAGGATCAGTTCAGTTTGTGAAGAAAACAAATTCCTTACTTAAGAATGTCATTGAAATACTTCATCCACCCATAAATTATTCTCTTCTTTTAGATAAACTTAAGGTAAATAATATAATCTGTGGAAGTGCAACCAGTAAATTTGAATATAAATCAGCGCATGTCAATTCATTTAAGAGACGCGTAATTCAAGACTTCGTCGTCGCCCTTAAAAATTCCATCAAGAGACAACTTCTCGCTAATTGCAGTTACGCAAGAGAATCGCGTGTTGAGATATTTCCACATCCGATCTAAACTAATTTATCGCGTCTAAATCGATCGATCGATGTTATCGCAAATTCACTATTCACTCTCTCAGACCACGTAAATAGAGTTTTCAGAAAGACGACGTTACACAGTAATTATATATTACGACACAATTCCTGTTTTTTTTTAAAACTGCCATGACATAATATGACTTGACCACGCTAAAGAAGCTACAATCGTGGAACAATGCACATAGCCACGCATATCGGTGTGATACACTAGACGAAAGCGTTCATGTTTTGCTAAAAATACTGGAATCTTGTGCTAAATTCAAATTCGAAAATTTTCGCTAACTAAAACTGGAAACACTCTTTTTTTGAGCCAATGCTTTAAATGATTTCCTTCTTTAAGACTGGAAAGGTTCGAAACAAAAAAGTTAGAACCTCAAGTTTGCTTTGTTCAAAATTTGACGTCACAGAAGTGTGCGAAAACTTCGGATTCGGATATATTAGTGAATAGTTGGACGTTTCTATTTTGGGAGGAAAGAGGAAGTAAGAATGCGGAATTTATGTTAATATACCGCAAAACTTACTGATGTAAATTTTAGTTACGAACATTGTCTTGACTAATGTCTTTACGAGGAATGATTTTGTACTAAAATATATGTACAAATGAATAATGAATAAGAACCATTTTCCATGCATACATCCATTTTACGAAATTTATGTGGTTATTTCTATTCTTATGAGCTTTTTTATACATTTATTTATCTTGATTAAATTAATTAATATATAGACTTTTAAAAAATCAATTATGAAATTTGCAAAGTAAATAATATTACATTCAGAGAACAGTAAAAATATAAGGAGTAGTTTCATTTAAATCTTAAAGAACAACATCTTCCATGACATAAATTCAGGATAATCTAAAATTTAAAACCAACTGATTCATCCTTCATCCTTATGCCGAAAAATGGCAATAAATATCCGATATTATAGCAATAGGAAACTTTAGATTGGGAGAAGCTAATTTGTTCCTTACTGATACCAGTAATTTGGCTCCTGCATCGATATTCTTCGCTGGCTCCAAACTTATCGCGTTCTCGGAGTTAATTCGACGGCTGTATACGACTCAATCCGTTCGCTTTGTGCTGCATAAAGTGAGTTTTCGATGACTTTGCGCGCCCTTTCTCCAGCTAAAGATCAAGGAGAATTCTCTCGTATCTTTTTTCTTTTGCACCGTTGGCGTTTCTATTTATATCCCGCCCCGATTGTGTTTATTCCTCCCCTTTTCCTCTAAACCCGCTCTCCTTCGCACGTCCCGCCGTTTTCGCACACCCGATACATGGCAATAAGACGCGACATTTCTCGTCTCTCCGAGAAGCTCCTTTTCGCGAGTTTCGCAAATGTGCTGTTGTCGCCAATTTTAAGGACGGCTTCATTAGCGGGCTGACGTCACCACCATGGGAAACGTCTCTTTCCGCAGTGGTGAGAAGAATTGTTACGCTTTTGTCCTCTGCTGTCCGCAGTCGAGAGTGATTATTCAGTAGCGAGATTACATTCGATGTCCAGAGTGGCTTTGAATATCCCCGTGACGTCAGTGTATAGATGAGTTTGCTACGAATTCAGCCCTTTCCCAGAGAAAGCTCGGTTTACTTTCTGCGTCCGATGCTAAAAAAAGTGTTGAATCTGCGAAATCCTTCGTTTCCTCGTTTTGGGATTTAAAAAAAAAAATCAGGAAGTGATTCCTTCTCGAATTTCAGTTTTGGATCATTTTTAGTCCAGAACACTGTAAATACACATCAAGCGTCTTGGAAAGGCTTAATTTAAATCAAGCATTCAAACTCTTAAACACATTATAATAGCTAAAAGCGTTTCTTTACCATGGTTATGCTTAAGTAAAGAATTCATTTCGTTATCAATTTTTATATTTATACTATCAATAACAATATTATTCTCAATTCTTTTTCAATTATGTGATCATTAAAGAGTTATACTAACCCTTTTATAAGGTTATGAATCCTCTTAAATTCGATATATTTGCAGTCATCGTCCTCGGCAAGGAATAAAAATAATTGTGTAAAATATAGGAAAAAGGTTTTAATTCTCTCTACTGGATCTTCTCAAGTATGGTTTTAAAACTTGTAAGTCTTGTACTTGAAGTGCTAGTAATATTTAATATAAAAAGGCCAGAAGTTGGTAATTCGTATTTTTATTTCAGTTTGGATGATAGTTTAAAGCTAAATATCGCAGCAAAAATTTTACAATGTATGAACAAAATTGTCTCTAACGATAAAGATAAAAGACTTTTATGTACGAACATGCCGCACCCGCACATACCAGTCGCTATAAACTAATACTATTTTACGTCAACTACTTCGGATGCAATAGCATGCTCCGACAGAAATAAAATAACTTCTCTCTTTAGATAATCCCATCGTCCAATTTAAATATAGCGATTCTAAGTTTAAGTACCAGCAATAAAAATTTTATGGCGCATTTATTTCTGAATACTGTATTAAGTTTCATAACCATGTTTTTTGATTTTATTAGAGGGATTTATCGCAAAGATGCTAATACAAAGTAAAGCATGTTGTCCATAAATTGGTCTTCGTAAATAACTGAGAGCTTGAATATTTATATATACGTATTTGGAAAATCAAATTCGTATGCAAAGTTGCATGAAAAATAAAGTTCCTCTACATTTTATGAGGAAACTCGTTAGTGATATTTTAAATGGAAATATCTCCGTTTATTTTATTTTAACTGGTTTTTGCAATTCATTGATTAATTGGCAGCAATATAGCTTTTAAAAGTAATATTTTAATGGTTATACTTCATTTTCAAGCCATCGTCGTTATGTAGCATATTGCCAATTCTGAAAACAAGGTTCATAATTTTCTTGCGAAATTTTTAAGTCACACAAATTCTTCCTACTATATGCACGTTACAAGTTACTATTGAGTTGGAAGGTTATATTGATGGAAATTATCACGTACACACTTTAATCCCGATGAATATATTTTCCGAGTGAACTAGTTCTTCTATTTTATTTATTATAACATTTTGACTTGCAAAATAATAAAAATATTTGTTTCCATTTCAACGAATTGACTCTTCCATATGAAAATCTACACATTGAATTCTCCATTCGCTACTATTACTGTTTCTCTCTTCTTCTCACTGAGTTCGTTTATGTAACTACGATTGCGAAAACCTGTCAAACTCAAATGCATTACCTATACTTATCCTCGTAACAATTTCAAAGGAAGATCTTGGCGACTTGATATCGACCATCACCGAAGGGTGGTCGCTATGCAACCTTACGATCGCCGCCGTTCTCGTTTCCCTCATTAAATACACTCTCCCGATGTTATCTACGCTTAATCAGTATTTATAAAGCCATCGGTGGCTATTCTTGCCGCATTTATCACCAGAGGCCGTAAAAATACTCTCCGAAGATTGTCATTGGCTTTCGCATACATCACAAGTTATGCAATTCGCAAGGAATGTAATTTTCTCTCGGCGCTTTTTTCGCACTTCTACTCGTGCGAAAGACGGCATTTTTATCGTGGGAAATCCATCTGCGATCGAACGAAGGAAATTTATGGTGCGAAGTCGCACGTGGATTAGAAAGTTGTGAAAAATGACAAATCTGCAGATTCGCAACCCGCGGCATTCGATTCCCGTAACTTTCCGTTACGAGATTACGAAGGGTTGCTTTGGAGGCTTTTTTTATTGAGTGGACGCAAAATGAAACGTTAAATTTAATGAGGTCGTTGAACTCTCCAAATGACTTGGAAAGAAGTCTCAAAATATCTCGGAAGTCTCTGAAGAGAATTGTGAAAAATTAGTCACTTATTATTGATAACCGAAATGGTTATCAAATACATTACTTGCAGGTTTTAATGATTGTAAATTTTTGATAGCCTCTGTTAATATTCATTTATTATTTTAAATCGATTAATATCCCTCCTCTTCATAATCCATGAAAACTTTAATTTTTTTAACTAATCGTACACTTTCTGATTTATTAATGTAAATATTTAGCTATATTTAGTTTTGAACTTTTTCTTGAAAGTGGGTGCCGAAATAAGGAAATTAGAACACTGCTTATTTTTAAATTGCTTATTATTAAGAGAGTACATTTGTTTCGATTGATATTTGTATCATAGGATCATCATCTTACTTAAGGTGAAAGATCTTGATTAATATGGTATTCATATTCCATATCATTTCTAATGATATCATAAATCATATAAACAATCATATATAACATTGATGACTACATTCAGTTGGTTATATCCAAGTGCC
Organism: Pantala flavescens; assembly: GCA_020796165.1. NCBI lineage: Eukaryota > Metazoa > Arthropoda > Insecta > Odonata > Libellulidae > Pantala > Pantala flavescens. The sequence goes on along the minus strand of CM036884.1, from coordinate 7,410,241 downwards.
ATTCATTAAAGATATTAAGCACTTCAGCAATTTTCATACATAAGTCGATTCGCTTATTATTTTTTAGCTGTACTAAATCGATTTTCATTCACATGCTGATATTCTCTTGAGTATATAAATTACGATAAATTCTACTTATCCACAATTAAGGATGGTTATAACAGAACACCTGGTCACAAAAAGAGTATCGATAATAGAAACAATAATTGAACGATGGGATAAAATACAGCATCTTGTGGATTGCATTGGAGAGTATCATGAGTGCTATGGTCGATTTATTCCTTTAAAAAGCCAATTTTCCCTTCAGCGAAGTCTTCGATCCTTCCATCTCCGAGGGCTGCCCAAGTTTTTTTCTCACCTCCGCGATTCTTATTTTTCTCCGCGAAGAGTTGACTCATCACACAGGTGGCTCCCCCTCTCTTCCCTCTCCAATTTCCCTTTCATCTTTTTCACTCTTCTTCCCGGTTCATCCATCTGCTATTTTAAAATGCTCAGCTGGACCTCTTACATCCCTAACACCTCTTTCTCCCGCTATCTTCTATTCTTTTCTCACTTCATTTAATCGTTCCGGAATAGTGAAGTATCTTCGCATATATTTTCTGTTATGCAAGATTATTCTTTGGAATAAAATTTCACACGTACGTGTATAACTCATTTCTTTAAGAGATCAATTATCACAAAGAAACAATGTGACGTTAAGACAGAATTCAACAACAGAATTACGTTGTCAGATGACTTTTGATGTGTGGTGGTAATGCTTGCTTTACTCGGCCAAGTGAGCTTCTCCGGGGCTATTGGATATCTTGCAAAAGAGAAGCTCTAGAAATTTTTGGCTCGTCGACAATCAAAAGAATGGTGCGATCTCTTTCAATATTCCAAATTTGCATTTTGATTTGAAATGGTTGTTTGACCTGCGCTTTTATCTATGTTAATCTATAGGAACAGTTATATTGCTGACGTATTTTGTAGGATAACAGTTCTAATAAAAGCCTATCCTGTGATCTTTATCTTTTATTATCAACTAATGCAGTTTTTTCTTTCAGGGCTCCATACATTGTAGACACATTCCCTGAGGCCTTTCAAAACCGGAGGAACTTTCCAAAACATTCCATTTAAGTCAACAACTCTAGAAGATGAGTAAGTATTAAGAAATATAGGCAATATTTTTGAACGTATTAAATTGTAGCAAATGCACAGTTATATTATGTAGTAACATAAACAAACATGCATAATTTATAACTTTGGCATTGAATTGTTTATAGTGAGATACTTGATAGTATTTGAAAGAGTAGGACTATTTTCTATTATCATTGATGCGTATGGAAAAAAATGGCTTTATTTCTTTGTGAGTTCCATTAATAATTGCTTACTCTAACTCAGTGGTTTTATAAGAGTTATTTCACGCGTAGCATAACATTTTTGAATGTTCATATTTCGTAGGCGGTCGTAAATAGAGAAGAAGGTCCTTCCAAAACAATGAGATTCTAATCTAGTATAATGTGTTGAAAATATGATACAGTCTCCGGTCATCGACTTCAGTTCTTGATTGTCACTTAGAGTGGTAATGTCACTTACTGCGACTTTATTGCGGATCCCTACCGTGATCCTCCTCCCCTCTTCTCCTTGAGAAGTCACGCATAGGAATGCAGATCCGCCTGCATTCCTCAAATAACTCCCCTTTTCCATTTGCAATCATCTGAATTTCCTCTCCTTCACTCTTCACCTAATTTGTTTCACTTGTTCCCTATAAGACAATTCGAACGGAGAAAAATCGTCTAAAAAGAGTCGCTCGGCATTCTGGGAATTTTCGACGGATTTATGCTCTTGGACGTCATCAGGAATGCTTTTGAACTCGGCTATCGATGGAGACCAATTTTTCCATGCATTTTTTGCCGTCTCTCCCTAAGAATTCGTTCTAATTTTACGGGAGAAATCCGTTTGATACGAGAGAATAGTTCATTTTTAAGGCATTTGCATACTTCTTCGGCTGCAGATGTTTCCATATAAGAACTAAATCACTTATGAAATAGAGTGTCTTTTTGATAAACCAAGAAAAGAAAATACCATTTACTTACTTTTAGACACGTTTCAGTCTCATTACCGTCGAAAAATAAATTTATTGAGGTATCAATCAGTTGAAACTAGAAAGAGTTGTGGAAATATATAGGATCATTTCTCCCAGATTACTTTCATAAATAAAAATATCAATAAAAAATAAATAAAAATTACTTGTTGAACGAAACAAGTATTGTACGAAAATTGCATAGTGTCATTTTCTTTTAATAGGGCTTCTTTCCACAAAGTTGAGCTTGTATATATCAGTTTTATATTTTCGTTAATTCTAAGTTTTCGAATCTCTCTGAATATCAAATTCGGCATAGTTTTTTTTATATTAAACATTTCGTTCGTTAGTTTATTCTTCCATTTTTTCGTCCACGAAAAAACTTTCTCCCCATTCCGAGTATTTCTTTTCCTTATCCATCTATGTAAGAAAATATGTCGACATTTTTTAGGAAAACTGCTTTTTCTATCTTATATGAACAATTAAATCTCAGCAAGAAAACGCCATTGTGATGAGTTTGTATCTTTGCTATGAATTTAAATAGTATAGTAAATCTACTTATCAACAGCAGAAGCACGCCGTTACTATACCAACGCCCATGTATAGATTTACATTACGTAAGTAACTCTTAACCCCAGCGAACGGTTCTCCATCTCCCCATTCCATCATAGAAAACCTATCTAATCAATCTCGAAAGAAAATCGTTTTATCCAGGGCAAACTGGGACTCTACAATACCTGGGACAACCTCCCACCACAATTACCCTAGCAACCGGCTTCCACCCCTCCAACGCTATGCAAACGGGAGCTGTGTACTCTGTTTGTGTACCACTAATGTACGTATGATACTCCCTTTCACGAATTACGAATCAATCAAATGCTTTAAATTTTAATTATAAATAAAAATTATCAAAATTTATCCTTAATAAGATGTTTAAGTGAGATTTAAACAAAGGTGATTTAAAATTATCGTCTGTAACAGGTCTCTGAATGTCATTCGAACCCCGGCATATGAGCGACCCTCCCCCCCTCAACCCCACCATAATAGACTTTGCATCGAATTTCTGCAGTGATTCGCGAGGGTGCCTCTTCGTGCCTTTCCGCACACCTGATCGGCCAATTTCGGCACCTTTCGGGCATCACCGTCGTAAAATATGTCAATAAGTTGCAGTGACGAATGAAGACGAACTTGCCGAACTTAGTTGGTCTGTCACAGTTGGATTGGATGAACCCCAGTTCTATTCAAGTTTAGCTGGCCACTTGTGAAAAGTACAGCTTTCTGCAAGAGCTTCCGACATTAATAGGCCTAATAATATCGAAATAAACCTTTTTTAAGGATCTAGGAAATCTTAGTAAGTAAATAATTCCATTCGTGTGCAGAAATGGGATCGATCAGGTGTTCGTGAGTAATTGCTTTGGAAAGGAATGTCCGCTTGAGATGGGCGGATCTGACGTATCTACGGCTATGGATAGACCACTAAATGCGCGACCATTGGATGTACATACTTTTTTTAAAAATGATTAGTAAATTATCGTGTTTCCAACCTCTTCTGTAGGAATATTTCTCAGTTCAGAGGAATTCTTTGTGAATGGATGTCTGCAACGGCCGTCCATGATGGAGCAATGGTTGGGTCTCCGTCTCTCAGATTCGAGGCCTAAGTTAGATATTGCCGATCCGGGAAGGCGTTTACGTGTGTGTGTGATTTCGGCGTATTTATTGGTTCACGAGGATAAAATTCTCCCGAAAAAGGACAAAATATTTACAGATAAAATTAATACAGAAAATCCTACGTAAAGACGATTTATTATTTATGTTTGTTCGTGCTAATTATTTAAGAATTCAGCAACATATTTCATTTTCATGATTTTCGTTTTGTTTATATGTGTGATAGCCCAAGTGAATTATTCGTGGAAGGTTTTATCTTTCTACATAAAATGCACTGTAAGGATGCGCTTAAATATCGTATTTCACTTGGATAGAGTGAGATTGGTGTTTCCTCTTTTCCGGATATCAGGTAAAATGATATCTACAGTATCTAGTTGTTTGCACGTATGTTAATATTTGAAACGTGAAAGATATGGTTCTAATTAATCGATGGTAAGTATTCACATTTGGGATTGCCGGAAAGAAATCGAGCAGCGAATTTTATAACAGGTCTAGGTGTCTAAGTGATCGCGCTTGAAAATAACCGTTCGGGTTTCGAACTCTAATGCATAAATTAAATGATTTATCGGTTTCTAGAGAAGAAGCTTAAACTCGGTACATGTCTTTTAAAATTAGGTTACAAGTAACATTTGGATTCATAACGCGAAATACTAACATTTAAAGGTTTTGAATTGAAAAGGAATAAAAGCCTTTTTTATTTGAATCGTTTTAGATCATTTGAAAAGTCATTTAAGAATTTAAGACTATATTTTAGTTCTTTTTGGTGCATGACTCTACATCTGTCCTCCATATTGTCTGTTCGTACGCCATTTTGTCTGTCCATACCCAATTTTCTGTTTTTTTTCCTCATTTTGTGTACAACGAAATAAATGTTTCTGGTTATCTATATTTCCAATCAAAAGGTTTATATCAGAAGAAACTAGAACATTAAATCTTCGATTGGAAATGGCGAATAACCAAAGATCAGTTAAATGCCTGATGTTTGCAGAAAGAATGTGAAATGACATGCATGCATTATATTGTTATGTTGATGTTAGTATTTAGGAAGACACAGGATGAATACATATCTATTGAAACTATATTTATGCGTGTATCAAGTTACCTGAAAATCTATCCTTAGGGCATTATCTTTTCTTTTTCTTTAAATGTTCTAAGTTCCCATGCTTTTTGGTGGATTTAATGTATGCTACTATGAAACAATATGCAATAAATATGAATCACATAGGAAGCCTGCAATATTACCATGCATATCGCTTTGTAGTATGGTTCTCATACTATTGAAATGAAATTTTAAAATAATCATTTCAATCCTTTTAGAATAGTAAATAGAAATCAGATTGAGTTGTGGGCCATTCATTTAAAATGAAAAGTTTTTAAAGGTAATTTGGTTTTCAAAAGCTGAAAATCGACAGAAAGGTGTAATGCAGAATCCAAATTTTGCAGGTCCGGTTCTTTTTTGAGAGACTGATTTCTATTTTTAAATGAACAACATGAAGAGTATTTTTTAGCACCTGGAGCTGCAACGGCCTTGGAATTAAAATGCTAAATGGTTTATGAGAATAAAGTAATATTCCTTTCCAGTGTGTGAATTTCTACTATTTAACCATTTCTGTAACCTAAGAATCTTTCTGTAAATTTTATTTACACATTGCATTTGCTCAAAACCATGATGATAATGAGACTATATACGGAAGATGTAATGAAGATTTTGTGAAGCATTATTCCTCTTTTGACAGCCGTTAAAGTCTCTTGTTCGCTGTGTTAATTTATTAGACTGATTACCCTAAGAACCCATTACTTTGGCTTCAACTTTCAATCCAAATCGAATGAGGAAGAAAAACTCTAGTGCTGTAATACCGACCATAAGTTTTTCTACATTGATTTCACTATTTAATTTTCATTTAAAATAAGAAGGAAGGATTTTAGATTGATTTTCAATGAGTTTCGAGTGGTGATTTAAATAAATCTGTTTTGAAGGCTTAAAACTATAAGAAATCAAAGTTTGTTATGGAGCAGTCACAACATAAGCAATAGTTCAAATGAAAGAAGAAACAAGCAAACAACGTTATGGGCACTGTCGATTAAGATACAAATTAGCTATTATTTTCATAATATTTTAGACAGTAATTAGAGAGTTAAAAAGTTCATTATTGAACTTAAATTATATTACAGAACTATAAAAGTTCATTATTAGACATTTTCAGTGAATAAATAAACCTACATTTTCCTTATGTGAAGAAAATGTTCCTATTCTATCTTAATAAAGAACGCAAAGACACTTAATGCGATCTCAATAACAAAAAATTTGGATTTAAGCCGTATATTATTGAAATATTCATCATATCCGTGAATTTGAATGCTCTATAATTCTGAATTAGAGGAAATGACCAGGCTTATATTCTGTTAAGGTAGTCGCCTCTAGAGTGAATAAGTTGAGGGATAATTCAAAGGATTTAAGAGGCAGTAAAAGAGTCAGGCAGGACCGGGGCTCAATCCTGGATCTTCCAATTGCCGGTCGAATGCTCTTACTCTCGTCTGTTAAATCCATGGGATTATCACTGCCGATGTTCACGTAAAGCTCCTCTTTACGTAAGTTGAAGGGCTTAAGAATCACCCAAAACCCTTCTTATTCGGCCTTGAATAAGTAAGAGAAAGTGTGTAATTTTGAAAAGTGCATATATTGTATCAAAATAAAATATAGCAAAAATTTGTCTCGATATTTTTTCAAGTAATTACTAAAAAAATCATCCTATTATGTAAATATTCAATATTAGTCATTATCCATGAAAAATATACTCTTTTATGATGAAAACAGCCCAAGAAATTCCGTATAATTATCGCTCACTGTTATAGATTATTGTTGTTTGCCTTGGTGCTTGGTTCGCTTTATTTATTGCTAAGTGAATAATCTTAGTAATAAAAATAACATCAACGTCTTATTTGGAGAATGTAGTTTAATATTATGATTAATACTTCATCTCACTCAATATTCATCGAATTCTTAAAGATCATTTCATTGTAGCTTTTTTCAGATTAAATAATAATAATAATAATCGAATACAATGCCTTTGAATAGAGGCTATACGAAATTATATCATTCTTTTTTGTCAATCAATGTAAGGGAAACTATTGATTTTGTTTTATAATATTAAGTGCATAATTTATATTTTATAATAATAATATATAATTAATAATTTATTGCGTTATGGCACTTGTCCTTCTCTCTGCGTGAATTATTTAGAAGTCCTCAGCATATATTGCACTTTCATTTTAAGAGTTGTTTTAAATGAATATTAGAAGCTGATTTTTTCGTCTATGATGAAAAATTAAGAAGGTTCTTGTACTTTTAGTCCAACTGAAATAGATACATTGTGTTCTTATCTTTGATTCTTAACCTACTCAGTGGCAAGTGGCATCATCCTTTCTTTTAACACACGGATGTTGCTTTGAAAATTGTTTCCTTTTCTCTTAAAATGGCCGAAGATTGCAGACTTAGGAACGCTTCCTCAGTCTCTCATCTTTTTCCTTCTCATTGCTTTTAATTCGAGTCTTTAGGCCTTTCCAACATTTCTACGAATCCTTTTTCTTTCTGTCACTGCAACTCTTCCTTGTTTTTGACCATACTGGACCTGTTTATCAGCACCTGCTTTCATCGGGGAAAACCACTCTCCCCACCGGAAACTGCGCACTTTGAATCACAAGATTAACTCCCTTCCGTTTCACCCTTAAAAAATTCCAAATCTGCATCCCTTCACCTGCCGAGGGTATCTTCAAATGTTAGAAGACGTATCTCTGTCATGCGAATGAAAATGTAAGAGGAAGATCTGAGTATCCATTCTGGAAATACTTGGCCGTTATCAATTTGTTTCTGATTTTATATTTTGAAAGATCCGTTTGAACTTGATCTGTTTCTGTATGAAGTACATAGAGTTTCTCAAAGGATATCCCGATTGTCTTTGGACTGGTTTCCTCTCATATGACATCAACGTCTTCAATTTTGAATAATATATATATCAATTCTCCATCTGGTAGTGAACGGTATTCTAATTACGCTCGCCTGAGAAGAATAATAAAGGCCAAAATTACGAATAAAATAATTGACTTCTTGTTTATGTTCTTCGTCTAAAAAATTGAAGAATGTTAATGATTTCATTATCATGAATACTAATTTATCACTTAATTACTACCGCATTAGTTGCTAAAATTAATTCCTCACTTTTCTGTATTACTCGTTGTGAAGTTAATGTTCCTTAAAAGCAGTTAGATGTGATATTTTTAGAACTTATCGAATCATGTGTTCTGTTTTATTCTGGGAATTCGTGGACGAGACTAACATGTGATGATGACTGTGTCCACTGCTCATCAAAGTTTATCAAGTCTTCCTCCCTTCTGACCACGTCTATTAAGAAAGGTTATGCACATGCTGTTGAATAATTTCGCGCGTCATATTTCCTTATTGGCTTTTGAAATATTATTCCTCTCTAGAAGAACTTCCAAAAATACATTTAAGTAATGAAGCAGAACTTGTTAATGCTCCATCAAGAGAAGTTCAGTTTCTAGTTGAAAATTTATTACTATTATAAGAATAGAGAGTGTTGTACTATGTTGAAATGGTTCAATCCCGTCTTGGGGGAGCTTTCAATGGCAATTTTTTTTATTAAATTCGTATAACATATTCAAATTTGAATCCCTTTATCGGGAAATTTAAAATTTTTCTGATTCTATGAAATAAATTCATAGATTTATTATATATTTGATTGATCCTGGATGTATTACCACAGTGGTATTTTGTTTAATTAGAGGATACAAAAAGTAATTACACGATCGGTTCTCGAATTCTTTAGTCATACTTTCAGAATAGTAATCTGAGCACAATCATACCCTTTTTCACCCTATTTTGCTACTTGAATTGTTTAACTCCCTAAGTTTTCTTTTAATTAGAGATCTAGGTTAGAATCATTATTGTGCGGACAATTTTCTATTTTCTAATTCTATTTCTTGATGGATTTTCTCCATCATGTAATCCATAAAGTAATACGATTTGATCTAATCGACCTGAACGATTAGAAAGAATAAGACTGGTTGAAAGAGTATGAAAAACTCACAATGTTTTATTATTTATCCAACTTTATTTCATCATCCATAAATTCATCTCCATGCAGCCCATAATTTTATTCTGAGAATCATTCAATACTTCTTATTATTACAATGTTATTTTCAATACTATATTTTACACAATCCTTTAAATTTTTTCTGCTCTTCCTTCAGTCAGTATCTTCATGCTCTATATAATTATTACGATATAAATGATAGTCCATAAATATATTTGCTTCAATGATATCTTAATCCGGACCTGTGCTCGAGTCTCGACTGTAATCTTTTGGCATATTTGTATATCCACTCTTTTATTTTAACGGGCCGTAATTTTAATCTCTAAGTTTTAATCTTCATAAGTGATGAAACATATAGATTCCGAATAACTGTTGATATAACGCGCAATGTTTCTTTCCTTCTGATTTTAGGTGCGGCGACAATGAAGGACATAGAGGCGGTGGCGGTTTACAGTTACTATGTGGATGAAGAGTACAATCCGGAGCAGCTGTATTGGGACTCCAAAGAATATCCACAACCCTCGACAAGTTTTATGGAACCGGCGAATTACGAGCGGAACCCACGCCGCTCTGCTCCCACTTGGTACGGGTGTTCAGGGTTCATGTGGAGACACAGCGGAAAAATGTGGGGCCTAACACATGGAAGCGTCATGATCCCATTCGTCGATAATGCTCCAAGAGGATTGAAGAGAAGACTTTTCGAGTCTCAAAATAGCGATCTCAGGCGTACCTTTGACAGTCAAATTTTTGACAGAATCGAACTCGATATCCTGAGAGACAATTCGAAGTCTTTTCCTGCCAGGTAAGATTTATTCAACCGAATACTTGGGTTCAGAAATCTGAATGGGTTTCTGTCATTTATTCTGTTTTGAAGATCTTGAAAAATTATCTGTTCGTTCTTTTCGGATATAATTTTTTCTAGACATTTAAGTCTTTTTCCATTACATTCTTGTTGCGTAGCTTGCGAAAGTTTTGCTCTGGAATAGTTGTCAATTTCGTAACATAAGGAACAGGATAGTCAATTCTAATAAGTCTACTAAATGAATAAATAATTTCTGTATAGCATTGAAAAATTATTATTTGATAAATAATCCAAATATTAAAGTTTAACGTCATACCTGAAGATCCAAACAATACTTAAATTCACTATTACGTGAAAGTGAAATCTTTTAACATTACATTTTAGCATATAATATACTTCGTTGCAGCTATGAATGAGTCTGTCCTTAAATCTATTTTATTAGCTTTACAGCGCAGAATTGAATGCCTACAGAAGATTTTTGATCAGCCTCTCATAATTCCGACGTCAAAAATTCAATCTAAAAGATATGTTATATGCTAATTGCAGATAAAAAGAGCTGTATGAGAAAATTCGTAAAAGCTGTCCACATTTTATGAATGCAATACCGAATTCTGAACTCATACTGCACTAAGTACTAATTTTTATATTTATAAGTATTGTTTGGTCTTTTAGTATTATTTAATGTGAAAAAAACTAAAAAATATCAATATGATATGAAAAATAAGTCGATTGACTTTGAATTTTCCACATTTTTATGAAAGTTTATTGGTTTCTAATTCCAAAAGATTTAGAAGACCCTTATCAATCTAAATTGCCTGTAAAATGTGTACGTATATACATCATACTTGTATATTTGAAAATTTTCTGATTACTCTAAGATGGATCACATCGTCATCCCATGAAATGGAGCAGTCTTTAATTAATTTTAAACAGGCATCTCAGTGTTAATGATGAGATAAATACAGAGAAGATGAATGGAAAGTTCGACATAGTCAATTTAGGGCGCGCAAATCCGTAGCCGGAAACATAAAACCCGATTGTCCGGTCAAATCCGTCTTTGGAGAAAGCAATCAAAGTGCAAATCTCGTCCTCAGTGTATCTTCAGCACCATGATGTCACGTCTATATTTAATTTTTAATGGACGTAAAAGATAGAAAGGCCAATCAATTCTCCAATTGACTGTGTTACATTTTTTCTCAAGATCCAGTTTTCTTTAGAGGGAAATCGTATGCATTAACAATCCAATTTAATACGAGCGTATCCGTAACCATTCGATAGCCTGAAGCTTGCTTCCGGTTCCCATGGGAAGTCTCACTCCTGCAGCGGTCGAAAGAAGTAACTTTTCCCTCTGATCTCTTATCTTGATTTTATGTCATTTGAGAAATCTACATATCTGATTTCTCTTTATTATTAATTGGCTCTTCTGTTGCTTTTGATTCGCTCAATCTTATCTTGGCATCAATTTTTGTGAAGAGAATTTTCTTTAGAGTACAGTTCGTAAGGCTAGGCGATGTAGCCAGCTTAACCTTTAACGTACGAACGGTCCCTTTTGGGACCACTAGAACACGCTTCGTTTCACGTCTGCTTATTATCACTTTCTTAGCTCGGATTTGGCTGATTTTTTTTCTTAGGCTCTTGGAGTGGTCCTCGCTTTAAGCTCATAGCAAATCGTCTTACTTGATACAAGGTTTACATCCGTAATCGCTTTCGAAACTAGGCTCTTCTCATCACGGCGCTACCTACCCACAGTTTAGATATTCTCTTACACTTCATCCTACTTATTTTTGGTTGTTGTAAACACTCTTTGGTATCTCTTTAATCTTCTGTACAAGCAAGTAATCCATCCTTTTCCATATCTCAAAAAAATAAGACAAAAATGAAAATCTCTCAATACTTTCCATTCCTTAGTTCTCTGCTCGGATTCTTACTGTGCATATTCCATAAAAAATATTTTTATTTCAAATAAAAAAGCAGTCAGTGGCACAGTGGTGTTTTCATGCATATACTTTTTGGTTTATTACGCTATCTTACATAGTTTTCCAGTTATTTAGCTTTAACTAAAGGGATGCAGAGTTTCGAGATACTTCTGAGATTGAGTCCCGTCTTTTAAAGGTTAATGTACTAGTACTGTCGTGTGCTCGAATAAGTTCAAAATATCATATATAAATTATCATTATGGAAAATATTCGTCTGGATTCATACTCTAATTTTTCGTCATAGTAACATATCAACAAGAAATAAAAGGAAAACTTGAAGCTGATGATTAACTATTCAATATTGGAGTAGCTTCGAATTATTGCATCAAATCAGAAAATTCATACTTCAGTTCAAGATAACCTTGTTTATCTATTCCATTCGAACGAACGTCTGTATAAAACTTCCATTCATTGCCTACTGTACTGAGTAACCTAAATGATAAACATAAATAGATATTTAAAATAATATACGTAAAATTACATCTATTTTATTTTCGGTACCATTTAATAGTGACTTTTCTACGTGACTTGTAATTATATCTACTAGAGCTTCCATTGGATAAGTGCACCATGTGTCGATGGATTTTATTTTTTAATTTTTGACATAGCGGTAACTCTAGACGGAGTAGGTCGTTCAGAATGAATTAGTTTTCATGAAATAGTCTTCCCTCCGATATTCTCCAACGGGAATATAACGCCGCAAACATGGTACGTTTATTAAAAATCACATCCGCCCGCTCAACTCGCATGTTAAAGCTCCTATCTTCGTTTGCGGAAGTAATATGTCCCTACAACCCGTTACACACGACCCCGTTATGATCGTATTAACTAAGTTCCTGTTTCAATCTCTTATCCGCGCCATTGTTTGACATTTAAGGTTTTCCTATGTAATTATTGAATTGCACCGTTGTCCTATCTACTACTACTATTATCACTAAAGAATTGTATTCTCAGTAAGATGACTAAGCTCGTTGGCATTAAATAAAATTCATGATGTTTCAATGTGAAGAACAATGCGAGGACTATAGAATATATTTTTTAATTTTTTGGTTACAGAATGAATGATTCATTGAGTATGAAATTTGAGTTACTTTAATTTTGACTTCTTTCACTCCTTTAGCTGATATCATTTTTACTCTCCCATTCATTCAAAGGATTGTTGCAGCTTGGACATGTCCTTTATTAGCAGCTGGAATTGAAGAACTGAAGGATAAGAGTTGGAGGTTTACTGGAGTTGAGGGAGAGTTACAAGCGACACTGCCTATGATAGCAGTCTTCCTTCCATTGAATGACGTAGGCCAATGTACACCTGCCCACGTCATTGGTGCCTTAATGACCTTATTATCTATGATGACTAAATCATTTACAAGAGGTTCTCCTATAATGCTCATTTCATCACCATTTTCTGGTAATATGGTTCTTCTTCCAAGCCAAATTAAAATGAGACTTGCACGAGCTCCAAACAGAAGCTGCAACAATCCAAAGATATCTAAAGATTGCTCAAGAAATCCATCATCATTGGCTGATGAGGACAATAATACATATTACACTCCATTCCTCAACTCTTGGAGTCAAGGGTTAGTGAGTGGGACTTCAGGTCCCAACAAAGTAATTATTGTAACAGATGCCAGGACAGCTATAGGTTCCGAAGGAGGTCCATTATTCATTGGCAGTGAAGGAGAATCTACAGGAACTTGGTGGCTTACTGGGATGCTGTTAAGAAACCTAAGTTATTGGCATGATGAATGTATTGGCTATTCCATTGCTGCAAATTTGAGACCCATCCTCTTGGAGTTCTTAGGAAGGAAATCAAGTTTGAGATCCTTAAGAAAAGCAAATTCAAATGGACGAGTGGAATCAGGTAATTATTTTTTCTTTTCTCTTTATAGTTCTCTTATACCAGAACATAAATTTTATATAGTTTTAGTAAAATAATTTTTCTCTTAAAAAATTAACTACTTCATTATATTTTACACTACCAAATCAATCATTGCTTTGGTAGATAATTACTGTATTTGACGGAATATAAGATGCACATTTTTTCCCGAATTAGGTCTCAAAAAATTTACCTGCGTCTTATATGTGGATGTGTATCGGTATCGGTGCTGAAAACTATTTGTTTTAAAAATACCCTCGGAAATATGACTAAAGGAAACAAGAGATTCAGCTAGAGCATTCACTATGAACTAGGAGTTAAATTATGCTTAATTGCATGTAAACAGAGCAGCAGTTAGTCATTATGTTATTGTTGTACAGCTCTGTTGCACGGACATATAAAACTCTCTTTTTTTCCTTGTGTGTTGCCTACAAAATGAGAGTGCGTCTTATAAGCCAGTGCATCTTATATGCCGTCAAATATGGTAAATAAAAAGTGTTCATATTCTATGAAAGTTTCCTTGAATTATGTAAGGCTTTTATGAAAGTCACAATAGCTAGTGAAGAAAAATCTCATTGAGTTATAGTTTTAATTCCTCATTCTTTATCTTTTTAAAATGTAACCTTTCTTGTGGAATATAATTTTGAACTTTTGCAATGAAAAACTTTATAAATTTCCAGAAAATTTTCTGTGGAAATTTACAGTTTTTCATTGTACTATGGCTTTTCATGAAGTCAAACCTTCTCATATTGATTTCATTTTGAACTTTTCATTGAATATGTGAGTGCATAGTGTTCATTTCTTGTACTTTCAAAAGCCTAAAATCCAGTTAATATCAGAAATGGATTTATAAATTATCCATTTCTATTTCATCTTTCTATGCATTCCTCTTCTTTTGCATTACTTTAATATTATTATTTTAGATACTTTCACAGATTTATTATAAATTCCAAGAGGATCATGAAAAACAGAAAGCAATTCCAATTTATCATCATTAATTCTTAGTATGATTTTTGTTCTTTTGTTTTGTTTGTTGTTTTGTTTTTGCTCTTTTTATTAAGTATATATTATTGAGTAAGTTTTATGAGATGGATTCTATGTAATGTATATATCCATTTATTTATGTTTCAATTCAAAATTATTTATGTTTTCAAATAATAGACACCTAAAGTCATTTTATGGCTGTAGCAGATGTAAGAGATAGAAGGATAAGATAGAAGGCATTTTAATTTCATTCTTGCAGGTGCAAAGTTCAGAGGACATAATAGTTTCTCATCGACATCAAAAGTTATGATATTTTAAGATTCATTATTATTATGAGATAAAGTATTATTATTTAAGATATTGAATAAGTAAGTGTCAAGGTGTTTCCATTATTGCTATAAAATATGACATGAGTGAGTGCAATTATTCAGGTAAAAGCTGGTATAAAAGTTCAAATATCAGTTATAATTTTCATTTAATCACATTAATTCAAATTGGGTTGGCAACATATCATTTTAATATATAGTAATTTGAATTTGTAATATAATTATTAGATTTATCAGTAGATAACAAGCAACTACTGTATTTTGCTCACATTAACTTTTTAAGGATTCTCATGTAATCGATTTAATATTAAAAATGGGTTCATTATTTATCTCAAAATATGGTTCTTCATCTCAGAAATATTTATTTCAAAGTTAATATTTAATATTATCTTCTTTTTTTTCAGTATCATCTATTGATTGCAGGATCCAGCCTTTGCAAATTGTGCTTATTAAATGTGGAAATCATAACAGCAGTGGGGTTCCAATAAATGAAGAACTAGGACTTATATTGACTTGCTCACATAGCGTTCAAAACGTAATATTTATAATTGAATTTCTAATTTAATTTTTCTTCTCTTTTTGTGGAGATTTATCATTGGGAAAGCCAGTATCATAAACTTCTGAACTATTATAGTTTCTCCCCTCATAATTATTAATCCTATAATACTATAGTTATTATTTATTAATATTGATTTCCAAATTATTGTAAAATACCACTGATATTCTTGAAAAAGGCTTACCAAAGTCAAATTGGCTTAAAAATTTTCTCTGGCCCCAATATCAATGCTCTCCTAATAATTTATGGAATGTGTACATAAAATAACACCAGATTCACTGAAGTTTTGATTATTTGCTTTTTGAACTTGAAGTGTAGGCTGTCACTGCCTTTTTATTCCATATTAGTAAGGATATTTTTGGTTATTGATGGGGTCATCTGGTAGCTTTTTTGAACGTTGAGGTAGTAATAGTCTTTACCAAGTACTGGAGAGGGGGTAACTGTCCTTGCAGCTTAAATTATCTGGGCACTTGGCTATTTCACTTGCTCCCCAAATAATTTTTGAGGAATATTATGGCTCTTTGATGGGGACTTTGGTGCTTCATGTCCAGGTTCAGAGCAGATGTGTTCGGCAATGGAGGACAATTGTTTGTCCTTAATCTTCACTGCTCTGTAATGTTCTTATACATAGCTTGGGATTCATTTCGTACTTTTTATTATATTTAATGATATAATGAAGCTAAATATTCAAATACAATCAAAAATTATTCTATTTTATTATGACTATTAAAACTATTTATTGAAATAATATAAGAAGCCCATGAATATTTATTATTATAATATAAATAAACTAAGAGCTACATTATTCATAATTTTCAAAATGTCATCGCTTATTCCTGATATAAGAAGAAAATTTACTCTTTATTTTATTTCATTTCTCAATACTTAATAACTCTGAACCTGGCAACTAATAATAGGTATCTTCATACCAGAGTAACTCACCGTGGACCATAACAGTCAGTGTATCCTATTCCCAAATGGGAGAGGAAACTTTCAAGTCTCAATTTCACCCTAAATAAAGACGATATTATTATTATTCTCAGATCCAACATCTTTTAAATTCATTCCAGATCTCTTACTCCAAATTTTGGAAAACCTTCACTGATTCTTTAAACCACTTTAGCCTGCTATGAGTATTTAAAGAAAAACTTTTTAATTATCTGTTTACTGCAAAATACTATTATTCATTATATGATGAGAATATCCTGAATCTAAAAATACTTTGAACGTCATTTACATATTAACATTCATTCCATCATACAAATCAATTTTCTGTGTTATTTGAAGGAATAATTTCACTGGAAGGTCTTACTTTTAGATAGAATTGATAAAGAATTACTTATTAGAATAGAATTATTTTTTGTTAATCCTTTAGTGATATTTATTTATTCATTTTATAGCATCAGAAAGGTATAAGTGTCACCTGGATAAATTCTTCTGGTTCTGAGGTAAAAAAAGTCAATGCAGAGTTGATTTATAAAACACCCACCGGAAAGGCCTATGATATTGCAGTAATCTCTGTGGGACCAGGCTCAGGGCTTGTTCCAATTCCTATTGCTGAGGAGCCTCCTAAAATAGGTATAATCTAATAAAAATATTAATGATATATAAATAACAAAAATTTAAAAAATTACATAATCCAATTTTCTTATGCTGTATATGTTCATAATATCTTATTCATTATAACCATAAAAGAGAGGAATAGAAATTATACCTATCTATTATTTGCACATTACTTTGCACATCAACTTCTAATTAATAGTTTATAAAAGTCCAACTATCATTGACATTGAAAATATTCTATTGATTGCAAAGAGATTTTCATGCTTATAACTGTAGCATAGAGAATCCAAGCTCGAAATATTGTAGAGTGTCAATCTCAGGAAACTTATTTTAACTTTTAGGAGAGAAGGTGATTTCTGTTGGCTATAGCCTTAGCATAGGGAAAGGGATGGATAATGATAGTAAAATTGAGTATCCTCTATTGTCCGATGGAGTTGTTGCTGGTTTAAGTTCAAACAATCCTCCTGGAAAGCTACAGGTAATATAATGCATTAGTTTTAATTCAATAGTGCTAATTGGTATGACTGACATATTTTTTGCTTTAGCATTGTGACATTTGTTCTAACTTTACTATACAAAAATTCAAATCAAATATACAGTTACACAAAAAGTTTAATATTCAATAAATATATATTTCGGTTAGTGTTACAGTAATATATATTTTGACTCTCCCTATTGACTTGATAAAAAAATCTGTTTTTGATAAAGATTTCCAATAAAATCAATGAGGAAGCCTTTAAGTTTGTGAAATAAAAAAAATCCTTAATAAAATCCAACCATTTATGAAATGGTTTAATCTCTGTAACTGGTTTCAGACATTGGTCTATCATCAAATATGCTACTTTTAGAGAGAGATTGTTTATATTTTTATCAGAGGAATTTTGTTAACGTGTTTCACATCCATTTACTTAATAATTATTCATTTAATTTTGATGAAATAAATAAAGTTATAAATGATTTCAAGTCCATGAGAAACTTCAAACTCTGAAGAAATTTAAAATTCTGTATAGTTTTAGTTTTTTGAAGTTTTGATTTTCAGCATGTAATTAATTGTCGAGGTATAATTGAAAATTCATAACTCTCATTCTTCTTGCATGAATTTTGCTTATTATTGTATTATTTCACTTATCTTAAAATTAAATATTTAATGAATGATAAGAGAGGTCAATTCAAATTAAGAAATTACCTTTGTAGTATTTCAGTCTGAATATGTTTTTTAACCAAATGATTGAAGGATATGAATTACTATAATTGCTGTTTGGCTTTTAAGAGTTTTTGAATTGTATATCAATGTTAAACTTTAAAGTCTGATGATAATATTTCTACCTTTGAAATTGATGTTTTTCTCTTTATTTAATAATTTTGAAATTAGTCTCCAACTTACAATATGAGATATCAGGAATATAAATGTTATTTATATTCATCAATAATTAATTTTTAAAATTTCATATTATGTTCTGATTTTTTGTACAAAATTAAATTGTAAAATTATGTAATCTTGTAAATTTTAAAACAAAACTATAGGAAAACACCAATGGGATTTTTGGTAGTACTCATAAAAACAGTAGCATGGAAAGAGTGAAAGAAGGTTGTTAATTTTATTCAACAACCTTCTTTAGGTTTATGGTTATTTTATGATGAAAGAAAAACATAGAGCAAAGGATAACTAATAATAAGTCTTAAGTAAGTAAGTATATTTTAATAATAATCCACTATCTGCTAAATAATTTTGATTTTCTCCTCACAATTAGACTACTTGCTGTGTTCAGGCTGGTTGCAGTGGAGGTGCTATTCTCAGAAAAGGAGATAAAACCCTCTTAGGAGTCATTGTATGCAATACCGCAAAAAACCCTGAATTGTCAACATTTCCACATATGAACTTTTCAGTGCCTGCCATTACTATTAAGCCTTTTCTAGAGACTTATTATAGAACCAAAGGTATGCATTTTTTATTATATTTGCAATGAGTTTACTCTCATTCTACTCACCAGATGAGGCATATTATTGGAATTTTTGAAGTGAAAACATTAAATTAATCAGATTCTTTATCATACACTAAAATTATCTTTCATAGTTTGATTAATGTTTATGAACTCACATTTCTTTTGTATTAATGTTCATTCTTCATTTTACTACTTTTTTAATAATTTTTAATATTTAAAATAGCAGGTCATCATCTTAAATGTATTATAAAATAATTTTTACTGATTTTGTTCATTTGAAAGATCTAGAACTCTTGAGCACAAACTGAGTTAGTTATAGCTATTTATATGTATTCTTCAAATTCAAATTTTTATGCATTCTCAAGCTCAAAATATGAGTCTGTATTTTATCACAAAAATAGCCCTTTCTCAAAGCTCAAAGATCCTGTGTTTAAAGATTAATTTATGATTCAGCATTTAGCATGATAATTTTAAAATATATCCTTCATAATTTTTCTTATCTCTGTAATTAATTATCTCTGTAATAATTTTCAAAGAAATAATTCTCATATTATAGATTTTTTAAATATGACAATTCATTACCTCATTCATAATCAAAATACTTGAAATGAAAAAAATCAATTTTTCCTTCTTATGATAGACCCATCAGTTTTGAATGGGATAAACACATCGGATAAGAAGGTTCAGCAGATGTGGAACTTCGGTGATCCAGAGATTTCTCGATCTGCTAAGAGAAGCAAGTTGTGAACAAAAGAATTTGGTAGCATGTTTCATCAAGACTCAAGGTTAATAATATGTTTCTGTTGTTTTCTCTTTAATTTTGAAAAATAACAGATTAATGTAGTATGTATTTCATTTAATTTCTCAGTTGTCGATAAGCTCTGATTCTTTGAATATAGTTGAACAAATTAATTCTGGCACTTTCTTAGTTGAGTTTGATTCTATTTAGCTGCTTTCCACAGATTCTTATTTTTATGATTTTAATACATTTTATTTAATATTTGTTAAAACTAATCTACCTAAAAACTAACCATTAAAATAAATTCATTTTATTTTAGTTATATTGAGTAAATTTTTCTTCTAGTCTTACGGTGCTTTTGCTACCTCAGAAGTAACAAAATAGGATTTATTTTCTATGTAATGTACCAATACTTAATAATTTAGAATTGTCGACTTGCTCATTTAAGAACAGATTTTTATCTATAATTATTTTCTTTATTTTTGCAAATAAGTAGGCTGTTATTAGTGATACCACATTAGAATGTTAAATTGAATTTCTTGATAAATTACAAGATCTTTATTTCATAATCATGCTTATTTGAAATATTGCTGAGGAGATGAAATATATAACATACATTCATATTCAATCTTGTTGGTATTTCCAGATTGAAATTTTACAACTTCCACTTCTAAAATTTCAGTATGATACTTTGCTTTAATATCAATTTCTTTAATCATGTATACATCTAGTATCAAATTTATCCTGATTATTTGATTTTAGAGTCAATTTTTTTGATTGATGTAATGATTGGAAAATCTATCTGAATTATTATCATGTAGTATTTGAAAGAATATGGTCATTTATATTCATTTACCTTATGTGCTATAATAATTTTTGATGTATACAAACTAGAAATTTCTTTATTATTAGAATACATTTGTGCCCTCTTCATAAGGGTAAAGTGTTCTTCTTTGATGTTAAATAAGAGAAAAAAATATCATGAAATGTAAAAGTTACTCATCATGTTTGCATGTCTGTAATTCATCGTAGCCAAATCATAGTAATTATGAATCAGTAGAAACAATGATGATATGATTAAACGTAGATATATATATATAATTGTTAATGGAAGTGTTCTTATTAATATGTATGCAATTTTCTTATTCTATCAAAAAACTTGGGAATTACTTATTTTTGCCTCTGATATGATATTGAGAATTTATTTGAAAATGAGACTCAAAGTGTCTCTACTGAAATATAAGCTCTCTGTTTTGAGATTTCACTGAAATTCTGTTTAGAAACTTTAATAAGTCTTACTTAGCTACTGAAATAAATTGTTCAAATTTCCAGTGATATTCAAAAAATGAATTTGGCTGTGGTAATGTTAAAAAATAATTAGTCTCATGTCAGTTTTTTTACAATTTATACTTTCCTCATGGGAATAATGAAATTGTATTTATTTGAATGAGAGAGTTAAGGTACTCTTAATATTCTGATATAGATTATTTAATATTTGTAAATTAGGTAGTGAGATAATATTTTGATTATTTTAAATCTTAAAACTCATTTAAAGTTTTGAGTAAATAAATCTTTTTGTATGAATGAAGTGCGAATAGGAGATGGGTATTGAAGACTGAGATTTCGGATGATTTTTGATATTTGTGTGATAAATTTTTCTAAAGATTGAATAATGGAACATGTAATATTTTCAGATGAAATTTATTTCATAATTTGCAACCATAAATTTTCTCTACTTATATTGAATTTTTTATCGTGATATTATTTTAAATACCAAATCTGCATTTGAAGTCTCATTACAAATTTTAAAACGATGATATAATAGAGAGTGAAAGACATCACTTTCTTATACATTTTTATTGACAGAAAAATTATTTTCTTTATTTCAGAGCTAATGTTTTTACATATAACTACGATGGTTTGCTATAATATGTCTTGAATTTTTCCAATTCTTGTATGTAAAAAGTGTTATTAAATGTATAAAAATGTATAAAAAATTTTCAATTTGTATTTTTGATGTAATAAATGTTATGCATGAATGAAGTACTCTTGTATTTCCATCTGGATAGCCACTTTGATGATGACTGAGGTCTCAGCTTCTCACTGTGAGGGAACCTTCTGATGGAAACCCAAAAGTTCTTCATTCATGCAATTAATGGGGAAAGTACCAAATCCTTAATTACTTGCATTTTGAGCCTGATTAGTCTATATATATCTCCAAATAATACTTTATTTTTCGTCATTAGTTTCAATTAAATTGTTATAGAATCTTTAGAAATAATTTAGAAATTTCATAAAAAATATTGCTATATTGATAAGGTGGTTCATGGTTAATCTTGTCATTGGTAGTTATCATATATTTTAAAAATTCATAAGTATTCAGTATGTTCAAAACTGATGATAAATTTTTCCCTAAGAAATGCAATGCAAATGTTGGTCAAATTATTTTTTACTTAAGATAAATATACTGAAAATCATAGCAACTTATGTTTTAGAGAATGTTAATTGAAGAATCAGCTGAATATGTAAAAAGATGAATGTAACTAAATTTATAGATTCACTGACTTTAGGTTCTTATATAATTTAGATTTAATGAAAATTTCGATTAAGTATGCTAGGTTGTAAACAAACAAGTTAGAATTATCTGCTAAACTGATTTTTCAACATGCTAGTATGTAGAGGGCTCTGGAGAAATTTTTGGTTACTTGTTGTATAACAAAATTCTGTCTTCTTTCCATTGATAGTTATTTTTTAGCATTTTTCATACTCACATGTTTCTCTATATTTCCCTCTTTTACCACTCTTGGGATCATGATAACTACTTGTACTATTTTCCTGTTGGTTCACAGAGCTCTGTTCATTCAGTGCTCTTTTTGGTCAGATTTCTTTATTCTTTATAAAGTTAATGATTTTCTGGGATTTTGTCTTTCATTTTTTTGTATATTTTCTGTGGCCCTTGTCTATGACTGTATCTGTGTGGATACAGGAGAGCTACATGTTGGCGTGTAGCAGGGGCAGGGCAAGTACATTTTTACATCTATTTCCCTTATTTTATTTGCTGTATCTAAATGGCCTTGTAGTAATGAGAGCTTAAAATATGTTCTTCTTCTTCCTTAAAAATTCATTTTCTGAATCTATTAATTAAATATAATCTACACTTTGATCGTGTCTGTGATGATCTTCCATAACCATTTGGTGATCACATCCACTGTTGAGCTGTTCAATATTTCTAACTTAGTACTGTTTGTGAATGAATAAATTTTAAGTCATATTTTTTAGGAAATCTGACTTCCTCAATATTCAGAAATCCACACTCTGTGATGTATAAAAGATACTTTTGATTCTATGTTATCACAAGATGCAATGAGTATAGTGTAAGCAGTGATTCAAGATTCTTTTCATAATTTTCAGTTGAGAGAAATCTCTTCATTATTTTAATGATTTATTAGTTCACGGATAAATTTTTGCTAACTGCTTAAAATTCTTCTGCTGAAGGACAATCAGATTTACTTATATCTAAATAGTGTTTTAGGCGATCGAAAGAATGAAAAAACTTACTCTTATTCTATAAAGGATAAGCTCAATCAACGCTTGGTTTTGTGATAATAGAAATGCAGATGCTTAACCAAATAGTTTATCTCTCCAGAGTTGGTTGCAGCTGAAGTAAGTATAATATAGTTTATTTTAAATATCACACTAATCTAATGAATACTATTTTATTGTTGATAAATTATGTATCAATAACACTCCCTCTAAGTTTGAAAGACATCACTCATGCTGTATATTCAGATGATCCTTCACCCATAAATCTCAGAGGATTATGTTTTTTTTTGCAAAATATTATTCTAAGTAAACTTATCTTTACTTGATTTTGAATTCAAGATCAAAATCCAATAATTCAGTGCACATATTTGCATATACACCTGTGGTACTAATTTAGCTCTTGTTTGATTCTTCTTTCACTTTGTTGGATAAACGATTACTTTGAAAGGAAGAAATTTGATACTGATGATTTTAAATGACAATTTAAGTAAAAATTTAAGGGATATTACTATATGTATCTTGTGATAAGATTTACCATGTAAAATAGTCTATACTATATTAATAATAGAATTAATAAATTTTGTATCATTTAGGGCTTCCTTTCTCAATTTTACTCTTATTTGTTACCTCATTACAGTCAGGTTATTATATTATCATGTTTATTGTCCTATTATATTATTTTGTTATACTAATCAAGTAATTCTATCACATATATATAATTTTTTTTCTTTGTCCCTTTGAAAAATAGTTACTTTTCATAAATGTCTCTTAGAACTTTAAAATTTAATTTCTATTCTACTCATCTTGTAAGCCCTCACCGATTCCATAACCTCATTGCTTCTTCAAGCCTATTCTGTCTTTTTCAAAATCTAGTTTTCACAGCCATACATTATGTACGACAAATATACGTTTTTGTAAAAGATATTCTCAATTATGTCTCTTTAGTTTTTTACTGAGTGCTTACTTATGGCATTCCGGATATGGTAAATTTGGAAATTGTACTGTATCTATAGTAGGAATATCTTAATTTTTATTATTAAAGAATGTAGTAAGTCATTCATCATGCCCCCTGTTATAGATTTATAGAGGGTTACGAATTTATTAATTGATTTTATTATATAAAAAATTATGCTTCATCAGATTGAAAATTAGAATTACATTTTAGGCATTATAGTTCTTATTGATTGCTCTATTTATCTATATTTTATTTGTTTCAATTATTTAGAAAATGGATTCATAACTTGGAAACGCATATGAATCACCTTTTTTCGTGAAAGAGAACGGCTAAGGATCCATTGGTGATGCGGAACTTCTACAAAGGTAAGAATGTTTAAACAAAACTACCCAAAAACTAATTATAATCTCTTCGGCTTTTATATTTGTCCGATTCCGAGAGTGCTCAAAAATTCCTTCAAAATATATAACTGATTGAAGTGAAGAAGGCAATGCTCCTAACGGAATAATCTATTAGTTTTCGTAATGTTTAAATTCAAAATCGTTAAGATAAATATCCATTGAAGACCATACAAGATAGAATGCTAGTTTTTAATTATTTGCACTTTAATATTTATTAATTTTATTGGTAGTTTTGATGAAGCTTCATTGTTACAGGAGCTAGAGTATATTTAAGCTCTGCTAAAAGATATGAGAAAATTATTGGCGATCAAATTTATTACGATTATCTTAGTGTTATTAACTAAAGTTTTGGAGAACGTTTCTAGCCTCAATTTCTTTATTTTTATGTCAGAAAACTGATTGGGAACAATAGTCTATGAAAACTTTGAAAATTAGAAATTGGCTTCAAGAAAAGATATACTTGAAAGAATGAAAAGAATTCCTTAGGATTTTATTTATGCACTTCTCTATGACGCAATACTATGAAGGCTTTTCATTAACACTGATTATCCTCTATTATAAGAAATAAAAGGATATATTTAAGCAATTTAGAGTTAATTAACGTCATTAGTGAGTTCTCATTAGAACTTCGTCTCATATTCTAAAGATACATTACGTATGTATTTTAAAGCAGACCGTTTTGGGAGTTCCCTTTAAATAGTTCTTTGTCTGCTTTTTTCCATCCAAAAATGTCTTCGTTCGCCTCTTCTTCATCTCCGTATCTATATCACATCGCCTCCTTCATCTCGTTTTCCTTTATTGTCTTCAGCTTCCACGCATCTCCACCCGTGAACTCCTTTGGAGAGTTCTTAAGGAGAAGTAGCGTCTTTCAACTGTTTTCTCAGATCATTCATTCCCTCAACCCATGGATACACATCCCCAAAAGACTTTCCGACGTGAGTGCGATACTCCCCTTCAGCCAACGCTCATTTGTTTGCCGAAATACCCCCTTTTTTCGAAGGAAGAGCCAATATTTAGGCCGTCGTATTTTATGACGTATTGCTTCCCCGCATTTCTGGATGGTTCCTAGGGAACGAAAGACGATGGATTGATCTCGTAAGGAAAGGAAATATTGAATCGACTCGTTTCCGGGTTTTTTTACCCGGAGGTTATGGGTTATTGGTAAAATAGGAATTCCCGTCCTACCTCGAAAGTTACTTTTTTTATAGAGAGTACTTGCGCTGTATACCGAGTAGATAACTGAAGGCGAGTGAAATATGAGGCAGTGTTTAGTTTGAAAATTGAATGACTGAATTAAGTTTTTACTCAAAATGTACTGTTTTTAATTCAACGTAGAAGAGAGGAGATGATATATATTCAAGATTTACCTTTTAATTATACACTGCAAAAGATTAAAGAACATTGAAGAGCCGAGAAAACTTATATACCTAAAATCGCAGAAAGACCTTCTCTTTACGAATTCAGTCACTTTCAGTTGCGGAGAACCCATAAATCACATGAGATTAAACTTTTTGGGTAAAATGATCAGTCTAGCATCATTTTAAATTTGATGTGCAGCATTAGAGTAATATCCATTTACTTTAATATGAGACATTCATGGAACTTCGTCTTCATATATTGGCAAACATTTCTATTTGGAATATGCTTTGATGAAATTTGTATATTTAAAATTTTTAACGATATCGGCAATCATTGCATAAATTTTCCGAAACAATACTTGCACGAATAATATCAAGATAATAAATCTGTTATTTATGAATTTGATTATTATGTATCGATGTGAGGTTTCAAATTTATTTGTTCTCCAATGCCTGGATAAAATATAGATTTATTAATAGTTTCCAAATAAAATATAAATAAATAATTATAATCTTTAAGAACGTATAGAGATATTTTACTATAAAAATTCAATTTTCAGAATCAATACTGAAATACTTGTGACGATCGCTTCTGTTGTCAATTAAAAGGAATGAAAACTATCGGCAATATTTGTCTGGGAAAATTTAACTATCCTTTTGAGGAAACTGTTTTCTGGAAAAAGTCCATTTACGGAATCTGAATTCCGTTATGATGGAATTCTTCATCAATCTGGAGTATTCAAAGAATGGTCCTTCAGATCAATTTTAAAAACTCCTCGTATGAGAATCCATTGGAAGCACATGAAAGAAAGAGATATATAATTGTTGATGGAAGTGTTACGCGCTGATGCGGGAGAAAAGTGAAATTTAATGAAAGCCCACATGACCAGAACGATTCATGTTGGATTGGCTGCAGAAAAAAGAATGAAAGATTTGTAAAAGGTGCTGAGAGACGAAAGAGTGAGTAACTCATTGGAAAAAATGCGGGTAGAATCAGGTGGACCTAAAAAGAGGATCTTTGGAGTAAATGTAGTGTGAATAACGGGAACAAGTTTTCAAAAACTGAATCAGAGATTGAATGTGTGAAAAACCGCAAATGAAAGATGCTGATGGTTCGCACTTTATGGAATGGATGAAATATTAAGTTATAACTTCCGTTTCAATACACTTTAGCAATAACTTAACATTAATGTTAAATTAAACTCGGAATTTTCTCTAAATTCATTTCAAAAGCTTTGATTTCACTCTCTATAGTTTTGAAAAACGGAGGAATCGAATTTATTTCGTGTTACGCTACGCAATGATGGTTCACTTGAATTAGGATGAATCCGAGTAGAAGATGAAATATTTTTTATAAAAGACTAAAATAGTTCAAAAATACTTTAAACTATATTGCAAGTCCATTTCATTCTTAAAAGCATAAATTAAAATTTCAAACGATATTTAAAGATTAATGAATATGTATTGGGAATCGGTGGTCTTATCTAAGCATATTAATCGGGTAGAAAAGGAGCGTAAAGTTTAGTGGTAACAGATAAGTTTTAAGCGATCAAAAACTACTAATATTTTCGAACCGATTGGGGGTGACGTTCATGCGTTTCAATATTTCTTTCAAAGCTATTCAGTCGAAAACCAGTGAAAATTTGCTTAGTACCTCATGAATTAAGAAATCCATTGACGCTACTTTAGGAGGTTTAATATGATTTTATTCAACTATTGATTTGTTTACTGCGTTCTATTTTTTATTAATAATAATAGTATTGGTATCCTTCCTTCATTTTAGGACATTTATGTTTTCACACAGCATATCGCATTGGTTGTAGAACATCGATAAAATTTAATTAAATCCTAAGAATTTACTTTTCAAGTGATTAATGAGAGACCTTATAGAATGAGTGCATTATGGATTATTAGAAAGACCCTTACCAATTTTACTTAAGGTATATTATTCATGTAATCGTTTTTTCTCTCCTCCTTCACTAAGGAGAGCGTTCACTTGTTTCCTTCAAGAAGAATGCTCCTTTTGTTTGGGAAGCTCCTTTTGTAAAATTTCAACCTTGGTTTTGTTTCCGTAGTCCAGAATTCTTTCTCGCCACCTGTCCACTCTTACTTACGTCACAAGGAATTCATTTTAAGGCAATCCAAATGGGACTCAAAGAAATAGTAATCTATTCGAATATCTACTTAAAAATCGTGTTCTATAGAATTCTGAAAAAAGTATCATATGATTAGTGTTCTTGTAATTTATTTGTGGGATATTAATTGTACTTCAAGATTTTTATTGCTTATATTTCCAGGATCGAATTTAAGCTTCTAAAGTAGAAGTATGATTCTTAAACCAACTTAAATTCATGGGCTGTTTGTACGCATATTCTATGCTCACTGCCCTTATTTTTCATCGGATCGAAATGAAACCGTATTCACTTAATGATACTTACAGATAAAGCTCAAACCCATAATCGTGGGGAATTCTATTGTATCTAAGAACCTAGTATCTTCCTGAATATTACGTGATAGAAGCGTAGGTGACAACCTTTAATCGACTCTGTCGTCCTTTGACCTTTCCCTCAGAATTACAAGCACTATCACCAAATGTACATTACCTTCCAGAATCTTTCCCTTCCAAAATACCCCCTTCTCTCGACACATCCGCAAATAAACCCACGCGGGATTTCTTCTACCTTTCTCTGTCATAAGCATTCTTTGGGAGATTCCATGAAGGAAGAATTCTCGTCACGCGCCCGCGGCTTCTTAATCTAATCCCACCTTGTCTGGCTGCTTCGAGCATCTCTTGCTTTCGTCCCTTCATTTTCCAATATTCTTCTCATCTGTTATCGTGCCTTCATTTTTGTTCGAATCGAAAGGAAAATGTATTACAGTAAGGGGACATAAGCTCTTCCGGAGAGACGTTGAGCCAATATTTGGAAACCTAATCATTGATTCGTTCTCATCGCAGGCGATGGACCTGAACTAAGAGAAGTAGAAAGAAGGCGCAATCGAAACTGAAGATGTTTTTTAAGTCGTAAGACCCATCGATGAATGTTTGGAGAGTGATTAAGTGTAGTTTAGTGGCTATAAATTAATAGAGTAGATGAGAAAGTGTAAACTTACGAAAACATTTCTAGATATTTGCGATAGAAGACACGAATGTAACGATAAAAATAATTCAGCACTGGGTATTCCAAAAATGAATGGAAGAATATTTGTAAAGCACTTTGGAAAGAAATGGAATTACCTATTAGTTCATATCCCAATCCCATGAAATCCATAATTAATATTGGGCGAAATGATTTGTTGAGAATTGTTACACCAGCACTCTATGACTAATGGCTTATTTAATTAACTATAATTATACCTTCCCTCACCCTAATCAGTATCTTCTTAACACCCCCACCCCAGACATAAGTACCTTTCCCGCATAAAATTGCAAAAATTTACGAAACCTACTACAAAAAAATTATTACGTAGGGGAATTATGATTAACGGGATATATTGCTTTAAGTTTTTCTCAGGAGTGTTTTACTCTAGGGACTCCTGTTACTTGTCTTACCTATCACTATTTGATTCTCTTCCTTCCAACATACCATGTGACCTTCAGCTTTCAACACTCTTACGACTCTAGTGGTCCTGCTTCCTAACTTTGAAATCCACTGACTCAATTCCTAACCTACGATAGCTAATGCTCATTAGTGCCATGCGTCATGATAGTTCCAGAAGTGTGCCTATTTCAGTCGACTTCAGTTTATAGAAGTTTTTTGCATCTACTATTATAGAATTTAAACCGGAAAAAGGATTTTTTCATTGTGAAGGGATATCGAAAGGCATATTTGGAAGGAAGTTGGACTAATAGAGATGGATAAGGTAAGCAATGGCGCAGTCCATTGGATTGGAAAAAGCAATCTGATGGTTAAAACATTCAAAACAACCATACTTTTTGATGGAATACATTTTTATTGATTTTATATCAAAACTTTTTTAGCATTGGTGATTTTATTTTCGGAGATTTTGAAGCTTTTAGCGAGTGTGAATTACTTTCGCAGTTATTTCTTGTGTTGAGTTACGAAGCTTTAGATTTGAGAAAAATTTTGACTTAGCACGGCTTAAGAATCAGTGCACTAAATTCGTTATATCGTACTTATTTATTTACCATTCCTCGTCGATGTAGTTCAGTATCTTCCGAGGACAACCCATCCTCTGTTACATAACACAGTCTTTAGGTGTTCCCTTTAGGGAATTTCCGTCTCACCAAACTTCAAATGGGTAACTTTCACTTTCGCCACAGCTGAGGATATCTAACTTTTCAAGAGCGCTCGGCCATTGAGACTTCTCACGTCACGGCTCTTATGGGAACACTGAAAATACATTTTCGCCTCGAAAGGTATCATCTCTTTTTATTTGATCATTCCTCCGAAATCGGAAGTTACGGTTTTCAACTTCGATGAATACAGAGCTTCCCTCTACGTTTACATTGATCGTAACCGATTTTGTATCTAAAGAAAGTGCACTTTTATTGCTTCTACATCGTTTTCGGTCCAGATTATGGCTTTGAATGTTGAAAGGAACAAATCGGTTTCAAATTGTGACAACTGTATTCATCGAGTGAAATTTACTTAAAGTTGGGATTTTAGGTCGATATCCGGAGATAAGTATATAATTCGAACGAAAAATTTCGAATTTAAATAGAAATGCGGAATGCAATAATCAATACCACTTAGATCACACGAGATGAATGATTCACATCTGCGTTGCATCCAGAATGCATACAGACACGTAATTTCTCTCTTTTGCACTCTTTAAGTCGACTCTGTTTTCTTTTCGTGAATAAGCTGACCTTAGAATCCGTTCCCAAGGAAACCACCATCTAATTCCGTGGGCGCGTAAAAGAGAAACTTGGCCATAATCTTTTCTCTTCCGCAAACTTCATTAGGACGTGAGTTCGTTGCCCTTTTAAGGTGTTGTAAAAAATCACTTTACGCCCAAAAAAAAACATCTCTCGCCCCGTATCGTTCGAGCCATTGCTCTATTTGACTTCTCCTTCCCCTAATTTCACCCCCACGAGTCGTAATTCCCAATTTAGCGCTCCCCCTTCGGAAAGATTTCTCGGACTTCGAGATGCTTCTTCCGAATCTCTCCTTTTCGCAAAATCTCTTTCTTTATTTGAGATGAGAAACGGCTTCCGTTGTGATTGTTCCCCTCACCTTCAGTATTATTTTCTCGTCTTTCCGATTTTGTCCTTTTCACTTTCTCTGCTATGAGATACGAGTACGGGATCGTTTGATTGGAGGTCGGCTTGAAGAGGATCCCAGTGGAATATGCGTGGAAATAAAAGAGCACTTCTGGCCGTAAAAAGGAAAGAATCCCTTAAGTTCGTGGTGAATGTTTCGCTTTATTTTCCTTCCAGAAAAAAGCATTGAATTGTCTTCTTCCCTTTCTCATATCTCTAAAAAGGCAATCATAACTCGGATTATCTTAATCTATAAGAACTGAGACGGTAGTTGATACAACTTAAAGGAAATTTATCAAACTTTTCTTTATAACAGCCATCTATTTTTAAGAAATTTTATTTTTAGACCCGTGAGAAATGTCCTGCTCGAAATTTTACGTAATAGAATGGATTTTGACAAGGTTTATGTTAGATGAAAAAAATAGTACTTGGTGAAAGTTTTTAATTCATAAGAATTAAGAGGAGTGTTAATCATAAGAGGAATTCTTCCTCAAGAGAATTTTTAAATTGGGATATAAAAAAATATATTACTTATATTAATAATAAAAATAACTTAGTAAATTTCCACAGAAAAAATTTGTTATATTTGCAACCGGTTTCGTAATATAAAATTACATCCTCAGGCCTTCTTATATTACGAAACCGGTTGCAAATATAACAAATTTTTTCTGTGGAAATTTACTAAGTTATTTTTATTACTATGGCATTCCACGAAGTCACGCCTTCTCACATTGATTTCATACTTATATTAATATAAAAAAATATATTACTTATATCACAAATAATTGTAATTGAAATATATGTGATATAACAGGCAGGCGTAAACATAAATTCCTTTTCTAAAAGAAAAAAATCCCAATAGCTTGGATTCGAAAGCTGTAATTGAAGAGTAAAAACAATATGCAACACCGAGGTGGTAAATAAGTAATTCTATCTTTCTGTTTGAAGTTCTTCTACAGAAAAGAGGCTGAACGTTTTGCGATTTGATTCCCAATTGTCGTCTTTGATTGGCACTTGTAATCTCCTGAGGTAACTTAACCATGAGAATATAATGAATTTAACTGAAAAGGTCGCATTTCCAAAATCCGTGAATATTACATTTTAGCGCCTTTTGAGAGAAACGGCATCAGTGCAGAGCGGTCGCTTATCTGAGAAATGACAAAAGTGAATTAATACGCTCGAATCTAATCTGCATGTTCAGTGGGCACGTGGAAGCCAAAATAGAATAGTAGACGGGATGAATCGCGGTGGGAATTTGAAATTCAAAATCGCAATCAAACAAACGCCCACTCCACTATTATGAAGTTAACGTTTAAAATGGATTGCTGCGTATTCTTATCGAAAAAGAGATTCTAGCTGTTTCCTAGAAATGTGATATCAGTAGATAATGAAGGATTTACATTAAAAACAATCCAAGCAATAAATTTAAATTTTTATCATCCACTCGCAATATATCTACCATAATAACGAGAGATGTAACTACTATAATTGAGATTTTTATCGAAAATAATGTATGATGAATTATTATAGATATGTACATCCACTACAGCATACTACTTTGAATTAATTTCTTTTTCATTAATTTGTTTCAATAAGAATTTCCAAAGTATTAGAAAATTAATCCGAAATATATTGAAATTCTTCTTAAAATGTCGCCTGCTCTTTCTATTAATTTGGAACAGAAAACTCTTTTATTCACCTGAGCAAACTGCAGCAAAATATATTATGCGTGTGAGCATGGCTTAGCTTCCTGAAATTTGTAATGGACTGATTAAAAAAGAATTGCTCTTTGTGGCAAAATCTTCTAATTTCCAAATTTCTAATCTAACGAATTAGGTTCCTAATACTAAAAGTACTCTTGTTAAAATATGCATTTTCCTTTTTCTCGTACGATATTTTAATGAAAGCAATGATCATAAACTTTTTAAAGGAGTATATGAAAATATTTTTTTATTAGTCCTCTAGAATATTCAAACTTACTTATAAAGATACTTTTGCCCTTTGATAATTGTAAAATAGACAATAGTAGCGGGAAATACTCAAAGAAGTAGTTATTGATTCTAAATAACCTTATTTGTTGAGTAATAGAATTGAGGGTACCAGCTCCTTCTAAGTTGGATGAAAATTGTTTTCTTTATTTGGGATATATGTCAGAGTTTAATTAAAAGCAAATCTTATGGATATGGTTAAATCTTCTGCTGAACATTTTTAAAAGGTTTTTGAAAAATTTGATGCACCTGTTGGGAATATCTCAATCTATAGTAACCTATGCGACGATCTAGCATTAACTACCTATATATTTAGCTATAATATAATTAACAAGGAGCACATTGCCTTAAGTATCTTACTTTTTAAAAACCTCAAGTCTTAGGAAATGAGTTGGAATAATTCCTTTTCTTAGGAGACGCTAATCGAATGTAATCTTCTTTAAATCCTTTTTTGGCACTTTGTTGGATCCAACCTATTTTGTTCACACGTGCTCTCAATTTGACGCATTCGTCCTCACGCATCAATAACGAGTCGTCAAATATAAGTATGAAATCGTGCGATGCGGAAACATTTCTTCCGAAAGATGATCGACGGATACGAGTTATTTTCCATTTGTCGCATATCTCTGGAAACGATGTCACATTTATCTTTATCAGAATGATGGTTTTTATCGGAATTTCAGCTCTTTTTTAATCCTTTCGTAAAAAAATCGATGAAGGTTTGATATTTTCACGCTCTCTCAAACTTCAGCACATTCGCGGAGAGGGTTTTCTTCTCTTGCTGTACATTTTACGATGCATCCATTTTCAGCCTTTGAGAGTCCGAACGGCACTTTATCGCTGAGAAAAGAATTTTCAGAGCAAACTTTAAGGTGGCGGCCTTTATGGATGGATTTTTTCTCGCAAATAAGTTATCATCTTAAAGAGATGAATGAAATGCGTAGTAAATTGCAAATCCTATATTAAAACACAGAGTGACTCAATCGTATCTTTACCATGTGTTTATTTCATCAAAAGTAATACTAGTTTCAGAAGTTGAATGTGATGTAATGCAAAATATAAATTATGAGAAATAATGTTACTACTCTATGATAATTATAAATTCAAAATTAATTTGCGTAAATGATCAAACTGTCTTTTTCCCAATTGCAGTATTTCATAAAAGTAATTTTTCTGGTTCGGTCATTTAAATATATGATGGCGTTTAAACGTTTTAAAATATTATTTATCTGATATTTTCCCAAGGAATAATTTCATAGATAATATAGTTTTGGAGAGAGCATTTTTATTTATATATATAATATATCATTGGAGAGAATTAGAATACATACTTATCACAAAAAGAAATAATGAATTGAATTATGAAAATGAAGACCAATTACCCATTTAGTCCCGTTTTAGAGCATGGATATTTTTCATGTTTTACTTTTTTAGCTATTTGCACTATTTGAAATATAAATTATTCGTAATTGCCAATTTTGAAGTATAGTTTCTTATCGACAGTTCCAGGATAATACATACTTAAATTATGTAGTCAGAAGATAAAGTTTGAGAGATAATAGAAATGCAGTACGTATTTGGCATCATTTACATGCATTTGGAGCTCAAGATTATTTCCGTTTTGATAGTTTATTTGTTTCCCCGTCCAGACCGACCATTCTTTGAAGTGGATTTACCAATTCTGTCAGTTTCAAGTTGGCTATTCTCTGGACAAGACATTCCATTAAAAAACAATTTCGCTGGTGAATCTCGATTTGCGTAACCAGTTATTGGAATGTAAGAAACATAGTCCATCTTTCGACAGCAAACCAAATGGAAAGCTTTCAGAATATCATTATTTAATGGAAATATTTCATCACAGATATATCAAAACTGCTCTTGATGGGCATGTAATGGGATACGATTCACAGAATAAAAATTTTGGGAAATATTTCTAGGAAATTGGTTTGAAATATCTTCTGTTTGAAGAATCTCATAATTCATTTTTTATTTAAATGTATAATTTTCAAAAAAGCATGGTTTCTGACAAGTTACATTTTTATTTCATATGAGTAAAATTTACTTATCAATACCTCTCCTAATTCAGTAAGTCTAAGTCAGTATCAGTAATAATACAGTCTCTTGTGATAATAAAAATTGGTAGTTATAATAGTAATTATTATTACAATTTTTATCCTAGGACAAATTTGATTTTGCCGATTCTTACACCTTAAATTTCATCACCGATGATTTGATTTTTGCTGGGGTGTTTGACCGATAGTGTCCCTGTTCTAACATAAGCGGAATTTATGAAAGATTTTTCCTCCGTGGAAAGAGTCGAGTATAAAGGGGAGACTGCAAGTGTCCCGGTTTTCAAGAGGATAAAGGGAAGTCGCTCGGGGGAATTGCATGCCGTGCGGGTTGCGTCGTTCGCAGGGGAAGACTCATCTCTTCGCGGAGTCTGCCAGTGTCAGAGTACAGAGAGACGAGTGAAAAGGGAATGCGCAGGACTGATGCATGCTGAAATTTATTCAGAACGCGAAAGCCCTTTCATCGCATTTGCATAAGACTGTTCAAATCTACGACATGGGCGGAGATGCTAATATTATGCCCCTCGTAAGATATTCTTTGCAAGGATATATGATGTGCTTTTAATAGCGTGGAGTGCATGTGATATGTTTAGCAGAAAATAACGCTAAATAAATATTTGGATTCGATTTAATGCATAAGTGTACATTAAATTCTTGATTTTAGTTCGATTTGACTATCGTCCGTAGAAAAGTAGGTGTTTCGTTTGTGAGGAATGAAGCAAAAGCATATGACGTAGAATTTCAAGATATCAAAGATGTATAAAATCAAATCAATAACTTGTTACTTAAAAATTAAAGAAATATCTGAATCAGAATAATTGAGATTTCTTCACACTGTTACATGAGATAATTTATTTTATCGTTCGATTATTAATGGTATCTCCACAAAATTTAATTTAATTTAATATCATGAACACTGCAATTTGATCATTCGACCAGGTGGCAGCGGTAGTGTAGGGGGATATATTACAAGGTATTGCCTGGCATTCGCCCGAAGACGGGAGGAAAACCCCTCCAAAAAAACCTCCCGCAGGCAATTTGTAGTTACATTATACAATATACATCATACAATATACATTATACAATATACACCATAAATTATAAAATATACACCATATAACACCATTATACATATACACCATCTAATACCGGAATATTTGTATACATTTCAATTACTCGCTATAAATTACTTAAAGTAATTTATAGCAATTTAATGATGATTTTGATATAAAATAGCCATGGAATATTTTATAATATCAACTTTTTAATTTATTAACAATCACAGAATCTCTGACCCAATAATACGTTGAAGTAAGGATATTTCAATTTACTCTTGAGAATATGTATTAAATCTTATCTATGTGTTTTGAATCGGCCCCTTTTGAAATCTATATACTAACATGAATAAGAGAGAGCAAATATTGAAAGGATAAATTTTTGAAAGGTATTTCCACCAATAAATATCCGGAATACAACAGATAGAGTGCGAGATTCAGGAAATTGGTGCTCGAAGCGTAAAGAAGTGATATCCGGTACAGAGCAGCTGGAATTGAAGGGAATGTGGTCATTCTTCAATGTGGAAGTGATTGGGAAAACCAGTCCCATCGATGTGCTTCTCAGGGGAAACCATAGGAGTGTGATCTTCCAATCTCTACGTAACACTTGATCTCTGGATTTAAAGGTTAGGTTCTTCCTATTCTTTGAGATTGAACTCATCTTTTATCGTTTTGCTATCTTTTGATTCCTAAATATCTTCATATCTAATTTTTTTCCTACTCTTTCTCTATTGCTTGAAGTTTTATCATGAGTATGGCACTTATGTCAATGTGCTCCATGTTAATTATATTATAGCTAAATATCCACCTCGTTTATGTTATATCGTCACATAGTTTTCTATAGCGTAATATATTCCCGAAAGTAATAAAGAACTATTAGAATTTTATTCCACATCAACAGCTTAATTTTTGATAAAGTGGATAAAAAATAATGTTTTAATCTCAAACACTAATCCAGTTTCATTATCTCTAGAACTATTTCTTATTTACACGCCTGGAATATATAATAGTAAACGATCAAATGAATTTATATCAGGGGTTTGAATGGGATTTAGGCATTGAATCTTTTTCTCCTTAGAATCGAATAAATGATCTGATAATTATGATATAAATAATAAATATATAAATCGTTAATTCCTAGTTGCGATTTAAATTCGTTTAGTGTTTTTGATATTTTCTCACTGTCTATATATATAGCTGAGATTTACTCTAAAATACATTTAGTAATTAATCCTCAATCTAATATCAAATTGGCCTCTGGATATTGGTAAACTGGAACGACCTATTATTTGTGGAACTCTATTATTTAGGGTCAAAAATACTTTACTTAAAGTATACTTCACTTTTCACTGGTATTATGTGAGAAAAACAAGTAAAAGGAATCTGGAATGGCTGGAAGTGACCCAATAATGAAGCCCTGCGTGTGAGTTATAGCTCCTCCAACTTTAAGGTATCCGTAGTTACGATTATGATATTTGCTATAAACTAGAATTGTGGAAGATAAGAGAGAAATCGATGGACGACGGTTTTACTCCTGAGATATATTCTTAATGATTCTCATCCAACATTTCCCTCCGCGAATAAAGATGATATCTCGTCGATCGACGGCGATAACTCGATTCTCGTCATTGGAAATAGGGAATCTCTGGCGAAGGAAATAAATTGATGGGAAGAGGCGGATCCAAGGTGGGGAAAAATGGATGACGCAAATACGGAAGAATTCACGAGAAGTAAACAGTGGACCGAATGTAGATAACTCATAAACAAATGTAATGAGTTAACGTGATAATCAGTAAATACTAAGATTCTACTATAATATTTTTGCTAAATTTTTT
Source organism: Pantala flavescens (assembly GCA_020796165.1). Classification (NCBI taxonomy): domain Eukaryota; kingdom Metazoa; phylum Arthropoda; class Insecta; order Odonata; family Libellulidae; genus Pantala; species Pantala flavescens. The sequence continues at coordinate 7,372,210 of CM036884.1, read as the reverse complement.
GCTAAAAATTTATGAACACACGTTTTAGGTCGTTTGTGTAAGTCGGCGAATAGATCTTATAAGAACTTTCTGTTCAAAGTTTTTATAATGATGAGCGATTATTTAAAAACTAAAATATGTATGTATATTTATTTTAAATTGAGTAAGTTGTGCTAATGAGAAATCACCCATTTTATTTTCAAAACATGAAAGTCTAAGACTCCGTAAAATCTGGTGATTTAGTAATTACAGAATCTTTCTTCTGTTTGAAATGATGGCATTCATAAAAAAGTAAGCGGAAGGTACATTTGGATGAAGAAAGTTTTTAGGAATCTGAAGGAAACGTGGAGATTAAAGTGTGGATGAGAGATTGGAAGAGGGAAAATGGAAATGAGTGTAAAACGTGAGTCAGGAATTGGAGTGGATGTGCGAGAGATGAAAAGCGGGAGATTCGCAGTTGACAGGCGGGCAAACGATTGTGCCATCGGAGGAAATTAAGGAATCAAACATTTGATTCAAGGGAAAGGTCCGAGAGTATGAGTGTAAAAATGGAACAAAAAATAATGGGAAACACCTACGGAAAGCTAGAGAAGGAATAGACAAATAAAGGAGCAAAATAAACAGCCGCAGAGTCACGATGTTTGACTATTTATAGCTTCCAGGAACTCTACGCGAATAATTCATAAATTAAAAGCGGCCCTAATTGTCAAGATATAAGGCAGAATAATCTTCTTTTTTGACTTCAAAAATAATTAATATTTTTCATTATACCGCCATCAAAACTTCATTTAATAATGACAGAGACCATAACCTTCTAAATATATTTCTATCCTTTGAATAAAACCGTCAGAAATCTTTTTCATTAGTAGTTTCTAGGTTGATTTATTTAATTTCTAGACCCAAGTCAAATTTTTCATAAAAGGACATGCGAATAATTCAATTAACTAACATAGTACTATAAATATGTTGAGGAAGTTATAAAGGTTTATTAAGTTCAGATCAAATTGTATACATTCACATTAAAAATCGAATTCAAAATTATCCATGTAAAGTGCAGTTGTAAATTAAAGGGGATAGGAGATATTTAAGAACAGAATACATTCTAGTAGGATGTATTTATAACTGGGAATCTCGAAGGGGTGGAAAGAGGAATAGTGAATGAGGAAAGGAGATGAGAGGGAGAAGATGATTCCAAAAGAAGATTCGAAAGAAAGAATGAAAAAATCGGAAAGTCTTCATTCTTTCCACCGCTTTCCGTCCTCCGAACTGTTGGCAAAATAGATTTTCCTAAGAGATTGATTCGCAAAATAAAACCGATTTCTCTAGGAAAACATGGCTTCATGCGTCCCTTTACTTGATTGCTCCTTTGGTCGCGAATGTTTGCCCTGAGTTTTGTGGCCCCCATCGAAAGGGTAGCGGCCGAAAACATAAAAGGCAAACCCAGTGGTTGGGAGGTCGAAAATGAGATTGACTGCGGGGTATGTTTTCCTACCAGGAAGTATATCTTCGCCTTTACTCTATCTCTTTTATGCTCCGATCGAACCTTTGCTTTTATGCCCTTGATGTGGGGATTGCAGAAAAAGTTCACTTTGGCTACAACAAAAAATGTAGGTAGGAGTGTATTTTCAGGTCCACTGAACGCTATAGGATATTTTAAAGGTTAATATTTTCGTTTGACTTCGCTTTGAATCCGTTCCTCCACAAAGGCAAAGTTATATCTCCACAGTAATATATATTTAATTTTTAAGTGATTGAGGTGAAGTAACTTTCAACTTTTCAGCTGAAATAGTCGCCTGACATATTGCCTACCGCATAAAGGAGTTCATTTTTCGTACATAATGTCAGCTGCTTACTATTAAAAAATATTAATTAAAGTACATTTGAGATGAACGTTCCCTTCTCATTTAATTTATATTGCAATAAAACTAGTCATGAATATAATTTCAAAAAATGATATTTTGTAACCAGATGCACTTCATCACTGACATTCTATAATTTATGATATTGAACAGATATTGCAGTTTATATTGAAATAAAGATAATTTTTATTTAATGCTGCTTAAATATGTTTTATGTGGGGAAATTATATTAATTTAATGTAAGGTGTCTTTACCACAAAGGGGAAAGATTTATCCGCTAAATTTAGGTGGCCACCTCTTGTAGGTATCTAATTTTCAACCTTTATAATTTTTATTATTCAATGATCAAGTTTTATAAATTGCTGAAATGAGCCTCATGTCTCTTCTGACATCCACCTATTAACCTTTGACATGCATCATGTGACAGTAGATTGGTCTATTATGAGCAATTAGTGTTGAACCGTTAGGTAGGTAAACCCCTTTGACACCTAATCCTCTTGTGGATTATATCTTAGAACGTTCTAGTTTGTGCATTTCTCGCGTCCTTATCAGCAGGGCTTCTCCATTCCTTTCTTGTAAAACCCTTTTATTAAACAGAAACAACATTATTAAATGCATCCCAGGTCGTTTGCTCAAATATATCCGATGGCATACCTCATTATGCGGGTTTCAAAGAGGAACGCTTTAGGACGGAAATTTCCTCATCCCTGCCATCGTCGCGCGTATTTTTGTTCACCTCATCAGCGGAGATTTTCGCATCTTCTTTTTGAAGTCTTTGATTTATTAAAGAACTCCTCGGAAGAAAATTCTTTAGCAGGGTCCTCGTTACTTTCAGGTCCTCCTTCCGCACTTTGTGGGAGCCGCGTTCCCATAAGGTTTTAGCTGATGCTGCAGGCAATCGGATGTCCGACTCAGCAAATGCAAGGGGCGTTCAACCTGTCGCAACCCCTCCCTTTCATCCCACCAAATCCGGGTGCTCAGGCCCTCTGTTACACTTGTCATTTGTCTCGTTGCCACGGTAAATAGGTCGCAGTTATAGAAAGGTTACTTCTAGAAACAAGGATTTTATTCTAAGAAATGAAACGTTTTTCTATCTCTACTTTAACAAAAGAGTAAGCATAATATAGTGCAATCGAAGAATAAATGACTCGCGGAATATGAAAGAAAATATATTGTTTCAACTCTTTGTGATAGTAGTCGTAATAATATGTATTATACAGAATTGAATCTTAACGGCGAAATTAATGGTTTTTATTTATAAAAAACTTATTACCTAAATTTTATCGACCATTTTCCTGAAAATGATCTTGCATAATGTTAGACATATGTTGTACAGCTCTTATAAGAAAATGAAAAAAAGAATTAAATAGCTTAAAAGCAATTATAATTATTCCCATTCGTAATCAACAGCCGAATTATGCGTCAACTCTGAACTGAAAGTAAATTTGGATAAACAGGAAATGCGAAAATGGTTATTTATTCAACGAAACGCACACATGATAACCTAATCATTTTGAGCTCCCGTTGACAATTCACTTCCGTATGTTTGTTTGAAGGATCCAAACGTTGTATTCAAACATATTTCAACAGATTAGGAGACAACAAATTTCGACCAACGTGCAGTTCCGCTAAAAGTGGCGAGGTTTATAGCTGCCAAAGTATTTAAGGGATAGTTATTTGTAACCCGGCATGTATATTTGTGGAGTAGACCTTTAAGAAAAACGTTCAATGTGATTCTGAACTCACATTAAGTCGGATGTATCCACGCATGTCTTGCGTTTGAATGTGATGAGAGACGAAACCCGTTTGGCATCAATTAATAAATTCTACCTTACTAAACTTAATAGTTAACCCCCTTAAGAAATATATTATATTAAAAATAATATATCTTCACTATGATATAATTTTTACGTTAACGGTTTAAGTTGTTCCATCTTTATATTTGTCTGTAAATGAAATCAGCTAATGACTCAATCCTTTAATTGAAATTGGATGTATTATTTACTTCGTGTTCAAACTTTATTTGCTCGTATCTGATGTAATTGGGTAGGTAAGGGTCCTATTATTTCCTTAAGGCCGAAGAGGCCAATGCAATGCTACTCGATATCAAGAGCACTCGGAACGTCCTCAAGATACATGAGCATCTGAGAGACCCTCGAGAGATAGAGTGAGGAGGGGAAATGAGGCTTTGAAAGCATGAAGATGGAAGCGCTAATGGGAAGTTGCAAAATCGCAGATAAAAGGTAGACGAAATTGGGGCTTATGTTAAGAAATCCATGGTCCGAGTTAGTTCAGAATTTGTTTAAATAGTTTAATGTTCTTAATCAAATGAAGTTTGTTAACTGCACTATATTCTATTCAAACTTCTTCCACCAAGAGAAGCATATTTTTCAATTAGGGTCAGTTTGATTATTATTTTTTTAGAGCGGTGAATGAAATATTTATGTACAGCTTCCGATAAATTGATGGCATAATTTGCAAACTTTTATACTTATATGTTCCCCCATAAAATAAATCGTATAAATAATACGAGAGATTTTCCACTTCTAACAATTTTTATGTTATAAATACAATATAGAAATTAATTTCATATGTTCTGAATTCCACGAGCATATGTAATGTTTCTGAATAAGTTAGAGAAGATTATTTATTTTTTCTTTTTGATGAATTCTATTCGTAGTATTTACTTGTACCAATGGATTTCATGGAACTTTTACAGAAATATGAAAGTTAAATAATTTATTTTGGTGCAATACTTTTAAAGTATTGGTTTTTGATTAAAATTTGAACTAAAACTAGATTTGAGCGACTCAACTTGAGATGCTCTCAGAACTTATATTTTATCTATCGATCTCTCTTATTTTATGGTTTATGTACATTAATTGATCGTTACATGTCAATCATTTCATATAAGACGAGCTAGATGAGTAGCGTTCAATTTTCAACATTAACTCCCCAAAATCTTAAGCTCTGTCTGAGAATAGATATTATTTCTCCTTCTGTCGCAATGCTTTCAACCAAGAGTGGAAAAATGTCCACCCACGTCCTCTTACCGCGCTGCTTCTGGAAATCTCATCATCCTCTGGCCTTCTTCCCCAAAGGAGAAATACTCCCATTACGGCTTCTTTTCACTCCGCATCATATTAATCCTCAGCAGACACTGACCTCCACAACCCACGGAAACCGTTACGCAATCCGGATTCCATCTCTCCCCCATAATCCGATTCCTCCCTAAGGCCACTGTTTGGATCTCCAAAAGTCGCATCTCCCTTTTATACACTCTCCATACCCACCTGTTATCTCTCTATCCCTCTTTCGCATCTTTCTTCTCTACCAGATCTTTAAGATGAAAGAATACCTTGCAATGGAGAAACATTCCTTTTTCGAAATTCTTTCCGTTCAACATGGTTTGGGACGCGAAGAAAGAAATCGTAATGTTCACTCGAGAAAAATTTTACATTGTAGAGGAAAAAAAAAGTAAATTGTAGTTTTTGATTCTCCATTTCATAATATTAAAAGCTCTTTTAGTCCTAAATAGACTACCTTTCATTCAGTAAATGATAGCTACAGGCACATCGATAGTAAACTGAGAGATCGCGTTTAAAATCCAACCTTTATTTTAGCATATATGAATTTTATGGGTGTTATATAAACTTACATGTTCAAATCATTACCTACTCCTTCTGTTTATTTTAACTAAAATTGTTGTGCTGCATCGTTCTGAATTTAAATTTCCGAAGTTAATTCGTGAATGTTAATAATATATCTCTCGAATCAAGCACGAGAAATATTTACGTTCAGAGATTAAGGAGTTACTATATCTTTTACAACAAACTCTCATAACATCCAGTAATTTATTATTTTCAGTTATAACGATTAACGAAACTTGAACAGCTTGATAGTTTTCTCAAAATTATTGAAGCTTGTACTTATTGCAATATATTTTATGGTGTATGATCAATTTAAAGCGTAATAATCTGATTAATATATTACTTTGCGTACTGTTCGTATCTGCGTTCGTGTCATCATTTCAGCGTACACACCGCATAGAAGGGACGCTGGATCTCTCTGAACCAATGGGGAGTTAATGAAGGTACAAATGCCGCGAAAGGATACACAATTGGGTGTCTCAATGTTTGAGTGGCAACGGAGTAACAAGGTGAATTCAATGCTCGACGCAACTAATTAGATCTTTCACTGCAACATTTGATACAAACTGCAAGAGCAAACATATTAAGTGCAGTAACCTCGATGAAAGGACGGGTGCACTGTGAATCTCTGTTATATTCTATTGTCAACATCGTTATACAGCTGTGTTATTAGATTAAACCGTTATGCTTTTCACTTGCAATGGCTGTGGGATAGTATTCTGTAGCGCTCTGTGTCACATATAAGTGCGCATTGTTTGCTACAGTAGTATAGTAGCTTAGTAACACCTTCATCACGTTCTAAAAACTATAATACTTGGGTTTGTTTCTTTTCCTCTTTTATTACTTTGTTTTAGTATGTTTTAGGAAGTTATAATAGAAAAATTACTTAATATTATATTTGAAATATTATTTAATGAGATTTATAAGATATTTATTACTTATCAGAAGTCGTATCGTCAATGAAAAAAATAGGCCTTACTCGTCCAAATATATCGTTTGTTGAAATAATTTAGCTTGTAGAAATATTGGAAAACTGTAAAATATTTGCGTATAAAACTCACTGCACATAGAAGTTATGATTGGGAACTTACTTACGTTAGCTGCCTTATTTTATTGGGTAAATTATATTCTATAAATTTGTAGGTAATATTTAGGATATCATAGAAAAGCAATCTTAATAAAATAACCGAAGCATTTGGCCTCAGTAAGCTGTATTTGAAATCAGATTCCTTATGCATGAACAGGTTAATTTGGAATAAAATAGACTATGGTAAAAAGTAACGGACGAATATTAAAAAATATTCTATGACATATCACGAAATGCCACATCCATTTCGATTCAAACGTAACAAAAACGCAAACAAGAAATTTAAAAGAGATTCTCTGTCTCCATAACTACAAAAAGAAAGAACTCATTTAGGACTTAAAAATGCTTCTTCTTTGTAGCAAGGTATGTCTCACGATCCCGCTGAATTGTTCTCTCAAAATATTCTTTCCTTTCATCTCGGTGCTAAGTGTAGAAATTCCTTCGACCAGCCGCTTCTTCTTTTTCTTGAAAATTCCTTTCTCCTTTTTAAATGTTGAGTTAAAACTCTCCCTTTCTCTCCATTTCGTAATCCAACCCTCCCAACCGCGTTTTCCATACATTCTGGAAACGCATCCCTCTTTCATGTTCTACTTCTCTCTATTCCCTTAGATCTGTAGGGCTCCCCGCAGATGAGGGCGTAAACAACCAGCCATTTTGGCTCGATGTGAGGTAAGGGATTGGATTTTTCCGCGGAGATTGCAAATACCTCTTTACTCCATTCGGCGACCTCCGGAAAGGAAATTTCGATGGATTTCATTCAAGGATTAAAGGAACTCGTCCGGGAAAAGAAGTCATCGTACTTTTTACAAGACGTTTGGGAAATTGGCCGTGACGTAGGGACAGCCCAACTTAATTTACTAGCGCTTGCAGAGGGACTAAAAAGTTTAGGAAATATATTTCAGATGGGATTAAAATGATAAAGAGTATATTTATAAATGCATAAAATTCTTTAAACTTATATATTGCAATAATAAATCTATCATATTACTTTTCGTCACACTAATATTTCTTCTCTTTATTGTCCATTTCATTATATTTATAACATTAATATGAAATAAATATTCACTGGTTTATAGATATTTTTAAACCATTACTGATCACAGAAGAACTCTTTTAAAAGCATACTCATATTTCACGATATTCTGTTTAAAAGTGAGCAAATGGAATTATATAATTAGCAAGTATTCCGTCAGCCTAAATTTTAGTACTGCTGTTTGGAGAAAATATAATTTATTATTAATTTCTTTCACCATACAATTACCTTAATTAATTACGAGTAGAAAATTTACTTTGAAAATTTTAGATGAACTTATTTCAGACTAATAGAAGTTTTCATGTGTTGCCTAAGTCAATAATTAGCTATTATAGAACTTTAACTCATAACCTCAATTATTATATACTGGAGGATCAATTATATTAACAAATTAATCATTTTCTGAACAGTATTCGTGAATTAACAACTTCTAAACATCCCGCACGTATATTTCATCCGGTATCTCTAATGAATGTCAAAGTATACGATAAATTACTTTTCGTTGAAGTATGGAGGAGTAATACGTCAGATCACGAATAAAACCTTCGGAGAAGATCCTAACTTAACCAGTAATTCAATGGTAATATCCTCATTTCGCACTGAGAATTGGGTTCAGATGAATCTTGAATTCGTTTTCCTAAATCCCTCGAGCGATATCATTTGCATCACTGAGTTGAAAGAGGTTTTAAATCCTTTGAAAAGTTTCTCGGGACGTCTCGCGATTCGGGTGATATTTCCTACGACTGAATGCAAGACCTTTCGCAAGGGATCTCATTAAGAGAGGTGCGTAACTTCTTTTGGTGACCTTCTTTTAAAGAGGAACGCCGAGTGTCTCCCACCAATTGATTGAACGCAGCAGTGTTTGTCTGCCTCTTGGGAGAAGGTGGCGTTATGGGTGTTTTCGGTAGGGAGCGTCTGAAAGGCAACAGGAGGTCTCCCGTCCAATCCTATTAGGGTACGACTGTAGACACAGCCTCCGATTCTCCCACGTAATGAGATATTCCAAGATAGCGTTTAAAAATTTCCAGAGTGTGATGAAATGGAGATGATTAGATTCCGGACTCTATTAGATGTCACAGGGAATTTCCATTAATGCAGGGAATGGATTGAGTTCGGATTGTGTTTATATGCTCTCGAATGCAACGATGATTAAATTCCCTTGGATTGTCAACAAGAAGGTTTCAAATCATCCTTTGCAATATTTGTTATAAGTTATTTTAAAAAACTTGGTGTATATTCACTGTACAAACGCTAATTGCATGATCAAATTGTGAAAGGAAGAACGGATAATATCAAGATATAATAAACTGAATCAGTAGCCGATTAAATTATTTTATTTTAATGATGAATTCTTTGACAGAGATGTCATAATAACTGAAAAGGAGTAATTTTTTTTCTTCAAATTGTAATGGATATAAGCTTCATTGATTTCATATTTATTGGAATCACAAATACGTAAGATATTATTATTAATATATCTGCCATGGTCATTAGGATACCATTGATTCAATTTTAATTAGACGTTAATTACTGAGAAGTTTTATAAATCAATAAGAATTTTTAGAAATAACAATGGCGAAATTAAGAAAAAATATAATTTTCGGAACAGGAAAGTGAAGATAAAAGTTGAAAGATAATGCATTTATACTAAAACGCTTACATTATTTCATTTTTATGCAGTACTAATTTTACTATCTAATTTTTATGCCAGGGTTCAAGATAAGATAATATTTACTATAATTCTCTTTTGATAGGGTGAAACGCCTCGGCTAGATAAATCTCAGTAAGTAGAATAATTTGCCCCTCCTTTCACTCTCGTAGCATGTGGACACAATTTATGGACCGACCCTTATGATTTAGACCTCCCTCCTATATTTATAATCCATTTCCTGAGGTGAATTCTCACCGAAAACGGCATAGACTGGGGATTAACCCAACTCCCTGAAGCAGTTTTTACGAAGCACTGGGACTCTTCTCGCTTTTAAAACTTCATAACTTGTGAGTTAGGACTGGTAACGGCAATTTATATTTTCCCATTATTCTGCTTTATTTATATTTTTACGTTCTTTCTCACTCAGTTTTGAAAGCTATTTTAACTTTGGTATAAACCTTTTAATCTTTCAAAACGCGGCCTTGCAAGTCTCATGGGTTTCCTGCCGTGCGGTGAACCTGAGAGGGAAACTTACTCAATTTCGAAATTTTTGAACAGATAAAATGTGCTTTATTTTGGATGATTAAATATTGATTATAAATAAGAATGTTAATAATGTAAGAAGGACAAAGCAAAATATTTTTGACATAAACGGAGTTCGCTACTTTCTGGCGAATCTCAACAGGTTTATCGAATTGAATATGAAAATAATCATTGATTTTTATATTTAAAAATTTTCAGATTTAATTGTTTGATTTTAAACCAGCTTTATTCATTAATTTTTAGGTCATTATTTTGGGGATTTATTTTGAGTTGAGCAAATATAAAATGATTTATTTTTGAGATATCAGTCAAGAACAAGCCAAAACTTGCAGATTTAGTTTACTAATACTGCAAAGAAAAAGGCAGCCCAAAATAAGTATTGCATTTAGTTATACTTAAAAAATGTGGATGAATTTAAGAATCATATGCATTGATCAAAGCATGGAATTCTAGTTTTAGACAAGAAATATGACTAAAGATAATAAGTAAGAATAAAGAAATTAGCATCATAAATACTGAATAATCTGTAAATGATACCCACCATTTCCGAATGCCACTCACCAAGTATCTCTGCTTTGATCAGGAAATTCTGCTCCGATAAATATCCTTTGAAAACAAACGTTTGCCTAAAGCGGTGCCAACGTCAACGGCCTCCACTTTGCATTCGTTTTTAAAGCACATTCTGTTTCCACTTTGACCTCAAACGGTGACGCAACCCGCGTGGATGAGCCGGTGAACAAAGGGGCGCTGTCTGCAAAAGCACGCTCTGAATGTCACACGACTTTATTTTCGATTTTTGAGACCACATTTTGCGCATTTCCGAAGATGTGTCATCTCCGCGAGAAAGATATTTTCCCGCTGATAAAGGATCGTGTTCTTTCATTTTGAAAAGCCTTTAGCAACGAGTGGTGAAGAATTTTCCGGATTTTCGTTCTTTAAAATAATTACTAAGGGCATATCGCTTCTACCGTGTGCTTTGTAGGTGGACCGTTGTATACATAATAAGTAATATCTAAAATCATTATTTTAATTTTCCTTACTCTTATTTATTATCTTCGTATCCTTCGTTTATGATCATATATTTTATACTTCATTCCATTTTATGCTTAAAGTATTAAAGGAGATAGTTATTAATAATTCCTACACCAAAAGAATCGCGACTTTCCTATGAATGCCTTAGAACCGTTGTTTTACTTTCCTTTTAGCTTATTTATTGTATTTCCTATTATGACTTTTTGTGTCGGAGAATCCACCTTTAAATGTCCGAAATTTATTTTTTTCGCGTATGATCATCTCTTGATGTTCGCATTCTCTCAAAAATTCTTAAAAATAGAACTACATATAGTAATATATCTGAATATTATTTCGAATAGTTAAATTTATTTGCAAAAATATGTGCGTAAAACTTCGTATTCAACGAAAATTTCGCTCTTTACATAGCGAAAAGTTCCCTTGGATTTATTGAATTAGGTGAAATAGGTGCTCTGGATCCTACATGACCTCATAAATGAAAGAAATCAGCGTCTACACGAATCCTTCCATACATATTCTAGAGTGACGTTTCAATCCCTCTTTTCTTCTTTTTTTTAAACGACACCCTCCAGCCAATACCCCATTTCCATGGAAATACCTTGCGAATGGAATTGAATCCCCTGTAGATGGTATTCAACCTTAAGAAAGGAACCTCGCTTTCTACATTTGTTTCCCGGGGAAATCTTTCCTAGCTAGCGAAAGGTATATGTCTAGAAAGTGTTACCAATGTGATGAGTGAAAGAAATGAATTTTCTTAGAGAGAAAATTGACTTAAGTTGTCATTGAAATTGGAGAAAATATTTTCCCCCTAACTTCTTGGGAATCAGGGACCAACGGAAAGATTTGAGCAATGAGTTGCACTGCTGTGGTGAGTTGATATTTTAAAAGCAAACGCATTTTTACGATTAAATTATTAGATCGCCAAAATAATATCGAATTACATTTTGATTATGTTAAAATTCATTATTATGTACGCCATAATTTATATGAATCTAGTTTTTCATATAATTTATATTAATAATTAACTAAAATTTTAATAAAGTTTTGCAACAGTTATTGCTTTCTGTACAAAATCCTCCTTTTAGTATATATGCTCTTATTGCTCAGAGAAATGTGTAATCATCTTTTGTTCATTTTAATATATATCTTTTTCAATAGGATGAAACTTTCAGATAATTTTTGATTTACTTATATTTTTCGTGTTTCATCATTGAAATTTTTATTTCTTTGTCTATGATCTATTTTATCCCACGCACTAATATATAAAGCAATGAATTTTAGCTGGAGTAATATTACACTTCACGGACATCACTTGAGGTGCTTCTTATATTTAAAATACACTTATTCTCCAAATTTGCTTGATATTCTTACTGCATCTTATACAATCGTGCGTCTATGATTCGTGCGTTACGTTAGTTGATGAATACCGCTACTTGGGCGTGAAATCAATGTGATGAGCTTTTAAAGTTTATAGATTTTTCCTCGAATAAAGGATAACCAAACAAGAATAAAGACATTTAGAGATAAAGTTTATTAAGACTGTACCATAATTGTCTTAAGCATTACATTTCATTATTTTTAGTTCAATGAAGCTCTCTTTCCCACTTGCGGTTGTTTGCCTACAGAATTATCCGTCAGAATTTAGAAAACTCTTCGTCCTTGGCCATCGCTCACATATTTAATTCCTTCTCTGAACAGTTATTCGAAGCACCTGAAATGAAAGTAAAAGAGAGATTAAGAAAGTAAGGCGATCTACTAATTTCTTGGTTTTCACCATTAGATTAATGGAGCATTGTAGCTTAAGATTTTGAGACGTGCTGAGTAAGTACATCTTCAACAAATAGTTTGAAATAGGAATGGTAATGACATAGTGTTCAGTATGTGGTCATCAACAACAACGCTTTGATAATAAATAAACGATTCTAAAGTAATCTTCGATAGCTAAAGAAGTCTGAGAAACAAACTGAAGTATGCTATTGCAGGTGTAGTAGAATAAAAACTATATCGCTGGTACCATGCGCCTGAAGAAATAATACAGATACTTGATCTTGTGAAAGGGATAAGGAAACGTAAACATTTCAGGAATAAAGTAGCTCTATCCCTTACTACTAATAACGGAATCAAGCACAATGATATTATAGAAAGATTAGCTAAGTAACATTTTGTTTTTAAGATTCTCCAAAGTGATAAATAAAAACATTAAGGATGGTCACCACGAAACCATACCAGTACAAAAATCTCTAGGAGAATTATTTATTAAAGATCCGGTGGTGTACAATAGAAAAATGAGGCCAAAATGTAACAAGACCTTATATTGAGGAGCTCTAGATTTTAAAATTAAACTAAGGATATGAATGAGAAAAAGCGAGAGAAGGTATTACAAAATAATATGAAAGAAATCTAAGGCACCCACTAGTAAATACCGCTATTTAATCGGCCGAATGTATTAAATAATATTTAACTCCCTTCGTATTTACTAAACGTCCGCAGGGCAACAGTCTTCCTTTCAGTAGTATTGAACTCCATCAATATCTTTAAATAATCATAGAAAATCCTGGATGTAAGCAGCGTTATGTATTCTTAGAAAAATCTTGTTATGATAACATAAACTCTTCCTTCAAAGGCTTAATGTTTTAGAAGATATTAATACTCACTTTATCTTACAATTGATTGACTCGTCCTCTAGCCAAGGAAGTAGGCGGTGTAAATCACTCGGTGAATACAGTCTCTCCTCTCCTCATCCATGAATCCTAAAATTGATAGAATAATATTTAGATTAGGGCAAATTTCCACAAAGAAGACGCGCTGCAATTACAAAAGCCCTATCGAAGAAACCTTGCTGATAAAATAACGACGCGCCTTCACCAATTTACCTTTGTATAACCTTCAAAAGTAGTTGGAGGTTGAATTAACTCCTGAGTATGGGATTGATAATTATGTCTTAAATGACTTTGAAGTGGTAATAATTAGTAAAATAAATTTCAATTGGAAGTATGATGGGCATTCAATGTTTTAGAATCGCTGCCAACCACGAGGAATAACTTAATCTATGTTCTAATACCTTAAAATTTTCACAACGAAGAACTATTATTATTTGATCTCCCGCTAAACTTTTATCTTGGATCTGATTGGCTGAGGGAAATACCACCGCTGTCAGTGCAAGCGCTGTATTAATATAATTTATGCCAATTACTTCTTTCCTCAATTCCCGTTTGGATACGTTGATAATTTCTCCCTTCTTTTACGTCCACCGCCCATGATGGTGGTTTTCTCGAATTCGGAAGAATAAGCGGACGATACGTTATGAAAATAGTAAATTTGTCCGGTAAGACTCACGTAGTTGGTAAAAAGTCATAATAAATACTAATCTTCATGTAAATTTTATCGATTGCGAAGGACCTCTTGTTGGTTTTTGAAAATCTAGTTTGAATTTTAGAATCCCGACGGTTACGTTCTCGCTTCCCAACACCGTTCGGCATTTTCACTTTCCCCTCGCATCCCACCGTGTTCACGTCGCTCCTGCCAAAAGACACTTAATTCTGCTAGATTGTAAATAAATCGTACGCAATTGTGAATAAAACCATCCCAAATCGAAGTATGAAACCGCGACGGAGTGCTCGGTCAGCAGAAACCGCTCCCGTTTCTTAACGAATAAGTGGTTTTCGACAATATTGTACGACTCCACATGCATGATGCAGCGTAAGCATTCGCTCGATATCATAGTTATCCTAGCTCATGACTAGCATCGAAGACATCTGTCTTGACTACGAAAGGGAATCAAGGCTCACGGTCGCTTCCAAACAATGCGAAGGTGAATTTCTCGAAGCAAGTTTCGTAAACACAGGCCTTCCAAATATTTTCTGATGGGACCTCGTTTCTTACCTTGACGTTTCCTTCGAACCTCGTTTCCACACCCGGCCCTCTTCTCCTTCGGCCACACTCGCCTCACGATGCCTCTATTTAATCGGCCGAATGTATCACAATTCACAACCACTCGAGACACGGAATCGGTCACAATCACTTATCCAGCAGGAATCTTTCGGATTCCGTCGCGAAAAGATTCACGCGAAACGGCACAGCACAACGGAGAGACTTTTCGATGCTCACGTTGCCGGAACAAACTCGCATATCTTAGGATAGGCCAGCCACACTATGCCTGGAAGCATTAGTGTGCCCCCTGTGGGACTGATTTACTCAATAAAAGACGACGACGCGATGAATGTCGAATTCAAACCACCGCTCCTGACTCAAGATCTCGCGGTGGGAAATCAATGCTTAGAAAATCTATGTGTTTTACAACTCAGCAAGTTTTCATTTCGGAGATTGTATTAGACCACAGACAAGTCGATTTTCTATCTCGGTTGCAGGAGCGATGAGCTTCGTATCTTGGGGAAGGATGTGTAATAAACCTCTATTGAGAATGGATGCTTAGAACGATCTAACTTCGCGGTTTCTTAATGAAGATGAAATGGGCGAAAGCAACGAATTAAACGATGGCTAAGTCGAGGCTTCCTGGAAGGAATAATATGGAAAGCCTAACATTTGAGTGAGAAAGGGTTGTGTGACTCGGAATCGTTCTAACAATAATAGGGTGAAATCGCTTCTGAGAATTCTTATCTTAATCATTTCTTGAAGTTTACTTCCTGCATCGAGGGTAATAAAATGAGGCTTGACAGTTATCATATGAGTCATTTATTTAAAGTCTGATATAATTTACACCAAGAGTATATATATAACATTCCATTAAATTTCATTTCATTCATTAATGTACATTTCGGCTGAGGTCCCACTTGCTGTTGTTAGTCCTCATCATCATCCATCCCAATCTGGAAAACTGTGGCTATCGTTCCTCGGTTGAAGGTCCTGTTTCCTTAACGGTTATCCTGAAAGGGAAATAGAAGAGATATTGAGTAGGCTAGTCATGAAACTATTTCAAGCAGGCAATCCTGCGGTAGGGATATTGACTTGGGCGAAAAAGGAATGAGTCCCAACAAATTTAAGGCATTAAAATCGAGGGAGCACATACTTATTTCAGAATCTTACAAGTGATCTTGAGCAGACAAAGTAAATGTTCATAATGCCCTTAGAGGAAATCAGAAGCATAATAATGATTGAAAGTTACAGGATCAGAATCTAGTAATGAATGTTAGGTAATTATCAATGTCTTGAGAACACAGGAATCACAAGAGAGTTGAGAGTATGAATGCTTTTAAAGCCTTCTCTATCCTGTTGCCAGTGAGGATGAAGGAGCCATCGCTTTAAGCCAACTCCTCAGAATGTGGATTGTGGTCAATAAAGTTTTCTGCAGACAGGAACTCACAGTTGGACTAAGATCTATGAATGATGAGGCATTTGTCGTACATAAACTGTGATACTTTCCACTTCTGTGGCAATCGAGCACTCGAATCTGCAGATGGCGAGTCCAAGGAATCATCCCAAATCCTTGGAGGGAAAAATGTGTCACAACTATGAACTCCATCTATACCCGCTAGGTACTCTGAAGGCGAATATCACAAGAAAGATATTGGGCTGAAATGAACAAGCTGTGTTCTGGCTAAAGGACATAAAAAAAGGCATTGGAAACAGTGCTTCACATTAAAATCGCTCCAGGAGAATATTTGTCATTCTAATTTATTGATTGATTTACCAGAGAAGAGGCATATCATTCGCTGGAATTGGAGGTATTATGGGTCCCAAAATAACTAAAGCAAGGGCCAATCAAGCCTTATTGAAAAAGAAGCTTTTTCGGTGCACCAGGAAAATCTGTTTGAATGAAGTTGAGATTCTGATGGTTGATTACAGCAAGTACACATTCGTAGGTATTTCGGCGTTGTGCAGGACTGGGAATCAAACAACCACATTCATGCACAGGAGACCAGCAGCCAAAGAAAGATTGTTGCTTTGTGAGAATGATATTGACAGGTTGAGAAACGTAGGCCAACGTTTTGGCATCTAATTTATGGAATCTAATTCCAGGCATGAAACCCACATGAATAGATCCACTACTGAGGCATCGTGCGTTATTGTTTTAATGTCAATGGAGAATGAATGAAAGAGTCGTCCAAGCTTGGAAGCTAGTGTTAGCAAGCAAAATTGAAGTAATGAATTTTTAGGGGAGTATTGCTACTGCAGATGACAATGATTTTAAATCAAAGTTCATTGCCTCCATAAAGTTGATAAACTTGTCCTTATTTTTTGTAAATAAATGATATTTAACTCCCTTCGTATTTACTAAACGTCCGCAGGGCAACAGTCTTCCTTTCAGTAGTATTGAACTCCATCAATATCTTTAAATAATCATAGAAAATCCTGGATGTAAGCAGCGTTATGTATTCTTAGAAAAATCTTGTTATGATAACATAAACTCTTCCTTCAAAGGCTTAATGTTTTAGAAGATATTAATACTCACTTTATCTTACAATTGATTGACTCGTCCTCTAGCCAAGGAAGTAGGCGGTGTAAATCACTCGGTGAATACAGTCTCTCCTCTCCTCATCCATGAATCCTAAAATTGATAGAATAATATTTAGATTAGGGCAAATTTCCACAAAGAAGACGCGCTGCAATTACAAAAGCCCTATCGAAGAAACCTTGCTGATAAAATAACGACGCGCCTTCACCAATTTACCTTTGTATAACCTTCAAAAGTAGTTGGAGGTTGAATTAACTCCTGAGTATGGGATTGATAATTATGTCTTAAATGACTTTGAAGTGGTAATAATTAGTAAAATAAATTTCAATTGGAAGTATGATGGGCATTCAATGTTTTAGAATCGCTGCCAACCACGAGGAATAACTTAATCTATGTTCTAATACCTTAAAATTTTCACAACGAAGAACTATTATTATTTGATCTCCCGCTAAACTTTTATCTTGGATCTGATTGGCTGAGGGAAATACCACCGCTGTCAGTGCAAGCGCTGTATTAATATAATTTATGCCAATTACTTCTTTCCTCAATTCCCGTTTGGATACGTTGATAATTTCTCCCTTCTTTTACGTCCACCGCCCATGATGGTGGTTTTCTCGAATTCGGAAGAATAAGCGGACGATACGTTATGAAAATAGTAAATTTGTCCGGTAAGACTCACGTAGTTGGTAAAAAGTCATAATAAATACTAATCTTCATGTAAATTTTATCGATTGCGAAGGACCTCTTGTTGGTTTTTGAAAATCTAGTTTGAATTTTAGAATCCCGACGGTTACGTTCTCGCTTCCCAACACCGTTCGGCATTTTCACTTTCCCCTCGCATCCCACCGTGTTCACGTCGCTCCTGCCAAAAGACACTTAATTCTGCTAGATTGTAAATAAATCGTACGCAATTGTGAATAAAACCATCCCAAATCGAAGTATGAAACCGCGACGGAGTGCTCGGTCAGCAGAAACCGCTCCCGTTTCTTAACGAATAAG
This sequence comes from Pantala flavescens, assembly GCA_020796165.1. Taxonomy (NCBI): domain Eukaryota; kingdom Metazoa; phylum Arthropoda; class Insecta; order Odonata; family Libellulidae; genus Pantala; species Pantala flavescens. The sequence continues at coordinate 7,353,965 of CM036884.1, read as the reverse complement.
TGGTTTTCGACAATATTGTACGACTCCACATGCATGATGCAGCGTAAGCATTCGCTCGATATCATAGTTATCCTAGCTCATGACTAGCATCGAAGACATCTGTCTTGACTACGAAAGGGAATCAAGGCTCACGGTCGCTTCCAAACAATGCGAAGGTGAATTTCTCGAAGCAAGTTTCGTAAACACAGGCCTTCCAAATATTTTCTGATGGGACCTCGTTTCTTACCTTGACGTTTCCTTCGAACCTCGTTTCCACACCCGGCCCTCTTCTCCTTCGGCCACACTCGCCTCACGATGCCTCTATTTAATCGGCCGAATGTATCACAATTCACAACCACTCGAGACACGGAATCGGTCACAATCACTTATCCAGCAGGAATCTTTCGGATTCCGTCGCGAAAAGATTCACGCGAAACGGCACAGCACAACGGAGAGACTTTTCGATGCTCACGTTGCCGGAACAAACTCGCATATCTTAGGATAGGCCAGCCACACTATGCCTGGAAGCATTAGTGTGCCCCCTGTGGGACTGATTTACTCAATAAAAGACGACGACGCGATGAATGTCGAATTCAAACCACCGCTCCTGACTCAAGATCTCGCGGTGGGAAATCAATGCTTAGAAAATCTATGTGTTTTACAACTCAGCAAGTTTTCATTTCGGAGATTGTATTAGACCACAGACAAGTCGATTTTCTATCTCGGTTGCAGGAGCGATGAGCTTCGTATCTTGGGGAAGGATGTGTAATAAACCTCTATTGAGAATGGATGCTTAGAACGATCTAACTTCGCGGTTTCTTAATGAAGATGAAATGGGCGAAAGCAACGAATTAAACGATGGCTAAGTCGAGGCTTCCTGGAAGGAATAATATGGAAAGCCTAACATTTGAGTGAGAAAGGGTTGTGTGACTCGGAATCGTTCTAACAATAATAGGGTGAAATCGCTTCTGAGAATTCTTATCTTAATCATTTCTTGAAGTTTACTTCCTGCATCGAGGGTAATAAAATGAGGCTTGACAGTTATCATATGAGTCATTTATTTAAAGTCTGATATAATTTACACCAAGAGTATATATATAACATTCCATTAAATTTCATTTCATTCATTAATGTACATTTCGGCTGAGGTCCCACTTGCTGTTGTTAGTCCTCATCATCATCCATCCCAATCTGGAAAACTGTGGCTATCGTTCCTCGGTTGAAGGTCCTGTTTCCTTAACGGTTATCCTGAAAGGGAAATAGAAGAGATATTGAGTAGGCTAGTCATGAAACTATTTCAAGCAGGCAATCCTGCGGTAGGGATATTGACTTGGGCGAAAAAGGAATGAGTCCCAACAAATTTAAGGCATTAAAATCGAGGGAGCACATACTTATTTCAGAATCTTACAAGTGATCTTGAGCAGACAAAGTAAATGTTCATAATGCCCTTAGAGGAAATCAGAAGCATAATAATGATTGAAAGTTACAGGATCAGAATCTAGTAATGAATGTTAGGTAATTATCAATGTCTTGAGAACACAGGAATCACAAGAGAGTTGAGAGTATGAATGCTTTTAAAGCCTTCTCTATCCTGTTGCCAGTGAGGATGAAGGAGCCATCGCTTTAAGCCAACTCCTCAGAATGTGGATTGTGGTCAATAAAGTTTTCTGCAGACAGGAACTCACAGTTGGACTAAGATCTATGAATGATGAGGCATTTGTCGTACATAAACTGTGATACTTTCCACTTCTGTGGCAATCGAGCACTCGAATCTGCAGATGGCGAGTCCAAGGAATCATCCCAAATCCTTGGAGGGAAAAATGTGTCACAACTATGAACTCCATCTATACCCGCTAGGTACTCTGAAGGCGAATATCACAAGAAAGATATTGGGCTGAAATGAACAAGCTGTGTTCTGGCTAAAGGACATAAAAAAAGGCATTGGAAACAGTGCTTCACATTAAAATCGCTCCAGGAGAATATTTGTCATTCTAATTTATTGATTGATTTACCAGAGAAGAGGCATAGCATTCGCTGGAATTGGAGGTATTATGGGTCCCAAAATAACTAAAGCAAGGGCCAATCAAGCCTTATTGAAAAAGAAGCTTTTTCGGTGCACCAGGAAAATCTGTTTGAATGAAGTTGAGATTCTGATGGTTGATTACAGCAAGTACACATTCGTAGGTATTTCGGCGTTGTGCAGGACTGGGAATCAAACAACCACATTCATGCACAGGAGACCAGCAGCCAAAGAAAGATTGTTGCTTTGTGAGAATGATATTGACAGGTTGAGAAACGTAGGCCAACGTTTTGGCATCTAATTTATGGAATCTAATTCCAGGCATGAAACCCACATGAATAGATCCACTACTGAGGCATCGTGCGTTATTGTTTTAATGTCAATGGAGAATGAATGAAAGAGTCGTCCAAGCTTGGAAGCTAGTGTTAGCAAGCAAAATTGAAGTAATGAATTTTTAGGGGAGTATTGCTACTGCAGATGACAATGATTTTAAATCAAAGTTCATTGCCTCCATAAAGTTGATAAACTTGTCCTTATTTTTTGTAAATAAATGATATTTAACTCCCTTCGTATTTACTAAACGTCCGCAGGGCAACAGTCTTCCTTTCAGTAGTATTGAACTCCATCAATATCTTTAAATAATCATAGAAAATCCTGGATGTAAGCAGCGTTATGTATTCTTAGAAAAATCTTGTTATGATAACATAAACTCTTCCTTCAAAGGCTTAATGTTTTAGAAGATATTAATACTCACTTTATCTTACAATTGATTGACTCGTCCTCTAGCCAAGGAAGTAGGCGGTGTAAATCACTCGGTGAATACAGTCTCTCCTCTCCTCATCCATGAATCCTAAAATTGATAGAATAATATTTAGATTAGGGCAAATTTCCACAAAGAAGACGCGCTGCAATTACAAAAGCCCTATCGAAGAAACCTTGCTGATAAAATAACGACGCGCCTTCACCAATTTACCTTTGTATAACCTTCAAAAGTAGTTGGAGGTTGAATTAACTCCTGAGTATGGGATTGATAATTATGTCTTAAATGACTTTGAAGTGGTAATAATTAGTAAAATAAATTTCAATTGGAAGTATGATGGGCATTCAATGTTTTAGAATCGCTGCCAACCACGAGGAATAACTTAATCTATGTTCTAATACCTTAAAATTTTCACAACGAAGAACTATTATTATTTGATCTCCCGCTAAACTTTTATCTTGGATCTGATTGGCTGAGGGAAATACCACCGCTGTCAGTGCAAGCGCTGTATTAATATAATTTATGCCAATTACTTCTTTCCTCAATTCCCGTTTGGATACGTTGATAATTTCTCCCTTCTTTTACGTCCACCGCCCATGATGGTGGTTTTCTCGAATTCGGAAGAATAAGCGGACGATACGTTATGAAAATAGTAAATTTGTCCGGTAAGACTCACGTAGTTGGTAAAAAGTCATAATAAATACTAATCTTCATGTAAATTTTATCGATTGCGAAGGACCTCTTGTTGGTTTTTGAAAATCTAGTTTGAATTTTAGAATCCCGACGGTTACGTTCTCGCTTCCCAACACCGTTCGGCATTTTCACTTTCCCCTCGCATCCCACCGTGTTCACGTCGCTCCTGCCAAAAGACACTTAATTCTGCTAGATTGTAAATAAATCGTACGCAATTGTGAATAAAACCATCCCAAATCGAAGTATGAAACCGCGACGGAGTGCTCGGTCAGCAGAAACCGCTCCCGTTTCTTAACGAATAAGTGGTTTTCGACAATATTGTACGACTCCACATGCATGATGCAGCGTAAGCATTCGCTCGATATCATAGTTATCCTAGCTCATGACTAGCATCGAAGACATCTGTCTTGACTACGAAAGGGAATCAAGGCTCACGGTCGCTTCCAAACAATGCGAAGGTGAATTTCTCGAAGCAAGTTTCGTAAACACAGGCCTTCCAAATATTTTCTGATGGGACCTCGTTTCTTACCTTGACGTTTCCTTCAAACCTCGTTTCCACACCCGGCCCTCTTCTCCTTCGGCCACACTCGCCTCACGATGCCTCTATTTAATCGGCCGAATGTATCACAATTCACAACCACTCGAGACACGGAATCGGTCACAATCACTTATCCAGCAGGAATCTTTCGGATTCCGTCGCGAAAAGATTCACGCGAAACGGCACAGCACAACGGAGAGACTTTTCGATGCTCACGTTGCCGGAACAAACTCGCATATCTTAGGATAGGCCAGCCACACTATGCCTGGAAGCATTAGTGTGCCCCCTGTGGGACTGATTTACTCAATAAAAGACGACGACGCGATGAATGTCGAATTCAAACCACCGCTCCTGACTCAAGATCTCGCGGTGGGAAATCAATGCTTAGAAAATCTATGTGTTTTACAACTCAGCAAGTTTTCATTTCGGAGATTGTATTAGACCACAGACAAGTCGATTTTCTATCTCGGTTGCAGGAGCGATGAGCTTCGTATCTTGGGGAAGGATGTGTAATAAACCTCTATTGAGAATGGATGCTTAGAACGATCTAACTTCGCGGTTTCTTAATGAAGATGAAATGGGCGAAAGCAACGAATTAAACGATGGCTAAGTCGAGGCTTCCTGGAAGGAATAATATGGAAAGCCTAACATTTGAGTGAGAAAGGGTTGTGTGACTCGGAATCGTTCTAACAATAATAGGGTGAAATCGCTTCTGAGAATTCTTATCTTAGTCATTTCTTGAAGTTTACTTCCTGCATCGAGGGTAATAAAATGAGGCTTGACAGTTATCATATGAGTCATTTATTTAAAGTCTGATATAATTTACACCAAGAGTATATATATAACATTCCATTAAATTTCATTTCATTCATTAATGTACATTTCGGCTGAGGTCCCACTTGCTGTTGTTAGTCCTCATCATCATCCATCCCAATCTGGAAAACTGTGGCTATCGTTCCTCGGTTGAAGGTCCTGTTTCCTTAACGGTTATCCTGAAAGGGAAATAGAAGAGATATTGAGTAGGCTAGTCATGAAACTATTTCAAGCAGGCAATCCTGCGGTAGGGATATTGACTTGGGCGAAAAAGGAATGAGTCCCAACAAATTTAAGGCATTAAAATCGAGGGAGCACATACTTATTTCAGAATCTTACAAGTGATCTTGAGCAGACAAAGTAAATGTTCATAATGCCCTTAGAGGAAATCAGAAGCATAATAATGATTGAAAGTTACAGGATCAGAATCTAGTAATGAATGTTAGGTAATTATCAATGTCTTGAGAACACAGGAATCACAAGAGAGTTGAGAGTATGAATGCTTTTAAAGCCTTCTCTATCCTGTTGCCAGTGAGGATGAAGGAGCCATCGCTTTAAGCCAACTCCTCAGAATGTGGATTGTGGTCAATAAAGTTTTCTGCAGACAGGAACTCACAGTTGGACTAAGATCTATGAATGATGAGGCATTTGTCGTACATAAACTGTGATACTTTCCACTTCTGTGGCAATCGAGCACTCGAATCTGCAGATGGCGAGTCCAAGGAATCATCCCAAATCCTTGGAGGGAAAAATGTGTCACAACTATGAACTCCATCTATACCCGCTAGGTACTCTGAAGGCGAATATCACAAGAAAGATATTGGGCTGAAATGAACAAGCTGTGTTCTGGCTAAAGGACATAAAAAAAGGCATTGGAAACAGTGCTTCACATTAAAATCGCTCCAGGAGAATATTTGTCATTCTAATTTATTGATTGATTTACCAGAGAAGAGGCATAGCATTCGCTGGAATTGGAGGTATTATGGGTCCCAAAATAACTAAAGCAAGGGCCAATCAAGCCTTATTGAAAAAGAAGCTTTTTCGGTGCACCAGGAAAATCTGTTTGAATGAAGTTGAGATTCTGATGGTTGATTACAGCAAGTACACATTCGTAGGTATTTCGGCGTTGTGCAGGACTGGGAATCAAACAACCACATTCATGCACAGGAGACCAGCAGCCAAAGAAAGATTGTTGCTTTGTGAGAATGATATTGACAGGTTGAGAAACGTAGGCCAACGTTTTGGCATCTAATTTATGGAATCTAATTCCAGGCATGAAACCCACATGAATAGATCCACTACTGAGGCATCGTGCGTTATTGTTTTAATGTCAATGGAGAATGAATGAAAGAGTCGTCCAAGCTTGGAAGCTAGTGTTAGCAAGCAAAATTGAAGTAATGAATTTTTAGGGGAGTATTGCTACTGCAGATGACAATGATTTTAAATCAAAGTTCATTGCCTCCATAAAGTTGATAAACTTGTCCTTATTTTTTGTAAATAAATGATATTTAACTCCCTTCGTATTTACTAAACGTCCGCAGGGCAACAGTCTTCCTTTCAGTAGTATTGAACTCCATCAATATCTTTAAATAATCATAGAAAATCCTGGATGTAAGCAGCGTTATGTATTCTTAGAAAAATCTTGTTATGATAACATAAACTCTTCCTTCAAAGGCTTAATGTTTTAGAAGATATTAATACTCACTTTATCTTACAATTGATTGACTCGTCCTCTAGCCAAGGAAGTAGGCGGTGTAAATCACTCGGTGAATACAGTCTCTCCTCTCCTCATCCATGAATCCTAAAATTGATAGAATAATATTTAGATTAGGGCAAATTTCCACAAAGAAGACGCGCTGCAATTACAAAAGCCCTATCGAAGAAACCTTGCTGATAAAATAACGACGCGCCTTCACCAATTTACCTTTGTATAACCTTCAAAAGTAGTTGGAGGTTGAATTAACTCCTGAGTATGGGATTGATAATTATGTCTTAAATGACTTTGAAGTGGTAATAATTAGTAAAATAAATTTCAATTGGAAGTATGATGGGCATTCAATGTTTTAGAATCGCTGCCAACCACGAGGAATAACTTAATCTATGTTCTAATACCTTAAAATTTTCACAACGAAGAACTATTATTATTTGATCTCCCGCTAAACTTTTATCTTGGATCTGATTGGCTGAGGGAAATACCACCGCTGTCAGTGCAAGCGCTGTATTAATATAATTTATGCCAATTACTTCTTTCCTCAATTCCCGTTTGGATACGTTGATAATTTCTCCCTTCTTTTACGTCCACCGCCCATGATGGTGGTTTTCTCGAATTCGGAAGAATAAGCGGACGATACGTTATGAAAATAGTAAATTTGTCCGGTAAGACTCACGTAGTTGGTAAAAAGTCATAATAAATACTAATCTTCATGTAAATTTTATCGATTGCGAAGGACCTCTTGTTGGTTTTTGAAAATCTAGTTTGAATTTTAGAATCCCGACGGTTACGTTCTCGCTTCCCAACACCGTTCGGCATTTTCACTTTCCCCTCGCATCCCACCGTGTTCACGTCGCTCCTGCCAAAAGACACTTAATTCTGCTAGATTGTAAATAAATCGTACGCAATTGTGAATAAAACCATCCCAAATCGAAGTATGAAACCGCGACGGAGTGCTCGGTCAGCAGAAACCGCTCCCGTTTCTTAACGAATAAGTGGTTTTCGACAATATTGTACGACTCCACATGCATGATGCAGCGTAAGCATTCGCTCGATATCATAGTTATCCTAGCTCATGACTAGCATCGAAGACATCTGTCTTGACTACGAAAGGGAATCAAGGCTCACGGTCGCTTCCAAACAATGCGAAGGTGAATTTCTCGAAGCAAGTTTCGTAAACACAGGCCTTCCAAATATTTTCTGATGGGACCTCGTTTCTTACCTTGACGTTTCCTTCGAACCTCGTTTCCACACCCGGCCCTCTTCTCCTTCGGCCACACTCGCCTCACGATGCCTCTATTTAATCGGCCGAATGTATCACAATTCACAACCACTCGAGACACGGAATCGGTCACAATCACTTATCCAGCAGGAATCTTTCGGATTCCGTCGCGAAAAGATTCACGCGAAACGGCACAGCACAACGGAGAGACTTTTCGATGCTCACGTTGCCGGAACAAACTCGCATATCTTAGGATAGGCCAGCCACACTATGCCTGGAAGCATTAGTGTGCCCCCTGTGGGACTGATTTACACAATAAAAGACGACGACGCGATGAATGTCGAATTCAAACCACCGCTCCTGACTCAAGATCTCGCGGTGGGAAATCAATGCTTAGAAAATCTATGTGTTTTACAACTCAGCAAGTTTTCATTTCGGAGATTGTATTAGACCACAGACAAGTCGATTTTCTATCTCGGTTGCAGGAGCGATGAGCTTCGTATCTTGGGGAAGGATGTGTAATAAACCTCTATTGAGAATGGATGCTTAGAACGATCTAACTTCGCGGTTTCTTAATGAAGATGAAATGGGCGAAAGCAACGAATTAAACGATGGCTAAGTCGAGGCTTCCTGGAAGGAATAATATGGAAAGCCTAACATTTGAGTGAGAAAGGGTTGTGTGACTCGGAATCGTTCTAACAATAATAGGGTGAAATCGCTTCTGAGAATTCTTATCTTAGTCATTTCTTGAAGTTTACTTCCTGCATCGAGGGTAATAAAATGAGGCTTGACAGTTATCATATGAGTCATTTATTTAAAGTCTGATATAATTTACACCAAGAGTATATATATAACATTCCATTAAATTTCATTTCATTCATTAATGTACATTTCGGCTGAGGTCCCACTTGCTGTTGTTAGTCCTCATCATCATCCATCCCAATCTGGAAAACTGTGGCTATCGTTCCTCGGTTGAAGGTCCTGTTTCCTTAACGGTTATCCTGAAAGGGAAATAGAAGAGATATTGAGTAGGCTAGTCATGAAACTATTTCAAGCAGGCAATCCTGCGGTAGGGATATTGACTTGGGCGAAAAAGTAATGAGTCCCAACAAATTTAAGGCATTAAAATCGAGGGAGCACATACTTATTTCAGAATCTTACAAGTGATCTTGAGCAGACAAAGTAAATGTTCATAATGCCCTTAGAGGAAATCAGAAGCATAATAATGATTGAAAGTTACAGGATCAGAATCTAGTAATGAATGTTAGGTAATTATCAATGTCTTGAGAACACAGGAATCACAAGAGAGTTGAGAGTATGAATGCTTTTAAAGCCTTCTCTATCCTGTTGCCAGTGAGGATGAAGGAGCCATCGCTTTAAGCCAACTCCTCAGAATGTGGATTGTGGTCAATAAAGTTTTCTGCAGACAGGAACTCACAGTTGGACTAAGATCTATGAATGATGAGGCATTTGTCGTACATAAACTGTGATACTTTCCACTTCTGTGGCAATCGAGCACTCGAATCTGCAGATGGCGAGTCCAAGGAATCATCCCAAATCCTTGGAGGGAAAAATGTGTCACAACTATGAACTCCATCTATACCCGCTAGGTACTCTGAAGGCGAATATCACAAGAAAGATATTGGGCTGAAATGAACAAGCTGTGTTCTGGCTAAAGGACATAAAAAAAGGCATTGGAAACAGTGCTTCACATTAAAATCGCTCCAGGAGAATATTTGTCATTCTAATTTATTGATTGATTTACCAGAGAAGAGGCATATCATTCGCTGGAATTGGAGGTATTATGGGTCCCAAAATAACTAAAGCAAGGGCCAATCAAGCCTTATTGAAAAAGAAGCTTTTTCGGTGCACCAGGAAAATCTGTTTGAATGAAGTTGAGATTCTGATGGTTGATTACAGCAAGTACACATTCGTAGGTATTTCGGCGTTGTGCAGGACTGGGAATCAAACAACCACATTCATGCACAGGAGACCAGCAGCCAAAGAAAGATTGTTGCTTTGTGAGAATGATATTGACAGGTTGAGAAACGTAGGCCAACGTTTTGGCATCTAATTTATGGAATCTAATTCCAGGCATGAAACCCACATGAATAGATCCACTACTGAGGCATCGTGCGTTATTGTTTTAATGTCAATGGAGAATGAATGAAAGAGTCGTCCAAGCTTGGAAGCTAGTGTTAGCAAGCAAAATTGAAGTAATGAATTTTTAGGGGAGTATTGCTACTGCAGATGACAATGATTTTAAATCAAAGTTCATTGCCTCCATAAAGTTGATAAACTTGTCCTTATTTTTTGTAAATAAATGATATTTAACTCCCTTCGTATTTACTAAACGTCCGCAGGGCAACAGTCTTCCTTTCAGTAGTATTGAACTCCATCAATATCTTTAAATAATCATAGAAAATCCTGGATGTAAGCAGCGTTATGTATTCTTAGAAAAATCTTGTTATGATAACATAAACTCTTCCTTCAAAGGCTTAATGTTTTAGAAGATATTAATACTCACTTTATCTTACAATTGATTGACTCGTCCTCTAGCCAAGGAAGTAGGCGGTGTAAATCACTCGGTGAATACAGTCTCTCCTCTCCTCATCCATGAATCCTAAAATTGATAGAATAATATTTAGATTAGGGCAAATTTCCACAAAGAAGACGCGCTGCAATTACAAAAGCCCTATCGAAGAAACCTTGCTGATAAAATAACGACGCGCCTTCACCAATTTACCTTTGTATAACCTTCAAAAGTAGTTGGAGGTTGAATTAACTCCTGAGTATGGGATTGATAATTATGTCTTAAATGACTTTGAAGTGGTAATAATTAGTAAAATAAATTTCAATTGGAAGTATGATGGGCATTCAATGTTTTAGAATCGCTGCCAACCACGAGGAATAACTTAATCTATGTTCTAATACCTTAAAATTTTCACAACGAAGAACTATTATTATTTGATCTCCCGCTAAACTTTTATCTTGGATCTGATTGGCTGAGGGAAATACCACCGCTGTCAGTGCAAGCGCTGTATTAATATAATTTATGCCAATTACTTCTTTCCTCAATTCCCGTTTGGATACGTTGATAATTTCTCCCTTCTTTTACGTCCACCGCCCATGATGGTGGTTTTCTCGAATTCGGAAGAATAAGCGGACGATACGTTATGAAAATAGTAAATTTGTCCGGTAAGACTCACGTAGTTGGTAAAAAGTCATAATAAATACTAATCTTCATGTAAATTTTATCGATTGCGAAGGACCTCTTGTTGGTTTTTGAAAATCTAGTTTGAATTTTAGAATCCCGACGGTTACGTTCTCGCTTCCCAACACCGTTCGGCATTTTCACTTTCCCCTCGCATCCCACCGTGTTCACGTCGCTCCTGCCAAAAGACACTTAATTCTGCTAGATTGTAAATAAATCGTACGCAATTGTGAATAAAACCATCCCAAATCGAAGTATGAAACCGCGACGGAGTGCTCGGTCAGCAGAAACCGCTCCCGTTTCTTAACGAATAAGTGGTTTTCGACAATATTGTACGACTCCACATGCATGATGCAGCGTAAGCATTCGCTCGATATCATAGTTATCCTAGCTCATGACTAGCATCGAAGACATCTGTCTTGACTACGAAAGGGAATCAAGGCTCACGGTCGCTTCCAAACAATGCGAAGGTGAATTTCTCGAAGCAAGTTTCGTAAACACAGGCCTTCCAAATATTTTCTGATGGGACCTCGTTTCTTACCTTGACGTTTCCTTCGAACCTCGTTTCCACACCCGGCCCTCTTCTCCTTCGGCCACACTCGCCTCACGATGCCTCTATTTAATCGGCCGAATGTATCACAATTCACAACCACTCGAGACACGGAATCGGTCACAATCACTTATCCAGCAGGAATCTTTCGGATTCCGTCGCGAAAAGATTCACGCGAAACGGCACAGCACAACGGAGAGACTTTTCGATGCTCACGTTGCCGGAACAAACTCGCATATCTTAGGATAGGCCAGCCACACTATGCCTGGAAGCATTAGTGTGCCCCCTGTGGGACTGATTTACACAATAAAAGACGACGACGCGATGAATGTCGAATTCAAACCACCGCTCCTGACTCAAGATCTCGCGGTGGGAAATCAATGCTTAGAAAATCTATGTGTTTTACAACTCAGCAAGTTTTCATTTCGGAGATTGTATTAGACCACAGACAAGTCGATTTTCTATCTCGGTTGCAGGAGCGATGAGCTTCGTATCTTGGGGAAGGATGTGTAATAAACCTCTATTGAGAATGGATGCTTAGAACGATCTAACTTCGCGGTTTCTTAATGAAGATGAAATGGGCGAAAGCAACGAATTAAACGATGGCTAAGTCGAGGCTTCCTGGAAGGAATAATATGGAAAGCCTAACATTTGAGTGAGAAAGGGTTGTGTGACTCGGAATCGTTCTAACAATAATAGGGTGAAATCGCTTCTGAGAATTCTTATCTTAGTCATTTCTTGAAGTTTACTTCCTGCATCGAGGGTAATAAAATGAGGCTTGACAGTTATCATATGAGTCATTTATTTAAAGTCTGATATAATTTACACCAAGAGTATATATATAACATTCCATTAAATTTCATTTCATTCATTAATGTACATTTCGGCTGAGGTCCCACTTGCTGTTGTTAGTCCTCATCATCATCCATCCCAATCTGGAAAACTGTGGCTATCGTTCCTCGGTTGAAGGTCCTGTTTCCTTAACGGTTATCCTGAAAGGGAAATAGAAGAGATATTGAGTAGGCTAGTCATGAAACTATTTCAAGCAGGCAATCCTGCGGTAGGGATATTGACTTGGGCGAAAAAGGAATGAGTCCCAACAAATTTAAGGCATTAAAATCGAGGGAGCACATACTTATTTCAGAATCTTACAAGTGATCTTGAGCAGACAAAGTAAATGTTCATAATGCCCTTAGAGGAAATCAGAAGCATAATAATGATTGAAAGTTACTGGATCAGAATCTAGTAATGAATGTTAGGTAATTATCAATGTCTTGAGAACACAGGAATCACAAGAGAGTTGAGAGTATGAATGCTTTTAAAGCCTTCTCTATCCTGTTGCCAGTGAGGATGAAGGAGCCATCGCTTTAAGCCAACTCCTCAGAATGTGGATTGTGGTCAATAAAGTTTTCTGCAGACGGGAACTCACAGTTGGACTAAGATCTATGAATGATGAGGCATTTGTCGTACATAAACTGTGATACTTTCCACTTCTGTGGCAATCGAGCACTCGAATCTGCAGATGGGGAGTCCAAGGAATCATCCCAAATCCTTGGAGGGAAAAATGTGTCACAACTATGAACTCCATCTATACCCGCTAGGTACTCTGAAGGCGAATATCACAAGAAAGATATTGGGCTGAAATGAACAAGCTGTGTTCTGGCTAAAGGACATAAAAAAAGGCATTGGAAACAGTGCTTCACATTAAAATCGCTCCAGGAGAATATTTGTCATTCTAATTTATTGATTGATTTACCAGAGAAGAGGCATATCATTCGCTGGAATTGGAGGTATTATGGGTCCCAAAATAACTAAAGCAAGGGCCAATCAAGCCTTATTGAAAAAGAAGCTTTTTCGGTGCACCAGGAAAATCTGTTTGAATGAAGTTGAGATTCTGATGGTTGATTACAGCAAGTACACATTCGTAGGTATTTCGGCGTTGTGCAGGACTGGGAATCAAACAACCACATTCATGCACAGGAGACCAGCAGCCAAAGAAAGATTGTTGCTTTGTGAGAATGATATTGACAGGTTGAGAAACGTAGGCCAACGTTTTGGCATCTAATTTATGGAATCTAATTCCAGGCATGAAACCCACATGAATAGATCCACTACTGAGGCATCGTGCGTTATTGTTTTAATGTCAATGGAGAATGAATGAAAGAGTCGTCCAAGCTTGGAAGCTAGTGTTAGCAAGCAAAATTGAAGTAATGAATTTTTAGGGGAGTATTGCTACTGCAGATGACAATGATTTTAAATCAAAGTTCATTGCCTCCATAAAGTTGATAAACTTGTCCTTATTTTTTGTAAATAAATGATATTTAACTCCCTTCGTATTTACTAAACGTCCGCAGGGCAACAGTCTTCCTTTCAGTAGTATTGAACTCCATCAATATCTTTAAATAATCATAGAAAATCCTGGATGTAAGCAGCGTTATGTATTCTTAGAAAAATCTTGTTATGATAACATAAACTCTTCCTTCAAAGGCTTAATGTTTTAGAAGATATTAATACTCACTTTATCTTACAATTGATTGACTCGTCCTCTAGCCAAGGAAGTAGGCGGTGTAAATCACTCGGTGAATACAGTCTCTCCTCTCCTCATCCATGAATCCTAAAATTGATAGAATAATATTTAGATTAGGGCAAATTTCCACAAAGAAGACGCGCTGCAATTACAAAAGCCCTATCGAAGAAACCTTGCTGATAAAATAACGACGCGCCTTCACCAATTTACCTTTGTATAACCTTCAAAAGTAGTTGGAGGTTGAATTAACTCCTGAGTATGGGATTGATAATTATGTCTTAAATGACTTTGAAGTGGTAATAATTAGTAAAATAAATTTCAATTGGAAGTATGATGGGCATTCAATGTTTTAGAATCGCTGCCAACCACGAGGAATAACTTAATCTATGTTCTAATACCTTAAAATTTTCACAACGAAGAACTATTATTATTTGATCTCCCGCTAAACTTTTATCTTGGATCTGATTGGCTGAGGGAAATACCACCGCTGTCAGTGCAAGCGCTGTATTAATATAATTTATGCCAATTACTTCTTTCCTCAATTCCCGTTTGGATACGTTGATAATTTCTCCCTTCTTTTACGTCCACCGCCCATGATGGTGGTTTTCTCGAATTCGGAAGAATAAGCGGACGATACGTTATGAAAATAGTAAATTTGTCCGGTAAGACTCACGTAGTTGGTAAAAAGTCATAATAAATACTAATCTTCATGTAAATTTTATCGATTGCGAAGGACCTCTTGTTGGTTTTTGAAAATCTAGTTTGAATTTTAGAATCCCGACGGTTACGTTCTCGCTTCCCAACACCGTTCGGCATTTTCACTTTCCCCTCGCATCCCACCGTGTTCACGTCGCTCCTGCCAAAAGACACTTAATTCTGCTAGATTGTAAATAAATCGTACGCAATTGTGAATAAAACCATCCCAAATCGAAGTATGAAACCGCGACGGAGTGCTCGGTCAGCAGAAACCGCTCCCGTTTCTTAACGAATAAGTGGTTTTCGACAATATTGTACGACTCCACATGCATGATGCAGCGTAAGCATTCGCTCGATATCATAGTTATCCTAGCTCATGACTAGCATCGAAGACATCTGTCTTGACTACGAAAGGGAATCAAGGCTCACGGTCGCTTCCAAACAATGCGAAGGTGAATTTCTCGAAGCAAGTTTCGTAAACACAGGCCTTCCAAATATTTTCTGATGGGACCTCGTTTCTTACCTTGACGTTTCCTTCGAACCTCGTTTCCACACCCGGCCCTCTTCTCCTTCGGCCACACTCGCCTCACGATGCCTCTATTTAATCGGCCGAATGTATCACAATTCACAACCACTCGAGACACGGAATCGGTCACAATCACTTATCCAGCAGGAATCTTTCGGATTCCGTCGCGAAAAGATTCACGCGAAACGGCACAGCACAACGGAGAGACTTTTCGATGCTCACGTTGCCGGAACAAACTCGCATATCTTAGGATAGGCCAGCCACACTATGCCTGGAAGCATTAGTGTGCCCCCTGTGGGACTGATTTACTCAATAAAAGACGACGACGCGATGAATGTCGAATTCAAACCACCGCTCCTGACTCAAGATCTCGCGGTGGGAAATCAATGCTTAGAAAATATATGTGTTTTACAACTCAGCAAGTTTTCATTTCGGAGATTGTATTAGACCACAGACAAGTCGATTTTCTATCTCGGTTGCAGGAGCGATGAGCTTCGTATCTTGGGGAAGGATGTGTAATAAACCTCTATTGAGAATGGATGCTTAGAACGATCTAACTTCGCGGTTTCTTAATGAAGATGAAATGGGCGAAAGCAACGAATTAAACGATGGCTAAGTCGAGGCTTCCTGGAAGGAATAATATGGAAAGCCTAACATTTGAGTGAGAAAGGGTTGTGTGACTCGGAATCGTTCTAACAATAATAGGGTGAAATCGCTTCTGAGAATTCTTATCTTAATCATTTCTTGAAGTTTACTTCCTGCATCGAGGGTAATAAAATGAGGCTTGACAGTTATCATATGAGTCATTTATTTAAAGTCTGATATAATTTACACCAAGAGTATATATATAACATTCCATTAAATTTCATTTCATTCATTAATGTACATTTCGGCTGAGGTCCCACTTGCTGTTGTTAGTCCTCATCATCATCCATCCCAATCTGGAAAACTGTGGCTATCGTTCCTCGGTTGAAGGTCCTGTTTCCTTAACGGTTATCCTGAAAGGGAAATAGAAGAGATATTGAGTAGGCTAGTCATGAAACTATTTCAAGCAGGCAATCCTGCGGTAGGGATATTGACTTGGGCGAAAAAGGAATGAGTCCCAACAAATTTAAGGCATTAAAATCGAGGGAGCACATACTTATTTCAGAATCTTACAAGTGATCTTGAGCAGACAAAGTAAATGTTCATAATGCCCTTAGAGGAAATCAGAAGCATAATAATGATTGAAAGTTACAGGATCAGAATCTAGTAATGAATGTTAGGTAATTATCAATGTCTTGAGAACACAGGAATCACAAGAGAGTTGAGAGTATGAATGCTTTTAAAGCCTTCTCTATCCTGTTGCCAGTGAGG
This sequence comes from Pantala flavescens, assembly GCA_020796165.1. NCBI lineage: Eukaryota > Metazoa > Arthropoda > Insecta > Odonata > Libellulidae > Pantala > Pantala flavescens. The sequence goes on along the minus strand of CM036884.1, from coordinate 7,337,360 downwards.
ATGAAGGAGCCATCGCTTTAAGCCAACTCCTCAGAATGTGGATTGTGGTCAATAAAGTTTTCTGCAGACAGGAACTCACAGTTGGACTAAGATCTATGAATGATGAGGCATTTGTCGTACATAAACTGTGATACTTTCCACTTCTGTGGCAATCGAGCACTCGAATCTGCAGATGGCGAGTCCAAGGAATCATCCCAAATCCTTGGAGGGAAAAATGTGTCACAACTATGAACTCCATCTATACCCGCTAGGTACTCTGAAGGCGAATATCACAAGAAAGATATTGGGCTGAAATGAACAAGCTGTGTTCTGGCTAAAGGACATAAAAAAAGGCATTGGAAACAGTGCTTCACATTAAAATCGCTCCAGGAGAATATTTGTCATTCTAATTTATTGATTGATTTACCAGAGAAGAGGCATATCATTCGCTGGAATTGGAGGTATTATGGGTCCCAAAATAACTAAAGCAAGGGCCAATCAAGCCTTATTGAAAAAGAAGCTTTTTCGGTGCACCAGGAAAATCTGTTTGAATGAAGTTGAGATTCTGATGGTTGATTACAGCAAGTACACATTCGTAGGTATTTCGGCGTTGTGCAGGACTGGGAATCAAACAACCACATTCATGCACAGGAGACCAGCAGCCAAAGAAAGATTGTTGCTTTGTGAGAATGATATTGACAGGTTGAGAAACGTAGGCCAACGTTTTGGCATCTAATTTATGGAATCTAATTCCAGGCATGAAACCCACATGAATAGATCCACTACTGAGGCATCGTGCGTTATTGTTTTAATGTCAATGGAGAATGAATGAAAGAGTCGTCCAAGCTTGGAAGCTAGTGTTAGCAAGCAAAATTGAAGTAATGAATTTTTAGGGGAGTATTGCTACTGCAGATGACAATGATTTTAAATCAAAGTTCATTGCCTCCATAAAGTTGATAAACTTGTCCTTATTTTTTGTAAATAAATGATATTTAACTCCCTTCGTATTTACTAAACGTCCGCAGGGCAACAGTCTTCCTTTCAGTAGTATTGAACTCCATCAATATCTTTAAATAATCATAGAAAATCCTGGATGTAAGCAGCGTTATGTATTCTTAGAAAAATCTTGTTATGATAACATAAACTCTTCCTTCAAAGGCTTAATGTTTTAGAAGATATTAATACTCACTTTATCTTACAATTGATTGACTCGTCCTCTAGCCAAGGAAGTAGGCGGTGTAAATCACTCGGTGAATACAGTCTCTCCTCTCCTCATCCATGAATCCTAAAATTGATAGAATAATATTTAGATTAGGGCAAATTTCCACAAAGAAGACGCGCTGCAATTACAAAAGCCCTATCGAAGAAACCTTGCTGATAAAATAACGACGCGCCTTCACCAATTTACCTTTGTATAACCTTCAAAAGTAGTTGGAGGTTGAATTAACTCCTGAGTATGGGATTGATAATTATGTCTTAAATGACTTTGAAGTGGTAATAATTAGTAAAATAAATTTCAATTGGAAGTATGATGGGCATTCAATGTTTTAGAATCGCTGCCAACCACGAGGAATAACTTAATCTATGTTCTAATACCTTAAAATTTTCACAACGAAGAACTATTATTATTTGATCTCCCGCTAAACTTTTATCTTGGATCTGATTGGCTGAGGGAAATACCACCGCTGTCAGTGCAAGCGCTGTATTAATATAATTTATGCCAATTACTTCTTTCCTCAATTCCCGTTTGGATACGTTGATAATTTCTCCCTTCTTTTACGTCCACCGCCCATGATGGTGGTTTTCTCGAATTCGGAAGAATAAGCGGACGATACGTTATGAAAATAGTAAATTTGTCCGGTAAGACTCACGTAGTTGGTAAAAAGTCATAATAAATACTAATCTTCATGTAAATTTTATCGATTGCGAAGGACCTCTTGTTGGTTTTTGAAAATCTAGTTTGAATTTTAGAATCCCGACGGTTACGTTCTCGCTTCCCAACACCGTTCGGCATTTTCACTTTCCCCTCGCATCCCACCGTGTTCACGTCGCTCCTGCCAAAAGACACTTAATTCTGCTAGATTGTAAATAAATCGTACGCAATTGTGAATAAAACCATCCCAAATCGAAGTATGAAACCGCGACGGAGTGCTCGGTCAGCAGAAACCGCTCCCGTTTCTTAACGAATAAGTGGTTTTCGACAATATTGTACGACTCCACATGCATGATGCAGCGTAAGCATTCGCTCGATATCATAGTTATCCTAGCTCATGACTAGCATCGAAGACATCTGTCTTGACTACGAAAGGGAATCAAGGCTCACGGTCGCTTCCAAACAATGCGAAGGTGAATTTCTCGAAGCAAGTTTCGTAAACACAGGCCTTCCAAATATTTTCTGATGGGACCTCGTTTCTTACCTTGACGTTTCCTTCGAACCTCGTTTCCACACCCGGCCCTCTTCTCCTTCGGCCACACTCGCCTCACGATGCCTCTATTTAATCGGCCGAATGTATCACAATTCACAACCACTCGAGACACGGAATCGGTCACAATCACTTATCCAGCAGGAATCTTTCGGATTCCGTCGCGAAAAGATTCACGCGAAACGGCACAGCACAACGGAGAGACTTTTCGATGCTCACGTTGCCGGAACAAACTCGCATATCTTAGGATAGGCCAGCCACACTATGCCTGGAAGCATTAGTGTGCCCCCTGTGGGACTGATTTACACAATAAAAGACGACGACGCGATGAATGTCGAATTCAAACCACCGCTCCTGACTCAAGATCTCGCGGTGGGAAATCAATGCTTAGAAAATCTATGTGTTTTACAACTCAGCAAGTTTTCATTTCGGAGATTGTATTAGACCACAGACAAGTCGATTTTCTATCTCGGTTGCAGGAGCGATGAGCTTCGTATCTTGGGGAAGGATGTGTAATAAACCTCTATTGAGAATGGATGCTTAGAACGATCTAACTTCGCGGTTTCTTAATGAAGATGAAATGGGCGAAAGCAACGAATTAAACGATGGCTAAGTCGAGGCTTCCTGGAAGGAATAATATGGAAAGCCTAACATTTGAGTGAGAAAGGGTTGTGTGACTCGGAATCGTTCTAACAATAATAGGGTGAAATCGCTTCTGAGAATTCTTATCTTAATCATTTCTTGAAGTTTACTTCCTGCATCGAGGGTAATAAAATGAGGCTTGACAGTTATCATATGAGTCATTTATTTAAAGTCTGATATAATTTACACCAAGAGTATATATATAACATTCCATTAAATTTCATTTCATTCATTAATGTACATTTCGGCTGAGGTCCCACTTGCTGTTGTTAGTCCTCATCATCATCCATCCCAATCTGGAAAACTGTGGCTATCGTTCCTCGGTTGAAGGTCCTGTTTCCTTAACGGTTATCCTGAAAGGGAAATAGAAGAGATATTGAGTAGGCTAGTCATGAAACTATTTCAAGCAGGCAATCCTGCGGTAGGGATATTGACTTGGGCGAAAAAGGAATGAGTCCCAACAAATTTAAGGCATTAAAATCGAGGGAGCACATACTTATTTCAGAATCTTACAAGTGATCTTGAGCAGACAAAGTAAATGTTCATAATGCCCTTAGAGGAAATCAGAAGCATAATAATGATTGAAAGTTACTGGATCAGAATCTAGTAATGAATGTTAGGTAATTATCAATGTCTTGAGAACACAGGAATCACAAGAGAGTTGAGAGTATGAATGCTTTTAAAGCCTTCTCTATCCTGTTGCCAGTGAGGATGAAGGAGCCATCGCTTTAAGCCAACTCCTCAGAATGTGGATTGTGGTCAATAAAGTTTTCTGCAGACGGGAACTCACAGTTGGACTAAGATCTATGAATGATGAGGCATTTGTCGTACATAAACTGTGATACTTTCCACTTCTGTGGCAATCGAGCACTCGAATCTGCAGATGGGGAGTCCAAGGAATCATCCCAAATCCTTGGAGGGAAAAATGTGTCACAACTATGAACTCCATCTATACCCGCTAGGTACTCTGAAGGCGAATATCACAAGAAAGATATTGGGCTGAAATGAACAAGCTGTGTTCTGGCTAAAGGACATAAAAAAAGGCATTGGAAACAGTGCTTCACATTAAAATCGCTCCAGGAGAATATTTGTCATTCTAATTTATTGATTGATTTACCAGAGAAGAGGCATATCATTCGCTGGAATTGGAGGTATTATGGGTCCCAAAATAACTAAAGCAAGGGCCAATCAAGCCTTATTGAAAAAGAAGCTTTTTCGGTGCACCAGGAAAATCTGTTTGAATGAAGTTGAGATTCTGATGGTTGATTACAGCAAGTACACATTCGTAGGTATTTCGGCGTTGTGCAGGACTGGGAATCAAACAACCACATTCATGCACAGGAGACCAGCAGCCAAAGAAAGATTGTTGCTTTGTGAGAATGATATTGACAGGTTGAGAAACGTAGGCCAACGTTTTGGCATCTAATTTATGGAATCTAATTCCAGGCATGAAACCCACATGAATAGATCCACTACTGAGGCATCGTGCGTTATTGTTTTAATGTCAATGGAGAATGAATGAAAGAGTCGTCCAAGCTTGGAAGCTAGTGTTAGCAAGCAAAATTGAAGTAATGAATTTTTAGGGGAGTATTGCTACTGCAGATGACAATGATTTTAAATCAAAGTTCATTGCCTCCATAAAGTTGATAAACTTGTCCTTATTTTTTGTAAATAAATGATATTTAACTCCCTTCGTATTTACTAAACGTCCGCAGGGCAACAGTCTTCCTTTCAGTAGTATTGAACTCCATCAATATCTTTAAATAATCATAGAAAATCCTGGATGTAAGCAGCGTTATGTATTCTTAGAAAAATCTTGTTATGATAACATAAACTCTTCCTTCAAAGGCTTAATGTTTTAGAAGATATTAATACTCACTTTATCTTACAATTGATTGACTCGTCCTCTAGCCAAGGAAGTAGGCGGTGTAAATCACTCGGTGAATACAGTCTCTCCTCTCCTCATCCATGAATCCTAAAATTGATAGAATAATATTTAGATTAGGGCAAATTTCCACAAAGAAGACGCGCTGCAATTACAAAAGCCCTATCGAAGAAACCTTGCTGATAAAATAACGACGCGCCTTCACCAATTTACCTTTGTATAACCTTCAAAAGTAGTTGGAGGTTGAATTAACTCCTGAGTATGGGATTGATAATTATGTCTTAAATGACTTTGAAGTGGTAATAATTAGTAAAATAAATTTCAATTGGAAGTATGATGGGCATTCAATGTTTTAGAATCGCTGCCAACCACGAGGAATAACTTAATCTATGTTCTAATACCTTAAAATTTTCACAACGAAGAACTATTATTATTTGATCTCCCGCTAAACTTTTATCTTGGATCTGATTGGCTGAGGGAAATACCACCGCTGTCAGTGCAAGCGCTGTATTAATATAATTTATGCCAATTACTTCTTTCCTCAATTCCCGTTTGGATACGTTGATAATTTCTCCCTTCTTTTACGTCCACCGCCCATGATGGTGGTTTTCTCGAATTCGGAAGAATAAGCGGACGATACGTTATGAAAATAGTAAATTTGTCCGGTAAGACTCACGTAGTTGGTAAAAAGTCATAATAAATACTAATCTTCATGTAAATTTTATCGATTGCGAAGGACCTCTTGTTGGTTTTTGAAAATCTAGTTTGAATTTTAGAATCCCGACGGTTACGTTCTCGCTTCCCAACACCGTTCGGCATTTTCACTTTCCCCTCGCATCCCACCGTGTTCACGTCGCTCCTGCCAAAAGACACTTAATTCTGCTAGATTGTAAATAAATCGTACGCAATTGTGAATAAAACCATCCCAAATCGAAGTATGAAACCGCGACGGAGTGCTCGGTCAGCAGAAACCGCTCCCGTTTCTTAACGAATAAGTGGTTTTCGACAATATTGTACGACTCCACATGCATGATGCAGCGTAAGCATTCGCTCGATATCATAGTTATCCTAGCTCATGACTAGCATCGAAGACATCTGTCTTGACTACGAAAGGGAATCAAGGCTCACGGTCGCTTCCAAACAATGCGAAGGTGAATTTCTCGAAGCAAGTTTCGTAAACACAGGCCTTCCAAATATTTTCTGATGGGACCTCGTTTCTTACCTTGACGTTTCCTTCGAACCTCGTTTCCACACCCGGCCCTCTTCTCCTTCGGCCACACTCGCCTCACGATGCCTCTATTTAATCGGCCGAATGTATCACAATTCACAACCACTCGAGACACGGAATCGGTCACAATCACTTATCCAGCAGGAATCTTTCGGATTCCGTCGCGAAAAGATTCACGCGAAACGGCACAGCACAACGGAGAGACTTTTCGATGCTCACGTTGCCGGAACAAACTCGCATATCTTAGGATAGGCCAGCCACACTATGCCTGGAAGCATTAGTGTGCCCCCTGTGGGACTGATTTACACAATAAAAGACGACGACGCGATGAATGTCGAATTCAAACCACCGCTCCTGACTCAAGATCTCGCGGTGGGAAATCAATGCTTAGAAAATCTATGTGTTTTACAACTCAGCAAGTTTTCATTTCGGAGATTGTATTAGACCACAGACAAGTCGATTTTCTATCTCGGTTGCAGGAGCGATGAGCTTCGTATCTTGGGGAAGGATGTGTAATAAACCTCTATTGAGAATGGATGCTTAGAACGATCTAACTTCGCGGTTTCTTAATGAAGATGAAATGGGCGAAAGCAACGAATTAAACGATGGCTAAGTCGAGGCTTCCTGGAAGGAATAATATGGAAAGCCTAACATTTGAGTGAGAAAGGGTTGTGTGACTCGGAATCGTTCTAACAATAATAGGGTGAAATCGCTTCTGAGAATTCTTATCTTAATCATTTCTTGAAGTTTACTTCCTGCATCGAGGGTAATAAAATGAGGCTTGACAGTTATCATATGAGTCATTTATTTAAAGTCTGATATAATTTACACCAAGAGTATATATATAACATTCCATTAAATTTCATTTCATTCATTAATGTACATTTCGGCTGAGGTCCCACTTGCTGTTGTTAGTCCTCATCATCATCCATCCCAATCTGGAAAACTGTGGCTATCGTTCCTCGGTTGAAGGTCCTGTTTCCTTAACGGTTATCCTGAAAGGGAAATAGAAGAGATATTGAGTAGGCTAGTCATGAAACTATTTCAAGCAGGCAATCCTGCGGTAGGGATATTGACTTGGGCGAAAAAGGAATGAGTCCCAACAAATTTAAGGCATTAAAATCGAGGGAGCACATACTTATTTCAGAATCTTACAAGTGATCTTGAGCAGACAAAGTAAATGTTCATAATGCCCTTAGAGGAAATCAGAAGCATAATAATGATTGAAAGTTACAGGATCAGAATCTAGTAATGAATGTTAGGTAATTATCAATGTCTTGAGAACACAGGAATCACAAGAGAGTTGAGAGTATGAATGCTTTTAAAGCCTTCTCTATCCTGTTGCCAGTGAGGATGAAGGAGCCATCGCTTTAAGCCAACTCCTCAGAATGTGGATTGTGGTCAATAAAGTTTTCTGCAGACAGGAACTCACAGTTGGACTAAGATCTATGAATGATGAGGCATTTGTCGTACATAAACTGTGATACTTTCCACTTCTGTGGCAATCGAGCACTCGAATCTGCAGATGGGGAGTCCAAGGAATCATCCCAAATCCTTGGAGGGAAAAATGTGTCACAACTATGAACTCCATCTATACCCGCTAGGTACTCTGAAGGCGAATATCACAAGAAAGATATTGGGCTGAAATGAACAAGCTGTGTTCTGGCTAAAGGACATAAAAAAAGGCATTGGAAACAGTGCTTCACATTAAAATCGCTCCAGGAGAATATTTGTCATTCTAATTTATTGATTGATTTACCAGAGAAGAGGCATATCATTCGCTGGAATTGGAGGTATTATGGGTCCCAAAATAACTAAAGCAAGGGCCAATCAAGCCTTATTGAAAAAGAAGCTTTTTCGGTGCACCAGGAAAATCTGTTTGAATGAAGTTGAGATTCTGATGGTTGATTACAGCAAGTACACATTCGTAGGTATTTCGGCGTTGTGCAGGACTGGGAATCAAACAACCACATTCATGCACAGGAGACCAGCAGCCAAAGAAAGATTGTTGCTTTGTGAGAATGATATTGACAGGTTGAGAAACGTAGGCCAACGTTTTGGCATCTAATTTATGGAATCTAATTCCAGGCATGAAACCCACATGAATAGATCCACTACTGAGGCATCGTGCGTTATTGTTTTAATGTCAATGGAGAATGAATGAAAGAGTCGTCCAAGCTTGGAAGCTAGTGTTAGCAAGCAAAATTGAAGTAATGAATTTTTAGGGGAGTATTGCTACTGCAGATGACAATGATTTTAAATCAAAGTTCATTGCCTCCATAAAGTTGATAAACTTGTCCTTATTTTTTGTAAATAAATGATATTTAACTCCCTTCGTATTTACTAAACGTCCGCAGGGCAACAGTCTTCCTTTCAGTAGTATTGAACTCCATCAATATCTTTAAATAATCATAGAAAATCCTGGATGTAAGCAGCGTTATGTATTCTTAGAAAAATCTTGTTATGATAACATAAACTCTTCCTTCAAAGGCTTAATGTTTTAGAAGATATTAATACTCACTTTATCTTACAATTGATTGACTCGTCCTCTAGCCAAGGAAGTAGGCGGTGTAAATCACTCGGTGAATACAGTCTCTCCTCTCCTCATCCATGAATCCTAAAATTGATAGAATAATATTTAGATTAGGGCAAATTTCCACAAAGAAGACGCGCTGCAATTACAAAAGCCCTATCGAAGAAACCTTGCTGATAAAATAACGACGCGCCTTCACCAATTTACCTTTGTATAACCTTCAAAAGTAGTTGGAGGTTGAATTAACTCCTGAGTATGGGATTGATAATTATGTCTTAAATGACTTTGAAGTGGTAATAATTAGTAAAATAAATTTCAATTGGAAGTATGATGGGCATTCAATGTTTTAGAATCGCTGCCAACCACGAGGAATAACTTAATCTATGTTCTAATACCTTAAAATTTTCACAACGAAGAACTATTATTATTTGATCTCCCGCTAAACTTTTATCTTGGATCTGATTGGCTGAGGGAAATACCACCGCTGTCAGTGCAAGCGCTGTATTAATATAATTTATGCCAATTACTTCTTTCCTCAATTCCCGTTTGGATACGTTGATAATTTCTCCCTTCTTTTACGTCCACCGCCCATGATGGTGGTTTTCTCGAATTCGGAAGAATAAGCGGACGATACGTTATGAAAATAGTAAATTTGTCCGGTAAGACTCACGTAGTTGGTAAAAAGTCATAATAAATACTAATCTTCATGTAAATTTTATCGATTGCGAAGGACCTCTTGTTGGTTTTTGAAAATCTAGTTTGAATTTTAGAATCCCGACGGTTACGTTCTCGCTTCCCAACACCGTTCGGCATTTTCACTTTCCCCTCGCATCCCACCGTGTTCACGTCGCTCCTGCCAAAAGACACTTAATTCTGCTAGATTGTAAATAAATCGTACGCAATTGTGAATAAAACCATCCCAAATCGAAGTATGAAACCGCGACGGAGTGCTCGGTCAGCAGAAACCGCTCCCGTTTCTTAACGAATAAGTGGTTTTCGACAATATTGTACGACTCCACATGCATGATGCAGCGTAAGCATTCGCTCGATATCATAGTTATCCTAGCTCATGACTAGCATCGAAGACATCTGTCTTGACTACGAAAGGGAATCAAGGCTCACGGTCGCTTCCAAACAATGCGAAGGTGAATTTCTCGAAGCAAGTTTCGTAAACACAGGCCTTCCAAATATTTTCTGATGGGACCTCGTTTCTTACCTTGACGTTTCCTTCGAACCTCGTTTCCACACCCGGCCCTCTTCTCCTTCGGCCACACTCGCCTCACGATGCCTCTATTTAATCGGCCGAATGTATCACAATTCACAACCACTCGAGACACGGAATCGGTCACAATCACTTATCCAGCAGGAATCTTTCGGATTCCGTCGCGAAAAGATTCACGCGAAACGGCACAGCACAACGGAGAGACTTTTCGATGCTCACGTTGCCGGAACAAACTCGCATATCTTAGGATAGGCCAGCCACACTATGCCTGGAAGCATTAGTGTGCCCCCTGTGGGACTGATTTACACAATAAAAGACGACGACGCGATGAATGTCGAATTCAAACCACCGCTCCTGACTCAAGATCTCGCGGTGGGAAATCAATGCTTAGAAAATCTATGTGTTTTACAACTCAGCAAGTTTTCATTTCGGAGATTGTATTAGACCACAGACAAGTCGATTTTCTATCTCGGTTGCAGGAGCGATGAGCTTCGTATCTTGGGGAAGGATGTGTAATAAACCTCTATTGAGAATGGATGCTTAGAACGATCTAACTTCGCGGTTTCTTAATGAAGATGAAATGGGCGAAAGCAACGAATTAAACGATGGCTAAGTCGAGGCTTCCTGGAAGGAATAATATGGAAAGCCTAACATTTGAGTGAGAAAGGGTTGTGTGACTCGGAATCGTTCTAACAATAATAGGGTGAAATCGCTTCTGAGAATTCTTATCTTAGTCATTTCTTGAAGTTTACTTCCTGCATCGAGGGTAATAAAATGAGGCTTGACAGTTATCATATGAGTCATTTATTTAAAGTCTGATATAATTTACACCAAGAGTATATATATAACATTCCATTAAATTTCATTTCATTCATTAATGTACATTTCGGCTGAGGTCCCACTTGCTGTTGTTAGTCCTCATCATCATCCATCCCAATCTGGAAAACTGTGGCTATCGTTCCTCGGTTGAAGGTCCTGTTTCCTTAACGGTTATCCTGAAAGGGAAATAGAAGAGATATTGAGTAGGCTAGTCATGAAACTATTTCAAGCAGGCAATCCTGCGGTAGGGATATTGACTTGGGCGAAAAAGGAATGAGTCCCAACAAATTTAAGGCATTAAAATCGAGGGAGCACATACTTATTTCAGAATCTTACAAGTGATCTTGAGCAGACAAAGTAAATGTTCATAATGCCCTTAGAGGAAATCAGAAGCATAATAATGATTGAAAGTTACAGGATCAGAATCTAGTAATGAATGTTAGGTAATTATCAATGTCTTGAGAACACAGGAATCACAAGAGAGTTGAGAGTATGAATGCTTTTAAAGCCTTCTCTATCCTGTTGCCAGTGAGGATGAAGGAGCCATCGCTTTAAGCCAACTCCTCAGAATGTGGATTGTGGTCAATAAAGTTTTCTGCAGACAGGAACTCACAGTTGGACTAAGATCTATGAATGATGAGGCATTTGTCGTACATAAACTGTGATACTTTCCACTTCTGTGGCAATCGAGCACTCGAATCTGCAGATGGGGAGTCCAAGGAATCATCCCAAATCCTTGGAGGGAAAAATGTGTCACAACTATGAACTCCATCTATACCCGCTAGGTACTCTGAAGGCGAATATCACAAGAAAGATATTGGGCTGAAATGAACAAGCTGTGTTCTGGCTAAAGGACATAAAAAAAGGCATTGGAAACAGTGCTTCACATTAAAATCGCTCCAGGAGAATATTTGTCATTCTAATTTATTGATTGATTTACCAGAGAAGAGGCATATCATTCGCTGGAATTGGAGGTATTATGGGTCCCAAAATAACTAAAGCAAGGGCCAATCAAGCCTTATTGAAAAAGAAGCTTTTTCGGTGCACCAGGAAAATCTGTTTGAATGAAGTTGAGATTCTGATGGTTGATTACAGCAAGTACACATTCGTAGGTATTTCGGCGTTGTGCAGGACTGGGAATCAAACAACCACATTCATGCACAGGAGACCAGCAGCCAAAGAAAGATTGTTGCTTTGTGAGAATGATATTGACAGGTTGAGAAACGTAGGCCAACGTTTTGGCATCTAATTTATGGAATCTAATTCCAGGCATGAAACCCACATGAATAGATCCACTACTGAGGCATCGTGCGTTATTGTTTTAATGTCAATGGAGAATGAATGAAAGAGTCGTCCAAGCTTGGAAGCTAGTGTTAGCAAGCAAAATTGAAGTAATGAATTTTTAGGGGAGTATTGCTACTGCAGATGACAATGATTTTAAATCAAAGTTCATTGCCTCCATAAAGTTGATAAACTTGTCCTTATTTTTTGTAAATAAATGATATTTAACTCCCTTCGTATTTACTAAACGTCCGCAGGGCAACAGTCTTCCTTTCAGTAGTATTGAACTCCATCAATATCTTTAAATAATCATAGAAAATCCTGGATGTAAGCAGCGTTATGTATTCTTAGAAAAATCTTGTTATGATAACATAAACTCTTCCTTCAAAGGCTTAATGTTTTAGAAGATATTAATACTCACTTTATCTTACAATTGATTGACTCGTCCTCTAGCCAAGGAAGTAGGCGGTGTAAATCACTCGGTGAATACAGTCTCTCCTCTCCTCATCCATGAATCCTAAAATTGATAGAATAATATTTAGATTAGGGCAAATTTCCACAAAGAAGACGCGCTGCAATTACAAAAGCCCTATCGAAGAAACCTTGCTGATAAAATAACGACGCGCCTTCACCAATTTACCTTTGTATAACCTTCAAAAGTAGTTGGAGGTTGAATTAACTCCTGAGTATGGGATTGATAATTATGTCTTAAATGACTTTGAAGTGGTAATAATTAGTAAAATAAATTTCAATTGGAAGTATGATGGGCATTCAATGTTTTAGAATCGCTGCCAACCACGAGGAATAACTTAATCTATGTTCTAATACCTTAAAATTTTCACAACGAAGAACTATTATTATTTGATCTCCCGCTAAACTTTTATCTTGGATCTGATTGGCTGAGGGAAATACCACCGCTGTCAGTGCAAGCGCTGTATTAATATAATTTATGCCAATTACTTCTTTCCTCAATTCCCGTTTGGATACGTTGATAATTTCTCCCTTCTTTTACGTCCACCGCCCATGATGGTGGTTTTCTCGAATTCGGAAGAATAAGCGGACGATACGTTATGAAAATAGTAAATTTGTCCGGTAAGACTCACGTAGTTGGTAAAAAGTCATAATAAATACTAATCTTCATGTAAATTTTATCGATTGCGAAGGACCTCTTGTTGGTTTTTGAAAATCTAGTTTGAATTTTAGAATCCCGACGGTTACGTTCTCGCTTCCCAACACCGTTCGGCATTTTCACTTTCCCCTCGCATCCCACCGTGTTCACGTCGCTCCTGCCAAAAGACACTTAATTCTGCTAGATTGTAAATAAATCGTACGCAATTGTGAATAAAACCATCCCAAATCGAAGTATGAAACCGCGACGGAGTGCTCGGTCAGCAGAAACCGCTCCCGTTTCTTAACGAATAAGTGGTTTTCGACAATATTGTACGACTCCACATGCATGATGCAGCGTAAGCATTCGCTCGATATCATAGTTATCCTAGCTCATGACTAGCATCGAAGACATCTGTCTTGACTACGAAAGGGAATCAAGGCTCACGGTCGCTTCCAAACAATGCGAAGGTGAATTTCTCGAAGCAAGTTTCGTAAACACAGGCCTTCCAAATATTTTCTGATGGGACCTCGTTTCTTACCTTGACGTTTCCTTCGAACCTCGTTTCCACACCCGGCCCTCTTCTCCTTCGGCCACACTCGCCTCACGATGCCTCTATTTAATCGGCCGAATGTATCACAATTCACAACCACTCGAGACACGGAATCGGTCACAATCACTTATCCAGCAGGAATCTTTCGGATTCCGTCGCGAAAAGATTCACGCGAAACGGCACAGCACAACGGAGAGACTTTTCGATGCTCACGTTGCCGGAACAAACTCGCATATCTTAGGATAGGCCAGCCACACTATGCCTGGAAGCATTAGTGTGCCCCCTGTGGGACTGATTTACACAATAAAAGACGACGACGCGATGAATGTCGAATTCAAACCACCGCTCCTGACTCAAGATCTCGCGGTGGGAAATCAATGCTTAGAAAATCTATGTGTTTTACAACTCAGCAAGTTTTCATTTCGGAGATTGTATTAGACCACAGACAAGTCGATTTTCTATCTCGGTTGCAGGAGCGATGAGCTTCGTATCTTGGGGAAGGATGTGTAATAAACCTCTATTGAGAATGGATGCTTAGAACGATCTAACTTCGCGGTTTCTTAATGAAGATGAAATGGGCGAAAGCAACGAATTAAACGATGGCTAAGTCGAGGCTTCCTGGAAGGAATAATATGGAAAGCCTAACATTTGAGTGAGAAAGGGTTGTGTGACTCGGAATCGTTCTAACAATAATAGGGTGAAATCGCTTCTGAGAATTCTTATCTTAGTCATTTCTTGAAGTTTACTTCCTGCATCGAGGGTAATAAAATGAGGCTTGACAGTTATCATATGAGTCATTTATTTAAAGTCTGATATAATTTACACCAAGAGTATATATATAACATTCCATTAAATTTCATTTCATTCATTAATGTACATTTCGGCTGAGGTCCCACTTGCTGTTGTTAGTCCTCATCATCATCCATCCCAATCTGGAAAACTGTGGCTATCGTTCCTCGGTTGAAGGTCCTGTTTCCTTAACGGTTATCCTGAAAGGGAAATAGAAGAGATATTGAGTAGGCTAGTCATGAAACTATTTCAAGCAGGCAATCCTGCGGTAGGGATATTGACTTGGGCGAAAAAGGAATGAGTCCCAACAAATTTAAGGCATTAAAATCGAGGGAGCACATACTTATTTCAGAATCTTACAAGTGATCTTGAGCAGACAAAGTAAATGTTCATAATGCCCTTAGAGGAAATCAGAAGCATAATAATGATTGAAAGTTACAGGATCAGAATCTAGTAATGAATGTTAGGTAATTATCAATGTCTTGAGAACACAGGAATCACAAGAGAGTTGAGAGTATGAATGCTTTTAAAGCCTTCTCTATCCTGTTGCCAGTGAGGATGAAGGAGCCATCGCTTTAAGCCAACTCCTCAGAATGTGGATTGTGGTCAATAAAGTTTTCTGCAGACAGGAACTCACAGTTGGACTAAGATCTATGAATGATGAGGCATTTGTCGTACATAAACTGTGATACTTTCCACTTCTGTGGCAATCGAGCACTCGAATCTGCAGATGGCGAGTCCAAGGAATCATCCCAAATCCTTGGAGGGAAAAATGTGTCACAACTATGAACTCCATCTATACCCGCTAGGTACTCTGAAGGCGAATATCACAAGAAAGATATTGGGCTGAAATGAACAAGCTGTGTTCTGGCTAAAGGACATAAAAAAAGGCATTGGAAACAGTGCTTCACATTAAAATCGCTCCAGGAGAATATTTGTCATTCTAATTTATTGATTGATTTACCAGAGAAGAGGCATATCATTCGCTGGAATTGGAGGTATTATGGGTCCCAAAATAACTAAAGCAAGGGCCAATCAAGCCTTATTGAAAAAGAAGCTTTTTCGGTGCACCAGGAAAATCTGTTTGAATGAAGTTGAGATTCTGATGGTTGATTACAGCAAGTACACATTCGTAGGTATTTCGGCGTTGTGCAGGACTGGGAATCAAACAACCACATTCATGCACAGGAGACCAGCAGCCAAAGAAAGATTGTTGCTTTGTGAGAATGATATTGACAGGTTGAGAAACGTAGGCCAACGTTTTGGCATCTAATTTATGGAATCTAATTCCAGGCATGAAACCCACATGAATAGATCCACTACTGAGGCATCGTGCGTTATTGTTTTAATGTCAATGGAGAATGAATGAAAGAGTCGTCCAAGCTTGGAAGCTAGTGTTAGCAAGCAAAATTGAAGTAATGAATTTTTAGGGGAGTATTGCTACTGCAGATGACAACGATTTTAAATCAAAGTTCATTGCCTCCATAAAGTTGATAAACTTGTCCTTATTTTTTGTAAATAAATGATATTTAACTCCCTTCGTATTTACTAAACGTCCGCAGGGCAACAGTCTTCCTTTCAGTAGTATTGAACTCCATCAATATCTTTAAATAATCATAGAAAATCCTGGATGTAAGCAGCGTTATGTATTCTTAGAAAAATCTTGTTATGATAACATAAACTCTTCCTTCAAAGGCTTAATGTTTTAGAAGATATTAATACTCACTTTATCTTACAATTGATTGACTCGTCCTCTAGCCAAGGAAGTAGGCGGTGTAAATCACTCGGTGAATACAGTCTCTCCTCTCCTCATCCATGAATCCTAAAATTGATAGAATAATATTTAGATTAGGGCAAATTTCCACAAAGAAGACGCGCTGCAATTACAAAAGCCCTATCGAAGAAACCTTGCTGATAAAATAACGACGCGCCTTCACCAATTTACCTTTGTATAACCTTCAAAAGTAGTTGGAGGTTGAATTAACTCCTGAGTATGGGATTGATAATTATGTCTTAAATGACTTTGAAGTGGTAATAATTAGTAAAATAAATTTCAATTGGAAGTATGATGGGCATTCAATGTTTTAGAATCGCTGCCAACCACGAGGAATAACTTAATCTATGTTCTAATACCTTAAAATTTTCACAACGAAGAACTATTATTATTTGATCTCCCGCTAAACTTTTATCTTGGATCTGATTGGCTGAGGGAAATACCACCGCTGTCAGTGCAAGCGCTGTATTAATATAATTTATGCCAATTACTTCTTTCCTCAATTCCCGTTTGGATACGTTGATAATTTCTCCCTTCTTTTACGTCCACCGCCCATGATGGTGGTTTTCTCGAATTCGGAAGAATAAGCGGACGATACGTTATGAAAATAGTAAATTTGTCCGGTAAGACTCACGTAGTTGGTAAAAAGTCATAATAAATACTAATCTTCATGTAAATTTTATCGATTGCGAAGGACCTCTTGTTGGTTTTTGAAAATCTAGTTTGAATTTTAGAATCCCGACGGTTACGTTCTCGCTTCCCAACACCGTTCGGCATTTTCACTTTCCCCTCGCATCCCACCGTGTTCACGTCGCTCCTGCCAAAAGACACTTAATTCTGCTAGATTGTAAATAAATCGTACGCAATTGTGAATAAAACCATCCCAAATCGAAGTATGAAACCGCGACGGAGTGCTCGGTCAGCAGAAACCGCTCCCGTTTCTTAACGAATAAGTGGTTTTCGACAATATTGTACGACTCCACATGCATGATGCAGCGTAAGCATTCGCTCGATATCATAGTTATCCTAGCTCATGACTAGCATCGAAGACATCTGTCTTGACTACGAAAGGGAATCAAGGCTCACGGTCGCTTCCAAACAATGCGAAGGTGAATTTCTCGAAGCAAGTTTCGTAAACACAGGCCTTCCAAATATTTTCTGATGGGACCTCGTTTCTTACCTTGACGTTTCCTTCGAACCTCGTTTCCACACCCGGCCCTCTTCTCCTTCGGCCACACTCGCCTCACGATGCCTCTATTTAATCGGCCGAATGTATCACAATTCACAACCACTCGAGACACGGAATCGGTCACAATCACTTATCCAGCAGGAATCTTTCGGATTCCGTCGCGAAAAGATTCACGCGAAACGGCACAGCACAACGGAGAGACTTTTCGATGCTCACGTTGCCGGAACAAACTCGCATATCTTAGGATAGGCCAGCCACACTATGCCTGGAAGCATTAGTGTGCCCCCTGTGGGACTGATTTACACAATAAAAGACGACGACGCGATGAATGTCGAATTCAAACCACCGCTCCTGACTCAAGATCTCGCGGTGGGAAATCAATGCTTAGAAAATCTATGTGTTTTACAACTCAGCAAGTTTTCATTTCGGAGATTGTATTAGACCACAGACAAGTCGATTTTCTATCTCGGTTGCAGGAGCGATGAGCTTCGTATCTTGGGGAAGGATGTGTAATAAACCTCTATTGAGAATGGATGCTTAGAACGATCTAACTTCGCGGTTTCTTAATGAAGATGAAATGGGCGAAAGCAACGAATTAAACGATGGCTAAGTCGAGGCTTCCTGGAAGGAATAATATGGAAAGCCTAACATTTGAGTGAGAAAGGGTTGTGTGACTCGGAATCGTTCTAACAATAATAGGGTGAAATCGCTTCTGAGAATTCTTATCTTAGTCATTTCTTGAAGTTTACTTCCTGCATCGAGGGTAATAAAATGAGGCTTGACAGTTATCATATGAGTCATTTATTTAAAGTCTGATATAATTTACACCAAGAGTATATATATAACATTCCATTAAATTTCATTTCATTCATTAATGTACATTTCGGCTGAGGTCCCACTTGCTGTTGTTAGTCCTCATCATCATCCATCCCAATCTGGAAAACTGTGGCTATCGTTCCTCGGTTGAAGGTCCTGTTTCCTTAACGGTTATCCTGAAAGGGAAATAGAAGAGATATTGAGTAGGCTAGTCATGAAACTATTTCAAGCAGGCAATCCTGCGGTAGGGATATTGACTTGGGCGAAAAAGGAATGAGTCCCAACAAATTTAAGGCATTAAAATCGAGGGAGCACATACTTATTTCAGAATCTTACAAGTGATCTTGAGCAGACAAAGTAAATGTTCATAATGCCCTTAGAGGAAATCAGAAGCATAATAATGATTGAAAGTTACAGGATCAGAATCTAGTAATGAATGTTAGGTAATTATCAATGTCTTGAGAACACAGGAATCACAAGAGAGTTGAGAGTATGAATGCTTTTAAAGCCTTCTCTATCCTGTTGCCAGTGAGGATGAAGGAGCCATCGCTTTAAGCCAACTCCTCAGAATGTGGATTGTGGTCAATAAAGTTTTCTGCAGACAGGAACTCACAGTTGGACTAAGATCTATGAATGATGAGGCATTTGTCGTACATAAACTGTGATACTTTCCACTTCTGTGGCAATCGAGCACTCGAATCTGCAGATGGCGAGTCCAAGGAATCATCCCAAATCCTTGGAGGGAAAAATGTGTCACAACTATGAACTCCATCTATACCCGCTAGGTACTCTGAAGGCGAATATCACAAGAAAGATATTGGGCTGAAATGAACAAGCTGTGTTCTGGCTAAAGGACATAAAAAAAGGCATTGGAAACAGTGCTTCACATTAAAATCGCTCCAGGAGAATATTTGTCATTCTAATTTATTGATTGATTTACCAGAGAAGAGGCATATCATTCGCTGGAATTGGAGGTATTATGGGTCCCAAAATAACTAAAGCAAGGGCCAATCAAGCCTTATTGAAAAAGAAGCTTTTTCGGTGCACCAGGAAAATCTGTTTGAATGAAGTTGAGATTCTGATGGTTGATTACAGCAAGTACACATTCGTAGGTATTTCGGCGTTGTGCAGGACTGGGAATCAAACAACCACATTCATGCACAGGAGACCAGCAGCCAAAGAAAGATTGTTGCTTTGTGAGAATGATATTGACAGGTTGAGAAACGTAGGCCAACGTTTTGGCATCTAATTTATGGAATCTAATTCCAGGCATGAAACCCACATGAATAGATCCACTACTGAGGCATCGTGCGTTATTGTTTTAATGTCAATGGAGAATGAATGAAAGAGTCGTCCAAGCTTGGAAGCTAGTGTTAGCAAGCAAAATTGAAGTAATGAATTTTTAGGGGAGTATTGCTACTGCAGATGACAACGATTTTAAATCAAAGTTCATTGCCTCCATAAAGTTGATAAACTTGTCCTTATTTTTTGTAAATAAATGATATTTAACTCCCTTCGTATTTACTAAACGTCCGCAGGGCAACAGTCTTCCTTTCAGTAGTATTGAACTCCATCAATATCTTTAAATAATCATAGAAAATCCTGGATGTAAGCAGCGTTATGTATTCTTAGAAAAATCTTGTTATGATAACATAAACTCTTCCTTCAAAGGCTTAATGTTTTAGAAGATATTAATACTCACTTTATCTTACAATTGATTGACTCGTCCTCTAGCCAAGGAAGTAGGCGGTGTAAATCACTCGGTGAATACAGTCTCTCCTCTCCTCATCCATGAATCCTAAAATTGATAGAATAATATTTAGATTAGGGCAAATTTCCACAAAGAAGACGCGCTGCAATTACAAAAGCCCTATCGAAGAAACCTTGCTGATAAAATAACGACGCGCCTTCACCAATTTACCTTTGTATAACCTTCAAAAGTAGTTGGAGGTTGAATTAACTCCTGAGTATGGGATTGATAATTATGTCTTAAATGACTTTGAAGTGGTAATAATTAGTAAAATAAATTTCAATTGGAAGTATGATGGGCATTCAATGTTTTAGAATCGCTGCCAACCACGAGGAATAACTTAATCTATGTTCTAATACCTTAAAATTTTCACAACGAAGAACTATTATTATTTGATCTCCCGCTAAACTTTTATCTTGGATCTGATTGGCTGAGGGAAATACCACCGCTGTCAGTGCAAGCGCTGTATTAATATAATTTATGCCAATTACTTCTTTCCTCAATTCCCGTTTGGATACGTTGATAATTTCTCCCTTCTTTTACGTCCACCGCCCATGATGGTGGTTTTCTCGAATTCGGAAGAATAAGCGGACGATACGTTATGAAAATAGTAAATTTGTCCGGTAAGACTCACGTAGTTGGTAAAAAGTCATAATAAATACTAATCTTCATGTAAATTTTATCGATTGCGAAGGACCTCTTGTTGGTTTTTGAAAATCTAGTTTGAATTTTAGAATCCCGACGGTTACGTTCTCGCTTCCCAACACCGTTCGGCATTTTCACTTTCCCCTCGCATCCCACCGTGTTCACGTCGCTCCTGCCAAAAGACACTTAATTCTGCTAGATTGTAAATAAATCGTACGCAATTGTGAATAAAACCATCCCAAATCGAAGTATGAAACCGCGACGGAGTGCTCGGTCAGCAGAAACCGCTCCCGTTTCTTAACGAATAAGTGGTTTTCGACAATATTGTACGACTCCACATGCATGATGCAGCGTAAGCATTCGCTCGATATCATAGTTATCCTAGCTCATGACTAGCATCGAAGACATCTGTCTTGACTACGAAAGGGAATCAAGGCTCACGGTCGCTTCCAAACAATGCGAAGGTGAATTTCTCGAAGCAAGTTTCGTAAACACAGGCCTTCCAAATATTTTCTGATGGGACCTCGTTTCTTACCTTGACGTTTCCTTCGAACCTCGTTTCCACACCCGGCCCTCTTCTCCTTCGGCCACACTCGCCTCACGATGCCTCTATTTAATCGGCCGAATGTATCACAATTCACAACCACTCGAGACACGGAATCGGTCACAATCACTTATCCAGCAGGAATCTTTCGGATTCCGTCGCGAAAAGATTCACGCGAAACGGCACAGCACAACGGAGAGACTTTTCGATGCTCACGTTGCCGGAACAAACTCGCATATCTTAGGATAGGCCAGCCACACTATGCCTGGAAGCATTAGTGTGCCCCCTGTGGGACTGATTTACACAATAAAAGACGACGACGCGATGAATGTCGAATTCAAACCACCGCTCCTGACTCAAGATCTCGCGGTGGGAAATCAATGCTTAGAAAATCTATGTGTTTTACAACTCAGCAAGTTTTCATTTCGGAGATTGTATTAGACCACAGACAAGTCGATTTTCTATCTCGGTTGCAGGAGCGATGAGCTTCGTATCTTGGGGAAGGATGTGTAATAAACCTCTATTGAGAATGGATGCTTAGAACGATCTAACTTCGCGGTTTCTTAATGAAGATGAAATGGGCGAAAGCAACGAATTAAACGATGGCTAAGTCGAGGCTTCCTGGAAGGAATAATATGGAAAGCCTAACATTTGAGTGAGAAAGGGTTGTGTGACTCGGAATCGTTCTAACAATAATAGGGTGAAATCGCTTCTGAGAATTCTTATCTTAATCATTTCTTGAAGTTTACTTCCTGCATCGAGGGTAATAAAATGAGGCTTGACAGTTATCATATGAGTCATTTATTTAAAGTCTGATATAATTTACACCAAGAGTATATATATAACATTCCATTAAATTTCATTTCATTCATTAATGTACATTTCGGCTGAGGTCCCACTTGCTGTTGTTAGTCCTCATCATCATCCATCCCAATCTGGAAAACTGTGGCTATCGTTCCTCGGTTGAAGGTCCTGTTTCCTTAACGGTTATCCTGAAAGGGAAATAGAAGAGATATTGAGTAGGCTAGTCATGAAACTATTTCAAGCAGGCAATCCTGCGGTAGGGATATTGACTTGGGCGAAAAAGGAATGAGTCCCAACAAATTTAAGGCATTAAAATCGAGGGAGCACATACTTATTTCAGAATCTTACAAGTGATCTTGAGCAGACAAAGTAAATGTTCATAATGCCCTTAGAGGAAATCAGAAGCATAATAATGATTGAAAGTTACAGGATCAGAATCTAGTAATGAATGTTAGGTAATTATCAATGTCTTGAGAACACAGGAATCACAAGAGAGTTGAGAGTATGAATGCTTTTAAAGCCTTCTCTATCCTGTTGCCAGTGAGGATGAAGGAGCCATCGCTTTAAGCCAACTCCTCAGAATGTGGATTGTGGTCAATAAAGTTTTCTGCAGACAGGAACTCACAGTTGGACTAAGATCTATGAATGATGAGGCATTTGTCGTACATAAACTGTGATACTTTCCACTTCTGTGGCAATCGAGCACTCGAATCTGCAGATGGGGAGTCCAAGGAATCATCCCAAATCCTTGGAGGGAATAATGTGTCACAACTATGAACTCCATCTATACCCGCTAGGTACTCTGAAGGCGAATATCACAAGAAAGATATTGGGCTGAAATGAACAAGCTGTGTTCTGGCTAAAGGACATAAAAAAAGGCATTGGAAACAGTGCTTCACATTAAAATCGCTCCAGGAGAATATTTGTCATTCTAATTTATTGATTGATTTACCAGAGAAGAGGCATATCATTCGCTGGAATTGGAGGTATTATGGGTCCCAAAATAACTAAAGCAAGGGCCAATCAAGCCTTATTGAAAAAGAAGCTTTTTCGGTGCACCAGGAAAATCTGTTTGAATGAAGTTGAGATTCTGATGGTTGATTACAGCAAGTACACATTCGTAGGTATTTCGGCGTTGTGCAGGACTGGGAATCAAACAACCACATTCATGCACAGGAGACCAGCAGCCAAAGAAAGATTGTTGCTTTGTGAGAATGATATTGACAGGTTGAGAAACGTAGGCCAACGTTTTGGCATCTAATTTATGGAATCTAATTCCAGGCATGAAACCCACATGAATAGATCCACTACTGAGGCATCGTGCGTTATTGTTTTAATGTCAATGGAGAATGAATGAAAGAGTCGTCCAAGCTTGGAAGCTAGTGTTAGCAAGCAAAATTGAAGTAATGAATTTTTAGGGGAGTATTGCTACTGCAGATGACAATGATTTTAAATCAAAGTTCATTGCCTCCATAAAGTTGATAAACTTGTCCTTATTTTTTGTAAATAAATGATATTTAACTCCCTTCGTATTTACTAAACGTCCGCAGGGCAACAGTCTTCCTTTCAGTAGTATTGAACTCCATCAATATCTTTAAATAATCATAGAAAATCCTGGATGTAAGCAGCGTTATGTATTCTTAGAAAAATCTTGTTATGATAACATAAACTCTTCCTTCAAAGGCTTAATGTTTTAGAAGATATTAATACTCACTTTATCTTACAATTGATTGACTCGTCCTCTAGCCAAGGAAGTAGGCGGTGTAAATCACTCGGTGAATACAGTCTCTCCTCTCCTCATCCATGAATCCTAAAATTGATAGAATAATATTTAGATTAGGGCAAATTTCCACAAAGAAGACGCGCTGCAATTACAAAAGCCCTATCGAAGAAACCTTGCTGATAAAATAACGACGCGCCTTCACCAATTTACCTTTGTATAACCTTCAAAAGTAGTTGGAGGTTGAATTAACTCCTGAGTATGGGATTGATAATTATGTCTTAAATGACTTTGAAGTGGTAATAATTAGTAAAATAAATTTCAATTGGAAGTATGATGGGCATTCAATGTTTTAGAATCGCTGCCAACCACGAGGAATAACTTAATCTATGTTCTAATACCTTAAAATTTTCACAACGAAGAACTATTATTATTTGATCTCCCGCTAAACTTTTATCTTGGATCTGATTGGCTGAGGGAAATACCACCGCTGTCAGTGCAAGCGCTGTATTAATATAATTTATGCCAATTACTTCTTTCCTCAATTCCCGTTTGGATACGTTGATAATTTCTCCCTTCTTTTACGTCCACCGCCCATGATGGTGGTTTTCTCGAATTCGGAAGAATAAGCGGACGATACGTTATGAAAATAGTAAATTTGTCCGGTAAGACTCACGTAGTTGGTAAAAAGTCATAATAAATACTAATCTTCATGTAAATTTTATCGATTGCGAAGGACCTCTTGTTGGTTTTTGAAAATCTAGTTTGAATTTTAGAATCCCGACGGTTACGTTCTCGCTTCCCAACACCGTTCGGCATTTTCACTTTCCCCTCGCATCCCACCGTGTTCACGTCGCTCCTGCCAAAAGACACTTAATTCTGCTAGATTGTAAATAAATCGTACGCAATTGTGAATAAAACCATCCCAAATCGAAGTATGAAACCGCGACGGAGTGCTCGGTCAGCAGAAACCGCTCCCGTTTCTTAACGAATAAGTGGTTTTCGACAATATTGTACGACTCCACATGCATGATGCAGCGTAAGCATTCGCTCGATATCATAGTTATCCTAGCTCATGACTAGCATCGAAGACATCTGTCTTGACTACGAAAGGGAATCAAGGCTCACGGTCGCTTCCAAACAATGCGAAGGTGAATTTCTCGAAGCAAGTTTCGTAAACACAGGCCTTCCAAATATTTTCTGATGGGACCTCGTTTCTTACCTTGACGTTTCCTTCGAACCTCGTTTCCACACCCGGCCCTCTTCTCCTTCGGCCACACTCGCCTCACGATGCCTCTATTTAATCGGCCGAATGTATCACAATTCACAACCACTCGAGACACGGAATCGGTCACAATCACTTATCCAGCAGGAATCTTTCGGATTCCGTCGCGAAAAGATTCACGCGAAACGGCACAGCACAACGGAGAGACTTTTCGATGCTCACGTTGCCGGAACAAACTCGCATATCTTAGGATAGGCCAGCCACACTATGCCTGGAAGCATTAGTGTGCCCCCTGTGGGACTGATTTACTCAATAAAAGACGACGACGCGATGAATGTCGAATTCAAACCACCGCTCCTGACTCAAGATCTCGCGGTGGGAAATCAATGCTTAGAAAATATATGTGTTTTACAACTCAGCAAGTTTTCATTTCGGAGATTGTATTAGACCACAGACAAGTCGATTTTCTATCTCGGTTGCAGGAGCGATGAGCTTCGTATCTTGGGGAAGGATGTGTAATAAACCTCTATTGAGAATGGATGCTTAGAACGATCTAACTTCGCGGTTTCTTAATGAAGATGAAATGGGCGAAAGCAACGAATTAAACGATGGCTAAGTCGAGGCTTCCTGGAAGGAATAATATGGAAAGCCTAACATTTGAGTGAGAAAGGGTTGTGTGACTCGGAATCGTTCTAACAATAATAGGGTGAAATCGCTTCTGAGAATTCTTATCTTAATCATTTCTTGAAGTTTACTTCCTGCATCGAGGGTAATAAAATGAGGCTTGACAGTTATCATATGAGTCATTTATTTAAAGTCTGATATAATTTACACCAAGAGTATATATATAACATTCCATTAAATTTCATTTCATTCATTAATGTACATTTCGGCTGAGGTCCCACTTGCTGTTGTTAGTCCTCATCATCATCCATCCCAATCTGGAAAACTGTGGCTATCGTTCCTCGGTTGAAGGTCCTGTTTCCTTAACGGTTATCCTGAAAGGGAAATAGAAGAGATATTGAGTAGGCTAGTCATGAAACTATTTCAAGCAGGCAATCCTGCGGTAGGGATATTGACTTGGGCGAAAAAGGAATGAGTCCCAACAAATTTAAGGCATTAAAATCGAGCTATGACAGCCATGTGTATAATATATTTAGACGATATTTATGTCATAGACATGGCTGTTACCAAGATGATGAATGTTGATCCATTTCCACTTCTCCGGGTTTGAGTTTCCGAATTTTATTAAGAAGATAATTGGATAGATAAATATATATTCTGAACTCTCTCTTACTATCGTATAATCGAGATACCTATAAGCCAAAAGACGGTTCAGTTTACGTTTATTACTGAACGCCTTATTATTTAGAATATTCGTTATTTAGGAAAAGTATGATTTTAAATGGAAATGACATCGAAGAGTAGTGGAATTCAAGTAATAGTTTTCGCAGTATATTGATAAGGAATGGAATAGTGTTATGATTGAAATCAATAAAAAATAGTAGTTGGCACTTTCTTAAAGGCATTTGAGGGTATCGATATACATCCTAACTTAATTGAAAGCGTATAATTAGAGGGAAGGATGTTGTAAAAGGCTGCGTTTCTAGAAGAAATTCTTCGAACAAAATTATTAAATATGTTGCAACAATTATATAGCCAATACTTACCGTATATGACGTGTATATAATTGCGTATGATTGTGAGATGCAGTTTTTCTGTCTTGTTTTCGCGATTCATCGAAATAAAATCTTAATCAGACGCCAAAATCATTCATCGAGCTATTTCTTATGTGAATGGCGAAACTCAACAGAGCAGTAGATCATGGTTGTCTTTAATCTTTTTTATTAAGGACCACTTTTATTGTATATTTAGTGAGTTTTTCATCTATTATATCTAATACACGAACATATAAATCAATTTCTTCGGTGTTAACGTATCACTTCACGGATGTTAAATGAGGCGCGTCTTTTATTTGATTCTGCAAATTCGCTTGATGTTTGTGACACGTCTTATACACGCGTGCGTCTAATGCTAGAGCTAATACGCATATTTCAATCTTCTAATTATTTTAATGAGAGAATTATCTCGATGATCGAATTAGTTCAATATTTAAAATTATTTAAATATTCAAGTTATTTTAATATTCAGAGCGGAGCGCTTATTTGAATCATATTAGTCCACTTTAAAATCCAGGTTAAATCCAAGCACCGATCAGTATTAAATTACTAACATATGAAAGAATTAATGATAAGCTCTGCCGCAAATGATTCACCAACTTTTTTTAAGAATTAAAAGCAGAAGTAGAATAAATATGTTTAATTATTTAAATTCGGTATACATATTTTGTACTTTATTTATATGTTTATAGAAGTATAATTTCTGTAAAAAAAATTTTTTAACCTTTTTTGGTTATGTTTAAATACGTAATTAATTGCGGATCGCTAATAATACAAATTTCGGAAAATGGCTCAAGGAGCTTGGCCACCCTATTATATGGATTGGAGTGACGTAATTATTTGGAGAAACGTATTAACTTAGCAATCGTAAGTGAATGAGATTGTAAGCAGGTGGTCTCATGTTATATTAGCTGATATTTTGGATGAACTGGAATGTTATATAATGATTATAAGATTGACTTAGAAATGGAAAATGACGTATTAAAAAGGAATATCATGGAAAATAGTAAAATAAATTCTTCGCTTGTCCCACTAGGCAGGTTCGAGGACTGACGCATGGGTCACAAGCACCTGCTACGTTGCCTCGGATACATTTCCCCCTAAGTTACGATGAATGCCAACATGGCACAGTGGGAGCTCCCTAATCCCAGATAGCACACGATCGCATTCGAAAAGCGAGACGGTTGCATCGTACCTAGTTGCCTTGACAACGCCTCTTGACGACGGGCTATCAAATGATGCATTAGAAGGAGAATGCTCTAATTCAAAAAGTTGCCCTTGAGGAAAGTTTAAGAAGACTCGTCAAGACCTTTTTCTATGTAATTTTCCTGTGATGCGTAATTACTCATCGCCAAGCTGACAGCGAAGTCTCCTCTCTGTTGCTACGAAGGATTATTTTTTATTGATTATTTTACCTATTAATTTCGAAATCGTATCATCTGAAGTCAAACCGCTTACAGAAATAGATACTAAATTTTTGTATATTGATATTTTATTCGTAATATTGGCATTAAATGTAATTTATATCAATTTTTAACAACCCTTTGTCTCCAGTTAACGTTCAATATCGAATGCATATTTTAGATTAATGTAGGAAACGTTCAATGAGATATTTGATCTATCCTACTAGATGTAAAAAGAGATTCCTTTTTGTCACGTCAATTAATGTTGTTTTAACCTAATGTTGTTATCATGACAGTTTGTTGTTGAATAATTTTACGCAGTTGATGAGAATAAATAAATAAGAATTTCAAATTTATGGGCTCACTTAAGATAACCTGAAAAGTAAAGGTAAAAAGGGATAGTAAGTTTTATTTGTCGAAAATATATAATTGATTTTAGACCATTTTTTTCCATTCTTAATTTTTTCGTCACGAATTATTTTAGAAATTTTCTCTCAAAACAACTCAGTATCCTCACAGGATCTTGTATTTTCGACCATTTAGTTTAAATCACACGCAATCCACTTCCAGAACTGCTCATCGTGAGAAATATTCTTTTTCCAGAGATAATTTCACACCTCTTTGCTGTGTCCGGATCTCCAATCCGAATAGTTCGATGCTTCCCAAAATGTCGCAGGGAAATTCCTTTATCTCCCCATCCACGTGTCCTTATTTCCCTCGCGCGAATGAATTTTAAGGATTTGCATGGGATGAGGCTAAGAAAGGGAACTCATCTTTTATTCATACTGCCGAAAACATGTCAGTGTCCATGATGCTCGCTTCCAATGTCCAATGCATACACATCCTTTTTTTCCCGCGTTTGCCGTTCTCTGATAGCATTTCCCACCTATCGGCCATTTCTCTAGCGAACAGTTGAATCGATTTGGCGCGCACCGTTGGAAAAAATAGCGACCTACATAAGCTGGAAATTGAATGATCGAAGCAGATAGTTTAGGAGGATGCGGTGGAAGTAAATGGGGGATAAATTGGAAATTAAAACGTCAAACGTCAAATGGATTTAACTCGGGAGTTTTATTTTTATCGATATATTTTTGACGAAGCGTCTCTTTCATCTTTCGTAAATCCACGCTCCGTGGCAACGTGCTGCCTTAATTTATATTTAACGAATATCCTCACATAGAATTCAAAGAGGGATGTTAAAAATTGAAAATAACAGCTCTGAAGCTATAGGGGATGGCGAGGTTAAAAAATAATAATTTTTCATTGAGCTTATTTTTTCTACAATTTTAGAAATTCAAATACATCTTAATATTTTATTTAAAATGTATGGCTCGAATAACTGCTCCATTTTTCAATTCGTTTATATAAATTATAGAATGTCAAATATTTTAAAGTAGTAATTTTGTAATTATACTAATTCAACTTAGGGATATGTAACTGTTAAGCAATAAATCTCAAATTCAATAGCGTTCCCTGCAATTTTGCGAAATAGAGAGAAATAAATTACGGAAAAATATATAGAACGTGATAAAACATTTCTACTTGGACGGGTGCCTTCTTATAGTTCACAGCAAATAACCAAATAAATTGGAAAATTCTTCTTTAAATGGTATGTGTAAGTTATAAGTAGTGTACATGTAATGGATGAATTCTAAAAAAAGAACAATAAAATGATGCTAAATGTCATAGAAGCTAACAATATTATAAATTATATTATTGATTCAAGTGGATAAAATATCACTAAAGAGAATGTTCTCAGTGGTTATACAGATGAATTTTACCGTGTAAAAGTTCCGTAGTATTTCCTGGTAGAATTACAAGTGAATTTGAATTGGGGTATAATCGATTTGAGGGAGACAACCAAAGCGCATGAAATCACAGCAGAAAGTGGCAGAGATGAGCCTCTCAGAGACATCAAAAATGACGCTTGCGAGGGAAATTTTTACAGAATCCACTTTTTTGAGACTTATACGTTCAAAGACTACGTTCCAAGCGAATTTTTCTAGGATAAACCGGTGCAAATATAGCAGTTTTATATCTTTATCTAAAAGCGAGTTATATTTTGTTGATTTTTGATAAAATTGAATTTAAATGAGTTTTTTTAAACCATCTTCACTATGCAAGTATGCAATTGTCCACTCTCAACTATTTTATCAGTTTTTACGTTGTTTCATTTCATGAATTAGCATATACATTTATATATAGAATTTGAGTTCAGATATCTGTTCCTTTGTATTTCTCGTTCGTAATTGAACGAGAAATGTTTTTCATTGTATTATATATATATATATATATATATATATATATATATATACAAGTAAAGGTGTGCTTGCTGACAGCAAGCAATCGGAAATTGTATCTTTCACTTCAAATTACGATATTCGAAAGATTAATCGGATAAATCATGCAAATCTTTACTAAAGTACGTTTTCGCAGCTGACAATGCACTGAATTCGATTGCCCATGCATTTGTTACGGCAGCATTATGCACGCCCTGGCGTCGTACCAAGGCCATCCTACGAAAATCACTGTCATCCTTCGCTTATGTATGATAACCCGTACAAACACCAGAAATTTCAAATCGAAATACCCTAAGGAAGTACCTAAAAATGAGTCTTTATTTCCCTATTCATTTCATTTGAAATATTTGTTAACGCCCCCTAGAATCGAACCAAGGACCATATAGGACATTATTACGGTCGCTTTTATGTAAGAATGGTCCTTTTTATGGTTGTGTGAAATTTTGAACCTCTGCGCGGTCGGGAAATGTCATTAAATGTTTTCAGGAATGTTGTCAATGCTTTCCATACGGGAAAACTCGAGATTACGGGTCGCTCTGGAATCGAACCCATGGCTCATAGGCACCTGTTAATTTTTATAAAGGTACAATTTATAGGTATCTATAAAGGTAGAAAGTTTGAATGATCTATGTACGATATTAGGAGTGCTACGATTTTTCGAAATTTGAAAATATTTCACCTCCTGGCATCGAACCCATGACCAGTTGTACGTATCAAATAGCATTTTTTCGTAGAAATGCATGATGGCAATAGCGCTATGAAATCTCATTGTTCTAGCTTAATGGGAAGTATTTTAAAAATTATTTGAAAAACGGCCCCATGCATTCCTAACGGGGAAAATCGAGATTACGGGACGCTCTGGAATCGAACCCGTGATAGGTAGGCAAGTACTGATTTTTTTCGAATTATATAATATACTTACTTATAAGTGTAAAAAATTTGAATGATCTATGTATCATATTAAGAGAGCTAGGATTTTTCGAAATTTGAAAATATTTCACCTCCTGGCATCGAACCCATGACCGGTTGCGCGTAAACAAGAGCATTTTTGCGTAGATATAAATATTAGCAATAGCCATATGAAATTTCATTGTTCTATCTCAATGGGAAGTATTTTTTTAAATTGTTTGAAAAACGGCCCCATGCATTCTTACGGGGGAAAGTCGATTTTTGGGGCCTCCTAGAATCGAACCCATGATAGGTAGGGTCGGTTTCCCAATTTTTCCTGAGTGAGATTTAGTTGGCCATAACGGAAAAAAATCGGCGGCTCCGTGGCCGAAGCGGTTTGGGCCTGACATTAATATCCTATATATATATATATATGTTATATATATATATCCCCCCGAAGCGTCTATATATAATAGATATATGTTATACGAGTAAAGGTGTGCTTGCTGATAGCAAGCAATCAAAAAATATATCTTTTAATAAAACTTAACATTTTCCGAAAGACTTTACTCGGATAAGGCATGCTAACTTAAGGACATTTTCGCAGCGATCTTTTCATTGATTTCGATTTCCCATGCATTTCTTACGGCAACATTATTCCCGCCCCGGCGTCGAACCAAGTCCATCCTACGAAAATTACTGTTATCTTCCGCTTGAATATGATTGACTTTATAAACACACCAAATTTCAAAGAAAATTCACTCAGTAAGTACATCAAAATGTGTCCTAAATTCCCTATGCATTTCAAATGGAGATATAGTTAACGCCCCCTAGCATCGAACCAACGACCTTTTACAATAATCTTAGGAAAGCTTTTATATGAGAATGGTCCCCTTAATGGCTGTGTGAAATGTTGAACCTCTGCGCGGTTGGGAAGTGTTATAAAAAGCATTCGGAAATATGGCCAATGCATTTTAAACGGGAAAAATCGAGATTTCGGGTCGCTCTGGAATCGAACCCGTGAAAGATAGGCAAGTGCTGATTTTTTTCGAATTACATTTTGTATGTATCTATATTTGTAGAACGTTTGAATGATCTTTGTACGATATTAAGGGAGCTACGATTTTTCAAAATCAGAAAATATTTCACGTCCTGGCATCGAACCCAGGACTGATAGTCCGTAAAATACTACATTTTTCGTAGACATATATATTAGCAATAGCTACATGAAATCTTATTCTTTTAACTTAATGGGAAGTATTTTAAAAATTATTTGAAAAACGGCCCCATGCATTCTTAACGGGGAAAATCGAGAATACGGGACGCTCTGGAATCGAACCCGTGACACGTAGGCAAATGATGATTTTTTTCGAAGTATATTATATGCGTACCTATAAGTGTAAAAAATTTGAATGATCTATGTATCATATTAAGAGAGCTTGGATTTTTCGAAATTTGAAACTTTTTCACCTCCTGGCATCGAACCCATGACCAATTGTGCGTAAAATACAGCATTTTTCCGTAGATATATATAGAAGCAATAGCTATATGAAATCTAATTTTTCTAGCGTAATGGGAAGTATTTTAAAAAATTATTTGTAAAACGGTCCCATGCATTCTTACGGGGGAAAGTCGATTTTTGGGACCTCCTAGAATCGAACCCATGATAGGTAGGGTCGGTTTTCGAATTTTTCGTAAGTGAGATTTAGTGGGCCATCACGTAAAAAAATCGGCGGCTCCGTGGCCCGAGCGGTTTGGGCCTGACATTAATATCCTATATATATGAATATATATCTATTATATATAGACGCTTCGGGGGGATATATATAACATATATATATATATATAGGATATTAATGTCAGGCCCAAACCGCTGGGGCCACGGAGCCGCCGATTTTTTTGCGTATTGGCCAACTAAATCTCACCTAGGAAAAATTGGGAAACCGACCCTACCTATCATGGGTTCGATTCTAGGAGGCCCCAAAAATCGATTTTCCCCATTAAGAATGCATTGGGCCGTTTTTCAAATGATTTTAAAAATACTTCCCATTAACCTAGAAGGATAAGATTTCATGTAGCTATTGCTACTATATATATCTACGGAAATATGCTATTGTTTACGTACAAACGGTCATGGGTTCGATGCCAGGAGGTGAAAAAGTTTCAAATTTCGAAAAATCGTAGCTCTCTTAATATGATATTTTGATCATTCAAACTTTCTACACGTATAGATACGTATATAGTGTACATCGAAAAAAATCAACAGTTGCCTATGTGTCACGGGTTCGATTCCAGAGCGTCCCGTAATCTCGATCTTCCCCGTTAAGAATGCAAGGGGCCGTTTTTCAAATGATTTTAAAAATACTTCCCATTAACCTAGAATGATAAGATTTCATGTAGCTAATGCAACTATATATATCTACGGAAAAATGCTATTGCTTACGTCCAACCGGTCAGGGGTTCGATGCCAGAGGTGAAATACTTTCGGATTTTGAAAAATCGTAGCTCTATAAATATGAAATATAGATCATTCAAACTTTTTACAATATAGATACGTATAAAATGTACTTTGCGAAAAATCAACAGTTGCCTATGTGTCACGGGTTCGATTCCAGAGCGTCCAGTAAACTCGATTTTTCCCGTTTAAAATACACTGACCATATTTCCGAAAGCTTTTTATGACACTTCCCGACCGCGCTGAGGGTCAAAATTTCACACAGCCATAAAAGGGACCATTCTCACATTAAAGCGACCGTAATAGTATCGTAAATGGTCGTTGGTTCGATTCTAGGGGGCGTAAACTATAACTTCTTAAAAAATGCAAAAGGAATTAAGGACTCATTTTAAGGTACTTCCTGAATGAATTTCCTTTTGAAATTCGGGGTGTTTATAAAGGTAATCGTACATAAGGAATAAATGACAGTGATATTCGTAAGATGGCCTTGGTTCGACGCCGGGGCGGGAATAATGCTGCCGAAAGAAATGCATGGGAAATCGAATTTACTGCATTGTCCACTGCGAAAATGTCCTTTACTTAGCATGACTTATCCGAATAGTCTTTCGTAAATTTTTACTTTTTATTAAAAGATGTATTTTTCGATTGCTTGCTGTAAGCAAGCGCATCTTTACTCGTATATATGTTATATATATATAGGATATTAATGTCAGGCCCAAACCGCTTTGGCCACGGAGCCGCCGATTTTTTTCCGTAATAGCCAACTAAATCTCACTCAGGAAAAATTGGGAAATCCACCCTACCTATCATGGGTTCGATTCTAGGAGGCCCCAAAAATCGACTTTCCCCATTTAGAATGCATTGGGCAGTTTTTCAAATGATTTTAAAAATACTCCCCATTAACCTAGAAGGATAAGATTTCATGTAGCTATTGCTACCATATATATCTACGAAAAAATGCTATCGCTTACGTGTAACTGATCATGGGTTCGATGCCAGGAGGTGAAATATTTTCGAATTTTAAAAAATCCTAGCTTCCTTAATATGACACTAAGATCATTCACACTTTTTAAACAAATAGATACATATAAAATGTACTTTGAAAAAAATCAACAGTTGCCTATGTGTCACGGGTTCGATTCCAGAGCGTCCCGTAATCTCGATTTTCCCCATTAAGAATGCATGGGGCCGTTTTTCAAATAATTTTAAAAATGCTTCCCATTACGCTAGAGAGTTAAAATTTCATGTGGCTATTGCTATTATATATATCTACGGAAAAATGCCATTGATTACGTACAGCCGGTCATGGGTTCGATGCCAGGTGGTGAAAAACTTTCAAATTTTGAAAAATCGTAGCTCTTTTCATCTGATACCTCGATCATTCTAATTTTCAACACAAATAGATAAGTATGTTTTGTACTTCAAAAAAAATCAGCAAATGCCTATGTATCACGGGTTCGATTCCAGAGCGTCCCGTAATCTCGATTTTTCCCGTTTAAAATACATTGGCCATATTTCCGAAAGTTTTTTTTTGACACCTCCCATCCACGCAGAGGTTGAAAATTTCACACAGGCATTAAGAGGACCATTCTCATTTGAAAGCTATCCTAAGATAGTCGTAAAAGGTCGTTGGTTCGGTGCTAGAAGGCGGTAACTATATCTCCATTTGAAATGCATAGGGAATTTAGGACACATTTTGAGGTACTTCTTGAGTGAATTTCCTTTTGAAATTTGGAGTGTTTATAAAGTCAATCATATTCAAGCGGAAGATAACAGTAACTTTCGTAGGATGGCCTTGGTTCGACGCCAGGGCGGTAATAATGCTGCAGTAAGATACGCATGGGAAATCGAAATCAATGCAATGCTCGCTGCGAAAATGTCATTTACGTTATGTTTAGAATGGCCTTTCAGAATATATTTCGGAAAATCGTACATTTTATTAAAAGATATATTATCACATTGCTTGCTATCAGCAAGCACACCTTTACTCGTAATAGATATATATATCCCCCCGAAGCGTCTATATATAATAGATATATATATATATATATATATATAGGATATTAATGTCAGGCCCAAACCGCTTTGGCCACAGAGTCGCCGATTTTTTTCCGTAATGGCCAACTAAATCTCACCTAGGAAAAATTGGGAAACCGACCCTACATATCATGGGTTCGATTCTAGAAGGCCCCAAAAATCGATTTTCCCCATTAAGAATGCATTGGGCCGTTTTTCAAATAATTTTAAAAATACTTTCCATTAACCTAGAAGGATAAGATTTCATGTAGCTATTGCTACTATATATATCTACGGAAAAATGCTATTGCTTACGTCTAATCGGTCATGGGTTCGATGCCAGGAGGTGAAATACTTTCGGATTTTGAAAAATCGTAGCTCTATAAATATAAAATATAGATCATTAAAACTTTTTACACGTATAGATACGTATAAAATGCACTTTGGAAAAAATCAACAGTTGCCTATGTGTCACGGGTTCGATTCCAGAGCGTCCCGTAATCTCGATTTTCCCCGTTAAGAATGCATGGGGCCGTTTTTCAAATAATTTTTAAAATGCTTCCCATTAAGCTAGAAGAATAGGATTTCGTGCAGCTATTACTAATATAAATATCTCCGGCATAATGCAATATAACACGCTCAACTGGTCATGGGTTCGATGCCAGGAGGTGAAATATTCTCAAAATTTGAAAAATCGTATCTCTCTTAATATGATACATAGATCATTCAAATTTTTTACACTTATAGGTAAGTATATTATATACCTCGATTAAAATCAATACGTGCCTACGTGTCACGGGTTCGATTCCAGAGCGTCCCGTAATCTCTATTTTCCCCGTTAAGAATGCATGGGGCCGTTTTTCAAATCATTTTAAAAATATTTCCCATTAAGTTAAAAGAATAAGATCTCATGTAGCTATTGCATATATATATGTCTACGGTAAAATGTAGTATTTTACGTACAATCGGTCTTGGGTTCGATGCCAGGAGGTGAAAAAGTTTCAAATTTTGAAAAATCGTAGCTCCCTTAATATCATAAGTAGATCATTCAAACTTTTTGCACCTATAGATACTTACAAAATGTACTTGGAAAAAAATCAGCATTTGCCTATGTGCCACGGGTTCGATTCCAGAGCGTCCCGTAATCTCGATTTTTGTCATAAGGAATGCATTGGCAATATTTGCAAAAGCTTTTTATAACAATTCCCAACCGCGCAGAGGTTCAATATTTCACTCAGGCAAAAAAGGGACCATTCCCGCATTAAGGCATCCCAAAGATTGTCGTAAATGGTCGTTGGTTCGATTCTAGGGGGCGAACCTTCGTAAGAAATGCATAGGGAATTAAGGACTCATTTTAAGGTACTTCCTAAATGATTTTCCTTTTGAAATTCGGGATGTTTGTAAAGTCAATCATATTCAAGCGAAACATTATAGTAATTTTCGTAAGATGGCCTTGGTTTGACGCCGGGGCGGGAATAAAGCTGCCGTCAGAAATGCATGGGAAAACGAATTCAGTGCATTGTCCGCTGCGAAAATGTCCTTCACTTAGCATGATTTATCCGAATAATCTTTGGTAAATTGTTACGTTTTATTAAAAGATATATTTTCCGACTGCTTGCTGTCAGCAAGCACACCTTTACTCGTATATATATATATCCCCCCGAAGCGTCTATATATAATAGATATATATATATATATATTGAAATTAATTTTTCATTGAATAAATAAATGAAGCATACCTTACATTACTTATTTTCAACTTCAAAAGCTGAACATTTTAGAATTATTACTGAGGAATAATATTGGAAATGCATTTAATTAAATATATTATCAGAGATGTATATCGTTTTATATATTTGTAGTCATAGATACGGATCATAGTAGAGATTTACTCCCTTTGTGAAGAATAAATTCAAGCGAAGCTATGTGGATAATATAGTTAGGTGAGAGATGATAATCTGGGAAACCTTTTGTATACCCTTATAGTTAGGGAAGACTATACTATACGTTAACATAGATAATACGAAATTATTTATCGCTTAACATGAGTTTAATCTTAGCATTAACAGAAAGAAATGAAAAATTAAAAAATACTGCTCCCTTCTTAATTCGAATAACAGAAGTTTTCTTTATTACGACTGGATGGATAAATCATCTCCTGATGTTCGAGTAATTGGAAAGTTTCCATATGAAAATGAATGTTTTCTGCTGACATATTTACATATTTATTGTATTGCATCCAGTGTACGTAGTATCTTGATGAGTGTGGGAATCTGAGAAGCCCAGAATGAATGGATGTTATGCAGATATACGCATATGAATTAATCAGATGCGAATGAGTCGACGGATGTGTATGAATTTAATCTTTTTTATTTTTATTTTTCCAGAGAGGTTTTTCATTGAATAGAGGAAATAAACTCTTTCTTCTTTCTTTTAACCATAGACTTAAGATATACGTTTCAAATTCCGAACAGGAGCATCATTTGTTATTTTTGTGGTAAATATTTATAATAGTTTATCTTTTATTTACTCCAGTTTGGCAGTAGATTACATGATATAATTCCCATCAACCATATCTCTTTTCATCTGCAGGAGTTATGTTCTGACATTTTGCTTTGAGAACTCGATCCTTTGCAGACTTTTATCCTATTTACCTTAATAGGTCAAAATTATTCATTCATTTCAAATATAATCATATTGTCTATTGATTGGATCTACTTACTTAGTTCTTTTTCCTTACACTTGATCATAATATGAGACAATTCATTTGCCAATTTAAAATATATCTTGCGCTTCTTTTAGTAGTCGAATATTATTAGTATTGATAAGTAAAATTTAGGTCTCAATAATTTTGAATTTACAAAAGTGTAATGAATATTATCTCAGAATTAATATTGAAGCTAAAGAAAATTAAAACTGCTTTAAGTTAACAGAATCTTTTACTAAATTCAAGATACATATATTTTATGCTCATAATAATCACCTGAACAGCTGTTTTGTTGAGTTTTATGAGCGTTGTGAGAAGATATATTAATTTATTTTGTATGAATATTTAAAATTAACATGAATTGAAAAATGTGGGAGAATAATATCCAAACATTCTCGGTAATTGAAAGATAATTCTCCAGAAACTTAGAAAACGTGCCATTGCCCATTGTGCGAATCAATATTTGAATTTCCACTCCGTGTACTTATCTGGGAGAGTAAAAACACCGTCTTTTCTTTTTTGTTGACGCCTCGTTAGCCGCAGAAGTCACAAGAGAACCAGACGATGACCCCTTTTTAGATTGGACTCTGGGATTGTTCTCCCCTTTTTTAACCCTTCGGGTGGCCACTTTTTCAGATATTTCCTCGGAGAGATTCGGAAAAGATTTCCAGATACGAAACTTTCGGGATAGAAATTCCCCTCTTTGATGTGAGATACAGGAAACTATTTTCAAACATCTAAATTGTACTCTCTATAGATCTTGTGAAAATTGGATACCATAGGGATAAACAGGCTGCCTTTTATGCAATACCATTCGAATAATTAGGAATGATTATTAATATTCACGTTTAATTTAACAAAGTAAATTTATGTTAGTTTAAGATTGAAAACGTTCAAATTATTAAATTTAAATTTGACATTTCTATTGTCGTATTTAGAATCTCATGAGAAAGCTAATACATTTTTGACTTATATATACGATTGCTATGGAGTATTATAAAATACATGGTCTTATATTGATCTAAATTCAGTCTAGACTACCTCTTTTTTGGAACAACAATTGATAATAAAATATACCAAGTGATTAAGGTTAATATTGTGATACATCCATCAGATGTTTATAATAGTTCAGAATTCAATAACTTAGATCTTTTGCTCGAACACTGGCGGCCGATAACGGATGAGGGTTATCGATCCAGTTTCTCTTACCCTTCAAAAACCACTTTTTTTAAATGATTCATTTATAAACTTCTGCATTCGCGCATAAATTCGTTGTAACGTAAATCAAAAGTATTAACTTAACCGTACATAACTTTAGCAATCCTTCCTTGAGCATAAATCAATGGATGTATGTAACGTAAACACTAACGTTGAAGGGGAAGTGTTACGGAAACCCGAAAGAGTTTTCATTGAGGAATCAGTCAGCAAACGATCTTCCGGGGTTTCTCCTCCCTCACTCTGTCCCTCCACCATGACACACCAAGTGCAATCAGCTGTGAGAAAATTCCTCCCCAAAGATGAATCGAACGGGTGTCTAAGTTGCACCGGCTCATCACCATACGCGGTCCAAGTTTCCCCAAATTTGCTTATCTTCCCTTAAACGCAACTCCTCAAAGTTTCTCCCAAGTCGACGAAGACCCTTTTGTGGCACACTTTGAAAGTAGAATGGGATGGAATATCTTTATCCGTTGAATATCGTTGGAATATCGATCATATCTCTACAGTTTCAATCTTCCAGGATTCGACATTTCATTCGAATCTAACGTATGTGGAAAGAAACGTAATGTTTGCCTCTAAATAACACGCACTGTTTCTCACAGAAAGTTTTATAGGGGTAGAATCCTATGAGTTGTATGTTTAAGTAGCCGAAGTATTGGTAAGAAATTACAAGTTGAGGAATGTTTTTTCGTGCTTTAGTCACTTAGCAATTATTTTCATTCCTAACAATAAATAAACAAGTTTATCTTATATTTTAAGAGACAGAGAAGAGAGAGTATTTTACAGTATTGACAAAAGATTTGACTTCATTATAGTGATGCGATATTTTATTATTGTATAAAAATCCGGGGATTTATTGTGTGGGTTTATAGTACATATAATAACCAGAAATTATCATTTAAGCCGAAAATTCCATTTTGATTATGCACCTCTAAACTCAACCCCTTTTTACGTAAATGATGAAGAATCTCTTTCTCAGACCACAATGGGGTTTCGGATTTCATAAAGCAGTTGTTTGACGGTACAATGGAAGTTGAGGGGTGCCCATATCAAATCATAATGGATCTTAATTAAGGGTCTCCGATGGAATGAGGAAATCTTATCTAAAGACGGAATCTTATCCAATTAAAATTCATCGATTCGTCTCCAAAAATAGTTTCTATGATGCATATAATCCATGGTGTTTATTGTAAACAACTATTAACTGAATGTTTGATTACCTTATGTTATAATATGATATGATACGACAAAATTTTTAATAGACCGCTAACTAGAAAAAACCGACTGACAATTTGGAAAAATACTAGCTTGATGAATTCAGTGGACATTATTGATTAATTCCGTAATAAAATGCTGTAGAATACTTTTTAAGTAATCTACAAAAGCATCTTAAGTATTTTAAATGTCAATAGCGTACATTATTATAATTTTTTTAGTCAAAACAAAATTTTGAAAAACGTTCAATAGTTTGCTTTTTCGGCCCCTAATTATTTTCATGATAGGAAAACAAGAGTCGTTTCACAGTATTAACGTGCTGATAGGTTACTTTTCATTTACACATCATCACTTCTTTAGGATATCTTTCGTCATCAACGACAATCTTTTGTTATTCTTTGCTTTTTCATTGGACTTTTACAGTGTACTTCCTCCTATTGAGAATTGAACTGCACCTCAATCTTTTCTTATTTGTTTGGAAAGGTTCTAATCATTGCCTAAAATCCTACTTTTCAACT
This sequence comes from Pantala flavescens, assembly GCA_020796165.1. NCBI lineage: Eukaryota > Metazoa > Arthropoda > Insecta > Odonata > Libellulidae > Pantala > Pantala flavescens. The sequence continues at coordinate 7,296,032 of CM036884.1, read as the reverse complement.
TTTTTCTCCCTTTTAGTTTTTTGATTTCCTTTTTCTCTCGTCGAGAGGAATGAAAGCAATCGATCAATTGAAATTTCTCCTTTGTCTTCGATAAATATAAAATTGTCGATATAAAAGTATCATAACGTCTATGATAAATTTCCTTGAAAATTTGGTAAAATATAATAACGTCCTTTATACCTCTTTCTCTGTGTATTTATTTTTTATGTTCATTTAAACAAGTACTTCCGTATGTTTAGATCTCTATCCCTCGTATTATTTTATATCCACTGTCCTGATTCGACAGGTGATCTTATTTATCCTCTCTTTTTAAAGCGTTTATAAGACAGTTGAAAGGCATTTTCCACTTTATTTCATTTCCTCTTTTAAAGGCGGTTCCTTTGATCTTTGAGGAGTAATTTAGATTCCCTAAAATAAAACTATTTTAATCTTCAATTTCTCAAGTCATTATCATCATTAATAGACTCTTAGGCATCAACTACTGTGATATCATTTTAGTTAAGTTAAATTTTGAACTATATATTATAGATATATTGGAGATAGTTTTATAATATTTTATGTTAAGTTGAAGGAATAAGTACTTTTCCATACGATTCAGGACACCAAATCTTATGGATAAAACAAAATAAGTACTTTTTCCTTCAACTTAGAATGTCGTTCAACGAAGTGCAGCCATCCACGATAGAATTAAAGAATTTATGTTATTTTCTGCAATGATTTAGATGCCTAAGTGGTCTGAGATAATATACTAGAAATTTTTAATGTAATGCGGAACAAACTTAAGGTTCCACGGCCTTTTAAAAATTATCTTTCAGAGTAATTAGTAAGAAACCGGCACTTTTACTTCTAATTTCTGTTGCTGCATAAAGAACTTTCATAAAATATCCAAAATTAATATTTATAAGGACTTATTTTATTCAAAATTTTCGTATATTCCAACATAGATTCAGGAGAAATGTTGCTTTAATTGATTGTATGAACCTTTTGATGGGTCAAGATGGGACACAAAGAGAATTTTTGAACATGATAAATATATTTACATTTGAATTAAAATTCTGGATTACGAGCAGTGAATTCTATATTTCTTACCTTCTCGAAATATTTTCAATTTTTTACTCATATAACACACATAATTACACATTTTTGGAAATAGAGTTTTATTATCTCTTTCAGCAGTTGTCAAACTAACCGGGGCTATGCTAAGCCATAGAAAAACACTTATTACCACTCTAAGTAAGAAGCGTATATCATCTTTTTACCCGGCCTCCCTCAACTATAGCACATTTTGATGACCAACATCACCGTTCCTTTCATGAAATCTGAGTCCTCTCTTTAAATGCTCTTCTACTTCAGTATATTCTATTTTCCATTACCTTCCATCGGTCGCTCTTTCCACCGTTTTTCTCTTTGTTTTCCTCTCACGTCTCGTATTCTGTGCTACATAACGTGATTGCCCTTTCTTAACCCATCTCAAGCGCCATCCATCGTTTTATCTCCATATTTCTTTCTGTTAATCAAACTAATCTCCAAATTCCCTCGCCCAACTCCCTGGGTTTTTTATATCTTTTTGTGCTTACATTTACGTATATATGTATTCATATGTACGTTTATGTAGTATTATTTTGTGTATTTACTGGGAAATCTCTAATGAACGAGAAACCTTAAGTATAATGCAAGAGGCAGTTAGCGAAAAATATACATTCCCATAGCAATTTTCATCTAATCTTTTTTATTTACTGAAATTTTCATTGTCCTGAGATCCTTGAAGTAATAAATTTTGTTTTTATTATTATATTGATCGGATTTTCTACCTTGAATAATTAAAATTGTTATTTTTACGATTATTGAAGTACTAAATCTTTCTGAAAGTTACGAATAGCGTAGTTGTATTAAATTTTTTTTAAAGATTAGATAATATAAGGGATTCGTGGTTCTTATTTGCGGCACTTTTTGACGATAGAGTAGGATGAAAAAGAAACGTGATAAAGAGAACAGAGAACAAATATAGATTAAAGGAAGATAAATTTTAATTTAAGCAAATACCAATTCACCAAATATATATCCTTCCAAAATAAAATACGTACACGATGAGCTAGATAATTCCATTACACTATCCACCTTTTTAGATAAAATCCCAATTCAATCCACAAGGATTTCAGCTTTCTTTACATCTTGGATCTAGTTACTGAGGATTCCATAGCGATTTGAATGCACAGAGAAAAAGCATAGAAATTCTGAATCGGGTGCACATGCGAAGAAAATACTCGTCTTGTTACGTTCACCGTAAGAAATGGTGAAAGGAGAATGTTTTCTTGTTGTAGAATTGGAAAGGGACGAAGCTAAATCGATAAACAGAGGTTTGAGCGGAAGATGTTCAATTGAATCGAAGGCCATGAAAAAGCAATACGTATATGAAAGATATCAAGAAAGTGGATATGCAAAATAGAAAATATTGGAGACGGTTACTTTTGTCCTGGATATGGTTTATATTGGAATATAAAATGTCTTAAAGTATGTAGCAGAGGGTTTAGTTTTTCAAATTAGTGTAATGAATTTGAAATTTTGTTTTTATGAATTCGAATTGACAAAGAGATTAGTGAAAACAATATAGATGACGTTTCATTAATATTTCAATATTAATTAAGACAAAGACATTGCAATGGAGTCTTAACTCTCAATATTTCCCTCGTATATGTCTTCTGAACTGGAAAAGATAAAATATTAAAATAAGCTAAAAGATTTCCCCACTTATGATAGATTTATACATAAAGTTTCATATTTTAAATATTCTATTACAAATCGTCAATCCATAGAAATTATTTTTGGTGTGTCTCTGTGAGATGATATGACGAAAATGATACCAAAAAGTTAATTTTATACGGTTAAAATCACTTTGTATTCGTTGAAAATGAAAACAAGTCAACGGTAAAGCCTAAAAGGATTAAAATTTCAATATTGAGGTGGTCAAAGTCCACCAATATTTATACATTTTTTGCCTTTCCATGGGAATTTACTTTTTCCTCAACACCGCGTGCGTAGATTAACAATTGAAAGGAAGAAGCAATCATATTTACAAATGAAAAATGATTAAATTAACGCGCATGATCCGGCATATTTCGTTATTGAGTTCGTATGCAAATTAGAGTATAAATTACATTTGATGTCAATCAAATGCGTTCTGTTTTATGAAAACATCATCAGCGATAAAAAAGAATTGATTTTGGGTTCAAATTCCCATCAATAATATGGAGTGGCCACAAATGGATGATCAGCATATAAAAGAGTGATTTAACCTTTCTAACCATGTAAGGCTCGGATTAACATTTTAAAAAGTCAAATGAGCCTATTAGTATGGGATTACGAAAAACTGAAAACACTTTATTCCATGTTTTTCAATTTTTAAAATTCTTTTTCTTGTATCATGTGTTTCATGGGAATTTTTAATTTTGCTGAGATGATTTGGGAAGAAAAAAAAACGAAAGCAAAATCGTTTAACGACCGTTAAAAACGAATATGTTTAGAAAGTGATGATAAATTTAATTTATTAAGAGGCATCATAACTTTAAATCGATGATTATAAGTGAATGAAGCTTCAAGAATTAATGCAAAAAAACGGATGACAATTTTTATGGAAAAGAGTTCGTCTTCTTTGGCTTTTTATTCATTATTCGACGAATCATTAGCAAATGAAAATATACGAAAGATGTCCTTCAAGTTGAAGAAGATCTCACAAATTTTTAAATTTATGCTTATATTTTGAATTCTCTGGGAATATGTTCCATTACTACCAGTACTCTATGCATAGTTCACAGCGATATCCAAATCCTAAAACGTCACGCCCGCTGCATGTGGATGACTTTTTGGGTTGAAATAAAGAATTATTTTGAACAAAGCGTACATTTAAGCAGGAGTGCTATCTCTATTTTCAGCTCTGAAAATACTCAGAGAATTATAGAAAAAGAAATGCAAATGTATGCATTCATCCTATAAACGTACTGCACGGTTCATGCACCCATCAGCAAAAATGAACGGACGTATTTTCATTCTATTGTAAGTCGACAATTTTTTTAAGTCCCGAGAAAAAGTCGGAGCTTGCTTTTTCCGTCTGATAATGGAAATAGGTGATTCAGTCCATTTCGCGAAAAAGTGTCCATTTTTATTCCCTCTACCACCTTCGTATTCGTGACTCGCTTTCATACGACACTTATGTTTCCAAAGCGATTCTTTTCATTGATTCCTTGACCGTTTCTACATTAGAGGACGATAATCAATTCAATTCTATGAATATATAATAGCAACGTTTTCTCTAGTATGTTGGTTTAATTTTTCCCAAGAACCATTAGTTTTGTGGCTACTCATAGATGTCAAAATAATGACAAAATACGATCTTCAGGAAAAATAGAACTTGAAGTTACACCCGTATTCTTACGCAAAACTTCACGATGGACGACAACAACAACTCACGTAACACTTCTAGTTATGCTATAAAACACAAAATAAGGCATCATTCTACGCATTTTATTGGAATTCCAAATGAGAAGAGAAAATAAATTTCTGCTTTATATTTGTTTTAAAATTCTGTTTCATCATTTACTCGCACTGAAAATCTTGTTGAAATCACGCTCAACCATCATCCTGGCTGCTAGATATGTGTATGAGGGATTATTATTCATTATTTGCAACCCTAAAAAATGAGCAGGAATTATCTGTTGAAGCTAGATTTCCTGTGGTTAACTCATTTGAAGTATGAAAAAGGTTTTTAGCTTTTTTTGAGGGAAAGTTAAGTTTCATTGAATGCAAATTTTTTTATAAATATATTTGTAAATATTTTATTTGTCTTTAAATCTTAAATAATATATCTTATTCTTAAGGGTAAGATGCTTATTTTAATTTGCAAATTTTTCAGTCTTAGGAAGAGTTCGGTTTAAACATAGAGCAAGTTGTGGTAAAATCAGTCACATTGAATTTTGTTGGTAGTATTGATATGCTCTATGTTTAATGTTGCAAATATGCATTCGCGTACATTAAAAGTCCTTGCTTTTTGCGAATTCAAATGTATAAATCTTTCTATTTCTCTCCGATACTGGCTCATTCTTCAGTAAAAATTAAAGAGAAATATTCATCGCGCTAAAAATATCAACATCAAAATGGAAATGTAAAATTGGAAAATCCATGATTAAAATAAATCTCAGATGGGTACTATTTATTTACGAGTGGGAATACGCCTTTTCTTAGAATAGTTAAAAGCAATCCAATATGCTAATTTTTGTGAATGTTTTTCTTCTTCAAGATATGAGGATAGGTTGGTCGTACAGTTATTTATGACGTAGAGGAATCCAAAAGTTATTTTTAAGTTGCTGCGTTACATTCAATTTAAATATTTCCATGATTCAGTGAGAACGGGAATTGCGTAGTATTAATATTAAATAAAGTTTCCTGCGCGTGTAAGTGAAATTTATGTTCACACTCAAAGATTCGCAAGGACATAGTAGAAATATATTTCATTTGAACGATGAGAGAGAAAATATTCTTTGAAGGAATTTTGGAAGGTATTAATATACCGGTAGAAAATTATTAATACACCGAATTACACTCTAAAGATATTTCCTTTAAAATTCTAAGGTGTTTTTAAAATTGTATATTCCTAGAACATTTTAAAATTACTGTACAAAAGTATAATAATGCTAGCAACATAAATACATAATTTTTTATTACGGAAAGTAGATTATCAAAAAGTTAAAATGCAGAAAACTCGGGATCTCATTCACCTCAGGAATGACGTCTATTAATGCTTTGTATACTAAAAAGATCAGAGAAATTTTAATTTCAAAATATAATATCTAAAATCACTTTCCCGAACGAATATTTCAGCGCATATAATCAGTCAGAGTTTAATTTTGGGTAAGAGTTTTAATGAACACGTAACAGCCATATTTCTCGAATTAATAAATACGAGTATAATAATGCATACAGTTTAAACCTTCTTCATTTTTCAGTTTAAACCTGTTGGTTCTTGAATTTTGTGAGTTATTATTTCAAAGTATCTTTATCGGTATTTTATTAAAATTTCAATGTGCTTAAGAGGCCTTTATATAATTTCAGTGAAACTTGTCTTTATTAGTTTTTTCAGCTTATCAGAAAGAAGGATTGCGATAAAACATATAAAAAGAGTTTTGGCATTAAATTATGGAGAAAATGATTAGAATGATTTCAATAAATTTAAGTATCTCGGTGCTTCCTTATCGTTTATTGCTGTTATTTAGGAGGATTCTTCAACATCTAAAGATGTGCTCATATTGCGAGAGTTCAGTTCAATTCTATTCATCTAAGAATTCTAAATACTTGAACAAGAAGGGGTTAACACGTGCTTCTATATCGTTGATTAATTCTTTATTGTATAATAAATCATACGAATTTCATAGTTTAGCATTTTAATCTCTTCTGAAGCTAAAAGTTGGCACTAGTCTCGCATACGATATTCGCACGTTCGCGAGTTCTGGAGGATGTATTTATGATTTAAATGAGATGCAATTTAAAAGGAAAAATCAACACATTTCTCTATACCATTGCTATTTACGTCGAGAAATTTGAAAGCAAAAACAAAGCATTAACCTTCAGATCCTGAATAGCTGTATCTTTACCTCATCTCTATTATTCACTCTATCAATAACAGGTCTCAGCGGAGATTAATGAAGAACTACGGTTTGTCGTGGCCATTAATAGAAAGTAACAGGAACTCCGTACTCCAATGTCAAGTGTAATTGCGAAACGTATAAAAAGCTGTTTAAAACCGCATCCTTTGTAGACAATAGAATAGTGAAAACAACGTTATATATATAAATGCATCCTTTCTTCGAAAAAGGTCTGTACTATTTGTATGCAGTAATGTAATCATTCCACATATTCTATTACTACTAGATGATTCTCATAATGATTATATGAAATCATAGATTCACAATTGTAATTGAGTTGTCGACTATTTTTTTAAAAAAGATCTTAATTAAAAGTAAAGAAAGTTGTAAATCTGTTAATATTATGCAGCTCAATTTAGAAATATGATACAATTAGCTCTATCATTACTAATTAGAGAATGAATGAATCGGAAGCATTTCTTGACTGATGGTCTGATTTTTACATCGAAGCAAAAGAAGAAGAAACAATTTTACTTTGATTATCCCAAAACATTGAGTGAGTGTTTCGCTTTAACTCTCTATTCGCTTAAGATAATTTGTAACAAGCATCTTTACGTGCAGCTATTTATTACTATCATCAAGAAAGTAATGGATGTTATTTTTTGATTTTTTCAGGAAGATTATCTATAAAATCTTTCAAACCTTGTCCTTCGAAAGGCATCTAAAAGAAATCTCTAAGTGAAACTCTCTGGAAGATTGATAACCTTCGATGGAACAAAGAAGATCGCTCTACTCCTGACTTCACGAACGCTTCCAAACTCATCCTTTCGAACTCTCAAGAAACGGGACAAAAAAGGTCTCCAAATCAATTAGGCGTCGTCATTCTCTCGATATATTATATCCCGAAGAACGAACAAAAAACATCTTCCCTCGCTCATCCGTAGACGTGACCATCGCAATTGGGAGCCGCGGGGCGCTGCAAAAGTGCGACCGAAGGCGCCGAGAGCGTCAGGTAGCCGATGACAAGTACGCATGCGCGTATACATCGCGCTGTTCTCTCTCCCGCTTCCTTCTATTTAGTAATACGCGCGCCTTCCCGCCGGTCGGTCACGAACGCAGGCATTCAGCTCTTGTTACCGCGATCTCTTTCGGCACCTGCCCCCTCCTGTCCCTCCCCCCGACCCCACCCGCCCCCTCCCTCACTCCGACCGCGTCGTCCGAAGCGCAGCCTTGTTGGTCACCGGAGGTCCGATAGGTCTGTCCTCTCCAATATCAGCATCGCCTGCGGAGTTGCTCCCAACCTTCGGAGGACCTTTTGACTCATTCTCGCGAACTTGCACACCCTCTTGGAGAAGACTCTGGGGGGTTCCGTTCCTTCGGGAGTGTCGAGGCTGGGAGGGGTTCTGTTGTGTTTCAGCAGGTGGCGAAGGGTATCCGATAAGAAACATTTCCAGCCGAAGATATATTTGTCGTCGGTAGCTCCCTCTTAGCAATTCCCTTCCAGATATGTTCGGATGCGGTGTTTTGGGAGAGTCACCAGGAATTTATTCCTCACACTCTTTTGTCTCCGGTTCGGTTCTGAGGGGGGCCGAAAGAGCGGCTGGAGTCTGGAGGGGCGGAGACAGTGGACAGTAACGAAGGGGAAAACAGGTGCCCGTTAATAAAAAGGGACTCTATCTCCGGATAAGGGGAAACATCCTAGTCTTCGCGACTTTAACACGTGCTTGCGTTATCATTTACGATCGGCGTCCCATTTTACGACGCCCATTCGTGTCCGTGGAAAGGATAAATACGTTGTTTCTGACGTTCGAGAGTGTATAAAAGGGTTGCGTCATCTCGGAACTGCTTTAATAGGGAGTGGCGCTCATTAGCTGCGGAGGATAAAAAGAAACGGAATCCCTCGTAAAGGGACGAAGGGTCTCGTCAGAGATGTCCATCTCCGCGTCCCTTTCCCGCTCCTTCCTTCTTCTGGTCTTGGCGGTCGCAGTTCGAACTCCTTTGGTAGCCTCTCTCCCTTCTTCGAAGCCTCCTCCACTCTCAGACCCTACGTACGTTTACCTCTCTCCAAATGGGACTTCGGATCCTAAGAACCCTCCGGACGCTACTGCTTCTCCGCCGACGAACCCTCCGGTTCCCGCCGAGAGCGATGGCCAGCCGTCGGTGTCGTTCGCTTCTACGCCGTACCAATACGACACCTCTTCCCTGACGATGGTGGAGTCCAACCAGAGACCGAAGCACGCGGCGGTGAAGGAGTACAACGTCGGGGTCCTGATGGCCTCCAGGCTGGATTCGCCCTTCGACCTCGAAAGATGCGGACCTGCCATAGATCTTGCTCTGGACGAGGTCAACGAACACTTCCTCGCGTCCCATGGGATCAAGCTGAAGAAGGTCCAAGCAAGGTGAGGAATCCTTTTTTTCCATTTTGGTCATCTTTCTCCGGAGAGAATGGAGGAAGGGTCTTTACATTTTTTAACTCGTCGGCGGATACTTCAGGATCAAGGGATTCCACTTTATTATTTAAGGGAATCTGGGAGGTTAAGGATATCGCTGGATTTTGGCGGAGGAAAGTTTTCTGCGACCCCTACTTTTTCTGATAAGAAGAGCTAAATAATTCATGCTGAGTCGCAGATTGAAAACGGCGTAGAGGCAAAGGCGATTAACATATTTTTACGCGTAAGACGGTTTCGCCAACGGATTGGCATAGCCAAGTATTTCTAACGAGATGTAAAGCTCAGATTGAATTAAATATTACATTGGGATAGGAATTGTGCTTCTCATTCCCTTAAGTTTTTTTTATTTTGAAAGTCATTAATCACAAATAATTATTTGATCTGAGCGCTAAAATTCTAGCCCGACCTAAGATCTCGTCAACACATAAAAGTGTAAATGGATGAATGAAATATTAACTAAATTCGTTGAGAAATAAATAAGTTTGAATAGAACTGTAAAATTTCGATGACATTTCTGAAATCATCAACCTACGCGTCGGTTATTAAGAACAGGAATTATTAATCGCTTGCTGAAAGATGTTATGATTATAAAGCTAAAAGATATTATAATCCATCATCTATAAGTTCAATATGGTTATCTAAGTTCACTTTTACGATACATTCACGTAAGTATACTCTAAAACTAATTAATTTTAATTTTTTCAGGGTTTCTTTCGCATAAGATTCGCTCACATATAAATACTTCATATTTTTCACATTACTTTTTTTGTTTAATATTTTCGGATGATTTAGGTTACGTACTATTTCTATTGCTGCGAAGAAATACTCAATTCTTATACCGCTCTTCCCACCTGTATCTCAATTTATTTGATAGAACATCGGTGCAGCTCGGACAAGATACGGCTCCATAAAGTGGAAGATGTAGAAAGCAATATTACTTAGGAGAATTTTTAGCCGCCCCAGCCACTGTAGTCCGTTCCTTTCCAAAGAAACTTTATCATTTCCCAGAGATGATTGGAGCATTTATAGATAAGTTGTTTTTCCTCTTTCTCGAATTGAGATTGCTCCTTCACTATCTAGATGGTTTACATCGTCCTAAAGTAGACTTTATCAAAAGGATCTTATTCATTTTTTTCCGTCCCTTTCTTTTAAAATGCTCGCAAATTCAGGCTCATTTCAGTATGTGATTGCTAAATCATTATTTATTTCCTCTACTTGTGTAAGAATTGCGGGAGGAAACTGTTTATCAAACTTTTACCCATGTTTTCCTTTTCAGAAGTTCTGACTCATCCAGTATATCATAAAAGTCGAAAGCAACCTGTCATGAAGGCGCTATATATCTTTTTAATTCGTTTTATTTTTCATATTAAAAAGGTTGAGATGGTAACCATTAATTGGCAATCCTCTCAAGAACTCGCGCAGAAGTTTTGTGCTAAATCCTTCTTGAGAAGAATTTAGTTTTAAATAATTTAAATTCTTGCATAATTTTTTACATGTTTTCTTCTCAATTTTTAAAAAATAAATACCGAGCTGATGAAAAAAATGTAGTCATATTACTTCAGTTAATTAGTTTCATTCAAAATTACAGAGATAAATGTTTTAAAATAATCTTTTCTTCACTTTGAAACGCAATTTGAAAAAAGAAAATATTATGAAAAAGAAAATATTTTCGATCTCGCCTTCCGTTGAGAAATATCCTTAGAGATCAACATACGGGAAGTGTATCCTCCCGCGCCGACCTTGAATTCTAGCAATCCCAAAGTCTCTGACAACTCCTTTTTCAAGAGACTGTATACATCGATGTTTGCGTCAGATATCCACTCCGTGCACGCCCTCTGTTTATTACGTATGCCCAATTAATTCGGGTGAGTATTCAACATCTCATTCGTGCAGAGAAATTCCATTAATGCTTCCGGAATGAACCTGAGATGGGAAATTTGGCTTGAAATTCAATTATGGCCTGCGTCGAGACGTAATTGTCGACTATTTGAAAATTTACGGTACTGCGCCTTGCTCGATAATGCAGGGACACTTCGAAAGCCATTAATCTGTAATGTTTCTTTTGAAATTCTGTATCATAGATAGTTTCAATTTAAAATTTGTGGAAGAGTAATTTTATCTTTAGGAAGGAAAAAGAAATAATTTTTTTGTTTAAATATTATTTATCGATGTGTAACTGTAGATTATCGGCATAAACGCGTGTAATACTATTTATATTTTAAGTGCACACGGAAAATTTTGTTCATTTATATTTATTATAATAGATTTATAAAATACGTGAAGTTTTTGATTATGATTCCGAATAAATTCATATTTTTACGTAGATTAAGTAGAAAATTATAAATATTTCATTTTAATTAATGCAGTAATAGACGCAGAAGAATCTACCGGAAGATTTTAATAGTATAAATATCGGATTCCACCTGCTCATTGTAAGACTTACCTCTTATTATAAAGTCATGTTTCACATTAAATACTCTCGTAAATAGCAGTGAAATTTTAACCGACGACTACCTTAAAAGAATAAAAGGATGAAAGATTAAATCTTTAGTTAGTTCATGATATCCTAGCGTTAAAATAAAATCTTTCACAAGGAATTCGGCCGAGATATTTCATACGCAATTTCCTCGTAGTTTGATTAATGGGTCATGCACACAGATGCACGCTTACCTATTTCATTGTAGTTCACTGCATTTTTCCCTAACTGCGTAGATAACTGGTAAAGGGATTAAACCTCGCCTTCTCATTATAAGCAGACTGGGTGTCATCTCATCAAAAGTGCGCCTATGTGATTTCTAGTATTTCGCCGCTCAAAATAAAGTGCGCACGAGTGTCGTATTGAATAAAAGATGTCCTTCCCCACGACGATTGGGAAGAATGGGGAGGTGGTGTGAGGGTTGGACTCATATTTTTCTCTCTTTTCTTCCTCATTTGTACGATTTTCCTTCCAATATTTTTCTTTTTCCATTCTATCTCGTCTCTCCTTACAGTCCCATATCCTTCCTTCTTTCGTTCTTTTATTATAAACTGTCGTATTATTGTATTTGGCGCAATATTTAGGAGAATTATAGCCTCATAACCTTCAATTTGATAAGAGCCTCGTGAACTGCATGTATATTCGTGTATTTTTTCTTTGCATTACTAACTGTTTTAGTGGGCTTATATTCGATTTCCAAATTGACTTAGGTAAGAAAATCTAAAAGTTTCAGATTCATTTCTATAACAGAACTATTCATTTTTTTAGTACCCTAGCAACAATCATTAATACACGGTAAACAATGTTCGATTTTTCTCTACCATGGAGGAAAAATGAATGAAGAATATTCCCCATTCACAGCAGTGCTCATCACATCTACTCCAATTATATCGAGTTTTACCGCAGAATTCATCTCCAAGAAAGTCTTTATACTTTTCTTTTCTGCGTCAGTAAATTAATCCCAAATCTTCTACCACTAAATAAGTTTACGATGAGGATTAACGTAATAATGTCCCTGTTTACTCTATACAAAATAAATTGCGGAAAAACCTATTTCCGGTATCTGCTATTTATAGCGGAATTTTATTACTGCAATATTTTCTTCTTAATCTATCCACAGAAGTTTACGATATTCCCCGAGTAGGATTTTCCCATACTTACCTATCTCTCATAATCCCACCTTATGCCTTTCTCACACGTTAATCCGTTACTGTGGTATTCCTCCTCACACAATTTTCATTCGTCTGTTCTTCTGAGTGTTTACAGGAAGACTCGAGTAATTAAGCAGACAGCCGGATTCTGTTCTGAGACGGGAGTTTATTCGCGCATCTCTCTCACGTATTTCTGCTGTGCTCCGTTCCCCTTTCTCATCCCCTTAATTCATTCACTTCATCATCTCTTTTCTTTCCTCAAATCTACTTCAACTGTTTCTACCTCTTTTTTCGGTGTTTACTCTCTCTCTAACTTTCGGTGTTTTTAATTTCTCTTCCTCCATTTCTTTTATTACCTCTCTTTTTATACACACCTTCGTATCTTCCTTATTCCCTTCCCTTTAACCATCTTCGCTTTCGACAGCCACTATTCCCTTCGCCTCATAAACTTCGAATATAGTTTTGACGCTCGGTTTCACTTAGGACTCGGTATCCCTCATTCGCCCAAACGGTTTCTTTCCTTCTTTAAGGAGCCACATCTCTTTTGCGGGGATATTAGCGGACTGCGTCATGCGTTGAATCTCCACGTTCTCAGGTAACTGAATTACACAGTTCAGATAAAACGTGGGTAACGTGTGAGAATGCGTCTTCAAAGTAAGGTGTGCTGATTGCACAAATAAGGTAACACTGAGCATTAATATCTGGAATTCTCCGTCCTTTTGTGACAGATTCAAACAGTATTCAGAGAGGATTTTTTTCCTCAAAATTCAAATAATTATCCTCTTCGTTCCGTTACATACATTCCTGTCATCCTGGTGTATGCTTCAGATTTGTAAATGAAACTGTTAACATAATTAAATTTTATATGCTTATTATAAATGGAGATGAAGATATATTAAATGCTGGTTGAAGACAAGAGTTGTTACGAAGGAAAAACCAGGAGTATAAGAAAGGGCTATATGGACCACAACTTCATAATAATAATTCGCATTTTAAAAGTTAAGACGACCATTGTCGAATCTCTCACATATTTTTCGATGTCATTCTGTTTCAGATAGCCTTTTTGGAATGAAAGAATTAAGGATATAAAGCACATTTTCTTGTCTTCTGGTCATCATTTGACGAGCAAATTCATTGCTCGACTAAAACACGTTTGTTTCACTTCCTTCATGGCTGCCGAAGCTCTCATATACTCCCGTTCACGCTTTGCGATTTTAAATGAAGAGCTCCCAAGAAGTTGTGTATACATTTTGGGTATTTTTCTTACGCTAAAGATTCAAAGTAGCGTGAATTCTAGTCTCGCTCTTACTTTTATTTCGGAGAACAAGCGGTCATCGACCGCCGGAATCGCTTGCATACGATGCTCTTTTTAATGGCAAAACGAGAATTGCATATGAGAGCGTGGGATTCGTCCATTTTCATTCTTCAGGTCAAAGGGTTTGAAATAGATGACCCGGATTCGGTTTTCCAATTCGAAATCTTTAGGAATCCCGAGCAAATGTACAGCTTTTGTATTCCGTCAAACGGAAATGGTAAAGAAGAATCTCTTTTGTGCTCTTATATGCTTGCTGGACTTTTACAAAGCACGGAGTGTATTAAAATTTCCCCTTCCGGAATTAAGTCTTCTTTGAATGATGAAGATTTTGAATTACGAATAAAGCTAGGAAGAAAAAAGGGTAGACTACTTTGGATAGATTAAAAGATGATTCATTTACATGAGCTGGCATTTTTAGGTCAAAGTTTTATAGCTCATAATTTCGTTTTTTTGGGGCTGAAAATTCAGCTTTTTTGAGTGAAGCTGTAAAATGAAATATAATTTTTAAAAACATATAGTTTTTCTCGTAGGCTTATGATGATAGATGAATCCTAATGTATTTGTATACTAATCATTGCATTTATTAGTGAGATAAGAGATGCATCCGATGTTTCTGTTTATAGTTAATTGAAAAAGGTTAGAGGCATATTAAGCCGTGATAAGTATTATTTTTAGTACGTAAATTACCTCAAACTCGACCTAAAGTTCGCAAAACTTCGTGTTGTTTGTGAAAATGTTATCTCTTATTTATATCCGTCATGTTCATGTTTGATTTAAATGATGCTGTCTTTAATTCGATCGGTCTTAAATTCTCCATTAAATTTCGAGGTTCTGTATCGATCGAGTGATCCAAACAGAAAAATCCGTTCCGTGTGTAACCGCATTATATCAAGAGTGGAAATTGTGTTTTAAAAATAGACTGGTTGAATATCGTGGGAAAATATTCTCCTCTTCTTCTATCCTCTTCTAAAAATATCAATAATGGTTACTGTTTGGCATTGGATTTTTTTTGGCTTAATACTAAATTGGCTGAAATTTATTTGATGAATGTTCCGTATTTCCACTCCTTGGATATTTTTGAAATTTTTTGAAGTATGAAATTCTTTTTTAAATCAACGTATTACTTGCTACCTTTCTGAAATATTTGCAATGATTCAAGTCTCATTCATTATCCAAAGGAAACAGTTAAATATTGAGTTTAACTGTTAAAAATAAATAGATATCGAGTCTCTTTGTTAAGATTATAAACAATAAGGGTTGAGAAATAATGTGTTCTCCTCTATTAATGAGTTGAAGTTTTTTATAGATTGGCTATATAAAACATATAATTAAAAATAACCTTTAAAACTCATTATCACAACGTTAAAACAGAATTTGCTTTAGAAGGAGAAAATCACTGAGTCGAGACTTGGAAAACGCTCGCTCATGAACTTCTGATAGAAGTTCGTAGTTGATAGTTCTTGACACAAATGACGAACAGTCTTCAATGAGATTCTGTCTATAGATTTTAAACCATCCAATCAAACTGCAAACTATCATGATAAGATTACAACTCAATCCATAAGTGGCTTCCTGAGCAAATTACATGTTCGCAAACACATGGTCTTGCATATGCCACTCTTCTCCGCCATAATACGTTATCGATTATTGTCATCCGCAACAGCTGACAAGAGGAGCCGTTTGAAGGCGATAAGAAACGATCGCGGGCTGCATAAGAATTTAAGGATCATAAAAGATATCTTATAATTGAAAAAAAATCAAAATTTGAGTGAATGGATAAATAATTCATGAGATACGTTAAATGTTTTGGGGAAAAAGTAATTTCGTCTGTTGATTTTTGAGTCGAGGTCGATAATCCTGAAATTCCTCCCGAAAGACTATTTTTCGTTACCAATTTCATTCCCTACTTTAAAATCTGCAGCAAATTTCGTTAATGAATGTCATTTCCGAGCAAATTGCTGTTGGGTTTTTCTGAGGAAGCCTTTTTGTCCATGCTCAACAGAGAGGAAAATATCCAGAAACAAACAATAGAATATTTTACCTTACAAATTTCAACTCAACTTCATTAAAAATATATAACCTCTCTTCAGACATAAGAGCGCAGCACATGGCTTCTCACACCAGAATTAACGAGGCCGGACTTCGTAAAAATATCACGAATATTTTATATTCTAACAAGCGTTACATAAAAGACCCCTGAATGCGGGATATCGCACGGAGCAGTGCGTTTCATATGCATCAACGTAAGAATGTAGTTTTCTCCTTTAACTCTTTTTGCCGTGAGCCATAAGTCACTCCTCCCTTGGATAGGGTCAGTTCCTCCGCTGTATACCACCTGGGATTCAACCATCTCTTCCTTTGAATATCCCACATCTGTTCTCGTAATGTACATTGCGTCCCAAGGACTCTCTCGCCCACCCCAAGCACAGAAATAGAATTTAACCTCTGACACCGTGACGCATGCAGCCACTTTGATGCAGAGGCACTTTTGGCCACGCGTGTGCAATTCCCACGGCCGATGGCTCAGCTCAGCGGTTCCTTTTTTTCCGCGAACCACGTGAGCGAAGTGTTGTATCACGTGTATAGATTAGCGTACCCTGAGGCGATTTGAGGCGCAGATTATTCCCTCATCGATGGCTCATGGCGGACTGCGAATTTTTCCTCGGGACTAACTCATTTCACGCATGAAATATTCACGGGGATGGAGATTATATCTAGTTTATGGTAACCTTTTTGAGCTCGCTCCTTCTCTACGGCTTAATTTTGAGTGGGAGAGGCACGTGGATTAATCTCTCAAACTGTTCATAAGTCTCGTTCGTACATTATTCACGGGCTTCTCTATTCATCATGCTTCCATCGGATAGAAATTGTGTATTCATTTCGTTTCCTTGGAATTATTTTAAAATAAGATTTAGTCCTTAGTTCGACTCTCCACTATTTAATTCGCGTTTTTCTTTTACGTCCGTTGGAGTCTTAAGTTTATAAAATAGTAAAGGTATAGGACAAAAATTATCAACTGCCACCGTTGGAATATGTATCCTAAAGTATTGGTTAAGATACCTTCGATACATTTTGGGAATACCTTGTATGATTGTATGCGTCTGAATGACGATTTTCAAAAGGATAAATGGAGTAAAACATTCATTTACTTTTATTTCTACCATAGAAATTTGTCTCGATAAAATTTATAATGCATATTTTACTGAGTATAGTATATTTAAATAAATGTAATTTAATATATTTCTTATAGGAGACGTAGGTAAAACTGAAATAAATTCAGTATTTGTCAAACTTTTGGTTTGTTAAAATTAAATGTTTCTTCTCTTTTTTACTGTTAATTTCATTTCGTAAAACGTAATTTTTATCTCAAATCTCATTTCCCATTTTATTAAGTCTTACTAACTTCTTCATCAAAGTATCTTTAATTTTAAGATCAGCATTAAATATTTTGCAAAATAAATCTTGAACTCTAATTATGAATCTTAAACTCAAATTAATTTAGAATTATCCACGGCGCACAGCCTTACTATGCTACACCTTAAACCGTGTTCCCTATGTTGATTAATTTTAAACATTGCTGGTTTAATTGACTTTCAATGCTACGAATCGATTCGATAAACTTGCATCGAACAATATCAGAAAATAAATGGTCCATCATTCTTTATTTCCTTTCTCTTCCAATTAATTTGGTGTTCCACATTTAGAATGTCTAACATTTGATGCGCTCTTGAATATAAGGCCATTCTCGTTTGAACAAAATAAACTGTATAGTCATAGTTGAGTGATAAGACGTTTTACAGTAGAGAAATGCTTCGTAAGGCTTGGAAATTGATGAATGCTTAAATACGTAATTTATTAGAAGATTTAAGGATTCCATCTTTGACTATGGAAATGGTAGAGCGATTTAAAAGGGAAGCTTTTAAGGTTTCTTTTATTGTCCATAAAAACGAGGATAGAAATGCTGTTTTGGGAATCATTTCTATTTAAGTTCCTTCATTGTAAATCCTCTCCAACGTATTGATCTGGTAATAAAATTCGCTTATTTCTTACGCGGAATAGATATTTCCTTACTCATCTCGTAATATGCTGGAAAAAGGCTTGTCGTTTTTATTTATAATAATTTTTATGAAGCCAATGTTAAATTTATATTATTAATCTTATTATTCTCCATGATGAGAATTAAAAGATTCTATTCTAGTCGCATCAAATACTTTGAATTCTTCTCCCTGATACCACATTTAAGTTTGCCAATTATTACTTTAAATTATTCTATTTCCTCGCTTAATATTAAAATCCATGTACCTACTCAAAATTTTACTCGCTAGTTCAGCTGCTTTTAATATCTATATGTATACAGATGGATCTAACAGTTCAAATATTCACATTGGCAATCTCCATACAATTCATGAGTCTTAGCATAATTCACATTTTGTGTGTTCTTGGTCCAATCACGTTCTCCCACGAATGGTGAAAATTAGGAATATTTGGGAATTTAGAATGGTAAATATCACAAATGGAATGTAGAAAAAAATTGACTTCCATTGCAAAATCAAGGCTTAAATTTTCGAAAAATGCCAACGAATAAGTGCTTCATAATTTTCCAAACTATCAACTTTTGAAGCATTAAAATTTTAATTTGTAGGTCGCGAAGGAATTTGAAATTTGTTTCTCTTTTCGATTTTGATTCAGTTCGCAAAAAATGCTAACATTCGACCTGATTTCGGATATTTCAATTTTATACGTACGAATTCCAACGCACGATTTTAAAGTTAAGTTTCGACACATCAATAGTTCTAGGAATAAAGATTTTTATTTCCTTTTTCACTTCGAAGAGCATATTTAGATTTGGATTGTGTCGAGGTTCAAACATTCGCTAAATTGTTGGATTCAACGCATGAGTTTGTTCTGCAACTGTCTGCGTTGAAACTTACAGAAGGAAAATATTCATTTATGCATTTACTTCGGAATGGAGGGGGCTAAAATTCTTTAGATTCTATTTTTGTGAGTTTAAAGTTTTTTGTTCCGGAAAACGCTCAAGGAGATTTTTATTTTTGAGACAAAATTATGGTTATGAAAATATTTGAAAGACATTAATAATCAGAATAACGTTACTTTCCGTTCATATATTTGGAAATCATCCCATTATGTAGCTGATGCTTCTTTCTTGTGATGGGCACTAAAGAAAATCTTGAAGCTATTTTTCACATTTATTATTCCACATTTTTGGAATATGAAATATTTTACGCCTTGATTTACGCCTGCGTATAGAAGACTTTTCTTTGCTGGAAAATACGTATAGTTGAACGTTTTATTCCTCTTTTTGATTTTTGCAAAACTGATTTTAAAAATTAAATTGTATCCCCGAGAAATATATTAATTTTTTATTTTATTGAGTTCTGCAAGTTTTATTTTCTGAACACATTTTCCAATCTCGCTTTTAATCTCGTTGGTGCCATTGAAAACGTGGTTTACTGTCTACATGTTGCTTTGGTAACGACGAGCATGAAACTGCCCTCTGACCCGTAACACCGCCGTAAAAGTGCCCCTTGTATTTATTGCTACAGTGATTTTTTACTGCAATGCAGTGAATCATTTCCTTGTATTGTGTTATTCGCATGTCTCAGAGTTACGCCGGTCAAGCAATGCCTTTTTATCTGCGGATAAAACTTTCAAAGTTCATGCGGGACATTCTGACCGTAATTCGATCCGCAGTTCAATTTGGGTGAAGGTCAATGGTGACCAATGCTTCACAACCTATTTCGGAATATTTTTATTATCTCATTGCAGATCAGAATCACAGTGGAGCATTCGTGTCTCATAGAATATTTACGATCTCATATCTGATAATAATTCAAAGACCAAAAGAACGACTTATCACCGAATCAGATTTTATTATTCTGTCGTAGTTTTTATCACTTTGATGGAGACGATTGTGCAATAATTCATCGTGTATATGATAACTGTTGCTTGTATTTTGGTATTCTTAGTTGTTATAATTTCATGCACCTCAACTCTAAAAATTGATAAATTTAGAAGCATAAATTCTAACCCAGTGCTTTACTGTCATAGGTATTTTGATATCCAAGAATCATATGAATAGATATAAAACATATCTAGATTTGCGTAAAATACATGAAAAAGCGCCTATGGTAATCAAATCGCGATTATGTTCACCAAATATATTTTTTAGCCATCTTTCGAAGCCCGATAACGTGAGTAGGTGATATCTACAATAATCTCTCATCTTGATTTCTAGGAATAATTTTTGGGACCAACGGAACCTATAATATATAATTAGTACAACAGTATATTTTCTACATGACGATCAAAAACCAAAATTTTATTATCATGAAGGTCACGTTTTTATTTTAAGAATTAGAAGACGGGTCAATAAAAGTAAATCGTAAAGTTACCAAAGTTGGAAAGGGATTGGAGATAGCGTTCTTGAATATGGAATGTATTTGTGTAACTTCACCAACTCTTCTTGGGTACTTTGACATCAGAGGTGAATGATTTTATTGCAACAAAATTATCCTCAAATGAGCCCTCATTTAATAAAATGAAATGCATTTTTAATTCTCCTTAGGGAGAGCGGAGGATACATTTTATTCGTTTTAAGTCTCGAGAAAAATCGATTTAGAGTTTAAATACTAACATTTAAAATATATATGATCGATATTCTAATTGAAGAGAAATGTATTTGGTTTAATTATTGGATAGGATTAATAGAAAGAGAAACTAAAGTGGAGAATTTTTATAACAAAACAAAAAGGGGTAAAATTTAAAATTATTTTATGAAATTAATACCTATCTATAAGATATTAACTAATGGTAAAAAAGAAAGTGCTGAGATCCATACATTCGAATGTACTTTCTAATCGATGAGAAGATGGGGACGAGGGAGAGATATTCTTTCATGGTGACTTATTGGCTCAGAAATTGATTGACAAGTTGTATGTCTGGCTTTGAATCTCAGCTTTGGCAGATTTTTCTGCCGAATTCCCTATATTTTCGATTATCAATTTTTTTCTTCATCCTGTACCTGAAGTTGAGGCATTTATCTTTATTTGTAACGGATTTTAAATATCCCTTGAAATATTTCGGCATGTTATGGGGTGAATGAAAATATTTTTGGTACCTGTCTTCTTGATGGAATTTTTTTAAATATCAGCTGATGGTTATTCTTCCATTCAACTGTGGAAACAGAAATCACAAAAAGATATACACGTAAATTCTAAAAAGGATTTGGCTTTACTAATATTTTCTTATCTGAATAGTGTTGAATATTATAATTATTTCAAAGGTTACAAACGTAGCAATCAAGACTTACTGCTATGGAATTAATTTTTCACTTGCATAATAAGTCATAATCTTTAATCCAATGTATGATTTAGATACTTGGGATAATTAAAAACCTAAGAAAATATTTAAGAAATAAGAAAAAAGAAGAACCTATTTAAATACATTTGGAATGAAAGTACAAATTACGGAATCCTTAAATTTGCTTATTTCTAAAGAATATGTGGTCTTAATTTCGCAAAATCCAAAGTTCCTCGTCACTTATGTCTAAGTAACCCGTCTCCAAAGTTTGAACCAGATTTCTAGAGTTCATTCGGTGGGCTTTTTCCTAATCAATTAAGTTTTTTGTCCTTATTCGTGCTCTGCGTTGGGAAATAGACTGTATGCCGTCTGCTGCGGCAGAATTTAGGGACCACTTACCTCACTGGTCATTCACCGATGTCCTTGTCCCGATTTTATAATTCGGAGTCTTCTGATTAAAAATCCCGTCTCCTCGCAATTTTACGGAAGAATATTTATGAGGCGGATAATTTAGCAAGAAAAAGCACGGATTGAGATCGTGTTTACCCTAGTCACGTTTGTTTACTTTTTTTGGGGTTTGCATCTCGGTATACTTTTCCTTGGATGCCTGAGTGTTGCAAGGAGGTGAGCAGTTATGTCAAGGAGATTTCGGTTGTGTACTCAGCAGAATTTTCTATTTCAAAATCACGATTAACCATGAAACTGTATAATATAGTTTCCTTACATGTATTTTACTATCATTTACTGCATTTGTACCGAAGATAAAAAAATTTGTACGAATATACACGACTTAATATAACTTCAGTACTTTTCTGTTGAAAAATTCAAAACTGAGCTATTATTATTTTCTCAGTACTCCTTAATATATTGATAATATTATAACATTTTTTAAATATTTACTAATTTTATGGAATACTTCCTTGTGCATCTAAATATGTTGAAAAGGGACCTTAACTATCTGTTATATTTTCATATTCATATTTTCATATCCCCTTCTTAAAAAAATTCCAAAAAATATTCTCCATCGCAGTATATTTTCATAATAATTCACTTATAACTTCTAGTGTCATTTTTGTTAATTGCAAATAAACAATTCATTTTACTATCATGTGCAAAATATTTATGCAGAAATTCTTACTTATTCCTTTTAAATTCACAGAAATCCTTTATTATTTTAAATGTTTTTTTATTCCTTTATAATGTATTAATTATTAAAAATCAATAGTTATTGACTTAATTAACGTTAGATTTTCCTAATAAAAATATATCCACCCATCAATTTATCCAACACGATAAATACGAGGTATGCGGTAGAGCGAGGGCTAATGTTCGCACTCATTCATTTATAAATTGAGTAAAAATTCAACTTTTCTTCTCCTCTTTTCTATTTGCCATAAGGAAATATTTAGAGAAAGAGTTTGCGGCCCTTACAAATACCAGCCTCATTTGCGCGAATTTTATCAGCTCTCTGCAATTAAGATTGGGTTCGATTAGCTAAGCTCTTATCCACAAATCGGTTTATTTTCTTTTTCGTTTCCTAGCAACTTCGCCTAGATAATTGTCTTTCCCAATTTTCTCTTTTAATGAAACGACTTGTTTAATTAACGAAGGAAGCCGAGTCAATTTTCATTCTCAGTTTAGGATTTAATGTGATACTAGGTCTGTATTCTCTCAACATATTTTATATTTTATTAAAGTTGAAATGCTTTTATTAATCTCATTCTCCTTTATTCATGCAATGAAATATTTTTGGTGCACTGTTTTATTTTCAGTGGATGAATGATATATGAAATTGAATTTATTATGTATTCGTATTTTATAATACTTGTTTAGTCAATCAATGTATGACACTTTACTTTTAAATTTTTATGAAAATGTATTTACCTCTTCATTTATCAATGGGATTTATTTATAAAGAGCTCAATCCGGGAATATTAACTTCTCATAAATTTATTATTTATTTTAGATTAGTTCGATCATTAGCTAGAATAGCGATTAAGGAACAATATTTTTTTTATGTTTTCGGATGAAAAAGGAGTAGTTTATCGAAAAGTTTCTCTCTCGCTTTAATCTTAGGACTCGATATTCTGGTTGGTAGAACCTGGTGAACTAGTGAATCTTCACATTTTATTGCATGGTAATCCTCTATATCAGAAATCATAGGTAACTAACTTATATAATGATTCTCTCTGGAAGAGGAAGACGAAATTAAAGCGTGATTTTATCCCTGATGGAAGGGTATTGTACTCAAAATGCACTCTCACGACTATATTGTGCAACTAAAAGATCGTTAAAGGATACTATCTCTAATCCATTTAGTCAGAGGGTGTTTTCAGAGAAAAACAAGGGAAAACCTCTTCCTATTACTCGCGTTGAATGAGAACGGCGTTAGTTCTCATCTACGCATCAGCGATAAGAAGTAATCTTCCCATTGCAGAGTTCACGTCCCGTGAAATGGACTAAAACAGTCCCGTTCTTTCAATTGAAATAAATGCAAATCTTCAACTTTGAGAAGGATGTTAGCCTATTAATTCTTTGAGTTGTATGTTATTCATTAACATTTAATATTTTTTCATCTTGATGTTATGATGTAATTCACCGTGAAACAAAAATCGTTACATGTGATGCAAAAATACTATTTCTAAGTATAAATTCTATATTTCTTAGAATATTATTACTTAGTTCCTTTTATCATGAGGGTTATATTTTTACCACGATGTTTTCTATGCATATCTCTGAATCTTCCTCCCTGAATTAAAGATAGGCGATGATTACATATCATTACAAAAAATCGTAGAATAAAACAACTATATTTCAACATATATCAGAGTTACGTATCCTTAGCAACACATCGTCATTGAAGCTGACGTAATCCATGCAACTTATATTACAAAGATTCTCAACTGTACAAAAGTAAATGACGAAAAAAGAGCGTTGTGTTCCAATAAATATTTCTCTAAAAATCTCCTTGCTGAATCTCAAGTATCGTATTTACGATTATTCTCGACCATCAGCGTCTTTCTTGGAAATTTCACGGGAGTGACTTTCGATGAACACATGGTTGGAATATTAGTCTGCTCTTGTCCCGTGCGTGCGTTACTTAATCAATGCAGGGAAAGGTGTTGTTCGACGGACGATACGAAATTCCCTTTAAATTACACCTATTCGTGTATAGAATGGGACCGCTTTGGGTATTAGGAGACATTTCAGAGAGAGAATGGGATTCTTTGATCCCTAGAGACTGCGTTCTAGAATGTTTCCATAGGGACAATGAACGCTTGGATCCTCAAATGCTCCATTGAAAGAGATTCTTGCGTTGCTATTCGTGGCTTAGGGGACATACTCGGAGGAAATAACACGGCCCCCGATCCTTTTCCGATCAAAGCATTCTGCAATCGAATTTCCACATAGATGATGATAAAGTTGCACAAGTTTCTATTCCCAACTTTAATTTTAATAACAGCATACATTTGCGCGTTGTTTTAAAATCCAAATATATATGCTTATGGTGTTTAATTAAAGATATTAAATTTTATCGCTTTATTGTAATATCTTCAATAGAGTAAAAAGTGCAAAGCTTATTGTATCTCAAATACTGTTCATGTAGATTACTTTATTGCAGTATAAATCATTGAGAATTGTACGAAGTTTAGCAAAGTTATGAATTTTTATGAAATCTTGAATATTCAAGTATAAAAATTAATAGATTTTAAACAATATTATTAAGTAATGTTCATTAAAATAGTCGAATTGAATGCCCTATGTTAACTCTATCAAGAAAGAAAAACGTTATCTCTCAAGTAACTTAGAGTAAAAGTAAAGAGAGATACTCTGTAAATATTCCTCTTCAATTTTGCGTCCTTTTTATCGCACTCCATAAAATTTTCTTAATATGCTGAAATTCAACAAATCAATTTCCTTTTAAGGATATAGCAGAGCATAGTAATTTTATTATATGAATATTGGAGAATACACACAACTGTAGACAGTGATTGGTTGGAGAGGCCCTTTTCCTGCAGATATTAGCGAAGGTAACCTTTTTTATTTTGGAACGGATTTATCATTCATACCGAACGCCGATTTCCTCTCCCTTGTTTAGGGTTGTCTCCATTGTAATCTCCTTCTCCCCACAACTTACCTTTCTCCCCATCAAACTTCCTTTGCTTCTATATCGGATTTATAATCTCCACTCGTTATTTTTTCGGAATAAAAACGTCCTCTACTTTCGTGTAAAGGAAACAATACGACTGAATGAAAGAAGCCCATGGCAATAACGTGATTTTGGTAAACGGAAAAGGAACCTCTTTTCAAATCGATATTTGTCGATTTTCTGCTTACACTCTCGAGCTGTTGGGGAAAACAAGATAGCAAGGTTTCTTTCAGTAAAAACACCCATGAGAAGGTAGCCAACGTAAAATGATAGATATTTTTACAATGGATTTAAGGTGGAGCTCCGGGAGTGTTTACTTTTATTCTCTCTCTTATGAAAGCTTTCAAGAGGGCATTTACAGGGTTAAAGATTCTTTTTTCAGACTATGTCACCCTTTACTGCAAGAGAGTTTTCTTTTTATGCTCATTTTACGTTCGATGAAACGGCATCGTTTATGACAACTCTTAATAGTTCGTGTAATAGGTCTGTAAAAGTAAAGTATGAGGCTTGAAATCGTGTGAAATATATGCTTTTTGCCATAAACGAAGGATATAATTATGACTGAGACCAGAAGGGACTTGAAAAGGTAATCGCAATATTTTCACCTTATCGATTCATGAAAATGATTAACTGCAGCTTTTTATATCCTTATTAATTGTTAATGAGAAGGAAAAACAAAATTTGAAGGTACATTAATTTTAATGTCCTTGCGATATACGCAATTATTTTTTTAAAATCTGGACTACTTACTATTTTAACTCTGGATCACGTGTGAATTAAGATCTTGTATATATATATATATGATGTTGAAGCATATTTTTTTGTTCACAAAGAATTAAATAAATCACTAATTTATGAAAAACAGAAATAACAATTTATAGGTAAAGTTAACTTGTTCAGTTTTTTGGTAAATTGTTATATTATTCCATTTCTTTTGGCTAACAATATTACTGAAACATATTTGCTCTTGAATTCTATTTATGATTGCATTAAAACCTTTTCATTTCCCCTTAAAGAAATTTTGGATTATAGATATTTATATAGAAATAAGAATGTTTTATGAATAAATGAAATATAAAGCTTCGATTCAATATCCTCGTCATTTGCAATAAGAAATCCATTTGCAGCTTTGCTTTTCTTACGGACATTTATAGGGTTTTCGAATTATTCTGAATTCTTTAAAAGTTGAATCGGACTGCGTACAAGTTAGTACTAATCTAGGGCGAGGATCAACGAACGACTGGGTTCTGAATGGAAGTTTTTCTTGAAAAAGAGAAACAAGAAAATCCATGTAGAGGAGGCCCTCCTTCATCCAATATACCCCCACTGCCTTCAAAGTCTTCTGATCCTCCTAAAATTTCCTACAATCTCTTCCGCTTACATAAAAACCAAACCGCTCTTGGTGAATTATCGTCCCGCCGACCCACCCTGAGAAGCCCACATCACAGAGAGCCACCGCCGCAGCAAGTTGGGATCTAAACGAATATCTGTCCCCATTTCGTATATAAACGCAGCAAAACCGCGAAGATTTACGACTGATTCTACAGAATTAAGTCACGGCGATTTTCGTTTACAATAAAAGATTAAAAGTATTGCGAAAGCAAAAGAAACAACCATTACTCAGCGAAAGAAAGAAATGAGGGACAATTTTTATGAATTAACTTAAATTATAATGACTAGTTTTAGTAAACCGACTGCTCTATTCGTATAAAATTATTGTCGGAATATTCTTTGGTGCTATAAACGTCATTTTTATAAAATTTTCCAGAATATGGCTACTATTGCGTTAAGTATCTTATAAATGGTTCTTCTCCGTTAAGTAAGTTTAACAAACGAGCTAATTCTGAGAAATACTTTGCTAGACTGGAAAAAGCACATTGGAATCTTTCCAAACCGGTCTTTCGATATTCTGGATGCTAGTATTGGGTATATTTTTTCGAAGCACTGAATAATAAAACAAGCGTTTAATATAATGGATATTCACTTCCTCAGAAACGAACCTTTTTTGCAATATGGCTTCTTTCGTCATAAATTCTCCAAGCTATTGATTCTTAATTTATGAGTTTATGTACGAGTATATGCGTATATTTATATATACATGAATTAAGAATAAATAATATACATATATACATGTAAAGAGAATATCATGAGTACAAGATTAATATATTTTGTAGAGCAGTGTAGTCGATAAAATTAGGATGATTATATTTCCTTTAAGAATGCGGGAGCATAATTTAAATTCTTCTCGAGAAAATGAAAATTATCAATTTATGTCTAATAATTTTTATTTTTTTATGTGATTGAAGTGTATATTCAAATGTATTTACCAAAATTACCATTTATCACAAGTAAATAAAATGTAAATGAATTTTCTGTTAATTGATGTACGAAAATCCCATCAGAAATAAAACCAATCGCTATAACTTAGAATTCCTTCTAAAAATATGAATAAATTTGAACTATATGCCCGTGATAATCGGTTGAAGGTTTTCGGCTCGAATTAGAAAAAGGAAAATCTTTATTCTTTTTATGATATCACTTTAAGTCAAATCAAAGCATTTCACATAAAAGATGCTTTATGCTCTGCAATTACGAAATGTAGTGATATAATAGAGTTTCGTGGAGGAATTAAAACTCCCAAATCGACGCCCGTATATTTATTTCGTACACCGAAAATTGTCCAAAAGCAATAACTCCTATCGAAATTGCTTTTTCCCATGTGCGCCGTGCTTTCCAGTAGTTGAGAAACTCCCAAATGACAACATGGGAAATACATGGTCATTCGCGGCTGGAAAAAGAGAGATTTCCCTATTTAGATGACAATAGAAACGTGCGATCGCATGCGGGCTAACGAACAAGGGACGTTTTGGCCCGATTGTTTCCGTGGTGATCAGCGCGTTTGAGTATTTATTTTCCCGTAGAACCCCTATCGTTATGACGAAATGAATCCCCAAAACACGGAGCGTGTTATCTAAATGAGAGGATGGGATGATTAATGGCTTTGAAACCTTTTAAAAATAATCGTTAATCGACTATATTGAAGCGTCGTGTTTTTTTAGGGAATGAAAAAATATAATAAAAGGTTTGACGTCGTGAGTCGATGACCTGCTTTCAGAGAATATGTTTCCAATCGTGCCTTATCGCGAAATTCCTGCGTATTCAGTCTTCCTTTGGAATGCAATTAACGCTCATTGATTCTCTGATCACGTCCAAAGATCGTCTGCGAAATCAATTGGTTCCTAAACTGGTTTAATGCGAGGAGCGTATGTGCTATTTACATTTCTGCGACGTTCGTAACTCGATTGGGAATCAGAAATGCACGCGTGTTCGCCAAAATGCTCCGTTCACCATCTGGATATTAGCCGCTGGAAAATATTCTGGGCACGTATTCACAGACTCGGAATTGATAATTGCCTTATGGGTACAATTATCGACAGCGGACTCGCTGCCGAAATTTACGAATATTGTCAGTCATTTGTTCTCTTGAAGCGGACAAAGTAGTGCACCTCTGATGTTCCATATTTCGATCCAAAGCAGTTAGAGTTCAAAGGTCTATTGATCCGTATTACAGAGCTATAAATAGAACGTAGAGTGAATTTTACTCACCAAAGAGAATATTTAATCTGTTTATATTTAGAATGGAACGTGAGCTTTGTTTTTCATTCACTCTCATCATTATATCGGACTCAAGCATCTGCGAACAACAACATAGTAATTTTAAAATTAAAATGATGGAAAGGATATTCAATTGTAAAAATATATGATATACATAAAAATATATGATTACCGGAAAATTTTACAAGTTTATTGTTTGTCTTAGAGAAATGAGTAATATCTTTTACTAAGCTATGTAGAATCGAGTAAACATTGAATAATAATAATGGTCGTAATGGTCCATGAGCTATGTCGATTTTTCCGTATATCAAACTATAGTTCATTTTTTTTTCTACTTATAAACATCCATATTCATTTTCCAGATTTATGTTGTCATGAATTAGTTAATACTGCTTAAAATTTGTCGATTACGATAGTAACTATAAAATTTCAGAACTTTATTAACGAATTGAAAATTTATAACATTTGTATATCTATTATTTTTAACTCTGATTTTCTATCCTATTTTCCAATATAGTAATGGGTGTATATACAAAAATTATGAACGTAAGATTATAGACACAGACGTCAAGCTTCAAGACAAGAAGTTTACGAAGTAATAATTATTGAAAGAACAAAAATCTCTCATTCATCTTCACTGTGTTTCATTGATAATACGAAAAATCTATCAGGGGTCACTATTTTTGTATCGTTTCTTATTTTTCGTTGATACTGAAATTCCTCGTTTGACAATTGCTCCGAAGATGGTTCTCCCTCTTTATGAAACTGTAAGCAAGGACACAGATGCAGGTGCACAGCCATAGCTTAATTTTATGTCAAACTCCTAAGAGTACGTTCTTTGTATAGTATTCTAGCATTATTTGCGAATGATTTCAACGGAGGAACAGCCAAGATAATGTTAGTATCGTTTGGTTTCTGTTGTAGAAGTCTATTACTTAATGCTACCGTAAAGTATACACGTACCTACCTTCATAGGATTTTATTCCCTTTACCTTCTAAAACTTTTACTCGAGAGCTCCATTGAGTGATATTCGGCCCTTTTCCTTACAGCTTCACATTCGTTTAGCTTTTTACTGCCTAGTTCCGCTAGAGAGAACTTTCAAGAAAAATTGAGGAAACAAAGAAATAATTCGCTTAAAATATTATAGTGGAAGATAAGTAGCTGTAAAATTCAGTAAGACGATTGATGAGAAATATTTATTTTTTGAATCGAAAATGTGAATTGTTTAAGAATTATTTGGAGATGGAACCGCATATTTACAGTTATATGATTCATATCTTTAAACCGCATTGAATTTAATATTACTTTTACTTAATTCTATGAAATCTTCTTGGCTTTTTATGTGAAAAATATGATCAGCAAATATGTATTTTTCCTATGTTAAAAAAAATAAGACGGCATTTATTACAATGCGTAGAGAGACAGTTTAAAACGAATGAATAATTTTTTCAGAGTTATGGTTAAAATTTCGATCGCAAAACGAAGATCATACGGAATTTATTAATTTTTCACTCGGCGTCTAAACCTCATTTATAACTCTTCAATCAGATCGAATTTTCTTAATATAAGGTTATCCAATTCAATTACATGAATTATTAATAAATAATTTGCATTAAAAATTGCCATTGTGTGTCTATATTTTGCAGTTTACTTTTCGAAGTGTTTGGACCACAGCAATCACACTAAAGTGCGAGATATCGAAAGCGTATCGGATACATGAGAAGCAGCGGAAATATTTCCAATATCCTTTGGCTGAGTATCCGAAAGTCGCCGATGGAAATTCGAAGAATCGTAGAAATTGAGATGTGCCCTCAATTCCCTATTCCGAATAAGAATTTAATCTCACGTCTCTATTGTTTTACGCTCAAAAGCTTCTGTTGTGTATGTTGGCTCCGAAATACTGTTCCGTAAACTAGTTCAACAAAGCACACCAAGGCGTGTTGGTATTGCAAGACTTTTCCAATTTACCGAGCGAAAAGCCTACATTTACCTTCCTTATAAAGGGATATCCCACCAGACGCTGTCTCGGCTTTACTCGTAAGGCGTAATCCCGCCTTAATATTCCCCTTTTAAACGTGCTCCTTAAACTTTTCATGCTCGGAAACCACGAACAAAGCTCCTTAAAGAGCATATCGCTTCCCCTTCCTGGCATCTCCCGTGAGAAGTCTCACCTCTCTTCCAGAAGCAAATCCCTTGCCCATTAGTGCCTTAGCATCATCTTTCTCCCATAAAGAGTCGCCTCATATTATCCGCGCACCGCCATTTCCACGCTGTACGTCATCTTGACCATGTTCCAGGAGATGAAATCGAGTACTACAAAATGGTGTATTATGCAGATTCCCGGACCGAGTCGAGTTGGAACGACGGCGATCAAAGGGTGCCCTATTGTCGCTCCTCCGGGGAGGATATTAACAGCCTCATATCGGTGGAGGACGCGAGAAAACGATAGGCATTTGTTTTCAATTATTTTTTCCTCGGAGGAGTTTACTGGTTTGTGTGACGGAATTTTGATCGATGTTTTTGCGATAAACGGGCTGCGATGTTGAATGAGATTTCTTCCTAAGAGTTTCCAGATTTTTATTTCGACTCGAAGAAGTTTCCGGGAGAACTCGTCGCTGTAAATTTTCCGTGAGAGGAATAAAAAAGGTATGAGAGTGCCTGAGAAGTTTACCGGAATGAGTTTTCTTTTGTTTACTTCGGGAATTTACGCGTTCTTAATAAATTCTTGTTTGCTTAGGGGTAAAAGGATCAATATAATTTAATCTCTCTTTATTTTCGGAAGTGTATAAGAACCTTGTTTTTATTTTTTGTACTGGTAATATATAGGCAAGTCTTTTGGTTGTTAAATAGGAAAGAATGTATACATTTGATAACGTTGATTATTTTCTAT
Source organism: Pantala flavescens (assembly GCA_020796165.1). Taxonomy (NCBI): domain Eukaryota; kingdom Metazoa; phylum Arthropoda; class Insecta; order Odonata; family Libellulidae; genus Pantala; species Pantala flavescens. Next base: position 7,264,032 of record CM036884.1, on the reverse strand, counting down.
TAAATCTCGCTTTGTCAATATTAATAAATTGAATTATTAAGAAGCATTACTTAACAGAAAATGAAATTAGCAAATATATGAATTTTTAATTAAAGATTTTTCGATAAATCGGCTTCGATTGCATTCAGAAATTTAGTTTTATTAACATCCTTTATATATTACAAGAGGTTACTCAACCCGTCAATTCTTGGCCGTTTCAAAAATTTCAATTCCTTCATACAAATGTATAATGTATTTAATAATATCTCATCATAGGTGGAAGTAAATTTAATTTTCTTTGAAGCATTTATACTTCTAAATGAGCTCATCGTTGGAATAATAAGTTAGCCAAGTCAATGCTAGGCTACTTATATTTCGAAGTGAAGTAAGTGAGATATCAATTCTCAGTTAACTTTCTATATGTACAGGATATACGGTTGGCATGGAACGGAAACAGTCTGCGTGCTTTATCATCCCCCTTAATGGGGGATGTACTGCTTATAACTCTACTTAAAGCCAGACGCAATTAAAAGTTGCTCGTTATCAGACTAAATAGATGCTTTTAGCCGAATAGCCAATTAGAACAGAAATAGTTCTTGTGTGAAGGTGAATGAGCAAATGAAAGGTGATTTTGAATGATGTTTATGGAGATTAAAACTTTTTAATTGTAAAGAAACCGGTTTATCTCCATATTAAGCCAACTCTGAGATTTCCTTGGATTAGTACTCAAGTAAGTGATATCTGAAAGTGTACCATTTCATCATGTTGAAATGGAAATTCATTCATTCTGAAAGGCCTTCTTTAAGAAGCCTTCTTCTATATTCTATCAATTTCTTGAGTCTGCGGTTAATTCATATCTTGTCTCTCATTTATTTATTACCAGATGAATATTATTATTAGGGAGAAAAAATTGCAGGTATTAACACAAGACTCTTTAGAATCATCAATTTGAATTAAATGAGAATTGATTTTCAAGTTTTTAAATTCATTTCAGTTCTTTTTCCTTCTATGAACTATCGAAACATAGGTATCTGCAATGGAAAGACTGATTCGTCAGTTTTTTGAACCATCTTTGAAATGATATTATTAAGAGATTCGATTATTCGAGCATTGAAAATATGAACTTAAAGTTTCATTTAAGTTTTTCTTTTAATTTTTCTAGAAAATAGTAGAAATATTCTTTATGGATTGCAGTGTGTGTTCTGTCACATCCAGACATCTATTTTGAAAACACTTCTTTTGAATATTTTGGAAACATTTTAGATATCCCTTCTTCAGCGCCTCTCAATGAAAAGTGTGCATACTTTCAAGGAAGGGAAAACAGAAGTTCATCATGCATAGCAAAGGAAATGTTTTTACAAATTGTGAGATTAATATAATTAAATTATTTTCATGAATTTCACCTTAAAATTTCACCTGCGAAATCTGGATGCCTGAAATGAAAAAGATATTGAAATGTAATACATGCAATTACTAAATCTCAGCTTATTTTTCCCAGAAGGCTATAAAAATAAGTTTTGCCAAAATAGCTAATGTGAAAAGAGAATAATTAGGATGAATATCAAATTTCCATTGTCTTTTACCCTTTTAATACAACTGAACATCCTTTTGTACTGTTTCGAGGATAAAGGAGTCTCAAACTTCAGTAAGACATTCTTAGGGTATTTATTTTACTTTTGTGAGAAATATAGGAACCATTCTTTTTATGGAATATTGAGATGCATAAACTTAACTTACGATTGCCTTTCAAACATCTGCTCGACATACGCAGTTCTGCGTCTTTCAGGAAACCACCCGGAAGGCTAAACCTCTGAAGATTCCATCGCATTAAGAGTGACTTATGGTTCAGTGTCGAGTAATTGGAATGAGCGGAAGCAAACATTCCTAAAGAGCCCTTCATCTTGACCGCTACGTTTTGACAGCCAAGCTCCATCCAATTTCAGCATCCATTGCCCGCGGAGGAATTTTTACGGAGGACAATAAAGCAACGGCTGGTCAGCGTGGTTTCATTTAAAAAGCGGTGGCCTCCCGTCCATGACCTTTGAGTTTGCGTACTACGAGAGTCACATTCTCAATTATTCTCACAAAGACTCGGACCACAGAGGATCTCGCGTGGATGCCTCAGTATAAGGTCAAAGCAACAAAGTTATACGCACTCTGATGTCATCTACGCATCGCGAGAATGGAAACTGCCCACCGTAGTGACCGTACAGTTGATATTAATTTCTTCTTCATATTTATGTCCTGCAGAATTAAAGTCGTACATAACCCAATATTTAAATCAAAATCTAGGTGTGGGTTGCAAGGGTTGGAGTGTATAGGATTTCGTATCTATTTTTCCCTCTTTGACTCTGCTACACAGTTTTAGATGTGTACCTTTAGTTCGGCTATACGAGAGCAAAATTTAATGAAGAATACTAATCGATCAAAATATTGATTGAAATATGTTGAGGAATATGCACTTGAGATTGATAATTTTTCTGGATAATACGAATAATTTAAACAACTAAATTGATGGGGGTGAATATTGAACAGAACAATTATTCATCAGCAGATAAGTTGATATACTGGATTTAAAATTCCATTAATTTACATTTAGTACTTTCGATTTATTGAATATTATAAAATTAGAAGTAAAGTATTAATTTAGATCATCATTTTAAGAATAATAATAAATTGATATTAGAAATATTTCAAATGTGGTAGGACAAACTTATTACCTATATATTTATTACTAATTATTATCTAATAAAATAGCTGCAATAACTTTCGTAAAGAGCATACAGTATTTTAAATTTTTTTCGGATATTTCAAAATGCTACGTGAATGGCAAAAATAAATTAAATTTTATCTCATGAAGGAATAAAATGTTTTCTTTTTTGTGGGTTTGAGAAACTCTTCAGTATCCGAGGTCAATCTTGTTTCGACAAAATTACTTTGTTTCCTAGTATCAGCTTCCTTATCAATGACAACAACAATATATCTCACATTGGAGAACTATAATTAGGAGAATTCTGTGTATTTTTAGAGGCAAAATTAGACAGAATACGATTTGCTATGTCTGTGAGGCTAGAGTACAGCTGTTAATGCGGGGAGAATGAGTTATAAAAGCTGAGTTAACCCCGATTGAGATGTGAGAAGGGGTAGCGACCTTTGGAGAAGGTTAGACGAAGGATACAACACCCCAGTGGCTTTCCAGTGTCGGTGGCCTTCGCTCGCCTTAAGAATTCGGATCGGGGAGTTTGACGGTGTTTTATGGACATGCTAAACAATAATGGTGCATCTCTTAAAGATTGCCGGAGGATAATAAAACTTAAAAGAAAGATATTACGTTCTCTTACAAATTAAACCTCAACCTTAATATGAGAATAAGGTACTCTTATAGCCATAATCTGCAACGACCATTTTTGATACTCAGAATGAATGAATAAAATATATTTTGAGGCTTAAGACGATAAATTAACTGCCGACTTGGAGGAAATAAAATTTTCTATAAAAAATTTTACTCAAAGAATTTGGCTGTAACCAACAACGTAAGATGAATATACAGGCGCATTCTATGTGCATCCTAAGGTATTTCAAGATGAATTGATTCGAGCAAAATATTTTACACAAGAATAACTTAAATTTCAGGTATATTGATGTAAATGGTGTTAAAAATTCCTATTCAGCATGCCTCGCAATACAGTCAATGTGATAAATTGTAAAGTATTATCAAGTAAAGATTTTTACATGACGTATTGTGAATAAGAGCTGAACCTTAAGTAATGGTCTCTAAAAAGTGGTCTTGACTCTAAAAAGTACTCTTCCTTCATGATAAATGGTACCCAATCAAATTCATGTCTCTCTATAACTGATTTAATTTCATCATCATTTGCCATAACTATTGCTTTCCATGGGTGGAGATCAATTTTTTTTTTTGAATTTCCATATTTCAAAGCACTGAACAGGCATTGCTTGATAATGTTTGAGAAAAATCAAATATATAAAAACTAAGTCTAAGAGGAGAAGTTTTTCAAAGGACTCACTCATTCAGAATAACTTTGTGTTTAGGAATGTTTTTTTTTCTTCCCTTTTCATTGTCCTTAGGTTATCAAACTCACTCCAAGAGGAAAAATATTTTTGAAACAAAACCAAAGCTTTATTCACAATGATAAGTGTCACTCATCTTCTTATATGTAACTGATCTTGAACAATTATTATTTTACCTTTTTTTAATGCAATGAATAAAAGATATAAGCCTCTACTCAAGCATAACTTAATTGATACTCCGCAAATGAATCACCTCAAATGAAGTTCAATAAAAACACTTTTATTCATGTTCATTTTATCAATTCTTATTAGGATTTTACAAACTTAGGTGTTCAAAATCCTTCATTTCAATGTGCTTTTTCATGGTTTATGTTTGGAAGGTATGAAATCCACCCACATTCCTTGTAATGATCATGCTACTTGCTTCATTGAATTCCTTACTAAGGGAATGATAAACGTTTTAATGTCAAAGGTTGGATTTATGACTGATGGAACTTGGTTAATAATTTTAAATCTTTGGCTCCCACTTCTTTATCATTATAAACTATTATTGTTTATAGTTCTGTACAATGTAATTAAAATGTCCCTGCCTATTCAAATACTGATACATTACCTGTGAATATTTCTGTTCGATTTGGAATAAGCAGTTGTTGTATCCTTTCATACTACACACATAATCTAATGTAATCTTTAGATGCAACTTTAGAAATTCTATTTCATTTGAGTGTAGGCCGATTTGGAAGTTTGGTTTATCATATCGCATAAGCATTCAGAATTTCTTTCAATTTAATAGTAAATGAATACGTAACAAAAGTTAAATAATAGTGTCATGTCTGGGACTTGAATCCAGGCCTCCCACTTGCCTGGCATGTATGCAAAGTGCTTTCCCTAACAATCAATCTGCTGATTCGTAGACACTCCGAAGCTGAAGGGCCTTTCGTAGTTTAGGAGATGATAGTTACCAACATAGAGATGTCTCCATAGAATATTTATAATATTTTGATCTCAAGTGTGCCTTCAGAGCAACAAATGTTACCTTTTACGATTAAATTTAATTGAAAGTTCAGTGGAAGTATTGTACGAAGAGTCAATAACACTTTGAATGATATATTGTGGGATGACGAAAAAACTAACGAATTCTACATCATGCATATCCTTTAGATAGAATGTAAGGAACCAATCTTTCTTTTGAGGTTACATTTTCATAAAGTTGGATTGATCTAGTGGCATCAAATACTTATGTACAGTGATAGAGCTTTTCATAAAGAGCGTTGACCATCTCGTTCTCTTCCTCACTTATGTCTCTGTTCGAATACTCCTTTGGTTCTCTTCTCGGTCTCCTCACCTCTCTTGGCGTCCGTAATGCTGACGATCACTGGTAACCGTTACTTCTTTCTGCATTTACCACCGACATCCATGCTTGCGTTGCCTTTATTCTATATAAAATGTGTAAAAACCTTACAATCCGATCGTTTCAACTTCCTTACTCTCCTTCCTCACTTGAGTCTTATATACTTTCGTTAGTTTCGGATGAACCATATTTTAGCAAAAATATTATTTGATAGGAACGAAACCACCTTTTCGATCGGGCAGTCCAAATCGGATAGATAAATATCAGCTTTTAATTAAAAGCGATTGTGATTTAGATTGAGTGAAAATGCGTTCTCTAATTCATAGTGAACGATTCCAAATTCGATTTTAAGTTCAGAATGAACTCAAGATATTGTTATTCCGTTGCCATCTACATCAATCGCAGCGTCTTTTATCGAATTTCCCGCACGCTGATGCTCTGTACGAGGTTTTAATGGACTCTGTAATCGCAAATTTAAATAAATCTCATCTCATAGGTAAGATAACTGCTCCATGCATATGGCCGGCCAGTATAAAATTAAAATTTGGCATCGATTCGTTTTCAATGTTTGATTTAAACTTTCATAGGAATCGTGTGGATTTAAAACTTTCTTTTTAGGGAAAGAATTAAGAATTAGAAGATAAGCTTACTCCTCATTCAATTCAGCCTTATATGGCCGTAATGACCCTTCATCACGGAAGTTTTAGTTTTGCTCCGGTGAGAAACAGCTTACAAGTTTTTAAGATTTCCTCGTCCAAACGCGAAGCATTCACGCCCAGTAATCGCAAAGCGACAAGTTGTAAAAACGTGTTTTATTTGATTATCGGATCAGGAATGGAAAAATTAACACACTAATTGAATTTAACTTAGAAGTCATGAGTGGCAAATTCCCAAGACTCTTTTATGAACTGCAGCAGCTTGTCTAAGTAATAAGGTTAGCAAGGAGACTTCAAGAATCACACAAAATTATCTTTAAAAAATATTTAATTTATTCAAGTAAGAAAACTGGTGGGATTAAACCTCCTTGTCTTATTGTTTAAAGGAGTAAAACCCAGGCGCGGGAAAAAGCTCGCATAAGAACGGGAGCAGAAAAAACCCGCAAGACACACATATATAAATAAGCTATAAACAGCTACAAAATATGCGCAAGTTTTACAATGAAATCCAGTTACTGGAGCTTATTTACATGCAACAAACACAAAAACCAAGCAATATATTTAAAAAAAATCCCAATACAAGCTCTGATCAAAACAAATGCAATGAAATGTGAAGCTTAATTTGCTTAAAATGATGCACAGTTTGGAATGGAACCCACACTCTCAGCACACACAACCCTACCACCACCAGTTAGTTAGTAACTACCAAAATTCTACTACTAATAATTCGGAACCGCAAAATCAAACATGCACACAGGAGTATACTCCGCACTCACAAGCACTCGTAACACAATCACACACACACAAGCATGGGCACCATTCCAGTTCTGTACACCAGTTGCAATGATAGAAAGTTATTCCACCAAACAAGGCCTTGTTATTAAAATTATTAAGAACCCAAGCCATAATAAAACATTCTTTTACAAATTAAATAGGTGATCAATACAATAGACAAACTGATTTGATGTAAATAGCATGTAACATACACATGCAAAACTACACATAACAATAGTAGACACCGTTTCACACGGCGTGATCATAAACTTGGAATTTACACTAACTGATTTGATGTAAATAGCATGTAACATACACATGCATAACTACACATAACAATCGTAGACACCGTTTCCAGGTTTCCCAGGGCGTGAGCTGGATCGTAGACTTTTTGGCTCCTCTCATCTCCCATGGATCTAACAGCGAAGCTTATCATCATACCTGAAAAAGAGTACTTTGTTAAATCGAATTCAAAATCTCATAATACATGCAGAGAACTATGAAACTGGTACCTACCATTAAAGACACCCCTGAAAGAAATTGCAACATGATTACGAAACAACAGACAGTAAGGGAAATGTACCATCAAAGACAACACAAATACCACATGAACCGTAGACACCGTTTCCAGGTTTCACACCGCCTGAGCGTGATCGTAGACTTGGACTTTTTGGCTCCCCTCATCTCCCATGGATCTAACAACAAACCCTGTCATGATTCCTGAAAAAGAGTACTTTGTTAAATTTAATTCAAAATCTTATAACACACGCAGAGAACTAAGAAACTGGTACCTACCATTAAAAACACCTCTGAAAGAAATTGCTACATGATTACGAAACAAGGGATAGCAATGGAAATATAACATCGAAATGCTAAGTAAACCTGCAAAAAATTGTAATTAACAACAAAAGAATCACACAGACAACACATTAAACATCACACAAATTGCATCCGAAAAATGATTCAGCGCGATTTTTGAAAAACGGAAGGAACACAAATTTAATTACCTATTGATAAAATTACCTGCAAAAAAAGTACGTATTAAACAACTAAATAAAACACACGTACAAACATTCATTACACTCAACGTAACAGAATGAAAAACAATTCCGAAAAAAGTTCGACACATGAAATTGAAAACAAAGATACAACATAAACAACATTTGTACCTGTAAAAAAATATCATTAAGTACCTGTAAAAGAAGTTCATTATGTAAAACATTGTGCACCAGAAAAGTGCGAAGCACACACGCACAGTACCACTCATAATACCCTAACCATTAGAAAATCAAAACGAACGACACCAAACAGACTCAAAAGCCGGACCAAGATCATCAAAACCAACAAGAACAAGCCCCAGAACCTGAGTGACTACGCGCAGTCATACCCTAACACCATAAAATACATAATAATAAAACAATAAATACATTACAAAACGCACGAAGATATCATTAGCTAATGATAAATAACATACGAAACACAACGTTTGCGAAGCGAGTAAACGGATATAAAAAGTAAAACGCTAACACTCAAATAAGTTTGTACCACCACCGCAGTTATATTCGAGCAGCCGATCTGATTCTCGATCGCGTTGGATCTCTGGTACCACCAGATCTTGTAGATAACTCGGGATACAAAATCCATGCGTCCTCCTCGCTAGATGACTGGTAATCTCGACTCTGGATTCAGTATCACTCGCTCATGATGATGGTCACTTCCAACTGCTGCCTATGAAATCTTCGGGCGAACTGAAACTTTTGTCCTGTTGTAAATTTCCTATGGCTAATGCTGCGTTCTGATTGGTTGAAACCTCTTTTCCCTCCAAAAAACTACTACGCATACAAAAAATGGTTAAATTCGGAACTATTTAGTTAAAAACCTTTAACTTATCGGCTTTTTATCATTCCATAAATATTTTTTTAAATTCTATTAGTTTCTTGTAAGTTTTAAGTCCTTATGTTCTCAAGTGTACAGTCATATAGTGAGAAAAATTAACTTCGATTTGATTTCAAGTAATTAATTAATTAACATCAATTAATAAAAATAATAATGATAGTGCATTTGAGATTAACCGTTTTACTAAATATCTTTCGCATTTCATTATTTAATCAAGAATCATATACCCGATAGTGCATTCTTGTCCCGCCATTTCCGGCAAGGGAAAAGATGGATACGGTTTTGGAGGGAAAACTTTAGAAAGGATGCCTTCTAACAATTACCTTTGCCTTAAGCATTATGCACTACCACCTAGTCCTTACCGACACGGTAAATGAATCAGTGTTTCGTTCTTCTGCTCCAGCAGCTTCGATACTTAAGCGTATAAGAAAGCACATACGTAATGCCCATAATTGCTTACCTCTAAAAAGATGTTCCTCTTGTCGAGCCATTTCTCGCTCGGTATATTTCGTTCGAGGCAACGGGTAACTCCGTAATCCAAAAATGACCAAAACGAAAACACGGAGAACGAAATGCGATCACTATGTTCTCATTTGTATTTCGTAGAATCGAACGGTTCCACGACATCTCATTCTTAATGCGTAATTCACATAATACGTCCACAAACGTTACTACCTCACTGGACACACCGAGCTTAAGTTGCCGTGAATCGAGACGATTCACATTCGTCACAGATATCGATAGTACATCTCGAAAACGGAGGTAGTTGCGGGAAATTCATCTGAATGTGATATAATGAAATGAGAAACGATTACCTAAAGTGGTCATCAGCTCTAGGTTAATGCGTTAATATTGTTCACAGCTATTCACAACGAAATTGTGATAACACGAGCAAAGGGTGAGGTGTGAACGTGGAAGAAATTTTGATCAGAAAAGATTGCTATCAGTTCTTTCCTTTTATTGATTACATGTTTATTGTACTGTAATTCTATTTCTTTGGTATGCATATGATATAGCATTCTGTAATACCTCGTTCTATCTGAATTACTGTTTAACTGCTCAGATATGCAATATGAGGGTATTTTTAAAAACGTTTTTAGTTTTGTTACAGTTGTGTGCCCACCAAAAACTTTTTCAAGGGAAATTGATTCAAGCAGCATATTTTAAACCAGTATTTAAGATTTCAAACCTACTGATATCTGATTAAAGTAACTAGTGTTTTCTGACAGTATAGTGGTTTCAGCCATAATTCATATTCAGCTTACCTCACAATACTGGCAATGCTATGGTTGGAATTAAGAAATGTATCAGCTACAGAAATAAGTGTTGTATAAGTTATAGCTAGATGCAAGCAATCAAGCTAATGAATACTGAAGCGATTATTGAAATGAGGGTGAATTTAAGATAAAACTTACTCATTGCTGAAAATTAGAAATGTACTCATTGCACTGCATCTAATTTTAGTTTACTGCAAACTAATGATTTCTGATAGTAAAGTGGTTTCAACTATAATTCATAGACAGCTTACCTCCTAATACATGCAATGTTATGAATTAAATTAAATGTCTTGTTAGTTATACTTTAGTGAAAGTAATTAATATCTAATCCTTGTGTGAATCTCTCGGTCAATAGATCTAAATCAATATAGTTTGCACAGTCTCTGGTTTCCAAATTCCCAGTAGCAAATTATTCATGCATTGCATATCAGTGTACTCTTTGAGGTACTGCCATCAGCATCATTTGTAAAGAATTTGTTTTTATTTACATTGAAGAAAGTGTCTTTAATGAACACCAAGGTAGACCATTACTTTACCCCATCATATCATTGACGTTCTCAATAGTTTCAAAGAGAGATTTACATGATGTATATTGTGAATAAGAGCTTCACCTTAAGTCATCCACTCTTTAAAGTGGTCTTGTAACTACTCATCCATCATGATCATTGGTACTCATTTATATTCATGAATTTCTATACATATATAACATACATACATACCCTTTGAAAACTGATATAAATTCATCATCATTTGCCATAACTATTGCTTTCCATGGGTGCAGATCAATTTTTTTTTTTAACTTCCATATTTTAAAGCACTGAACAGGCATTGCTTGATAATGTTTGAGAAAAATTAAATATATAAAAACTAAGTCTAAGAGTAGAGGATTTTCAAAGGACTCACTGATTCAGAATAACTTTATGTTTAGGAATGTTTTTTTTTCCTTCCCTTTTTATTATTCTTAGGTTATCAAACTCACTCCAAGAGGAAAATATTTTTGAAACAAAACCAAATCTCTTCCAAAAGTTTATTCACAATGATATGTGTTACTCAACTTCTTATATGTAACTGATCTTGAACAATCATTATTTTACCTTTTTTAATACAATGAATAAAAGATATAAGCCTCTACTCAAGCATAACTTAATTGATACTCTGCAAATGAATCACCTCTAATGAAGTTCAAAAAAACATTTTTATTATTTTTATTCATGTTCCATTTAATCAATTCTTATTGGGATTTTACACACTTAGGTGATCAAAATTCTTCATTTCAATGTGCTTTTTCATGGTTTATGTTTGGAAGGTATGAAATCCATCCACATTCCTTGTAATGATCATGCTACTTGCTTTATTGAATTCCTTACTAAGGGAATGATAAACGTTTGAATGTCAAAGGTTGGATTTATGAATGATGGAACTTGGTTGGTAATTTTTTATCTTTGGCTCCCACTGCTTTATCATTATAAACAGTTATTGTTTATAGTTCTGTACAAAGTAATTAAAATGTCCCTGCCTATTCAAACTCTGATACATTACCCGTGAATATTTCTGTTTGATTTGGAATAAGCAGTTGCTGTATCCTTTCATACCACGCACATAACCCAATGTAATCTTTTCATGCAACTTTATATATTCTATTTCATTTGAGTGTAGGCTGATTTGGAAGTTTGGTTTGTCATATCGCATAAACATTCAACATTTCTTTTAATTGAGTAGCAAATGAACGCGTAACTATAGTTAAATAATAGTGTCATGCCTGGGACTTGAATCCAGGCCTCCCACTTGCCTGGCATGCATGCAAAGTGCTATCTCTATCAATCAATTTGCTGATTCGTAGACACTCCAAAGCTGTAGGGCCTTTCGTAGATTAGGAGATGATAGTTACCAACATAGAGATGTCTCCATAGAATATTTATAATATTTTGATCTCAAGTGTGCCTTCAGAGCAACAAATGGCATCTTATACGATTCAATTTAATTGAAAGTTCAGTGAAAGGATTGTACGAAGAGTCAATAACACTTTGAATGATATATTGTGGGATGACGAAAAAACTAACGAATTCTACATCATGCATATCCTTTAGATAGAATGTAAGGAACCAATCTTTCATTTGAGGTTAGATTTTCATAAAGTGGGATGGATCTAGTGTCATCATCTACTTATGTACAGTGATAAAGCTTTTCATAAAGAGCGTTGACCATCTCGTTCTCTTCCTCACTTATGATGTCTCTGTTCGAAGACTCCTTTGGTTCTCTTCTCGGTCTCTTCACGTCTCTTGGCGTCCTAAATGCTGACGATCACTGGTGGTAGTTTCTTCTTTCTGCATTTACCACCCACATCCATGTTTGCGTTTCCTTTATTATATATAAAATGTGTAAATAACCTTACAATCCTTGTCTTTGAAGCTAGTTCCATACTTTCATTAGTTCTAGATGAGCACTATTTTAGCGCAGAAATTATTTCATTAGCACGGAACTATCATTCTACACTTGGAGATAAATTGTGCATTTCCAATTCTGTCCTTTTGAGCTTTTTCTCTATTATTTGTCCTTTTTGAAATTCCTTCTGATTTACTATATGACATCACATTTTTTGCTGCTATTTTCACGTTTTTAAATCAGATACATATTGTATATAATGTGTTATATATATTGTACATATTATTTATATTGAATTGTATGTATTCATTATTCATAGTGGATTTCCTGTGGCATCCCCTCTCTTTCATTTCGTTATCATTCAAATCTCGGGATAATTATTCATTGCCATTGCATCATTACAATGGTGGTTTAGTCCGAAATTTTGTCAGCATTATCTTACGCGGGCTCCGTAAATCCGCGCGTGCGGATCACTTATACGAGGTGCTTTGAACTTTTTCGTATATTTATCTCTTCATTTCACTTTGGTGAAATTTAAGTCATTATCAGTTATAATTTGAAGGCGAATATAATGAATACGTATAATACTTATTTCTAATTTTAATTTTTGCCATATTTGTCTTAACATTCTCTATTCGCATTTAAAAATTCGTGCAAATTCTCAGGGGCGAATCCTTCTTCGCGGTTCGTCGACTTTTGGGAAGTTCTCCATCAACTGCAAGAAAAGAGGGGTCACTGTCCTCTCAATATTCACTCTTCAGACCTTTTCTGTTAAGCTTAAAGTTTATTCTGCTTATAACTGGTCTTTCACTGTGGAGTTCATTCAGAAATACATTGCAATTCAATTCAATGTAATTCAGAATTTCGATTAATTTCAAGTGTTTGGCGAACTAACTATTCACAATTGAAAACTTTTATGGAGAAGAATTCTGGTTTCTACTCCATTATGTAAATTGTATGAGTGCTTTAAAAGTTTGATTTTAATTTTAAGCCATTCAGAATTCGCAAATTGTGAAGGCAGTTACGCAATTTTTTCAACATAAGTCACAGAATTATACTTGGCCCAATTCTTACATTGTAGGATGCGTTTATTTATATAATTTTTATGGAATCCAAAGAGATGAAGTACAAAAAAATTTTGCCGGTAATAATTTGCTCATCGTTAGGAATAAATTGACCTAATGCTGATATTTAGCCACTACTAATTTTTCAAAATGATTTTCCTAATAACGAATGGAACCCACATTTTTAGAATATACGGGGGGGATAGTGAACTTTCGATTTTTTGGCGAAACCTTTTGGAATAGTGTTACATACGATATGCAATGCATTGAAACAAGCCAGTTATTGACTCTATGTAAGAGCTTTTTAGCTAGTAAATTTAAAATATTTTCCGTTATAATTGACTCGTTGTACGTTATTTTGTTGGCGCTAAATATATTATTTTTGGGTTAAAAATATAGAGGAATTTATATAACAGAAAATAGATCTATCAGAAGAAAAAAATATTGTTATATCCTCTTTCCTCGTTGGTTCTTTAAAAAGTGCCCTCATTTTTTCCCTCCATAATTCCGTCAGCAGATTAGTTTGTAAACATCTGCATCAACATGTTCACCCTGCAAGCCGCTTCGAGGGGTAGGGGCTCTATGACTAGTTTCTTTGACGGTTATTATCGCGTTTAGTTCGCGGAAAAATGAATCTTGGAAGCGACTAATTCGTGCATCTATTTTCATGATCACTTTCGCCGTATGAGATCGAACCATATATTACGAAGTATCGTGTATATTATACAGTCGAGTGGAATTGTTGAATATCGCATTGGATGTAATCTTATGCGGATAATGGAGTAAGTATTAGTGAATTAATATTTGTATTGGCAAAGTGATTGGATTCGCTCATTATTAATGTAGTTTGTATTGAAAATAGTATAATTTATTTTAAAAATCTATATCACATTTTCAATTACTTACGAAATAAAAAGGAGGGCATTCAGTCAAACATTCATGTATATCAAAATAAATAGACAGTAAAAGGAAATTAGAATACTTAATATAATCCTTAATGAATCGAATGAGAATAAGTATTGTACTAGTATTTCTACAAACTCATCCAGTTCATTTTCTAATTATTTTTAACAAAACGACTTGGAGGTGTGCTCAGCTGAACTTGGTTCCGAGAGACTTTTCTCGCGTAATTAGTAGATAGCTCCGTCAATTTCCGTATATTATGTAGCCTTTTTTATATATAACTGCCCGTAACGTTTTTGGATTCCCCTCCGTTATTTTCGGCAGCAGTATACACCAGAGGCGCCGCCTGAAGGGGCGACATTGTTATTTGGGAGGACGCTTTGATAAACGAGTCCGTGTAGCGCGATTTTTTGTCTCTCTCTTAGGGTCGAATAACTCCCCTTTTTGGCGTGTTTACGCCGCGAATCTTGTGGATGGTTCAGGATATATTTTTAGCGCCGCTGCCTCTGTTTTTAAACTCCGCAAGAAATACTTCGCTGCCGCTAACATATCTTGATTGATGGTACACACTCCTTTAAATTAAATTAAACATTTATTTTAGTGCTGAAAGAAGCTTAATACGTATTGTGAGTTCCGAATTGAAAATCTCTTATGAGGAATCAATGTTTTCGATTACGTATAAATTACTGGTTAAAGCAATAAATTAATTAATAATTAATGTTAAAGCAATAGTAGATATAATCCAGGTCAACTCCAATGCTACTTTTACCATACCATACAGCGATAAATATTTACAGGCAACGGTTTTCCTTTAATTTTTTATTTCTTTTTCTAAAATTAGGAAATCGTAGTCTTCTTTGAGAAGAATAAACTATAAAGGGAACTTAAGCTCTAAATTATTTAGATATAAAAATTATAGTTTGAGATGCGAGTATAGGCATGGATTACACTGACAGTTTTCGTGGTGGGAATTGTACGTCTGAAAGATTATTTCTATCGATGACCTTTAAATGACTCAATTCAATAAAAACGATGAAATTGATGATGCAGTGGGAATTTTAGAGGTCGTATAGGTAGAAAACACGTGAATAGACTCGGTTCTCTCCCATAGTATCAAATTTCTGCTTAAGAAGTATGTTTTCCGCTTGCAAAGATCTTTTGGAGGCGTTTCTTAGATTTTGCGAGTAATGACCTTTCTGAGGCCGTTTGCTGTCTCATTATGGGCATTTACACACTCAACATTCTTCCTCTAAATCATACCACCGGAAGTGGGACATCGTAGGAAAATTACTGAATATCAATGGTCGTCAAAATTTCCATTCAGATGAAAATTCTTCATGACGAATGCTCCGAGTTCGTTGATATTAAAATATACCTGCTTACACAGCAAGATATCGACATTCGGGTAAGATGATATCACACGCACTACGATGATCATAAAATTTCCTTAATGTTTTATCACGAAATTCAATGAAATACGAAACAAGCAAGTTTCCTTATTTATACACAAGTTACTAGCTTTTAGTATTCCTTACCTTAATTCCTTATCTTACTGAACCATGGAATCCTATTATTTTGTAAAGATTAATTGTAGTTTTTACCATAAGATTTAAAAATATAAATCAAACCCTACTCTTAAAAACAGATAAAATGAAACTGTAATTAGAATTAAAGATTTAGTGTACTTTAAACACATCACATATAGCGAGTTACGAATTATTCCACATTACCGCAATTGGTTTCTAGCTTAAAATAATAGCTCCTTACAATGAAGGAATACTACATTGTAAAATTAAAGATAGATCAAAATATAAACTATTTTTAATCTGATAGAAATAACCCTCACAATATTCTGGAAATCGTAATATACACATTAACGTTTCAGAGAAGACTATTCTCCTCCTCACCCATCCCTTGAGGTTCTTATAAATATCAAGATGAATCCATACGTCTAGAAACTAAGAGTATGCTGCTTGAAGCTATCTTATATCGTATTCTTAGACTTTAAAATGAGGTAAACAAATAATAAACAGTTTCTTTTTTCCCCTTCTCCGCAGCTATCCATCTTGCTCTGGTGCGAGGGCCCCTGGTCTGGCTGCAGACATGCACTACAAGCAGCACGTCATAGCGTTCATCGGACCTTCGTGTGCCTTCGCTTTGGAACCTGTGGCCCGTTTGGCGGCATATTGGAACAGACCCATCATCACGGGAATGGGAGACCAGGTGGGCATCAGAGGGGGAAACATTATTCCCATAAAACCACGCATTTCTCTGTGTTTCGTCTTTCGATTGCTATGCGCGAAATGGTGAATACGGAAAACAAAGTAAAGCCGCTTCCATTTCATATCAGATAGTTCTAAACGTAGAATAATTTTAAGCCAAGACTATTGCTGAACACCTTGAATGAATTCGGTACTAATTAAATGCGAATCGTACGTAAATATAAATAAAATAGCTTTTATTTTTATTTAGATTTCAGCTAATGAAGGCGTGACTATTATGTGACACATTCTTCAGTTCGAGTAGTAATTTTACATTTTCGTAACGTATGGAAAAGGATTCACGACCCTACTTATGTCGTATACTAAGAAAGTGGTAAAGCATCATTTGACTCTTCGAATTTTTAAATTATATTATTTCTATATTTTTTAACTCGTAGCTAATGGTTTTTTCCGGAATATTATTTGTTTGAATGACAAAACTTTTATTGAACACCTTATTTTTTATAGTTAGAAAGTAAAATTTATTTCATGCATTTTTTGTAAATGAAGAAATACGTATTGAATATTGAATTGACATTTATAATAAATATGTAATAAAATGCATCATTAAGTTAATTTTCGTCTATCTTACGAAAAGAACTATCGTTGCGTATTTTAATCTATGCACCACTTCCATTGATTATATTAACATAAAATATCTCTAATATATATTTTTCAAACAACCTCTTCGATTGATCATTTATTTTTAATCGTGTGTAATAATAAGCAAAGGAATCAGCGCTGGATTTATATATTTTCATTAGATTGCGTATCAACCGGTATTAGTGATCAAGGTATTAACTAAGCAAAAACAAGTAACATGATACTAATGCTGCAGATGAATTCCTCTCATGTTTAATATAGAACTATCAACCATCTTTTGTTAGCGAAGTCGAAAAATGGAATAAGATGAGGTTCAACCTCATACAAGAGGAGCTGAGGCTGATCAGAGAGGTGAATGAGATTAATATCCGTTCCCAGATTAGGGGAAATCTCACGGATTACAGCCTCCATATTTCTTTCATTCGTAACTAACGCTATTCCTTGTAAAGCCGATGGGATAGTTAGTCTCTGCGAAAGAGGGAGGAATCCATTTGTCATCCCATTAATCTCAGTTAACCTCAACACCGTCGCTCAATTTGTGGCATCGCTCGTGCATTAGACGAGTGATGAGTCTCCTAAACACGACGAATACGCACATAAGTTCTGCGTTGCACTTTCTTCAGTCAGATGTTTTTCATTTCGCTTAAGTAGCACAGTCACACGTTTAAGACAAAGTTTTCTCTCATTCCCGAAATTTGCTCGATAACGTATCATTAAGACCTTATTGCTCTTGAGATTAATCGAAGTGAATTTTTTAAAACAAAAATACCTCACTTTCTACTAAGTTTACGATGTTTTTACTGTGAGATATTTAACTTTCTAGTTTAATTGCGATATATAGAAATTTTGATCTAAATTCAGTATCACGATTGCGAGAATACTTGATACTTAGCCTTTACCACAATGGAATTGATAATATATTTTGTGTAAAATTATCATATTATATTATGCGAATGAATTTATTTTGTATCTATTACTTTAAATAGCCAGATATCAAATCATTTTCGAAAAAACTGTTATATTCATACTTTGAAATCTTACATTTCACATTATCGTATTTTGGCAAACAATATTACCATTACAGATACTATAAACCATAGGGAGAAAAAAATTCAAACACTTTTATATGAACGAAGGTATGTAAATTTTTTGGCGAATATATTTTCACAATTGATAAAGTTTTGGGTCTAAACTTGAACCTTAATGATCCGCTACCTGAATGCTAAGATAGCTCATTTCATCCCCATATAAATAATAATTAGAGTGCTTTTAATTTACAACTAATGCATTTGTTAGCAGAATTTCTCATTCGAATGTTTTCCCGTTAAAGCGAATATTCAAGGCCACCATAATCAATCTTAAAGAGCGATATGGCACAATAGCAAAGAGAGGATTTCCCTGCGCAGATTTCAATTAAAATTCCGTCTTCACCGTTACGGCTGATGATTTGTTTTTCTGTTCAATTTTCTGGACTGCTTTTGTGAGAAAAATGATTTCTCTCGAGTTTAATTAAAGCCTTGCGATGGAGTGCAATTAAGACGCTGAGAATACTTTTTGTTTCCATTTTCTTGAATCTTCATCTCAAGTGGCGGTTGCTTTGCAATTTAATGACTTACGAACTGTCTAAACCAGGTGAACAATTAGTGGAAAATTAACTCCAATTCGCAGATTCTTTGGCTTCGTTTGATTAGCATTTCTTTATCGTTGATGTGAATAAATTAATTTCTGATCGTGGTATCTTTTTCAGCCACCGACTGAGGGTGAAGTATCGGTCACCTCTGGAATCCTTGGTCGACTGCACAAGTGGAAGAACGATTCCTCGGTGAGTATTATCTTCTGATTTACGATTAATGATTGATGTTGAGTTTTTTAAGACTGAGTAGTTTAGTTCATGGCGCTCTTCCGAAAGTTTCATCATGAAATTCGTACATTCAACTATGTGTTTTTATGATTGTAATCAATATAAATTATGTCTGAATGAATTTATAGTAAAATGGTTTACAAAAAATTTATGATGCTGATAAATGTCAATGAATTGGTAATGTAAATAATTTTTTATTTAGTGCCTCTGTTGTAGCCTGAGCTTGTAGTGTAGTAGTGAGTTGTGTTACGTTATACATTTTTCTAAGCAATTCTTTTGTAATATTCTTCGACTGGTAATTTTGTTATTTCTTACAATTTTCGAGAAATGTTTTCGATTGCAACAAATATCTATTCCCAAAGAGCTCATGAAAGAAATTATTTATAATAATTTAACTCTTCGGCTCACAGCGACCCTATATACCGACCAACGCTGTATGGGCGAGGTTTGGTAATTTTTTCGTAAACCATTCAAAATGGCAGTAACAACGGGAATATCCATTTACTCTGTTGCGATTGATATTTCGTATTTTTCTTGCATTCCATATTCTTGCGTTAGGAGCTAATTAATGTCGTAAAATAATATTTGTCACGCTAAAATTAAACATCTTAATCTTTGCTACTCCCCTTATTAATGAGGAACGCAATTTCTATACTTGTGATATCAACATCTTTTATTCTCTTATTTTCTTAGGATGATATGTTTTTGTTATGCTCTCTTTGTCAGTCCACCCAGTTTTCATTTCAAACCAAAGTTGTTCTTCGTGAATGTCTTCCAAAACTGGATTCAGCTTATTAATTCAGTCGATTTCAGTTAAAACAAACACATTTCTTAAACCTCCAAAAAGTTCGAAATGACGGAGAGTCGAAATCATTCCCAGAATATTTAACCAGAGCTCTATTCAAAGGGAGCTTGAGGCAAAAGTTCAAAAATTTTTATACAATTTGTAGTACATAGATACTCCTTTTTAAATAATGCTCAAAAATTTTCCCAAGAATGCATGTTAGGGTCCATTTCTGTTGATTGAGAATAAATATTTAATTCCCATAAAAGTTTAAGTTCTCCTTGTATTGCACTTTGGCATTAACCAGATTAAATTCGAAGAGAGCTTCATTATTTCATCAGTGGTCTAGCACGCCAACACGCCTCGCCCTGTCTTTGGAATGAGGCGGAGAAAAATGGCAGCTTCGGGTCAATTATAAACTAACATTCTCTTTTGTCCCTCCAAAATTAAGCGAATTCATTCGGTTATTTTTGGATCACTGACGAGAGCCTAATCGACTGACGTCAATACTGCATTGTTTCCATCGTGGTTCGGGAAGTTGCTTTTTCATGCGCATACCTTATCTTTACGTAAATCATTCTTCCAATCAAGCGTTCAACCTATATTCAGATAATCTTATTCATGTAGGTGTACATATCTTTAGTTAGATACATATTTTAGTATCAAAACGGTTTATTTTATCTTAGACAAAGTTCACAGTTCTACTTTAGACTTTACTATGAATTAGAACTTCATTTTAGCGCCTCGATAATTCAGACTTAAGCAATATAAATCAAAAATTGTCCAATTATTATAGTTAACGAAATTTTTTTGCATTCCCATGAAATATTGTGACGTATTTTTGCTTAATCTTGAGCGATTACAAATCCTTCGTCTAATATTCGAACTCTTCTGATAATTATAATTTCATGCAATTGAACAAGTTTCAACCTCCAGATATTTCAAAACTCTACGATTTTCTTTTTTTATAACTCGTCAAAAAACATTATATATGTATATTAAAATGTTCAGAACCATGAATATTACAGTATTTCGAATTTTCGAACAACAACACCCATTCCAGGGATCATTGCCCCTATCTCTAGTCAATTAAATTGCATGTTTTCGTAAATTGAAAATTTTGCTACAACGGGAACGCCCTTAGCGGCTTATTAAATTCCATCACGATCTCTCTTAAATGTTTCGTTTTATATTTAGAGTAAAAAAGATTCGGATGAGAAACTTTTTAATTTGAACGAGCTTGTCTCCATTTACCTAAGGCCTCCTCTTTCAAAAAGGATCAACCTCAAAAAAGCTAAAAGTTATCTTGTTTGCGTAATCCTTTTACACTGATATTTTTTCTTCCAAACACAAATTATAGGATTATATGATGGGTATTTGTGCGTATATTTTGCGGTGATCGTAAATTCTTGCCGTAAGAGTTCGAGTGTTGACATTTGGTATACATTAACATATTTAGAGTTGGAAGACCGCCTTGGATGAGCTACGTCCACCTTTAAGGACTCACTTTTGTCAAAAATATCTTCGGGAATAGAACGTTGAATAAGAAACTGGAGACATTACCGATAGAGGGCAGAAAAAGAGAGGTGGAGTCAAGTAAACGACGCACGGTTAGTGTCACGCGTTCGGACTGAGGCACGCATTTGTCTCTCGTGTCGTGCTCAAGAAACATTCGACGCAGAAGCGTTTTAATTCGATTAAGTCCTTCGGTGGGGAGGAAATAAATAGAAGTAAGAAGTTAACTGAAAAAGGAGGAAACGGATGGTATCAGATGGATTCGGAGCCGCTTTGGGTTGGGAATGGCTGAGTTAAAGAGAGACGGGTTTTAATAAGAGCGGCTGTAGAAGAAGCCTCGTGACAGAAGGTGAGAGGCCAAAGGGTTGAGTGAGGTCGCTTAGATATAATGAAGAACATAGCCCGACTGTCGCTTGAGTTGGATGCGAAGAGATCTGAAGTAGGATTCTGGAGCTATTGTTTTTATGGACCATCCTTGATATTTTTAGCAAAAAGGTCTCAGTTATAAAGAACATTGAAAAATGTAACCCTTTTGATTATTTGATTGAATCACTCATTATAATTCAAGGGGTATAAATTGTTTTTCATTGACTACTACTAAGGATAACTCATACTTTTTAACGTAATTATTGACGATTGCATACATTATTTCTAGCGTTTCTTATTAAAGTTAGGTGTCATCTATTTAGTAGTAATTATCTTCTGATGTTAATGTACTAGATAAGGGAATATGTGTTATGAGAACGAGCTTAGAGGAGGAAAAATGGTTTTCCATACTCTAAATTCTTTAACAATCTTATAAGTAGGCAATATCTCATCTTTTCGTGAATTTTCAAACCCTCAAAGTTACTTTTTTATGTAGTTAAATTTCATAAATTGTAAGAATTTTCGAAGTTGAGATTTTTCGCTTTTCTCCTTTCCGTTATTACGACTTTAGCTCTGAATCTGTACGTTCGAAAGTGAACCAAAAAAATATGACTATTGTCTCGATTAAGTTTTAAAACTTTTGCCGAAATTAAATTTCTAATAGCATCCAATATTCTTCCTCGATAACTGTTTTATGAAGTGCTTTGACATGGAATATTTTTACGTTTCACTCCCATCTTTCACCGTTCAAACAAAATTACCAACAGCTGCCTCTGATAGAATTGAATATTTCACTTCTCTCCGGATGAGTTGGTTGTCGAATCATTCAAATTCAATGATGGAAGCGAGTGAGAAAGTATGACTTCAGTGGAGTTTGCAGTGAAGATGTGTACGTTACATGTAACACACTCTTAAATATAAAAATTTGAGAGAATATCTAGTTTTTGTAATTATTCATTCATGTTTTTTTTGGCTGAAATATAGCAGATGACTTGAAAAGATTGCTCGAGGATTGTTATTTTCTTGCCCTATTTAATCCAAATATAAATCTTCTCAGTTATAGTTTACATTAGATGGACCTGATGGAAAGGATAGATGGAAAATTACCTCGTAGTGAACTTTCTCATGCAAATAAGTAAACAAAAAATTTGGTGATATTATTTTTTACACATTTTTATCCCTACAATAGTCACTTCTCAATCGATTACACAGATTTAAACAGAATCGAAAAATAACTAAATTTAAACATTTAGGAGTGATATAGAAAAATTTTTAAATTGTTCATGATTCTTCATTTATTCCAGATATTTTACGAATGAAGACTTACTCTATCGCACTGAAAAAGGCTTCATCTCCATTGGAATCATATAATTCATTTTTTTATCTGACTTTCACTTTCGACAGGTAAAGAAATATTGCGTAGAATCACGACAAAAATAGACTGGAGATGTGAATGCTTTGAGTCCAATCATTTTCTCGTTTTTGGGTCTCAAAATATCTCTCTTTTTGGAATCAATGAAAAGCCGTCAGTTTTGCATTTAAAATAAAAAAATCCTGGTCCAGACTAAAAGAGGATTAATGAATAATTTCTCGGCTGTTCCAAAGCTTTTAATTAGTGCTTTTCCACTGGAGAAGGGAAGGAAAATTTGCCGGGTCTTTCCTTTTATAAATCACCTCTTTGCTATTTGCGCTTTCTTTTTGCAGGAAACGGAATGCTTCTCGTAACGAGGCTCTGTTAAAGAGGAAAGTTCGACCTCTACGTTATTCCATATAAGTGCGAACTTTAAACATTTTCTTCTTCTTTCTCGGATTACGCACGTAGCTGCTATCATTGGAGGATGCTTTCCCTTCTTTCTGTCCGAATGATATCTTTTATTTAGCGGAGATACCCCTCATTCGTGCGTAGGTATGTATGAAGGGCTTTGCATTATGCGTGCATACGCCGGAGGCATGTATGAATATGTACACGAATGCCCGCACGCAAATGCGTGCGTTAGTGTGCGTGTGTTCGCTTCGGAATTCGTATTCTACGTGCCCTGGAGATTCAGCGAAGCGTAAAATTAAGAAAAATGGATGGAAATGAAATCCACTCCCGTTTGCCTCTCTATTTAGGCTTCCGATCTTTTTTATCCTACAGAACGCTCTTGTTTTTCGTCATTCCTCAAAAGTTTGAATATGCCGCAATATTTAACCTTGAATAGTATACATAACACACAATAACTAACGGAAGGTGATGGAAGCCTCAATTATAATATTAGTTACTTTTTTATTTAATTTTTCGAAAACTCAATCTATTCAGGTTATGTAATCTTGATAACCTTTTACTTGGCTCTGAAAATATTATCTGCAGAATGGACCATTCGCAATCTATTTGGTAGATTGCAGACCAGGATCGAAATACCGTTCTAAATTTTGCCTCCTGATAGCTTTCAACCGAACCTCTATAATTTCCTAAGTTTAGCAGACACGAATTTCATTCCTCTCTTGGAACTATTTCGCTAGCGTATTGAATAATAAACGTAAAAATTTACTCTCATATCTTACTCAGCCTTAATTAGGCAAGCCATCTTAATAAGAACCATCCATCAGACTTAAAGGATAGATTAAGCAAATTGTTAGTATCTCATAACAGTTCATTTTTAGGAGAATATTTGTTCTATTATTCCTTAGAATCAAGGTTCAAGTGTTTTATTAAATGCGTCCCAAAAAGATTCTTAAAATACGAATAGATATCAAACAATATAAACAATCTTCTTATAAAACAATGTATGCATGTCATTAAAAAATAGCATCCCTTTATTTTTGTAATCTCACGTCATGTCTCAGTCTTTAGTGCATTTTCCATTATAAATCATTTCACCGCCCTTATTCTTCGGAGGGCGTCTCAATCTCTTGAATTAGATCCACGCTCGGCTACTCACCGAAGGCGGATCGCTCCATTCGGTTCAACGGATCTCCTCAATAACCATCTCTAAACGTGAGAATCGTTCCCTTGAAAAATTTAAGGGATCTTCCGTTAAAACGGCACCGAAGAGGATATCCTCCTGTTCTGGAATTCCGTCGGAGGCGTTCAAATGACGTGCTTCGGGTGCGTTTACTGAGATAAATTATTCCTTCGAAGAATTCGGTAATTGGTTTAAGAGAGAGAATATTTGGTCACGGGAAGCCAAATAAACCAGGCTTCGCTGTCGCGTGATTTTTCAGGAACGTTATTTGTTAAATTTGTTTCACGAATTGGGCATATTTTTAGGATGAAATATTTGCTTTGTTTTATTCGGAAACGGAAAATTGAACATTCCAATCAACTTTCACGTGAGTGATGCATCGGAATAAATATATGATTCCGTGATCTCTCTAATTTCGATTTGTATTGAGGTCAATTAATGCTTATACTTATATCGGTAACCCTATTTTCTTTAATCTCGTCAAATTACATTTTGTTTAATTTAATAATTAAATAAGTAAATATTTGTGTAGCGTAGTTAAAACGATAACAAAAAATTATAAATATTAAGTAGGTTCCGATTGCTACTAATGAATAGCATAAATATGGTTATTTAAATTGTGAGCGTAATTTAAGATTTACTTCATTTTAAAATAATGTGTTAAAAAATTCTATTCAGAGAATTAACTTCATCACTCCATCTATATCTTTTGTGGTTTCCTTTATGAACACACAAATAGAAGACCCAAAATATTTTCATCTTTTACAAAATGTAAGTATGAGTAATGAATGAGAAACATAATGGAATTTGAAGGTAATTTGATTAAAAGCGTTCGAAATTAGTCCCTCCCAATAGTGCTTTTTGCGTATGTTTGACTCTAGGCGGTAATTAATCAGAAGTATGCAATCTAGTCACGCTCGCAAATTACAGCATATTCTATTTGCTGAAAATTCCCAGAGGGAAGTAAGTTTAGATGTCGTTAACCCTAAATTAGGTTAAAGTGCAAGAGTTCTGCCTCATCTGCTTCATTGCACTCAATTAGCCAGGTGTCCTACCTCCCTCTAGTTTAGGATATGCTTCTCATTTTGGCGATTAACTTTTCGTTCCGCAAAAAAGAAATAGGAGTAGAAAATCTAAATTGCTGCAGTAATTACTTCCTTTACTTTGAAGCAACAATAAAGCCTAAGTTCAAATACCAGATCTCTCGGTGTTTAATTTCCCATTTTCGTTCTAAGGAAACAAAAGTTACTCAAGGCATAGAAAAGGAGCTAATGAATGAGGCATACCTTCTACGAATTTTAGACTTCAATGAACATGCGCATAATCCTTTAACTACGCAGTTCCTGGGTTTGTAATTGCTTAGAGAGAAACTTTCCTCTTGAAATAAAAAATAAAGGAAAATTTCTTTTATAGTTGAATGAACATTTGCTCCACAATAAAGTGAGGAGACCCAATTCAAGATTTTCAACCTATCTGATATGGAAATCTAGTAGGTACTTTTATTTTAAAGCTTTATAAAGGTATTCGATGTATGTTATAATTTAAAGAACACTCTTTAAAATGATCTGTGAAGACTTAATAGAGAACCTAATTATTGAGTTAAATAATTTAATGAAAACTTATCGATTTAAATGAATATCAATCATCGAATACAGAATAATGTTATGATGTCCAATTTTCTGTTTATCGGTTAACTGATAATTTTGAAGCCGAGTCTCATCGTAGATATCTATTATGTCGATAAATATCATAAAATATGTTTTCAATTTTTATAATTATTTAAATCCAATATAATACATAAATCACAGAATATTATGCAAACGATCAGAAAATTGATAAAAACTAAAAGCTTTTAGTGAATGTGATTCTAGAATATCTATTTTGGACCCAAAATAATATTCAGATGAATAACTTCTTCTTATCGAACCAATGACTCGACTCCTATTTGCGTTAAACTCCCTAATTTTCCCTTAAACAACTTGTAAACCATTAAAAAAATCCATACAAAAACTCCCAGACATCCTGAACCGACGCTTGTTTCAGTTACGCCTCCTCCCAACGCATTCACTCCTGTCCCATTATCTTCACCTTTCAGATAACTTTATCAAATGGGCGTCAAAGGCCTTTAATTTGCCTTCCACAAAGTTCCCCTAAACGGATACTCTGATTCGTGGGACGAAAGGGATGTTGCCCCTCTTGCGGCTTGAAAAAGGAATAGTGAAGGGAGAATCAATTACTAAGGAATCAGCGATAGGTGAGACGTTAGATTTAAGAGTACTGGAAAGAAGCGATAAATGAGACCGACTCGGTTTTGTAGCGACGGGCGTGCGGTGGGCGGACGAATCGTCTCATTAGTTGATTGCACTCTCTATCACGAAGGGGTTTGTCTGATTCTTACTCGCCGCTTCCTCCATTTTCTCTTTCTGCCCGATTGCCTTTTGTCTCCTCTATTCCGGATCTCTATCTAATTTCCACTTGCGAAGGCACAGAGTGAACCGATTGGCACTCCCTTGCGATTAGGTTGCTCTCTGTGGATCAAAAAGGAGGTACTTTTTAAGAGAGATCCTTGCAATGTCATGTCTCTCTATGGTAGTGTTTATTTCAAATTTGATTAATTTACGCGGAGAATCCATAGTTCTTTCGGTGGCTTTGATAGGAACATTTTGAGAAATAAAATGCTCGAAAAAGTCTTTCGCTTCTTCTCGAAATAAAAAGGAGAGCCCTCTGGCAGAAGATCCCAAAAAGTTACTGGAACTTTATGATTTTATCAATAAGTTCCGAAAAACCTTAAGAATGCCCATCCTTCGGAGTTTCGTTTCCAATTAAGTTGAAGATTATTC
Organism: Pantala flavescens; assembly: GCA_020796165.1. NCBI lineage: Eukaryota > Metazoa > Arthropoda > Insecta > Odonata > Libellulidae > Pantala > Pantala flavescens. The sequence continues at coordinate 7,236,543 of CM036884.1, read as the reverse complement.
CAATTAATAGGAGATTACTCCTCATTCAGATATTTTCATTCGCCAACACGGTGGATAAACAATTTTGGTTTCTTAGAATTCAAGTGGCTAGGAAAATTGAAATATTTCGTCAATTATATTACGTATTGAATGTGTTGTTATAACATATAATTTTAATAAAATAATGATGTTACATTAATAAAAAATCCTTTTAACGTTGGAAATTCGGAAATAAATATAATTGTCTGCTTACTTATATAATCTATATATTTATATTTATCTTATAATGTAAATTTGGATAAATTCTATTTCTAGCGAAAAGATCTTTAACGATAAGCTTTATTGATTGAATCCTCCTTCTGAAAGTGGTGAAACTAAGCTAATCGCGTTCCTCGGCCGTTCCCAATAGATACTCTACTTTCATTTGGCAATGAGCCCAACGTACACTGCCTCAGCCCTTCCCGTTATTTACGATCATTGCTTTAACTTTATCTCGCAACTTTTCATTAGCATCGAAGCAGATATAGCTACCGCTTCTTGCATCTGCGTTTTGTTTCCGTTTAACTTGATGTCTTCATTTCATCTTCTCGTGCAATAGGATGCTCAAGTTTACGATGAGACCTCGTTTATATTTTATTGTTGGAGAATTCGATTCTAAAACGCCCGAATACTTGGCTCTGTCAGGGGATTGATTCCTCCGACGAGAGACCAAAGTTATGGCTCGCCTAATCTAACGGAGTGCTTTCCACAGTTTCCATAGCGTCTTAAATAGCCAACAGGGAATAAAGGGGAAAGATCGAGTGCACCTGAGGCACATGGGGAAGATTTCGTATCTAATGGAGAAACTGATCGAGTTGGAAAACATTAGGCTTTCAGCAGGCATGGTCAAGAGATGATGTGGGAGGTCTATCTTTGATCTTTTATATAAGGGAAATATAAAGTCAATTAAACAAGATTATTATCGTTATATTAGAAAGAAAGGGCGCTATACAAATTACATTTATCAATTAAACTTTTATAATGTACATAGATCATTCTATTTGTCTAGCTTATACTTTCGAACTGGGTTGATTCGATTGTAAAAATAGTGAGATTTAACCTTTATCGGTGAAAGAAAATGTGAATTGCTCGGTTAAAATATAAATTTCGATGTTTTCAATGAAAAGTGATAAAAAAGTTTTTCATATTAAAATACTATGTTATTTTAATAATTTTTTTCTTACGATATTTCTTACGGAAGAAAAAAACCAGTACTAGGTACACACAGAGTAGAACTTCTTTAATATAAGAATTTATAATAATATCAGTAATTAAATATATTTTCAAATAAATATTAAATTTTTAATTGGTCCATAAGTTACTTTCTAACTGATACGCTGTAATGGGAGTTACCTTTTTACGAGCAATAAAAAATTGTAGCCCTGAAACTGTGATATATAGAATAATACTGAAAGGTCTCATAATTAATGAATTAAATACAGATGATTATGATTGAATTGATTTTAGCGGAGCATATTTGTTAATATAATGATAATTGCATTACATAAATTAATCGAATTCAAACTAATCGAGTGAAAATCTTATTTCGTATATCAAATGAATCATGCATTGCCGTTAGGCTATATTGGTATCGTAATTTCAAAAATTTAATTTCCATAATATTATTAACCGTTTGCTTTAGCGAATGTATCCCTGTTGGGTTTTCTGCCCTTTGGGGATTTGGCCACAGGGTTTGCACCCTTGCATGGCCCACGCTCAGGGGAAACCGCTTGGTCACTAGGGCCACCCAAATTACAGGATGGTGGTTAAGGAAACCAGATACGGGGTCTAATTTAGGACAGTATGTTGATTAAATGTAAACAGAGATATTTAGAACGATCTCCCAAGAGAGTGATCATGGAAAGGCTGCAAATTAAAATCAAAATTTAACGATCTCTTTCAATTTTTCAGTTCGTAACTTTCATCGTGTTTTAAAGAGAATGTTTGCTTTTCGTTTTTGTTTTACGTATTTTAATGATAAAATTCTTCAGATAAACAACAAACCGTCATTCATATTTGCTATAGTTAATTAATTTCATTAGCATTAATCTTTGAAATGCTTTGGAAATTAAATATGTATTGTTAAGTTTTAGATTATTCTTAAATTTCCAAAATATTGAATTCTGGTATAAAAATCATTTTTGGCATCTGTATTAAGTTTTTCACAAACTTGAACTTTGGGTAATCTAATCAGTGGACTTGATTTTCCTTGTGTACCGTTGCAAGAGTATTTATGGTTGATCAGAGTCTGATTCTGATATTATACATTTATTCTAATATATTCGTGTTTTGTTTTGGACGAAACATAATAATAATAATAATTCCATGATTCTGTTAACAATATAATACTTAATTGATTTCAAAGATGCTTCATGATTGTCTTAGCTTACCAACGAAATGATAGATGCATCGTGTACAGAGATACTCATATTAAATGAAAATATATGAGTATGTTTACGGATAAATTTAGTTTAGTCAGGTGCCACTCATGTTCGGCGCGTGTTGCGAAAATATCGATCGGAACTTAATCGAGTATCACGTGACAGAATTTAGTTTTGGAGAGTTCGAGAGTGGCAAAATTACTTACTCTCTGAAAATGTCTCTATTTCATCAATAAATCGTCCTTCATAATAGGCTACGAGTTTCTCTTTTATTTGGTCCTTTAAATGTGGGTTTTAATGTGTTAAATTTTAGGTAGTTTATCTGAATATTAATTAACTATATTTTTAGCAATTTTATTGTTAGTTATTTTATATGTATTTCTTTTTTGTCACTTTAAAGGAGGTTACTGAGTAAGGATTTCATAAAGAGTTCGTTCTCATTTTCAGAGAATTACGTCTCTTTTATGTATATGTTTACTAAAATTCATTTATTTTTTTACATTGAAAGTTCTACCAAAGAAATTTTACAAGTTTAGTAATATCTCACTCATCAACGCTATTTTAAAAGGAAACTAGTTTTGAGGGCTTCAACGTATGATTAGTCTTTTTATTAAGATTAAAATTTTATTTCACTCTTGATGATCTGAATATTCTATCTGTTTTATGTTTATGATTCCAAATGATATTTTCTCTTTATACTAAAAAAAATACTTACCCATTTAATATGGGAAACTTTAATCAAAAATTTGTTCCTTTCTGAAATATAAAAAAATGTTAAATGAGCTTGAAAATTATAAAATAAATGAATTCTAAGATTATTATTCACTACAAAACTCGCATTATTTGTGTGTTTGAACACATAGGAGAAATATTTGTTTTCGAAAGGATGCAGCAAAAGGAAAATTTATATAAAATGTAAGTCAATTCAAATTGTTTTTCCAATTTTTATTTTTTTAAAAACCACACTCACTAAAAGACTGTTTATCCTGCAGTAATTTTCAATACCAAATCTGTATTTTCTCTTTAAATCTTTAAGTGTACTCAATTCACTTGAAGAGAAGCCATCAAACATTTAAATAAGCACTCACCCAAGAAAATATCTTTGGCCGAGTTAAAAACAATAATTCAGCTACAGAAAAATTCAATCAAGATTTGCAGCACGTGTGATTTGTTCGCCAAATATTTCCAATCCCTTTTTCCGCACTCTAAATGCCTTCTCCTATCTTGCACGCCTCTAACACAACTCCTAGAGACGTTAACCCAGTGACCTTTCCCAATATCTTCGCAGCAATTCGACCTTCACCTGTTCCCTAAGGGAATATACCTCAACAATTACATTAACTCCCTAAAAGACACGTGTAAAACCTTTCCCCTCCTCCATCGCAAATGAACTCGAGCCGATGACGCACCAAAAACAACAGAAGAGCGTGTGTGCGCCTCTCTTACGATCCTGACCGATGGCTGTATCCACTCCCCAGAAGAGGCGTTTTATATTACTCTCTCTACATTTCTTCCCCTCCCTGTCTCCACTCTTCCAATTCCAGAAGGTCTTTTTTCCTCAACGAGAGCACAGCTGGGCAATATGATTAATGCGTGAATGTCTATTGCACTGCTGCCCCAACTTATACGAACGCGCTCTGTGTTTCAATCCGAGGAGAATGATACAAACAAGAACAGGCTCTTAAGGTGACACCGATTTAAACTGCGAAGAAAGGATGTAACCATTAAATGATGTAAATATTATATTCTACAATAACAAATAATTAAATCTCAGTGGAATAATTGCTAAAATTTTATCTACAGAAGTATTTTATATCTTCCCTACCTATTTTCACGTATATTTTGAACTAACCAAAACAATTTTAAGTTGTATAAATGTACTACTTTTAAGAATGAAAACTAATCGTTTTTAGAAGCATATCAAGGTTCTTTGAATATTTTGAATTTGTTAGAAGGGAAATCTACCAATCTCGAGAAACTAAAATTCATTGCTTTGATTAGAGGAACCGATAGTCGCAGTCTCTGAATAATTATTAGAACAATAAAAACTCGTCTTTATTAAGGACGATATTGAGACTGAAAATTCTCCTCTTCCATTTAACCCTGTTAAATAGAATTGTGAATCGGAAAATAAATGTAAATGATATCTTAAGGCAAAATTTAAATTAATAAAGTTTCGAAAGATTTAAGTTTGTGGAATTAATTAATATAATCTCCTAATACTTCAAAGGATTTACTATTGAAATTATCTCTTTATATTACAAGAAGTAGCTTCTCATTCATTAAAAAATATGTATAATATTTGCTAAATATATTACAGAGAAACAATGTCATGGTTATTGTTAGACTTCTAAATATTTGTGAATTATATTATTAATTCACAAATATTTGCTCTAAACTATAGATGTATTATGAAATTATAAAACATTGAAGAGCATATTTTACTCTACATTAGATTAAATATCCTCTTCTCTTAAATAAGTGATAATAAAGTACCTTGTACATTTTTTATGAGTTTTCCTTAAATATTATAGTTATCAAATGGAATTAAAATGTTTTGTTTTCTACAATATTCCCATAATTCGCTGTTCTTTACTTCATCTTTCATCTCCGTCTCTTTATCACTCTTTCGCTTGTTTTACTGGACCTCAGAATGGGACACTCCTCTGTAATCCAATTGCAGGCACACGATGGCAATTCTAAAGAATCGCATGACCTCGAGCACAAGAAGAGCGCACGAGTTGCTACCGTTTTCTGTTCGATTAAACCCAGAAGTCTTTCTTTTTTATATTTCCTTGGACGTCAGGGCGCCTTATCTTAGGCGAAATGAAGCATTGCATTCGGAGAATGAAAAAGGCAAGCGGATGGAATCACGTCGGCTCTAATCCTTTGAGATTTTTTCTTTACCTCGAACACGTGATGGGAGGAGCTTCCTTTGTTTTCGCCCCTTGCGAGTTATTTTTGTTCAAAGGGAGAGATATCATTAATGCACGGATGAACTGAGCCCTTCTTTATATTGTTATGAATAATAGAGAAAGGTATCTCATCCAGACCTTATGTGATGAATGATAACAAAGGCAGAAGTGAAACTAGGATTAAATTTGCATGCATGAATTTTCATTATGAAAGAAGGTGTGTGAAGCTATTAAAGATACGCAAAAAAGTTTTCAGGATCTCGGAATATTAATGAATAACAATTTAGGTTCTGTAGTTATTGGAATCAATCAAATATTCATCGTCCATAAAAAAGGTACATAATTAGTTTTTCATCCAAATTTAATGCGCATTGAGATATTATATTTACATATTTCATTTTTTGTTTTAATTGAGGAATTCATAAAATTATATGTCTTCCAGTCGAGTGGTACTATAAGGGTATGGTATATTTCTCAAATACTATATTATTTATTGAGACTAATTATCCTTAAGAGATAAGAATATTAAACCTACTCTCGCATCTATAATTTTCTATTTTGCTTCTTTTTTATCTCATTTTTCAGGAAAGTAAAATACATATTCATCGAATAACTTAGCTCTTTTGAAGATATAAATGATATTGTGCTCTTGTAAATAGATCATATTTTATGCAGGTTCAGGATAATCCTATGCTTATATGTTTAATCTCAGTTTTCTCCATTTTATTTCTTTATTTTACGCCTTAATTGATAAGTGTAATCCTATTATTTTCATTTGAATTAATCAAATTTAATTTTGCGGTCCTGTATGTCCAAATGTACGTTAACGTTTACATCCAAATCCAACCCTTACTCTACGTATTTTAGAGCGCTCTTTGTCTTGATTATACTTCGTTTACTTTTATCCCCAATGTTGATTAAGACTAAGGAAATTAGATTGTAGCGTCATAAGAGCGCTTCTAATGACTCTTCATCTCGTTCCCAAGCAGGGTATCTTCAAGGATAAGAGCGAGTACCCAACGCTGACGAGGATGTCATATTGCCAGTGCCGCCTGAGACTCGTCTTCACCAGCATCTTCAGGCAGTTCGGATGGTCCCACGTGGCGCTGCTCTTGGACAGATCTGACCTCTTCTCATTCACAGTGGGTACGCCCACCAGCTGCAACCTATACCCCCAATCAACGCCAATCGACCCAATGTATTATTCCCCTTCCTCCAATCTCGTCTATAACGACCCCTAAGGGAGAGTGGAATAGTGTGAGAAAGGAATACACTCTCGCTTTATGTCGGCGTTCGTTCATTATCTAATTTCAGCGACGGAATAATAGTCCAATATCGAATAATACGACTGCGCTCTTGAAATTTTTCGCGATAGATTGATGTTCATCACATGCAATAACTATGCCAAACTAGCTGGATAGAATTTTTACAAACTTCAAATAACTTCTTTAACTTTAATTAGTATTTTTTGACTCTTATATTTATTTATTGAATCTATTTTTGTTTAAAAACATCGAATCTGTGATATTACCGCGTCGTTTATATAACATATTTAATTTTTACGTAATTTATAGCTGAAATTGAAAAGCTTAGAATTTCACTCGTTATATAGATAGTAATATCCGTGTTATTTCAGACTTTAAGTGATTTTATATGAATTTTATTACGTTCCTTCCGATTATCATCCATGAAATTGTTATTCTATGGAGTCAGATATTGAAAAATGAAATCCTATTGCAAATTTAAGAGTGAATTTTTTTGGTTCGATTCAATGATTTGTCAGAGTGAATACTATTCATAATTTGTTAATCAAGGTGTTGTGGAAAGAAAACTTCTGATGATATGGAAATATTGACTTAGGCATTATAATAAACACTGATATATTTCCTATATTTTTAAATTACATCATAGCATATCGATGTCTATAATGAAACATTCACTTATCGCGGACTGACTCATATGTTGTTTTTCAATTGTGAAATTGCTTAAATACAAGTTTACTATATGTAAATAATCTACTATGAGCTGATTAGCTGAATAATTGCCTACAAAGAGCCCTAGGTTCCTATGTCTACCATTTAATCCCAGTATCATTTCCTTCTTCGTCGTACAATTAAGCATATCTTGTCAAAAGCGTTCGTAAGAGGATTTCCTGGAGCTTCATTTACGTTGTCATCCTCGGAATTTAATGTGGCCGCTCGAACCTTAATTACGAACGAAGATACTGTTATCTGTTCTCCTGATTTAAACGAAGAGAAATATAAGATTTATGATAGAGAAATTCACATTTATCATTGCAAGATTCTATTAATTATGACTCTCCAAAGAATGAGGGTGATTCTGTACCAAAATTATTAAAAGGATGCTATGAATTTATTGGGAACACCGTGTAATCGAAATGTATGTACTCCGTTCTCTATAATCAATTCGCGATGTTTCCTTTAAAATATCTTTTTTGAAGCGTAATTTTAAAAAAATAACTTTGATACTTAAGCAGTCTAAGAAATAATGTTTTTTTTCGTAACCCAAATAGTCTAGTTATAATGTAGAGATAATGGATAGATTTTTATATATTTGATAAATATTTATTTTTTTATTCAATATGCATTAATTCAAATTCCACTTTTTATACTTATACATCAAGAACTTACTAACAAGAATAACTTAATAGTAATTTTAAAAATAAAATTCATAAGCTGTAATGTAAAGTTTTATAAGGAGTGCAAGATATTATGAAAGAGCCTATCCAAGGTCTTCTTTTGGTTTGAATCATTAATAAAAATACAATCCCACGCAAAACATAATCCTAAGTTAAAATAGAAATTATTAACAAAAATTCCACCAGAAATATTAGATGAAGATCATGGGTAGGCAGATTAAATTTAAATTATTTAAAATATAAATATTTCTTATGAACAATCGGAAAAACTACGAATAAAATATGATCATTAACGTACGTAAGCAACAAAAATGTATGAGAGATGATGGTCGAAATAAATTATATCGTTAAAGAGTAATTATTTGCATATAGGTTTACTAGCATCATTTCTAGCAATTGAAATGTAAGCAAACAACCAATAGTGTTTTCAATCCTTTGATAAAAAAATAGGATAATTTTCAGGTAGTCAAATTGTAGCGGTAGAAGGGACGCGAGAGAATTAAATTAGCGAAGTTCTAAATTATTGGCCAATCATAATTTATAAAGACAAAAGGAAGCTGATGGAGACATTCATGAAATCAAAAGGAATAAAAAGAAAACAAATCCGAAGGATGGGCAGGGTAGCATAGAGTTCGGGGGCAGAGATCGACCAACGAATATAAATAAAGCACGCGGTGCTGTGTACGTGCCGTCGACAGCCCTTTCTTATAATCCAAGCATCATTAGAGTACAGCCGAAACACGTTGTTGACCGTGGGTCTCAAAGTGGCAGTGGGCAATTAAGGACTCGCCACGCCCCTCAATCCCAAGCGTTACGTGACGGAAGCTGACCAAAGAATACCTGGTGATGAGTTGCATTGTGTCCGTTGCGTGTGAACCCGCTGACGTAGGAGAGGATTACCACGAAAGATTTCCCGCACACGATGCGTGTTCCCTGTCACGTCAGTATATGACGAAAGACGGAATCTTAAAGTGAATTGATGAAGTTGAAATTATACTTTCATTCTATTCTTGGTTTACTCTGATTTTTCGATACCATATTCTTTACTCTCCGTTTAGTGTATATCCTGGAGATTATACCTCACGCATTTCAAATTAAAGATGTATCTCGTAAGATAAATAGATGTGAACACTTCCCAATCTTGTTACAGGGTTTGTTATAGAAACAATTGTTGTGTGTCAATAGAAAGTACTATCTTCATTCAACTGTTTAAAATCAAATTTCATTAGTATTTATTAGATATGAAATTGGGCCCTGTAATAGACTTAGTTTACAGTAAATCAACTGGCCCCACTTTTATTGATAGAAACAATAAATTTTAAAAGATATCTTCTCTATTTCATGAATCGCAAAATACGAAACGATGTAAATTTTCCTCGTCCCTACTCACTTTTGGTTGGAAAAGCGATTCAACCTGTGGATTCAATAAGGTGGATGTAGGATCGTCAAAACACCTCAAAGCAGAGAGGTGGGTGGTTCACAAACGGTCGCAGCAGATACAATAAATCACAAAGGATTCATGCATACAATTTATGGGACAAGAAGGCGCAATTATTTTTAGATCTGTATAATGTTAAAATTTTAAACTTTAAGCAACGAAATGTAGTTATTTTTCAAACTAACTTCCGTTAAATTCACACACACTTGAATTTGTGGTATTTAACACAATGATTCTTTTACCTAATTATCAAAACTATAATTCTCTTATCATACATGGGAATAGTTTAAATTATATTTTTTTAAAGAAATAACTAACTAACTTCGATGATGCTTTATATCCCCACCTTAGTATTTAGAATGTTCAAAAACAAATATTTTAAATTACTATTAATTCAGTCAATCTGAAAAGGTTAATTAAATAACAAATGCTGTCAAAAAATTAATCAAAATTGCGTGACAGAAATTCGAAGGGGCGATTGCATTTCTTTGAAAATATTAGGGCTCTGATAAATTAAATTAAGTATATTAGAAATATAATATATACAATAATATATATTTCGATAACTTTTAAATGAGAATCAAGTATCTTTCACTTTAAATAGTTCCAAACTTTTGAAAAATAAAATTATTTGTATTTATTATTTCAGATTATTATGAATTATATTTGATATTAATAATAAATAATTTGAATTTGTTCAAATCTATTCTTAAAAAGAACATAAATAGCTGATTTAGATCCAGTAATTTTTGTATGTAATTTTTAAAATAATTCTTCGTTATGCACTCTACCATCTTAATTTATCATAACTCCTTAAAATGAGATTATGGAACCCATAGAGGAAACTATAAATAAATGTAATCTGTAAACTAAAGCTAAACTGCATTAAGTAAGCATTACTACTTCTACAAAATGAAATTTTACACAGCTTTTCAACCGTCTTTCAAGGCATCCCTGCCACTGCGAGATACTTCCATGATCTTTGAGACCATTATCATAAATTCGAGATCTTTTATTTAATCCTTGCTGCAGCATCGAAATTCTGCTCCAGTTACATCATTAAGCTTGCGTCTAGAGTTTAAAATCGTTTGCTCTTACGACGCATCACTGCGTCGGTGCTATAAATTGTGGTAATTAAAACAGCGGACGAGACTTCTTCGACGAAGCCAAGTAGAGCACTAACAAGGCTGGCAAATCTTTATTATATAGAGTTTATAAGGGATCAATGTTCAGACTCGAGTATCTTTAAAGATGCCCTCCGTTCGGTGACCTGCAGTTCAGAAACAGGGGCATTGGGCGGGAGTCTGTAATGAACCACAAATATCAGTAACTCGGGATGAATTGAGGCCACTCGCTAAAAACTGTTTTATTTTGACGTGTTGGAAAAGTTCTTCAGCCCAGAGCTCCTTTCATAACATGTAATTGTGAAGGGAGAGGAATAATGTCCTCAAAACTGTGATATTGGGCTAAATATTAAATTTAGGAATTATTTTGTATAAGTATTTCATTTCGCCTTGGGTTTAAGTTCCAGGTTGTATAAGTTATGTTGCATTATATTGTTTTTATGACCCTACTTGCTACAATTGTACATCATTGATCTTGCTTGCTCAAGCTTGTTCTTCTTAAATTCCCGAAGAAGGAACGCTAACAATTTATTTTTGTATAGTATATTATATTTAGGTTCAAAAATGTCTTTATTTATAAAGATAATTGCACCCTACGTGTGTCAGAAGCGTTTATTCTTATCTTAGAAGGAAATAATTTTAAATGACTCTTTGTTTTCATCTTTAGAGTAGAGAATTGATGGATTTCCTCCTTCGGCTCTTCAATGGATCCATTCTCCCAATTTGAGATTCAACTGTTTCTCACATCCCTCTCTTGTTTTTGGCTTGATTAAACACAAAGTGTTCCATCACTCAACCTCCTTGAATCATATTACCAACGCCTCTCTATCCTCGTTGTTGATGGTTTTCGTTCATCTCTTAACAGACGGTTAAGAATTTATTTGGGATCGTCTGTAGATCATCTAGTGCTTAAAAACGATTTGAATCGGAGGTTTGAGTTTTTGGCTGACGGTTAATTATAGGCCTAATGATTTCATTCCAAAATTGCAGTTATTTACTTAAAAAAAAACAAATAATTACTTTCTTTGGTCTGAAGTGGAGCACTTTATCCTTATTTTCATTTGGATTTATAAACACCCTAACAACATCCCGAACAAAAAGGGGATGTTTTTATATAAAAAGACCGAAACACTATTTCAGTTCATCCTATACATTTTACGCAATCAAATGCATACTTTCAAAAATTTTCTTTTGCGAGTGTAATTTTTAATGAAGAACATAACTTCCACTCTATAAATGTCACGTTCACAAACCATTAAATATTAACAACTTTTGCGATACCACCAATCCACTTTCTGATCTACGACGAGAGAAAATAGAAAAGCTACTGCGGAAAGAAAACAGACTACGTCTACATTTTGAATAAATAGGAGCATAAAATGGAAGGTCTGAGTAATAATAGCTGAAATTTATGCGGGAGAAAGGAATAAATAATGCAAGGGATGGATATCATTCTGCGGAAAACCATAAATGTTTACGGCATAGAAGGACTTTGTTAATAATTCAAAGAGCAAACTGGATGTGGAGAAGGTTGCGTAAAAAATATTTCACGTGATAAACGATACTTTTATCGCATTGGTGTTGTATAGTCTTGATTCCAGTTTCATTTTCTTGCTGAGATGAGGAAGTTTATTATTCTTTATTACGTGCTGTAATTTAAAAAAAAAAACATGGATCGTTTTTGAAATAGGGATTCAATTTTATGATATAACATTATATCAAATCAAAATCTCATTTTATATTCATAAGAAATTTTTACCGAAAATTGGTTCTAATTTTTTTATGTTCGTCACTCATATTAGATGAAACACTTTCACTACTAAGTCTGTCCTATTCTCCCTTTCTCTTTATTTCTTTTTTGTCGCTTCTCCTTCATTCCCTGGACTTTTTATCTCTCTCCCGATCTGTAATCAACAGTAGCCCATTCCTATCGCCGACCATCACTCTATGATTACTTCCCCTTAACCCCTTTTTTCACACTCCATCAAATCCCATGTGTTTCACCTCTCTTTCCCTTTCAGCCTCAATTTCTCAGCTACTTCATCGTATCTTTTCCCTCTCTTCGGTCCATCTGTAGCTAGCTCTCCTTTCGAGAAACAAAAAACATCGAAAATATGTGTAATTGAAGGTATTTCGAACTAATGAATGAATAATGAAATGAGTATTTTGTCCATTCCACTTATAAAACTATTATAACTCAAATAATAATCGACAAATCGAATTTTAAGAAAAAATATATGTTTATATATATAAATTATCTATATAAAATGTTTTCATCTACGTATTTCTTCCATCATTTTATGTATACATTTAGCTATAATTTAGAATGTATATAACGGCTAATGCTTGCGTAATAACTCTGCTTCTCAACCATGTAAATCTATGATTTCGAACTTAAAGTCTTAATTTTTACTTCATTTCGAATGTATTGGAGGTTATATAAAATAAGGTCCTGGGTTCAAATCCCGGTTGAGGAGGAAGTTTTCCTCTCAGGGTTTGAATGTTTGTGAACGTCCGTCGTTAAGTTTCGAACCACGATGTAATTTTCCAGAAAGTGGATGTTTGTGTGGTCAATGATAATAAATAAATAATAAGTAAATACGTCATCCTTTATAAATTCTAAACTCTATTTACTAACGACAATCGATCGATTTTCGAGTCAACCGTCTACTCATCCCGCTGATAAAGTGGAAAAGAATGACATTTCTTAACTTTGAATGAGGAAAGCACATCAGTATGCAGATTCGTATGTGTACGAAGATGTAGAATCATCCTACGCATTCACTTCCCACTATTTTCGTCGAGTTAAAAGTCCATTTCCTTATCCAGCCGCATCCCTAAAGCCGATTTTCTTCGAGTTCCATCTAAAAAAATTCATTTCCTTTGAGGATAATACCAGAGATTCCAGTAAAGCTCTTCTTCGTGGGAAAATAAAAATTTATCTTGTACCTCTCCTTATCTCAATCCATCTCTATCTTGCCCTTTCTCTCGAGTGAATGACGGATTTCCGCTCAAACAGTCGATTCTCCCTTCGCCACTCCGAAAACATTTTCTCTTCGCCCGCATTCCGACTCTTGTGCGGTTTTACCGTCTATTTGTCCCTATTCCGACCTCTTTTATTGCCCTTTTCTCTCCCCATCGATAAACAAGTCGTTCATTAGCTCTGTCGATCGGAAGCTGGGATCGAGACATCTTTGTTAGTAAAGACAACATTAATTAATTCTTCAATTTTAAAGGTTAAATTTTAGGACAAATGCAATGTGTGTTACATTTACATGGACTGTGGGCATTCAAAGTTATTTGGAGACTAGTACTTTATTCCCAATTTCTTAACTCCACTACTTGAAGTGTTTTTTCCAACTGTAATTGATATAATTATACCTATTAATCGTATTCCATAACTTATATTGTGCAAAATATATGTTCAATAATATATTCTTAGCTCGGTACATATAAAAAATTTTAGAATTTATAGCAGAATTTTAAATAACAACTGAAGAATTCAACTATACATTCTTCAAGTTTCAACTATACATTTAGTTTGATATATACGTTGATAAATACTACTTTCGTAGAAGTTTAAATTTAATATACTATGTTTAACTTTATTTTTCCGATAAGAAGACTATTATTTACTTTAATTCGATAAAAATGTCAAACATAAACTTCCTCCGCCGTTTTTTAATCACTAATCTCTTCTTATGTTTAAGTTCATTTAAAAATTAAACTTCAGCGTTTTTTCACTTAACACCATCAATGTTGCACGCATGTTTTTATTAATTTATCCATTTTTTTTTAATTCATCACTACAACAATTCATTTTTCTTCTGGAAAAGTTTTTTCTGAAATTTATAAAAATAGCTCTTAATCAACAGGATGTTTATCAATAACAACATTTGCGTATTTATTTTTCAATTATTGAAGGAAATTCATAAGATTCTCCTCAGTTGAAAGATATTTCCAAAATCCTGAAAATTCTCTGCTATTTTAGTCTTTCCAAAAGTCTCCTTTGGATAATTAGTGATCGGACGACCTTTCAATTCGAACAAAAATATGAAATACGTGATCGGACTCACGTATAGAGGATACACGATCGTGATCAAAGGGTTCCCTGCGGTGATTACTTCCTCTTCCAATTTACTCGAATCTCTAAATTTTCATTCTGCTTCGTTGGTAAAGGTTCATATGATCACTCCTTTACTTTTAAAGGTAAACCGCCTACATATTCAGAGACAAAGCTTCCATTATATGTTCATGATAATTAGAAGCAATTTATACAATGGAAAAGTAAATTTAGCTTAGCATTAAAGTTCTGAATTTTCCTTAATAAGGCTTATTAATAAATGAGAAATTTGATGTTCTGATTATCCATAATTCTAATTATATTCAGTTTTTGGGCATAAGTCTTATAAACAACCTTTTATTAAATAATATTAAAAATCTATCAATGATTTTTCTTGTAAAAACCTATTAATATCATCTTCATGTAATTACTCACCACCTGCTCTTATCCTGAACCAATTATCAACTACTTCCAATCATAAAATAATGTTAATAAGTTGTGTAATAGCCACTATTGTTCCTTTTATTTCTCTTCAAAATATCGTCCGCTTAAATTTCATTCAGCTTCACGAGTTCTTGCGAATGAGTGCATTCTTGGAATGTATGGGCACTCGCTACATCATCTCAATGAGGTTACTCTTGCTGCTGATCTGATTTCATCGTAGCAAATTTCGATTCCAATCGTAGGATCGCGAAATGGCTCAATAGGATTTGAATAACGAGAGCTTCGAATTCGGAAATCGAATCGCCCCCTTGAAGCGTACTTTTTAACTTCCACACACAGCATCCCTTCCTAGTTAATTAAGCTGCATCGATTGCTTTCCAGCCTAATTCATCGCTTGGGGCGCGGATTTACGGTCACTGCGGGAAAAAAAGATGAGCCTTCCGAATGTCAGCTGTCGACTCTACTGCGTATTCCATTGGCGTTACTTTTTAGGTGATCATTCCACGGAAGATGGATATTTCCGAGATGGGAAATTAACACTGACAGTACATCCCGATGTTCATTACAGAATTAGACTGTCATATGACTTGAATAGTTGCAGAGGTTAAAATATTTACATTAATGGATAGGAGGAATTGTATTTCCGATGAACTGATGAATTAACGTAGGCTTCTACTTTTTATTCATATTCGAACATTTTTCTTTAAGGTTTTGTTGTAAAGTATGGTATTTTAATTGTTTTTTTCCGACAAAAACAATTTGTAATTGCTGATTTTTCGTCGTATAATAAACTTTTCGCTATCTATGAAGGTATTTATAATAATAATAAAATAATATCGCAAATTCGTAATAGTTCAAATCATCTTTTAAAACGGCTTTTAAAATCTACAAACAACTCATATTAGCCATGTAATTTATGCATTCATATTTTAAGAAAATTCTTTAAATATTATACATTTTAAATTTATATATAATAATTTTTACATCAAATTAAATTCTCTTAGGTGCAATTATGTATTAGAAATTGGAGTTCAAAAGTCATTTTTATTTATCATTATAAGAATATGCAATGAAATTATAGTTTGTTAAGTTTTATCTCCATTTATTATTCATAAATACTACTTTACCGTCATGCTAACCATACTTAGTATTTTTTAACTTTTTTTTATAATATTGCTTAAAAAGCTCGTCTGATTTAATACTAACTTTGCATTGTGTCTAAAAGAAACGCACACTGTATTAAAATAATTCATGTCTTAGGCAAATATCTTCTTTCTTTTTCTCTTCTTTTATTTATTCCATATTTACAGTCATTTATATTTAGCCAAATGATCAAAAAATTTATTATTTGAATATTATATCTATTTCCTGCATTGATTAAATACGTCGCTCAATAATTTTTCAAAATATATTAACCCCCACCAGCCGAACGAGTTTGTTAAGGAATTCTTTAATTAAAAAGATATTTTGAAATTCCTCATACTTTTTATCGAGAGAAGTAATTTTTGAAAAAACCTGCCCCTCTAATCGGATCAATTCTTTTTTTATTATATCTTTTCTGAAATGTCTTAATGATTTCATCTTTAGCACGGGTGAATAATTCTCAGCCGAAAAAGAAGGTATTCATTTCAATATTTGAGTGATTTTAGGTGGAAATATGTCATTAATATTAATTAAGAACGAGAAAAATTTTATTATTTCGAAATTTATATGAATGGAATCATCGCAGAGTAAAAAGACCAGGAAATTTCTAAGAGAGTTTCTTTAGATTTATATGATGCTGATAATTTTTGTTTTTACAAAACAAAAGCGGTATTATGTACCGAAGAGTGACGATGTCGCCACACGATAATCCATTAATAAGTGGGAAACCACGGAAACAGTCGGGAAGCCGAAATTTGTGTGCTAACAAGGAAAAGCGATGTACTTAATTACAAAAGTTTCATTCGCGTAAGAGAGATGTGGGGAAATTGGTCCCAACCGCCGTCAGAGCTTCACTTTTAATCCACCTAAGCGATCCTCATGTAATCGATTGAAGATGATGTTGTTTCGGATAAGACCATTCGCTCGAAATTAATTGGAGTTTCTGCGAATCCACATGAAATGCTGAATATCCGATGCTCGGTTATGATTTCACTCCAAATTTCCTGTTGGCGACAGAATGGCAGTTTTGAATTACAACCCTTTCGATCCACGAACGTCATTTCGTTAAGATGATAATTTATGGGGCTCTGGAAACGGAATTCTGATTTGATCATAATATTCGGAGGCGTCAACGATATTGGTTCATATAAACATGTTCTATGCATTAATTCGTTCATTAACATGGTAAATTTGCTAGGGCATTCCTTTCGATTGAATTATCATTCATGAATTCTAATCCATCACTGAGAGTGTTATCATAATATCTGACAGCTCAGTGAGAATATTTCAAAATGGACTGATTCAAGGCGTGTAATTATGGGGTCAATAATTTAGTCCTCTGTAATTAACATCTCATTTATATAATTTAAAAACCACTATTATAACATCACTTGTTAGTTCTCGATAATAAACTGCAATTTAACCTGAGAAATTCGCAGGATGCTCAAAGAAATAGAAATAATATTCACGAGGGAAAATAGTTCTTGAATTTAGTTTATTTAGTATCTACAACTGTTTAAATCTTCAATTTAAAATTTAAATTCTCATTATTCGTGATATATTTTTATATTTCTATTTCTATAGATCAAACTAACTCTTGAAGAATGCACATTTTAACATTCATTTCTTGACTTTTATGCAACCGTTTCAAGATAATTTGTGCTTAAAGTAGATTACGAACCGAATAGTATCATTCTTCGTAATTATGTAAGGTAAATGTATAAGTTTATCCTGATTATCAGTTCATCCTTCGTTTAGTGGATGGAACCTATGTCTTGATTTTTCAATTATCATACTCATAACAATCTGTGTGCGTGGGGTTGAGGTGTTACGCTATCGGTAAGAGTTACGTTTACCGCTCTTAATCTCGCCATCGCCGTATCTTCAGCAGAGATCGAGTCTCCTAAGATTCTACATACCTCTCTCCTTTAATGGTTGAGCTGAATTTCATATTCCCCTTTAGCACCTCATTTCTTCTCTACGCATCATCCCTCTTTATTGATTCTCGTGCTTAAGAAAGGTAATACACATTCGGGTGGTTTAATCGAAACGGAGATTATCGTTGGAGGAACGTTATGGGTTTGGAGGGATTGGATTGAAGAAGGGAAAATGTCTATTATATTTTGCACAGCTTTTGAATACTCACGCAAGGATTCATTTTTTGGTTCCCCATATATTACTCAAGAAATTTCTGCTTATTAAAGAAACGTTCCAGGAGTTTTAAATAGCTATTTGAGGCTCCTTTAAATAAATGGTGGATTATTTTAGGAATATAACTCTTGGAGAAGGAGTTTATTATTCATTTTTTTCATTATGATTTAGCTCACATTTTTTGCGATACCTTTATTCATATCTTTTTTATCAATTTTAATTCAATTCTTGTACGTTTTCCTTTAGTGATAACCCTTTAATATAAAAACTCAAGCATTTTTAAACTCAATATAGATGACTATTAGTATCTAGGACAAATATAGTGATATTATCTAAGACTTCTCAGACAACTTACTACTTAAGGCTATTACGATTTAATCAAAATTTAATCTTCGAATAGAAAACCTCTTATAATTTGGCTCGAGGGCTTATAAAAGAAGCAAAATGCGATTCTCATCTACATCCACTAATCGTCTCTTTTCACCTGCTGTTGCATTAATACTGACACTAAACTTAGCAGCTCTCTATCCATCACCATCGCCACGAAAAATTTGCTCCAACGAAAATCCCTTCTTGGAGAGGCAAACCATCCGAGCAATATCCATTGCTATCCATCGTGTCAGGCCTTTTTCACTCCATCGTCCAGGAGCAATTTCCAGGAGCAAAACCTTTTCTTTCGCCCCTTCGTTTCCACGCTTCTTTTCATCTTAAATATCCAACTCTCCTCATTTTGTGCATTCCTCAGTTCCCAAACTCTTTTCATTATGATAACTTTTTCCGAAAAATATTCCGCTTCATCCCTGTGTTGCTATCCGTTTAGTTTTTCCCGATCTCAGAAGCACCATTCATCCGTGGAAATTCTCTTCCACAACTCTCTTTTGCACTCTCTAGCAATGAAATAACAACAGATTTAAGTTTTTTAATTTTTGAAATGGTACGTTTCATTTCTTCATTCTTGAGCGTTTACATTCTTCTGACTCAGATTTCAGGGTTTCTCTAGACTTGAAATATCTGAATATTTATGTATTTATAAATTTGTTTTTCGTGGATACAGTTACTTCACGTAATCCATTTTCCACTGTATCTTTACACTTCTTCATTTTTCGGTATCATCCCTCACTGTTCCCTCTAGTCTTTACTTACCACGGCGCCCTTGATTGACCACTATATCACCTGTTCATCCTCCGCCCCCACTTCCCCGCGTCGCATTCTCAATGAGAGCTCGAATCCGATTATGGTCGGTTGCTATGACGACGTCTGCTCGTTTGCTGAGGTGTATCTGAGGAGGGATTTCGAGGAATAAATGTAGGGAAATGAGGGGGAATTGTCTTTGATGGAACTGATGAGAGAATGGCATTCGGAAAGTTTCGTGAATGGATGAGAAGCCATGGAGAGGCATAAGTGTTGGGAATGAGGAGAAGTTAACTGCGGAAGGGAAAATTAATATTTTCTGACTTTAATCAGTCTGCGATGAAAGGCGCGCTGAGAAAGAGATGAATGTTCTTGGAAGAAATGAAATAGCGACGTCTTTCACTTGGAAGGGTTCGCTGACCCGACATGCCAGGAAATATAATTTTGGGTTCCAAGAAAAGGTAAAATAGCGAGTTCAAGGACCGGTTGAATATATCAAAATGCCTTATACTTAAGTTGTATGATTTAAATAAAATACAACAATCTCTAGGACTCCATTGAAAAAGTTTTTCGTAACATCCGTAATACTTTGGACGTATTGTATCTAACTTCATAAAATAACGCTAGTTATTTCCATTATATTAATTAATGGAATGATCTAATTTGAATCAAAGTTCATCGTACAAATTGTATCTTAAGTTTAGTGCCAAAATTGATCAATTATCCTGCGTATGAAAAGGTTTTCAGTTAATCAGCATAGAACAATTATTTCATCAAATTAATGCATTTTACTTCATCTATATCACGGACACTTCAATAGCTATTGATGAGGTATAACGGACATGTTTCCTTTCAAAGCCGTTTTTACCCATCGAATCCTCACTGAATTGAAGCAATTCTCTTTGAAATGTTTACTTGAGAGACAACTGCATTCAATTGGTTTGAGTGACCACTGGAACGGTGAATTGTCTCGGGCGGTAATTTAACTCTCCGTTTGAAGTTCTTTTGCGTTAAATTCTAGGAATGGAAAAGCTCGAAAGAGGCATAAAAAGGAAAGATACTTTAGGCACAATACTTTACATTTATTAGATTAATTATCCGCTGACCGTCTCGTGTTTCTCATTTTCAAATACATATATGTACGCGTAAAGCAGAAAATTTTACCTAAAATTATATCCTGAAAATGCTTAAATATCACCACTTGAATTCAAGATACCGATTATTCTAAATTAATTATTAGATTTTAATTATTTAAAAAGGAGGTTAGGTTATTATTTGAGGAATTTTTTGAGCAGTGGATAAAATTACTGTATAGAATCCCAGAATTATTTTATATTTATGCTGACTACGTAAAAATATCGTCTAATATTAATCTTTTATTAATATTATATTAATATCAATATTAATCCTTCTATTTCCTTCTAATCTATAACTATCCTCTGCAAAAGCATTGATAACACTCGACCGAGCATTATTAAGGAACATTATTTTAATTTGGGAAACGATTCATCGTATTCTTTGAATGGAACGTTTTATAGAATATTTCAAAATAAACTAACTAACTAAAATATACAAAATAAAAGGATACTATCTTTAATTACCAAGCATAAAAAATTAATCCTTAAAGAAACTTTCTCTGGAAAATGGTAAACGTTTTCGAGAAAAAGGCAACGATGCTATTAACAATGATTGGTAATGGTGTTTCCTTCACTGGGTCATATAGTTCAAACCCTGCCTCACATGTGTTGGATCTTTGCTCCGGAGGTTTCCCAAGAGAGAGAAAAAGCCTCATCTTCTCTCATTTTCTTCTCCATCACACTCTTCTTCGTTCCATTTCCATCATATCTCACAGAAATGGACGTGCGGTAGACATCTTCCGAAAGGACACATCGTAAACCAAATCATCATCTTCAATAATATTTCTTACTAGAATCAGTGTTGTGATCAGCATCAGCAATAGTAAATAAACTGATCTTCTCTTTCAGCAGAAAGAGATTTAGATATCATCAATCACCATCAGTCTTAATCGATCATATTCTAATTACATCATGGAAAAAAGTATAACATCTACATCCAAGTAATAATCCTCAATACTCTATTTAAAGGATTGAGTGTCACTCTCTGATCGAAAAATTTTAAAGAAGTAATTGTGTTCATTAGTTTATCATCAGCGAAAGAACTACAATCATAAAAATTAACGGACGTAACATACTAAGAAATTGAATGCATTTAGTAACAAACGATAGCTTTTACTTTCGTCGATTTGGTGTAATTAATTCTGGTATAATATAAAGCCAAATAAAGTAAAAAATCCTCGGTGATTTATATTTGTCTCTTTTATTTTGTTTAAAAGTGCAAAAATTGATGACCAATTTCTTTACAAAGCATGAAAATGATTGACATGCGAATTTTTTGCGAAATATACATATAAAGGAGTTCAATTTTAGTGATACTGTAAATCGAATGAAGTATGAACTCCGTTTGTAAGATACAATCTAAAGAGAACCTGTCGGAAAAATATCTGAAAAGACTTAATTTTGTATTATTAGGTAATCCTTGATACTTCATTCAAATCATCATTCCCCAAAGAGTTTCCTCTTAAACGCTTTTTCTTTTAGTCTTAAATTAAAATTGATGGTGAATTGGTTTCATTATTCCTCCAAGAACGAGCCTCGCAGTAATTGGATGGGATCTGTAGCAACTTAAGCAATTCCTCACCTCCTCATTTATTGACCCTTGGGAAGCCTTTCTCGACACAAAAATCCTATCAATTTGTCACAGTTAATTTTTCACGGAAATTTTCCACTGTTGTCGCTAACAGAAAGTTACGGCGATTTTTTTCATTTTGGAGAAGGCTGCAATTATTAATGACTCGCGATATTTTGATTTAAACTATCCATTTCCCAATTTAAAATCTTATATTTTTATTTATTATGTATATATTATTCATCAGCTTTATTTTTTATTGAAGGAATTTGGTTTTTAAACTATTCTGAACTTCATTTCAATTTACATTTATTTTAAGCCTTGATTTTGTGCAAATTTTGAGGTAAAATATTTTTATATGAATTAAGAAAACACTCATTCTCCGTCACTGAATAGGAGAGAGATTTTTGTTCAGTTATCTGCCTCCGAAAGAAGCTAACATTCCCTTATAATTTTTGTTTGACAGCATAAATTGTAAGCTTATAAACTTATTTTTATAATATCCTCTTACTGTGATAGAATCAACTTCATTATTTAAAGTGCTTAAAAGTTTGAAAAACGCTTGAAAGATTTTGTCCAATTTAGTCCAATTACTTTTCTCTAAGGTCATTAGACATCTTCAGAAAATAATCTTTGGAGAGAGTCTTTGAAAGAAAGTTTCGAATTTTCTCTCTTTTGAATACCCTTTTTTAGTTTCATCGCCTTTTCGGACAATTACGCACCCTTATTTATCCTACAGTTAGCTGAGAATGAGCAATTTTATAATTTAGAATCAAAAATTACCCTTTCATTTTATTGAACTTTAATAGGGATCTTGTTTTGTCATCTCAAATTTCATAAGTCTCACAAATACTAATCATTCGTTTAGTAATGATTTAAATGTTAGATTAGCTATAATTCGTATAAATAAAATTTTTTGATACTCTTTTGATTTAATTAACGAGTTTCGCTGAGGAGAATTCGATTATATAAAAATTGTTGTGCTGTTATTAATTGCCAACTATTAGAAAAATTTAGGAATTTTCATGACCAAGAAATTTTAAGATATTATTCGATGGGTAAAACTGAAAAAGATAAACATCATTTTATTCAAGAGATATTATTAAATTGTAAGTATTTAATGCATTTATAAATAAAGGAAATTTGATTGATTCCATATTAGTATTAAAAATCTATATTTACCTTTTAATGAAGCTTTGCCCTATATAATAGCTATAGATTTTTAAATCTATGTACTTTTAAGTTTTACCGATTTAGATTTTGTTATTTTCCTTTTACGAAATGTTAGTTTTATAAATATTATTGCAGAAAATATCTTGCGTAGATATTATTGTTTTGATCAAAATTATTCTTATATTGTTCAAGAAATTTACAATTACTTAAGTTAAAATATTCATTGATATATTTTAAGAGGAAAATATTAAACTACATAGCTATAATTTGAGTATATAAAATAATCAATAAACGAGAGTTGAATGAGCATAATAAGGAATAATAGCACAAACTTTTAAAAATGTTGAACATTCAGTTTAATATTCAATCAAAATAAACTAAGAACTAAAACTCTGAATAAGAACTAATTACTAATATTTTCAAGCACTAAACTCCTTCATTTATTGGTTCAATAATTTGAATAATGACTTACCGTCTGACAATTTACTTAAACGAATTTTCAGGAACGCCGTATTCTTACTCTATAAAGTTAGGTAAATCAGTTATCACTCTAAACTTAAGAACTCGTATAAGTAAATAAAATTTTGTCTTAGAAATTTCAGGAAATCTATGATTTTTATTGTAATTACGATTTCTTTTACATTTAAAAGTTATGTTTTGAACATTGACCGCTCGTAGAGGATGAACCATGAGCTTTCCTGAACTGGTCATTTTCAAATAATTCAGAACCTCATGAATAATTGAATGTATAAACCGGGATAAAATCCGCAAACATCGTAACAAAGGGTCAAACGGCGACAAGGGAATTCCCGCAAAATGGTGCCAATTCAGCTCTGCTCCCTTTTTTGCGGTTGTAAGGAGAGTGAGGTCATCGACCTTCTCTCTATTTGATAAAAAAAGAGAAAGTGTTCCTCTGGGATCCACGCTCCGTTCCCAAGGGTCCGGCAGAGAGGATCATGGGCCATCGTTGGACGTCTGAAAATGGTCGAACCAAAGGCGGTGGACGAAATAGCTTCCGTAGCATTCCTTTCCCTTGGAACGATGGAGACAATGTTCGTGAGAGGATGTGCCCTTGGGAGATCCTTGTTTGGATTTGAGGCAGAGCGATGGAATTGCATCATTTCGCGCCATATACTCTCTGGAAATGGGAATTGCTTTGATGCACTTTGCTCTCACAGTGGGTGAGATGCGAAGTATTTCGATTCTGTGGCTTCTAAGGTCATGGATATTTGGAATAATTCTAGCGACGACAAGGAATATGGGTTGATGGCTTCATGTAAGAATTAGATCCTTGATTAAATTCAAAGATGCCATTGAGAATCTTCTCGTTGTGATAAAATACGAAACGTAATATTTATTCTACTTCCGGAATTTTTCTGTTTACGTAGAGCAATTACAAATTGTACATTTGCGCCGGTACTCAATTTTTTGAACTTATTTATGTTAGGTTTCTTCAATAATATTGAATTCCTTAATCCATACATTGACTTTATATTAATATAGTCCATAGAATAATCCATATATTAAACGTTTTCGACATTGCTTATATATTACTTTAAGTTGAGAATTATTCCTGAACTATTCATCAACCGTAATATAGAATTCCTCGTAATTAGTAAGTAAAATTTATAAATAGACTTAAAGGAACTATTAATACTTACACATTTACGTAGTTAATCTTCATGAGATGTTTCAAACTTATCAAGTTTTCATTACAGCAAAGATATAATAAGTTATTAATATTGATTCAAACACCCTCGTCAAAACAACCAACATGTCTTGACGCCTTGTCAGTGTTAATATTAAGCCTTCGTTTAATCTTGCTCAAGATTGATTTTTGAAATGCTCAACAAAGAAAAATTTAGGATGTTACATCAGAAAACCATAGCTCAGACTTCATACATTGGATTTATCTAAATTAGGATGATTTATCAACCGTTATTATTTTTAAATAGAGTTTACGGAGTTTATTCGGGAATACTAAATATAGAGAAAGTTTTAATATATATATTTACATTTTAGGGAGTCATTTGAAACCAAAAATGCCGAAAATTCCACTTATTAAAAGGGTTCAAAATCAAATCCTATCCATTTATACTTGGATTTAATTAATGATCTTCAACTTTTTGTCCCTGATAGCCACCGTCTTAAGAATACTAATTAGACTGCATCTTCATATTAATAATTTTGTGAATAGGTATGATTGTTCTCTTGGTATTTATCCCGTCATCACGAGAGAACAACATCTGCTCTAGTATAGTCATGCAATATTTTGATAAATATGGCAGAATATAATTTATCGCGCAGTTATGAGTTCTTCCTCGTCATGAAGTCACACATAAACATTCCCGTAGAAGATTTGCGCTGTTTAATTGGTCCAGAAAGGGCAGACGTATCAAAACCCCCCGCAGAGTCTAAAGCCGCTCAGACAAACGCCACTCGCTCAAGTAAATCTGCCTTTCCTACAAAGTATTTTTATACCACTCAATCCACCACTTTGGGAAACGGTACACAAGAAGGTCCGGAATAAAAACATGGAGGGATTAACTGTCCCCTAAACTGCCTGCCTTTTGATGCCCCCATCTTAATCAGGGCTCCTCCTCATCCCTAATCCACCCTTTCTCGCATTCCCTCTCATTGTCCCTCGAAATGCCCTTTTTCGCCCCTTCCCATAATCCAAAGCCTCCCCTCCCAAAGGTCCTTGGCTTAATTCTCCGTTTGCGTGCGGCTTTCGGAGACACGGCACCTTTCACCCGTTCTTCCATCGGATGTCGCACTGCCCTCATCGGTACTCTGCGTAATGTCGGAGAGCATGACTTTAACGTTGAGGATTCTCATTATATTATACGATCTAAATTGTGTACGTTATTGTTTATGATCAAGTTCTTTCAGTATTCATTATTTACTTTGTATCGTTTAATATTTCATAAAAAAGATCCTCGGTACCTTTTTCACGTATATACCCATTCATTTCGTTTATCATCCGCATATTTATCAGAAAGCTCAATTTTTAAGGCTCAAAAGGTATAATTTATTTACCGCAATGAAAATGCCGCCAAATTAACCGGACGGACAGAAGCTCTCGATATTTTTCGAACCCGTAAACAGGTGTATCGCATCTATATTATATAATGCAATAGATGTTTTGACTCAATCGGCCACTAATCGAGCGAGTGAAAGGCGAGTTTAATTACCTTTAGTTTAGCCCATTGACAAGGTACAATAATTCATAGAGAGAATGCAGAGATATCCCTTTAGGTCTGAGATAAAATATTTCCTTTAATGTTCACAAGTATTTTTTTAATTAAACATTCTTTTTTATATATTTTATCTAGAGAATGAATCATTAAAATAATCACTATTTCATAATTAATTAAGTATTGGTTTTAAATAATTGGAAATTGAACACTAATGTTAATGATTAAAATAGTTTGCCTTATCTTAAAAATTAATTTCAAAATTAAAAAATTTTAAGTGTTCATTTTTATTGTCCCTTTCACAAAAATTCTAGAATTTTTGTAATACGACTTTAATTATTCAATCTACATTTAATGATTGGAAGTTCATGCTCAATCATGTTCAAGTTTCCTTTCAAAGAATATCTGGTCTTTTTAATGATTTTTTTTTTAAGTAGTGCTACATAATTTATTTTCTCTTTCTCCATAGGCAAGAATCTCGAACACGGCCTAAGGAAGGAAGGGCTTCTATCATTTGTCAGAGAGTTCGACGGAAACGAATGGAGTGTAGAGGAGGGTACGGAGGTGATGCCGTTCTCTGCAGACTCCGACTACTTAGCACCTGATCCTGCTGACCTTCCAGACAGTGGAGGAGGGAATAAGAAGTACATTAGGTATCAGAGATACCTCAGAGAGGCCAGCATGTATGCAAGAGGTAAATGAATCAAAGAACATTTTCTAAACGAAATAAAGATATTATGATAAAAAATGAATATCTACTCATGAAGAAGGAAAAAGAATTTTTTCATTCCCTAAGTTAATCTAATTTGGGTATTAATCAACTATACTCATTGTTAAAAGAGAGATCAATTTTTTAATACTAATTTATTTTAATGAAGTAATGACTAAATAACAAGAATCAATTGCTGATCTCTTTGAAAGAAGGACCCTAATCAACAAAGAATAATCTCCAATTCTACTCACCAGAGTGAACAAGTTTTAAAAATATCTCAAAGTTTATTTTTGCAAATTCCGTAATTATATTATGTACATCCCAAGAGGTTAATATCTACTAACTCCTTTAATAAAACATTAGTAATCTAATTTTGGTTTCAATTCGCGATCAAGAAGATGAATATTCATTACTGATAACTTATGACGCTGTTTCAATCTAAGGCATTCGATTAATTTATTTTTAGATTCGGGTACAAATATTTATAGAATTATTTACAATAACTACTTAGACAGATAATATTTTAATCCTTACTTATTCTTTTTACTTCTATATTTTCTCTCTTTTACTTGCAGTTGTGATATTAAGCGTAAGAGGACATTTAGTGAGACGATTTATGTTGGCTGCACATTCCTTAGGGATGACCGCTGGGGACTGGATATTTTTGGACGTTGAAATTTTTCAGGTGAGATATTAGCGTTTTTTCATTATCGATTCGGTTATACAAAGAACCTTTATCTATTAGATTAATACGCTCGAATTATTTTTCATTATTATCTTAAACCACGTCAATTATATCACTTACAGGGTTCTTATTGGGGAGACCACGGTTGGGAATTGGGCGATGGAGAAGACGTGGCTGCCCGAACGGCTTATGAGGCACTTCTGCGTGTATCGCTCCTGCAGCCAACCAGCCCAACGTTCTGCCAATTTGCGCAACGCGTGAGGGAAAAAGCAAGGAAAGACTATAACTACACGTTTTCAGACGACGAAGAAGTGAGTTTGTATATTAATCTATTGAGATTAATCAAGCATCTTAAAAGTTTCTATAAATGTTCATTTTAAGAAAGTGATATATCCCTCTTCGAAGAGGGATGTATGATAATGACAAACTGTATTCAAATGATATGCCTTTAAAACTTATTAATATCAGTAGAATTGGTACATTTCACTTTATTTCTTCTCGACTAGTTTAAATAAGCATCTATCGCAGTTTCTACCTTGACTATAAGTGTCCGTTGTTATACTCCATATTTTCGTTGAAAAAGTTTTTGTATATTTTGAATTCTAAAAATTTTATCTTAACGTCGAGTTGATATGTATTTACATTTACATTTCTTTGCCAATTATTTGATTCAGCTTATTGCCTAAGCTTTAACTTCCAACTAGAAAGACTTAATACATAGAATGCCAGAATTGAACAAGTAAATGAAAAATACAAGTGTATCCTTCATTTAAGCCTTCAATTTCTTAAGAATATCGTACGAATTTTTTTCAGGTTAACTTCTTCATAGGCGCCTTCTATGATGGAGTGTATTTATTGGGAATGGCCTTGAATGAGACGTTGTCGGAAGGCGGTTCTATTCTGGATGGGGCGGCAATCACTAGACGCATGTGGGATAGAGATTTTGTAGGCAAGTAATTTCTCGCAACAATTTAGAAGAATGTCTCCTTCCAATTTTAATTTTCAAAGAACTCCCCATTTTTTCAGTTACTAATTAATATTTGAATTGATCATTTTCATCTTTCACGTGGGACTAACCTCGCCAATTAAAGAATCAAATAAATTAATACTCTAACATGCTCATAGTCACTCTTTTGAAAAATTTAATGACACTGGGGATGTTTTTTAATAGTAAATTCTGCTGAAATTTTCGAATTAACCGTTCCTGTTTTAAGTGGTCATCAACGTATTGTCTTACGTATGTGCATGCGAGTTTTGTTTCTGTATCATTATCGTTACGAATTGGCTCGAGTATCGCTCCGTTTCTTACGTCATAATGCGATATTGAAAGATGCTGCACCACGCTTGAAAACATCTATCTCACACTCAAATAGAAATTCATTTTATTTCACAAGAGATAGTGTGGACATAATGCATCAAATAATCTATACTCTATTGAAATATGAATTTCATCTTAATTATCCATGATACGCGAAGTTGTGAATGACCCAAAGAATTGGAAGGGCGTGGTACATGAGAAGTCGAGGATAATGCGCAAATTAGAGATGACTTTGCGATTTATTATTATTTTCCATTTCCCTAGGAATAACAGGACATGTGCGTATTGACGATAATGGGGATCGTGATGCTGATTATTCAGTGTCCGACCTGGACCCTGACTCCGGACGCTTCGAAGTTGTGGCCCATTATTACGGTTTGCACAGGACCTACTCCCCAGTCGAGGGCAAGAGAGTGCATTGGCCAGGAGGACGTTCGACCCCTCCTCCAGACATTCCACCATGTGGTTTTATGGGCAACGATCCATCATGTCGGGGAAATGGTGCGAAAGGGTACACCCTGAATATCTCCTGAAATTTTACCTATATCATGTAATGTATTATTTGGAAGCCATAAAGTAATTATTTTAATACATGGAAATTCAATGAATAACTGCTATACTTTGTCAATCAACATATTCATCATGTAAAATTAATTTCTCCACAATTAAGAAAGGTTTTAGTCCATCCTTTATTTAGTAAAAATTTGCAAAACTCTTGGACCAAAAATTTATAATTTCATATGTATTATAATTCTTAAATTTATCTTATGTAGGTGGTTTATAGTTTAAAAATAAATTTCTGAACTTATGACCTAAAATACTTGCAGTAATTGCTGCATCATAAAGAAAGATTTAGCATTAACAGAGTATGCCAATTAATTTTTTTATCGTCTATCATTCCAGATGCACATGTTGTTGTCCTGTATGTGTCATTTGCTCTCGGAATATTCCTTGCTTTTACCACAACACTAGCATGTGTTACATACAGGTAGGTCATTATTAGATCAACAACTTGCTGAAATAATCTTTTACCTTTTGATTTAAATAGTATCTCAGGAAATATCATTTCAATGTTTTTTCCTAAAAACTGATTATATACATTTTTAATTTTTGCAGGCACCTTCGAGTGGCAGCTGACCTAAATAACATGGCATGGAGAGTAAAGAGAGAAGAAGTCCATTGGGAAATCGGACGCCCATTTTCTTCACGATTAGGTCTCACACAGCAACCGCTTCATCAAACTAAACCTGTAGAAATTGACCCAGTGAATTCTTATGTGAGTAAATTTAAATAGCATAACGTTATATTCAATTTACATAGAAATAATCAGTGAAAAAGGTCATATATAAATCAGTAGTATGTATTATAGCTGTGTGTAGAAGACTTAACATGGTTTTTAAATCTTATGGTTGGTATTTTTTCAGGAACTTGCATTAGATCGTCATCGGCCTCATTGTAGCTCTATATCGTCAAACCAGTCTATGATTCCAGGAAAAGTTTTCACAACAGTAGGTATTCATAAGGTAAGATATTAATGAACTTGACTATATTTATTTCTTAAAATTAGAATTTGGATGGATTGCCATTTAAGTCATTTCTAGCCTTTATAAACGTAATTATTAAATACATCATCGAAAAACTTTTAACACTTATGAACCATCTCTGAATATCTATTTACATATGAATTATCAGTTATTTCTATGTGATTCTATCAAACTAATAATTCCCATATAAAACTAACATGATTTTCAAAATGTCAATAAAAATTAATATGAAGTTGAAATATTGAAATATTAGCTTCAGCTGATTGTTAAATTGATGATTTATTTTTACTCTAATATCAGAATGCATTAGCAAGATTAATTCCTGGTGTCCTTCTGTTTCATCTTACGTAACATTAATGATATTCAGATTTCCCTACTTGATCTGATAAATATCTAAATTGTTCCTTGTTTTTCTAGGGATCAAGGGTTGCAATTAAGAAGGTAATGAAGAAAAAGGTTGATGTTAACAAAAAACTTCTTTGGGAAATCAAACAGGTAAATCTTTTTCTTTTGATGCCTTTTAATTACCACAGTAAAAACCACTCGGCAACTTAATAAAAAAGAAAATATACATATTTTTACTTTAAATTGATTAGAAAGTTATTTAAACCATTTTTTCTTACTCATAAGAGGATATCAATAAACTAAATTGTTATTTTTGTTCATCTTAAATGAATTAATTTTTCTTCATTTACCCAAAATGAAAGGTACGTGATGTGACCCATGAAAACACTGTCCGTTTCATAGGAGCCTGTGTTGATCCTCCAACAATATTAATTCTTAGTGAATATTGTCATAGAGGATCACTGAGAGATGTTCTTAGCAATGACCACATCCATTTGGATTGGAATTTTAGGATGTCACTTATCCACGATATCCTCAAAGTAAGTTGTTATGTAATTACTTTTTTAAATTTAAAATTTTTTTATTAATATTTTCTCTCTAAAAGATTCCTTGACTTTAAACTTTAACTTTATCTTAGATACCACATGTTAAAATAATAACTCTAATTGTGTATTTTCTAATTTATTGGCAGTAACATTTTCTTTGTTTTAATCATTAAATTTTATTAGATTACATAATTTCTAATTTTCAGTTCAACAAGTACTCTAATTTATTTTATATCTATATTTTTTCTTTCTAAAAGGGGATGTCATATCTTCACTCAAGTGAAGTTGGTGCACATGGGAAGCTTCGTTCAGGAAATTGCCTTATTGACAGTCGTTTTGTCCTCAAAATATCTGATTTTGGACTTAGGACACTTACGACACCATCTCCTCCATATCCTGCAAGAGACTCAACCTTCTATACAAGTAAGCTGCTAGCTTGTGAATGCTGATCATTTGAAAAATATTACTCATACAGGATTTGTAATCTGTTAATTATGAATTTAACTTAATGTTGAAATTATTATAATCTTAATAATTGTGAATGATCATTATATTACACATAACTGCTCTTAAATTTGTACATTTTTACATATTCAGAATGATTTATATTTTTAGAGTTGTTGTGGGTTGCTCCAGAATTATTGACTGAGACGTTGGAATCACCAGCTGGAATTCCTCCAGCCACTCAAAAGGGAGATGTTTATAGTTTTGCTATAATTTTAGAAGAAATATTAGTTCGTGGAGGTCCCTTTGAAGTTGCTAGTCATGCATTAACAGCCCAAGGTATGTATGGACTTTCATGAAGGAGTAAAGTAAGTTTCTGTAAAAGATAAATTCCCTGAGAATGTTTACATGGGAAACAGAATTAACTTTAAAATATACTATTTGTGCATAATTATGACAATTAATTATCAAGAAAATTAATACAGAGGATATAGGAAGTATATTTTTTGTTCAAAGTAGTTTTTTACAAAATATGATGTAGAATATGAAAGTAATATAATGGAAAATGATTTAAGACATACTTCGATAGTTTTCTTGTTGAAAACAGATATCAGAGAGAGCATAGGCACACAGTGTGAGGTATAAGGGAAGGTTTAGACCTCCTCCATCCCTTCTGATTTGGTCTTTTAAATTTTTAAGCTAGCTCATGTATTCCGTTAGGTTTAGCTAAGTAAATGCTTACTGT
Source organism: Pantala flavescens (assembly GCA_020796165.1). Taxonomy (NCBI): domain Eukaryota; kingdom Metazoa; phylum Arthropoda; class Insecta; order Odonata; family Libellulidae; genus Pantala; species Pantala flavescens. Next base: position 7,203,662 of record CM036884.1, on the reverse strand, counting down.
AAGACGTTTATGAATTTTTGTTATCATTTTCAGAAATGAATGAATCAGCTGAAAAGAGTCTCTTCAGTAAAGTTTTGGTTTCATTGTGTTTTAGTTGAGTAAATTTTTGAAAGAAAGGAGGAATTGGAATTTAAATGATCTAAGAGAATTATTCTTGAGCATTGCTTAGAAACCCTTAGTAGCCCAAACCTCTGAAATGCTTTAGTAAAAGAAGATTTTTCCAATTTCATGACTGAAATTTTTAATACATTTCCATGGAATTATACATTTTGCGCACAGCAACAAATAGCAGAAAAACTATTGAACCGATGTGAATGAATCATAGAGAGTAAAATCTATTTCTAGTAAATCTTTAGATGATTTTTTCTGTATAGAAGAAGGGTTGCACTCAAAGTTTTGGGAAAATGTCTTTTCACACATTTGCATTCTAGAAATTCTTGAATTAGGAAAGTAACTTGCTAAATCCAATCAGTTGGTAGTGAACGTTACCTAATTCTCCATTTTATTGCCATAAATATTCCTATTTGGGAAATTTCTCATTATGACCAAGAGTACAAAAGATTAATATCTTTATTTTATGAAAAAATATATAATTGATTTATTATTTTTTCAAGTCTTTGCTAATTGTTGGTTGATATTTAATAAGTACTTGATGATTTTTTTTCTCTTTGTGAACAGAAATTGTAGATAAAGTAGCCCAAAGAGGTTGTCCTCCATTCCGACCAACTGTGATAGTTGGTGTCATGAATTGTGATAGAGGAGCTTCTTCAAGAGGAAGCATAAGTGATGGCTCTCAGGATGAAGTGATGCTTCATGAATTAATGGAACGCTGCTGGTCAGACATTCCTGAAGAGAGACCAAGTTTTGAAGGCATTCGCTCTGTTGTTGCCAAACGACTTATGAAGTAATTTACTTACCTATTAAATTATATTATTTTTTGCTTAAAGTCATATGCTACAACAATCTGATAAACTTTTATTATAAATTTTGTTTTTTAAATAGTTTAATTTGAAATAATGTTAAAAATAAGTATACGTTCTAGCTGTCTCTATGGCATTCAATTTGTATAACTTGAGGCAGTTTTTATAATGTCCTTAATTTATTTTTATATGAGTTTTCTATTCTTTTTACAATCTTATATATTATAAAAATTAATTATTTTATCTACCCAATATTGCATTAATTTAAGCTCTTTTGAACTATTTTTTCTGCAGGGGACACTGTGAAAATTTGATGGACGATCTTCTCCGCCGCATGGAACAATATGCCACAAACTTGGAAGCATTAGTCAGTGAGAAAACAGAACAGCTCAGCCAAGAAAAAAGAAGATCTGAAGAACTTCTTTATCAAGTTAGAAATGGATTTTATGCATTAAGTTTATCTGCCAATAGGTTTATCTATATTTCATTAATTCCTTTTAATAAAAATAAAATAGAGTTATTAATCTAAAGATTACAGCTATAATTACTTTTAACATATATTCTTTTAGATGTGAAATAATTAATATCTCTGTGATTGAATTTTTCTTTATCCACTCATTTTAATTTTCTACTCAATTACAAAGTTAATTATCAGATATGACATTTGTTTAGGTAAAGACTAGAGTTAAATAAAAATGCTAACATGCTAAATAATAGTTATTACACATTGCACATTTATTATTAAGTTTCAACTTACATCTAACTGATCAATTATAATTAAAATATTCTGCAGGTCTTACCCAGGCAAGTTGCTGAGCAGCTAATGGCTGGACAAGTTGTTAGGCCTGAGCAATTTGAATGTGTTACCGTTTACTTTAGTGACATTGTGGGATTCACAGCATTGTGTGCTCAAAGCACACCAATGCAGGTAAATATTGAAATCAAAATTCTATCGTACTTGGTTCACAAGCTGTAAATTAGATCCATTTTCATCATAAAATTTTTAGTTCTTTAATCTTATAAAATTTGCTCTCATAAAATTCAGGATTTCAAGCTGTTATTTTTGTTACACAGGTTGTGGATTTCCTCAACGATCTCTACAGTACTTTTGATCGAATTATAGGTTTCTATGATGTATATAAGGTCAGTTATATTTATATCCCCATCCATTTACGTGAACATTAATTATATCAATTTGAACTGGTATCATTATTGCATCAACTTATTTCAAGCTTATTTCTATTGATTCAAATTTGATTTTTACCAAATATGATAATACTGTAAATTCCAATGATTTATCACACAAAGGTGGAGACCATAGGTGATGCATATATGGTGGTATCAGGTTTACCCACCCGTAATGGAGATGCCCATGCCAAAGAAATAGCCCTAATGGCTTTAGCTATACTAGATGCTGTGTCCTCATTCAATATAAGGCATCGACCAGATGACCAATTACGGATAAGGATAGGAGTTCATTCAGGTATTGTTTCATAATTAAAATATGGTAACTAATCCTTAAGATTTATTTTTAAAACCTTTTTAAACCAAGAGTTTTCTGGTAAACTGAAGGGTATCAAAATTTTCTTCCTATGAAAATGATATATACTGCAATAAAGTATAATTTTTGCCAAATTTACTTTTCTTAGAAACTCAAATCGTTTTAAATGCAGTATTAATTGTTGTCACGGAATGATATGAATAATTAATGCTAAAAAGCAAAAGAGAATATTTCTAACAGAAATGTACTGTTATTAGGTCCAGTGTGTGCTGGGGTTGTTGGTGTTAAAATGCCCCATTATTGTTTATTTGGTGATACTGTAAACACAGCTTCTCGGCTTGAATCAACAGGAGAGCGTAAGTAAACCATCTGCACTTTTTAATCAATTTTTATTTCAAACATTTTTAGAAATATATTAGAAAGAAGATAAACAAAGTTTTCATCATATTTAGAACAATATTTTTCAATCGTGCATTTTGATTGATTGACTCTATTGAAAATGAATTAAAAGCTATATCTTCACTGTTTTTCCATTCTCTAAAATCATAATACCTACCTTAAGAGCTGAACTCAATGTAAATTTCACAAATGGCATGCAGGCTAATTATGTATCAGCCTAGGAACAAAGAATTAGGAATATCCAAGCTTTTCAAACTTGAGAAGTATAAAGAAAGCAATTGTTCCAAAAAGATATATTAAAGCACCTTGGCTATAATTCATCATCTTTGAGGATTTATTAGGAATATTCTTGAGTTAATTTTAAAATTATTTTCCCTTATGATATTAACAATTGAACTAGTTGTACCTTTTATAATAATGAGTAATTCTAAGATTGATTACTAAGTGGCCATTGAAATTTAATCATAAGGAACATCAAGGTTAAAATATTCATTCAATTTCTTATCACTTCATGGAAATTAATTAAATTAAAATAGTATTTTCATGCAGGATATTCAATACTTTCCTCCTTTTTTCTATCCAGCTCTAAGGATACATGTGAGTGCTGCAAATCGTGCCATACTGGAGAAGCTGGGCACATTCCAACTAGAAGAGAGGGGGGAAGTGGAGTTGAAAGGAAAAGGACGTGTAATCACTCATTGGTTGCTGGGATGTAATGAGCCTGATCCAAGACAGCAACCACTATTCTCTACAGATTCTAATCCTCCCCCAACTTCTCCTCCTGCTACTAGTTCTATCACCAATTCAACTCTCCTTCCTCCTTCTCCAGGACCAACATTAGTTCCTCCGATGTCATCATCTTCTCCTATTCCTTCAACCCCACCCCCTCATTCTGAAGCTCCCCCATATCCACTTCTCATTCCTGCTGGAAAGGTTTGTCTTCAATCCGATATTTATCTACTACTAACTTTTGAGTATCATAGCCAAATTTTTGTGTATTAACTTAGGTGTAAACTTAACTTCTCATGCACTTCAAAATATAAGCTACTGATTGAAAGATTTGAAATCAATTAAGGTTAGGTAGAAGTCAAAAATATCAACATGACTAGGACAACCTTCCAGGTACTTAACATACCACTAGCATTAGTTGCCTCCATGAGGACCAACAATTATGTTAGGTGCACCTAGTTATCTCTTAAGACCGCCTAAGCCCAATAAACTGTAGGATACTATTTCCGAGTAGATTTTTACTGTTCAAGGAATTGCAGGAAATAGGTTTATCTATGTATGACCAGCTCTCTCAATGTTATGGCCCTGTCTCTGAGTGAGCTCTCTGCTTTTTCTTACTATACTCCAGTCTTTATCCCCTCTCTTAAGATCATTTCACTTCTTTGTGTTTGAAAAATGAAGAAAAAACCCTTAAAAATTTTATTTTAAGATCATGGAAAATGCAATATTCAGGGAAACTAGTAATTGGATAGAAATCATGCCAGAGAGATTGACTGAAAGAGATTTCATGAAAAAGAAGCGAGAAAACCCCAAATTATGAAGGTCATTGAAAGATTGGAAAATCACATCATGATCACAAATGCAAGACACAATGACCACTAACTGAATCCTTAAGATAAAGGTCTACTCAGGTTAAAAGGGCATTAACCTGCTACAGCTGTACTCGTTGCCAGTGGCCTAAGTCACTAATTTCTCTCGCATATGGATGAAGAATAAATCTACCAAACAGAAAAAGGTGCCACTGTTGAAGGATTAAAACAGACTGAATGGTTGTCTAGTGGTTCAATAACCAGCTCAGAAAGAGAACTTGGGTTCCAGTCCCAGTCATGTTGCATATATTTTCCCATTTAAGCATTTTGAGTTAAAATATAACATTATCTTATTAGAGATACTGTTGATGCCTTTCAAACATGATTTCAACCTCATCCAGCACCCCTCTACTCTGGTGAGGCAATGAAGGTAGATTTTTGAAGAGAATCTTATTTAGAATCCTAAAGAACAAAGAAAGGAACTTATGATAGAGCATTTACACAAGAATTTATGCATATTATGTTAATTATTGCTATTAATAAATCACTAAAACCTTTCGTTCTTTTCTTTACAGAGACCTTCAAATGACATTCCTGAGTTCAGGGTGATTAACTGTGATTCTTATGATGGAATGAATCCATTATTAAATAATTCAGAAGCCCAAGTAATGGGATGAGATCAGCAAAATTGATCACTTCTTTTCATTCTAATTTATTTCTCCTGGTGAACAATTCATTGGAACCACAAGGTATAGATAGTATTGTGAGCAAATACAGCCTCAGTACAGTATGTCATAAGAAGCATCACAAGTCTGGTTTCTTCATTGCCTTCGGTGGTATCTATTTTTTCATTATTACGGAGAAATTTTATCATACAATTTCTAAAAATTAGGGGAACATCAGTTTACCTGTAACATACCAATTAAAATACTTGAGCAGGGTTACATGTCAAATGAAGCAGTAGAATGATCTAAGATGAAAAAGAAATGTGCAACATGTCAGACTGATATAAAATAAATATATTTATGATTTTACAAAAACAATTGGTCTTCATTTACCTTCATCCCCAGTTTTGGCAGTAAATTTCATTGAAAAATACCTAATAAAATCATAACTGAATGGAAGACTTTTCATAATTGCAATTAATTACTTATATTTATTTTCTCCTCTCTATAAACATTTTATAGAGTCCAAACAATAAAAATGTAAAAAACATGATGATAACAGCAAATGCAAATGATTGGCTGTTTTTCTTTTGCAAATTTTTCATCTGCTCATTGTGCTTTGTTAAACTTTGTTTTACTTCTTCCAATTCCTTTTCCATCGATTCCCTGTAAATAAATAAAGGATAGAATGAAAATTAAATTCTTAACAATTCTACTTAATATACAAACTATGCACTATATATGTAAATATATTATATATTTTTAGGCTTCAATGCCAATACCTTCACATATAAGACGCTGGTAAATTTTTTGGGAGCTAGTTTAGGAAAAAGAGTGCATCTTATATGCCATCAAATACGGTAAATATGAGAACAATATGCAGAACAAATACAATTTCAAGAAACTGGAATGAAAAAGTAATGGAAGCCATTCAACAGAAGGAAAAAGTATACTTGATGAAGAATTCTGCAAGAAGAAAAAAATTACAATTTGATTTGAAACCGAATAGGAAATGGATTATAAATTAAGAAAAAAAGGCATTACCGAATACATTCATACTATAGTGTAGTTAACCATATTGATGACAGCCAAGAATTTCCTCATAAATAAAGTCAAGTGGAAGGTCATAAGGATGAAATGGGTGTCAAAATAGGATTGGATTGATCATTACTAAAATAATTTCATTTTAATACATTAAAGGAAACAAGCATTATCTGAAAAAACATGATTAGATCCTATTATTATAACAGACCTGCTAAGCCTCAGAGAAAGACCATGGCAGATTAATACCCATAAGTTATAATATCCAAAACATGTATACATACTCAAAAAAATTGATATTCATTCTTACATAAGCAAAAGTGCAATGCAGAAAGGCATAACTTAACGAGGTTTTCCACAAGGGTGTCCTCTCACATCAACATTATTTCGCATTTGAACATATTGTTTCCAAGAATAAAATAAAGCTAAACTGTACAATTTTATTAAAAATGGGTAATATTGCCATTCAGATTAGAAGATCAGTGTGCTAGAAATAAGACTTCTAACATATAAAACAGATTAGATTTTTAATCTTCGATAAATGTAAAATGTTACACCTTTATCCTACTCTCAATATGGATTAAGTAACCTTGCCACAATTTTGTACTTAAAAACGCATGCCGCATGAGCTTCCCGCTTCCCGGTTTGAGCGAAAGGAAAGTGAATAACGAAAGTTGAACTACCTGTTATGCGCTCGTAGGGCACTCGCATATTTAGTTGACACCAGATTCCGTATACGAAGATAAGAAACCCTGGAATTTAAGAAAACGTGATTTAAGGTAGAGACGAGTATTCAATTGTAGTGCTAAAGAATATCGCGAAAATGGGTAAAGAGGAAACTGACACCATCATGTCTCAGGTACGGTTTGAGTTTTAGGAATTATTTACGTGTTATGTTGTATTATTTGATTATAATTTCTTTTTTCTCATTTATAGCTTGAGAAAGTTCAAGATACTCTAAAAAATATAACTTATCGAGCGGAAGTTCTAGAGAAAAATTTGAAAAATATATACTTGAGCGAAGAAGTTAGGTAAGTTTCATATGAACGTTTCAGAAGTAAACTGTAACTTCGAATACCCAATCATCTTCTCTTCATTTTTAATTAAAATCAGCATTAAAATTTTAATTAAAATCAATTTAAGGTCAGCTTTTGTCGTGTCTCTCATAATACTTTTTTGTTTTAATCATAATAGTCTTACTTTAGTATTCCAGTTAAATCGTTCGTTTTTATTTTAATTCACATGCAATTAATTTAATTTTAGTTTAATTTTTAACATGGTTATGGCAGTGTTTGTGATTAAATATGAGAGTTTTTATCTGCGTTCAAATGCTATATTAAAATATTACTTAAACTTTAGCAACAAAGTGATTTAACCAACTTATTGTCTTAATGGCTTAAGAGAATCTGACATATTCAGGGGTAAGGATATTGTGAAATATATGCTTGTATTTCTAAACCAAGTTACAGATTATGAAAGTATTTGGTATTATACAGTTTTGAGATGTTATGAGTGATGGTTGGTAGAAGAGATGATAAAACCCATTTTTCTCTTTCCTTTTAATTTTGTCTACAAAGAATGATTTCCTCGTCAGAAAGTGATAAAAGTTTGGAGTGTATTGAGTTAATAGTTTGAATTGATATTGAATATTAAATGCTGGTAGTTTTAGAGAATAGAGATAGCTCTCTATGCATAATGTTTGTAATAAAATGTTTGTACATCATATCAATCTATTGCATAATTATTATTTCTAATAAATTTATAGTGAGACTGATTTTTGATTTACCTTTTGTATTCTATAAACCTCTTATTTTTCCCCCTGAACTCTTTTTCTCTTATCCATCTACTCTACCCTGGTTTCTTTGTCAACTCTCTCTCTGACTTCACATTCAATTTTTGCATCTTTTTCTCTGTATTAGTTCCTAATTTTAACTTCTTTGAATTAAATATGTTCAATAAAAACAACTTAGTAAATTTCCACAGAAAATTAAGAGAATTTTCTTCATTCATTCTTTATTTTCTGTGGAAATTTACGAAGTTGTTTTTATTACTATGGCATTCCACGAAGTCATACCTTCTCACATTGATTTCATAAATATATTCATTTAAAAAAATTATTTTCATTTATCTTGTATAGGGTTGTGTAGATTTTCACATCTTGTACCTAATCTATTATATGCACCTTGTTAGAAATCAGCTATTGTGATGTTAAAACTTTCTGACATGTGGCTAAGTTGGTCATCTTTTTCTGGATTGCAATCAGTTAGTAATTTATTTTACCCATCTTCTGTTAATTTTTAATCAAGAATTTTCATGATTTTGTGCTCCTCATTCAGTATGTGCTCTATGACCCTTTTTGTATCTCACTTTGGTATGGTTTAATCTTTGTGGTTAAGTGCCAGGTCTTTTATTATTATTATTACTGCACCATGCAATTGGCAAGGTTAGGCCTAGGTGGGTCTCTCTTACACCTAATATCTGGAGTTGTACATTAAATTAAAACGAAAAAGTATGCGAGTATAAACATGTACCTTGAAAAAGAAATTGTTTTCTTGAGTTGAGCTCTCTTAATTCTCTGTTGTTGTGAACCTGTCCTATCTTCCATGCTGTAGGTCATGTGGTTCCTCTATCCTGCTCTTTTATGCTGCTTATGCCTCTCCTCTATTTCTTAACTGAAATGTGCTGATTAATCTGTTAATCTTTTGCCATTTTATCAATTGATTCCCACCTTAGCATTTCCAAAATCTCAGTAATACTGTCTTCTATTTTTATAATGTGTATCTTGCTGCTTTTCTCTCTACTTTAACTTTTATCATCCAAGCAGTCCCTAATGAAGTAGTTGCACTGTTCTATTGCCATGATAATAATTTTGTTTTATTTCACCATCATTCACAGTTTTTGAGTTATCTAAAATTAATTGAAGAGCTGCATAAGTTCTGTACTTTAGGCATTTAAATGCCCGGCTTCCTAGAGATACCTTTAAGATTTGGTCCTGTCCTTTAAAAGTTAATGGTAACTTTATCACGATAATTCCATATATGGGTCATATATTCTAGTAGTGGTCCTATTATTGTTTTATATGCTAATTCCTTTGCATTGCTGCTATTACCTCCTAGATTTCTCATTATGAAATATAAATTTTTTAATGCTTTTGAAATAATTTTGTTTGTATTAGTACTCCTGTCCAAATTTTTTGCTTGTATAACTCCTAAATATATACATTTATTTAGTCATGGAATTTTTCACCATTTAGCTTGTGGTCTAATCTCTCTCTCTCTCTGTCCTTTTAATTATAAATGTTATATGATTACTTTCTTTGGGTTTATAATCATTCCATTTTCTTAAGCCCACTTTTCAACTCTAATAATGTTATTAATGCAAGAAGGCTTGACTTCGTGGAATGCCATAGTAATAAAAACAACTTTGTAATTACAAAATTGTTTTTATTCTAATAATGTTGTTTTGCAGTATCTTCTTCACTATTTATTTCTCTATAATTTATACAATGGTCAGCAAAAAGCTTTAATTTTGATTTTATATATTTTATATTTATAATTTTCACACACTGAGATCTATTTCTCAAAAAGTTTTGCAACTAGGCTTTCAATCCTCTTGTCTACTTCTATATCTTTTATTATTTCCAACTGATGATGCAGCACTACGTCAAGTCTCAAATGCCTTCACAAAATCTATTGCAATCGCATCTATTTCTTTTTGCAAATCCTGATATATCTTGACATAATCCCAGTAACTGCAATTTGCATGAGTATTCTCTTATCAAACTGTGTTGACATTGATACAGCCATCCTGTATTCTTCCAAACTTTCTTGAAGAGAATGTTATTGGGCCTATACTCTTCCTTGTATGTATAAATTATCTTCCTTTGAGTTTATGATCAAATATTGGTTATTTGCAGATGATTGTATATCATGAAGAAGGATTAGAAATAACGAGGGTAGGGAAATACTGCAGAGAGATTTAATTTAGTTGGGATAATAGGACAAGATGAAAGTAAACACAAAGAAGAATAGATATGTCACCTTCATGAATAAGATATCATTTCCTTCCCATAATTATCAGCTAAATGAAGAATCAATAAAATCTTTCCAACCATTGCAAAACTTTGGAATGATGTTTCATGGGACCTAAAATTGGGAAAAACACAATTAATTTCAGTAAAATATACAGGATGTTTCATTTTGTAATGAGAAATGTAAAGGGTAGTAGCAGGGAGGCTTAAGAAAAGGGGTACATGTTGGTACTAAGGCCGATAATTGAGTACGTGACGACCACATGGGATCCATATCAAGAAAGCAAAATTAAGAAAATATTCTGAGAAAAGCAGCTCGATGCATAATTTGTAGGTTCCTTAAATAGAAAGTGTTCCTAGAAGAAAGGAAGTAAATAAACCAATTAGGATGCAAATAGCATTACTGCAGGTGTTAAAGGGTGGGTAAGTTTCAAGAAATCAATCAAGACAACAAAATTCATTGGGATGGATAGCCATAATTTTTATAATTAAGACTAGGTGACAAATAATGGATATATCTAAGTATTCATTTCTTAATAAGGTCATTAATGAATCGAATAAGTTATTTGGATCTCTCTCAGAGTATTTACCAGATAACACTAAATCCTTTAAAAAAATTGCTTTAGTTCTTTAGATAGTTTTAACTAGGATTAAAGGTTAGGTAACCTTTTTAAAATCATGATAATATATGTATAGTAGTTATAAAATACTGTGTTTTTTTTTACTGTAAAGTATTTCACCTTGCCACTGGATGAAGAGTCCAACCACAATATTTATATTAGTAATATGTAACTCGTGCTGAAATAAGTAGAGTTTGAGTGTGTGAAAGACAAAGAAAATTTCATACTTTGTGTTATTAATTTGGGGATTATGGTTTGAGTCACAGTATGCTTACCGTTGATGCGCCACCTCAATTCCATAGATGCTCTGTTCAAATGAAAATTCTTATAAAGAAGGTTAAGCAACCTTTATTATAGAAATACTAGCGAAAGAAATATTAAATAGCGAGTTCCTTCACCCATAGAGACATAGAATTTTTGGATCTAAGACTTGTAATCAGGGAGTGAAAGTATAACTTGCTGTCTTGGTACTGTTCTTTTAGTGTCTCACTCAACCAAAATCTGGAGATAACTGGTAAAATGATAACCGGCAAAAAACTCAATTAAGGATGTGAATTCTGATTTTAAATTTGGGAAGACACAAATTCACAACATTATGAAGTAAAAAGAAAATTATAGAGATATAATTATTGAGTGGTATTAAGTAACTTCCACATTTCTGACGCAATTCCTCAATAAAAAGCCAAGGAGACAGCAGGAATACTTAATACTGATAATTTTCTTCAATTTTTGGGTGCAAAGTTGTAAGGAGAGACATTGCATAATGTTTGACATATATAATGGGGAAACAGAAGAGGTAAAAAATTTACTTAAATATTCAAAACTAAGAATAATTGTGCATACGAGCTATGGTTGAGTGTGAAGCTAGAGGTAACATGAGAAATTAAGATGAAGAACAGTTGAGAAAAAATGAGATGAGAGAGCCTGAAAACACCTTCTGCAGCATTTTGGTTTGGTCACATCAACCCTCTCATGTAATATGCGAAGATGAAAGGCGTTATTGATTCTAGTGAGAAAGTTTTTGAACGAGAATTTTCTTTAAGTTTTGTAAGGAAATTTTTATGAAATAAGAACAGAGAGAATTAGAAATTATGAGAGATTATATAGAGAGATTATGTAGAAATTCTTCCACCTATAGATAATTCTTCACAAAATTGTTAAATGGTGTGTTCTTTCCCTTCCCTTGCATTGAAATCTACACAAATGGCCTTTTTTGACTGATAAACTATTAAGTAGGTTTTTATATCTAATAAGTAATATTGGTATAGATCTTTGAAACTTATTAACCTGTATAAAAAAGAGACCCTGCATAAAACCTCAGATAGAGTGTGTTCACATGAGATTCTGCCAGTTGTGACAGTTCCTATTGCAGTAATAACTATTGCTTTTGTAAAATAAAATATTATACACTTTCCTGTGTAAAATCTTGTTCTAATTTAATTTTCAATCTATCCTTTATTTATTTACAGGGAATCTATGGAAAAGGAATTGGAAGAAGTAAAACAAAGTTTAACAAAGCACAATGAGCAGATGAAAAATTTGCAAAAGAAAAACAGCCAATCATTTGCATTTGCTGTTATCATCATGTTTTTTACATTTTTATTGTTTGGACTCTATAAAATGTTTATAGAGAGGAGAAAATAAATATAAGTAATTAATTGCAATTATGAAAAGTCTTCCATTCAGTTATGATTTTATTAGGTATTTTTCAATGAAATTTACTGCCAAAACTGGGGATGAAGGTAAATGAAGACCAATTGTTTTTGTAAAATCATAAATATATTTATTTTATATCAGTCTGACATGTTGCACATTTCTTTTTCATCTTAGATCATTCTACTGCTTCATTTGACATGTAACCCTGCTCAAGTATTTTAATTGGTATGTTACAGGTAAACTGATGTTCCCCTAATTTTTAGAAATTGTATGATAAAATTTCTCCGTAATAATGAAAAAATAGATACCACCGAAGGCAATGAAGAAACCAGACTTGTGATGCTTCTTATGACATACTGTACTGAGGCTGTATTTGCTCAGAACACTATCAATACTTTAAAAAAATGGTTCCTTTATCATATAGAACTAAATTAATGCATCAAACATCACAGTCTTCACAAGGGGAACTTTATAAGCATTGTTAATTATTGAGAGTGAGATATGAAATGAAACTTTTTGATACCTATTTTATGCCTTTAAACAGATTCATTTTATGTAAATATATTATTATTATTATAAATATAGGCAAAAATTATAGGCATAAATTATAGGCCTTAAATTTCCATCCTTAATTATGAAACAAACTATATAACTTATTTTTAAGAAGAATAATATTATTTATTTGAGTTTTTCTTGTTTATAGGACTGCAGTATTTTTATCCTTGTTAGATTTCGCTCAATGAAATAGACAAAAAAAAATTTTCAACTAACATTTGATTTTTATTCTTTTAATAATTTCTTAAGTATTTTTATTGTTTATTCTCAGTCCTCAAAATTGTATTATATCTGAAATAAGTCCTTAAATCTTCTGATATCAGCTTATATTGAGGTTTTCAAACGTTCAGCATTTGTATTAACAAAACTTGTTTTAGAGAATGGCATTTATTTGCACCTGTTGTTATACTTTTGTAGTGAATGGAGATATGCGTTTTTTGAGCATATGAATCAGAAATCTTCCTTTTGTGTGTTTAAGTGGTTGAGTTGAAAATTTTGAAAACGAAATTCTTAAAAGATTATCTTCACTATTGGTTAAGTAATCTTGAGATCTCAATAGATTTCATATTCCTCATTTTATATTCTTATACTAAAGTAAACATATTCTCTACAATCTCTATAGATTGAGTATATTTTTTTCTTAAAGTAGAATGGTGAATGTAGGTTAGATTCCATTAGAAATATTTCAAAGATTGTTGTTTTTATCCAAATTCACTTCTGATGGTATACTGAAATCCAAACTTCAGCAGGGAAGGCTGAAAAGCCTAGGAAGCCCAGCCTTTCTGTTAAATACTGATAGTTCATTCTAGTTGGAATTACAATGCTGTGAAATTAATATATATGGGTCACTCAAAACCACCGCAAATGATCACTTGAATCGCTGATGCTCCTACCGATGCATTCATGGTATTTCTGATTAATCAATTCAATCATTTCGATGGCAAAAAATGGAGCTGCTACTAACTTATTTTCATTTACCGCCTCATACCTGTTGCTGGAAATGGTTTCGATTCCGACCACCGAGGTCTCTAGCGTCTACCATTTTTCATCGCGCCACAGTCTTGTCCCCATTCCATCGCTCTCCTCCTCCACCTGCATCGCTCTCTCCCCGCACCGCGGTTGGCCGGCAGGCCGTGGAGAGTCACCTGCCCACTCTGCAACCCCTCCATCCCCCACCCTATTCCCCTTTGCTTCGCCCACCATCTCCTCGTCTTCTTCCGCCCACCAGTTCTCGCGCCCCTCGCCAACTCACACATCTCCTTCGGTAGTCGCCGAGAAAGGTCATCCACTGCCATTCTCCCCTCTGTCAACTGGAGCTGTAATCACTCGGACGGGCGCAAAGGAACAAGTGCACGGCCATCGCGCCTTCCGACAGAGATTCAGACTCGTGGCGGACATGGCTTCCACAAGCAGCTCAGTCGTTGAAATCTCCGTGTCGGCCGTCGATGTTACGTCGCGGCTAATCGAGTGCTGAAGCGAGTGGTACGGTACTGAAGTGCGGGGCGGTGGTGAGAGTGTGTGTGTGTGTGATCGGGAGGTGCGGGTTCGTGAAAAAAGAGGCCCAGAGGGTGAAGAGACGGATTTCGAGGAAGGTGAGTTCGTGGGTCTTGTGTGGGTTATCTATGGCACACCCGACGTTGGGTTGCGTCGATGCGTCCGAGTTCTCTTTCTTTCTCAGCCAAGTGGAGGAGTTACATCTCTTTGATGCATCTGCACACGCATGTCTCACTCCCTTTTCCTCGCGGAGGCTGCATTCCCCCGTCTTCTTCGACTGCCGCTGGTGTCGGTCGCTAAGGTCGTGGAATAATAGCGAAATAACTCAATGAATTTCTCACGACTCGGCCTCTTCGAGGATAAAGAACACTTCCTTCTGCTCTAGATTCCGTTACGAATAAAGCGGGCTTTGTTATTCTTTCCTTTTCTACGTAAATAGAAAAGGCCCATGCTTCTTCAGTTTCTTCGGCGAAAATTTATTGTGTCGAACGTCAATGGTTTTCTCCTAACTTCGTCAATTAGCGCATTCAGACAAAGACTCTTTCGTGTTTTCGTCAGGCGATAATTTTAAAATTACCCGTTTCGAAGTTAGTATTCTTTCAGCAAATAGTTGTGTAATAGTCGAAGGATGCTCATCGAAAGTTTACCCGAACTAATATTTTCGTTCAAAATTCCTTGGTTCGGCTGTCAAAAAGTGCTTGGTTTCCTCACTTTTTTACGATTCGATATTCGTTAACTCGGATGCCTTAAACTGTTTTAGAAAGTGACGAACTTGAGGGAGGGAATGGTTTTCCCCAGAATCCAAGGCAATGGAAGTTTAAATTCCAACCTCTTGTGTAAGGGCCAGTGACGTTGTTTGTAAATAAACCTTGAAGTTTATGCGCGGTTGAGACCAGATGGTCAAAGAAGAACACCTCATGATACTGTACACTTCATCGAAAAACATAATCCATGTATCGCTATGATTCGTAAAGCATTAAGCACGCACATTTCTCCTAAATGCCTAGTCTTATTTATGATAGATAGTGTTATGTACGATGGTTAATAAGTAGGACGATCAAAATATAAGTATTCTCTGTAATGAGGTTAATTTCAGAGGTGAATTCATGATCAAAAGCTTATGAATTTCTTAGATGAAGGGAACCGCTATCCAAGCCAAAAAAAATATTGCTGAAAGTGTACCATATCCGTGCACTTGGGAAGGCGCTCCTCTGTTCTCGTATTTGCCATCATACACCTGTTGCGTTAACGGCAAATAACATGGCATATCGTCTGGAGGAACATGTGAGGAAAGTGGGTTATGTTGTTAGCATTAGTAATCAATCCATCCATCGAATAAAATTCAGCCAGATAAAGTGCAAATACCGGTGAGCTTGGGAGAAAAGCGTGGGATCTGATATCTGCGGCAAATCCACATAAATATAACGGCAACTGCGAAGTTTACGTGCCCGTTTTCTTAGTCACTCCTGCAAAACGCTGAGATGGACCGAATTTAAATGTGAATGCTAATTATGTGCGAGCATGCAAAGCGAATACCGCTACTTGGAGAATACGTGATGAAAATAATAATGACGTAATATGAACGAAAATTTTCGACCAGGTTCACGTAACAGATGAACTAATGTCATGTAAAGATAAGAATTATGATATTTTGTTTAATGTGCAAAGTTTTTATTACGATTTTTTATTCTTCCATCGACAACTCAACTCATTAAATGACGACCAATTAATTTCATTCGATGGAAATTTAGTTGTAGTACATCCCTTGAGGCCTAAAGTATTGTCGCGTAAAATAATTGATTTATCCTTAGAATATCATTTTTCGATGGATTTCTTTATTTTCTGTTTCCTTATAGATAGTTATTTTGAGATTCTATATTTAATCATTTCCTAGTTACCCAAAGTTCAGATTTGTGGTTATGTGCCCCTAATTTTTATAAGCATTGTTCATGCTCGCAATAATATTTTGTCACTATTTTAGCTAAATTAAGAATATATTTCGACTGCTCAAATATATAAGTCTGACTTTAAAAGATCACGACAAAAACACAAAGAAAAGAAGATAAAATTATGAAAATTTTAATAATCCTCATTGGTATAGTCTGTATTTACCTTATTTGTTTGAAGTCAACTTAAAGCCTAAATTTGGGTTCCATATGATTAAATTTTAATTATTGCTCGAGGATAATTGTAAATAAATACAGAAACTTTAATATAGAAATATGTAGAAATCTTTTCTATAAATTCTGATGTAAGTAATGTGATAACGACGGAGCCATGTTCGAAGTCTAAGTTTCATTCGATACTGAAATATCTTGAATGTTTATTTTGCCATTTCACTGAGGTAGATATTACGCTAGTAATTCCAGATTGAACATTTCGTAACATGGGAAAGAGGTTTTATCGTCACATCTCCGACGACATAAGCGCCCAAAGACCACCCTCCAAATCGGAAATACCTGTGGCTGTGGCAGAAGCTTAATTGCATCGACCACAAAACCAACAACCGATCGATTCCTCAACTTCTCTGGGCAAACTTCAACCGAAGGTCTCTTAGCCGAATACCTAATGATAACCCGGGTTGGAAGATTTCCGGAGGCCATTGTATCACCGAATTCGACACGGAAGAGCTGCAATAGTCGGCTTTTTTCACGCATCCAGGGAAGCATATCCGGGGTGGTGGGGGAATAGTGAGGCTAGAGTTTTATCGTGAGCATTCAAACGGTGTCTCCCTTCGTTCCCACGATTCCATTTTCCACGAGAGGGCGACGCACTCTTCCTTCCGTCTCTCGATTAGAGAGAGGTGAAGATATGAAAGAGGCAGTTCAGCAACTAGGGTATGTCGAAGGTGGTGGTTGCCATAAGCACAGGGCGTGCGAAACACAGATACGTATCTGACTACTCATACTCTCCTGCTGAAGAAGAATGATTGTTGCAGTGGGAGAAGTTCTATTCATAATGTATGCACCGTTAATTGAGTTAATTGGACTCGGAGGAGTGAGTGAGTCTGACATTGGACCTGAGGGTCACACGAGAGTTTTGAACACTACTTTTGAGCAAACATTGAATCTTGACGTTGAAAAGTAATAAATCTATCCTTAGTGAGATCTTTTTCCTAATATCGAATATTTAAATTTGTAATTGTAACTCTTTCGTTGTGCTACAACAAAGTTGAATTGTTTAAATTATTTGCCTCGATTTTCACGCCTAGATCGTATTTTTCGCAGACCATAAAAGATAATTATTTGTATCTGGTCATAATTAATTTAAGTTTTATATTAGTATATCCGTATAGTATGAGAATCTAGTAAAAACAGTCGTTTGCTGATATTTATTGAGGAAAATGAACAAAACTTTTGCAGGCTATCAAATTTTATAATGGATATTAGTTACGACTCACGAAGTAATAATTAAATGTATGTAGAAAAATATAAAGAGAACGCTTTTGAAATTTTCTAATAGATTCATACTCTCTCCATAACTAATATTGAGTAGCTCAAAATTAATAAAATGATAAAAATTTAAAAACAAAAACCTTTACCATGTCGGTAATAGCATCTGTGCTTTGATGATCCAAGTCTACATTTTGGGAATTAATGAGATAGATGATACGTAAAATGAAGTTTTGGATCAGAAATATTTCTATCATTTTTTCTATTAATTATGAGATGACTTAAAAAGTTAAGTTTAGAATATGTGATCATGTAAGAACAACTTCCTTCCCTTCTACTTTCTTATCCGAATTGAGAGCATTAAGATTTTGAGAGGATAGATACAGCGCGTTCGAATTTTAATTTTAATAATGAGATGCGCTCACCTGTTACATGGAGTGAATTTATGCACGCAAAATGAATTAATAAATCTGTTTCTACAGGTAGATTATCGATTATAGTTCCTCTTGTCCATAATTAGGTCTCTCGAAAGGGCTTTGAGCAACACAATGGTTGTTAATTTCCTGTTTTGTGGAGTAAGAACCATGATTGTTTGCTTAAATACCGTGACCATGGTTTCGTACGCTCTGTCTCCGTAACAGCTGAACTGCCTCCGTAATATTCAGCGTCCCACTATTGAGTGCTGAATTTAAATACAGCACCGGAAACTTGAAAATGACGTAATTCAATTAGATTCCTATTATTTTCATAGCGACAATTTAGTTCTTTTTGTTCAAGTTTTTACTCTGACCATTTTCATACGGAAGAAGAAGACCTTCAGAAATCGTGAAGGGGTAGGAAACTGCACTAAACTTCCGTGAGTTTGAGAACGAAGCATTTCGTGTAGTTGCCAGCAATTATTGCCAAGAAAAGGAAGTGGAGGAAGAAATTAAAGCGAAAACATGAGCTGCAAAGAATGAAAACGGTCATTTTCATTCGGACTTTCTTTCCAGGAATACGTTTCACCAGGAGTAATAATCCTGTGAAGTTGTCGTTTAACGGTTGAAGGATGGTTGAGATGTTGTATTGCAAAGAACTCATAACAAAAAGCGCTCGTTCGATGTTTTAACTTGATTTTATCTCTCGACTAAGCTTTCGTTTTGAAGGAAAAATTGTATTATGGTATATTAAATTTATAATATCAAAGTAATAAGATGATTAACAAGCTATAAACTTCTAACCAATCATTGGACGAAGGTTTATGATGGCTCGATTTCATTTCATTGTTCAGAGCAGAAAGATAGATGATACAAGGCAGAATTAAATGCTACTATTGATATCAACGGAGTCATAAAAATAGACAAAGATGTGTAAAGTTTAATTTGGGGGATTGTTATGGATTATCATATTATTTTTAGCTTCTAGAAAATTATTTCACAATAATTGATTATTTCAATCGGCCTTTGTCGTTTTAATCGCTTAATTTGGGGCGATATTTTTCTCCTAATAAGATTGTAACTTGACCTAGAGTAATCCAGTTTAGTCTGTTTGAATCCCTTTTCCGTGTCAGTGCTATGCGACAGCCAAAACATCGGAGGATTTGGCACGTCCTGCGTGTCCTTTGCCAAGTGTGCCACAAGGTCGGAGATGACCACCTCCGAGTTTCGGCCAATTCATTCCAAAGGGAATCCGACGCACCCGAGAGATGCAGTAGAAAGACCCCGTTCCTTGGCGTACTTAGAGTTTCATCATTTGATACCCTAACTGATACTGTTTTATAGCAGTGCAGACGAATATATTCAAAGTCTCAGCTTTGATACATAACACGCATTCTCCTTCCTCTTTTTAAAGGAGTGACTCCTTTCTAACGTATATATTGTCGGCGAACACTAATATTTTCATCTTTTAATAGTACCCTCCACTCTACTACCTCTATTAATTTTTCCGCAATTCCAAAGGAATTCTCCTAGCGGACACTTAAATGAATGTATTTATTGAACTTACAATCATGAAGAGATTGCTCTCATGTGCTTCGTCGAAACCTAGAATTATTTTACGAAAATTATGCTCAAGATATTTTTAAACACCGGTAACTTATTCAAATATATTTTTCCGGTTGAGTCCTAATACTGACTGTCTACATCTATAAGAGCAGTTGATTAGTTTACGGAAATCAGTGTATCCATTCCGCGAGAATATTATGGAGTATTATGCGGTAAAAGACAAATTTACATATGGCTTCTCTCAATAATGATTAATTTCTTAAACAGCACATTGTTAATGTTCTAGGTTACTTGTATCATCCTATCTTCTGTTGCCGATTTGAATTATGATTTTCCGAAGCAATCACCAATTGCTTGTCTCTTTGTTTCCTTCGATACAACCCATCGAAATCTTCTCTTCCTTGAAAATATTCCGAAAGGACTCACGATGAGAAAATGAGCACTTTCGTAAGGGAAATCTTTTCATGTCTGCTCTTGAAAATCGCTGGAGTGCATCCGTAGCCGTTATGACTTCAGCTTTCGCTCCAACGTTCAGTTGAGTTCAATTAAATGCACTCTTCCGCCAAGTGGTCGCCTTTATTGCTATTTGGGAATGAATAATATTCTTATTTAATGATTTGATTCGACTATGGAACCATCCAAAGCGGAAAAACTCCGTTTCCTTAATTCGGGAATTTGCAAGTTCCCCATGAGCTTCAATGACGAAGGTTTTCTATGATACTGAGGAATCTGAGATTTGAGGATTGTTTTTAGTCATGAATTATTTATCACTTTGTAAAAGACGAGTATATAACACGTGAAGTGAACTAAATACACACATGTGTATTGAATTTTATGGACCAAAGAATCTCATGGGAGAGATTTGGATGTGAAGTCAAAGTGTGGGGTCAATAATCTTATAAATAAATAGGAAGAGTTTAAAATAAGAAAAACAATAATATTCCTTATAAAAATAGGTAAAAATGCGAAATAAAGATATAATGAAAAGAATATAAATAGAAAAGAAAAAGATCAAATTGTTCTTTACCTCAGTTATAGCTCTTATGAGATAGAATCTAAGTAACGTTTTCATGACTAAGTTTTACTCTCAATTATTCGGTTGCAGGAGAATAAATCCTTAGCCTATCTCAAGGAGACACTTTCTTCTTCAGAAAAGGGAAGTTTTTACCTGCAATTCTATTCGGTGAATAGCAAAAGAGAGGAATAGCTTTCTCTAGGCTTTGTTTCTTTGCAGTCTGTTTGATCTCACCACTGTCTATTTGCTCGAGAAGAAGAACTATCTCATAAAACTATAAAAATAACAATGGGTCTCTTTTTATAGACGAGAAAAAAGTGTGGAATTGGCCATTTCGCTCTCGGTTAGAAAACGATCTGATAGCATTGTCTTCATCTGAAAGGACAGTTGAATAACCGAAGTCTATTGAAGGTGCTAACGATAGAGAAAGGTGCCAAAGCTGTTTTCAGGGCAGAATTTATGATGAGGATCACGGGATACGTAATTTAAAAGGCCGATTTTCCTTAAGCGAATGCAAACGATTTTTTTAGTTGAGTAACTCATTTGGTAATCAAATGTCGTGGGAATCCATACATATTCTGAGGTTTTCATTGACATTTCAAAATAAACCTCCGCATTTTTATATATACGCGACATACTTTCGTGAAAGGCTAAGTTAAAGTAGACTAACCAAATATTGAATTTGTCATATAAATAATAAGTAGTATATTCATTTTAATAAAAGTTTAATTAAATTTAAATAAATGAATATTTATTGATGACCCTATACCAGGGATTTCAGGAAAACATTAAAAATTGTACATTAGATAGAATAACAATTAGGTGCGTTACTAATATGTTAAAGCTGTTGTTCGACTAAAATATTAATTGATAATATATTTATTTGAACTCAAATAGTAAAATATAGGTGATATCTTTTGGGTATAAAAATAATAAGTGATTAATCTGGAAATTTTTAAAATATATGTGGTTTAATTATGAATCGTAAGAGAAAATGATCTTGACAAAGAAGAACGATGCATATGAGTAGCATTTCCAAAGTATTTTATGAAATTAATCTAGAATATCAGCGCTTAACATCCATCACATCATTTAAGTAGACAGATAGGGATTTTTTATTTACGGTATCTACTAAAAAGGCAAGAAACGTCGATGCATGGACTAAAGATACAATAGGGTACTCAATAGGCACTTAAGGCTTACGAAATCCCCTGCTGAAGTAGCATCTGTGGATCTATCGGAAGATCATTAGCATTGTGAGTTGCAAAGTTGATTGAGTGCTCAGCAAGAAATACAAAATCGGTACAGACGTACAGGGGACTTACGATCCGCTGTCAGTGACATATACCCTTGACCGGTCTTGCCACTCGTAGTATAATGTGAACGCCTTGTTATTCCTCGCAATTCCTCGCCCTTTCACTAATTCCCTCCAAACTTGGTAAATAGGTCGAAGAGAATTGAAAGGGCGTGCCTCGTTGCCTATGGGAACCCACAGCGCCGCGCCTATCTCTTTTAAATCTACATTCGCATTCCTCGTTTTACATCGGCGTTATTATATCAAGGTAGAATTTACTACGTCGCTTATGGAATTGGAAACGTTTATCAATTTAAGGGTTACCGGAATTGGATCTCTATGGTTATGGAATTATGCCGATTTAAATGTTTTTCTTTTACATTTGTCTCATTTCACAATTACTTATCAACACATATGATAAAGATTGAAGAATTATTTCAATGATGACGTGTACGAATACCATTTACATTCGATCAATTTTTGGGATTATTTTGTTTGGGACATCGATAACGTATTGATTGGAAAGGGGTTTTTGAAATTATATTTTCCTTACTGTTTTAGCACAGAAATTCGATGATAAGCATCATTTGACACTCGTTATTGCGTTTATAATTACAAAATGGAATCAATTACAACTTTCTCTCTGGTCTATATCTAGAGAAGGAGAAATGAATATCCATTACAGCTATCGTTCTTCTCTTCTTCTGTATCGAAGTTCAAGGGTAGCTCATTATTTGCGATTGAAATTTCAAGGAAGATATTGCTTCAATGGAGAGGAAAGCCTAGACTGTCTCTCTGCGTCTTTGACAGATCCTATTGTTAGAAGAGCGGGGTTCTAATCCTTCACCTTGAAGCATTCATTGAGGCGACGCATTTTGAATGGTGTATACTAGATTTTTTTCCATGTTGACATTTCACGAGTGATGGCTGGATAGGGAAACGACCACACCCGAGATGAGAACAAATAAAACAGCCGATGCTTAATTGGCATAGCGGAAACTGACTTCAGACGTCAACCATGGTGAGGAATTTGATGGCGAATTAAAGTTTTTTTTTCCTAATTTTCCCCCGACAATTATCAACGGATTCCACTGTTTTTATTTTGTACATGATCTTACGTAATAATATTTTTTCCATTGTTGATTCGGTTATGCTTGTTTAGACACTTATGGCTACATTCTTTTTAATGCAATCTATTACAGGCAATCTTTTATTATTGATTTCATTTATCTACATCTCCTGTAATAATACCTTCCTTGTTTAGTATATCTTTTATTTTAGATTTATTTTAACTGTTATTGTTTATTCGCAAAAAGAGCATAAATAATTTTTCTGATAAAACCGTGTATACATTTACCACGAGTTTACTCTTGTTATTCGTTAAAAATTGGCAAAGAATTACCATTATTAGCAGATATTGGTCTCCGCAACCGATTGCCTTGAATTCCCGATAACATATCCACACTGTACAAGAGCAATATTTGAACTGGCGTATCCATGATTGGAATTTTAAAATCCAAGCAACCATACGGATGAGTGTACATAATCGGCGATAGCCTCGAGTATTCAATGCGCAATTTCTTCGTATTCGATTGGTAAATACGCGTAAAAACATCCAATGTTTGTTTTGTAATTGGATATTTTACAGAAAAAAGCTTTCACCGATTTTCGTCGCATCTCAAGTGTTTACGCAAATGCATCTGCTAAACTACTGTCTGATCGAAACGAAAACATTTCGAGAAGTATAAATATTTAGTTAAATTATTTTGTAGAAACTTTAATTTGCAGGTTTTGGATTAAACTGAATAACGTTTTAATAAAAAATGAATAGATTAAATTCCAATTCTCATGGGCGTTAAAGTCAAAATACTAGGTAGATTTGAATGCTTTGGTGGAAGATAATGAAACTTGAATAAAATGATATTGAAACAAATTTTGGAATAAAATTCGAAACTAATTTTTTCTCTAAAATATCAGTTCATAACGCCTTGTTAAATATTTACTTTAAAAACAGAGTAAGTGCACTTTTCAGCACATTTAGAAATTATTTAATTATGGAACTCTATCATATTATATATATGTTGAAGAAAAAACATTTATTGTATTTTTAAATAAAATAGAACGATAAGTATGATCTCATAGAATATTTGAGCTTTTTGAAATATCGGTGATTGATAACATTTGAGTTGATTTTTAGAATACCCATTGACATTAAAAAAGACGTTATTATGACTAAGAAACTCATATTTTTTTCAACAAATAACTGAAGAAGCAGATGGTTTTCAGATAATTTATATATGAGCAATAAAAATGCCTTAAAATTTCGTGATTAGTTATGAATATCCCAAATCAAGGCAGAGATAGCCGAAAGCAGGATTATTGAAACAATCTATGATGATGAATTAGACCATTATGAATGGAAACTTGGGCAGCAATCCTTCCCTCTCCGTATAAGAAGCGGTGAATTTATGACTCAACATCCGTAGCAGAATAGGCATTTATAAACGGCACGGTCCACCTAAATTGGAACTTCTGGTCACATACGAATCGGTAAGCCGTGGAGGATCGACTTCGGAAAAATAAATCAGACTAATTTGAGTGAGAAATGACCAAGAAGGATTACTCTAGTTGCCATCTCCGTGGTCGGCAGAATACTCTATCTTACGTACGATTGTAACGAACGGCGATCTTCTTACATTCGATCCAAGACCGTAATCTCTCATGTGACAGCAAAGAGTCGATTTCCGGCAACCCGACTTGCATTAAGCGTTGCTGGCGATCGAACACCTGTTTACGTCAATCATCCCCATCTCGAGGTAATTCCTTGAGCCAACAACCGCCGGCAACTTTACGTAATTTCGATGAAATAATCTTGGGTGCCAGATGTTGTACCTTCACTCGCTTCCTCTCGGTTGATCGCCAAATAAAGGAAGCATCCGAGGCAGTGACCTTGAGGGCACTCGCCCACCGGCACCCCGCCTACTCCTACAGAAGCCGCACCCCGTCGCCTACACTCCGGAGAGCCTCTGGTGGCGAAACGATGGCCAACTGTCCGGAAAACGCCTTCGAGGGCGCGATTCTTTCCGAAGCGTGTTGCAATTTCCTTCGTCTCAACCACCCCCTTGCCGTTCTATTTCCGCGGTGCATTCAGAGCATCAAACGATTATGCGATTATTACGCGTGCTATTAACATTCCGGCGCTCGTCATGGATCGGAAGCAGAGTGGGTGGGCGTCGTAGGAGATGAGGAATTGGTGAAAGAGGGGTTTGAGGTAATCGAGGAAGCTCGGATTGATATTCTTTCTGATACTAAATAGGAAAATAAGAGGGTTTGGAATAAAATTTAATTTTGCGTTTGTCTTGGTCCTGAGTTGGGTGCATTTATCACGCTATTTACGAAGTTAGACGAGAATATAGTTTGATGTAATAATTTTGATATCTCAATCTCCAATGTAGATTAGTCACTGATATTTAAATTTGCAAATGATATTTATTGTTGGCGGAGGATTTAGATTAACCATAAAAATATTTCGATAGTAAAAGAAGTGATAAATAAAGAAAACTAGGCAGAACATCTCATGGTCTTATTTCTAAAGTACCATGCTTCTACTCAGATATTGAATTCAGAATTACATTAAATAACGTTTCATATGAAAATTTTAATCAAACAGTTTTTCCTGAAACGTAATTAAAATTACAGATTTTTTCTTTGTTTTTATTTAGTGATGTAATTAAATAGTTTCGTAACCGATTGGATTTAAAAGGAGTAAACATTGTTAATAGTAAAGAGTAATGAAAGGTAACTCATTTCATTCTATAGGAGGTTAACTGTGATTCGACTCCAAAGAAAGTCATTATTAAGTTGAAAATACTCAAAGTATAAGAAAAGTTTCACATTCTACAAATTATATAGATTAAAAATGGATGTAAACCTTCATATAAAGATCTTCGAAACTGTTTTTCTAACTTTACAAATCAAGAAGTAAAAAACGACCTTTTAAACTCTCACTTTCCGAGGATGATGTCGGTTGGATTATCTTTAAAAAAGGTGTCGAAGTATAGCTCATGTAAAAAGTTTGGCGAAATTGACTTTCGCTTCCCCGAAGACGAGTGCTTTTTCCGAACCATCGCAAGAAAAATCGAGCTCTTTGGAGCACAAAGAGCAATAAATGACACTACGAGCTCGAGATTCCTAAGTTAATAACGAAAGGAAAGAAGTAATACAAAATGGCCAAAGGCGGTAGGTTTATCCTCGTTTTTTCTCATGGGAGAGAGGAAGTCGTTCAATGCCTGGAAAAAGTGGGCGGCTAAGGAAAGAATTTATGGCGGAGAGAACGGTTATTCCGATTCGGAATAAGTATTTTTTCTCAGGATATTCGCGGCTGTAAAAGGGGACCTAAAATACTTTCGCGGATTGGTTGGGTGGTCCTCTTTTATGGCTGAAGAAATCAACTCCCACTCATCCAGCGGACCAGTTCTCTCCTTATCAAGGTGATTTCGTAATTAGGTCTGAGTATAATGCCATCCTCACGGACTGCCTACTTAAAGAGAAAACTCTTTTTATTGTGCATCTTTTACGGATTCAGGGACTGGTGACGCAATTCGCCTTTCATTATTTCGACACAATCTTTGCATTAATAACTCATTTTCATATGCGAGGCTCTTTGCAGGAAAAGGAAGACTATCTTAGCGTTTTTTTTCATCTCGAGATCTGGAGATGCTTTTAGATAATAGCCTTAATTGAGGATGACTGGAAATATTCTCGATTTAGCTCATTCCTAACAATGGGTAATTAAGAATTTCCTTTTAGTAAATTACGGAAGAATTTTATTCCGTAATAGTCGTTGATGATTGTGTGTGTACCAGCCACTTTGCCACTTTGCTTTGATTTGTGTGATATAATTCACACTGAAATAAGCGGCTGTGGTTAAGGAGGAATATTTCGTTAGAATCTTTTCTCAGTACATTACTAGTATAAGAGAAGTATGGATGAGAGAAGAGAAGACATAATATCCCCAAGTGCAGAAATTGAGGTTACGTAAAAAATAAGAGTAATTCGAACACCATTTGGAATGATAGATTATTTAGAAACTGAACTTCTATTCTGATGTAAATGAAAAGATCTTATTTTTTACCGGCGTCAAGGAATTGATTTTAGTCAGTGAAAAAAAATATTATAAACCTTATTCGGTGTTAATCTTTGATCATAATGTTCAACAGAAAACTGTAATATGTATTAACATTAATCAACGACATGTTTCATCATCGCAGGGCGACATCGGGTACACCTGGTTCAGTGTAACGATGTCGCATATCCATGAAACCGGTCACTGATCACAGTTAATGTATTCTACACATATAGTTTTTTATTTTATAATTTGAGCGAATCATGAATCCAATTTATGCCTCGAATTGCGCAAGAAAAAACTTGATTTATCATAAATCTTTCAAAAAGAAAGCGAAAATGGTCAGTATCGGAGGTAATGAGTTTATCTGTCCGTCAACTTTACGGATCATAATAAATTTCTTTGGTGAATAGCTTAAAATCAAGGTATAACTTACCAGAACAAGAAAGAGAGGAAAAATAAGCCAAAAACGATTGCAAATAGTAGAATTTCATTATTTAAACGATGAAATATTTATTCATAACAATGTCATAGTCGCTCTATTATTATTAATGAGTCAGATTTCCAATTCGGATCAGGTGGTTAGATAGAGGAACTCTAAAGAACCTAATCACGGCGTAACTTCTTAAATCCTGTACTTTGAATCACGATATGGCACTGAGATTGTTTTTCGTCTGTCAAGTAGCTTTCCATACAACTTACGTCGACGGATCATCGCTTATCGTAGCAAATTCACGTTTTCGGGGAGCATTTGGCTTTATTCCCATTGCGAAAGAACCGGATCACTGTTGTGAAAGGGAGGATACCCACGTGCATCCGTAACAAGTCCAAACAAGAGGCAGATATGCGTGGAATTTCTTACGCGTGTGACGACAGCGAGTCGTTTCTACATTCCCCTGAATCCCACTTATCGATAGCAGAGTTATTGCGTCTTTCTGCGCTTTAAGGTTGATATGTTTGTTCCTCTACATTCCAATAAACAGCTCCTCATTGTTTCCAGTTCGTCTCCTTAGTGAGTTGTTGTCGTAGTTTCTCCACCTTCCACGTTCTCACCGGAGGCATCAATCTTTAGATGAATCCTTTTAAGCTTTCACTTATTTCTCCATGAACATCCTACGCTCCTTTGACAGCTCTCCGCCCCACTCACCGAATTCGACATTCAAAATTATGCTGCGACATTTTGATCTTAAAATTATGGTCTGAATGCGAGAGCTCGTTTTGAGCGCAATGAATGACCGAAAAACATCCTCCCTTATTTACAGGTTTATTTTATTCTAGGAGAAACTTAGCGGCAAGCGTGTTTTGAGGAGATATATTGGTATACTGAAGCTGCAAGTTTCTCCTAGTGAAAGCACCAGAAGTACTTCTGGAACGGGTGAATAAACGAACTTTTTTTGGCGTCCTACTGTTTTGGAGAGAACGGTCACCTTGGCAGGTTCAATTGGTGACCTGCATGTTCGTCCTAATGGAAATCTTAATTTATTCATTGGAACTTTCCCTGGTGTATATTGGGAGATTTATATGTCACTTGCTTTAATTTTCTCTCCGAACGTGAGATCTAAATGTTTTCCATATTCTGATAGAAGAGATATAACATATCTTAACTCTTTAAGTACGCTATCAATCTCTAATAAACAAAGAGTACTTTAATTGCATTTCAACTTCTTTCTCCTATGAGTCAGATTCCATGCTTTACTCTCACAACCAGTGGTTGATGAATTTCTACTCCAATCGTTGACGATTTATAGATTGTAATTCGGCTAATTGCTTTCTCTCGTAAATCACTAAAGGCGAGTAAGGTGTGTCAGTATGGAGAAGGCTTATGTCGATTAGTAATTAACACATTTGACCATCCCTCATTTCAAACTTATCAAGATTACTTTCACGAAAACATTCCTTGTTATTGAAGATCGTTTTCCAATCGGTAGTCAATTCAGGTGAAGTTTCTCCTCCATGTTGATGTCCAATTTGAGAAAATGATCAATTAGATTAGAGAGCTATGAAATCATTATGCTTGACTTAACTTACGAGTGTTACTTAATTAGCCGTAAAGTGTTCAAAATCTCAAAAACTCATGTTTTAGAGGACGAGAAGATACGGTTGTCGGATTTTTTACAAAAATTTAATATTTTCTATTAATTTCACATAATTTTAATTTATTTCTTCAAAAGTATCTACAATTTTCAAGCTTTTGAAGAATAGTGTTTCTTAACTTCATTTCTTTCAACCTGGAAATGGAAGAAATGTTAGAAAAGACGTGTATTTTTTGGAAAATGTACTTTTTTAATAATAATCTATATTCTTGAATATTCTGTTCTATATTTAGCATGAACTGGTATTTAACTGAACAACTAACGTAATTTCGGCAAATATTAATAAATTGTTTCACTGAGTTGAAAATCTCGGCAAAAATGGCTGTAATAACCAATGTGTACGTCACTAAAT
This sequence comes from Pantala flavescens, assembly GCA_020796165.1. Lineage (NCBI taxonomy): Eukaryota > Metazoa > Arthropoda > Insecta > Odonata > Libellulidae > Pantala > Pantala flavescens. The sequence goes on along the minus strand of CM036884.1, from coordinate 7,173,990 downwards.
CAATTAAATTAATTAAATAAATACAAACATTCGTATTTTAAGAATCAATTGTCTTATTTTCTATTGAACAGTTCATTAAAAAATATTTTCGTAATTTTAGATCGATAGATCTCATACAGATAAACATTAAAGGCACCTCATCTAATGAAATTAACTTCAGAAATTCAATTTATACCCATTAAATGCGGTGAAAGTTAGTCGTGATTCGCCGAAGAATTTCTTTTTTATTTCGAAAGCTTTTTGATCAATTTCATTAACACCCTCTCAGATATTAATTTTCTCTTCGAATGATTTGCTCAACAAAGTTTTCTTTTCGATTGGCCATTCCTCACTTAATTCTTTTTACGTCAGTGACATGGAGAAATTGTAATCGCCCATCATTTCCCTTCTCCGGCGATCCTCACGAGGGCAGGATTTCCTCCGCATTTCCAACAAATTTGGAACGAGAAAAGTTATTGAAGGACTTGCCGAAGAGCTCCAGTAACACAGTTCTTCGATTCGTGGAAGCGTGACGGCTTCACGCAGCTTTTTAGTTCAAATAGCTTGAGGACTGATGGCCACATATGGCGTAGGAACAAATATGGGCTCAATTTCAAGTACAATTGTCAAACCCAATGTTGTAAGCGTGACGTTGAGTACAAAAAGCTTTCTGCTCAGTATTCTTTCTCAAAGAGAGTACGTCTAGGTTTTGATTTTTAAAGTTATATGATCCCATTCTTTTTTAATATTTACTATTTACAAGGTAGTAGGGAATTAATTAAATAATCACATTCTTTATGTATGCAATTCAATTCTCCAAAATGCTAATATTGTTCTCATGGCTAACTGGAGGGAGCAATGATGTGAAAAGTAGTGTTTGTATTCAGTATCCTTTAATCATTAGGTGTTTGGAACGTCCTGGGAAGGTATTAAAAGCTTACATCTCAACATATATATCTCAAGTAGCTGCAGTGTCTACTTTCAGACACAATGGAAACGTATACGCATACTCTGACGATAATTCAGGGCCCGAGATAATCTTACATATGCCGAGCACGTCTGATTTTCCGGAAACATTTTCCATCCTCCGGAAGATAATTCAGTGTCACCTTGATTCGACCATCGAGGGATCCATTTGCGGACATCTAAATGATGCTATGAATGAGATTAATGGGGCGGAAGGGTTGTCTTAACCTTCCCAACATCACACACCTCAGAATCATGATTATCTCGCATTACCATGTTATTCGTTCTTTCTCTAGGTTTCCTCATCCGTTCTCGATTTCTATTCTATAGAAGTATCTGCTCAATCGATTCCTTATTTAGTTCTGATTCCGCATTGCGTTTATTTACTTTGTCCGAGGTGCTTTCTTAGAATGGAATTTCCATTCCATTTGTGCTGACGTCCGCGACAGGGACATAGCCTCGAGATAGCAGTCGATTTGCAATCGGCAATGGTGTTTTCTGCTGAAGAATGGGTTTTCAAGAGCGAATAGACTCCATAATGCGGGTGCAATGGGGGAGAATTGGCCACAGATGTACCGAACCACCACTTATCATGTGCACAGCCGTTTCACAATCTTGGGATACTTGTTATGCATTTTCTCTCTATACTGAATTCCATTTGCTCACATTGATTGCAGATTATTCATTGACTTTGCTTGCTCTCAATAATTCACATCTTCAAAGAAGGCGATGAAAATGTAAATGATTCGGTCGACTCACATGCAAATCACTTATAGAGAAAAGCTCAGAATATCTTTATCTATTAATAATGTAATGAGTAAATCCGCTTTCATTCTCAACATCGATCTTTAATCTAAATGAGTTGTTCAATCATTAATTCTTAATGTTTATTCGTTAGCATACTCTTTCTAGAGCTAATTAATTACCTGGCATAAGGGAGTAAATTATGATCGTTGATGACGACAAATGTGATGCATGTGAGGTAATACGATTGCGAATTATATTTTGAATGGTTATTTTAAGAAAAATAGATAATTTTATGGAAAAATTAATCATTAAATTCAATATACCGTATATGTATTTTTTATTTAATTAAGTTGATATTGATGTATAAAAAATATACATTGATTTATTTCTACGCACCAAGTTTTTGTTTGATGGGTTTTAAGATGTAAAAGCACGCTTTCGTGGTCTTTTAATCTCCCAATTCTGGGACTGAATGTGAAAATTAGACGTTAAATTCGGTGAATAAGAGTTTGTAGTGTCCCTTGAGTTCGTTTTGTTCTTCTAATTTTATGACTTGGCAAATATTGATCGACAGAGAAAAATCAAAACATAAGCTCATCTGAAGAGGAAAACTTGCTAATTGGTTTGATAAAATCATCACGATACATCACATCAATTCGCAGCATCTAATGAAAGAGAGGAATCTAGTGATCGCGGTGTTTTAAAAGTACTTTAATTAAAAAAAATAAAAGCTGTAACTTTAAAAAAATATGATGTCTAGCGCTGTGGGTTTGTTGATACTTCTGATGAGGGATAGATTATGGGTAAATTTAGAAAATGAATATCGCCGAAAATGCAAATGAGTGCTTTTCAATAAACAATAATGAAGTAACATCACACAATGGGTGAAATATGAAGCACTTATAACCAATAATCCATGAGAACATGACGTCACCACCATCGTATACATGAAAAAAAGCCTCGGAAACTGTGGATTTAGTTTTCTGAAAGAATTACTCCCCACAAAAAAGGAGAGGAAAACAAATACTCAGGCTGAGGAATTCCGGGGGTTGCGCGATTTCCTCGGACTTTACCGTACTCTGTGCAACTTTTTTTTGGAAAGCTATTGCAAGAAAAAGACTTAAAGCTGCAGAAATTTGCCAATATCAAAGGATTTATGCTATTTTGCAAAAATTATCAATAACAGACCAATTTAACTTTTATTTCTGTTTATTCTTCAGAAATTCCTTAATATGAATAATAACTGATTGCATGATTGTCTTATTTAACTCCACCAGAGAAAATAAATAGCATTTGTCACCTCAGTAAACCTCTATTCCAATATCGGAGGATCATTTTGAACGATATTTATGTATAGGTGTCATCTTCATTGCTTTTTCATCAGTTAATGTTACTTTTCGTTTTTGAGTGAGAAATTAAATGCTTAATCGACTAATGAAATCCCTGATAAACAAAATAATTGAAATTGAGAAATAAATTGATTTGTTAATCAATGATTTTTTATGTATGAAGGCGCGAAGGAAATAAATTATCACTGTAAACATCGTTGAAGTGAAAGTTACTCCCATACATCCTATGCAGGCATGCATCCCATCTAAATCAACAGAACTTAAAGGGATAAACGTGTAGATAAATACTACAATACGATAATACGACAATAATATTAATTAATATTGCATTAGTTTTCCAAATAAAATGCTTCGTTCTCTAAGCAAGGCTAATTTGCGATGCATCATATATATGTAATTTAAACGTAAACCAACACGAATACGTCTTCGAACTGGAAATAAACTGTTTCGTATTCAATGGTTAATTTCCATTAAATCCTAATTCGCGAGAGGTTTTTAAAATGTAATGCATTTTCTTATTTCCTAATAAGTATCAATCTTTAAATGCATGGCATCCGGGAGTGTGAGGCTTTTGCGAGAAATTCCGCGGTTTTACGCTCTTAAGCTATTACGGCCTCGGCATCCCGGAGGCAATGCGGTAGCCCCTCACCACCTGTTTTTGTTTATGAAACGCCGTTCGAGGGCCTTTGGAGTGATCCACAAGTTTGGTTACGCGGGAGTTCGGATCTCCTGTTGCGGCTTGTGAATGCGATTGGGGTATGCGGAAGGGTGAACTTTTCAAATGCGAAGATGGAAAGGGGCAATGGAGAACTCGCTTCCGCCCGTCGAAATATTTCATGTGTGAAGTGGGCGTCGATTGACCAAATAAGACAGCTTACGCTAGACTTCCGTTTACATTTTTGATTTGCCATTGCGTGATATAACGTTTTTCTTCGAGAAGAGCCAAAAATGGAGGCTGAAGATGTCCAACGAGGTGCTTGGCGAACGTGACGTCATTTGGAGAGGTGAAAGACACTCCGTTTGTTTGTTGAAATTCTTCTTCGCGAGTGGGAAGAGCTACGTGGGTGATTCATTTAAAGTTATCGCCACAGCATCCAAAATCATTCTGTCGTAATCTTAAGAAACGGCAAAGGATTCGTGGGAGCTAATATACGAGCTAAATCGTAAACAAACTAGAAGTTTTTATTTAAAAAAGTTTTTATCGTCATTCCGTTTTAGAGTTAATTTGGTGCCAATGAAATTTAGTGGCATAATGTTCTATTTCAGCTCATTTTCCCTTAAATATGTTGATTTAATAACATTTTTTGCATTCACGATTCTGAATGATTCATATATAATATGTATTTATAATTGTTTTTGATCATGATATTAATCGTAATCTCAAAGATTATTCTTATTATCTCTTCTCTCTTCGTAAGAAAGATTCAAAATATATCAATTACTTTAGCTATTTATAAAATGATGGCAATTATATAGTATAGTTACTGATCGATCTAGTCGATTGTTGCCATAAGGACATTAAACTCACATTGACTCTTTTCTCTTTATGGGGACATTAGGAACTGATATCAAACATCTGTTTCTATCTCGGAAGTATTAAATAGTTCGTCGTGATGTAGTAATGGAATAACCAATCAATTTTTACGTATTCTGAAGTGAATACTATATTATGAAGTTTGGACTATGAATACCGGAAAGTTCGTTTACGATTCTATGCTGGGCTTTTGATAAAACTTATATCATGAATGCCAATACATACTAATGGCATAATGATATCGCGAATAGGGTGTAGTTATTTTCTCAAAAGATTTCAGTTCAAAGGGAATTTGGAATGCGCGTGCTTTAGCCTGGAGCTCAATCGTTTGAAAGTTGCACTCGGTCGCAATCCGAAGCTGACGTCATGACCCTGAACTGCATGCATCGAAGTACAGAGTTGAATCATGTTGTGAAATCTCAGAAGCCCTTGTAAACGTGGCATTCACGACACCTATGTAATACTAAGTCACACCTTGTGGGTAAGATTTTAAGTTATCCCCAGGTTGAAATCGTATACTCCGAAATATATCTATTTTAGGATTATAGAAGCTAATCATTTACTTATCATTCGATCACGGTCAAAATGAAAGTGATCTTTTATCAAAGGTTATCAAATTTCGATCATAAAGGCTTCATGCGTTCATGATCCTTCATTTGGATAAAAATATATCACTTTTATATGCATCTATGGATTAAAATATCATACCTTTAAAGATTGATTTTATGAAACTGTAATTTTATTAAAAGAGTAAATTCTTTGCTATCCTCCCATATAAACATTTAATTCTTAATTGTATTTGTTTTGACGTCAAACGAAATTATCTTTATGGACGGGAGCATAGGAATTTTTAATGGGACTTTATCATTTCTAGGACAGTTAATCTCTGAGTAGTAGTCGAACAGAACCAATTAGCAAAATTAAAATGAATGAGAGTTAATGGATTCCACGGTCATGCACGCTTTACTGCTTTTGGAATGAATTCTTCATGTGTGGAGAGGGTCACCTTCCACACAAAAGGCCACTCATTGATTCCCAGAATCATACTTTGGCATTTACATCTGCGTCATTCACTTATATTAAGAACAACAGAAGACTATTGAAAACACCAACCGCAGAGTCATAATTTACTGACCGTTACGGAGTTTGTGCTTATAGACCGTTACTTCATATGTACACTCAATAAATTTACAACTATATTGAATATAATGCCATGATATTTATGGGTGTTTTTTACCTTAAGCTTTTTCTTCTGAAAAGTCCCGTAACTGTATTTGTAGAATTGTCAACACTTGAAATGTGTCATAAAAAGCGTCTCGTATCGAATTAAATTACGTTTAAGGAGTTTACTTTTAGGAATACGAATCAAATAATCACTGGTGTCTATGAATGAAGTAAAGAATAGATTAATAAACCACCCCCGAAAGTTTTCTCTTTCTTTTATTCAAGTAGGAATAATTCATAAGAGAGCAGTTAATCCTGGTGTCTTTTGGGAATCAATCGAAAGGAATACCTTTATGAATATCTTGGTGTTATTAATTGTCAAGACCGATTTTTCCTAACTTAATTTAAAAAGGATTTTGTTTTCATTTTGCGCGTTCTCAATGATTACACGAATCTGGAGCTACTTTCGGAAAGTTTTCTTTAAAATCGAGAAGAACGGATGTTTTTTCATTCATCATGATGAAGTAAATCCGGTCCAGTTTTCAGTTTCGGAGAAATAATTCGAGTTCAACTTTCTGAATTCGACGGACTCGTGGAACGGAAGAATTTCGATTCGGATTCCAAGGGAAAATTGCACAAATATTTTCTTGATTCTTTTCTTATGGAAGTGTACTCGGGTCAATTGGCGGAAATGCAAAAAAAGTAACCGGTTAAGCGTTATCTTCAAGACTTTCTTTATTTTTATACGCAGTGAATGGAAAAATTAGAAAGCATAACAATAATTTCAGAGGAAATTCGACATTAAACATCATAAGATGCCTTTCATTTACGGCTTATAATTATAAAATTCTCATGTTTTATCTTACTTTTATGTTTGCTTATCGAAAGAGATACAAATGGAAAAAGTTAACTCAAGTGTATCATTTTCGATTCTCTTAAATTCGGAACTTGAGAAAATTGAGAATGTTTGACATTGTTGTTTTTCTCGCAATATTTTTGTTCTTTTTTCCACCATATTTATTCGTCTCTCACATTGTAACATTAAGCATTATTTGTGTATGCATTGACTGGAGTATGATATAATGCTGTTTAATCATGTTAACATTCATGAGTTTATACGTCAGGTATTAGTATAGTTTAAATAACCGTTCATTTATATAAATACGAATAAGCTGAAGAAGCTAAGTGAGAGTAACATCAAAAGTAATTTTTTTTAGGTAGAAAAGAAAGTGAGAAATAACATAAAAACTTATTACGAGTTTGAGATATATTGAGGTTAACTGATTCATTTCAGTGTCGAGTTTTTTATCGTGGATTTTTATCCATTAATCGCACTCTGTCTATTGTTTGCCTCTTCTCTTTCCAAAAATTCACTCTGAGAAAGTACGTCAGTTAGACACGGTTTGGTAAGAAAAAAGCGAGGGAAAGGTAGCTGTCGGTTTGTTGTGGAAACTATTTAGATACACCCCCGAATAGAGCATCCGAGACGAAACAGATTGAATCGGTGGCACGAGACAAAAAAGTCATTCTTCGTAGACAGTGGTGGGTCCAGGAGAATTCTTCCTCTGCTTTCACGACAGCCTTCTGTCGAAGAATTTCTCCTCACCCTTTTGTCTTTTTATCGTCTGGACAATCTAGAAAACGAAAAGCACACTTCAGCCGCTTTCCTAACGTCCTTTCCCCATCGGAGACCACTTTCTCCAAACATTCGCGTTCATCTTCCCCGAAAATCAACATTTTTTCTCTCTCTCTGGTTCCGCCCCGGCTGCTCCACATTCTTCTTCCGGAGTGCGGATTTCTCCCCCCAACAGATTCCCCTAAGAATCCACTCCTATCCACCCATTTTTCCACATGGGTTGAGAAGTATGCGGAGAAATTCGTGAGCCAAAAGAACTCGCGGGCATTCCAGATGCTGAACGGCGGTAAATGGACCGGTATTTATCTCTGCCCAAACCAGGTGTCTTTTTCATGTTCCCTTTAAAAGGATGATGACCCAGCTAAACGGTCGCTTTTCACGTTATCACTCATTAGAACTGTTCCTACAAAAGTTTAAAGAAATACTCGCGAAATACTTGCACCAATTATCGAAAATTCAAAGGTAACGTTATTTGCGACGGTTATATTTTATTTATAATATAACTATCGTATATCTCAATTTCAAATATTTATCTGAATGTTGAGGCAGTAGAAAGAGAGGCAGTACAGCTATTCTAATTGAAAAGATTTAATTGTTAACAATCATTTGGTGTCGACATAATGGAAAGCTTATAACCAGGTTGAAACTCATTTATTATTGATTATAGCACATACATTCCTGAGCTGAATGTCGATAGCATGCTTTTAAAGTCGAAGTAAGAAAACAGAAAATAATAAATCGATAGGGTCCTCCAATAAGATTCAATAAAATAAATAGTCACTCCGCGAAAATATTTTAATGTGTTGGCTAGTTTCCTGGAATCCAAGGAAAATATTTTCTTCATAGTTCCACGATGTTATGGAAATAGAAATAACTTTTAAATGTGCTATCACTAAAGTTTCCCCAAAATTTGAGCAAAACATTGACATTTATCAGCTCTTTTTCTTACGCTTAACACCAAAAAAGTTGAATCACAAAGAAAATGGTTAGGATTAGTAAAACGTGGAATTATTTTTTATTTGTTTCGACTTTATTTCAAATGAATTATGAAAATATTTCAAATACAGCATAAAAATCTTCTTTTCAAGAGCTTATACGAAGTTCCTGCATTATATGTTGACTCACGATTAAGATTTTTTAACTTATGTTAGAGACATATATACCCTTGTGTAAGCTTTCACAGGATTCAACGAGTTTTTTACTCTCACTAGAATACCATACGATGCATATTTCTGACTTCAGAAGTTGCCATTTAGGAGATGGGAGTTTCCTGTTCGCAGAACTCTCTCGGAAAGAGCCAAGAGGTCGATGACGGAAATATATTCATTACGACATCCGATGAAAATGGGTCAAAACGCGTAATTTTCATCAAATGGCCGTTAGTTTTGATCGACTCGTGACTCTTCTTTTTTATTTTTTTCGGCTTTTTAATGAACGAGGCGTTAAAAGGATTTCACCCTAATCAACAGGTGCCCCTTTTGCGTGCGAATTTTTATCAAAAGCCTCGGAAACGTGTTTCTCCCGCGCGTGCTCAGAATCTGGAAGTGGTATCCCTGCTTCCGCCACGAAAGTCGGTGAAAGTCCCTCCGCCTTTAATTGCCGGTCTTGTGAGGCCGCTTTAATAGCCAACCGATGGTTTCACTCTTTGCTTTTCCATATTCGATATTGCGAAGGATGAACGGTGTTTGGAATCTGCGAAGTCCCGAACACAGTTACGAGATATCCAGTTTTTGTTGAGGACGTCCTTCCACATTTGATAATATCAAACTATGTTTATGATTCCGGGTTTTTCTGAACTAAAGAAAAGTTATAAAATCCAAGAATTAATTATAAATAAATGTTTCATTTGGACTCAACAAATAAATTGTTAGCATGGAAGATGATTTTCAGCTGCTTGTTTTTGGAGAATTGAAAAAATCGCTCTTGGAGTTCTAGTCTAGTTTTTATCAAAGTAAAATATTAAATATATATTTTAATGTTATAAAGAAAATTACAGAAATAATTGACTGTCAATTATCTGATAGCTCGATATTTCCTAGTATTCTAAATGTTTAAAAACTTTGAATCACATATCCAAGGGGTTAGTAGAATTTTATTGATTACACCACGCGTGCACTATACCTATTTGAAATATTTTCATAACTAAAATTGATTCCTCTTTTGTTTGTACTCAAACAAATTTTAAGGAAAACAATTTAGTGAACGAAGTACATGCAACACACCGCTACTTCTGTGGTGTTGCGTGCACTCGGTGTATTTGTTTTCATTCTTAGTTTCCTTTTCTGTACACCATTATTGCGTATTGTGACATTCGATGAATTCGAAATTATTAACGCTCATAGATTAGAGATGACTCGAGGTGAATTAGCAAACTGCGACATGAGAAAGAAACAACTGGATGTATTCCGAAGAGGAGATAAAAAACATACATTCCTTGCAGAGTGATTGGAATATGGATCAGTTTATTTATTTACACAACACGGAAGCATTGATTTATTCCTTTTATGGATTCGTCTTTGATTCACCTCCGATAGTTCCGTATAGAATTCTCGGAGATAAACGCTAACAGAACAAAATACTAACGAGGAAAGGCGTGATATTTTAAGAGATAAAATTCCAAAATCAGTGTTTCTACGGAAATATGATTATTGGTTCATATTTTATATATTATTCTTATTATTTTATGTATATATATTCTTCACTTAGACGATTTGGCCCATATTACGACTTGTTCAATGAAAAAATGACGTTGTCAGAGGGTGATTTGATAGTTAAAGTTGGAAGTATATTAAACCTTATGAATACCAGAAACGCAAAGAGATGAAGTTGGCAAATGGTGGATGCATTCTAGATTCTCTAATTCCCATTTATGGATAATGACGTTCTAAATATGTCACCGAAGCTGCGTATGAACGAGCTTTCCCGTTTCAAAAGGAGCGCTTACATCATTTAGGCTTGCCTTACAAAGTTCAACGTGTAGAGGAAGTAATGTCAAAGAAAATTCATTAAATGCCTAATCGATGTCTTAAGTGTTTACGTAACTCCAGGAACTCATCCAATATCCTAATTCATAGGAAAATATCAGTTTACGTGATTTTGAGTAATCTGTCAAAGATTGAGTCGAAGAGTCAGGGTACATATGTAGTTCCAATTATGTAATATTATTATATAAATTATTTTTATTACAAAGAATAAATTATAAGACTATATTAATTTCCAAAGTACTGATTTTATAATTATAATATGCGTTCTTTATGGTGTATTTACCAAAATCATTTCATATGAAGATCCCCGGAAAATTGAATGAAAATCATGTTAAAGTTAAAGAAAGTTTACTCATAATATAATAATGATTTAATATAATACAGAAAATTATTTTGTTTTTTCTCACACTCACAGGTACTTCTTGCTTAGTAGCTGCCTATTCAATGTATTTTGGTAGATTCCGTATATAAGGTTACGAAATTAACTGTCATATCGGATAGGAAATAAATTTTAGTTCCTCCTTTTAAAAGTCGGTCATTGGAATTTTCTAAATCTTCACACACTGTGGGAATTTCCGCTTTTGATAAATATCTTATTCCGGTCGTGCTTATCAATATTTTCAATATGAAATATTATTTCCGCTGATAATACGAATCTAACGGCGTTAAAAGAAAGTGATGGAGTGGCTCGATATTTATCAGAATGCTCGAGTGTGGAAAAGAAAACAAATCATAGAAGACGTATTAATAAAATACGGAAGCGAAATTCCTCTACTCAAAATTGCATTTTAGCGAAAAGAAACACGGAAGTTTCTGGAGTTTGATTTTGATCTGTGACGCGATTTTTAATTATGATTAATCATTCCTTGATATTAATTGTTCGTTAATAGTGTATTTCCTTTGGATGTAAATCAGGATCTTCGGTATATTTATAGATAACAATTTTTATCTTCAGTTGCATATGCGACGCTGTCTAATTTTCAGCTAATCTTAAGAAATTGAAAATACTAATCGATAAATATAAACAGCCTTTCAGAGGTGCATTCGTTGGATTGCACTCGAATCAACATGCGTAGATGACGCGAGGATAATAAAAAGAGGGATGAGGAGAATAAAGAAACAGGTGCGTTGTCCAACCGCGTGTGGGAATCGAGATTGCGACCTTGAAATCGATAAGGAGTATCGACATCCATTTCTTCTAAATCGATATCCGAGAGTGTATTATGGAGCGAGGCAACATGCCGTCTAGCTTGCTCATAATCGCAGCTCTTTTGTTTTCCGAAGAGGTTTGAGCTCTTCCACTGATCTTCTTCCATTGAGCATCTCCTGCTAATGAAGAGAATTACATACCGAGGCACGGTTAAGAATGAAGTGCTTCTCGTGCTGCATTACGATTGGAAAATTTTAATTTCATAGAAGCGTTTATTGTAAAAAATATTTCACCAATTAAGATGAATGACAGTGTATAAACGAAAGACTTCTTTAAAATCTCTGAACCTTTAAAATAGATTGTTGATAAGTCCATTTACTGTGATGCTCTTTGAATGGCATTGTATACTATTGACTCCATTATTTGCGTTAAATTACTCATAAACTATTTGAACTTGACGCATCATTCTATTCATAGATTTATTTTATGCAGCTTTTTAAGAGCAATCAATCATGATTAGCTATAGTTGATGGTAATCATGTATAAGACTCGATCTAATTAAATATTAGTCGTAATGTAAGGCTTCATGTTAAAAAAATAAATGCACAATTTTAGAACAATTTTATTAAAGATACATTATTCATTCATTATCTCGAATCTATCGTCTCATTTAAGGCATCATCAATAGATTTACTGCTACAGGATGAAAACATCAGTACCGTAAAGGAATGTTTTTACATCTTAATGCATCGATAGTTCCGTTTTCCGATTTTAAAATTTGCCGATTTGTTGAACGTAAATGGGAAATCATGAATAACGTATGAATCCCTTTATATTTTGAGAGCATCTGCAATTAACCTGTGGGTCGAATTTCATAAATTGTTATAAAGAACCAGACCTATAAAAGACATCGCAGAATGAATATCTAAGTGTCCAGTTATAAGGAAGAGCTTTCGGAGCATCAGTGATATTTCTTAGGGATCCACGCTGAGAATCTCAAGTTGACTCTTCAACCGTGAATCCTTTTTATTTCTGAGATTCTTGAATTTTTTGTCCTTTAGTGCTTTAGCCTGCCAAGTCGAAGAAAAACCGCGTTTCCTTTTACTCTATTTTCTAAATTTCTCTCGATCATTTCTTGGCATGCAAACCAGAGCGAATGGAGAAGTTGAGGTAAATCCTCTGTTTAGACCACACGGCTCATGACGCGATGAGATTTATGTGGGTTTTTACATATATTCTTAATGTATTTTCTGTTGGGGAAATGAAAAAATAATAATAAGCTAAAATTTGGATGGTTGCTGAGTTTGCTTTGCTTATGCTGAGTTACGTATTTGAAATATCATATGAAGTATTCTAAGTTCCCAAGGTAGAATGGACTTGAAAAAAGTCTGACGGAGACATACCTTGTTCCTTAAATAAAAGTTTTAAGCTTGGTTGTTGAATATTCGCTCCTAGATCCATCAGATATATTTTCCATTACTTGGAACTTACTCTGGAAATATCTTAAAATAAAATTTTACCTTAAAAAAAATACTTGATTCTTTCGATAGGATTTGTGAATAACCTGGTTCGAGGGAATACGTTCTTTTTCAGTTAGGTATGAATCCACGCATTGCCATCAATAATGAAGAGGAGAAATTGTTAAATGCGGCAATGATTATTTTTACGAAAAATCCCATAAAGAATTAATTATTATATTCCTATAGAAGGTATCTCAAAGTTATCATCCATCAAGTGAAAGTTTCTTCAGCAGAGATATTCTAACTTTTCTCTCGATTAGAAACTAGATAATTTTGGAAATGTTTACGGGTCACGCGCATTCTAATTATGGATTTCAGGTATTATTAGTGAATATCTCAGAAGTATTTTAAAGCTCAATGATTCTCTTCCATTCATTTTAGACTTTTCTTACTAGATTTTCTCTTTCATAAATTTGAATCTTATCTACATTCATAATTTTCCTGTAAGGACTTCTTTAATTGCATGAAATATACTTTTCATTGAAAAATTTGGTTTAGAGCGAACTCTGTGAGAAATATCTTATTTATTTAGATGTTATGTATTATCTAAGGATGCTTCGGTGAGTAGTATAGACCCTCATTTCCTGACCAGCAAATAGGCATCTACTTCTGTTAATTTGCTCCTTTTTGAGAAAAGAACATCCTCAGAAATTTGAATACGGAAGCTGGAGGAATGCAAAGTCTGTTCGGTGTACCCCTCAAGAAACAAAAAGTATAAACCTACAACAACACAAACGTTCGGAAACCCGAAACGAAACAAGAATGTTCGAGAGGCCAACCCATAAACATTACCGAAACACCACTAGCGCCGACAGCAGTTGCAGCCTTCTTGGAGAGAGCCCAACTTCGTCGTCTTTTGGTGAAGGACGATCTTTAAACCGTTAAAATACGATCTTTATACGGACGGTATTGGAAATAAACGTAGCTTCGTATCCCGTGTTTCTATACATTTGGACGTGTGATCATGTGACCCCTTGCGTGACTCCGGCGTAATATACAAATTCTAAAGAATTCGGGAGGAATGCATGCGAAACCGGTTGAAGGAGGGACCGAACGGGAGATCGGGCGAAAGTGTAGGGGAAGTGCGGCGGTCACCTTGACCGCGGACCGCTCTGGGTCAACGGACTGATATGGGTGAGGGAGGAAAGATGCAAGGGAATTAACATTCAACAGCCTTACCATCCGATGGCTGAACACCGACCGGACCATTGAAGTTACAACGCCGGTTACTGAATATGAACCTAAAAGTTTTTTTCAGAGTTGAATTTTCGGGGTTCCTGGAGGCTGCCGATAAAGACTAAAGAGTTTTCGTGTAAATGTCATTCATGGGCAGGTACGGCCTTGAGGGCGTATGGGAACCCAAATACCGCAATGCCGTCATCGTGTGTGACTCACCGGCTGAAATTTCTAGAATGAATTTCTCTATCTCTAAGTTTTTCTCGAGCGATGTTCTCGATGCTCGGGTCGCATTTCCTCTCCTGGATTTAACACTTGCGTAGAATCCATCATTGGCGATGCTTTGTATTTGGACGATAATTTTCGTTATCGTGGAAGATTGTCACGGTGATTAATCCGTGTGAGCGATGGAGATAAGTGGTAGTTGAGTATTTTTTAATCGTTCGTTCATCTTCGCGCAGATCGTTCTTCCGCATCTGAACTCCGTAATCTAACCTCCGAAACAAAGCTCTTCCTCAAAATTTCGGATTCCCATCTGAGATATCTTTTGCATAATTTTCCCATCTTTCAGAAAATTGCCGATGTAACGGTTGTCGGTTTATAATTTTAGGTGAAGGGCTAAGTCAGAATAGCCTTGCAAAGTATATCTGTCAACATGATAATTCACTTATTTCTTTTCGTTATAATAATCATTAAGTTCTCTGCAATTTAAAATGCGTTAGGATCTAAACACGTGCGTGAAATAAAAATCCTATGCGTAGAGATTAATGTGCGCAGTTCTACCAATGAACAGCACCTATATTAGATATCCGATACATTGTAAACAAATATAAATTTCTTATCCTCTCTGTGAAACAAACTTTTGGCTATTATGGGCAATCCTAAATAGATTTATCCTTTTACATCGACAGTTTTTACTTTGTACAAAAGAAAATTATTTTTTAATCGCACCAAAAAGGACGTATGTGGTAATTTCCGAGAATGTGAGGCTTTGTCGGTTGAGGAAGCAGAAAAAGCGCCGAATTTCACAGTTAATGCTCCATGAAAAGGATTTTCTAAAAAAGGAACTGAATCACCCATTCACGTAGAATCTCGTACCATTGGGTGAACGTTTAATTCTCTCTGGGCGCCAGTGTTTTACTACTCCATTCAAAAGAAATGCCTAAAGATATCTTTCTATTCCAGACTAATCATTCACCTCATGCACGTCCATGCTTTGTTTTCAACGTCGCCTCCGTGTCGTTGTGCTCACTCATCGCCTTCTGTCACTCTATGGCGGCCTTATTCTTCATTCGTACTGTCACGTGATATCCATTGACCAATGATAGATATTTTACAGGGATAAAATATACATATATGCAGAAGTTGCAATTCTTGATTAATTTATTCGATATTAATTTAACTACAATTAGGAATATTCGCACGAAATTCCCTCTGTATTCCAGATAAATGGAGATAAAATGTTTATCATTTCTGTCACATTTTATTGCGAATGGAATTTATGCGTGCTTTAAACTTTTTGAAACAGAATATTCCAAAATTATTTTACTTCTACCTATTAAGTTTGTTGTTGATTATGATGTGCATCACAAACTATCATGTATTTACATGAATATACAAATGATGCCATATATACATGAAAATCGTTCATGCATTTCTTAAAAAACATTGACACGCTAGAAAATCAGAGTAATGACGTAAATAACCTAAGGAATTAATGAATTTCATGTTTTCTGAAATATTTTTGGACACAAACATACTCTTAGCGGTGTACTTTGTGAGTCTACAATGATTAATAAATTGTTTTCAGTATCCTTATTGATATTGAGCAACGAAACCATCCAGAGATTATCCCATCTCATTCGAACGTGAAAGCTACATCATAACTGGCGAATGAATCCGGCTTTTCTATCGGAGGGCATCGAATGTTCTCGGATGAGTCCTCTTCCTTGTTCTATCTTTGCTCGTTTTTTATCTTCCTTTCTTCTTTAGGCATTTCCCTCTTTTCCTTCTTTTTCGATCCACCGCAGGCATTATGGGATATATTATAGGTTTTTCCTCAACCGCAGAACGCATACTAGAGGTTTCCATCAATAAGTCTTTCGTATCTGTTCAACCGAATCTCCTCCCGTGCTGTTCAAACACTTCCTTTTACTCCCTCCTACATTTGTAACTCCTTATTCCGGTACATATATTACAGATCGTTAAATGATTAGCCTTCTACGGCCCATAATGACGCTTTAAATTAGCCGAGCGAGTCTTTTAGTGACTTTCCAAAGAGTTTATAAAAGCTCGCTTCCCTTGAAATTTTTTACTCGTTCTTCTTATGGTAAAAAAGAAATATAGAGTGGTTCTTCTGAAGTCGATGAACTATGACTTGAAGGATAAGACTGTGAATTACATAACTTATTATTGATATATCATGATAGTATAAATACTAAATTTCTCTAATATATCAGGATTTTATTATTGAGCAGTATAATTTCTTCTCTTTAAATTAGAAAGAAATGGATGTATGCTATATAATCTGCACACCGTTCCCTGAGTGACTCAGAAAGATATTTAGAACAATTATTCCATTTGTAAATAAAAGTGGGAACGCAATGAAATAATTAATATTTATATTTACCCAGGTTTATAGAATTATTTCCTTGAGATCGTTTCAGGAAAATCACTGAAAGTTTTTATGTCAAACAATGATAACATGTTGAGGAAAAATAATTCTCCAAAACCCCGTTTTTATGGAATGACAATTAGAAAGTTTAATTTTTAAATAATCTTTTAACTCGATGAAAAGTTTCGAACATATTTATCACTTACTTATGTAAGGTGACGTAGTGAATAATGTGTATAAAAGAAATGACCCAGTATAGAATCAAGTAAACCATCCAACATGAAGTAAAAACGAATCCCTCTTCAGCCATCTGTTTTATCAATTAAAGAGCTCACTTTATTATAGTTTTTATATCGATATTTAACAGTGATTGATGGATTCTGTACGTAATTTTAATATCAGAAAAGGAAATGATCACATAAAATAAAAAATCACTGTAAAAAGACAATCGATGCAAGGGATCGTGTCCTTAAATGGAGCGAGGGATATCCTGTCATTCGGCCTTTCAAGTCTATTCCAAAGATTCTACTCATCGATCATAAAAAGTGAGTTTTCGCTAAAAATACAACGCTGCTATCCTCGGACTCAATCATGTAAACTCTAATTGCACCATAAGCGATCTTAGAAACTGACCATCAAACAGCTGCGCTCTGATTCCCGCGTTGAAGTCTCTCCTTATGAAGTCCATGTGGCAACCAAATGGGCAAGAAACTGCCCTCGGAATAAAAATAATATATTGATATTTCGGAGTATTGCACTTCTCACATTTCGAATGCTAATCTTGGCTCCTGTTCAGCTTTTTGAACTCAATACTTTTACCAACATTTATTATAACTGAATTTATGTTAAAGCTAGGTTGCAATATTTTGCTACGGGCATTTAAAACTTTTAATTTTATTTTTCTAATCTAAAAACAATTTTCTTATTTTGGGAGTTCCCATGCCTATTTGCTTCGTCATCAATAGTAATGTAGTAATTTTCCTTATTCACAAAATTTCTTCTTTAAAATGGATTCTACTCGACCGTGAAAAGATGTGTAGTCTTCATCGTAGTATATCTTAAAGATCCGTAATAACATTAACTAAATCATCTATCGGCATATTTAACATTAATATTTTATATATCTATTATGTATATGTACATTGAAATCGATAAATGTACCATTCAAACATTTGAATCCGATTTTGTTTAATTTAATATTCTCCCTAATTATATTTTTTTAGCTTTTACCCAAATTATTGAATGTTGTTTTGAAAAGATTTATATTTAGACAAGGAATTTTGGATTTTTTAATTAACTAATACAAATCTTAAAGAGCACTTTGATCCAACTTTGAGAACCCTTGCGATGAGGTATTTTTATAATCATTACGCTTGTATATTTTATCGAGTGAAATAAAATGGGATCTTAAAAAAAACAGCCTCGGTGGATCGATCGAAATATGCGGCACATTTACACGTTGACACGGTATTGGGGTTGGCAGGCATCCACCTCCGAGCCTAAATTCCCGCTTACTCTCACTGCAGATCCGCCCCCACTCCCGTATCTCACTCCAGTCCCACACATCTCTAAGCGAGTCATGCACGCTCCAGAAGCCGTTTGTGTTGTGGCGCTTGGACATCTGCCCATGAAATCTGTCCCAGAAATATGTGTGAATGGGCCCATAGACTGAAGGAAGCGAATGACCTCAAATACGGCGGAGATGTTTTTAAAAAAATACTCAGAAGAGGAATTTCGATCTACATACGAAATCTCAAAATTATCAATTTACTTCAATTAAAAGTTTCCCACGAGAATTAATATCAATATCTTGAAATCAGTCGATACCGTGTCTGTATGGAATTGCATAGATAAAAAACCCTTATTTGGAATATTGCAAACTCAATTCCCCTAATATCAATATCTCAATAATTTTTGTAGATGAATCCCAATAGATTACAATATACCGATAGGTTCTCAGATTCTACTCCATCGAATAATAGCCAATAACGAATTTCGTTTTATAATTTATTATGAGTTAATGCAGTACAGTCAATGAATTTGAAGATTGAATGATGATGGTGTTTTACATTAATTATTTGTTCTTTTTCTCGCAAGACAATTTTTGACAAATTCATGAGTAAGACGTGATGGAACTAAATTTAAAATGTTTCTCTTAGAAGACAGATTGATTATTTTCTTTTTTTGAGGATAGAATGATTTAATCACTAAATCCTGATTTAAAAATCATTTTCAAAAATTACATTTCTATTACTTACAAATTGAATATGAATAAAACTGTACGATACTCCTTGATAGATGATAAAGTCAAAATCTTTTATGGATGAACGAAAGACTAAAATGCATATCTGATTTATTACGGAACATAAAAACGTTGTATTAGATCATTTGATTTTTCTGGGCTAAACTGAGCTTAGCCACGATGTTATTGAGTGCAGTGATTTCAACGCCACGGAATGAAAGTGGCTCTTGGAAACGGAAGGTGTACTCCCAAATACGTGAATGCGCGTTGTTTTCGTGGTCTGAATCATCCTCAGCAGACGAAATTCCTGGGAAAAGTATCCTGCCTCTGCCAAGTGTCTCGTATTTGGTGGACCTGAATCCATCGCAGTCGAATTGAGAGCAGCGCCCTCCTTGACAGATGGATTGCCCACAGTGTGCCATACGACTCACGCTTATTAGGCCACAGATGCACGAGGCAAATTTTCCTCAAAAATAAGGACCATGGAATCGGCTTTCAAGGTTGAAGAAGAAATCGTTCCGAAAATAATGTATTCAGCAGCGGCTGCCAACATCTTCGAATGTGACGCTCCGAAGAGTAAATGTGACGATTTTACTCACCCAAAGGAAGTGTGAGCTTTCAAAACACTTTTCTATCGATTGTCATTTTTGTTAGGATATTGAAAAATCCATGATTATTTTCCCGTTACTATTGGTCAATTATTCTAAGTGAATACAATTCTCTACCGAGCGATTAGAAGTCACATCAACTTCTAAATCCGTTTCATGCATATATGGTGGAGCCAAGAGTAGCTTCGTTTAATCCATTCACAACTGATGTTGATTAGATAAGTAGATTAACCCGAAAAAAATAATTCAGAGAATCGATACGGTGAAATATATCTAAATCTCGTCTTAATTACTGACGGGGATAGGAGAAATTTGATTGAGGAATCTGTTTTTTTTTTTTCAAATTGATTGCTCCTTTAAACTTAAAGATTTCTGGTCATTAACTTAATATGTTAATTAAAAATGCCACACTCCACATACTATAGAAATTACGAAAATGGAATGTGCTGACCGATATGTTCCTCTTTTCCCTATTTACTCCTCTAAAATTGATTAACCTTGACAAATGAGGTGATCATCACTCCAGTCATTATTCAACTTTCAAAAAATGCTTCACAAAATTTTTAGGTCAGTATTTTATGAATTTAATTACATCGATTAATTTATGCGAAATAAATTTGAATTTCATGGGTGATTGCCATCAATTGCCTAATTATATCCCATCTCAGTTCGTGATTCATGTTGCATAAAACGTTTCAAATATACCATAATACTTAATATACTATATAGCTTTATGATCATGGAGCTACACTGCTCTGGGAAGAAGTGTAAGATATTCAATAAAACAAAAAATAAATCAATTCAGTAGCTATTTAATTATTCATGAAGTTTGAAGAATGGCTATGAATGCCAGAATGGAAGTTTTACATTCTCAAACATAGCATGTACGATCACTTTTCCATGTGATCATGTCAATTAGGAATGTTTTCATGATTACTTTTTCACAAAAAGGAATAAATCAATTGACGTAATTTATTTCTGCTGTTCTAGAGCTTACATTCCTTACTTAGATGAAGATTCCCTAATTTGATAGAGAAGTATAAGTCTCTTGGCTAATATTTTCGCTGTAATAGAGCCATTTACAGTAAACGTTTGTGGATGGTCAATGAGGTCAATGGAAATATTTGTAAGCGACACAAATTAACGATATAATAATATTTTAGGCATTGTAACGTTTTTAATTGTGATAATGTATGCAACTTATCTTTTATAATTATTCTAATTCATGTGTTTCTGTTACATATTCTTGTTGCCACTGGACGATTAGCCAAACTGTATCATGATAATAATAATGATTACCTCTTAGTATTGTTATACATAATTTCTGTAAACGTTGTTAATCTGTCATCTTATCCTATCTTCGTTATTTACGTTGTACTTACTAAATTGTATCTCTCATCTCATATTTTCACCTTTTTCTAGGGAATTTGTGATAGGGTTATTGATTGATGTATTTCGAGTCGCGTAATATCAGATTCTGTTGTCATCACGCAGGTTTGAAATTCCTCTTCAACACATTGTTAATAATGAGAACTCATAAAAGAGTCGATCACGATGGAATCTGCAATGAAATCGTGGTCAAGAATTAAGGTCCGCTCTCCCACCACGAATTTTAATTGACTTCTGTCTTAAGTGTTTGTTCTCTGGCGTTCTTTCGAATGTCATTCCGCATTGGATCGCTGCAACGCTTCCCTTGCATCCCAACGCCGCTTTTGACTCGTGCCTGCTTAACCCGGTCACCTTGATTGTCGGCGGACTCTTCCGTGGCCGCATCTCGATTGCTAATGTCCACTTATGTGCTTCTCTCCTACCTCAAATCCCCATTAAGCATTCTGCACAGGGGATTCCGAAATTCACAAATAGAGGATGCCCTCCTTCGCCTTATACGAAAACAATACACCGATGGGATGAATCCATACAAAATTAATCGATCAGTTATGTATTTGATACAAAATATCTTATCCTCATGAAATAATTATTAAAATACGCTTTTTTGATGCGCCCTTTCATCATGTCGTAAAAGAGATATCCATTTTCTTAGGTTGATCAAACAAAATATCAATCGATTATGTACGTCAGTTATCGGATAATTTGTCCAGTATGTGATTTTATCATAATTATATATCAAATATACATGTTATCAAACTCAAAACTTAGAGAAACTAGCGAGTGTATAACATTGTTATCAGTTGCTGATAAAAATAATAGCCATACGAATAGTGATAAGGCAAATTAAATGAGAATTAAATGCTGGTTATGAACTCAATAAATACATAAGGGATTTCTTAGTTACAATGCTAATCTCATCATGCTTATACCCCCAGAAGAGGATTAGAATGAGTATTGGAAGTTAAATACCATATTTGAACAGAAATTTTTTGTATGTAATCTATTTTTAAAAGAATAGGACATATTATTAATAATTATCATAATACCTATGAACATTTCCTATTATATTTTACCTATTCGAGGATGAAAATTGTCTTTTAAATAATTGCCAATTTTGACAAAAAGATTGATCTTTTTTAGCGAAAACAATGCGAACAGCGTAAATTAAAGAAACTGTTCTCCCTAGAGACATAAGATCTCATGGTGTAACTGACTACTGTAACTTACATCACCATATACTGCAACTTATATCATTTCAACTGATTTTAAAGTTCCGTAATCAATTTAGTTCAAATTAAACTCAAATGTTATCTATTAGATGGTTACGCTACTTTTTGATTATGTACATTATGTTCTTGAAAAGAGTTTTTCAAGTATTATTAAAGTACATTTCTCAATCTTTGCTTTGAGTAATGCAGAATAAATTATACACGATAAATTCATTGTATTTGACTAACAGTTTAAAAATCTTTTTGTGTCAGGCAAAGCTTCACTTTACTTATAATGTTAATAATCATACATCTAATCTTCTCATCCAATATTCTACTATCTTTTTCTTGTGTTAATATTTACTGATCCCCTTCCGTAGATTATTCCTTTATAAATAATGATGTACTATACGGATCAATCATTTAACTCGATATTTATATTTTCTTTTCAGTAGTCAACTCGTAGCGAATCACCATGAGTACTATGTACCAGCGAATGAACCTATACGAAAGTACGTGTCTGAGGTGCGGAGGGACAGTGTACCAAGTGGACCGCATTGGACCCCTAAAGGACTTCACTTTCTTCCACGGCGGTTGCTTCAAGTGCGCGGTGTGCGGCACACGCCTCACCCTTAAGACGTACTGCAACAATAGGAGGCAGCACGAAGAAGACAGAGAGGTTTACTGCGCTTCGCACGTCCCAGGAATCGGACCGGGACACCTCGACGGGTCTGCCGTCGGCATCCGGGCTGCGCTCAACGTGCCGCGCTCCACACAGTACGTCAACGAACAGATAAGGTGTGGAGGAGCGAAACCGCCTGCCCTGGATGCAGACGCCCTACACATCCGAGCACATTTGAACGGATCCTCCGGTGGAGGTGGACACGGAAGGGCCACCAGCCCTTCTGGGGTGAGTTTTCCGGTTTGAGAGCCCGAGGTGATTTAGTTGTGGTCCGTGTCCGTCATGGGTATCGAACCCGCGGGAAATACGTAATGTAAGACTTTTCGATTTGTTTCCATGACTTTTTTTCCTCTTTGCATTATCTTTGAATCGTAATGAAGTCAAATACGTGGATAGGGAGTCGGTGACTTCAACGCTCGTTCACTCTTAGAATACAAAATGTCGCTGACTTGAGTCACAATTATATGTTCTAAGGGACACCATAATCTTCATTCTATTCCACTAAGCATCTTAAGGAATATTGATTTCTATTAAACATTACTTATTTTTTTATATTTAAAGTTGGTTGTTTGATTTTTCGATATTATCAGGTTATGATCGGACCTTGCTATACACATCAAGAAGTATTCACAAACTCAGACGAAATATTGTTGTTTGAAAACGGAATTTATAAATATCAAATGAGACAATGGAATGGAAATTATAAATATGATATAAGATAATATAAATTACACAAAAATATATAAAAGCAATATATTCTATTCATATATAAAAAATAAAATTTTCTAAAATATTCGGCAAATTTTCGAAATACTACGATCAATTTGCTTTAAAGAGCTTTTGAAAAGCTTCTAATGTAATTTCGAATCATCGCATTTCCACGTAAAGACAACCTATTACTTCACGTACGTACGTACAAACGTAAATCTATTTTGAGGTACTTAAATGCTTTCTGGTTGAAAAGGGGACCGTAGTGCACTCCTGAAATTCCTACAGTTAATAATGAAGAGGCGTTTCCTCAAACTCCAACTCAATTGAATGTGCCCACAAAAGCAATTTGTCGCGCGTTCCGCTCTCTAAGGCCCCTTTTCATCGCATCCGATGCGCCCTCGACTTCTTCACAACTCTTTGGCCGATCTGCTCCCATAATCTCAACACGTCCCTCGAAGCACTTTGGTGGTCCGTTAAATTAGGGCAACATCGGTTGGCACTCTCGCGGCGTCCCATTGTCTCGTCTCCTCGTTACAATGTCACGTGCTGCCGTCAAGGGATGCCTAGACACGCGTGTTCATCCGTCTTCGAGATACACTTTCGTCGATATAAACCGTGTTACCGTGAGAGGTGCCTTAGCACGGAAGTCGATGGCATTCCAAACTCGTCCATTTAGGGATGCCATCTTCGTTATCACTACTTTTCGGATTTTGGCCCAATGCTACGTGTTTGAAGGATCATAGACTCATTACAATTCAATCAGAAAATTCATTAATTAAAACAAAATACAGTGAAACGTATTGGCTGTGGCATTTCCTCAAGGACTTAGATGATAGATGAGAGGGTTTCCCTTGATGGTGGAAGTCGTGGAGCTTATCAGTATGACCATATGGCATGCTAAAATTAAGGTGGATTATTATCTAATATAATTATAATTAATGTATAGTATCACTGTAAAGTTTCCTCACGACGAATGCATCATTCAAGAGAATATGATGCGTACGAGATACCAAGAGTATTCGTGTGCCATTTATAAATCTTAAAACGTGATGGAAAATATTTTTGAATGATACAGACAATTATTATTTCTATTGCGAACAAATATGAGTCACTGATTTTTCATTTTCTAGTCGCGCGCAGGGAACTCGTTAGCATGGGATAGCTTCTCTTATCAACTTAGTATAGAGTAACATTCCCTCATTCAACGTTAAGTATCAGCTTGGTATGAGCTTTATTCATGTATTTCTCATCTCTTATTTTGCAGTACAACAACCAGTTGTACCACGGCAATGGAAGCAGTGGCCTGAACTCCAGTTCGAACGGAGGGCACAATACTTCGCATCACAACTCATCCGGAGTGGGAGAATACCAATATGGCAGGTTCGACGCCAGCGCTCTGCACATCGCCCATGCACTCAGGGCCACGAAACTGCAGAGGGCCTACGGAAGGCCGAGAGAGAAGCCTATAGACTGCTATCTGGTGAGTTGTTATCGTCTAAAAGGTCTTCCACGAACCGTGACAGAGGAACGTTCAAGATCTTTATGCGTTTCGACAATTTTCAACGCTAGCTGACGTTTAAGGATAGACTTCGAGATATTTTCTTTACCAAGGAACCGGTTACAACCAATTTGATTTCTATCATTTTACGCGTTACTCTATCATCGGAATCATTGAATAAATTGTTCAATATCTATATACATATAGGAAATTTAGAATGAATTATGGAATGACCAAGCTAGATATCTATTTGCAGTCATTCAATATAATAAATAAATATAATATTGATATTGATTAGCAGTAATCTTCGTATCGCTAAGTTGACTGATGCACTCCAATGATTCAATGTGAGGTCTGTCGCAATAGATATGAAATGAAAGATGTTACAAAACATGAATTGAGGTAACTAAATGTAAATCTATCGAATCTTAAAGAAGCAAGTTTTAGATTTCCCTATAATAGTATTCCCTTGATCTTTGTAATGCGCCAAATCTAAATATTATCGGATCTTATCTTTGTGCTTAAATACGCTGAATGCTTAACTTGGCATCACATTCTCGTATCTATAAACCCATTCAAAACATTTTAGTGGAAGTGAAATTGTACTCAACTGTTGTTGTCAGATACGATTCGCCCAATGACGTAGCTTTCTAAAACCTTCACGGTTAACTACTTTCGGAGGCCAACGCACTTATGACTCAAAAAATGGAATGTAAACCCACCGTGCGAAAAAATACACTTTCACCTTTAGGACCAAGTGATACAACGTTAAACGAACTAAGATCAACTAAAACATTGGAACGATTGAGCCAACATCGGATGATCTGAGAATAAAAACATCCAGTATTGTTTAGATTAAGACAATTTTAACCCATTTCATTCTTAGTTCGTTCATCAGCATTATTGATATTTATTTTCAATTGCTTGAATGTCTGTGCATTATCGTAGGAAGAGTTTTAGTAAAAGAATGATTTTTTCACTATTCTCACTTATTAGTTAACCATATAATTAAGCAAAATCCGATAAAATTATGTGAAAGAATTGGATGATTTTTTTTTAATTTCCCGGTGATTTTGACAAACTCGTATAGCACACTCAAAAACTCTTCAATCAAATTGTTAAAACTCACCCCCTAAATCTCCAATTTTCAAGCACCATTTAATACTTTGTTAAGTTTCATTTTTATGGCTGATTTCTTAATGAATTATACCCATAGTCATTTACATAATAAAAATTGTAAAAGAGCTTTGTATTTGATGAAAAATATCATATCATTACAAAAAGAATAAGAAAGAAATAACGGTAGATATGGACGAAAATATCATTTTTCCTTTCTTTGCTTCTTTTTTTGAGGCACTCTTCCTTCGAATTTTTCGCAGTCATTTGATATAATTTTGGGAGAAAAAAATGAAATTTTGCTGGGGCACTGGTGCAGAAACCAATTTTTCTTCTTTCATATTAAAGTTTTTTAGTCTCCTTTATTCCCAATGCGCGGTGCTCCATCTTTGAACGCAACAATGAAACCTCTGGAAAACGTAATGACTTTGATTGTACGAGAATTTTCCCATATTTTACTGAAGCTCACATCGAGAGGAATTGTATGATCTTGCGTCCGAATTTTTACTGTTTTGACTTCTTTGAATGAGTTTTGAATTGGATCCATCTTGCAGTTTTTTCCATACAATAAAACACCCATATATCCATGCTTGTTTTCGCAAAAAAATGCATCAGAGCATCAAAGCACGAAAAAGTATCTTCATTAAAGGCGTTTTCTTGATTTCGTGAAAAAAGGATATGCGCTAATGAATGAATCTCGGAAACTTACAGACGCAAGCTATTCTTCGTACACTCAAAGTATTGCGAAAAATAGTCATAAATGGCAATCGATGTTCAGGAAATGGCTTTTTGTCCCTCAAGGTCCTTTCAGTTGCATAGCAGACCGGAAATCAAGTGAATTACGCAAAATATCTTTTGCGATTACAGGAAAATCCTCATGAAGGATAATTGCCCAATTGGGAACAATAACAGAGATTACAAGCGACAGTCTTCAGTAGCGTTACAATCACACTTCTTATCTAAGATCAGCAGGTGGTGAAATGATGTAAAGTAGAGGAATCATTTATTCATTAATGATGTTAAGTAGAGGAAGAACAGTTCGCAAACACCTTATTTGAAGGCGTTTGCTGATTGCATCTTAAATCTGCGTTCTTATGTGAAGTTTTTCTCTGCAGATTTGCTATTGACTTCGATATTCAATACGAGTGCAGAATGAACACTGAATGACTAGGTAATTAAGTTAGATTATATTGTAATATCCCTTTTACCTACTGATGTACCAATCATTTAATTCCATCTTCATGAAAGTAATAATTATTCAGAATAGGATGTTCACATTTCACATCGGAATTCGTATTTCGCCAACCGATATATCGCGTACTAAATTAAATTTTCATTGAAATAATCAATTAGAAGTGGACGGAGATAATTTTTGTTGACAGACGCTTACGGAGGCAGGGTGGCTCCAACCTCCCAGGAGGTATTCAACCCCGTGACCTCGGGGTTGAATACCTCCTTTATAAATACATAAATTTATGATAAGTTATTCTTATTATAATCCTCTTTGGCTAGTATTTCAATCCCCGGCTATTGTAGTTCAAGAAGTATTCGTTTAATGGGTATTGGGAACCAAAAAATTATATTGCAGGTTTATAATTACAGCGAATGAATTCAATAATTATACTGTATTTATCTATAACACGGAAATCTCTCTTAATGGATAATTTAAGTCTCTTTAAAGCGCTAAACGATTTGTAATTGAGCCCTTTCTATAAAATATATATTGATGGGTTCTATACTCAATAAAAAATCACTATTGTTTACATCCTTTAGACCGTCTAGCTATTTCTTGCAATTATCTTAATACGTTTGTTCTACTGTCGGCTATTTAAGTTAATTGATTTCGAATTTAACGCGTTATTGGTTAAATATGTCACTTTGTACTTAAATGTGAAAGCTTTTCTATTTGATAGGTTTGTTTTTTAGATTTCTACTTTTTAAAAGAGGGCATCTCCTTATTAGCGGATCAGTAGATTTCAAAATAATAGATATTTCGATAAATATGAGAGGAATTTATTTCCGTTTGATTTTAGTATTTAACATACATTTTTAAAAAAGCTAGTTATCACGGTCTGAGAAAACAGTTCTAAAGGTACTGTTTTTTCTGAAAAAAATTACGAAAAAGTGATAAACAGAGTGCATCGAAATATGTGAAATCTTTATTTGCAAGTCATTAACCTTCAAAAGAGAAAATTTCGGTCAAAATTATGAAAAACATTTTGAGAATAAAAGTTTCTTTTATATGAAAAATTGCTAATTCAACGCCAGATTATGATCGTACATGAATAGAATGAGGTTATATTTTGATGGATTGACTGACATGTCATCCATTTTCTTTTCGCTAGATATCTTAAATCATTATTCGTAAGAAAATGGAAAACTAATTTGTTTAATTCTGCATAAAAATTCGTGAAAGGATCTTGTAAGACGATGTATTTTGATGAAGTTCCGGATATGTTTAATCTTTTGTAAAAATTTATCGAGCATAAAACGAATACATTGATGAAGCTATGAAATTTATTTTTCTTGTTTTGCCATTTACGTACGCAGTGAACCATAAGGTTGGAATAACTTTCTCTCATCTAGAAATAATATATGTTTAATGAACATGCAACGCGTATTAAGTAAATGTGACTCCTTAATTTTGATTTTTATTTCTCTCTCTTTATACTTAAAATATTTTATTGGGATAATCACTTGGAATTGTTTCTTTCCTAGAATTAGCTGTTGAGGGTAACTTAAAGTCTATTTGTTTTGGACACATTATCTCATAATGACGAAATATTGTAATCCTTAGTTAATTGAGATATATCTTTAGGAAACTGTATCTACCATTTTCTATCACTAGATGTTCCATCATTATCCTTTCGACATAATCCTTTTTCATCCCAAAGGAAATCGTAAAACTTGTCCTCTCGATTTAAAAAAGACGAGTGTGATATAAGTTAAGGTGTTAAAGACTACGTCACATCCACCAGATGAAGCAAAGGCCCACGACCGCGAACTTCGTCATCTGCGGTAACGAAAGGGAAAAACTCGTCTTCATTATTGCCGCTTTCTCGGTCTTCGAAAAATACGTGCCTGTCATCGGAAAAGAGTCTCTCTGCTTTATGAATCACCTGCAGAGAAAATAACACATATTCCGCCCTTTTATGGCGTTATCTCGGGAGCAGCCCATATCGACTGGATCCCGGGAAAGGGATGCGGGCCGGAAATTCGGAACGCCTGCGAAAGTCTCTTGGTAGATTGAGGCCCTTGGCTTCCTGACCCCTTTGGCAGGCGGTGAAGATCGCACCGCCCTGGCATCTGCGAGGTGATGGCGGTTTTCATTGAGGTGGTGAGGAATGCACGTTCGCGGCGATAGAACGCTCCTAAGCCGCCGACCCAATGACCTGCCCATCGGCGTGACATTTAGAGATGACGACGATTGTCCTCCCATAAGAATGGTAATAACGATGCGGGGCGTGAATGTGTGAAAAAAGGAAGCAACCTACTGCAGAAATGAGAGCTCCTTGTTCTACATACGGAGTGGCGCGCTTCTAAGGAAAGGCACCATCTCTTCTTGTTGAATGAAAAGAATCACCGGAATCTTTTTAATATGATTTTTTGTATTGTTTGCGACGCACGCCTCAGTATTTTTACTCTTATTTTTAAAAGGTATGGAGATGATTCGTTCCGTATCGCCGCGCAGTGTGTATTAGTGCGTAACGCACATCCTGTCGTTAGATTTTTGATTGGAGAATACGTTTCTAAATGACGTCTTAGCTTTTCCAATCTCGTTAACGAAGGATCTTTTTTCAAAACGAATTGGGTCGTTAAATATTCATGTGGTGATGGAGTGTCAAGAGAATCTGAAGTATGAACATATTCAATTTATTTACGTACTGATTTAATTGATATTCGACACTGCGCTCGATTGTCTTGACGTAAAATGGTAGTATAAAGAATGAAGATGGAGAATGAGTCGTAAACTTTAAAGAACAATGAGTTTCATTTTTAAATAAAAATACTATTCAGATTACCTTATTCAAGACACATGTACAGGTGTTTTTCAAGTGATGGAACGTATGACATCCAGAAAATAGAACAAAGAAAATCCAGAAGACATGGCTATGAAACAAATATTCTTCTCTATTTAAGTAGTGAATAACAAATACTTCATTCTATTTGTATTAATTTTTTTTAAGTGTATCTTTCTTTTTTTGACAGAGTTGCTCTGGCTATTAAGCTAAAATTATGAAGTTCTTTAAGTGAATTTTTTCAATTAAATTTAATTTTTGCCTCTCAACAGAGCCTGATGTTTGATCACTATGTAGCTCTCAATGGTACTAGTTTGTTACTTTTCTACATCATCGGAAGTTCCTCAAGTTATAGAAGCAGATGATGAAGTTTTATTTTTTCCCAATTCAATTTCCTATTTTAGATTTTTACTAACGTAATTTTACTTTGTATTATTATGATGCGTATAATCAAATAAAATGGGAATATTTGTTTCTATTGAAGAGCATTTCTAAACTGCGACCTGTTTCGATTTATGTGTTTGATAATTCTTTCTCCTCTTCACCGTTAATGGCTTAATGGTCATTTTAAATTCGATGTCTCAATGAAAATAAAAAAGAAGCTTTTAAAGAAGTGGGTCACCACAACATAAGTTATAAACAGCTCATCCGAATGCCTTTCCGTTGAGGGACCGAATTCACTTTCGGTGAACTCTGAAACTTGTTCTGAACCTCGAATATTGACGAGTTTTTAAGGAAAATTTCACCATCGGATTATTTCTCCTCAAGCTTCGATGAAAAATGTGTTCATCATGAAAGTGAGATTAACATTTTGAAACCGAATCTTCTTTGCTTCTACTTTACAATCCGGATTGAGAACAAACCTTGTAAATCATTGATGCAGTTGAATATATCATTTGCTAAACATATATTATCACTTTCTTCGTTCAAATAAATCTGTATTCCAATTTTTTTACATCGCATTGCGAAGCCACTTAGGAACTCATATGCTCGTGACTCAGATCTTAAACTACACCTGCCACAGTACTTAAAATGATGCTCAAATGCAAAGAAATTTTATCTGCGAGATAAATGTTTCGCATGCAAAGTAAGGAGTGATTTCGAAATAGATGAAGATGTATCCCCAATATAGAGCTTTCTCTTTCAGCTATAGCTCAAAAAGTAAAATGAAGTTTACTCATAACCTATTTAAATGGGAATTTCCTAAAAGATTTCCTTCGGACTATGTAACATTTTTCTATCCCTGGACATCTTCTTGATGCCACTAGATACGTCTTATTGGTTTACCTTAATAGTTTACATTTATAGATTAAATTCTATCATGAACTTTGTAGATGAACGAAAAGAGAGTATAAATTTGTACTGAAACTTTCTATTGAAAGCAATTAAAACTAAAGTGAGACATTTTCGATCAAACAAAATTTACTTCTCACAACTTTTAGAGAACGCTAACTTTAATCCAAAAGCAAAAAAAAATAACAAAATATTCGGAAAAGTGTGAACAAATTATATCATATCAGAAGATTCATTGATATTAGTTCAATGCTCAAAAGAAGGTAACTTTTTTCGAAATGTCCTTTGACCGTAAGAAATGTAACTTCTTTCTTTATGTATTATAAAATTGAGCTTTAAACCGAAATGAATATTGTATTCATTGGAGGTTGACCGTACGTTTTTCGTGATTGAATTCCTACGAGTGAAATAGATGTGTCGTAACGGAACGGATGTTTTGTGAAGCAGTGGTTTTGCGAGTATATTTGAATTCATCCCATTTTTCGTTCTTGAATGATGTCTGAACCGATTTCAGTATCGCAGTCGTTTACTGTGCGAGATTCGTGAAATCATAGCGATTGACATAACTGCTAGAATCTGAATATTCCTCGAATATCGCGATTCGTCATTCGTATTTAGACAGGCGTTTAGTAAACCTTCACAAATAACAGATAATCGAAGTTCGTTTGATTTGGGACTTTTCGAAAGGGGTGTCCGCTCCAATTTGCGAAACTGTTTCTCCGTTTTCCGTCTAAAAGCCCACGCACTTAGGGCAAAGAGCTCACTTCCGAAAAAGGACAGCGGGAAAAGTAGGCGTCATGCGTGGGGTAGAGGCGGAACTTTCAGCCACTACGTCATATCCATTGAACAGGTATCTAACCCATTTTGCGTCATCGGGTTGAACTTCGGCTACATTTCATGGGACTCTTAAAGACTTTCCATTTGTGGATATAAAACGCCGAGAGAAATAACGAAACGAATCAGAAAAAGTTGTAAATAAACTCACTTCGTATATTTTTGGAAAATCCTGCTCATTAAGTTTCATGATATAAGTAATTTTACGAATAAATATTATATACGCTCTTTTTTCGTTATTTACATTGAAAATACGTTATAGTTAAGGTGGCAGAAACGAGTGAGTGTTTATGGTTAAACGAACAAGTTGCTGGATAAGTGGGGATATAGGAAACGAGCGCGCCCTTCGTTGGAGATGCTCGAGAAAGCGGCAATTCTTAGTAAGTAAACACAACAGAGGTGAACTCAGTAGTTCGAAACAACTTTTCGATAAGTAGGTAAAAGATGATATTTTAGTCAATAAATGGATCCGTTACCATCTGCTCATAATTGGATAATTATCCATTTTCTATTAAAAACCCGAGTTTTATCAAATATACATGTATATATAGAAATTAAATTATGCCTTAAATTGACATATTTTGAAATATAAAATTGAATGATAAGATGTTGTGGCCATAAATATCAATCAATATAAATATTTTGTAATATATATGCATGCGGATCGAGCAATCCTTTTCACAAAAGTGAAAATATTGTTCATATCAGACGATTTAATGTCAAATCGATTTACACTCAAGTGGAAGAATAACTTAGGACGCTAAGATTTATCTTAATAGAGAATTATTTTCCTGCTACCCAAAAGGAACGAGTAGATTAAATCTTACTCAATCAGTTGTCCTTCTGAAAGGACACGATTCGCCTACGCAGAAATTAAACGCGACTGTATTCGTAGCCGAACAAAATTTGAAGTAAACATCGATATTTCCCCCATCCTGCTTTTAATCTTTATATAAACTATTATAGGAAGAATATTTTATTCTATTTTATTTATTTTTAATAATTTATTCTTTTTATATTTTTGATGCGATTCCGAGTACTTTATAGATTTCAAACTCATTATTTCCTAAATTTACATTGCATTAGAGATTCTTCTTTCAATAAATAACTTTAATTTTCTTTGACATAAATGAGTTATTAGGATGAATTTACAAATATACTTTAGTCTTCTGGAAAAGCTAATAAACAGAATAATTATTTTCAGGTATGTTTACCGTTAACTGATGGAATAATGTAAATGGTAGATCAATAAAAAGACTCGTCGACAATCTCTATTTTTATCACGAGCCTTCCTTTGGAAACTTTTAAACATTCCACTATTTTCATTGCATTTTGACGAATTGAAGCTTTTTCCATATTTTTTCAAAATTCTCATTGCCCATTGCCACCTACGACTCTTCTTTGAAACGAGAACGACATCGTCATTCGATTTTCCCAGAAGAAACTGAAACCACCGCTCCAGGCCATGTCGTTTCTCGGAAAGTAACACTTAAAACCTGAACTCAAATCACCATCGCTTCGTAAATCTTCTTTCAAAGACTCTTTTCGTGTAACGGGGCCGCTTTCATAGCCGAGTCAAAGAACTTTGAGAAAATTACCTTGAAATGGTCAGTGATTTTGATATACCTCTGTTGATGATGTCATCGACGAAGAACGGGTGAACGTTTCCTTGGGAAAGGGAAATATCTCAATTTGGAATTGCTCCGTAATTTTAGTGCGGTGGATGTTTTTTTCGGAAATACATCATTACAGGATTGCCGACCTTCAGCCTATTCTCTCCATTTCCGTATTTATTCGGGATATATTTCAAAGCAAATACAAAACATCGTCGTTCAGAAAGAACTGAGCCTAAAAATATATTCCTGAATTCGCACTCACAGGTAGATAAATTGATTTGTTATAATTTGTAGATTGTTGAATTGACTGTAGATATAGTATTACTTCATAGCTAAAAATAGCTTCAGTTACGTTAACCCGTAATGACGATTAAGAAGGAATCAGTTTATTTTTGGTGAATTCTACTTTTGATTAAACAAGTAACAACATTGTCAATAACAAAAATGATACCCAATATTAATGTTTAAAAAAATTAAAATAACGATACTAATAAATGATAAAATTATCTGTTTGCAAATGACAATAGATCAGTTATAAACGGGAAAACTAAAATATTTATTATTAAAATATCGCCCTATTTTTTAAATCAATAAAATAGATCTATTCTTGTAAATGATTCAGGTGTATTTAAAAATTACTACTTATTTTATTTGTTCTGTAACTAATCATACAAATCTTGCTTAATATTCCATTTATGGGAATTAAGAAGTGTTATAGGTTTATTGGTTAAGGAATTGTTGGAGGATCTTTGTAAAGAAAGTTAATTTGTCTAATTCTGGTTCAGTAATGATCTAGTTACCATCAGAGTGATAATGATTATAATATCAGCTGCGGTATATTTATTTGAATTATTTTAGGAGTTCAAATTAGCTTTCTTGACATGTTGCTAGTAGTTTATTTTTCAATTAAAAAGTAGATTTTCTTACTACTTATCAGGAGAAATGAAACCTATCCTTCGAATTTTTATTTTCATCACAAACATTTAATATAATGTTACGGCTTTTATGCCGAATTACAGGACTTATAATCAACATAAGTACTGAAATATCCAATTACAATGGAAGCACTGATTTAGATTAAAGTGTTCTACAGTAATATACAATGGCATAAATATAACAAATAAATGCATGTAAATTCTTGAAGATGTCATAATTACGTCATAATTAAAGGAGGGATCTTAAAATCTATATTGATTCTTAAAACGCTATTATCATGCCTATAACAACAAATCACATTTATAAAATAAAAATTGATGTCGTCGTTTTGATGACATAGTATTTGGACCTAAAATTTAATCATACTTAATGTAGTGTATTTACTTGAGACAAGATAAGGGTATTAATTTTGAATTTCGTTCTTTTCTTACAGGACAGAGATGAGCAAACCAAGTTGGAAATGAAGCACAGGAGGGAAGAGGATGATTTATACAGGAAATTCGCCAAACAGAGAGAGGAAGAAGATTTGAGAATGAAAGAAGAGTTCAGGGTAAGAAACTATTACCAAAATCAATTAGTTAGCGGAATAAATAAAATATAATATAATTTTATTCATGAATCGAATGTGCTACAATTGAATCGTATTATATTTATGCTTTCGAGATTGTGAGGATTTAGATGTATTTTATATCCTTACAGGAAGAATGGGAGAAGGAATTGGAACGCTTATCTTCTCGATTCGAGAAGGAGATGACGTCGGTGGGTGGAGGAAGGCGAAAGAAAAAAGGTTTGGGAGAAGAAGAGATTTCCCTGAGATTGCAGCAAGAAAGGGAAGATTTGGAGAAAAATATGACGCTTCGCAGAGATCGCAAAAAGGAATCGATTACCAGGAAATTGCTCGAACATGAGAGGTGAGGAAAAATATGAGTCGAGTTTCTCTCCAATTGTGTAAACACGTGTGTCTAGCAGGGTCACGGATATTTTCAATTCGGTGTAAGAAACATAATTTACTTTTCACCATCTACCTAAACAAAATTCCTAGAACGATAAAAATTATAGTTTAGTAGAGTTTATAATAGGTGTTCTTCAGGAATTTGTATAACAGGAGGTTGTTTTTGACAGTCTTCCTGATGTATCATAATTCTGAAGAACATTGATAGAAATATCGAACACATGAACTCTTTAGTTTATTTTGATATAGTGACTTTTCATCGTACAGCGGTAAATATAGAGGTAATAATATTTTGATTCCATAACATTAATATATGCATTTATCACATACAAACTTTGAAATAATCTGTAAAAAATTTATTTGATGAATCTGAGGAAGAGGAGGAATTCCTCTGTTTTTATAATAACATTTACGATTCAGTGACTATAATTTAAGTCTGTAATTTTTTTGTTCAACTTGCCTAATCTATATTTGACAATGTTTAACTACAGTTGATGTTCATCCAGTAGATGAATTGTATGTATACAAGGTTTGAGTTATATACATGTATCTTAATTATCATGGAAAATAGTCAAAGGTGAGTAAGCGTGATATAAATAAAACGCAATTGTTTAACTTGATACAATAAAGTAGTTAGGAGATGAATTTCGATATGACTTTCATATTCTCTAAGCAAATTGCTCTCATATCATATCAGGAAATTTTGAGCTTAAATGCAAAAATTATTGTCATTTTACAGGTTATGCCACCTCCTAATTATAATTTATAATGCAGATTAATTTCAAATAAATGAAAAATGAAAATGACATAAATTTAAATC
Organism: Pantala flavescens; assembly: GCA_020796165.1. Classification (NCBI taxonomy): domain Eukaryota; kingdom Metazoa; phylum Arthropoda; class Insecta; order Odonata; family Libellulidae; genus Pantala; species Pantala flavescens. Next base: position 7,137,247 of record CM036884.1, on the reverse strand, counting down.
CTTTATGTGGAGGAATTTTTCCACATTTTAATCATTTGATGTTTTATTAACATTGATTTCAATGATATTTAAAAATTTTAATTCAGCATAAAAGATTCAGTAAATGCTATTGGAACCAAAAATGCATCATTTTAATTTGAGTTTTATTCAGGGCTGCTACTGCAGCTTTGGTGGAGAAACAGAGTCGTGAGATGTTGGACCTTATAAACGAGAAGAGGAGTGAATACATGAGAGCAGAATCACTCTACCTAGATGACGACTTGGATGATGATGATGCAGAGTTTGGCCATGGAGGAAGAGGACCAAGAAGCATAGGTCGCACCTCCAAAGGACATATGGCAACTCAAGAAGAGGGTATTGTTGGTCTGGATGAAACTGCATTGCTACTTGAACCATATCCATCTCAACCGCCAGCCCCTGCTCCTCCTCCAGTACCGAAAGCTCACCTCTACAACCATCCCATTGAATTTGCACAAGTGGATCAGATAGCTATCTCTGTAAGTTTAAAGATAGTAATAATCAAATCTCAATTCATCTGCATTCATCATTAGGGAGTAAGTATAGATAATGTGTCTGCTAATGTTTCATTAGCTCAGTATAATTTGTTTTAAAGGACAGAGGGTCACCTTAAATCCAAATCCATTCATTTATTTATACCTATCCTTTTATTAATTTCTAAGTATTACTGTTGAAAATTTATAATGCTATTGTCTTGCTCAATGTTCCAAAATAAAATTTAGTTTTATTTTTGTTTTCTATTATAATTTAGTTTTATTTATGTTTTTAATATCAAATGAAAATTTTAAATTCGGCAAGAAAAGATTATAATTTCCTGTTGTGTAATATGCTTTACTTAAATCATTCCAAAATCATTTTTCATTGAAATTTACTGAGCGATATAAGTCATTCTGCATGAATATTATTATGGTTTTAGTAAAAAATTGAATTTAAATACGATAAAATACAGCGATTTATAATAATTTAGAATCAAAAGGTATTAAATATAAGAGATCTGAATTCTAAATCTCATGATCCATTACAATTTGCAGGTAGCTCAAGAAGATCAAAAAACTTTCACAGACCTTGTGAGACAACTGGTTGGTAGATGTGGATCTGATGTAGAGAAGGCGAGGTGAGCCATTAATTTTGTTTTCTATTGTAATTATTTGATAGCTATATTAAGCTAATATTAGGTTTTGGGAGATAAATCTTATCTATGTATGTATTTTACAGTCCCAAATACAGAATATTTAGAGTTTATTCTGTTCAAATGAATGTTATTGGAATAATCTTATCAAATGAATCTGATTTTTGTGCATTATGAACATAAATTGTATCAGATGTAATTGATTTAATGATCTGAAAATAAAATATTACTACATATATTAATTATTTAATGCTATAGCATTTGGACCAATAATTACCATGATTTAAATAAAAAATATATAAATATTGACCTTCACTCAGTATTTGTTAAAAATATTAAATTTTCTTCTCATAAATTCATGAATAATTTGGTGTTTTATACATTTATTAACTAAAACCAACTAACTAACCTATTCTGTAAATTCTGAGTGTATTTAATTATTTTTATGAGTAAACTCTCAGTAAACATAAACGTCTTTCCTCTCTAATATTCTTTCAATTATTCCTTTAATCTTGTGTAGACAAAATTGCAAATGTTTATTTTGATATGATTTCTTTTAGAGAATTTTTATTATTCACCTTTTACTTTAGTAATATTCAAGCTGATGGTGAAGTTGTTTATATTATAGTCAAAAACTTTCCCCTCTTAGCTTCTTTGAAGAAGGGACCCTGCCTACCAGCAAATTATCTTCAATAATAAGAAAATATTTATATTCAAGTACTTCTGGAGTTCCTTAAATATTCAATTAAAGCATTTCTTAAATATTATTTCCTTATACATTTTTCCAGAACTATATTCCGATGGATAACTGTTAAAAACCTCAACACTATGCAGTTTGACGATAATCTTAGGGGAGACACGCCTATGGGACTGCTCAGAGGAATCAAACATGGAACAGAGAGTTACCATGTGTTGTTCAAACGTTTATGCAGGTACTACTGTTAAACATAGATCATAATTTCAAAATACAATTGTACTTTAAATGTACACTCACTTACTCCCCTAAAAATCTTTTTAATACTGTTTACTAGTTACTATCAATTCTTTATCTATGTTTATTTTCTTTTTAGTTGATTTATTTTGATTTTATTTGATTGGTATATCATATATTTCCTTTTGTTAATTACTCTAAAACATCAATGTTGGTCCATATCTCTTATTTTTAACATTTGAAAGTTTAAGATATATTCTGAATAGATCAGTGATTTCTCAAGAGTAATATTGTATTCATGATCTACTTCTTCTGTTTATTATTAAATCTTCAAGTAAATTTTTGATAATTTTGATGGAATCTTACAATATTTTCAGCTTTATAATAATTGCTTTGCAATTGCAGTTATGCAGGTCTACATTGTGTAGTTATCAAAGGTTATTCCAAGTCAGCTGGATATCAGCCTGGAGTACGTTTTGAGGACAATCGCTTTAGAAATTCATGGAATGCAGTTTATGTTGCTGGTGCTTGGCGTTTTGTACAATGCAACTGGGGAGCACGGCATCTAGTTAATGCAAAAGAAGTACCTAAAGGTGGTGCTGTTCACAGTCCATCAGCCACATCAAGTCCAATATCTGGAGGTAGTCCTTCAGGAAAAGGAAAATCTGACAGTCTGAGGTAAATAAATTTCATATGATATATCCACATTTACAAGAAGAAAGTTAAACATTTTTATTTATTGATTTGAAATAAATAATATAGTATCATATGATTTACAATATCATTCTTATATATGACATTTCAATCATTTTTTTCAGATATGAGTATGATGATCATTACTTCTTAACTGATCCAAGAGAGTTCATATACGAATTCTATCCATTGCAACCAGAATGGCAGCTGTTGAAGCAGCCCATTTCTCTTGCAGAATTTGAAGATCTTCCATTTGTACGCTCCCTCTTCTTCAGATATGGGCTCTATTTCCCTGATAACAATACCAAAGCTGTCATGAATACTGACTCTACTGGTAGGTTTTAAGGCTGTACTTGGTTACATTTGTAAGCAATTCTTATATTCAGAAGTTCAAAAAATTTTCAAGCAACCTTAATAGTTGTATTTTAAAATACAAAAGAGAAAATCATTCATATCAACAAATTGTTCCAATTTGATAAGTGTCTATTAAACTTCACAATGGCAATTGAAATTGAGGAAATATATTTTCTAAATTTTCATTTCAAGATGTATATATATGTATATTCCAAGCTTGTTTCTCTATTCTTAAGATATTTCTCATCTCTTATATGATGAGCTTTTATGGTTAAAATGAATAAATATAAGTATATCAAATCACACATTATGTGATATTCCTGTGATACTTAAAGTACATGAGGCAGTCGTATTTCAATTCCTAGTCTTTTGTTAAATGCTTCTGAATTAATAGCTGAGTATTGGTACTTTCTTGTCAGGATAAATGTTTAATAATTCTTTAATATAAAAATTGTTGTCACTTCAAGATAAATAATTAATCAATAGAGTAACTTATTGAAATATCCAATTAAACCTATAATTTAGATGAGGACTATTCCAAAACAAGTTTGATGTATAAAGAATACTTTGGCAAACATTATGACTGCCCTCACTGAGTAACCTATGTGCTATTTGACCATTTTATATAATTTTTGTACGTCGCTGTGTCTAGATTCCTCTTACTAGTAATCTCCACTGCAACTTCAGGATGCATCTAACTGAGGAGAAGAAAGAGTTTACTTGTTTTTTTTTATAAAAACAGGGATATTTCTTGATGTTACAACAACATTACTGTATATTGATCTGTAATGGTTTTCAACTCCAAAGGCTCTCATTGAATTTTGTTAAATGTTCCTACTAAAGAAGTACCTACTTCTTCTAGCCTCTTAACTTTTTTATGAAGTAAAATAAGTATATCATTAGGTCAATTCCTTTCCTAAAATAGGGTCCCACCAATTTCATGATCACATGATTAGGAAGACTCTGATTGGATGACCTCTCCTCCATCTCCACAATGAATGGAAATCTATTCAATGCATTTTTGGAATTAAAATCCATTACTAACCAAAACTTCAGCACATATTGGGTCTGTTAAAATGCTGATCATTCACTGTAACTTTTTAAAACAAAGAGAAAACAAGACATGGCTGTTAGTAAATAATTATAAATTAATAAAAAAACTCTTAAGGATAGGATAAGGACCCTTATAACAGCTGAAGTGTACTCAGAACACCTACCCAAAGGAGGGGTAACGTTTCTACTTATTTCTGATAATAAAACCATCATTGTTTTAGATTAAAATTTCATACAGAAGTATTTTGTGATAATATTGCCTTTTACTATAATTATTTCTTGCCTATCTAAAATAAATGGAATTGTATTGTTATATACAAAAATTTAAGGAGGCAATTCTAATCAAGATTTGACTTGCAAACCTTTTGCCTCCTATTTTTAACAATTACCATATATATGATCTATTTTCCATTTCTACTGTCGCTTCTATCAAATTCATCATTTATTCTTTCTTGTGGAATAGACTTATAGAAGATTTTCAAAAGAAGCTTGGAGTAAATTCAGTGCAAAAGTGAAAGCTTAAAAAAGACTCCTAGTCATTTTACTAAGGTTACTTAAAAAGATCACTTATTCTGGGTTGGTTCCACTGCTGCCTAAAGGGAAGTTCAACTATGCAGGGTAACAACTATCAAGAGGCGCACGATATGTACCAATGGTCCCATCCTCTTTAGTTGCTTTGGACTCACTCCTGTCAAATCAACTACTGAGGGCACGCTTTGCTGTTGAAGTGTTAAATTTTTACTTTAATAATTAGATATTTATCTGATTAACTAAATAAATTCCACATGTTTATGTTTTATTCATTTAACAAGATAGGAATGAACATTGGTGATATATTTTATTCAAATTCCTTCTTTGAACCTAATTTACTTTCTCTTTAACTATATTCAGGAGCTGCCACTATTCGAATTGCTATGCCTCCTCATATGCAATCAAGTCTTATTTTCCATTATAACCTGAAATCCTGTGATTCAGAGTCGGATACATATGATGGAGTGAGTTTGAAACGGTTTGTTATGCAGGTAATTATTGACCTATACTCATTATTTATTTTTTGTGAATTTGTTGAATGTGAAATGTATTTTCATACCATTTGTTGAATTTTTTTATTTGAAAAGGCAACAAACAGGGGAATTCACGAAGTAATAATGGAATACATTTGAAAAAAGAAAAGAAGTTCAGTGAATTTTCTTTAATTCTGAAAATGAAAGCAAATGAGAATGTACTATTATCATTCACTTTTATTTTCAAAAAAATTTAGTTGCTTTGTTGGTAAATTATAAAATAATATTATAAATATTATACTACATGGTACATAATCAATACTCAAATAAAATGTAGTCAAAGAAAAATCAATTATTTTACTTTGTAATTAATTTCTCATTTATAATATTTTGGAGGTTTGTGAAAATTGTTCAATATTCTAAGGCAAGATATATTATGTTGATTTATTTATTAGCAACCATTCAGTTGGAGTGATAACCACTACAATGAACTTATAAATGTTGATTATTTTGAAAATAAACTTTTATTTTAATGTAAATGTCTCTTCCCTTTTCTATAAAACTTTGTAAAATATTTTGATACCCTATTTATGAATAAGTTTTTAAATAATGTATATTCCTCTGAATTGTCTCAATCAATGGTTTTAATTATCAATTTCCAGTCTGTGGTGGGAGACATTGTGGCATTCCGCGTTCATGCACCTTGTAGTGGATCTTTCCTGCTTGATGTCTTTGCGAATGCAGTTACTCCTCGTGAATACCTTACTGGTGAACCTATGAAGTTCAAGAGTGTGTGTAAATTCAGAATCACCTGTATTTCTTTGGCAACTGTCATGGTGCCCCTTCCAGACTGTGCTGGTGGAGAATGGGGCCCTGCAAAGGCTAGGAGGCTTTTTGGGCTAGAGCCTTTATCACACCCAGATGCTCTTGTATTTGCAGGTCGTTCCTTGCATGTGAAATTCCGCATGCGTAGGCCTCTTGCAGCATTTGTTGCAGCTTTGCATAAGAATGGTGCAGATGAAAGAAGATTATCAAGATATGTTTCTCATACTGTTGAGCCTAATGTTCCAAGTGATGAGATAAATGGTGATACTTTTGTAGGAGATGTTGTGACATTCCATGTGACTTTCCCAGAAGAAGGACAATATGGATTAGATATTTATACAAGGGAGGCAATGCCTGAAGGAATGGAATCTTCTGAAATGGCAGCAGGAGATTCTGGGTTAGGAGTAGCAGCTGCAGCTGAGAAACACCTCTTGACCCATTGCTGCAAATACCTCATTAATTCCTCTAAGAAGAATTAGATGATCAGCATCTAATAAGAAAGCCCCATCAATGTGTGTACTTATGTAGATGTTTGATTGGCATTCAGTTGAGATCAACACTTTCACACTACATATACACAACATTTTAATCGAGCATTTCACTAAAATACTTGTTTCTGAACTGAAGTTCAGTGTTATTCTCTCTATAAATAAAAGGATCTGTTTCCATATCTTTAAGATTTAAGATAAACTTTATTAAGAATTAATGCTAAATTCAAAGGAAAGAGGAAAACATATTTTCAGATTCTTTTATTGATGCATATTGTCTGCAAGTGTAAATACCATTTGCTTAATATCTTCAAAATTTTCTCCCAGAGTAATTTGAAATAGCAAAGGATCTTTGCTAGAGTTATTTGATATTTCTCAAATGTAGTTTACATATGAATCCCTTAAAAAGCAATTTGGGTGACTAGAAAACTGTTACTGCATCTTGTGAAGTATGTAGCAGCTTTATTGTGCTTGAGGACACAGAAAAGACAGTTTATCTTCTGTGATGCTTGATGCAAAGATGGAAAAAATGAATGGATATTGTATATAAATATTTTAAAACTGTTGGATCATCTTAGAAGAGCTATCAGAGACTAATGGAAATTTGTGATAGATTATTACAATTCATACAGAAAAAGTAAAATGAAAAGATTTTGATACTTTAAAGCTTAAATTGTGGAGGAATATTCAGCCCAATGCTACTATGTAGGTATAATTTGTTTTCCGAAAGAGCAGGGTCCAAGTTCAAGTAGCTTAACTAAGAGAAAATGTGGATAATTTTAAAAAGTTAGAGAGAAACACTAATCTTGAAATCTACTTTATACCTATTTCAAACGAGCTTCCATTTTAATGGTAATTACTATTTTAAATCTTGTAGAATAGATACACTGAAGCTTCAGAACAACTGATGTTTTGATAATCTATCACACTGAATTTCTATTTTTTTAACTTATGATCTAATAATGCAGGAGAAAACATAATGCGAATTCTAATACTTTCAACATAAATTTTTCATCAATATAATAAATCTATTTATTATATCCTTAAAATATACCTAAGCTTTTCTTTTGAGTTTCAAAGATAATATGCTAATATGAAGGGATATATTGTGCAAGCTAACTATTATGTTATTCCATAGATATGTGTAATCTTTTCAGGTGTAAGCCAAAATACCTCTTAAACAAAATGAATACAATAATAAAATATGTTAGTATCAACTCATAATAAAACCTTACTATTCAGGGATACTGTTTGCTATATAATGATGAACATAATACATATAATAACTTTCTTCATATTTTGATAATTCACTCTAATTGCTGGTGCCAACTTATGGTTTTGTTGTCATGGTTATTAAGCCAAACATAATTTCCTTGGAGACTATTGGAATAATCTGTTGCTAAATTTATTTGATACTTTTAAGTATAAGAAAGTTTTAATGAATTCATTATTTTAAAAAATTAAATTTAACAATAAACTCCTTCAGACTACTTTTGTAAGTCAATTAGCATTCATCAAAATTATAATTAATTTTAGTTCATGCGATATATTATATAAAAAATTTAATAATGTTGTTACATTATGTAAGAGAAACAAGCAGCTTAATGCATCTTGATAATTATAAAATTTATACAAAATTTAAGTTACAGTGGTGTTGCTAAATCCTGGGATGCATAAGAAAGTGTTCTTAAGAGAAAAAAGTAAAAGGTGATATGTGTATGAAGGGAACTGGCTTTAAAGAGAATATATTTTTGAAAATTTCTGCCTTTTGTAACTTATGAGTATTTTATTATAAAATAAATGTGAATACTTTGTATGGAAAACAGCTGGTCAATAGTAATATTCTTTATTGAATGTTCACTACAAAATAAACATGTATATATTTAAAGAGAAATATCATGTGCAATTCAAAACTGTGTATATCAAATTGTAAGCACTTTATTTACTCATACATTTTTAAAAATAATAAATATTATTCAAATTTAAAACTTTACTAAGTTTTCTACATTATTTTAATATCAATAATGCTCAATATAAGATTGTTCATTTGATGAATTGATGCAAACTATTTTTTTAAGATTTGCGTTGGTATGAAGGGGCCTATAAAATATAATAAGCAAAGACTGTTACTAAGTAAGTATATTTATACAAATTATACATAGGTAATGTTGAATTAAAGTTGAGCAGTTTCTTAGCATTATAAAACTATGTATCAGTCATATCCACACTTTATCAGACATCCAATTTGTTGCGAATGAATGGCCTACGGGGTGTGGCTGTCAATCTATTGAATGCGCAATATAGGATGGTGTGCCATAGGCCGCACCAAGTTCAGCCTAGGGAAAGTACGTGGTCTACCATATTGAGAGAGATAGCGAGAACACAGCTAGCTAGCTGGATTCTTGGTACCGTGTTAAGCATTATGGCCAACACGTACTGACGCCTGCCCGGCACTTTTTTGGCGATTATATCCCGTAAATATCAGTGTATCATTTTTGGGATGATTAGTCAAAAAAGAATAAGATCGAACCTAAATCTAAATACTTTCACGGAATGATTTTCAACCTCGGTTGAGCAGTTCATAATATTTTCGGATAAACTTTATTTATTCATTATAAGGCGTATCAATTATTTGTTTACAAGCAGAATTTCTCTCCTATTATGTATCGACAGAAATAAATTTAAACAATCGTTTTTTCCTTTAACTGTCTTCTGACTGTTATGTTTTCTGCCTGATTCAAATGGTTTACGATTAAACGAAGACTTAAGTGGACTTAGCCACTGTTCTGACACATTTTAAATTTCGAATTTTCCCTCTTCATTATGAATACCTTTAAGTTACGTAAAAGTTAACGCGAGATGGCTCTCAACATTCTTTAGCAAAAAATTCACATTAATCACGTTTTTTTCGAGTTTAGAGGATAATTCCTTCAAATATTACCCCTATTTAGATTAATTTATAAGATTTATTAATTGACCCTTTTCCATCATTTCCAATTTTAGTTCCGGATACATAATATCTCAAAATTCAACACTTGGCACTCTCGTATGGATAGACCTCTCTTTGGCCTCCCTTGATTTCTCACATTCACGAAAAATATTTTTAAGTATATAAGGTTTTAGACGCGGACCAAAATTTTGGGGGGGCATGGAGGAAATGCTACACCAACTCAGGTCGATGTACATTTCTTCAACATGTCCTCCCGTTCCAGATTCTGGAACAAACCCAAACCAAATTTTGAACGTAATATAAGACACCCGCCAAATTTCAAAAATAATTTAAGACACCTGGGGAATCACCATTTTGTCAAAATGTGAAAAAACGCAATTTACGAAGAATGTAAGAAGAGGGGAAATTTTTTTTTTTAAGAATCGCTCTTCATTTTGTCTGGGTTCACCCCACCCTCTCGCCCCTAAAGCCTATGGGGGTCCGAAATATTGGTAGTTTACCATATACCTTAGTATACGCGATGACTAAAAGCTAAACTTTACAGAGACATCTGTGGAACTTGTGCTCCCAACACTTTACTTCTCGAATATTTCCTCTTCATCACGTCCTCATCCTTACCTCTCAACTTTAATTCTTGTCTCTGCCGTTGTGGCGCTGCTGCCCACCAGTTTCATCTACCATATACTCCTCTTTGAATTGTCATTCTGTTGGGTAATATACCTTCCCTTCTTCAATCCTTGCCGTTGTGGCGCTGATACCCACCAGTTCCATCTACCATATGCTCCTCTTTGAATTGTCATTCCGTTGAGTAATCAACCTTCCCTTCTGCACTATGAGTCTGAGATCGGCTGCCGCTCGTTGCACTGCGCGCGGACCGCCGCGTTACGATGGTAATTAAAATTCGTTATTGACAATACTGTTGAACGTAGAGTGTTAGAACTCGAGCAAAAATAAATTCAGTATTTACTGAGAAACTTTCTCGTTGGAAGTTTCTTCTAACGTTACAAGAACGGAAAGTAGCAGGCGACCACATTTTTCAGCTCATTTTACCAAAAAGTCACGATATTTCCTTAGATTTCTTCTCGTCATTTCTTCGAAAAACTTTTAAAATCAAATTTGACAACTTAAGCGGAAAGTAAATAAACTAGGAAATATTAATACCACAAAAATATGAGATATCGTGAAAGATAGACCCAAAGTCTTCGTTTCGAAGAAAATCGTAAGCGATTCTCAGGATTTCTTGAAAGTATAACTGTTTTATTTCTCCTTAGATTATTATAATTTTTAAACTTGAATAATTTACACTAGGTTGTTCACAGATCTTTTTCCTAATTATTTATAAGGTTTAAATCCAAATTCTTTCAATTCAATTTTTCTCAACAAATTCGCCAACCGTGCGCTTGAATCTCCCGTTTAAAATGTACAAGGCCTTAAGAAATACGTGGTCTCTTCATGATGTGAAACGGAATATACCAGCCTGTCCTTTCTTCTTTTTACGAAATACCAATATATTTTAAATTATCTATGAACGAACGAGTTTCATTACGTTTATAAAAATAATCTTTCTTCACACTCAAATCTTAGGTATTAGTATACATTTGTACGTACTTTTTGTATTTCTGCACTTTCTTAAGGGGCAAAAGGCCATTTTTCTGGACTATCACAGTATGGTTCCCATTTAAAAGATGTAATGTAATCAATAAATAACATAACGTCTAAAACTGATAGAGAAACTTTATCCTAAGGCGGATAATGAACTTAGGACCTATTCGCTAGCAGGTAAGCACGCTAACCACTCTGCCATGAAATAGATAACTTAGTTCTGCAATAAAAAGAACCTAGCTCACACCTTCAATACGTTTTAAAACTTCCACTCACCTTTGTCAGAATGCATAATTCTATTTAAAGAAAACTTACCTCCGATGGATAACCTCATTTCTTATCGCAGAATTCTTTCCGCCAAGACGTTTTAACAATCTTTGCCATATGTTTTCATCATTCGTATTTGTATCAAAGTGGTTTTTGCCTAAATTTTAATAAGATCTAATAATACCAAATTATGCAAAACTGTGAACTTAGGTTTGTTGCCAGGTCTTATTTTTTCTATAAATGGAGAAATAACATATTCCAATTATTGTCAAATTGAGTTGATAAATAAAACATTGTATACAGTTCAAAAACATAATTTTATTCCATTACAATGATCTTCTTCAACTTAAAACATACATTTAAAAATGGAAATTGACACATGCACACTCACATATATATTTATAAATATGTACGTAAATATAATTTTATAGAAAATGTAACAAAAAACAAATTAATTTAAATAGAAGAAACTATTCAATAAATTACTCTTATGTAAACTAATACATTTGTAGCGATTATCGGGGATATTAAAATAATTGAATTTTTTATTGAAAACTACATGTCTCACATGTTGCCTCCCAAGTCCTGAGAAGTGTAGGATTCTTATTAAAAAATCTTAAAAATATGCTGAATTCAATAAACTTTCGGACAAAAAATGTTCAAATAACTAATTAGCGTGCAAATATCAGCTTATTTTTATGGCAAAAAAGACATGGAGACAGGGCATAGGAACAACTTTCTTATGCGCACGAAGAAAGAAAATTCTAGAATAACCAAGGAAAAGCAACCAAAAATGATGAACCGAGAGTATAGAACCCAGTCAAGTAAAGGAAAAAGATCAGAGTTTCTACTAAGAGTTGAGGAATTTAAAAGGAAAATACTCAGAGCAAAAGTGAAGGAGTAGCTGCCAAAATTAAGGCAAAGCAAATAAAAAAGTTGACCGCACACCTAACTGAAGAAAGAATGGAACTAGATGACGAATATACTGAATGATCATCGTCGCTTTGCGTATTTTACAATCCCTTAACGACCCTTTAGTAACTGAGGAGAATTCTGCTTCCATCACCAGTATGATACCATGTACGTGTAACCCTAGTGCGTTGTTCATCAATTCATTCCATACGCATATAAGGAAAATTATATAAATTCAAGAAAAGTAATTAAATACTATGTATGAATTTTGAGGTAATTATTACACATTCAAGCTTGACATTAATTCTCAGGGAACTGTCTCAAAGATTCTCACAACCCAATGTTTCCAAGGCTTCATCTTTAGAAAGGATACTCATACTCACATGTTCAAATTGTATAAATGATATCCTGGAAAACCAATAGAAAAGAAGCAGGCGTTGCTCTCCATGATGTAAGACGAACTCTCTTCTCACCGAATCATGCGTATTCATTCTCCTAAAGAATGGCAAACTGAAATTGGAATAATATAAATGATTACATTGAAAGAACGAGCAAATATCCGAAACCTTACAACGCATACGCTGTGGAAACACGTACTTGATTTAATAACGATGTATTAATTTGTTAGTCATACTCATCAGAAGTAGTTCACTGTGCAATGTATATAATGGCAATGGCAATTATGTATCGTAAATACTCACGTAGTAGGAAAAAAATATAATAAATACTAGTATTAATTAAATTTTCAACGGTTTAGATAGACCTCCAGTTCGTTTCTAAAAATGTAATTGCACTTTTCGATTCCCGCCGTTATTGGTCACATCTCCCAAAGCAGTGAAGCATTTTGCACTTTCCGCCTGCACCTCACGCTTTACACATCGTTCCTATCACCAGTCGTTTAATTTCGCATTACTTCCAATCAAAATATATAATCGAAAGGGACAAGGAACCCCATTCGAACCGTTATTTCACGACGGAGGGCTCTGTCAATAGCAAATGCTTTGGATTCTTAATTAATAATTGCATTTAAATATTATGTCGACAGTCCACATACATGTGGATATTAATATACATCTAGAATTCTCTGAACATCATTGTAATCGAAGCTCATTGCCAATATTTAAGATATCTATCTCCACGATGTAATGGAAGCTAGGTAAGGTTTAAGGTCACTTCGAGACAATGAGTTGGTAAAATCCACGAAGAAATATTTGTAAACACAGGCAGAGCTCGCTCGAAACAAAGGACTTCGTATCTTACCTTGAATGGAAACTCTTATCCTCACTCAAAGCCTTTCTGCTTCACCTTCAATCACGTGACGATGCTGACGAAAACCCTCAACTATCAATGCTTCTATGTGCTCCGATAACCACTTAGCACTATAAAATGTTCACAGTCACTTCATCCACGATATATCATTAAGATCTTATAGCCAGGGTTTGATACGAAACGGCGTAACACAACGGAGGAGATAGTAGAACAACCTTTGCTGACAAGAGCGTCCCGACTACTGAGGCAGGAATGCAAGCAGGAAAAAAACGCCCTCTTACGGAATGAAGCTCGCAATATATCCGCCATGTTAACCAGAAGTTGAATACCCAGCGCCTTGTCGCACTGTGAGCCAATGGATGACTCAGGTGTCCCTAAATAGCTGAGAAACGTGTTGAAGGGAAAGTTTTTTCTCGCGAATACTAAGGACTTAAATTTGAATCACCCTTATTTCTCCATATTAGCTAGTTATTTCTGCTCCGTATTTATCACGCGTGAGACCAATATTGGAGCAGATACTGTTATTGGCAAGCGCTTAAAATCAAAGCGATGAGCAGAGAAAAATTATCCGCTAAAAACTTTTTTCATCAATCCTTGAATAATAATGATAAACAGGTAGTAATAAACGAGTTCAATGTTCTTGAAGATAAAGGTTATTGAAAAGGAATCATGAATTACATACAAAGTTTTACATTGCATTCCTTTTTAGTACATTGAAACAATGCCACACCTCTCCAATTGTTTTACCACATCTGGCGAATTATGTGTCCACACCAGCCGTCCTGTGGTATCGTTCCTTCATCGAAACCTCTCTAGATCAGTAATCTGAAATACCTGAAAAGGATATTTTATTGTCAATGCACTGTACCGATTCTCTTCTCGGATGTTCTCCAGCATCCTTCGGGTGCGGTCGGTGTCCTTTCCCTTCTCCCTCTGCGGCGTCGATGGCGGTAGCTTCTCCATTTCCACTCCAATCGGTCCTAGGAGGATGGCGATGGATATGGTACCTACCCTCACCTGGTATGGATGCGCCCTTATCATTGCCGCTCCTCATGATGGCGGAACGGGAGTTCCAGGTCGGCGATGAGACGTAGATACGTCTTACGGTTGACCTTTGGCGAGAGGGCGACAGGACATTCTCATTCACAAAGGCGTAGCACAGGCGTAGGCGCTCAGGTTGAGTTCCGTCGTATTACGCGGGGAGTATGGCCTTGGACAGTGTTGGAGGACTCTCGCGGATCCCCGGATGCTATAGACCCAGTCGTTTGTCAGGTAGAAGATGCCTTGGTGTGGACCCTCGCCTCGCAGGTATCCTGCGCGTCCAGTCCAGAAAGTACCGAATATAGACTGGAGGTGCTGGGATATTCTGTCACTCCTCTATGAGGTGAATGGTCTCTACGTCATGGTGAAGTGTCGCCGGTGGTTCTCTGACATCGCCAGGGATGGTGCTTCCGTCCGTATTACAACGGAGATGTTGGTTCCGCTTATTTTAACGGGGCGAGGAATCACCCAGTAAAGGGTAAAAGATCCCGGTCTTTTGCGGGAGCTCGATGAATAATCTTACTTTCCCGAGAGGAACCGCGTAGGAGATTTTTGCGAGGGCGTAAAATTCGTATATCTTTCCTTGATCTAGGGGGAGGGGGAATCTCGTTTTTCAGTTGAGGGTATCCGGAGGGGAGAGAAAGTAGGGGCTGCCTTGTGGTGTCGTAGTGGTATCGTATAAATTACGAACTCCAAACGCAAATTTCACACATAGTCTCCTACGCACTCCATACGCGCGTAATCCACACAGAAGGCGACACCAGTCCGTCCAGTAGCCGAAGAAGAACTGCTCTTCCGCTAGTACGCCCCGCTTCAAACTCCAGAAGGGCGCTTGCGAAGAGAGAGAGAAGAGAACGTGCTACATCTGGAAGGGGGTCCGCGACGAGACGGAGTCGCGACCATTTTCGCAAGCCCGGTCAACATTTGGCCCGGCCGAAAGGCAGGGGCGAAGATGTACTGTTATGAGACTAACATCCTCGCCACAGTGGTTTCCCAGGACAGCTTGGAAAGATTGTCCTCAGATCCTGGGCCTGGACGGTTTCTAATACCCGGAGGCAGGAGCTAATCGAGAAGGTGGCCGCTAGTCGGGTTACCGCATTTTTCCTTCCAGCTTCATCTTATTCCCTGTAGATCTTGAGTTCAGTTAATAGCACTTTAGTGGTCCTCGAGATTTTGCCCTTTCGTTCTTCTCAGCGAGCGAGTTAGTCGCGGAAAGTTGCCAGCATTTTCACGAGATAAACTATTTAGTCCCCATCTCGCTAATTTGCAGGTTGAGTTCCTTTAAATCCCCATCGACCAAAGAACCGAAGAGGAATTTCAGTTTTTTATAGTTTTAACAACGGAATCCCTTAGATATTTTCGGCTCTTAGCTCCATTTCCCTCGAAAGAAATCGATAAATCTACAATGGGGTTGGTTTAACCTGAATATTTAAAAAAATAGCAATGACGGTGTTAACTCGCTCCATTTCAAAAGATATTCGCACAAACAAATTTAACCTCAAACGAGGGAATTTGATTTGATAATGAAGAACATACAGCTTCCGCATGGGCATGTTCAGCGACGTTCACGTTCAGAAATCGCTCCGCTCCGTTCGCCACCAATGCTCGAACGCAACTGAATGATTTGTTCTTTTTTTGGGGAAACGTGGGACTTATGCTAACTCTTGGACCCCAGACCTTTATATTCGGCTTCTTTAACTCGGTCTATTTGTCGATACAATCACACAGTATATGCGACACCCATTATCCCTCCACTTTGGCAATGTTTCAATCGTTGACAACGAAATGTACTTTCTCCAGTTTAGTGACTTTCGAGTTTAAGTAGGAGTGTTGCATACACTTCAAGTACCTTAATTATGCCGGAAAGTATATCCAAAAATACGATTCAGGTAGAACAATAGAATCATACATACATCCGATGAATTGGTAGATACAATTTCCCTGGGCATAAATCAACATTAAAAAATACTCGAGACATTACTAGTTAATGTATTGCTGTATGCGTGAAATTCTTAACCAAATAATAATATTTAATCCTTGTTGCTCACCTGATTACTATCTCGCTGAAAACACATATTGCATAGTTTAAGTTTTAAAATCATGTATGTTATCGTTACTTTTTATTTACAGCACATAAAAAGTAACCTATCATCTCAAATAGTTGTGTTTGCATCAGATAGAAGTAACAAACGTATGTGCGTAAGTATTATTAATTTTAAACCCACCAACTGTAGTTGTGAGTAGCTTTCCACTTCCCGTTACCCTAGAATTATAAAGATTTGTTCTTCTTCCTTGAAACCATTGATGCCCCTTTCTTTTCTTCGACATTGCAGATGTTATTAAACAATTCTAGTTTTTCATATCATTATTTAGTCACCTCTTGCAAACATATTATGTCAATGTTCAATGTCTATATAAAATTTTTACTTCAATTTTCCTGGATTAGATATCCCGACTATATTTAAAGTGGTAATTTGAATGCAAGAGTTGTACCACTTTTACTCATACTTTTCTTTTTTGTTTTCAGCAAACTATCAAACTATTAATCATTTAATCATTACTTTTTCGTGGGAAATTTTCCATCTCACTAGAGGTTAACACTTATTACCCCTGTTCATATATCTGGATCTAAATATGATGAATCCAATTACCACACTGTACCCATACTTCCTAACTTCTCCTATATCTGCAAAGAACAATAATTAAAACATGATATTTTATCACAAACGTATCCGTATCTTTCAAGCAATATGACTTTGTTCCCTTGCCTATAAATTTTGGCAAATGTTCAGCATTATGTTGATGAATGATTTTAAAACATAATGTCCAGTTTTCTAGTAAAACGAATCCAAAAGGTAGTTATATCTAGAATGATGTTGGACCAGTCTGTTGTAACATCATAAGTCTCACCTAGAAGTCTCCTTGGCCACTATTCATTTTGTTCATTCATAAATGTAAAAAAACAAAAACATAATTTTTTACTACAGTTACAATACCAATAAAAATTTCAGGGTGAATTAGAAGAAGAACATTTTTATGACTTAAAAATGAGTAGATCATCATTGACTATGTAAATAGTATAGAATAGAATAATTGTTCAAAAATAAGAGCTACCACCTGGCCTGTTGCCTATTTGTAGTTCTAATATACAATAAATAAATAAGTGGACTTACCATGCTAAAAAATCAAGGAACAGGGAAATTTATACAAAGCATATACAACTGATTAACTAAGTTATTTGAATTAAAGTCTTGGAATTAAAAAAGGCAAAATATTTTATTTTTAGATTATACATGGATGGGAAAACAAATATAAAATGTTCTATGGGTAATTATAATATAATATCATGTTCTAGAGTGGTTGATGATGCCAAAGTATGCTCAATTGCATTAGTTGTTACCAATAACATAGGATATATACAGCTTTTTCAGTACAGGTAAGTTTCTTTTACAATTAAGACTTAAATGCTTAGAGGATGCAATAATGTTTCATTCTTAGGAAATTTGCTGTGATTGGATGGAAGAAACTTTTTCTGGGACAAGGATGATCTACTGGAGGATTCCATAATTTCTTATTAATGAGATTTTTGTGTTCCGGTAGAAACAATTAAGAAAGCATACTGGGATTGAGTTTTGAATAAATAATTTCTTGTGTTAGTTTTTGCAACCTATAATATTAACTGAATTCAATACTTCATCATCTTCATCTTTTAGCCATAGCAAATAAAGATTACTACATTCTTGGTGTATTATAAAATGCACTTTTTCTCTTGGGATGATTGGACCATCATTGAGGACTAAAGAGTATGAGAGAATTAGATGTGACTTATTACTGATCAAGCAAAAGGATGTATTTATAATCATATACTTAAATATGATTTGACAATGTCAATATTTTCCTCCTATAATTAATTACTATGCTTCATAATGAGATAATGTTTAATCCTATATTTCTCATTTCATGGAATTAGGCAAAAACATATAATGTTGAGGACTCCCAGAATATCAACAGTGGAAGTATATGAAAAATTCAGAACAGATTAGAACATTCAATACATACTTTAAGAGTTTTATATGGTGGGGAAGCTAGTTTTATGCAAAATCTTGTCAGACATGAAAGATGAAGAGATTTAATTTTTAAAATGAATATATATTGAATTGTACCGCTATTCTATGTTTATGGAAAAATAAATTTAGAAATTTTGATATTTTTTTAATTTTAAAATTTGTTTGAAATGAATTGTGATGCAAAGATGTTTTCAATATGCCAGTTGTTCTCAATTTCATAAGATATAAAGAGCTGCCTACTAACAGGTAAGTTTCATTTTAAATATTTAAACAGTATACTTCTTATAAGTAAGTAAGTTATACGTATACTTCTTAAGGATATCAGTGTTTATGCTATATTGTTTCACTTTTAGGCAAAGTGCTGCTCCTTAGATTGGAAATAAAATGTTTCTGAAACATGAGATTTCAACTGATGAATTCTTTAGTAAATTATTGGCAAGTTACTGCTGTTTTATTAAAGACTTAGTAAATGAAGAATAATTTGATTGAGTTTTAAGAATGTGTTAGTATTTTTTTAATTTATAATTTATTGAATCTATGAAGAATCTATGAATTTATTGAAGGATTATGAACATTAATGAAGTATTAGAGAATGAACTTTTTCTCAGAGGATGGCTTGATCATCATTGAGGACTAAAAAGCATGAGTGAATGAGAGGTGATGTATGATGAAGTAAAAGAAATTATTGGTAAACAATTACTGAAATGTAATTTGCTAATAACAGTTTACATGCTATATTTATCACTTTCTAAAAGGGTCAGTAATAGATTTATTTCATTAAATCTTTGAAATTGCAAATCTTTATGCATACTGTATTAAAAAAAATAGGTTGACTAATCAAGTTGAATATTGCAATATTTGATTGGAATAAGGGTATCCTACCAGTTCTTAACCGAGGTAAAAATGTTCATATAGCTTTGTCTCACTATGTTCAATTACTTTGCTTCATAATGAGTTAATGTTTAATTCAATTTTTCTAATTTAATGGAATTTGGCATAAGCATAGAATGAAATCCATATGAGATGGCGTGACTTCGTGGAATGCCATACAACATGATGCCAAATTACATCTTCAGGCCTGAAGATTTGTTATTTTTATTACTATAAGCATAAAATGTGATGACTACCAGAATTGCAGCAGTGGTGTTTTATGAAACATTTAGAATTTTATATGGTAGGGAAGCTAGTAATATGAAAATTCTTTTCCACAAAGTAAGATGAAGAGATTTAATTAAAAATGTCAATATATTGAATAGAATGATTATTCTATGTTTATGAGAAAAATAAATTTACAATTTTCAATACAAATTTTTACACTATTTTATTTTTTATAATGTATGGTAATGCGTAGATGGTTTTCAATATTCCATTGTACCATTATTGTCAATATAATAAGAGATAAATAGCAGCCTACTAGCAGGTAAGTTTGGTTTTTGAAATTTAAACGCATACTTTTTAGTGCTATCAGTGATTTTGCGATACCTGCTGCAATGGAAAACAGTTTGGTTTCCCAACTGAATGTCAGGTACAGCCAACAGGAGCGATATTTTAACCTTCCCAGTTGGCCAACCGAAATTTCATCCGTTCAGGCAGGTAATGCCAATGCGAACAATTTCTAAAACCTTCCCAGTTGGCCAACCAAACTGTTTTCCATGGCAGGAGGTACTGCCAATGCTATTTTAAATCCTTTCTAAAAGGGTCCATAGTAAATTTATATCCAACAATCCTTGAAATAGTATATCTTTATATGTATTGTAATTAAAAATTATAACTAGACTTATCAACTTGGAAACCACAGTATTTGATTACAATACTGGGATCTATCTATCTATCTGGGTTATTTATAAAAATAAAAATCTTCTTACATCTTTTCCTCATTATAATTAATTAATATGCTTCATAAAAAGATAATGTCTAATTCATATATTTTAATTTCATGGAATTAGGCATAAACATATAATGTTTAGGACTTCCAGGACATCAACAGTGAAAATACATGAAAAATTCAGAATTTTATACGTTGGGGAAGCTAGTTTTATACAAATTCTCGTCAGCCAATTAAGATGAAGAGATTTTATTTAAAAATGTATATATACTCACTTGGATGGTTTTTCTATTTTTACAGGAATAAAAATTTATTATTTCTTATAAATATTGATAACATCCTAATATAAATCTTTGTATCATCAAATCTTATATAAATGGTGATTCCATGATGGGTTTCAGTACACCAGTTTTTGTCGATATCATAAGATATAATGAGCTGTCATCTAACCAGTTGGTTTGATTTTTTTAAATCTTAAAACATATGTTTTGGGAATATCAGTGTTTATGCTAATTACAATGTCCAACAGCCGGGCTTCAAGAGAGTGAAGAGAGGCATAATTGATTAATTGCTAGGCAATGTTCTGCTCTGGAGATGGAAGGAAGGATGTTTCTGAAACAGGAGAAATCAAATGATGGATTCTGTAATAAATTATCAGTGAGGTAATGCTGTTTCACAAAAAATGTTTTGATTGAGTTTGTAAAATGTGTTAGTATTTTTTAATATATAATGTTCTGGATCAAATTAATTACAAACATAACATTTTCTACCCCTAGCAGAGAAGGAATATGAGTATTAAAAATGTATTAAAATATGGACTTTTTTCTGAGCATGATTTGAGCATCATTGAGGACTAAAGATCATGAGGGATTATGAGATGTTTATTACTGATCAAGCAAAAGGATAAAACGGTATATAATAAAATAATTTCATTAATTTCTTGAATTTGTAAATCTTAATCCAGATTGTAATAAAAATTATAGGCGGACCTGTCATGTTGCAAATTGCAGTATTTAATTGGATTTAGGGAATACTACCAAATCGTAATGGAGGTAAAAAATTTTTTATAACTTCTTACTGTTAATTACTATAATGAATTATGAAGAAATATATATTTCTTTTCTTTGAATTTCATGGTATTAGGCATAAACATAGAATATGATTACTACTAAAATCTCAGCAATGCTTTTTTATGAACACATCAGAATTTTATCTAGTGGGGAAGTTAGTTTTATGCAAATGCTTGTCAGCCAAGTAAAATGAAAAGATTTTAGCTTAAAAATGTAATTATTTTTAATTTGTTAGCCATACTTTGGTTTTGAGAAAAATGCATTTACAATTTTCTCTGAATATTTTTAACATTGCTACATTTTTTCATATGAATGGTAATGCCAATATAATTTTCAACACCCCAGTTGTTGTTGATATTTTTAGATATAAAGAGCTGCCATCTAATATGTAAGTTTGATCTTAAAAATTTAAACAGATATGTTTTAGGGATATCAGTATTTATACTATATTGTTTCTCTCTTAGGCAAAGTGCTGCTCCTAAAATGGAGAGTTGGATGTTTTTAAAACAGGATAATTCAAGTTATGGATTACTAATAAAATTAAAGGTGAGATAATTGTGTTCATTAGGATCCATAATAAATTTATATCATAAAATCTTTGAATCATCAAATCTTAATCCAAATTAATTATTAATGTAATTCAAAGTTAAAGGTTGACTTATCAAGTTGCAAATTGCAGTAGTTGATTGGAATAAGGGTATCCTGCCGGATCTTAATGGAGGTAATAAGGTTTTTATAACTTTTTCACTTTATTTTTAATTACTATAATGAATTATGAGGAAATATATATTTCTTTGTATTAAATTTCATTGAATTAGGCATACAAATAGAAAGTTATGACTATTAGAGTCTCAGCAGTTGTGATCTCTGAAAATTTTATAAGGTGTTGAAGTTGAATAGTATTATGCAAATGCTTGCAATATGTATATATTTAATTGGATGGTTATATTATATATATTCGTATATAATATTAAAAAAAGATATTTCAACTGATGGATTGCTTAATAAACTATTGGTGAGATACTGCCATTCCATTGGAAACTTAGTGACTGAAGTATGTTTTGATTAAGTTTTGAGAATTTTTTGGTAATAATATTTAATTTTCAATTTACTGAATTAAATCAATAATAAACATATAATTTTCTACCCCTAACAGAGAAGGATTATAAACATTAATGGTGTATTAGAAAATGTACCTTTTCTCTGAGGATGACTTGATTGATCGATCATCATTGACAACTAAAGAGTATGAATGAATGATTGTATGTATGATTTATTGCTGATCAAGCAAAAGGATGTATGTATAACCTTTAACTTAAATGAGATTTGCTTATATCAGTTTACAGGTTATATTTATTTCTTTCTAAAAAGATTCATAATTTTTGTAATATATATATATAATATTTATAATTTAATATACAATTCTTAAAATCTTTGAAATTGCAAATTTTAATCCATACTGCAAATGAAAATTATAGGTTGGAAATGTTGGAAATTGCAGTATTTGATTGGAATAACGTTATCTATCCAGTTTTTAATGGTGATAAAAATGTTCTAAAAACTTCTTCCTCTTTCAATTACTATGCTTCCTGATGATGAATTATTTAGCAAGGGAAAATTAAGAGTTATTTCAGAACAACTCATATATAATTCCTTTTTATAGTTTCATAGAATTAGTTTTAAAGAACATTATGAGACCTCTATCTTAACATTGAAAATATATTAGAAAATTTAAATTTTTATTGACTGAAGGATGAATATATCATCAAGGAGGAATACATAGCAAGAGTGATTGAAGGATATTAATCCTGATCAACAACAAAACGGATGTATGTGTATCCTTTTTCTGAAAAATAATTAGCTGATATCAGTTAACCATGCAATTTTTTAATTCCTTTTATAAATAGTATCCATGTTTAACTTTACTGACAATCCTTGATTTGTAAAAGTTAATCCATAATGATTTCAAATTTTCAGGGAGATTTACCCTGCTATAAAATGAAGGAAATTGATTGGAATAATAGGATAGATCTAGCAGAGAATTAGGTTTAAACATAAAAATATGAGCACTCCCAAACCATCTATAGTTGTTGTTTAAGTGAATGAATGCACTATTACAGTGTCCATCTGTTTTTCGCCGCATTGTCAGGAGTGGTGAAGTTTTCTCGCAAACTCGAATGTTGTACTTCTCTATAAAATTATCAAATAATGGCGATCGAATATTTACTCATTATTTTCTTTCTTAAGTATATTAGCTATTGATTCTTTTTATTAAATATCAGCGGTGGTATTATACGCATAGGACAGCCAGTTAACTTTAAAGTAAAAAAACCGCAGAAATATCAGTTCGGAATGTCATAATTGATTTCTGTGTTTCTAAAAGCAGTTAACCGTAATAATTATTCTTACCAGAAGTTCATTCAAAAATATTCAGCAGATATATTCGTAATAAATCAAACATTGCAACTCCAATATTGATAATTTAGTATTAAATGTAAATTCAAAAGGTTTTTAAACTGTAATTATTAAAAATTTTCACATTAAAAATATGTTGCAAGGTTCAGAATGCGAATTAACTATCGAGTATAGTTTTATAGAAGTGATAGGAAACGGTGTCTAAGTATACAAATAAATCATCTAATAAACATCTACCACTAAATACTTGAAGTAATCAAAAATCTCAACAATAATTCATCCGCTGGTAACTTTCATATCTACCTCATCAAAGTCTGTGCCGACGAAATTTGCTCCCTTGCTTTACCTATTTTACAGAATTCTAGATTCTCGTCGAAGTGTGAACCCTCCATTAAAACCCCCATAAACAAAACTGGAGCTTACTCGAACATCACAACTTACAGACCAATTCCAATATTGCAATAGTATTTGAGAAAATGCTCCACAAAAAGTTATAACACCGTAATTTAAAAAGAACTTTGCTGAACAACAGCACGGAGATCTACAAGGCTGATCTACCCAAACTAACTTCAGTTTCACACATCAATAACACTGCTACAGCGTTTCAAGACAGAAAACAAAAGCATACCATTTATTATTTACTAAACTGTCAATCACGAACTTCTCCTTTATAAACTTTCAGCTTTTCTTATGAACAGTGATCTAAGTAATTTGTTTATCTTTCTGATTGATCACAGAGAGCGATTATTTTAGGTTCACGCTCTCCTCCACCAAGGTCACTTCTGGAGTGCCGTAAGGCTCGATTTTGGAATCTTTCCTATTTTATATTTATATAAATCACTTTGTTTCTTGTTTAAATTGAGATTCTTCCCTTTTTGCCGACGATCTCAAAATCTCTTTTCCAATATCCACAATTGCAGGCTGTAATTTCCTATAAAATGACATTAATGGCCTCTATCTTTGGTAGAGTATCAAAAATAATCTCTGTTATTTGGAAGTAGGTGATGCAAGTGACTTAAGAAAAACACCAACATTTAAAAAGTATATTTGAATCTCTAGGGAAAATAATTCCTTAGAATACTTTAGCGTTTCTTTTTCATAAAGAGAGGGGAAGAGTTGTACAATGTATGAATGTACATTTCAGATTTTTAAATTATTAACCGATTCTTCCTTATTAACTATTCTCTCACAGTGCTTAATAGCTCATATCGATCCTAAGATAAAGTGCACTCTTACAAGAAGATAAAGAATGGCTTAATTCCTTATATACTATCTTCATAACATCATTTATATATAATACCACGAAATTTGTTGGTATTTCATATTCCTTTAATGTAATTGTGATCCAAAGCATATTTACACCAATATAAAGAAGTTAAGCCCCTGCAACTACGGCAATCAGCAATGATTCGTCCCTGAGTTGACGCAACCCATTTCACTTTTATTTTACGAATTAATAAAAAATTCGCAAAAATATTTGATTATTAATAACCATTAATCAATAGTTTACTCCTCTCTCTTTTGATTACAGAAGTCAATTTCCATAAGATCAATGAAGTTGAGCATGTTCATAATTATTCGTTGTATAACAAAACCTACGATTCATAATAATAATTTTCTGGGTTTTGAGAGATGAAGAACTTTTCTATAATTAGAGAGTTTGATGTGGAAATAATTGGTTATTTGGAAGAAATGTCTTGCTCACTGATTCTCTTTAAGAAAGACAGTAAATAGACAGTCAAACAATTGTATTTTCGATTTCCCTGCAAAACTCTTCCAGCTTATAAAATTTCAAATTTGCTTATACTGTCAATCAATTTTGACCGTCGGTTACTTAAACACTAGCCAATTAACCTTAAACTTTCTTTTTTCTTAAAATAAGCATTTCAAGATATTATGGTTGCATTTCAATGATATTGTATATGGGAGTTTCATGTATCTTTAGATGTGAAAAATTTCTATACTTTCGTTAACTACTCATTATTTAATGTGAATTTGAGTCATTCAGCAAATTAATGTTTTCAAACAGCAATTGGTTATTTATGTTATAATTATTAGCATTCGATTTTCTACTTTCATGCATTTTCATATATTTCTCTGTGTTTCAGTCTTTCGTATCAAATGGGAAAAATGCACAGGTTAATTTTTTACGATTTTCTATTAACGCAGTCGAAAACTAAATTATTAAAAAATATTCTATCACTTATTTCTATAATTTTTGTTATTCAAAACCATTTTTCGTTCACGTATTTAGTATCGAATACTTAACAGCGATACATGATTTATTCAAATTATTCTTTCATCAACTAAAAAATCATCACTCATTTTCTTTTACATTAAAAAATTATTGATTTCACTAATGAAAAGCGCTTTGATAGACATCGTTAATGTACATCTATTTTCTTCCCAATAATCCCAGAAATTTTTATAAAAAGAGAATCCGTGGCCTAATAGGCTACTCAAGAATCCATTATTTTAAAAGTCATCTTAATCTTGGTAATATGACCTCAACATCCGGAATCCAATGATTTGGCAGTGCGAAAACCGAAGATTTGTGTCACATATCTTAATTTTCTTATAATAATCCATTAAGGAGAAAAAGATATTATTAAGTTAAAGGAATTAAGTTTATGGTTTTAAACATTATTCAAAAATAATTCAAGTTTAACAGATATAGGAATAAAAATAAAATCGAATCGATTAGAAACTCAGCAAATAGATAGACAAGTTTGGAGAAGATTAAGATTTCCATATAAACAATGAAGTTATTATACCAATTGAAATCAGTCTGCACCTATAAAAGGTCTATAACTCTCATAGAATCTGCTGCAGATATAGAAGATCTTATCTCGAAAGTCATCCGTTTAGTCAAAGAAAAATCGGTTACATATGGATTACAGTTTGCAAACATGGATGCTGCATGGATGAAATGTAAATGGAAATCCCTAAGGTTAGTAGAGCTGGAAGCAGAAACTCGAAACTGTAGTCTTACTGAAGACGAATGATATGGATTGCGAGGGCTGCAATACCGTTGGAGCCTTTGTCATTTTCCTGGAAGGCAATTTCATCTTCGAATCAAATGGAACCGATCTGCGCGTGTGTGGTGTATTAATCAGCTCGAAAAGTAGCACTCCCCTCTCCAAATGAGGTTTGCCTTCGTCGCTCCAGATCCAAGATGGAAGCGCTCAATGGAAGCGGATGTGAGGGAACATATGCACTTCCTGCGAACGCCCTTTCTCAATTTCGCCCCATTTAATGTCATCTTTGGAGGACGACGAGGTTTCTCCACCAAGAATTTTACCGCTTGTTATGTATTCAGTTATGGAATTCGTATCGTAGAAGGGCCGAGACAAATGAGTCTGCTTCGGCTCGTCAATGATAGACGTAGTTCGATCGGAATCAATGGGTTTTCTGAATTTTATTCTGCATACTAGTCAAAAGAAATCGACGATACACTTTAATTAAATTTTCTCCATAGCTCGTGAATACGCAACTTTTCTCAAGTACTACGCGGCAAACGAAGATTCGTTCTAATTTATCTTATGATCAAGTTTCACGAATTTGGATGGGCAATTCTTGGTCATTATTTGATTTAAAGTTCAAAGCAAATATATTTTCTGTTTACAACTACGGATTTTCGATTAGTTGTGATAATAATTAGATAAATAAATGGATACCGTTCAATCGAGAATCAATTTCCTAATATGACTTTTACATTGGGTCTAAATTTCTTATAAGGCAATAATACTTTTAACGTAGCTATTATAGTCAAAAACAATTTGAGCGAGACGATTTCAAAACGTAGGGAATGAAAATATTATCCGATGAAATTATTTTCGATATTTATCTGTAGATAACGTATATTATGTATTTTGATAGCATCTTCGCGTCCGTTATATTTAGAATAGATGATAGAAACTAGGAACTCCTATAAAATGAATTCAATAGTATTTAAGCTAAATATGTTATCATCAGCGTAGACTATTAAATCAAGAAAGACTCCAATAATCATTCTTTCTTTATTTTGCACAACTTATCTCTTAACTTACACGTTAAGGAAAGTGTGATAAATATACGTTAAATTTTATTGCGCAACCTTAATCGCTTTATGAATTCAATTTTACTCTTACGAAATATTAGAAGGAATTTTTAAAAATAACATCTGTAAGCGAAAAGAAATGTTCGTGGAATAACTGCCATGAACGTGATTATTTTTACATATGCTCTAATTTGCATTCATCTGCATTCTATGAAAACATTCCATTGAATTAAATATTCACCACCCACCGAAATCATATTCTTCACATCAAACATGAAGAGAATTGGACCTAAGTTTTGATGTGCTTTTTCTCAACTATCACCTTATTTAGGTGAAGATAAGATTGTGTGGCGTCGACATCATCTGAAATTCGTGAGTGTTATGCTTGTGATTTACAATATTGTAGCGATACAAAATGTTACAACTGAACAAGTCGTTCGATTGCACCTTAAGGAGTGCAAACCCATTCCGTCGACAGCCGGAATTGACCCGGGACGTCTCAAATGTTGCATTCGCTCACAAGTTCAATGACATTACTTCGAATAAATCGGAATTGGTCCATTTGGCCATCTTCGGACAGTCGAACGTGACTTCGGAAATTAATCAGTTGCTTCCGCGAAGGATTTTTTTGTTTACTTTTCCCCTTGATAAATATAGACGAAGGAGGATTCATGAAAAGAGGATAAAACAGACCATTGGAAATTAATGGATGACTTTGAAGAAGATCATTCATTAAAATTCTTAATAACTTAGTAACTATGAAGACAATTTTATGACAGGTAACTTCTTTACATAAACAACTGAGATGAAAAATATTTATTTTGGGAGAATACGCGAACGAACTATATGAAATTCTGAAAACAAGAACCTAATTAAAGGTTTAAAAAAGAAAAAGGTGCAGTTATAATTTAATGATAGTAAGATCGCTTTCATTGTGAGATTAATCTTTCCTCTAAATATTCTTATTTCTATCACGGGATTTAAATAAAGGAGCGAGTGATAATTGGGGTGTGGCTGTAAGAAATATGTTACCGCAAATAACGTCGAATCTCGTCACGAAAGAATAATATACGAGATGATTTTTAAAGAAAGCAGCGCTTTTGTACTAATTTAGATGGGTTTCCTGTCATTTGGACTTGGTTTCGAATACTGGATTAGGGGAAACTTTTCATTCTAAAAGTAATAGAAGGGAATTTCAAGGTATTTTTCATAATAGAGCTTAAAACACAAATGATCTGTCAAGTGAGCTGTGTTTATTCCCTAATCCTTATGTATTATTTTCACAGAGTACTGTCGATTTAAAACGTTTTTCTGAAGCTGCTGTTATCATTAAAGATATTAAGTAATATTCACGGGGTCTGATAGCGTTGATGAAATTATTAATTCTATAATACTCCGACATCGATCAGATAACGAATCTCTGATAGAGTGGATTTAATATAAATTAATTTAAAATCATAATAATGGGTTAAAAGTGATATACCTCCCATCATTTCGTGACTGTTTCGCTTCTCCCGAACGAAAAATAATCGAGATAAAAATTATCGAGAATAAATCCTATATGTAAATTTTAACTACTCAGGGGAGAGGATTACGAAATGTATATTTTAGTACAATTAAAATTTATGTAGTGTTCATACTATATTGTATAATATAAATGGTAATTAGGATTTCTTTAATGTTTTAGAAGAAATTAGTTTCCTTAATAAGAAATCTATCATTAGATTTTTTAAGAATCGATGTATATGGTAATATAACCACACAAAATTTGGTGCAATGAAGAAGCTTATTGTCTGTGATAACTAACATATTGTTTAATGTTAATGTTGATGTAAGTATGCATCAGCAGTTTACTGTTATATCTTTACATAAATTCTCACTTCCCCCAATCAAGAGATTTCACTTGATGGATTGATAAAGAGGGATTTTGTTGATGACGATATGATTATCCATAAAATTATGATTATTCATAGACTTATTCATATTTTAATATTCAGGGCAATTTCTTAAATCGTACTCGACTGATGCTGAAAGAAGAAACAAATCATGAACGTCAACTATAATTATGTGCATCACGATTTCTCCATTACAAATATCTCATATCAGTATTTTCCAAGAAGAAAAGGAAGAAAAAATAGGTGTAAATCTACTGAAGTTTTAGGCCCTTTAATTTCGGAAAATATATAAAAAAACAAAGTGCGGAAGTCGCACGTGTTTTGTTAACGCATCGTTAATTCCAAGACGTGCCTCGTTAATTAGATGGCCGATTGTGGCTTCACTCGAAACCACTTAACAAAATATGTGAAGACTCTAAAAAGTGATTTATCTTTCTCTTTTATTGAGAAGCGTTCACTGCAGTCGGATGAAAACATCCCGCCAATGTGATTATTTCGTAAACAAACAGTCGTCGTATTAGACCAATCTATTTTCGACTAAGTATTCGAGAATTCATACAATAATAAAGCTAGAATTCTTAATTTTATTATCGATAAGAAAGAGCAATAGATTCTGAAGAGAACCAAACACCATTGTTGATGGTTAAATATTGAAGATTAATTCAAGCACATTCAAAACAATTCATTCCACTACTGATTATTTCCATAACTATTCTGCTTTGGCTTACGATGGTTTTATTATTTATTTAATTTATGGACTAAATATAACTCAAGGTGGATTCCAGGTTAAATGTCTTCGGTTCGAAACCCTGCCAGTTCGATTCACATTTTATCAGCTCTATCCGATTTACGTGTATGTTCAGAGTACGAATCTTGGATGGATAGTTTTTTGATTCACCAATAGTTTTACCAGTTATCGATGGTATTATCAATCACAATTTGTGAAAATAGAGTCTTATTCAATACCGTACAAGCATATATTATATTAAGTTCATTTACAATATTATGCTTTATTTTGAGTTAATCTCCCTTAGACTATTTCTAAGCGCTATTCTATTCATCAAACTGATAATACTTCGAAAATTCATTCATAATAATCAACTGGCTTATCCTTACATTAATAATTACATCAATAAAAAATATTAATACGATCATAGCGAATTTCATAACAACATGTCTCCAAAAATCGGCATTTGAGTTCATAAAATTCATAATTATCCATTTTAAAAATCATCTTTTTCAAAGATTCTAAAATATACCGGAACATTTTAATTATTAAAAGCCCTAAAATTTGTAAAAGAGTGTAGTGGAATCAATCTTTGAAATGGATAAGGCGACATCAAATACAATATAGTGAATACCCCAAATACAAATAAAACTGAATCAATAAAATATTCAAGGAACGAGCTTAGGGACCGCATCTGAGTTCGATAATAGTTATCACGTTGCATCCAGCGGATATGAATGAAGAGACATTATGATTCGAATTTGTCTATTTATTTATTTAATTATTTCACTTATTCCTATTTTAGCACGGAAAATATTCAATTTTACATACGAATCTTCAGATTTAGATTTGAATATCATAATAGTATGCATGTTAATTCAAACATTTCAGTGTAAAAAATTTTACAAACACATCTATTTAAAAGCTAATTAGAGTTTTTTTGTAAATAGGAACCATTCAATCAAATAGATGTGAAAATTTCATTTTATGAGATCTTCAATTTCTATTTTTCAAGTTTTCATTTTTATAATTTAAACAAATGAGAAGATTTTGTTTTCGGAAAGGATTATTACGTGTTAGTTATGATAGTTATAGACTACTGTCATGCATCGTGTAAGGTCTTAATGTATCCTATTGGTGAACATTTTTATAAATCATTGCGCCAATCTATTTTTGCTTTTCAATTGATAATTAACTGCGTGAAATTTTAAATTAATTTTCACCCTTTTAAACGTTTTTCATACAACATACATACAGCATTATACAACTATCAGTATAATATATAGAATTGTATCATAGATAGTGTAGTATCAACACAAAATATTTTGATAATTGATTTGATTTGACTTTGGCCAATTTAAAATTTATCTCTTTATTTTCATATAACATGACCGGATGATAGATAATTAAAGTAGACGAAGGAAATTTTTAATCTCTCTATTGAGAAAAAGGAAACTGACGAGATGAAATAGAGTATAGAGTGATTTTTAAGTTATTTAAAAAAAGTGCGTTCATAATCTAGAAAATAGACAGGTAATGTCTAGCTTCGCATTTAAAAATGACGATCATAACACTATATAATATTCGAAAATGACGTAATTCCAGAAGGTCCATAGAAGTTAGCTCGTATACATTAAATGCGTAAGATACGTGCAAAACTGTAAAAAGGCGAACATGTGTAAAAGATAAGGTGGTAAACCTGTAAGAGAACAAAAAGAAGGAGAGTAGAGAGAGATGAAGAATGTAGAGGGGCGCACCCAGCAATGGAGGGAGCGATAAAGTGTTGTTGATCTGAGGGCCACCGAGGAGTTGTCCCCAACACACGAGGCTCAAGTTGCAGAAACACCTGACAGTCGCGCAGCGTTAAAAGCCTCGCCCACTTTCCTCGTCTCACTTTCCTTCCTTGTTTTATTCCTCCTTTGTCCTTTGGCCACCCGTGTATTCCCGATTTTGGGATAAATCACGCACTCACGGAATCTTTTTGAAAATCAATGCAATAAACACGTCTTTGGTAATTCGTATTTATCCCGTGTGAATAAATGACCGATGTAACTCTTCTTTTATTGCAGGCCTCTTCCTAGGAATAATTCGGGAAGTACGGGTAAAGTCATATCAAAGGGACTTCATAACAAAACTGAACTATGAATCAACTCTTCAAGTTTTTGAGTGACGGTACTGAATGAATTCTGTAGATAATCTAACCCATATTATATTCATATCGGCAACGTTAATAGTTAATCTCTGTTGAATTAATATTAAGAATGGTCATGTAATGAGATAATCTTGGTTTTCCAAATTAGTTTGAGTATATGGAAATTTATGTTCTCCTCATTGAAATTCATACGAATGGATAGTTAGTTAAATGATATCGATCTTAAGTGACTGCTATTACTATAAATACTATTGCGATTGCTATTAATGGCTATTTTTAAATGCAAATCTTTTAAATGCTATCAATTATCTCATTAAAGACGACTTCTTTCAGCGAATGTGTGGCATTTATCAATACGTAAAGGAAGGATTAGAGGATAATAGAAAGCATCAGATCTTAACCTAATCTGCTAAACTCAAACAGAAAACGAAAAGTTTTTTTCCTTCTTTTATAGAATGTTCACACTCTCAACTGCTTTCAGACTGTTTTGCGGCTTTAATCGTCATAAAAAAATGAAACTCATTAACTAATTCGCTGAAATTTTTAATGGTTCGCGAAAATGTTAATTTCGAAATAAATACTCTTTTACAAGACTCATAATCATTCAGATCGTGGCACCAGAATGCGGGGCAATTAACCGCCTTACAGTCGTAAAGCAACTTTGCCGAAGTTTCTTTATTCACAGGGGCATATCAGGAGGTCTGTTGAACCCCAAGGTGCCGTGCGTAATAAAGAAAAGGCAGTCATTAGGAATTATCTGAGGAAGTAAAATATCCGTTCCACACATGGACATGCTATGTATCGCAACTGGAATTGCAGCTTCCACTTATTTCTATGGTTGCTCCTTTACAACGTTACTTGCTTTTTTGTGCAAGATGGCGGAGGTCAAGCGAGAGTAAAAGAAAATATGGTCAGTTTGTTTTTTCTGGGGAACGAGGTTAAGAAGTACTAGAAAATAGGAAATGGAGGCCCAGAGATTGTTTAACCTCACGGATTGATTTTTGTGCCGTCTTAGCTCTTTCCTCTATTATTCTTTTTTATTATTATCATATTACTACGTCATTTTTATCCCCTTCACCTGAATGGTAATTCCGATTTTCTCTAATATCTTCAATAAATCGGCCGCATTATGAAGAGCTTATATTAGCCACATTTAGGCAGTAAGAAAAATCACGCGCTATTATATATTCCAGACAATTCTTTCAGTACCTAATAATTACTCTCAAACCCGTTAATCGTACATGCTAAGTCTAAATCCGCAATGATATACCAAAGAGTTGTGTTGTTATGCATATACGAAATACTAACTCGATAGCGTGCCGGTAACGTATTATACACGTAAATGGCGTTTGAATACGCAGACACACCAGATGTACAATTGATGATACAATTTTATTATTTATTAATATTTTAGTTCGGCTTATTTTATTTATTAATTGTATTATTATTAGTTATTTATTTCGGCTTGAATGAAAAATCCTATCAAATATTTTGGAATTTAGCTTCTATTCATGCTTAAAATGTTATTGTTTTCATTTTTTCTCTTAAGATATCTAAGCTACTTATGATGACTGCTCCATTTCTTAGTAAGATAATAAAAAATTCTATAGCTCAATCAAAGTGCAAATTATCTAATCGTACGAAACGCAAATTTTACCAACTATTATCCGAATAACTCAAAGTACATCCCGAATATTTTAATCCCTGCCACGTTGAAGCTATCGGTCAAACGTAGTAATTTTAGTGGTTTACGTAAGCAGATATCACACCTCAATTCTGAAAGTTATAGACGATCTGTTAAAGGGATGAAGACGTGACTATTCTTTTTCGGTACATATGTAATGGAGGGAAAAAGAAGAGCGGAGACCACCGGCGGATTGCAAAAGGAGAACTCGTGGAGTTCTGAATGGAAATCGAGATCCTCGTTTCTCGCGTTATTAAATAAGGAATGGCAAAGGACGAGTGGGTGTACGTCGGAAGAAACTGGAATTAAAAAGGAGGATCGAATCAATGAGGTGGGACCTGAGAGATACGATTTCAAATCACTGCAAATGATTTTGATATGATTTAAGGGAGCGACTCGTAAAATTCGGTTTAAATCGAAATCTCCGTCCCTTGGTCTGTATAACTTGCAAAATTTAAATACATAAACAAGTTTCCTTTTCGTAGCAGTACATTACTATAAAATGTTTTTGCTCTCATCACTTGGAACTACTTAAACACAAAAATAATGTAGAGTTTTACAAAAGGTAGACGATTTCCACTACATCCAACACCAATTTTCAAATACATTTTTCTTCTTTATCAATCTGTTATATAAATTATTTAAGGCGCTTATATAATTTGAAGAAATCTATGAAGAAAGAAATGAAAAATAAAAAATACGTAATTGATTACTGAATTGTAATAATTTACATTTCTATAACATTTCTAATATAGTTCTTTTAAAGATTATTATTTTGTGTAAATGATATTTACCTCAAAACCTTTACCTTTACCTCGACATCATTACCAATATCAGCCCTTCTCTAATTCTGGTGTACTCTCCAATTTCATTCACATTTATTTTCTTTTAGAATTTTCTTTCGTTTCCTTTACTTCAATAAACCCAATTAAATATCTATCGATTATTTATTGATGATTTTCTAAATTATCCCAGTTTATGCTAAACTTACCCATCAGTATTTCCAATAATTAAAAATTAATTCATGATAACTATTATTTTAACTTTCTACCTAAAAAGCATCTGCGGAGTAATTTAGAAAAAGACGCTAACAAACACTTGAATACATTGAATTCTGCTTAAAATATTAAGAAAAAAATTGAAGCTTGGATTTGAAAACATATACGCCATGATGGGCTAACTGTTACGCTACGATTGGGGTCGGAAAAACAAAACATATGCACCCCTAATCATTTGGAACCCAGCAACATAAAGTATGAAGCACAATACATCAGGCGAACTAGTTTAAACTCTCGAGAACTTTCCACAATCCTTTTGCGCGCAATTTGAAATCATTCCGTCTAAAAATAGAGCGAATTCCAGCGCGAACCCTGTCATAAACCTATTATAGGCGACCTCTTTCAATCATGAAAAAGGAGCTGAATTTGAGGTTATCGAACCACATACAAAGTGTCACATTGACCGTCTAGCCAATGGGGAAAGTGGTTCAATTGGAGAAACAAAAGGGAGACGAAAATCTTCTCCCTCTCGATTAAACTCTCGATTCGGGATACTTTCCTCGCACTCTCTTTACTTTCCATGGAAACGGTCCCGATGCCAAAAAGGAAAGGGTGCCAAAAGATTTTTACTTTTTTCTATTGTCTCGAGCAATGTTTGCCGATGCATTGTGGGAAGGATCAGAGTTCATTGTTGGCGATTTCGGAGCGCCTCCTCTGATCGGAATTTCAATATCGAACCTTCCGTTTTCCAATAAATATATTATAAAGAAATGTAATTTTCTCCTTATCCTTATCTCCTTATATGTTTATCAAATATATATTCAAAAATATTATATTCAAAAACAGTAGAAATTCGTAGTGAATTGATTAAAATAACTTCTAAAGCCGAGTTATATATTTTTATTGATCGTTACTATTATTAACCTTTACGGTTATCGAAACAACAGTCTATCACTATGAATTTAGCTTTACCATGAGACCGTTCATTAATTTCATAACGTGGATTATTTCGTATTTTGTGCAAAGAATATAATATTTCATTAGTTATAAACCAAATGATGAGACCAAGATCTTTATTTCACAAAGCTCCACAAAATTTCCCAACGTTTTTAAAACTCCACAATTTTCTGAGTAACGGTCAATTACCACATGTATTTTTTTATTTACTCTTGATTTTCTCTCTCAAAATCACATCATTCGTGAAATTTATGGCATTACAATGTTTTAGTTAAACGTACATAAATTGATGCTGATTCCATGAACTACAAATCACAATTTTTTAAAACCAGGTATCATCTGAAAATAATTGGAAAGACGGTTTGACTAAACATTTCAATGCAAAGACTAAAGGATGGAGATAATTTTAAGGAGAAAATTTCCTCCGTTGCATTCGAAGAATTCAATAAAGTTCAATTAAATCAAAACATACAAGCGCAAAAAAATTAATTGGCGGTTTAAAAGACACGCACGATCATGCCAAATTCTCTTTAATCTCAGCCGGCAAGCACAACATCCATTTTCTTTCTCTTCCATTTAATACCCTCCGTGATTAAACGAGACGGGCGATCGACCGTTTTTTGTCTATTTCAGAACAGTTCGCCGTTTCGAAGGAATAACGTTTTTTTCCTTCGCAAACAGAAGAGTCGTGATCACAAAATGGATGGGGTCACGAATCGAATTCGGACGGAAGGGCTGTATGAATGTCAATGTCAAAGTGAAACGGCCTTCCGGTTCCAAAAGGTCGTTGGCTTCCGTAGGATATGCGTAGCTATGCGGATGTCGAGGATACGCTCCCGATCGGTTGCTACGATAGTTGTTATTCTTATCTTCCCCTTTACTGAAGTTCAGCGTATTGTTTCGATAAGCAGTGAAATACTGCATTGAGCTACCATTGTGATTGATTTCTTATTTCAGGAAACATCCCGGTGATACCAGAAGTGAAAAATAAAATTTTGATTCTGATCTGCAGTTTGTATTGAATTTAAAGGAGATATTTGTATATTCCAAAAGCTTTGTGTATGTCCATCAATTCAAGAAGTGATACGTCAGATTCCCATATACTATAAGGGTCGAAGTATTGTAACTCGTAATAATTATGAGTCCGATTCTAACATAAAAAGAACTTGCAAAGAAGATAATTTACTTTACTTTACAACTTTATTAATTCTCACAATTTATTCGTTTCGAGTGGGAAATTTCTTGCTGAAAAACGGGTAAATTTCAAACTAGGGTAACGTTAAACGTATCTATAATATAAAAATACTTCCCTTTGTTCGAGGTTGTTCAGTTGTTTAGTTTTCTTTACCATTTAATTAGAAATTTATGTCGGATTACATCACATCTACTGCGATTAGTAGTTCCTTTTCATCTCTCTTCGCGTCCGCCGATCCATCGCATCCGTGAGCTGTTAATCAACGATCCTTAAACAATCACCGAGCCTTGGTCAAACGTCCACTTTGCATTCAACAAAGAATGCCATCCGTTATATAAATAATATCAAACGAAATTGGTGAATTGAAAGAAAAAAATTTTTCCGAAACGCTAAATGCAAATAAAGGAGTTTTTGCAGGTTCTGAAAGCAAATTGGAAGAGTCTGTAACATGACTGCTTCATTAACGCCATTGTCCGAAGAGCCGCCCTTTGATTTAAGGTCGAATTTTGTTATAAAAACCTGAAAACGCAAATTACCTTAAAGAGGTACTAAATTTTTAAATTAATAACCGAACCAAGTTGACTTCCCTTTACGTCAGAGGAACAATCAATCATATTTTAATCAAACATTGCGGTAAAAAAGAGAAATTTCAGCAAAAAGTAACTATTTCGATGGATATTAACCTCTACAATATGTTTGATACGAAAACAAGTTCATAGAAAGCAACATGTTCATTCAAATATTCCCAATAGTTAATGCTAGAATTAATTTTTATATATATCCGAATTGAATTTTCACAATTATTTCGTCTAGTTTTGTTTATATGTATATATTCCAATAGTTATTCTATTTCTTAAAAAGATGGATGAGTTTCAGTGGGAACACTATAACTCATACCTTACCTTAAATATAGTTCTAATCAATCGTTCAATTAAAAAAATCGTATTTAATTAGATTTTTGATCAATTATGGATGGTTGAAAAATTTTCGTTCCGAAGTTTTCCGAAATACAAAATGAGTAATGTTATAATTCGAAATATAAATAGACGATAAACATCTAGCCCAGTCTCAAAACGTTTACTTTTAAAAATAAAATCTATAGATAGAATTAAAATGGATATGGTCGGACCTAAAAACAAATAGCCAATCAAAGATGCCCTTAGATGAACTAAAATATGTTTTCATAGGATTCACAACCCCTTCCTCAAAGGTGGTCAAATGATCTCTCAAAATTGATAATGTTCCACACTAAATTTAAACTTCATACGATTCTAAATATTTACCTCAAGACAATATCCTTTCAGGTGGATTTCAGTACGTTAAGGACAGACTTTTCACCACAAAAGACTCAATCTCATTCGAATAAATGGGTCATTGATGTTATGTATTTAGTTAAACGTACAGTTAGCTTGAGATCTAGAAGTCAATGGAAAAAAATGTTGATGTGAATAGAGATGATAATTCGAAAGGAAAATTTTCATCACATGTAAGAGAAACGATTGATGACAAACCAGTATTTCATCCGCACACAAACGGATATTTAGAAGATCTCTATGAATCAAAAAAATCTTGTTGGCTCGACTTATTTGAGAGGACTGGTTTTTGCCAGCACATGAACGATAGGTACTGGGGAAAGAATCTCGAGTTGGCGAGGGATCGTTAATGCACAATTCAAATCGACAGAATTGTGTGTGAAAGTTAACCTTCACTGATGGACAGGCAAGGTGGACCTTTCCAAAAATAAACAGATTGCACCAAAGTAAATACATCACTAGAGAAAAGTACATCTTCGTATAAGTAAAATTTTAACGTCTTTTTTTGGGGATTTGTCTTGAAATGATGCAATTATATAAAGGTTACACCGTACGAAGTTTTGGTGGAAAATAATTTGAAAACAAACTATTTTTTTACGTATATATAAACTGTATAATACAACTGTAAGGTGTGTGTATGTATATATATGTATTCATAATAACTTTTTTAACTTGTTTTTAGTTTGAAAATTTGTTATTTTAATAAATATAATATTAATGAAGATCTTATAAGATTTAAGATACATTCACATTTTCGTATTCGTTTAAATTATTTCGTTTGAAAATAATTGACATTGAACTGTTTGCTAAAAATATTTATAGTTATTATTTCAGACTTGAATGCGGA
This sequence comes from Pantala flavescens, assembly GCA_020796165.1. Lineage (NCBI taxonomy): Eukaryota > Metazoa > Arthropoda > Insecta > Odonata > Libellulidae > Pantala > Pantala flavescens. Next base: position 7,097,527 of record CM036884.1, on the reverse strand, counting down.
GAGAAATAGTATTTGAAAATCAGTCTTTATATAATCCCGGAATAGTAATCTCAATAACTAGAAGACTTACAGATGCTCTTAACACAAAGAATAAGGAAACGAGAATGAGTTCTATATCCGCGTAAGGTATTCATCGTGGACTCTATTGACATTTTTAAAAGGGTAGCAATTTAAACGCAAAAAATTTTAAGATGCTTCACAGAAATGGCTTAATTCATCATCGTAATCCATATCTGCATTGATTCCATAGCATTCGGTCGAATGGGTGATTTTTCAACATGTGATCAGGTATATCTAAAGCAAATGGAGTTTCTTACATTCATAGCATCATTCTCATAACGTATAGGTCACCATCCTTTCCAGAAGATGCCTCTCATCTAAGGATTTAAGAGACCGGTTAATTCACAAGTGTTTTTCTGCAGCCACTCGATGGACCCTCTATTGGCCACCTTGTTCACAATGCCGTTAGGAGTCGTGCTTGAATCACACTAATTTCTAGGACACTTTTTTACGGGCGAATGTCCAGGGCCGTACACGCGTGCCCTCACGCCTCAGCTCTCATTAGCCAAACGGAGAAGGGTCAACGATGTCCAAAGGTCGCTCTCTCTAGAAATCAAATATGTCACGCTCATATAGATTCGAACTAGAAATTAATCTATCGTTATTTAGGCCAAATTAAATGAACGTGGTACAGTTAACAGGTACAAGTGGTTTGTAAAAAGCATCTATTAGTTATCAGTACTATAGGATACGAGTGTGAAAAAAGAAATTCATCAATTTTTCGGAAGTTTTAATCGAAAATAAATCTCGATTTTAAATTAAATTTGAATTCAGTTACAACTCTTAATATCCCACAATCTGAAAGGAATATAAATGTAAAATGTTTATACTTAAATTGATTAAGCTATTATCATATAATTTCAAAGATGACAGATCGACAGTAACACTTGCGAAATACAGCAAAACAATTCACCAATCTGAGATCTCGGGGAACGTTTTTAAGATTCAAGCACCAACGCTAAACATCAGACTTACTTCAACTGCACGTTTCCAGTTTCATCATTTAAAAATGTAAATAAATAATTGAGCAAAATGGCAATTATGAGATGGATCGCATTTTGATTCAGTTACTTATAACTCTCAGACGTAATCCGTTCGCGAATGATTTACGTCTTCAGCAAGTAAACATAAACATCGAGGGACAGAAGCATCACCCTTCGGAAAGATCGCACGTCATCTGACGTAATATTTAATTATCGAGTCTCGTTTTCACCCGATCTTCCAACGCAGCCCATTCTGTCGTCATGTCAATCGCTATCAAACAAGTTGGGCTGTTTTGTCACATTACCGGTGGATTCAAAGATGAGCGTGGTGACGCGACCGGTGTCTTCGAGAGAGAGTTGGAGTGAGGATGACCTGCATTCTCCGAGTAGGTCACGAATGCCTCGTAGACAGAAGAGGGGAGGATAGCTAGTCCATTCATGCCGCTTCTCTTTCGGTGGCGTGTTTCATCTCCGCCGCGTGGTCTCCTAGGAAACGGTTGAATACAACACGCGGACGCTCAAACATGACGATTCTCACCGAAGAACTTATGGACATCAGTTTCTAAATAAATACGACCAATGGAAAAATTGATTCAGATCAAGAAAACGATTTACACTTACGAATTTACCTAATCAAGTATGGCATTATAAAACTCCATGAATGGCGTAAAGTTCACTCTTCTTTTAAACGGAATCCCGGATCACTATCAACAAAAAATCCTACTGTAGGAGATTATGAATTTGCAATTATGTTCCCATTTCATATAACTAAAACCTCTTGATAATAAGGGAAGTATAATTGATAATTCTCTGCTCTAATAGAAAGTCGGTTCCTCGCTGAAGCAGTAGAAAGTTAAACCGTAAGATATAATTCTAAAATTAGCCAGGAGTAATAGTAGAGCACTATGAGTAAATACTCATAGTACTCATAGTTCATTAAATGTAAGAAACGGAGTACTTTGTTATATGAATGGTTTTTAAATTTTTCTATAAGTGTCTTCACTTCTTTTCAATCAAGTGTTGTCAATCAATCGATAGAATTCGAAATGCTGTGTAGAGGTTGAACTTGTAAAAGAAGAATTAATTAATAGAGAAATACAATACAATCTTACGAAGCGTGACCGAAGAAAAATAGTGAAAAGTGATGGAAAATCAAAGGGACATGCTTTCAGGGATAGTCTGCTTAGAGAATAGGTAGCAGGGGAATTACCTTGGATCAGGTGATGGTAAGTTTTAAGGTCAGGAATTATGGGGAAATAAAAAGTTTGGCCGAAGACATATTAGTTATTGAAATGATCCTAAAATATCTGTCGGTCTGTTTTAAAACGAATAACACCAAACTGACGTATTGTTTATTCATTTTTAATTTCAGTCCATCCGATCATCTCAAACTGGTTGAGTATTCATAGAATGGCTATATTTTACATCATCATAGTTTTTTTATACTTGTAAGATTCGGATTTTAAAATAAAAATGATATTCTTTCATAGACTTATATACTAGCTATAAGTTAAAACTTTATCATAACTCCAAGGAACAGTTATATAAGCAATAGCACCTCTATAAAGCCATACATTAAGATAGAAGTTTCCTATGCGGTGTCAAAATAAATAAGTCATTATTCGCACTACTGAAAGAGTCTGTGATCAGAGTAGAAATTCATAGAGTAAAAAATTTTCGGATAGGATATAGAGACAATGGTAAACGGCAAATAGATAGGATCATATTTGTGTTATGTCCGGATAGCCGCAATAACTTTACGAGAAATCTCAGTCAGAGAGCATATTTTTTTCTCTTTCCGTGACTTTGACGAAAGAGCGCTCATAAAGAGTTAATTGGAGGACAACTTCCGTCGTTAAACACGCATCTAATGGCTCATCGAAGAGTAGAAACACGAATCTTTAAAAACAGATGGCCGAATTGCTGGAAAGACGGATAGTAGAGGTAGTTTCTCTAAACACGTAAAGAATAAAAGTTTAGCATTAAAGTGTTTCTCGACTCTAGCACTAAAGCTAACATAAAGTTTATAAAGAAAACTCTTTCGCATAAATACTTCATAAAATTCTGATTGAAGTTTGAAAATATAGATATTTGTGACATACTACGTTAGTAATTTACTAGTGACAATAACATTTTTGAGTACCATGAGAAAACTACACAAATTAGACTATTCCATTAAATTTATACATGATTTGAACCGTATCCATCAATCGAGTTTAAGAGCTGCCTCTTTGCTCATTCATAAATTACATAAATTTGGTATTAGTTAATGAAGTATAATAAAATGCATCTCATAGGCAATAAAATCGTTGCGGAATTCCAACGAAAATATTAGTTACTTTTGCAATGAGTGGGATTGTTTACAGAGGGGATTATTCTCGATACTGTATCTCTATCATCTTTAAAGGTTAGACAGACTACAGTTGAAGATGAGCAGAAAATGATAGTTCTCAAGAATTACTACATTTAAGCAGTGCATGATTTCGTGATTAAAGACAAAAAATAAATCATCAATGCCAATCTTCACTTCTTAGTCTTGAGAGGATTTTAAATGCGTAAACTTGAAATTCTTCCTTATGATCACACATCACCAAGTCGAAGACCGACTTTGGGACACTCGGATATTAATCTTACTTAATCGGATTTTCCCGTCAGTTTTGACTTCCACCGTGAAATACTCTTTCATACGGTTTGTTTAGGACAACTGAGCCCACTCCAAGATACTCTATGGGTGATGTAAAAGGACGACAAGTCCGTCTATAAAACCCAGGAGAACGGTTCCAGAGGATGAGTGAGAATACGTTAATGGGAATCGTCTCTCTCCATCCTATTCGTACTGTACTTTGAATTTCAAACTTAGGTATCCTTCGAAGCCATTACTTTTCAAATTAAAATCCAAGTTAAAATTAAATCTTATGAGCTTTACTCAACAGCGGTTATAACATGTGTAATTGGAATAAACGAAACTATTTTCCATCCATTTCATTCACTGATCTTATTCATGGCGTGAAAATTATTTATCTATTCATTTTTTTAAGTCTTTATCTTCCCCATTTTCTTTTTGCTCCAATTATGCCATTTGGTAAGGTTGTAAGGGAAAAATCCTACTTTTAATTTAGTTTCTTGGATATAGTTTACTTCAACTTTCGGTCTCTACACATCAAGCAAGGAAGAGGAATATCATGTGTTAGGCAATTGAATATATTCATTATTTACCGGAACTCATTTTTACTATACACTCATTTCTAATAGAATCTCACAAATCCTAATTTTTCAATACATACTCTAAGATAATCTCATTTCGAGATTCAAATATTCATCTCTCAGGATAATGGAATAAAAATAAACTGATAGGGAAGATAATAAAAAATTAATTTAATTAGTAGTATAATACGCAATAAATTTAAAACCTCTTAATGGAAGTATACTTCCACTCTTCAAACTTAGAAATATACTATCAGAATATACCTCAGAATGATATTTCTAACGAAACTTGTCGATTTTTTTAGCTAAGACATATCTATATGAGAAAGGTGTAAATTAGAGAAGATTCAGAGATAGGTGAATTGGAAACCATTAGCTTAAAAGGCATATCCCAAATAAACGGACTAACGCCTTCCTTAGCAGCGAAATTAAGGCCACATTATCTAGCCTCCAGATGCAGAGATCATCATCATATGCTTTCAGGGACCATCACACGCGCAAAGTCCAAATTAGGTTTGTCCCCTCTTATGCACGCGTTATTATTGCTCTCTTTACTTAGAAGTCCCTACGCTTACGGCTTTTTCAAATAATCGCGCAAGTTTTTGAATCTTAACTGCATGACTGATGCTCTAATGATCACGGCTGTTTTACTAAAACAGGTCGATACACGGGAACCTACCTTCACGAACGGTAAATCCAACGCAGTCCGCTATATCCTACAACTACAAGGCCGCCTTGGCTGCATGTCATCTAATATTCTGTCGGTGAAGTGTTTCTGGGAATTTGTTTTTGAACCGCCGTATCCTACGATCTAGGCCATATCCATTTTAAAATCGTAAAATATTTGAACGCATCCCTCGCGTCTGCTGAGGTAGCTGTAATAATTTTTGTAGCGGCTGCATTACTTTGGACATGCATTACGTTAACGCATACATTTGGGTTCTAAACTTAACTTTCTTACGATTCTAATATTTCTGATACATTGAGTTGGGTAAATTGAATTCCTCTTATCAGTGCCTACGCATCACTTACGCTGATTTCGAGTTGGATAAGAGATTTCAACCAGAACGCGGAATGTATTAAGTTATGATCTTAACTTCGACTTAAGTTATCAACTTAAAGTAGTCTATGAATTACTCGCTGAAGTTTCACGAATTTCTATCAACATCTCAGTTCACTGATGCTTTTCAAAGTAAGTCCGCTTACACTCAGACATGCATCATAATCATTATCGACTCTTTACAACGAAAGGATAGACATCCAATATTTTATCCACTAATTTACGCTATTCTCAAATATATATTATCAATCACCGAATGAATAATCGGAAAGTTGAAAAATACTTGGAAGCATCTTAAAACTTAACGAAATAAAAGTATGAGAAAACGTTTGAGAGATTAAACGGTTAAAATATACTGATCACTTAATTAAAATGTGTATATTTATACATCACATTTAAATTATCAACTTGCCTTTTGCGAGTAAATGTATCTATCGTAAGCTGCAAATATATTTCTCTATCTCGTATTTGCGTGGCACTTTGAGATGCTTTCCCAAGTGAATAAGATAAAGAAGCATCTACAGTAGTACAAAATAAAGATTATAGAGTCATTTGCATTAATTATGATGAGATATTTAGATGAAAGAAATCCTTGAAAAAGGTTCCGGAAAGAGTTTTAATTTTATGTTGCATCATACAATACTGATATTCATGCGTCGTAAACCTGGTTTTTATCACGTAAGTATGTTGATTCTGGTTTGCGGCTTCGGACTGTAGATTTTATGGTATGATGGAAATAACAAATTTAATACATATAATATGGTTAGCTTTAAATCCAAAAATAACAGTACTCTGAGTTGATGTACTTGAGAATAATTTCCAAAACTACTGTTTCTCTTTTCATAGGTAATTTTGTATAAAAAAATTAAACTCAACATTAATGGAATAGATCTGTATTTTTTCTAAAATAATACTATAATTTCGGCCATTTATAAAAATCTGCACTTCAATGTCCAACGAATAGTCTAAAAACTTTTAACCCGTCAATCTTCTAATTCCAATATTAGAAATGAAATAAAAATTCACCCAAGAATCAAAATAACTGCAAAATTTCTCGACTGACTACTTTCAACGGTAAAAATTTTAAATGGATATGATGGCTATTATTTACAAGATAAATTATACGTACTCTATAAAAATCCATTGTTTTCCAGCTCGTTTAAACTGAGCTTTTCTTTCATCCACTGATCTATTAATAATATCAGCTGGTTATATTCGAAGCCAAAGACATTGCTTATCTTTCAAATAAAACTGATGCGTTCCAACTCAACTTTTAAAAGAGAGACATATTGAATACATGGAGAAACTTCTTTGTACCTTTTATCCTTTAAATAATATAGACATTTAAATGCAATTAACGTAATGAAAATCTCTATTCATCGGGATTTCAGACCTGTTGAAGGTACATTTTCATGATATTCTATTAAATCCTCTCTACACCAAACCAAAGTACATCGCAAAGATTTACCGTAATACTTCGCGATTACTTTTAAATTTGGAAAACGGTTCCATCATCAAGGAAGTTCGCGGGAAGTAATTCCCAACTTAGTGTCGGAGAGGTTTATAAAGTTATACGATTCTTTCCCTGTTTAAATGGAGGCGGAAACGCGCATACATTGGTCCGCCTCTTGTTTCCCGCAGTTGATCGCTAAATCCCCGAAGATTGGGGAGAACGATATTCGCGCCGACGACAACAAAGAGCGTGCGTACGCGTGGGTGGCATGAGAACAGTGAGTGGCACCCACTCGTCTCGCCGGCCACCCACCAGACGATCCAGTCCACTTGGTCCATTCATAGGAGGCGAGAGAGGGGGGGTCTCCCTCTTTTTATTTCCACACAAAACCCTATCTCTCGGCTTCACCCCTCCGAAGCCGAAAGGGACTACTGGCAAGAGGCCAACTCACGCTACAGAACCACTACCACCGTGAGAGTGGTCTTTTAACTCCAGCCACTTGCTCCCCTCTCTTCCCCTACCTCCTCACGGCCCTCTCGTCCATTGAGTCTCCAACGCACCTCACTCACTGCTTCTTGAGACGTCGCTGGTGTGCAGAGTGGCACATCCTCTGAAGACCAAACACGCGGACCACCACTTCACCATTTGCTTACTTGCGCTATTGCACATTTTGCGCTCTTCTTCCGATAACCGGCGCATTTACCGGATCGGAAGGAAAATTTTCCCGCGAGTGCGCCAATAATTTTTGCCCGAAACGAGAGGGACTTATCGTCTCCCGAGTTTTTTATCCATTCCACCGGCGATTTTTCCGAGTGGTGCTCATCGTAAGTCGAGGAATTTATCGCTTCATAATAGAGCGACCTGTTTTATAAAAGAGAGGTTTTCAGAAGGACTTTTTCTGGGAAAACCTCCTCGTTTTCGCGCGTAGAAGAGCAAAGCGCGTTCGTTGTAGTCTCGCTCGTTGAAGTCTCCGGCGCGTAGAGGCATTAGAAGTCCACGGAAGTTTTTCGAATCCGGCGATGAAGGCTTCGCTGCAGGCCTCTTGACGCGGGGCCACCGAAACTGCTCCGATAGGAAAACTCTCCGAGAAGTCCGTTTAGATTGAGCCAAAGAGCTGCCGAAGAGAATTCTATCCGAAGAGTGAGGAATAGAGGAGTCATTTCAAGGTAGGTGGAAATTGTTTATTTTGTTACAGAAGCCCCTAATACTGTCTCCGATGAAGCACTGTTGGTGATCACTTTTCGGAAACAAAGCTTTCATAAACTAGAACCTCAAATAACCTCGTCTCTTATAATCCAAAAGGATCGGTGAACAACACTAATAATCAGTTTTAATTAATTGCCCAAGTATTAAAAGTTATTTTCAGAAGATACGGATGATTCTGTAAAGCGCAGACTAGTAATTTTAAGGTATAATTGTTAACACCAGCGGATCTAAGGATATCGATAAAAATCTACAGATGCAAAAATAAAGGAATTACTTTTCGAATGTAATAGTTATATAAATCATTTTTAAAATATTTAGAATGAAATGTTTTATATGACTATTTCGTTCTAAAAATACGTTTACTGCATGCGATCTTTAACGGTAACCGAACAAAAATATTAGGAATAGGCATCATACATCCCTTGATCCCGGTGAGACTCACGGAAGGATATTTATCGTGGTTTACATTAATCTTGAGGGAATGACAACTCATAACAACTTTTGAAGTTTAAAAAAATCGAGGCATTGTGAAAGGTTCTTCGATATTTAAGGTTCTCACGCATTTCGAAATTGATTGGATGGCTAAATACTCATTTGTCTCACCAAACTGGGATATTATCAATCGCGTATAGAATACACGAATATATAGATGATATGATAGGTATCACCAATTGATTTTCCAAAATAATAACAATATTTCAGGTACTCCAATTTATTTTCCGCGATCTTTAGTTCAAAGCACCAATTTATAAATCGCTGGAACAAAAAGTGGTAGTATGAAGCGAAGAAATAAGAAATCATTTAAAAATTTTTACAGTCATTTTCATGTGATAATTATGGCCTCCGTTTACTAATTTACTATTTGCATCCTCTGATCACCACTTATAAATATGGATTTTTAAACTACGATACCACCCTCATTCATGAGCGCTAACGATAACTTTGTATTTTTCTCTCGAAGTTAGTGGGCTCCTTTTGGTATTCCTTTATCAGGCGGAAAATCCATCCGTCGGCGTCTATAAGATAGTCTGCTTTAACGGCTTCAAAGTCAGCCACGCATGGCGTAGGATTACACCGATTATTTATTGTTTCCCTTTGTTGGATGGCCCACTTGCCAATATCTCCGGAAAGAGGAAGCGAATTTCGGAGAGCGAAAATAAAGAGGCACTGTTAGATAAGAACGCTTTGCCATTCATACCGTGCCCGTGGTCGAATCGCTAAATTCGCCTGCGTAAGACGCTCTCATTCGGACCCCGATGCTTCTGATCATTTCGCCATCCTCTAGGCCCACACATTTCTGTTATTTTGTTTTCAGTCATCGTAATATTTCTCGTTCGAATTTGGCACTTCGTAGTTTATAAAATTCCTAATTACAAGAAAACTGGAGACTATAATAAGTCGAATCTATTACAAATCCTTCTCAAATATAAGGTCTAAGAAAAATAGTATTAAAGTTGACTTTAGTATCCCAAAAATGATGTTAAATCATTCGTACATCATTCGCAAAGCGTTCATGAAATGTACGTGGTAAGCAAAAGAATTCAATTGTTTAAAATTGACGTTTTTACGATTAATTAAAAAATTTCTGCCATAATCAGCGCACATTAGATGAAGAATCATAAAGACTACTGGAAAAATATACTTACGAAGTTCATAGTGCCTGAGAGAAGGATTCAAATTATTTTCGTCTCAGGGTTACTCAACTTATGATTAGCTGATTCCATATCCGTGTACAATGAATTGAAGCAAGATTTCATTCTGACCTAAGGTATCAATGAAATAAAGAAATTAATGCAGCTTCTACAATTAAAATTTATATATGGAAAAGGTAGAGACGTAGAAGGTCCTATCTTATGCTATGATTTGGAGATGGAGAGAATGTAAATGAAATTATCGATTTTTATAGATAAGAACTATTTATTTCATTATGATTTGATCATCTTTGAAATTTGAATACAACACTCAAGTTTATATTAGAAAATTATTAGAAAAACTACCACGAGAGATGACTAAATATGCTTTGGCATTCAGGGTATGTGATTCATCTAGCTAGTCTAGATGAGGATCTATATCAAAGGACGAATTCATACTAAATAAATCGCGTTTCAATAAATGGAAAGACTGTTTAATATTAGAATCGAAGCGTAAATCTTAATCTGCACAACTTACTTTCCATAAATATAGATCCATATCAGACGGATGACTAGAAATATGAATCGATTATTGAATCACTCGCGTTCGTCAAATTTTTCTCAGATTTTACTTTAGATATTTAAGCGTATCTAATTTTTATTTACCCCCAGATTGAAGCTGATCGTTATTGATTTAAATCGGCAAAATATATTCCTTTTAAAACCCTTCTTTTCCAACCAATCACCATTTTAATGTTGGTGTTACACATGAACACACCAAGTGCGCAAATCATAAGACTTGTAAGATGATTTTAAAACCTCAAGCTTATCGCAAAACACGAACGTATTGTCTGGATAACCGGCTCAATAAAAGCGATCGTGACGGAGTCGCGGGCGCCCGAAAACACAAGAGGCGAACTGCCAACAGCATCGGCTGACTCGAGTTTTTTTTGCACGAGTTGTGGAGCAGAACGAGTGACGTGGCCGTTAAAAGCAGAAACAATTCATCCACCGATAGCAGCTGGATCCAGGCGTTTAAGTGTAGAGCTTCGAAGAACATGGTGCCCTCAAAGATGTCGCGAGTTTATAATCTTCCGAAGCAAAGGTCATCAACCTTCTCCGTGGGGCCACACACTTTTGGTTGACGAACCACCATCGCTCCACCTGGTGGCTTAAGGTGGCGAAAATTCTTAAGATGCGGGCAAAACAACGGTTTTTATTCTGTTTGGCTAAATGACTGATGCTCCCGGAGTCTGCAGAAAGCCATCGACGGATGACACACCTTCGCGGTCTCATTTCCAGCGGAGACTATGAGAAAGTGAAACTTTCGATCGAATGCTTAATCGAGAAGCACGTAAACATTCCATTAAGACACCGAAATATCAATTTAGATGGAAATATCGATGGCCGTAGAGGGAAATTGGGCTCTTAGACCGAAAGAGTCTACGAGCCGAATGCATCTATTCCATGAGAACAATAAATCAAAATATCAATATACCCTTGTGAAATGCTGTGTGATTCTCTTTTAGTAGAATATTACTACTATTTTATACATCCCTTAGCTACTCGATGGTGGAAATAAATGCCCGATTAATCCAAATTTACAAATGAATATACTATGGAGTATAATTTCATTAATGTTTTAATCGTTCATTTAAAATGTCAACTATTTTACATGGTCAATAAGACTAATAACATTTTTTATTTAGAACAAGAAAGTACTTTATCAAGTAGCACTATATGTAAAGCAATTCGTACCTCTTTAAATAGTGGATCTACATAACGTTAATGCTCAAAAAACGAGAACAAAGAAACAAATTCTTCTTCTATAAGAAGAAAAGTAACCATGATTTCCAATTTATTAAGACAAGAATTTAAGGCATGAAAGAAAATTATAATTCAATACCGTTGCTAAGAGTTAAAGCTTCCACACCGATCTATTGACGAACCTTCCTTTGTAGAAAATACGATATGATTGAGCTCAACTTCGTGGAATGTATTGAGTTACTTTGGTGTCGAAATTTCTAATAATCTGCACGCCTGACTTATGAATTTCGTCTTTAAATAAAAATAATACATTTAATTTAAAATTATAGAAGAAAGAGAACATTCATTTTGGAAGAATGAGGAAGACAATTAATATAAGAGAGATAAAATTTCTTCCTTTGCACTTTGTAAAACCCTGTTAGTGCTCTTACATTCAAAAATCAAAAACGAATTGTATTTGGCGGTAAACAATTCTGTCAAGTTCTCCAAGAATGTTATGGATGCTCTTTCCTCAACAAAATTCCTTTTGGATTCCTCTTGATGGTTTTCAGATATCCGTTTATTCAATCCTTTTCAGCTTATCTCATTGTGAAAATGTCGTTGTTGTCATCGTGTAAAGCTTAGTGCTATATTAAAACCTCTTTGATTGATCGTTCATCTTAATTACTCGTACGCAACTAGTTTAGTTAAGAACGTAATGACTCCAAAATATAAAACAAGACTTTAATTGAAGGCGTGGTACACAACATCATGACATCCGCTCTCCATGGCAGTATTAAGCCAATAATGACAACGTGAATCTTATCCCTCAGCACTTTAGAATCAGAAATCTCCAACCACGAAAGTGATCACTTTTCTGCACAAGAGAACGCTGATACATTCTAAAGCGAATCACGTGGTGGAGGCTGAAAGTTCGGAAAGGAGGATACTTAGATGATGGGGCGATAGCTTGGTTTGGATTGGCCGTTGGGTAGGAGGCCTGGGGCGCCGTGCTGTCTGGTCCAGCCAAAGCCCCAGTGACACAGATTGTCGCGGGAAAAGGTGCCTAAAGGCTTAAGATAATACTCGAGGCAAAAAACGAGGCATGAATGGAGGAAGGAGAAGTGAGATTCTTTTAATTCCTGAAAGTTCACTCGATCGGCACTCCCAAACCTTTTCGGCAAGCCTTCATCACACACTCACATGTAGAATATTGAGTCTGTGAAAGTATTTATTCATAGCTATCATTCACACGTAACAGATGTTTTAGCACATTTTAATTGGATAAAGCAATTAATCGCGACTATATCTATTTTTCCTAGTAACAGTGAGGTTCAGTACCAGAAGAAATGTATCCCCTCACTCCTTATCTTACTTGTTACCTCACACCCACTACAAAATCTTTAAAGCAAAAGTTGTAAAAATGTACTTCAAAAGCATCTCTATTATTACGTAATCAGTCAATTAGATCTGACAATATGGGACACTCCTGGGAATAGAATAATGAAAAGCCCGAGTGTATCGGAACATTACGTATTTTATCGTTTCTATACTGTGATTAAAATAGAATATATCTCTTACTTTACTTCAACCACCCAATTGAATGCCTAATTAATCTACCTTCATATATATGTTTTTGATAGCAATTTCTACCTAGATAGTTTCATATTATTCACGTTTTTACGTAAATCAGCGACAAAGTACGTTCAAAATAAACCGCAATCAGTTTAGCACGCATATAATGTATCGCTTGAGGGTTTATGAGGTAAGCACCACTTCATTCAGGAATCGAAGCCGTTGATCACTGATAACAATACCCTTATATCAAGTTGTTGAAATCGTGGTCTAGTTTAGTGACCCGGAAAATTCAGATTCGGTTGATACCGATAAATTGTTTCCTAAGCTTACTTTTTCGCGAACCGTGATTGCTCCATATATACATAGTGACTATCTACCGTTTGTTTTTGTTATTAATGATGGCTTACAATGATCACGAAGATCTATTCTTATGAGAAATAACTGATTTACTGTACACTTCTCACATTAACCTGAAAGGAAAGATCTTTTATTGGCAAAGCATATTCTCTTTTGGAATAAATCTGGATTCTGATTCTACTAATGTTGAAAAACTTTCGCATAAATCTTTCTTGTATGAATAAATTTAATTTATAAAGTATATGTATTTCATAACCAAAAGACACACTTAAAAGACAAACTTCGTTGCATTAAATTACAATATATGCTTGTAAGTTCTGAAGTTATTCGATTCCACTCGGAAGCCAATGGAATCCTTGAAAATCAATAAAATAAAAATTCCATGTTTTCTTAATTATAAGTATTCAATTTTGAGTTTATCAGTTGACACAAAAGCTTTAAGGCTTTACGTTTAGTGTCCCACGTTGCGTTTTATACGGCAAAGTCCTCTATGAGCACGTGCAACCCTCAATTCCGCACAAGGCTCTGTTCCGGCACATATACATGTTGGACACAATCACGCACAAAACACTCGATTACAGATTAGAAATTTCAAATCCTTAATCGATAATGAGGACTTACGAATGATACTTGGACAATGTTGGAGCATAAAGTGCGCATATTAAACAAATTTTTAATATTTAATTGTTGGCTAAACTATGTTTATCGAAGGCCACATTGCTGCGGGAGTTGGCGATGGTGGTGAGGATATCTCTCGAAATTATAGCGAGAACTCAGGAAGTGGCATTTCTTACTTTGCGAAGACGAACCGACCCTATAGGATTGCACACCTCGCTTATATTCCCTGCTGCTAAAATGTGCCATTTCTATATCTCTCGATGTTTACCTTTCACGTGATAAATTTTTATTTCACGACAGCTTGTAGTCTCTCAATAGTCTGTCGCCATGAAATGGCCCTCACAAAATGAGGCTGATTGTAAGTCGGATGAAATATCCATCCAAAAATTAAAGTGCCGATAATTATCATATTTTGGCTCATTAAACCACTTGTATATGAGTTTAAAATGCTAATCTCCTTCAGAACAATATATGTACGCCGATGAGTAGAACGTCGGTGCCATCCTCACCACATCATGTTGATAACATTAAAAAATGGAATCAATTTCTAAAAGAAATCATGCTTCAAGGCTCTCAACCCCTTCCAAATTTTACAGATTACGTAACACAGCTATTTACACATGGCATAAGGCAGTCCACATTCCGATATTCTCAAGGCATTTCCGCAAGAATTCTTTCCCGAGAAGCAATGAATGGTATTTCCCCTGATGAAGCATCTGGAAATTTAGCGAAATAGGTTACTTTCCATCCTATTCTTCATAGAGGTCATTCTATTTTTCACGTAACTAATTTAATTATAGACTTATAAAAATTGTAAAACTTGTAAATTCTTTTAGCTTCATCCTAACTTTAACCCCTTGCTTTATCTCCTAATATATTGTTTACTTTAATTACTAAGCTAATCAAAACTAAGTAAGACGAGTTTAGGACATAAGAAGTTTATGAATTATACCTAAAAAGAGATTGAAAAGGGATCCAAATATTTATACATATATCACATAAACTTCCATAACTGGCGAAGTAATGCGCGGTTCCATTTTTATTTATGGCGTCGGAGGTAAAATGATGCGAACATAATTTACTATCCTTTCCCAATTAATTACCTATCCATGCCCCTCCTATGACAGTGATCATCCTTCGCAAAAATCATAATTTGTTAAGGATACCTATCTGCATTTATGAAGACGTGAAATCCAATATTAACACAACTCCCTATTGTGTGGTATATTAATTTGAATAAGGATATTTTTCTATAGAACATAAAAAGTTAACTTTCATTTCTGCACTCCTATTCTTTAGAAGATCTTATTCGTCAACATTATACTTGATTCTTACTATACATTACCTTAAACACTCAAGTTAATTATCTTGTGAATATTCCCGATACTATCCTATTCATTCATCCGAAATGATGTTGCTAAAGAAAAATCTTTCCCCCGTCGAAGTTAAAGTTTTCAGCAATTGAACAGAATCGAGTAGCAGAATGCATGAAAAATATTCGAGGATAATATATTCACAAAATTTCAGAGCGATTCGCTAAGAATGATTTTAGTAATACTTAGGCAGATATTTTCATTCCGAGTGTTTATGATTCGTATCTTTAAATCACAATACACATCTTTAAAATTTTAAGGAATGGTTAAGTGGATATTCTCGTGGGATGCAGACTGGTAGATATTTCATCCGCGGACATATCTGACGTCCTCACCCCGATTAAGGAATAACCAAGGAATCCTTTAAAGAAGTTGATCCAGTTTTGGACAGCAAATCAATGGAAAGGAGAGATTAAAAAAGGAGGAGTAAATGATCCTCAAAAGGTATTGGCGTTCATCGCCAAAGTAAAGGGCATTTGAAAAACTCGATCCCCAGCCATCAACCCTCAATATAAGCTTATCATCTTTACATTAAAAAATGAGTTTTCATTTGAATTTAATATATATTCGATGCACATAAGTTCCTTAAATAAACAACTGAGGATTTATAGTTCAACATTGGCTCAGAATCCAAAGTATCGAATATTATCCTCTAATAAAATTAAACTGGTTAAATTATTTTAATTTTCCGAAAATTTCTATTGATCCAACTTAAAAAAAGCGTTTCGTTCGTTCTCTTTACTCTAAATTGATTATCTAAGCATATTTCATGAGATTTGTCGTGAAATATAAATAGCATTAGCTTACAACAGCATGAATAAGTGTTGTGGAGGATAAACTCTGATATAAGCATTTCGTCACAACGGAGAAAATTATTTCTCACTTTTGATCCTTATTTCTAGTTGCAAGTATAATCTTTGAATCGCAAATATTTCTTTTCTGGGACCAATGCATCTTGTACTTATCGTGCGCAAGTGATATCCCTATAATGTAGGCAATCTATTGGCACTAGTGACAGACGCACACGCTCTTTCCCCTTCAAACACCGTTCATTGAAGTCCCTTCGTGATCACTTTTGGAAAGTGTGTCATGGGCACAGATAGTGTTCCTTTGGAGAAGACACTGCGGACACGGATGCAATGATTAGGGTCATCGGTCTACAGCATTGTTGCAAATACATGTGCTGCTATTTTCGTCTCAACGGAAATTTTTCGGCTAAAAGTAAAAATAGAGGCATAATTTTCAATTTCATTTCGATCCTTACCAAATATTTTCTCATATTGGGACTGATTATTCGGTTTATGATATCATACTGTACCCGAAGGACTCTAAAATTTTATTTCACATCTCCGTTTTGTAGAGTGAACATTTTTTTCATACGTAAAGAAAATATATTTCAGGAAATAGAAAAAAATTACCCATTATAATTCCAATACGCGATGGTTGGTTTATTTTATTAAAAAAACTCCGAAAGTTGCATTCATCTTTAAAAAGCGCATACGTATTCACATCATTTTGATCGTTTTTCTGAAGAAAATGCAGGGTGTCGAATATTATATTCATTTTTAAAATATTCAGTCGATTAAAATAATAATATTTAAATTAGACGAATCATTAAATATGCGAATTTATTTTAGTTGATGTATTTTATTTGTATTATATTACAAAAAAACTTTCCTTCTACATGAAAATTTCAACTTTCAACGGTATCAATTAATCTTTTATTTTATTATATGCAATAAATATTGAGAAGTTATTTTCTCTGATAACCGTAAAGAAATTAATTACGGAAGATAAAAGATTTCGGTATCGAATAATAAAAACTCTGTATGTCTGAGAAGCAGCTCAGATCTCATAAAAATAAAATAAAGATTCAGCAACGAGATCTGATTTTAGAATTACTCATCGGAACGAATATTTTTCAGAGCATTCGGCAATAAAATCAATGATACGCTACACGTACGAACTGAGGCCGTATTCCCAAACATTCCATTCCTCTTAAGGTCTTCTACGCAGTGACTCCATCTTAACCGGATTTATGACGACATGTCAAAAATTTAGATTACAAAACAAAGCGGGAGACAAATGCCAATTTTGAGTCGAAATAAAACGCGTAATTTTGGAATAATGATTCAAAAGCGGAAATTGGAATTGGCTATATTTTTACTGTAACTGGCTGGAAACCTTCAAATAATCAAACAATGCGTGCATTAAATAAATTATTCCATCAAATTACCATTCAGTTTATTTAGCTTATTACCACAGTTTAAATTCATTTTGAAAGTATACAAGTACAAATTAGTTCCTTCAGGGAGGTTAAGAATTAAGATAAGTTAAGAATTTCCTATGGTAGGAATTCGTCTCCTCGAGTGTACTACTAAATATTTCCTTTTCAGATTCATTGATTTACTCCGTCTTGTACGCTGCTAACTGTGGATCGATAAATAAACCGGGTCTTATCTTAGTCAAAGGCTGCCGATTCCTGAAAATAAAAAGCCGCCTCGGTTACTTTCCGCCAATATCAATCGACGAATTAAGTTGTGCTGCGATTTATATCTGTTTCGCACGTAACTGTTGGATGAGTTCCCGCGGTACACTCCTGGTCGCACGGCGAGGGAATCACGCTGCATGCCTCTCCATGATGTGATTTGGCCCCGAGCCTTTCTTTATCTCCACCCACTCGGTTTGGCACGTTGGCGAAGTGAATATATTTATCCGAAAATATCGCGAGAGAAACCCTAGTCTACGAATTCGTGATCTCTGGAAGGGAGCGTGGTAAACACAGTGTGAGAAGATGCACAGTTTGGCATGCCTCGGCTGCAGACGTGATGGAAGAGAGGTCGGCTACAGATTCTCTGGCTCAATGATGAATCAATTTGGTTGAAATATCCGCAGTGAATAATAAATGACCGATGGAGAATGCCATCGAGCGATGACAATGATACATTTATGAGCCATAATGGATTCGAGGCAGAAGATTATGTTATGTAAATTGTCAGATGGTATTGAAGTGGTCATCGTTCAACTATAGAAGGCTTTGTTCTGGGCACTTTGTGATGAAACCTTAACGATTAAACCATAGTGAACCCTAGAACTTAATTTCTTCGATATTCCCGCGAATTATTAACAAAAATTAATGAATTCTTTTCGTTCTCATTTAATTTTAATTTTTATCATTATAAATATTCTTTTCTGACTGATAATAAAAGTCTGTGTGAAATAAGTACATCAGATCTCGAATCCCTGACCGAATGATTTAGGACACTCTTAGTTGAGCTGATTCACACGAAGGATTTTAGATACCTAAAACATGTTAAGTTGTTTAGGCTCATAAGAGGATTAAACGAGTCTAAGTTTGGAGAAATGCATATCTTAGCGTTCGAATAACCTTAAAGTGTAAACCTTACTGATTAGACACATCCGTACGAAACGTGATCAACCAATGTGATAAATTTTATGAGGAAAAAGTAACTTTTTCCTCAGTAAGTTCTTCTTACTGAGAAGGATTTCACCTTTGTAACAAAACTATTGACATATTTATGCATGCCGAAACTGATAGATTCTTCAAAAACATAATAATTGATCAAACATTTGAGTAAAAAATCGCAGCAACAATTCTTGCAGAGATTTGCATTTCCTACATTATGGTCTTACATAATAATCGAATTATCTTAAGAGATTGGTATTGTGAAAATTGATACGTTTGAGAATGTTTTTTTCATTAAACATATTATTATCGTAGTTACTCTTGAGATGTGTACCTACTCTTAACTTTTTACGCATGAATCAGTTAAAAATTGAATAAGAATCCGAGACTAAGAACGCAGCATTCGGTAAAGTGTAAATAGCGAAATCAAAAGATACAGTAATCTAAATTATTGTTAAATTGTGCACTAAAATATTAAGTTAGTTAAAACTATCTTAAGTATCGAGAAAGCAAAATAATTCGAAGAGCTAAACAATTAATAGTGTTTTGTACTTTAAGTGGAATAGGTATTACTAAAGCTGTGATATGAATGTACTATGTTTTTCGAGCAGAATAACTCGAATTAAAATCGCTGCATCTTCCTTTGCCTCATAAACGATAGGAGTTGAAAAGTGATCTCACGTAACACGCACATTTGATTCGTAGTATAGTAAAGGCCTCGCTATGGACTTTATCTGGCGATGCCATAAATAATTTTCCATTCTGCTCCGTTATGCGGAAGTTTAGAATTGCCAAGAGAGCGTTGCTTTTAGCGTCACTCATTTTGTTCGGTTGTCATCTCGTTGCTGCGAAAGATGTTATTTTATGCCTCAAAAGCTCTTTCGTTTTCTGCGGAAAAGGGTTTTTTTCCTTGAATCGTCCTTTAGGGTTGGTGTATCTTTTATATGAATGATAATTATAAAATTCGGAGGCTTAGAGATTATGCGGCAAACTCTAATAAAATGCAACGTCGCACTGTTTTAGGTTCTTAATCAAAATATCGGGAGAATTAAATCTATGAAATGAAATATTGAAACTACGATAGCTGCTGTCTTTGCAGCGGAGTGCCGCATAATTTTAAGATTACTCTTCTCTCCTCTTTACTAATATCTAATGGAATGGATGACATACACTCAACCAATTATACTGCGAGGAATATTTCCAAACCATCCTCCGGCAATACAGATACGTTTGCATTTGAATTCATATTCTTGAACGACCATAATGTCCTTAAAACTACATAAAAACGTGATGATATCAAACCTAAAATTTTTATTGATATAACAATATAGATCTAAATCGTTAGTAAATAGGGCTTCTTTCAACTTGTGGATGTTTTCAAAATTGAAGAGAAGAGAAACTTTACTCGATGTTTTATGTACTTTAAAGCTGCAATCAATTCAGCGTCTTTTAATACTTCAATAACGAAATTCGTACTTCGTAATTCGTCGAAGACTATTTCTATTGCCGGACTTCTTACAGAAGGTAATAATCAAGGAAACTGTAAATACGCAACTTAAAATTTTCATTAAATAGTTGGTGGCCATATAAGAGGGGAGATATTCATATTCTGCATGTAATTTGATTAAAAAAATGATTGGTCGTAATTTCGTGGACATAAAATACGATAAACGCTCTCTCGTCCACTCATTCAGTTGGAGGATATTCCCGTTGACCGGTGATTTGAATGAACGTAATTGGAGGCGTCTCCCAGTGTCGCGTGCTCGGAGACGCGTCGATGCAATAAGTGGGGGTCAGAGAACTACGCTTCGGAAGGAGATGTCGCACACGCTCACTCACCGCAGCGGTATCATTGTGTTTCAACCACTGGTCACGCAACGCGAACTTGCCACACCTTCAGGAAGCAATCGCCACGATCCAAATGATACACACATTTTAGAGGAATACAGTCACACCTCTCCTTGAACTCGGATGAGAATAATTCGTATTTTTACAATCACTACATCAATAGCTTCTAAACACATTGATCACGACCTGAAAATTTGAGAGACCAAAATTTTCCTTTACTTTTAGACAACACTTGGAAGGAAGAGAAATTACCTTTAATTTCCTATAAAATTAATGAATTTCGAGAAATTTGATCTGATAACAAAAAAGCAAGTAGCTTAATTATTTTTTAGCTGCGTGAAACTCATATTCTCTTCGTACTACGGATGATATTGTGCTTCAGCAGTGATAAGATACAGGAGAATAATCTTCGGCTACAGCGATTCTTGGATAAAATACTGAGTTAAATCGCGATTGTTCATAAAAGAGGTGATGCGAACTAGAAGAAGGTTATTCATTGATTACTTCTTTCATATAATCTTGCTAATGTTAAATACGATGATGCCTATCTTTAATTCTCATAAATTGTCTGTTCCTTCAGATTCATAACTGACTTAATTTACTAATTAATATTATTTTATCTCAAAATTGTTTGTTTCTGAACATCCTTCCATTTGAAAATTCTAGTGTTTATTAACAATTCCCATTAAATGACAGACTCCAATGGAATTGATGCATGTTAATGAGCATAAAATTACAAAGAAAAAACGTTTTTTCCATTATATAAGTAAATAAAATTCATTCGGTTTTCACCTTAAATTCGACAAACTTTCGAAGGGTTCCAAGTTTAGGTATCTTTTCCTGGTTTCAGTTTGCGGTAAAAAGCACTCTTTTCGGTAAGGATTCCATCAGATCGAAATATGATACGTTTACCGACGGTAATTCAAAATCTAATCCAATCCCAACAATTATTAGAAACAGCATAAGAGAAGTAAGTGCAGCATTTAGCCAAATGACAGCGGACTAAAATTTATTGCCATTCCATTACGTCTTGATTGCCGATTCGATATCGACTACCAATTCCGGAGACCATCCCTCTTCGAGTGCAATCCGGAATATTGGCTGTGAAGGAGTAACGGAGGAGCGAATGTTGCAACTTATGTAACTCGCATCCACGGAATATAAATTTTTCCGATCTGCGTATATTTTAAGCTCCTTTGAGGTTGTTCCATGGATAGCATCGCCGAAATCGATCCGCCTGTTGGTTGTTGTGATCGTTTGTTGCTCACCAATGCATCTTCCCAATGACTGGAACAATTTTCGGTCCTAGGATCTGATAAGCGTCGCCCATTAGTCCCAGCCTCCACGAGTAATTAATTAATTAATCTTTTTCTTTTTCACGAATTTGGCCTAAGCGCTCGATTTTTTGCTCTTCTCCAAACTTTTCTCTCTTCTTTTGCTGCTTCTTTTAGCATTCGATTCTTCAAAATTCCTCGTATATCTTCATTCCAGAAATATTCTTAGCAGTTCAGCTTTCTTTATTCTTTTTTCTGTTCTTCAAACTAATTTCATTCGTTTTTAATTTAAAGTTATTCACTCCTACTAAATTAAATTTATAATTTCTTTATATTCGGTCTTTCTTACGCAGACCTTAAAGTTTTCCTTCTCTTTTACTTTATTTTTCGATTAACGTACTTTGCAATAAATAGTCATCGGTTTTCAAAGATGTGATTGGGCAAACTTTAATATTTTCCTTAAAGTCTATCAGTTTACTGTTTGCTATAGTTATCTAATCATATTTCACGTTTGTGATTCTTCATAGATTTTTTTTGTGAATAAAATATGATGTGAGTAGTCATAAAAAGGTAAAAACCAATAGTTATGCTACATAAACAAACCTCTATTATAAAAATACCAAACCAATATAAGTTATCTCAAAAACAAGAGATTTCAATAGCGAATAATAGCCGTTAATTAAATTAAAATTAGAACTATTCTTACTAAACACAGTGCTGAATTAAAATCGAGAAATCAATTGTGTTCTTTAAATATCAAATCAGTTAACATTCCGTTCTTTGGTGTTCTCCTATAAAGATATATTGGGCAGAATGATTCTATATTTCAATATCAATGGTGATAGTTATATCTTATTAATTGAGCTTCTTTCGTATCTACTGCTCTCAATAAATGCAAGCTAAATTTCATTCTCAAGACATTTTGTTACACACTGTTGTAATGCTGATGACATTCAGTGAGAATACAATCAAGATCACTCTTTTGATTTAAGGATTTTTATTCCTCTTCTTAGAATCTCCTATCTATGACCCTATATTCTCAAATAAGAATGCGATATTCTAAGTTATTAACGTATGAATTATGCTAATGAATCAAAGTTAGAATGTTAGTTATTAGAAACTTCGATTAAACATTCTACATTCTACTTTTTCGACAGCAAAGCGCACATAAATTCACACGGATGAATACTCAAAATAATCTCAAATCAACGAAACGGAGTAAGGGCCAATATTTTCCAATTCAACGGGTGCGGTTGTGCAAGGTCAGTTCTCGAAACTATACCTAAATAAAAGGCATTTTTCCAATCCTTTAAATAATGAACGTCTTAACGTTCGCTTAAAAGAGATCGGCTTCACTACAGAATGGGAGCATCTGGTAAAACGGAAGGACGATGCTTTAGCGTGCGCAACACGCTGTGTACCGCATCTAGCTACAGTTGATCAGTTTGTCATCCGAGAGATTCAGTGCTAGGAGACCACAGAGACTCAACCGCAGGGGAACGTACGCGTTCTGGACAGGTCACCTCCCATCAATGGTTTTTGTTTTTGCAAAATATTTGAAAAGTGCGGTCTCGCGGCTGTATCCTCTTCCAAACACAGCCAACATAAAGCGATGCACACCTCTGCCAGAAAAGTCTCTCGTTTCATCTTAGCTACCGTGTTTCATATGATAGGCTAAGACAACCACTGCTACCAACTTTCCAGAGAGTTCCGGAACCAAACTACTACCTCAACTCCCCATGAATCAGTTCGATAACAAATGACTGACGTAATGCTATGAGAAAATATTTTAACCTTCGTGAGATAGCATAAGTTACAATTAAAAATTCTTTCGTTATGAAGGAAAAATAATGAACAACTAAATAAAATTCTGCCATAAATATTTTCTAATGCTCCTAAGTTCTGTCGTATGAAGGGGTCTTTTGTCATCGAGAGACCGCAAAAAATGTTTTATTTTGTCATTTATCCAATTTGAAAAATATCAAAACCATTTGTCCGAGAATATTCTAAATTTTGGCTGTTAGTTCTTATGACCTTTTCTTCATCTTCGTTAATAATGAATTGTATGAGATTACGATTATTTTTTTTAATTATAGCAATCGACTTCTTATTTACACAGGTCTTATAATGATATTTGAACTTTAAAGGTAACCCTAAAAAGTTGATAAAAGTTTTTAAATAAATACAGTTCCTGGGTCTTTAGTTTATAATCTGAAAACAGTTTTCCTCTCTCTATTCTTTGCTCATTTTATTCATCAAGAAAATAGAGTAGAATATTGAAAAATAAAAACGAAGCAATCGACGAATTAGTTTCTAATATAATTCAATACTTCATTAAATTATCGTTTTCATGTCGAGTTTGAATGGTAAAATCACCCGGTAATCTCAACGTTACTTGAATATCGAATTCTAAAAAGTTTCCCAATGAGTGGGAGACGATTGTCGAGCAGTTTAATTAACAGTTTTCATACATGAATACATGAATTGGAAACCCTCAAAACGAATGATGCTTACTTATCATTAAGATGTTTACGAATTTAAAAATTCCAAGAGAGCATCCCATATACTGTAAGCACCACGACAAAAGCGCGAATTACTTTTTTAAAGAGCCGCTCACTAATTTCCCGTTTACTATTCATTGAATGATTTTAAAGTCATCAGTGTTAATGTTTATATAACTCTTAAGCATCCCACAAACAAACAGTGCATAGGAAATGAAATTAAGCTATTTTACGATTGGACAACTTAGACAGTTCCATTCGTAAAATACAAAACGAGACGGGAACCCTCCACGTTCACATATCCATCCATTTAATCTGCATTTATATTTGTTTGGAAGGTTTCTATTCGTACGTGCCGAAGTAAAATAACCTTTTCCTCCTCTACCACTCGCCTAATATTTCGAATTCGTAAGAATTAAGAGAATCGGCAACTTTTAAATCTTTTCTGATAACCTTCCGCACCTCCTCATAATAAATATCTGAAGTAATTTTCTTGGTGTCTAAAGATTGAAAAAATTAGTTCGTGCACCGTCTGTATGCCTCCGGGCGCACCGGACGGTGCACGAACGTTTGGCTCGATGGTCAATAACCACATGGATTCACAAGTTCTTTCGTAGACATTGAAAATCAGGCCACAGTCGTTAAAATCTCCACGTTATAAAAATAGATGTACGATCATTCTGATACTATAAAACCGGCAAAATTTTGTAAATTATAAAAGTTGAATTTATTGAGAATAATAGAATTTTTCTTTATAAATAAGGATTAAAATCTAACTTTTTCGTTTAACTTTTCGTAAATTTAAAAATATTCCTCGACATAAATGTGATCATTCAGCTTAATATAGCTCAACTATATCTGTTTTCAAGAATTGGTTCTCAGAAAAATGCAGATATTTTTACCCTTTAAAATTGATAATGAGTTTGACATAATGGTACAAAATATCCTGTCTTTAGTTACCTAGGAAGTTTATTAATTCAGATTTCTGCGAACGACACACGTTTCTCATGCGATATACATGTAAATTACTTCGTCTTGAGTGAATTGGAGACGTCCTTTTTTACACTCAAACCGTTACATATAATTACGTGAGTGGAATTTACGTGAAATGGAAGCAAAATATATGATAAAAGATACATTTCGTACACAATTTGTGAATATAAGACTGAGTATATTTATAGTCTGGCTGTAAAAACAGATCGCTTACTTTTCATAAGGCGATGTATCCTGGATTATTCAATAGCGAACAAAGAAAGAAATGAATATTTTGGTAAATTTAACAATAAGATAAAATTCATAAAAACTGATTTTATTTTAAATATTATGGAAAAAATATCTAAAATTTTACACAATGTGTGTGAAAATAAACTAACTGTATACAATGGAAAAGCCCTCCAAAGAAATCAATGTCAGTCAGAATCACTTCAAAGCTAAGCTTTAAATAGCTTTAAATAAATTAATGAAATTAGGATTAAATTTCTAATCTTCCTTTTTAGCCTTGAAAATGCGTCATGTAAGATAATAGGTAAATACACACATTTAGGTCTTGTAACGATACCGAAGTCTTAAGAAGAACCGCAGGTAAAACGAATATAAAACTCAATATCCTGTCGATTTCTATGGCCATTATGAATATATCTAGACCAATAATTCATAACTTAACTGTCTTAAATATAATCCAAATTAAAACTAGAATATGATAAACAACCGATCGTCCGAAGAGACGAGAACAAGCAGTAGAAAAAATACAAGGGGAACTAAGAATGATTTGAGAATAAAACTAATGTGATCACACATTGTAAAATATTTCTACTTAAGAATACTGCTGAGAATACCATTTCCAGGGAATGAGAAAAAGCTTCAAAAGAAAAAAAAGTGCGATGAAAACAGATTAAACTTCATATTAGTGAAGATTATTGGAATGGAAATAGAAATAGGTTCCAGCTATGAATTAAACAGCTTAGCGTGAACAAGGCCGATAAACTGGAGTTCCTTCTAGTGTATCGCGCGTCTTCTAGGGCATCAATGAGCTGCCGAAGAAGTGATTGTTGATTAAAAAACGAAAGTACACGATCGTTAAAATCCTATTTTTGAGAGACCCTCCGCACATTCCAAAGCGTGATTATGAATTCGAAGTTTGCACATTTTTGCATGAAGTCCCCTAGAATGGGCCCCAAACGGGCATTAGCCCTGAGTGACCTTAGCTAACGAGTGGCCAAAAATCGGAGGCCCGAGGCGCAGTTGATGGCAAATGAAAGGATGAGGAGAAGCAGATTAGCGAAAGAATTAATGAAAGGCTCGCAGGGATGCCAACCTCGCGCTTTTACCGCTTCTTTGATCTAAAGGTCGATTCGACGTTTGGTGGTCGAAACCCGTGTTTAAAGGCGTGGTCACGACGACAGAAATATTAGGTTGTGAGCGCTGTTTTCATTGCTTCCTCACCTAATTCACGATGGACCGGTAGACGAGTTGAGTCCGTCTAACTATAGGAGAAGTCTTTCGTGTTCACAAGCAGAAAATGGAAAATAAACAAAATGACGCTACAAAACACAAAATCATGCAATAGATTATATGATTAGTTGTGTATTTGGTATAAATAAAAGTATAAGAACTATATTAACCAGCTTACCGTGCGTAGAAAGGCTCTGCAGTCAGGCATCTCCCTGAAAGACGTATTTCCTCTTCCCGTCTAAATGAAAGACAGAGTGACATCGGTTAGTACGAAAAACAAACAAGCATTCTGTTTACTGAAGATCTTCATCTAAAACGCGCCCCATTTCCTTCGGCCCGTAATGATGGGTTTTGATGGAATCGAATGTATTTTTTCCCTCCCCAAAGAAAACAGCCTCTTTTCCGGACGAATTAATGCGTAGCCAACGATTGGAATAAATATTTCATATTTACTTTCGAAGCTCTCCATTCGATATCCACAATTGCTTACTTCCCAGAATTAAACTGAAAATTGATCCCAATAATATCAAATTATTGTCCTGAAATGTATTAATTTATACGCATTTTCAATCAAGGTTATCTAATTATTTATAATGATAACACTAATAGTAACAGCTAATCATTTTTTCTTTAATAGGTTCTCTTTTAAATAAGTTTATTTCACTATCTTAAACACAATTTAAAAGAGTTTATGGTACCTTTATCTCGGATTTAGAACTAGAATTATAGAAAATTGTCTTCGGACGTATACAGAAAGCATTTTCCATTAACTTAGATCATACTTGTAAACTGAAATCTCTGTAAGTTACACGTAAAGCTATCACAACATTGATAGTCATCATAAGTATAATATGACATTAAGATTTTTTAGATTTTCTTCTAGCTTAAAAACATCTTTCCAGTATACGCTTATCATGGCGATTCGTATTTAATTCACAATTCGATTTTTAAAACTAAAAAAGAATTAAGTATTATTTTCGTTCAAAGCTTAAATTCGTTAGAACTGCTGAGCGTATTCTAACAACGATTCGTAGAGAATATTTCATGCTAACCTTCAATTAAAGAGACATTGAAATTGTATCTTTGGAAGAATCAAAGACAGTCTGACAGGATCGCCAACTTTTCTGTTTCACTCTCCAGACGTCCGTCTGGCGGTTCTGCAGAAGACACGTGTTTCTGTAGTCGCGTGATATTTGCAGGTTTACAAAAACGGTAAACGTCCAAACGTGCGAACGCTCGATGTTTTTTTTTCAAGATAGGTTAAATATTAGCAGCTCTTACTGAAACTGTTTCCATATCTTCACCTTAAGCTTGAACTACAATCGTAAAAAAAACTTAGTTGCATATCTGAAAATATAAATAGAGTAATAATTCGTTGGTGAAAATAACAAGTGTTCCATTACCATTCTACAGATTTGAATAAAAAAACTGAAAGTTAACAAAAATACGTAAGCAATAGTACAGAATAGTTTAAAAACTTGAGCTTCACAGTGAAATTGACAAAGGCAGGTGAGATGAGAGGTGAATGCTGGAATTCCAGAATTTAGAACCCTTCAATATGAAAAGAAATTTTTAGAAATCGTTGGAAAGAGGGGTTGGGTATGTAAGTTGCTCGATACAAATCGAGCTATTATAGAAATAGTAGATAATTTTTGGATAATAAACCATAGCATGATCTTCCTTCTGAAAGTTATAAAATAAAATCCAGCACAGCACATGGCCAAGTTTATGAAGATTAAAAGCAGATTTAACTTGAGAATTTAAAACTCAAAAGTTTATTTTCCTGCTCGCTTGCAAGATCATCTACACAAATGAACAGTAATCAAAGGCCAGAAAAATGTAAATCGAGCACGCATTTTACGGATTAAAAAGATAAAGAATTTTATTTACGTTAATAGACACACAGGCAATTGTGTGTGCCAGGAAGGGCTGTAAGAGTAATACCAAGGTTATGCAACGATTTTAAAATTGAATTTCCGATTCGGATAGAATAATATTCGGAAAACATAAAACTAACTTTTCTAGGAATTTTTTCCAAATATAATTGCTTTGGTCTTAGAAGACAAAAATACTGGTACAATACGTGGATCGCTTTGAAATCATGAACTAGTCAAGGATATAGGTAATTTTATGCTGAAAAGAATTGCACGAGGATGAGTTTCTCATTGTTCTTCAATGGAATCCGTTTCTCTTTGCGAATGTCCTGGGACAATGAGCAAGTTCAAAGTTGAATCCTGGCTCGGAATATGAATTCAGAAGTGAAAGAAGCGTTGCATTTGTATGCAAACACTATTTAAGATGCATAAAGCGGCCGCGCTTTCGAATATTTTCCCTGAATCATGTTTGTTGCTATCCCTGTGTATTTTTATAAATGGATATTGAGATTCTATATTTCGTGAGTTGAACAGATACGATTTGATTTATCAAGGCTTTTTCGACTTTATCGATTGAGCCATGTTATTAATTAGATCCATTCATAGTGAGTGTGTAGCATATAAAACCAACATGTAATAAAATAAGAGTTTTAATAATGAAAATAAAAATAATTCAAGTCCAGTAAAATATCTTACTATGTGATGTCTAATTGACAAGAGCACAAAATGAGGACAATACCCGAATTTTAAATATAAAAATTAATTAAGAGTAAAAAATATTCACCGTACTGTAATAATATAATATATTCCTTCTCCTAGACAATCTCTAAATGGCGTGAACGGGTAATGAAAGAAAAAATAAATATATTTAACGCAGATTGTAATTAGGCACGAAAGAGTTGTAGGGGTAAAAATGAGGCTGCATGATCTCATCTCAGGTTTTCATGGGATTCAACGGGAGAGATGCAAATTATAGAAGCAGTTGGATTACTTTGCGAATGAATACGTTAACTTCACCTGAATAACTTAATAATTCCGTGAATCCATTCACATTTACGGAGCCAATAACACGCTCTTATTACTATTTCAGCCTATTTTTCTCCTCACCCTTTCCAAGAACGAATGCTGGATAAGGACTCCTCAACCTTCCTTCCGTTGAATCAGCCCTATCTAAGGGATGATATTATCGTAATTACCTTACGTTTACATCCCTATCTTAACACCGATTTGAATAGCATTTATTCATTTATAATAATAAATAATGAGTAAAATTCAAATGTTTCACTATTAATTTCACGTATGAAACGTACTGAATAAAACGATAATGCTGACGGTAGAGTGTTTCTAAGGAAAGACAAACCTTCAAACATTCTCATCAAAAGGATTTCTCATCCAATGGTGTTTGATTTCCAGATATCCACTTCATAATACCTTCATACAGATTCATCAATTTGTTAGAATATACTTGGACTTAGTAACAAGTGATTTAAAAGAAGGGAATGCAACAACCGCAGTGTTCTAAAGATTACGAGTTATACAGTGAATATAGAATCAACGAAAGCTTACATTTTGAATATTAATGGGGGGTTTGAGTAAAATATTATTTTTAATTCGTTATACGTAAAATTTCTTTTAATTCTTAAGGATTAATTTAATAGTTATTAAATTATATATTAAAGGATTAATCCTTAAAGGATTAATTTAATAATTATAATCCAAAAATTAAATTAAGTCCTTCTTTATTCTTTAATCTCCTAACGGGCAGTTTTTGACGGATAATTGATATGTTCTCCACACCATTCAGAATACGTTTTAGTTACATTTATGTTAAATAACGACTTCCTAATAACATATTGGGATCGATGTAAAATGTAATTACGTACAAAGTAGCGTTGGGACATTCACCCAAATATTTCGATCCGTTAACTACGTAAACTATCACCGGATTACTAGAAATTTCAATCAATGTTCTATTCTTTTGAAGGGAAACGCTCTATCGAGTGAAAGATCGTCCTCCTGCTTTTCCCATCCAACTAATCTTCATATCCCCCGACTCTCGTTTGTTTCCTTCCCACGTTCGGAAGGCCGAATATTTTGTTTTTACGATCGCCTATTCCCGGAACGTTGTCTATTCGGAGGAAATTTTAAGGAAATCACGACGAAGAGAAGGCCGTCGGAATAGTTAACACGTGGCTCGAGAAGAGTTTGGAGCTATAGAATCGCACATCTATTTCTCGTGATTTGAAGTATTAAATAGGAACCTTCTATCGATAAGAAAAAGAGGGTTTTATTGGAAGTAGAATACGCTCCCGGTTATTTCAAGGAAAGTCAATTTACACTCCTTGATAACCATGCTTTCAATAAGAACATACCTGCATTAAGATGTTACCTTCTCACTAGCGGAGATTATTTCTATACACCCAAAACTTTTTTAGATTCGTTCAATAATCTTTGATTCGGTACCTTCGATTTATTAAATTTTATTAAAAAGGGATCTTGCAATATATCGAGGAATATTAAAAGAAGATACTATTAATGACTTAAAATTATAACGCTTTCATTTGAACGAAATTCTTATGGTAAAATGTGAAATGTTGGCCTCAAATGGAACCAGTTTACATGGTATCTAATAGGTGTAGAACCGATTACAAAATTACGATGATAATGTAGAAATCGAACCAAATTTCAGTGCTACAGAAATGGATCTGGAGGAAAGCCTCCATTTCAATCCCATTAGCCGACTGCCACTTCAAACAAATAATTTCGACCAAGTACTGTATTATTAATATAATGCACCACTCCCAATTCCTTTTACTGAGATGCGATAAGTCTTAGCTTCGTCCAGCAAAGTAAACCATATTGAACAAATAAATTAATACTTCCAATATCCGGGAGGACGTTTTAGACACCAAACAGAGTAACGGTAAAGGAGCGAGGCGTAGCCAATATATTGCGTGGACGCCTAAAGACGCACATGATCTCACGCACGCATTGACGACAAAGAGATGTGCTTGGAAGAGGTCCCCTGATTGACGAGAGAGGATCCAGAGAAGTTAGTGCCAAAGACGAACGGAATAAAAGATGATTTCGGGGAAAAGACTCCCACATTTCACTCTCTATTCTTCTTTCCTTTCGAAGTGGCATTTGGACAATATTACTTTGGTTCACGGGAATTCTTAAAATAACGAATGGCTATTGCCTTCACAATGACCCCAAAATATTCAAAAGGTTCGCAATATCATATTCATTCTATGTAACATGATTTATCGATAAAAATGAAACGTTACCGAAGAAGGCAATTATACTGAAATCCCTATCCTTTAAATTCTTTTTCTCCTTCACGGGAAAGATGATATAGTTTCCAGAATACTCTCTGTAGGTGGGCAAGTAAATTGTTCATGCGAGTAAAATGTTCCGAACAGTTTTCCTTTGTACGTCTACGTTGAATATGTTAAGAAATGAATAAAAGCAAACAAACTCAGTTACGAAGCTTAAGATTATTGAATATTATATATGAATAAATCGTGAAGAATTAGATAATAATCCCCAGTTCAGACTTCTTGGAGCTACACAAAAGCCAATTATGTTTTCGCATTATATAAGTATTGGACTGTCAAGTACAGTCTATTCAAAACTCGCTGAATTTCTGATACACATAATGCTGCTGTAAAAATCTGTGTTTGCAATCTACTGACGCGTATCCAGTGGTGTTCTCACCCTGTTCCCATGAGTATTTATTATAGCTATGGTTGAATTAGAGTTGAAGACATGGGTACAGTATTGTTCCACGATTATAGTTAAGGGAGATAATGTATTGGTTGAAGTAAAGAATTCTATTTTTTACTGACTTGTAGATGGTTATTTTCTTGATTCTGATCGTCTTCTTCATAAAAGTAAATAAGTAATAATATAAGTTTAAGTAAAAATATTCTTATCTTCTTCAGCTCAAGCGTGAATTATGCTAATATTATGGATTGTATTGGGCCGTTCTACATTTAATGTAGCCTCTTCATGAAGGTAACGATGTTTTACTGAAAAAACCATCACGATACTATGACGTCAAAGATACACTTATTTTTCTCTTATAAAATCACCTCGCGAATACTGCTACGCGATTTGGGTTGCATCTGAAGTAAGGTTGGTATTATATGGTTAAATATTGCATTAACAAGCCCAAAATGCACCAAAGAATTCAAAGGATAGGAATTTTAATAAGCGGGAGGACGCAATTCACAGTTGTCGGTCTCCCGTTTTTTAAGATATGGTAAGTTATGCATGGCCCTGCCAAAATTATCCATCAGCAGATTTACATTCTTGAATGTAAAACAAGTGAGTATCTCCAAAAAGAAATCGCTCACAAAAGATGCATGGTAATCGTAAACCATTTTTGCTGCCATTGGTTTCTGAAATATTTATACCTATTCTTCTTATTTTATGAAACACCTGTACCAAAAAAATACGATCCGTCTAAGCGAAAAAGATGAAACACGTAATATTTGAAAAAGATAGTCTATCGTTGTTACACTTGATTAAGTGCAAATATCGGAAGATAAAGGATTAAGACAGTGATGAACTGTGATGAACATTTACATAAATATTACTCTGAACCTATGCGAATTTTAAAAGCGAACGAAATGAAACTAAATTAAGCTATTCAGGATTCAGATTATACTATAGCACAAGTTTGAAACTAAATTGAATCGTACGGGTGAAAGAGAACATAAATGAACTATTTTTCCTTTAAGCATAATATTATCTTCGAATCGGTGCCTTGAGGTCATATCAATAAACTTAAATCGAAGATGTAAAATTAAGAAATAATAGCACATCTGGAAATCGACTGCTTAAAATAAAATTAACATCAAAACAGTCAGTTTCGAGGATTATTATCGAAGATGATTTCGTGATTCATAAATGTAAATAGTATTGGATGCCAATTTTGATTTCTTTGTTCCACGTATAGCTTACGAGATATAAAAACAGATTGAAATATTATTCAAGAATAATTTGGAAGAATTATCCGTATAATTAATAATTTTTACGTATTAAAAACGAGATAGCTTTATAAAGATTTGATTGTATATTTCTTTTAGCTTGTTATTACACATCTCTTAAGGAGAAGTTAGAGATGGCAGTTCCTTTTGAAGCTGACAAAAGCATCTAATTTAGAGTTATTATACCCGATTCACTGAGAAAGTATTTAAAATAAATGGCATTTATTACCAAGCTAATAAAATATGCTACATTTTCTCGCTTCCATTTTATGATCATATTTCCACGTTATCCTTAATATAATACTTAAAATTTTTCATTAATTTTCCTTTTTCTTAACTATTTACACTTCCACCATTAACTATACCAATAGTTCACTAATTCATCGAATTAGCGAACTATTTATATAATTGTTTAATTATCTTTCTATGACTTATTGTTTTTAAAAATTTATTTACGCTATATTCATTAATATTGCGCTATCAATTTTATTATGCCTTAATATTTAAAATAATTTAATGCTTAGTTCATTTCATTTTTCGACTTAAGATCACTTCCATTGAACCAAATCGCTCATTTATTCACAAAGGAATTGTCCGGCTTTGGATGCCATTAAATCCCAACTAATTACACCATCAGAGCTAGTTGAGCTTAATTTCCCCTAACAATAAAGGAGTAATAAATAACATGATGGAATGGTTTCCACGGTAACCCGAATGTCATTAGATAAACGAATAAACGCCTTAAGATACTTCATCCTCAGTTTCTGGCTCGCAAGTATTCAAGAGCGACGCTTAATCGATCGTCATTTACATCGCGTCTCAACTGTTTCTAATTCATCCTTCCGAAAGTTCAATCTCCCTCTCATTCCGAGTCGTTGGGAACGACAATTGCGTCATCTGATAGCGGGAAACGGTACTTAATGCGTGGAAAAAACACAAAAAAATCACCTTGGGCGAAACGTCTGCCGAACAGTTTGCGCTCCTTAAAATGTCGTCATGTCTGCTGCCCTCCCTTCCACGCCACGCCGTCTGCAAGCCCTCTGCTTTCCCTTCGCTGCCTTCGTGGGAATGAGCTTGCACACTCGAAAGTTCAAGACGGCGCGTTAAAGATTGTCCTCTGAAATTAAGGAGAGAAAATTGACCGTGGATA
This sequence comes from Pantala flavescens, assembly GCA_020796165.1. Lineage (NCBI taxonomy): Eukaryota > Metazoa > Arthropoda > Insecta > Odonata > Libellulidae > Pantala > Pantala flavescens. The sequence goes on along the minus strand of CM036884.1, from coordinate 7,062,739 downwards.
CCGATTGCGATACTAACTGTGGTCACAATCTGGATCTACGAAGGTAGAGGTGACGAATGAAGTGCAAAGCATTCTTAAGGGATAATGCAATCCTATGCCTAGTGATACTCGAATCCTGACGTATAAACAAACCGACACATTTGCTGAATCCTTTGATCCAGTTGCTCATTAACTGGTTTAACTCCAAACGAGCCTCCTTAGTGGGTGGTATTGGATAACAGGTAAACCAAATAGTTCTAAATTAATACGAATGCGTGTCTCTGCGTTGATTAGCATTTAATGAGGATGATTTTTCTCAGCTAATTCGCTAATTAAAAACCTTTCAAATTGAAGATTTAAGAAGGTGTATTCGAGCGACCTCTGACGGGTGGGCAGCGGGGGGCAGGGGCCTTCCCTCCCATTGGGGCCTCTTAACTTTTGACCCTACTTTTGCAACGTTGTAGTGAGCTCACAAGATTCACCATGAATGCTTAATTTTTGAATTCTCATTTTATGTAACACGTAGCGCATGTATTTACTTCTATACACGCACTTCTTCTGATCACCATACCTTCTTCCTACTATCGCAGAGCTCTAAAAGAAAACTATTTGGTGAATTGACCACCATCAACTTCATTCGACGACCTGCTATAAATATTTACCAATAATACTTGATTAAAATGTGATTATGAATATGTTTCAGTATTCAAATAGTACTGGGAAAATGAAGTGAACTTAAGAGGGAGCAATCAAAAGTGCTGAAAGTGATAACTGTGAACTGCTACTCTATTTTTTTCTCAATGTTCCTTGAATTATATCCTAGATCTTATAGAAGCAACGTTATAAAAACATTTTTTCAAAAATAGTTGAGTACAGAATTCACATAATTATTAATTTTTTATTAGAATTTCAACACAAGATCAATTTTACAGCGATATTAAGGGGTCAACTACAATATAAGTATTTTATGAAGGATCCCATTAAATCACTGTACTTAACTTCAATGTAAATTAAGTTTCGTAGCAAACTAAAAGTTATATTAAAAGTCACCGAAATTATTAAAAAAATCTTTAGCACTACATAATTGAATAGCTAAAGAGGAAATAAGTCTGTCAATATGTTATAGTGACCGAGTGATGAAACTAATTGTAAGATATCCGATGTTTTATATTCCATAGGGCACAAATTTTAATTTAAAAAAGTAAAATATAAAATACAGTGAAGCGTAAAATACAAAAAACAGTATATACTATTATAGAAGGAACATTATATATCTTTCTACTTCCCGACACTCGAGATTATTTCTACACGTGAAAAGTTCTCCGGGGTTGTCACGATGTGCGGTGAATCAAACAAGTTAATTCTCACGAAAAATCGATGGCTTATATCAAAGTTTTGGTCCCTAGGGCACTTCTTTCAATTACTCTCGGAGTGTTTACGCCCTGTCTACGCTCTGCTGCCTTTCGCTGCGTCACATCGCCTTCATTTATCAAAAGCGGCGATTTACTTGTTCTATCAACCACTCTCCTTTAATGGCGCTGTCTTTGAATTCGTTATTTGCCGAATCAGAGAGAACACGAACTAAATGTTACGGCAGTTTTTTGTTTTATAAAACGTTTTCAATGCTTGTGAATGTATAAGAATATTTTAGGGGAAATATTTTTAATAAATATACATGAAAATACATGCAATTAATAGAAATGTTTTCTTGGCATCAATGAAAAACGATTATCGACCAATTGAAATCAAAAGACTTCCTGAAAAAAGAGTAAACTGATGAATGCTTGATAATTTACGATTATGAAGCTTAGGACCTGGACCCACATTTATACTTCAAAACTACTGATTAGATATATTTCAACTCAACTGAAAAAGACTTTACAAAGATGAAAGTATATTAAATTCCGCAGAATAAAATCTAAAAACTACCTGGTATGGATTTAAAACTATTAATAGAAACTGCCTCTTATTAAGTTCTTGACGCGATAGTCCCGATATCCACAAATCATTTTTATTTACAGAGATTAGTTGCGTTAAGAAAAAGTATTTTACGTAATTACATATTATATTTTCAGCAATAACTTAATACTTTCTGATATTTGTCCACCAAATAGAACATGTGACTTTAATATCCTTAGGCAATAGTCGATAAAATATTAATAAAATGTGTGTAAGCGTTAATAAAAATCTTTGATGAAAAATATATAAAATAAATAGATAAATAAATAACTAAATACATAAAATAAATAAATATAGATAATGTAGAAATATAAAATCAGCCCGTGATAAAAAAAATCTTCAACCCTTAAATTGAGCGAGAAATAATATTTTCTTCCGTGTTAAATTTCACGCTTTATCGGAGCAATTAAGAGATGCTACACGGCTATGTTCATTCGCGAGTATTGCATAAACAAGCGGCGGTCAAACACGTGTCTCTTACATTAGGGCAAGGAACCTACCCTGACAGACCCGTTACACCCACCTTCCCATCCATTCGTAAGGATCAGCATAGATTCGCGAATCATTCCCTCCCTGTGGCGTTTTTTATACTAGCGACGAAAGTTGCACACATCGGCATCTGCTTAATGACGGAGCGATGCATAAACATGAGGCTGGGAATCAAGGCCAATAAAGGCACACGCTTTGCTCTTGTTTCGTCTCCCTTTATTTATTTGGTAACGCCCCCTTACTTTCCCCACATGCAAATATCAGTGACCGGCATTTAATGGGCGTTCCCGCAGACGTATGAGGTGAAAGTCCGACGGATTTTGTCTCTTCCCCGTTCCCTCCGCAAATAATTCGGACGTTGCGTCATCGATATTCTTCCCAAATACTCCCCGTAAAATCTGTTATTATGCAGTAATAAATCGAGCCGAGGATCCTCGTTTTAAGCAACCCTCTCCAGTTTATTGTCGCCTCGATGCGCTGGCGAAAAATTGCGAACGTGTTTTTCTTTTCCTAATTTATTTAAAAGAGTCTGTTGGGGCATGAATTAAAATATTTTCCATGGGCGTGAAATTTCGGGAGAATTAAAAAAAGGAGTTTTATTTCGTAAGGGCTAAATGTGGATCTGAAATTCGTCGACTAGCGGGAAAAACTGGGAGTAGTTTTTTACCCTATATAAGGGTAATCGGGTAGTGTAAAAAGTTTGAGGTATTCGATTGAAATCTGTGTAATATATCAATAACTAGTTATTGGCTTTTTTCAAGTACATACGATTCACATTTAAATGAATTTAATCATTGTACGATTTTTACGTAAAATATTTCGATTAGACTCAAACATGAATGAATTATTTTCAGTTAATTTTAAAATTGATAAATGACATTTTTTCTCGATTATAATCATCAACCATGACTTTACTTAAACTCCCATTCGCACTAGAATTTAATGCACAAGCTGACATTTAAGAGTAATAATATAACACTGCAAGTATAGGTAACTATTTCCATAACATTTTGAGGTAGAATGGATACGAAGTGATTCCAACAGAAGCTTGTCGAAGTGGTAAGTGCTAGTTAGCCTTGCGGCCAATGAAAGTTGTATCTAATGTACGTTGGATATAGACTCTCCAATTGTATAGTCCAATTTCAGAAAAGATATCTAATTTTTTATGCAAGGGGAATTTCTAAAATAAATTGCTCATCTCGTTCATTTCGCGTCTCGGTATATTAGACTTTATTTTCTAGGCCATTTTGTTCTATGAAAATACTACTAGTAGTTTTTTTAAATTAAACGCAACTCTTTATGTATTCATAGTTTATACTGAATCTGATGCTATAGAAATATAATATAAGTCATTAGTTAACTGAGAATTTAATCATTTTTCAGGTTAATTTCCAAAATTTTGTTTTCGTTTTTGCCTTTTCAAAATGTCCACTAATTCGGATCAAAAAATATTTCTCTCTATTAAAGATCTTTTAATATAGATTTCAAACCATAATTCCGATTGAAATTATTAAGGATGACTGAAGATATTTAAATCTTAGCGTCATTTTATGTTAAACAAATTATGAATAATTTTTATCTTTTACTATTGTGTGTTTCTATTGATGTTATTTCCGCTTCTAGGATTCTATTCAGGGCCTGGCTTCCACTTCTATTATTTTTATCATAAAATAAATTACAAAGTTCTCGTAAAAGTAGCAATATTTTAATTGTAATTTGTGCGGTGGAATCAATTGATGTTTTGTGCAATGAGGTATCAAATAATTCACCAAAAAAACACGTAAGTTACACTATTTTTAAAAGCACTTTTTGTGGATAGTAAAAGGAATTTAAACACTTTGCGACCGTTTATAAATCGCATATTGTGGCTGAGAAATAAACTTATTCGGCGAACGGAATGATCAATAGAAGAAGTGAATTTGTCTCAATCTTGTTGCTTATACTATCAGAGCAGTATGAATTGATTGCTGAAAAGAACTGAAAGAAAAACCCTTCAGAAACGGTTCGAAAGATTCACCAATAAAAATACTAAAACTATCAATCCATTAGAATTGGGCAAGGAAACGAAAATACAAAATGTATTGCACAAACTCTTTGAAATAATTAATAGCTTTAATCAGACATGAATTTCAGAGATAGGAAAAGAAAAAAGACTATGGATACATAAAATAATAATAATATAGGAATAATTCGGAGCAATGTAGAAACCTCCAAGAAAAGATCGTTACTAAAAGAATGTACTCTAAAATAATTGGTTCTTTAAAGAAAATATTTTGAAAATCCTTCTCAAAGTCCTCCAAAGATACTTTGGCAATCGAAACATCAAAATTGGATAATTTTGCATTCAGTTGGGTCTGTAAGCAAATATATTGAGGATTAACATTGTGACCAAAAAAGTCTCATACCTTAGATGAAGGGATAAAATGAATTCCATGAATAGAATTGAATAATTAAAGGATCCCCATCAGATTACAAAGATGTGAAACAGAACAGGCGATGCTTTTTGTACGTAGCTTTGACCAAAAACGTCTTTAGCAAAAAGTAGACCTCTGAAGTCTATGTAGATAATTAGTTATAAATTCCTTGAATATGACATTTTAGACCTCATAGCACGTTTCTAGATCTGCTCTACATTCGACTAAAGAACTTGAACGGTAATACTGTTGAGTGAAATTTTTCACTAATCTACTGGACAGAGATATCATGCTAAATAAAAGATCGGCTTTTATGTCATCACCGCCGATGACAGCGAGGGCGAACACTGCCAAAATCGGGTTTAACTTTGCGAAATGGGTGCAGGTCGCTGAGCTACAAGCGGAAAGGAAGCGAGGTAAGCAAAATGGCCGCTGGAAGAATGGGAGAAGGCTCGCCCATGTAATTGGAGAGGTGGGGAGGACCAGGAAGTGCTTTGACCACGTATTGGATTAACTAAACTCCATCCCATTGGGAGAGATTGATTAATGACTTTTAATGATGCTTCTCTTCCAGCCGCATTTTTGCCTCTCCTCTATCGCTTAGTCTGCAGCAGTTACCGTTTCTTCTTTGCGAAAATAGACTGAAGTTTTTCTGTCCATCTTTTTCTTTGCATTTGAACCTTTCTGAAATCTCGATCAACAAATCAACGGCGAATCATAAGTGCGCATATGGAATCGTTTCGCTTCCAAATATATGGATCGATACAGATTGCAAAAGTTATTCCAACTGGGTATTTATCGTAAAATATACAATTTACATTAAAAGAATCACTTACTATTGACATGAATGATTATAACTGACATTTTATTATTTTATAAATCTATCACTACCATTATCATTATTTGTTTATTTTCCTTCATTTCCTTCCCACCTAAATTCTTTCATTCTATTTTTGTTTTGGATATCTATTAAATTTATAAAATTCCATCCATCTATTAGCAAATAGAGTTTATGTATTAATGTAAAAGAAATTTTTGAACATAAAAAAGGGAAGAGGCTAAATATGTCTACAATATTCGTTTGACATCTATGATGCTATTTCTATCAAGCTCAATGTATAAACAAGGTGTAACTTCTGTAAAGTTTCTAAACTAATTCGAAAATTAAAGAAAATGAAAATTATCTTTAACAATCAGACCAGAAACGTAGTAACAATCAGAATTTCCGGTAATGCTTGTAAAATGTATGATGCTTATGTAAATTTTTTATCATGCAAAGCGTAATGACATTTATACAGTCCAATTCAGAAGAATTAAAAATTAGAATAGATTTTTTGAGCTTTAAGAAAACTCTCCCATAACTAATTTTAAAAGAAAATTTATAAGAGCGTGCAATATTCTATTCTGTGCTTAACTCATTTAATTGAACCAGTTCAATATCCGGATATGGGAACTTTAGTTATAATAAGTGAAGCAAAAAAAATATCGAGGTAATTTTAATTTTCATTGCTGCAAATTTTAATAAATATGCTCCGAACGAGAGAACTGGAGAGAATATCTTACATATATATTGACGAAAAATTTTTAAGAACGAATGCATGTAAAGCTACAATAATACGTTATTAATGGATATTTCATTGGTCATGGAAATGTCAGCTTACACAAGAATCAACTTCGTTCATGAAGTTTTTAAGGGTCTTAAACATTAAATACAATCTAAATATTATAGATTTGATTCCATATTCGTTATAAAACATACTACTTTGCAAAGATTTTAAGCGAGTAGAGGAAAATAAAAATACACAAAGATGAAATCTAAATTTCGCTCCTTTACAAAGTTAGAACGGAAATATTATCATGAACAATAGAGCTTATAAACCAAAGAGATTTAATTGATGGCATGAACAGGCAAGAGAAGCCATCCTTTATGATCGCTAAATCTCATTTACGAGAAACTGTTTATACATTAACACGTGTGGATTCAAAAAGCCACCAGGAAAGTGGAACCTACGCATTGTATCCTTTGTTATTTCCTATGTTCATATATTTGTGTTCTTCCTTATCATCCAACCGAATCGCAGAAAGTCAACTATTCTGCACGTAATATTCGTGAAATTCGAAGCGTTGAACCAAATGAAATCATCAACCGCATCACGTAAACTTCGAAACAGTTCCTTGACCGTACAATGAGCATCAAAAACGGGGGGACAATCTCCGAAAATGGAGTCCGCGAGGAAAATAAATCCCAAGTGAAACGAATATGGAATAGGACATGAAGTGGCGAGGGGTGGGCGAAACAGGAAATAACAATTCGGCTATCCGGAATAACGGTTCATCTTCGAGCGCAGTTTTCTGCAACAGGTTGGCAATCCCTCTTCCCCACTACTTTCTCTTTCCCGCCTCAATGGACCAGCGAACACAATGGAAACATCTACGCTCGAATTCTAGGAGGGAAATCGAGTTAGACGTAATCCTTCTGCGGGCATCGTTTGACGTAATGAGTCTTTTCCCAAAGGAAGTGATTCCCAACTTATGTTCTTGCATTCTCATACACATAAGCTAACCCGTAAAAGTAAATATTAATTAAGTTTCAATAGATTAAGGGGCCCATTAAAGAATTTATAATGAATTTTCACGTTTATAGTGAGAGAATTATCGACGGATGAGTAAGATAGGTCTTTGATTGAGAGAATAGATATAGGACAAAAATATTCGCACCCAAAGATATATGGTTTAAGAAGTCCACGTAAAAATGTAATATCTGTAAACGCAATTTTCCAATACAATATTACAAGAAGTAACTAATTATTTGCCAAACTTTTTAGTACCTATTACAAATCCAGTACATGAAATGAGTTCTTATTTTCTTCTTCAAGTTTAAAAGCCAAACTGGACTGGTTAACAGTATGTTTTGTTGATTTTATTTTATATGTTTTTTATTTTCAAATTGCGCACTTCGATGGTAGGTTTTGCGAGAGTGTTCCTTTTGAAATGAAGTTTTATTTTAAAAGCGTAATCGTCAATACAGAATTATACGACGACCGATCGGTTAGCCATTCCGGCTGATCGAATAAAAACCATTTCAGAAAAGAGATTTTAATGCTCGCTCTGTGGAATTCGAATGATGACAGAAAAAGAATGAATAAGAGAAAACGGAACGCCATTTTTTAAGTGCTGGGTTTTAAAAATGGGTCTTAAGAGGGTCGATTGCATTATCAAAAATCGAATAGAAAAGTCACTGCATCTCAGAACACTTTGGTTGGAATTGCATCTGAACTGTTTCGTCTCAGGAAGCAAATCCATGAGACGAAAACTCTTTCAGCTCCTTCCATGATTTTTAAAGAAAGACAATATTGATGGGAATGATTTTTCGTTGAATATATTAATTAAATAAATAAAATCTAAATAATAAAATCAAATTGATCAAATATCGTTAAAAATAACAAAGATCGTCAATCAAAAATCAAATCATCAATCAATCAAGATCCATCATAGTCAATAAGGAAAAACCGTAACATTTCTGCGTAAGTTTATTTTATGAAAACATATGAAACGTGAAAGACATCTGCATATCATTGTTCGCATGGAAAATTATGGGGTTCTCATTTTATTCCTCTTAATAGTGATTTAATCTCTTAAGCTCTGAAAAATTGTATGATTATGATGATATCCGTGGAAATTAATTTCAAAAGGTAAACAGTAAAAAGAGATAATTGCCCTGCACTGCGTTTAGCCATAAGATTAATTTACTAGCATTAAAAAATTCTATTTGAGTCCTTTTCTTCCATTCTAATTTATCCCAATAATAAGAAAGAAACAGTGCATGATGATAATACTTAACTTGTAAAATAAAGAAAATTTTTAACTTTTTATAATTACTTGACGGTTTTCCGTTAAGATAATCTAAGATGAATTTTTTCTTCTGCCTTACAAGAGATGTTGTAAAGGTGCATGTTGCCAGACAAAACTTCCATTAAAGAATAATTACTTTATACGTATCTGAAATAGTTTTGTTTCCCTTAAAATAATCTAATAAAATTACATTATTACGTAACACTTGACAACAAGTGAATTGGAATTGAATTGAATTCTTTATTATTTGATGGTAATATTAAAACTTTAACAAATATTGGCATTGAATGTGTCCATCGACAATTCAAATTCTGACCACATTTAGAACATTCTGATCCAGAGATTCCTTGCATTAATTCATTTCGTTTACCAATCATTTTATCGTTGCGGTCGTGGCAATAATGGTTGCCCTTTTCCTTGGACAGGAATAATGGCGAAGGAAATGATTTCAAGACCGTTTTTGAAGCGCGTCTTTTATGGACAAAGAGAGCTGAGGCACTAATATGGAGTAAAGCTCCGATGAATCCTAAAAGGGAAAGATTTTTGGTTCAACGGAAGAGGATGAGTTGATGAAGGATAAAATATCGGAAGGAAATCTCTGGTTTCCTTTGCGAAAGAAAGCATTGCTATGGATGATGAGTTCTGCGGTAGCTATCACATCCAAGAAAGCTAACTGATTAAAACTGAATATTGGTTACTTTCCTGTGGTTAAGGATGGATATCATGAATCCATATCTATGATTCCTGACTTTCTCACGTGGAGCGAATTTGTGAAGCGAATATCATTAGAAGCTACTTTGCGATTATCTTGATATTGAACGAAACTAAATATTTGCAATACCTATATTCACCGCAGGTAACAGCAATAGAATTATCGAATATAAAAATTTAAGATACAATTTTCAAATGCGCTAGTAAAATTTATCTATCACTCACTTTGGTACTTGAGTACAATAAGATGTCATTAAGATGGAATGAGAGAGATTAATGATAAATTTGAATACATTAAATGTTATTATTTCTTAACTTCATTAAATTTAGCATGAGCTTCTAAGAATAAACTAACAATCCTCTCTTTTTACAGAGTAATCGAAGGCCTCTGAAAGGGGCCAATGGCCCAAAGTAGAAGAGGGAATTCTGTCACCATGGGTACGTCTAAAGTGGTGCTCACGTTAACCATAGCAGCCATCTTCGCCAGCATGTGTACAGCTGCACATATCGGCAGAGGGCATGAAAAGCAATGGCGAAAGAAATATGGTAAATATACTCTTATTTAGTTCATGACTATTACCTCCACCTTCTTATATTTAAGCTGTAGTATTAGCACGCATATAATGCGTATATGTTTTATATTTTTTATTTATGACATTAATTTTAATTACAGTTTCATATAATTCCCTTGTAACTACCAATATTCCTACACGTATTTCAGTTCAGATGAAAATTTTGCAATTTATATTTTATAAGCCACAAACATCTCAAAAAGTTAAATTGGGCATTCTTTTTCTTGGATGATAGCATCATTTTCGTAGACTTTTAAACGAACTATCATTCTGAAAAAGTGTAATCAGTTCGCTTTTCATAAATTATAATTTTAAAATGTGTTTACATATATTGATGAATGAGTAACCGTTTATCATGTGATAATATATACAATAAATAGTCACAACCAAATTTCTTATAGGGAAGTTCAAACTTTTATTCCTCCAAAATAATTAGTCTATACCTTTTACATCCCTTACAACATCTTCTAATCGAGTAAATAATTCCTCTTTAATCTATCTTTATATTCCAACCAAACCTTCGTTTCTTGCTCTTCTGGTAGTCGCATTCATTAATTACGCAGTGTTTATGATACGTGTATTCCTCAGTTTCGTTCGACACCAAATTTGGTTCAGTCATAAAGTTTTCATGACGGTCCAACTTTGGTAACCAAGAAGTGAGGTGGGTGATCGTACACAGACAACTGCGTCTCATCCCTCGAAGGATATTCAAGTTTAATCACGAAATAATTTCCGCTTTATTATTCTACGACTTCCATCTTCGATCTATTTTCAGTATTAGAATGAAATTAGCGTCATTCGTTCTGATATTTTTCGTTTTATGCTTCTTAATGGCATATACCGACTAGAGAGAAGCCCTTATAAAATTTAACACATTTTAAAGTAAATGAAGATTCTTGGAAAATTGTTTACGAACAATAAGTTTTTAACTTTGGCATAACTTGAGCCTAATTTATAAGTAATATCAACAATTAAGCCATCATAAATACCTTTCTGGTCTAAATGCCTTCTTAGAAATGAAAGTAGGGGATGAGAACCATTCTGTATAGTTCGTAATTGCGGACAGTATAATCATTTCCTATCTCGCTTCTCGGGAACGCAGAAATGCGATTTCGGCTGTTCTTAAAGCATTTCAACTCTCTTTAACGATCCACCTGAAAGTTCGTCTCCCTGAAATCGCGCTAGAGACCAGCGTCTCGCCGTAAAAAGACAAAACGTTTTAATTCGAGTCTGAGGAGAGCGATAATTACCGTGGTCAGCAGCGCCTCGTAAACCCGCTCCGCAAATTACAAACGAGCCGTCCCTCCCCATCAAAGGCCGCGCAGAACAATGAGAGAGCCCGCGGGGCCACGCAAAACATCCACTCATCCTCCGAAACAAGATGGCGAGCCCCATTCAAATCATCGCCCTTGTTTTTTCCGCTTTTTATTGGCCCTTTTTCTTTACCGGTCGAGCAGCACCGCAGGGGGCGTCGTGATGGGGAAGGATGCCTCGCGTGGGTGCCTCGGGACGCCTTTGTCTTCAATTAGATTTGATTTGACCCTTCTTTGGATGGGTTTTGGCCCCTCAATCACCTGTGAATTCGATGCACAGGAACTCTCGAATTCGTGATTCGGGAAACGCACGGCTGCGAATCTAGTTCGGGATTATTACGCTGCACTGAATTCGGTGAGCATCCTCACATAAAGTGATCGTTTTATTGGAGAAGGGAGGATTAAAGGTTAAGTAAGTGATGCTGATTCTATGTATTGCTGTAGAAGGGCGAGTTTCCAGAATATAGGGTTACATGTAGGAGTCGTAGTCCCAATCTCGCCCATAATAAAGTCAATTCCTTTCTCATCTACTTTTGATTGAATGTATAACTTCAACATTTGGACTGCATGTAGGTTTTTATACTGCAATAACATACCCATAAACACAATACATTCTATATTATATTATAAATACATTTCAGATACATCGAATGAAGCGAATAATATTTTTACGAGATGAGATGATGTTCACTTAATTGAAAGTTATGTAAGTGAAACTAAAAACATCACTGATTACTGAGTATTCTCAAATACCGTATCGAATTAGCTAAGATGTCCGCTGATAGCTCATAATTATGTAAACCTGTTAACTCCGCTAAACATTTGGTCATCAAATGAAATACGTCATAAAAATGATAAAGAACATTCAGACGATTTTTACACTTAGTATCAAGGAAAAAATTCCAAACGTAAACAACAAAGAGTTGTCAAAATGGATAAATAAGCGTGAGAATAACAAAAGGATGGATCTCTAAATGGATTCTTCCAAATTTCGCTCATGATAGATACATATTGCTCAAAACTAACTAGACTATGATTGTTTTCACATTTGGAGAGTGTAATTTATCTCCCTCGCTTCCCATCCAATTCCGCTGATAAAACGTGCGAGAGAACAAACTTATATCGATCATGGAAATGCGGAGACTGAGAAAGGTTGGCCGCGGGCGAATGAAAATGATGACGGGACGGAATACACAAAATCGTGACGTCATCACAATTTGATCATTGCTCTTCCCTCGGGGCACGCCCCTTCTCTCGAACAAACAGATATGAATTATTATATCTCTCGATTTACTAGACCCTCGCGAAGATTTCAACGGAAACAGATATCCTACGCACGGATGAGAGATGATTAGTCTGCTGAATGAAATGCAGAAGTCATGCAAAGAAAATACATTCGCTCCGTTTGTCGTGAAGATTCGTGTACCACTAAAATTAACGCCCCCTTAGCATAGCTAAATTACGAGAGAAACTGCAAATGTACTGTATTACATCTTCACAGCAATGGAACAATTCAAGAAGGTTTCAAATCATTCAGCGCTTACTCGTAAATTCGGTAACTCGGTCAACCATTGACAACCCCAATGTCTTTCTTACGTGAAGTGCGAACAAAATTGTACAAATTTCATTCAATGCATAAGGTAGAAAAGAAGGGATAGTATTTTTTCAATGTCAGAGGCTATAATGTAGTTATTAGAGGAAACACAAGCTATCTGAAATTTCGTTCTTAAATCCAGTGCTGTATCAAAGATGAAAGAATTTCACTAATAATTGTTCTCTAAAATATCGAGACTTTACTTAAAAAGAATAACTACTACTATTTCGGATTATTATTATTTTATAATTGAAATACTCATATATCATTATAAGGTTTGGAAAGAATCATGGTTCACATCCATCAAATTACAAGCACGTAACAAACTTCATTGTTAATCCTACAGGCGTTGAAATCACTCGAAACACCTTATCATAAACGTTAATTTTTGACTAAAGTTCGCATCATAGCTATGAATTTATTTCGAATGCTTTTTATAATGCTTGGTATTTCTCCATAAAATAGCATCATAAGCCATACACCACTAGCCAATATTCTATTTCACAGAATATAATTAAAATGGAAACGTTGCAAAAATTATAGCATTAGCAGGGCCCTAAATGACAAACTTCAAAAACTATGAATCTATAGAATCTCATTTCCACATCCCTCAAAAGCAGAACAGAATAATTTGCATGCTTCTAGCACATTCTCGATTGAATGTTTATGCACAGTCTATCTCCATACGTTTGCAAATGATTGTCTTGGTACATCTCTTCAATAAAATTAAACTTAACAATTCCTTTCCAAACCGCAGATGCCGTACGAGTAAAAAGGTCTCCTAGAGGTCTCTTCTCTCCCCGCCTCGAGTACGACGAATGGACTCCTTTGGGAAGAGGAGATCCCCTGAAGAACGACCCAACCTACGACTACGTCCCTCCGGTGCTAGACCGTGTACACTACTGGATCGACCCATCTTCCCGCACCCCTGACGTTCCCCAGCCCACTCCCGCAGTCGCCCTTCCCGCACCCACATCCTCACCGACGACCGCCCCTTCGGTGGAACAGTCCCGTCCCCCAAACCAGGGACCGGCGACCACCGTCATCGTGTACCCTCCGAATATAAGGAACCCCATCCCGACCGGGACACCAGAGGACAACCCAGACCCCTTCGACGCCGTCGCCGATGCGCGTCTCGACGCCCATCCATTCCTCACCTTCGTGGATGGTCCCAAGTTCACCCCCAAACAGCCCCCGATCACCCCACCGACGCTGCCACCCCACAAGAGGGTTACGCACTATGGAGAGTTCCGACCCTTATCGACGCAGCAGCCGCAGAAGCATCACTCCCATGGACCATCCCCTCCACAGCCCATCAGACACTCGTCGCACCCTTACCGGATGTCCTCGCCCTATTACACCCCCACGAGGATAACGCACGTACACCCTCCACACATGCAGGTGAGTGAATGAAATATATTTGAAAATGGGTGTTGAATTCATAATATACTTAATAACTCAATAATAAGTTAATACTCAAGAACACATATTCATTATTTTTATTTACGGTCATCCAAGCCTATACTGATTGCTATCTTATAGTTTCTGAACTTATATTCACTTATTACGCAAAGCTAATAGTTTCTTTGATAAATCACCATCATTGATCATTTTCCTTTGTATCGAATTAAAAGAATTGCTTTGCTTGAAATAAATTCTTGTGGAAGTTACGAAATGTTTTTCGTTTAATTCTTGTGGTATCTTTCCAAAGACTTCAAGCTTGATGGTATTAGGTTTTGAAGCTAAAATTGTTAATGTGGCAGTAGTAGAATTCGGAAATAAATAATTCTTTGTCCCTCACAGATGAGCCACCTGGAAACAGGTGATATGGACATCTCCACGGCACCGGGACAGCCACCAACTCCTCTCCAGATGCTGGTCCCCCCACCTCTCCCGGGAACAGAGCCTCATATCCCGTTCGTTCCTCACGAACTCAATCCTCAAGAGCAGACAGCAGGACAAACCCTCACCTCTACCGAGATGCAGAAACCTGTTCCAGTCACAAATGCAGACCCACACACCACACCAGTGCATCCCGTATTTACAGCACCCACCACCTCCGCCCCAAGGATCGTCATCCCGACGCACCCTCCTACCACCTCATCTACACCCACGGAAGAGGAGGAGAACGTGTCCCTTCCAGAAACGGAAGTGAAGGAACCAGAGCCTTATATGGTGCCGCCCCCTAATGAACCCCTGAGCCCTGTCCCCGACTTCAGCGAGTCCACCGTGGATGTCCAAGAGACCCTCGAACTCACCACTCCCGATTTCTCTCCGCCTTCTTCCACCACCGACAAGTGGACCACTTACAAGGAGCAGAGTTCCGAGTTGACGCAGTCAATGCAGCCGCCAACCACGACACCGCAGCCCATAATCTACGTGACCTTCCCACCGACGACGACCAGCACCCAGACTCCACCGACACCCACAACGACGCCACCAACGACCACTACACCCTCCCTTACCACCGACCCTCTATTCTCGCATTATAAGCAGCCTTCCGCGCCTCTCAGAGGCCCTATGTACCTCATCATCGAGGGACACTCTAAAGTGAAGACTTACGGAGCCGGGAAGAATTCGATCCACGGCATTCCGGTGGTGGGAAGCGGCGAGAAAGAAGCTAGTAAAGGACCCAGACGCCGCGTGGGCAGCGGAAGGTCCCTCTGGGAAGATCCCATATCCATAGGAATGCTCCCACCACCAGAAACTGACCCATCGGAAAATGATGTCTTGAGGGGCGAATGGCTAGCAGCAACCAAGGAGAAGCACGGAGTCTTCGTGGTCCCCGCGTGGGGAACACCAAGGCGGCACGAAGGTCAATAGATGTGCTGTTTAGCAATGAGGCAGATTAGCCCATGTCGCACGCTTATATAGAGTGACACTTTAAGAAACTGATACGGAAAGATGAAATCTGCAGTTCAACCTTAGACTCGTGTTATTTGGTCTAATTGGCTATCGAGGCTCGGAATATCTGCATAATTTAAACGTATAGAAAATTCCTCCTCAGTTCCGAAATCGCCTTTGAATTCTCGTTTTATGCTCTTCTCTTCCACCGCAGACGATAGGAGACTATTTAACAAATGAATTACGTCAGAAAAGAAACTGAAATCGGTCGTTTTCTAGTATTCTTTGCTTCTCCATTATCTCCTATCCTAATCTAATTTAGCACTATTATACGTCATTTACATAAGATTATAAAGAGCATCGCCATGACGATTTCAAGGCAAATAAGAAACTTTCTATGCATCCGCTTCCAAGTTTGCCTAAAGTTTGATTTTATTATTTTTTCAATTGGAGAGATTATTAAATAAGTGATACAAATTGGTGGTTCTCAAATCGTTCAAAGAGAGAAGTGTAACCCGATAGAAGAAAATCACGCCCGTTCTTCAGGTACGCAGAGGAATCTTTTAGAAGACAAGAATTCATGGTTTCTTACTCATCGAAGAACCTGCCTTCTACAACTGCCTATTCACTCGAGAAAACCTTGAAGTGTAGCATCAGTTTCAGAGACATATCCTGCAACAGTGCTTCGATTTCAGGACGTCTGTATCGCGTTTTGTTTTAACGCAAAGACTCTTCATGATAAACTGTCGTTAAGTTTCAACGGATGAATATTTTTATGTAAGAAAATTTTTCAATCTTTCGTGATAAAAACGATTAGGGTATTTGCTACAGCAAATGCGTTACACTGGTGAAGACCCAAGCAATCGTTTTTGAGATTAATTTTAGTTTAGAGATAGTACAACAAGATTCCACCGAGAGCTGCTATTATTACTTATGTTCAGCATCAAAGAATGTTGTATCTGGTAGGATACGCCGATTATTTTAGAGATGTTCAACTAATTGAAGCTTTTTTATGTGTGATATGATTGTTTACATTAGAATGTCAAAACATTATAGTAGGTGATATGTGAAGAATGATTTGATCTTTCTGGAAGCGAATTTCTCCTATGTAAATGATGCATAGTACTTTTAAAAAAACCTCCTTCGTGGAGAGTAATATTAAAGGCTTCGTCGTAAGTGCCTTATGCGGTGAGAAATGGAAAATGGGGTAATATTGTATTAACAACATCGTACTACGTAAATCTTTCATTTTAAAAGTGAAAGATTTACCTCCAATAAGAGGCTCATATACTAACATATGCTATTTGTAAATATGATATGTGGAACAGTCCACTTTAAGACCAAATCGAGTGATATTTTTTAAAAGATTTTTATTGAATATTGTATTTGGATCTTCGCAGGTAGATTATTTTAGCTGTCAACGAATTAACTATTTATGGCGATGTCTGGTGGAAATTATCCATGATTGCAAAAATGAAAGCACAATATATTGTGTTCATTAAAGACAAATGCACACAAATTATTGCGCTTTCATGTTTACAATTGGGAGTAAACTTCAAAAGTAAAGTATCATAAGATTCTGAAGATTAAACATTTCCAAAAATTCATTGCAATGGAGTTTTAAAATTATATTTCTCTATGCTTGCAGTTTTATGAGTGTATTTATGATGAGTAGTATTTCTAAATATATTTAATTGAAAAAAACCGACATTTGTAAAAATAAAATTGTATCGACGCTTTACATACATGATATTTTCCTATATCCTATTCATTGTATGCTTTCTTTAAGGGTATTAATGATAAAGACAAGTATAAACACTTATTAATCACCAGATAATAACTGTTATCTAAAGATATGAAAAAGAGGAAAGAATCACTGTTAACCCGAAAGGGTTACTCCCACTTGAGTCATCTACTCCTCCTTTAGTGTCATTTTGCAGGACTTTCAGACGGCGCTTTTCTCTTCAATTTATCCCTTATTCGAAGTAAGGTCAGCGGAAATTGCTTGAGTACGGAAAAATAAATTGAGAGAGATCGACGGGAGGAAGTAATCGGAATCTATTAGTTTCCTAGTAAGTCTCTGGCGCATGCCTTCTGTTGAAAAAGGCTTTGTCGGCGGCTTAGAGTCCCACTGACCCAACGAAGAATTCCAGCCATCCAAGCTGTCGTGAGCTGCATCCACGATTGAAAAAAGCTCCACCTACTTTCTCTCTTTCCCCACAGAGGGCAGGACATCGGCGGGAAATTCATTCATACGTGATCCAGGCTGCGCTTAGGTACTATTCAAAGCACTCTTTCCCAGCCACCGAAAATTTCACATATGAGTGTCCTCTTTGATTGAATACAGAAGTCCTCTTTGAATGCGGTTTTAAACCACATTAATGATTTGACCACTAAAAAGAAGAGGTTTCTGAGGGAAGTTTAATCAAAAGGAGAACGCAGCTATTATTCACAAACCTTCAAAATTAGATATAAATGTTCTACGTTTTTGGAATTGCGATGAAAATATAAAGAATAAATTTTTGTATAACAAATCAAGGTCTTTGAATATATAGATTGAAATAATTCTATATATCAATTATATCATTATCTCGCAACAGAAATGAAATTACGCGTTTCAATCATGAGATGGTACATTGATGGCTCTGTTTGATCAAGATCATAAAACTTACTTCATTCTCTTTTATCCTAAGAATTTATCTGAGGCCTTGGAATTTAACTCAAAAAATCACCTCAAAAACCAATTTCTTGAATGAATCATCCAACCACCAACAGAAACATATTCTACACTTCTTTAGTTTGGTCAAACTAGTCATTTGGTATCAATAAGAATCAAATCGTCTGCAAAACTTATGCGAATCCAAAAAATTGAAATATGATTCATTCTATCTACAAAAAAATCATCCTCTATATTATATTATAAGATAATTAGTTTCAATAATTATCCTTTTCATGGATTCAAATATTACAATTACATTTTCATAAATTGCAATTGAAGAATCCCTCTCACTGTGTTAATACAAATTCGTAAGAGCTAACTTAGAAATAAAATTATTCATCTTATTTCTCTTATTATACTACATATGAGACTAATTTATATTTGTGTAATAACTACCGTAATGATGGTTATTATATGTGCGCCATTGGCAAGTTCACGATCTAAAACTTCATGGTACAAATTATAATACCCTTTGGTAGTTTATTTCTTAAAAGTTAAAGTTTTCTGTATTATACTCATAAATACTTCTTTGATCTTAATTTTATAAAAATAGGCGATATAAACATTTCTAATTACTTTACACCAAAATTGTTATTTTATTACATATTAGACACGAATAACTAATTTTGAAAATTATGAATCAATTTACGCAATCAGTCTTAAAATCTGCTCGTACGACTGTAAGTATATATTCAGTTTTAAGTGACGAGTCATAAAACATTTACATATAAGTTATTAAAGTTGAATCCGTTCCTAATAACAGAATCATGAAATTTAAGAAATAATATTTATCATCAGCTGTAGTAGCGAAAAGTACCTTGCAAGGATAAAAATACCACAATAAGAAGTACCACGTCATCGTTAGACGACATAATTTTCAATAAGTTGATGCTGTGTGCTCTTGAATTTGGTAAGTTTTTAGTAATTAAGTAATTGTGTGTAGATATGGAATCATAAAAGAATGGAAACTTCCTTACTTAAGACAACCCGCTATAATTGGGAATATTTTAATTCGAAAGGTTATTGGAAGGTTTATGAACGTCATTAGAAGTTAGGAGTACTTCCCTAGGAATCACAGATATTGCAATACCAATTAATTTTTAAAGTTCATGATCATCTAATTTCGTGTAAACCAAGACATTCTGTACGTCATTTCCTCTTTGGTTATATCTGGGTACGAGAATTTTTTGTAATGTTCTGCTATTAAAGCAACGGGCTACATAGAGACAAGATTGTAGTTCGTAGGGAGTAGTTTACTTCCATATCCACTCCTCATGATGGTGCCATTTTTTACAGAAATTAATGAAAGTTGGTTGGCAGATTGCCGAAATGAATGCCACAGGAACAAAAAGCGTGAAAGTCTTTTTATTGGAAGCTGGCAGCGATCCTTGATGACTTTGCTCTCGTGAAGATGAATTATTGACGAAAGAAGTTGTTGAAAGGAGAAAATATTAAGAGGCAGAACTGCTCGTATCAGTTGCCCCTGGTCAGCCAGAAGAGGCAGATAACGCTATAAGATAGCCTACAGCTATTAACTAGTTTTTAATAACACCTCTAAAGGATTGGAATATTAAGAATTAGATTTAGTTTAGGAATGTACTAAGGCCTACATTTCGAAGCGATCCCAATGGGCTAAGTTTATCCACACTAAATACATACAGTATGTATAGAATGTATTTTATTATCTGACTATATTTACATTCATACTTGTAGATTGAAATCTGCAAGGAAATGTTATGATGCGATAAAAATCATAAACATTTAGTAAAAGAAGATATGAATCAATGACGAACTTCAATTTTTACTACTTAGTCTACGAAGTAAGATAAACATTACACAATAAAATTCTGTGTAAGAATGATTCAATGCTCCCTCATTTGAAAAAAACGAGTCATAAAGATATTGTTTTAAATGAGAGAGATACTTGATCTTGACTTGAACTTCTCATTATAATAATGGATCGTATAATTCTAAGCATCCAGGTATATACACGAAACATTTTAAAAAATTTAAAATGTTATTATTTTCAATTATGCGCTTCAGTTCGATCTGCTAATGTGTAAAGCTTATGGGGAAATAAATACACGTACACTTTTATGTTGGATTATTGTTTGCATCTTCTGAAAAAATAAAATTCAAATTAGACTACTTTTCGAGCTACCATATCTTAGTAAAAAATAAGTTAAGTAGTCTTTACCTCCGAAAATATTTTATCGTGCACTCTAATTTATACATCGCCTAAAACTTTTCTTTTTTACGTCTCGAAAAACTTTTCGCGAGAGAAATTGAGATAAATGTTATTTTCATTTGCAGGTAACTCTGAGTCGATATTTTGAATAGAACTTTAATTTTTGAATGTTATACCCGAGAGAGTAACTGACTTCGCGCTTCGATTGTTCATCGTTATTACTTTTATGCCCAAGTCTCAGAGACCCGAGAGCGTAACTCAGATTGTTTCGAAACTCGCTCTCGGGTTTAAAAGTCAAAAACTGAAGCCGAACATCAGTGTAAAATTGACCTCCGTTCGAGGCTATTTGATTCCCCCATAAGACAATACCACCTAGAATTTTGGAACGGGCAACAGAGCATGAGCTAACCTTAAATGAAAATATTATATATAGATTAGTTATTGCATAAAAACAGTACTCACCGATCATATACGTAAATTTGTTTCCTGGAACAGATTTTGGGCAAGCAGCGCAAGTGAAGAGTAAATGTCTCACTCATTAGAAAAACAAAAGTCAAGTGGCTCACAGGGATGTCCACGTCATATGGCCGCAAGAAACGAATGATCGGGTACACTTGAGACCCCGACCAACCAGCCAAATACCTTTACCAATTTCTGAATGTTTCAACCTGACTCATCATTTGAACATAAAGATAGGGCCTCCCAACCTGGTTTACAGGCCCAAAATTTAAGGAATCGGTGACATATACGGCATTCACAGAAAGTAAATTACTGCTCTATATCTTTAAGAGTATGAAATATGTTCTTTTAGGAGATTTTAACCACAGTTATCGTTTATATGAAAGCATATACTTAGGGCGTTCAAGCGAAAATGTGCCCATGAGAAATTTTCATGCAATATAAAACATATATTTCGTCGGTGAACCTATGAAAAAAATTTATTGAATTTGCAGCGCTTGAAAATTATGTTTTCGACGAAAAATTTTCCTTCATTTAAAAAAAAAAAACAATAATTGTTTAAAGTTTTATTTTCATGGATATCTCATGCTCACCGAATAGAAATAATGCCGTTGTAATGGTGTGCAAAAGGGAATCTTGATAATTAAAATAACTTTTTGAGTTATCGTGCACACGAAGTTCACAAACACGGTTTTGAGAAAAAAGTGTTTAAAGTTTTAATTAAGAACATATATCAAAAGGAATAAACTGCTACTGTAAACTGCTACACATGGTACATGCACCAAAACTTTTGCTTCCCAATAGAGGTCGTCAAGATGCATATTTTACTCTACAACATTTTCGAAACTCCCGTGCTTCAGATCCTTTAGCTCGTCAACCTCCGCGGTCGACGTGAATGTAGCATTGCCCAACAATTTATACCTCTACTTCTTCCATTATCATAATTACTATATGCATCTTCCCAATAATTCTTCCTTCGATATTACGAAAATGTATTTCCTTATCTACACAAAATGGTCCAGGATGTTTAAATTCCATCTCAGCTATTCCACTGCACCAAATCTTGGTTACCGATGGACACGGAGTGGATCCCGATGGATGGATCTCACACTTTCTACGTAAATTCACGACTGAAAGCTCTGAAACTCACTCTAACAAGACTGTCTACACTAAAAAAGAACGTTTCCAATATTCGGCTTTCTGTGCATCTCTACATAGGTATACAATAGATATTTCCACCACCATCCACTCTTCAGGATTATGTTGAGTGTTTAGGTTACCCAAAGCGTTCTTAAAAGGATAGGAGTCTTATAAACCATAAAAATATGTTCCTTAAGTAGTCTCCGAAAAGGAGATACGTCCTTGCTCCGAGTTCGGCTGCATTGACCTTAGAAATGGGCTATATATTTCTTAGTATTTCGCATAACGATCTGAACTTCGTGAATACATTCTTAAAATCTTGAGCTATTTTTGAAAATAAAAATTATATAAATAATCGATTTTTTTCCGGCCATCGTGTTTGGATGATAATCCCTATCACTACAAGAGATTGAAGTTAAACCGCGATTGCTGTTAAGACAAATCCTTTCAAAAAGTGTATTGATGATTACATGATTATGACACAGTATGAGCACATATTTTCATTAATACGTGATTTGTGAATACAGCAATTTAAAACCGAGTTTGCTCAGATCTGAAGTTTAAAATCTGATATAATCATACATTCCTCTTTTCTTCTACAGCAATTGAGGTGTCTATTGTAGTTTATTCATACCAAAAACCAACGAAAAGTGACTTTTTAGAAAAACTCGTTCAGAAGGAATCAAGGAAAATCACTTAGGCTTTGATATTCCCTCTCTCCCATCTACCGAAATTGGGTGAAACTTTCATTCTTAGGAAATGTTTCTTAGAGAGTACAAACTTCTTCCAAGAAATTTATAAGCAGAACTGTACACTCGCTCCAACCTCCACCGCTCCTCATCACATCCAAAAGATAAAAGGGAATCTTCTTCACTATCGGGGTTCTATCAATAAATCAATGGACACCAAAGCATGTTTTCTGTAAATCTGTTTTCCATAGGCTACTCAAAGGAAGAAGATGAATTATAATATAATTAAATATATAATGAAGATGGACATTATAGAAATAACCTATGCGATGAACAATACCAACCATTTCCTACCCTTTCCATCTTTTTACTCTCCCCTCCAAATTAGCCATTATGCAAAGTTAGCTATTACGTGATAATCTGAGAATGGCAGTAAGCCGAAACCGATCGTTCAGAAAATAAATTTTGTGGAAATCACAAGGTAATTATTATTATTCTCTTAAAATATCTTTCCCAGAGAACACAGAATTTATTCAGTCATAACAGTTATAATGCGAATATAGTAATGTAAGGTATTTGAATCAGAATCAGATGAGAGAATTCATCACATTACACCTTATGACACAAGTTTCGATAATCATTGCAAGTTGACTGTTCAAATACGCGTCTCGCCATTTTGCATTCATGAATTAGTCACTTTTCCTGTAATTCCAAGTAAGATTGAACTCTTAAATTGAAGATTGAATGAGGTTTTGTAAGTTTTACCTGTTTGAAAATAGCTGGGCAATAAGAGGACTTGTTTATTCAAGGAAGGGACTTCTAAAGGTAAGTATTGGTTCCATTATAATGAGATATCCTTTATTATCAATATTCACGCATTCAGTATTAGCATCCATTTAGAGAGATATACTTACTACAGTTTTGTTTCAAAAGTTATGTAAACTTTAAACTTAAGTTAGCACTTAGGTGTTTGTAAATAAATGAGCTTTCACTTCTCAGAAAATTATAATTTAAGAGGGCATAGACTATCAGTCAATTTTATAACTAAAATTTGTTTAATGGAAAACCAACTTATTCTCAAGGCTCAAACAGAGATAACTAATCAATAATTAAATCAATAAGGTAAAATCTACTAAAATCATTTATGAAATTGATGATTTATGCAACCTTCATTTTAAATTAATCGAATTAATAAAATCAATCGGAAAGAAACAATCAGTAGGAAGAAGTCTCCTTACTAGGGCGGTGGAGCATAAGAGAGATTACCACATAAAGAGAGGACAGTCCCTCCTCTTGAGCTTCACCCTCCACCTCTTCGAGAATCGTGAAAGCAACTTCAATTTTCACCGCCTCCCTCATGAAGAAAACTCACAACAATTGGATTTTCTGGAGGTGGATATCAGGTATTTTACTAAAGGAATGCTCACCTATTAGGAATTGTTTTTTAACCTTTTACCCCTTTTCTCCTTTCCGTACAAAATGTTCCCATGATGCAACCACTCCTTTATGCTCCCTACCCCTCTACTCTGTCCAAAATCCTAAATATTCCCTATCAAACTATTTTTCAGTGCCAGAAGATGTAACAAATTACGAAAGAGGTTGAGATCATAAAAATATCTATAGGAATTACATAGTTAAACATAGATATATATTGTATTAATAATCCTACCACTGTTGCTAAGAGGGATCAATGATGGAGAGGCAGATATTTTACTTGCACATAAGAACAAAGTATGCACATGTAAACCGAGTTTTGCTCAGATAGAAAAAATCTTTTACTATTTAGTATAAAAAATAATTTTTAATAAAACTTGCATGTTTTAAAAATAATTTATTAAAATTATTTTTAAAAAATGAAGTTAAATAGGTAGCCTCATGTAAGTATTTAGAATTTTACGAAGACTAGCATTAAAATCAACTTTATTTTTTATCATTATAAGAAAACTAGGTAACCATTCTCCAGGATTCAGCATTATTATATATATAATTAATTCCTGTTGCTATGAGGGAACTTTAAGGATAACCAACAACTAATCAGGATATGGCATAGCTTTCAGTGTTACCGTTTCTCTGTTTATTGTAATATTAATACAATTCAAATTAAAATTTTATTATTGAGCCTTCTTTCCGTGTAATGCAATTTCCCAATTGTAGTGAGAAAATGGAGCAAACTTGAAATACAAAGAAGAGATAGAGTAACTATTTGACAAAACCCTTAATTTGAAATAACATTAAACAAATTTGATCATTATAGTTTGACAATTATTTTTTTGATTTAGAGGTAATAGTTTCAAATAGAAAATTTTTTGGATTTGGTAACCTTAAATGATTGGTACTCAACAAGTCAGATCAATTTTAAGTAGAAAACATAGGAAAGGATGAATTATTGGTAACTGTTTAAAAAATTATGGCATTTATTGTTTATAAGTGTTATCTCTTGGATACCCTTATGTTTTATTTCTTCACCAGTAACAAATACAACTGCAGTGACTCATTTGGTAGGGAGACCTGGATTAAAAGTACATTCCTTGTAAAGTATAAAAAGACAACAAAAACTAATATTAAAACATAAGTTCCTCTTAAAATACAGCATCCAGGTCACACCAGCTAATGTCTCACCTCAAGTACAATATACCACTCAAAATATTTTACAATGCTAACAACAGAGGTCAGACATTTCCTTTCAAACATTGTAATACATGGTGCCCTTACAGCACAGCAATTTCCACAAGAAATTGCCTTATCCAAAGATGAAAATGAAACTACAACGGATGCATCCAAAAATAACCAATCCCATTAAACTGCTACTAGCTCTGCAGATTCTTAGGTGAGTGAAAACCTAGCATTATATTTGATGTCTGACATGTTAGTTACTGTTTTATTTACAATATAATTCCCTAATATATCACACCCAAATGCAAGCATTGAGTGAGTGAAATGCATCATTCATCCTTACCCTCGGCGAAAACCACTGCTTTCCATCCCTCACACACATTTTACAGAGGACACCAAAAGTTGAATAACAGTAAATCACAACAGAACTGCTCTTTTAGATAGCTAGGACAGATTATACTGGCAAAAGAACTGTCCATATAATCATTACACAAGTATATTTCTCTGTGATTTGATATGATACTTCTATTACAAATCACAGACCAACCAATTCTTTTTACCATACACAGGTGATTCTACATGATTATTTTTCAGGTGCACAAATTTTTAAAAATTTAACACGTGAATATGCCAGTAAAGTCAGTCTATCCAGTTCAATAAACCACATAGGCCAAAGCTGTTAATTTCTTGGAGTAAAAGGTTGCCATTTTTAAATACAATTTCTATTTACTGTTTCAGCTGACATTTATCTCTTTCAACTATGATAAAATACATTTGCTATTACAATCTGAAACACTTTACACAGATCCACATAATGGTAATTTTTAACAGAGGGTTGAGTTGATGGAGTTTAACATGAGTGACCTGTCCTGAGAGTGTGTGTGTAGGATAACTGGAGGTAAATCAGTGGACAACAATGGGAAAACTATATCATCACTCCCACACATCTATATACACAATTTGATAAGTTCCTAACTGGGAAAAGGAAGTGTTGAAGTGTATATACAAAGTAACTGACAACTACCATGAACAGTACTACTAAGGAATTTGAGACTAAACAATGAGAGCCATACCAAGAATCGAAAGAAAGAAAAGGAAGTTCTTCACTTTTGAATTGTCAAAAAGATGCTATTTCACAGAATAAATAAGGATAATTAGAAAGACATTGCAACCTTCCCTCTGGCTAACATGCACAGTGGAAGTGAAAAAGTAGTTTTGATCCCTGCCACCAATGCTTGCTGACTTCCAATCAATGGAAGTTTGGCTGCACACAGCTCCTTCCAAATTATGGAATGCAAATCTAATAAGTTACTTAACAAACATTACCAACTATCTCTTGGCAAAATTATTTTGTGATGATCAGAAAACCATTCAGCACATATTTACAAAACAAAATCTGAGCACTTTATCATCAAAGAACAACAATACTGCAAAATTGTCCTGAACACTATAGTATAAGTCAGAACACAAAGTTCCTCCATTATTCTCACCCTTTTTTTGTACGTAATTATACAAAGCAATTTTCAGCAAGCAAGACCACTGCAAAGCAAACTCTCTCAACATCACTAATACTTTTATATGCATCTCTGTACACAATGCAAATTGTTTGTCCATGAGTTGGCATGACTTAAATGCTCATGCTAGCTTGATAGCTTGACACAACTCTGCATGATAGATTAGGAATGATATGATGTCTGTAATTTGATTTCAGATCAAGAGCAAAGAAAAAACATTCATAAAATTCATTTGATAAAAACAAAAATTATAAAACTTAGTTAATTCCCACACAAGAGTGCAGATTGATTTCCCATATCACTTAAGAAAGGCGTGGAAATGCCTAAGTAAACACAGCAGATCTATAGGGGTTTCCAAATAAAATTGTCTGTTAGAATTCTGTGCCTTTCTCCTTTGGAGAACACCCTCTATTCCCTGATATTGGGATTCAGTTATAAAAGATAAACAAATGGAATAATTGCCTTGTTACAGAAATATACATAGAAAGAAAAAGAATGTCAAACTACATTTGCACCTCAAATGCCTTTACCACATTTTGCGCAAAAGGGTTGGTGCCTATTCCTGCAGAGGCATTTGTCATAGGACCTCCTTGTCCAATTCCGCCAGCTCGATGGTTTCTGGCAGCAATGGCTGCCCACTCTGCATCAAATGGATCATGACTTGGAGGCCCTTGTGAGTAGTTCTCATCACCACTCCCACTCCACCAAGTATTCTGACCCACATTTGCGCTAGCATTGATGAAGGTCTCAGCTGACCCCAAAGAATGTGCCCTAAGGTGAGCTAGGTGTGGTGCACGCCTAGGGGTGCTTTGTTGCTGGAATGGCTGGACCACTGGTGGCTGGGTCTGCACATTGTTCACATCTGTGGTGATGCTTCCTCCATTTTCCAAAGGAACATCTCCAGCTACTACAGCACCTGTGATGCTCCCAAGCCATTGTTCAGGTCGTGGAAGGTCAGCTGCATCCACAGCAATGGGTGTGGGCTGGACTTGCTGGACAGATGGAACTGGAGGTACAGAGGGCACTGGCGGGATGATTGGTGGACTGGTAATGCTGTTTGAAGTTGTGGTTGTAGGAGGCTGTGTGATTGACTGCGCTCTTGGTGGAGTGAATGGAACCACAGCTGTGCTAGTTGCCGATGTCAATTGGGATGTTATAGTGGTCGATGACCAAGTTGACGAAGTAATTGCCGATGGGATTATGCCATTGCTGTTTAAGTCACTGCGAGGGGGAAGAGGCCAAGGTGCACCATATCTGTTCTGATCCATCCCAACCAAGGCACCTGAATAGATAAAATCTTAATATTAATTACATTGTTCAAAAATAACAAAAGAAAATCAATTACTTATCATACTTTAATTATCATAATATAATAATATTGTAATGAAAGTAAAGTCAAGATATTCACATATGATACTGGGAAATTTACAGGGAAATAGATTTCCTAAAAAATAAATGCATTGTCTGATGAGAAAATGTTGAAATGGTGTCAACATTGGCAGCTGGAGTTTAACATAGAAAAATGCTCCCAAAAATTTACTTCTCTGAAAGAAACTACAGAGCTATAATATTCTGATTGATCCTTCTCATTTAGAATCCAGGGCATGGATTTCATTACGTTGGGATCTGTAAATTACCCATGTGTGGATGAGCAACTCAATTTTTTCAAAAGGAGAGTTGGTAAATGTGAAGGTAAGGTTCACCAGAGATGCTACTTTGCACTAGTTAGGCCTCATATTGAGTATAATATACATCCAATACTGCCAAATTAAGGATAAAGGAAATAAGCTCACTTAAAGCTAAATTATCCACTCACCAGTAGTATTATGGTTCACAGAATTAGCAAACATAACTCCAGTTGAAGGTGGAGTAGCCATAACAGCCATTGCAGATTGGTTATTCAGAATAGTTGGAGCAACCTGGAATGAAAACAATTTTATTGAATTTGTTGATACAAAAGAGTTTTTACAATACCATCATCAATAACAGCTTAATTAAGAATGAAATCTTATCATATCATTGGGAACATGTCAAATACTTGTTCTATTCAATCAATTATGCACAATACATTTGATAGTTTTCTAATGATAAATGAAAGTCAATAGAATCAGATATATTCTATTCATGCAGTAAAACAAGTATATGTAAAAAATTTTGTAAAAATAAGAGGAATTGAACATTATTTTAAAAGGAATATACTTACAAGAAGATGATTTATAGCAGAAGAAAGAGGAACATTGCAAATAATGTTAAGAATACAATGTTATGAATGACAATTTGAACTTAATAAAGATAAATCTTGAAAAAATAATACACAACTCAAAGCCAAATTCCAAAAATACTTTTGATTTGGTATATTGTGATTAGATACATACCTGTCCATTTGGCTGTGAGAGGAACGGATCATCTGATGAGAGAAGGGAGAGTCCTTGTGTCAACTGTTGGCACATTACAGTCACTGGATCTGCCTTGTCACTCACAGGAGATGCTTCAGGAATTGGACTCACTTCAAGGAAAAATATAAATTAGCAATGCTTAAATCATGAAGCTACACAATGGATGTGATACTCTAAGGTTCAAGAGTAGACGCAAAATGAAGAGAGACGAATTCAGAGTGAACTGCTGAAACCCTTGAATGCAATGCAAAAACTACTTGGGGAGATGATTATAATAAAGAAACACCTAGACTGCCTTTCTATACTCTAGTGCTTTAATTGAATTGAAATTTTTGTAACAATTGAAGCCATTGAGAAGCTTAGACTAATAAATATCTCATATTAGATTATACTAAATTATTACTTTTAAGGAAGACATTCTATTGGTGTATACTATTTCATCGATTAATGAAAAAGAAAGACTTAAAATTATGAAGTGGTAAATTCTAGAAATTATTATCAGCTATTTAATAAATTTCATGGACAACAGAGTAGCTTGAAATAATTAACTACCATATATAATGTACTAAAACTGTACCTTATATATTCATTGCAGGAAACCCTAAGTGATCTATATATAGTACTCTAAGTGGTTCATTTGTAATAAAAATCATTTTAAAATAATCTAGATTTATCAAGATATAATGATGATTTTTTAAGGAAATTAATTAAACAGTGCTAAATTTTTATCAGAATTTTGTTTCCCTTAATATCATTGCTTGGAGAAGATTTGTTTACTTAAACACATGATACTTATACGATGAAAACAAGAAAAGCACAAATGAAAGATATAATCTGTTAAGGACAACCATAAAAATTAACACCATTATAAAATCTATTAATATTTAATACATCATATTACAATAATGGCAGAAAATATGACTCAAAAAACACTTAAAAGCAACATTGAATGTTTTCACAGACATATGCAAGCATATTGAAGTATATTTTTACAAAAGAATATTGAAGATATATGTGGAATGGGATGAAGAATTCCATCCTTGTACTGTAACTTCAGTAATTATAATTCAAACATTAAACGATTCAACTTGATTAAATTCAAACCCTGTTAAGATGCATACTTATGAATTACATGTACATTGAACATTTGAATTATGAAGTGTATTAATCATTCCTAGTTTGAAAATCAATTTCACATCATTAAATGGTTACTTCTTGATGAATGAAAAAGGTTTTCTATTTTACAAAAGAAATTGCACAATTATCAAGCTGGAATTCACACAAATACCAAGATTGTTTATTCATAAATACAGAAAAACAACTGCAAGTAACTTTTACAACCAACTAAACCCCTTTCCAGATACTAAATTCTTGCCGGGAAAAGACATATCAGGGAATAGGTAGTCCTAATCACAAAAAAATCACAGCAGCTAGTGCATTAGTTGATATGGCGTGAAAAGCAGATTATTACAAAATGTGCAGATTCTACACGTAATGTGACAAGTTATCGCACCCAGGGTATAAAGATTAACACTATGAGGGAGTCAGCAATTGCACAAAATTAAGAATGTCTGAGTGACCAAAAAAGCTACCATAATTTGATAAAAATTTATATATAGAAAACTGAAACATGCAATATTTAAATTGTTTTCACACAGCCTCAGAATCAACTACTTTAATGAGAGGCATACTTCAAGGACACTCACTATTCACGGCATTGGGCAGCGAATGAAGGCGGTTCCGTTGAGTCCTTGGGGGTGGCTGCGGGCTTGCTGAAAATAAAAGATAGCAGCACTCGACTAACATACCCTCACCAACATTATCAACTATGTGGTTGATTGCAGGTGATTACAGAGCCAGACCAGTAAGCATCAACCCTTAGTTAGTCACGAAAGAAGGGTACCTTGATGAATTCCACAAAGCAAAATTTTAAGCTTTTCAGTAACTCCAGGAAGAAGTTATCAGAGAATTGTAAAAAAAAAACATTTTATAAATTTCATTCTTTAATATAGTTCTTAAAGCTACTTATTTACAACAACTTAAAGATTTGTGTATTAATATATCTGCAATAGAGGAATATTGATTTGGTTCTACTTTACTTAAATAGGTAATTTACATATTTTGAATTAAAATTTGGATCTGGATCAATAATATTTAAAACCTTGAATATTATTATAGAGTCTTGCATATAAAAAAAAATTGTTTTATCTAACAATGAGGATCACATTCCTCAAAAGTGTCTGTGGATGAAAGATCACCACCTAATGAAGTTACAAGAAATAACTGTAAATTGAGAATTTAATACCCTTAGTGACTAAGTAAAAGTTCATGAAGAATTAAAAGATCTTTTAAGCATTTGAACATCAAACTGTACAATAACAAACTTTCTACAGGTTAGGATTTTTTGAGTTAAGAAACAAAAGCAATATTACGGTTCATTTATATTAGTAAGCTGGGAAACCAATTTTTATTCAATAAAACACTTTTGAAACTGGCAGATATTTGTTTATAGCCACAAGGAGAATTAAATCTCTAGATTTCTTAAAATTTAGTATTTTCCTATTCATTATATTGTTAAGTTTCTCAGAGGAGGATGAAGACTTTTGTAAGGGCCATTTAAATTTCACTTTATTATTTACCAAAAGGTTATTTTAAGGTATTTATTTATTGCAGAGGAGGTTTCATGAACTTCCACTGCAATTCTATATGCAGAATATATTCAGGACTGTCTCATGACTGATTTATATAATTAGGGATTTTCTGAATTTCACATTGATAATTAATTTCCAGTTAAGATGGAAGATAGTTGCTGCCAGTATGCTAAATTGTAGCAAAAAATATATTATAAAAGTTACAATAATTAAATTTATATAATTTAATGTCCAAGTGGGTAAAGAATTTTAAGATTATTCATCAACCAAGTTTTCTAATTTATCAACATATTTTATAGCATTCATTGATATGATATTTCATTAGGGATTAATTTTGTAATAAATGCAAGTTTACCTAAGGAAGAGAAATATATGGTATGGGATTCACCCATAGACCCTGAATTTGGTAACATATGAAACATTATATAATACATATAAAATAAAACTTTAAATAATAAAAGTAACTTAAAAATAAATTAATTAAATAAATAAATAACAGTAATATTTTAAGATCAGAAAAGATTCTAGAAGACATTAATTTTTCTTCATGACAAACAGATATGAAGTGAATATAACAAGTTACCTCATAGGTACTCAAGATCACAACGAGAAGGAACAAGTTGGTAACTTCTACAGAATATTTTACTATCTCAGGAAAGTTCAACATTTATTTGTTCAAGAACATATTTTGAGAAAGTAATAGAAGAAAGGTGAGAAAAAATAATCCTTCCCTAAAAGTCTAAATCCATATTCATTTCAACAACAACAAAAGACAGACAAATAAATGATTTTAAATCCACAATAATGTGAGACAATATTGAACTAAGGCAGCGATGAAATCATTACAAGTACAGATAATAGTAAGGCATTTGTTCTGAAAATCTGAAATTTATTCAGTCACTGCAGCAAGTTACTTACAATTCCTCCAAAGGAAATCAATCTAGGAAGCGAGAGATTAAAATGTACTTCCAAATATACTTGTCTAACTAAACAAATGGTGTTTGGTAACAGTTTACTTCAACAACTTTTGTTACATCTCAAATTCTATGTTTATTAAAACATTCACATCTTTTACACAGAATATTCCTTACCGATGAAAATAAGTAAAATTTAAATCCAATTTACAATTTAAATTAAATTTTTGGGTAAATCATGCATCAATCTTAGCATATTTATCAGCAACAATATTTGATGATACAATGACTATGTTTGGGATCCAGCAACAGTCTGCAGTTAGTGTTGCATATTTCAGATTTTCATAGAACAATGACTTAATAACCTATCTATCAACGGTTCTAATATCAAAATTCTAGATTTGAACAATTTTTAATCGTAAAAATTAATAAAATAATAAGAAAATCAGCACATCAACATAAAAATTTTGTAAGAAAATGAAAGATAGCAAACATCAAACATGCAGAGTTACTTTTGAATACTAATTAAAGCCATGCAACCACATTTATATGGTAATATAATGCAACTTGCCATGTCTCTTACCTGTCCTGCCAAGGGGCAGGCAAGCTGGATTGGGAGAATAGATATTCAATAGTATTAATAAAAACTCACAGGCATATTAAAACAGGTTGCTCAAAGAAAAAGGTTTGCAACTACAGTAAGGGAAATTAAATTAATCAGCAAATACCTGAAGCATACTGATAGGGGGAGCAAGAACATTCTGGGAGATATATGCAATAAATATATCTACATTAAATTGTCATGGCCACAAGCTTTGAGAATGCTTATTGATTTCAAAATATTCTTACTTTTAGATCTTTGTATGCTTCAGTTGTCTCAGGTCAGGCTTGAGAAACTATGTATTACCTTACTTAAGGGATAAAACTTGATAAGCTAGATGTAGTCCACTCAAAACATGAGTTTAGTGATGGTCAAAAAGGTATCTTAGAAACTGCATCTCATCCTAGAAGTGCTTAACTTCAGTATATTATGGTGATTTAAATAAATTTTGGATCAATTCAGTAACAGGGATTATACTGTGTGGTATCTAATACAGAGATTATTATAAAAATATTGTTTCAAGATAAAGTTGTTGAAGAGGACTAAGCACACTAAACATGAAAAACTACAATAATTTTATAATATTATTTATACTAAAACTCCTACCACAAAACTCAGATGATTGTATATCCAAGATTATGTAATCCAAATCATAAATAAGTATCATGAGTGTCAGAGGAATTACAAGAGAGTTGGTTAAGTACTAAATGGATATACAAAGTTGATAAATGAAAAGAAGAATATATTTGCTATAGTAGGATATTTAATTTGATTATTGTTGGTTTAATATATATATATATATATATATATATATATATATATATATATATATATAAATTTATTACTCTTAAAATATCTAAAGAAGAAAGTCACCAAATATCATATGAAATATATTCATCAATCAATCTGGATTTTCTTTGAGATCATATTTACATATCACGTTATAAAGTTACCTAAACATAACTTGTATTCC
Source organism: Pantala flavescens (assembly GCA_020796165.1). Taxonomy (NCBI): domain Eukaryota; kingdom Metazoa; phylum Arthropoda; class Insecta; order Odonata; family Libellulidae; genus Pantala; species Pantala flavescens. Next base: position 7,028,155 of record CM036884.1, on the reverse strand, counting down.
ACAAAGTAATACGAGTACTTTAGGAAAAATTCAAACAAAAATATTCTATTTCAATATCTGAATTTCTAAAAATTATAATAAAACTGATATTTACTGAGATCATCAATAAAAGTGTTTCATCAGGATAATCTAATTCAAAAATATATCTATTTATCATTGATTTTAACCTTTGAGGACAAGAATTTCCATATTGAGAAATTGAGAAGATTACTTATCCTATAAAACATTTATGTAAAAGTTTTACAAATAGTATAATGGGCATTGAGCACTGATTTTAAAAGAATATAACCCTTATTAAGTGTTCAAATAGATAAAAATATTGAAGAACTAGCGAAGAAATGAAAAGCTGTTGTAATACAGAAAAGTTCCTAACTATCTTAAAATCACAAACTATTATTAAATCCCAAGAGAATTTATCACTTTTAAGAAGTAAATTAGTTACTGAGACTTAAATAAGATGTTTCATCTTCAATTATTTACAGTATATAATGAATCTTATTTGCTGACTGAAAGTCAATAAATCATTGAAATCTAACTGAACCTCATAATCAATATCTATTTTTTTAACCACCATTGTTTTACATATAAGATATACCTTTAACAGCATATCTATTAGATAACGGTTCCAGTCTACTTTGGATAGTAATTATTTGAGGTAAGGGAAAAAGCCATAACAGGTTCTCCATGTGGAAGTGACTTTGATCTATATGTGACTATTTATACAAATTCTACCACATCACTAAAATTACTCTCTACCCCATCACCTCATAAGCAAGAGCGATTTCACTAAGCTTTTACAAGGAATTATCATCACAATCAGTCCCAGTAAATTACTCAGCATTACTTTCAGATGTGCATGTTAATACTCTATGTTTAATTTTCCTTAAGCAGTCCAACTAACAACCCTTTTACTTATGTTTTCAAGAGAAGGTTATTAAAATACCTTTACATTGAGTGGATATTTGGATTTTGGAGAGATTTGGAGACAGTATTGAGCTAATAATTAGTACATGGTTTGATACATAAAAATTTCACATCAGTTGGGTATAATTCTTACCAGGTGCTTTAATAGGGGCTCTAAGATCATTGCCTTCCAGGCTCAGAGAGCGTTGTCTCTCCAGAGTAGAAGGAAGATCTGAGATGCGAAGAGACAGTTGTCGCTTGAAAGGCGATGCCTGATTCAACTGCTGGAAGCCTCTGAAGGATCCCTGTCGCTGAAGCATGGTAGGAGTAGCATGGGGACGCTCAATCGCAAATGGATTATGCACCACAGCCTTTGCAGGGGGAACAACATCTCCTACTGAAATATTAAGATACTGCTTTATAATACGATAAATAGAATTGGTGGTACGTTAGAGAAAATGTATCTTAATGCAAATTAGGATAAAATATAAATATAACTCTTAGAGAAATAAAAAAACTAAAATTTCTATACACCATGTTCGGCGTACATTTTATATAAATATATAAATCTACCTATATATCCTTTCAGTAACATGAAAAATAAAAAACATGAAATATTACTGCATGTGATGCATTCAAGATGAATCTTTACTCACATAAAAAAGTATCTATTGATTTTGCTCACAGTTTGCAATAGTTCTACTTTTCACTTTATTAAGTTGAAGCAAAGCATCAAACACTACCACAATAATCACAGTGACAGCAGTAGTTATGATACTCTACCTTATTTCTATAAAATAAATGAGGATAAATTCTTAAACACCTGATTAAAATGTACATGAAAAATAGCCTTTGTATGATATTATATGCAGCAAGTAACTGCTGTACAAAGAATCATTTCTCATTCCCTTCCCAGTAATCCATATTTTAATGTTTAAGTATGTGAAAGAGATCTCTGGATTCCTGTTCATTTCATGAAAAAGAATACCTACCAGGAGGTTTGAAATCTTGTGGATCTTGTAGTCTTTCAGTTATTGAAGCTTGTCGAAAACTGCCTGTGCGAGTAAAGGTCGAATTTTTAGGGTCGAATGTCATTGTGACTCCACACTCTTTGTCTCTCTTTTGCTTCCTTTCCAGACAAGCAGCAAATGCACAACCAACGGCATGACTAAGTCTCTCTCCCTTGAATATTAAATAAAATAGTTTTAATGTTATCTCTATGAGTAATTCTAAAACCAAATTACTTGATAAATTATTGACTAGTATGAGAAAAAAGAATGAGAAAATAAAAGAAACCCATTCTGATTATGCCAGAAGAACCAACAACCCAATTCAATTATGTAAAATGATGTATTTTAGTATTACTTACCGATTCTTTTAGGGCTAAAAATCCATGACACATCCATCTTCTAGTAGTGCCATCTCGACATATATAAGAAAATCCTTTTTCATGATTTCTATCCGGTGCACAAAATGATACTTTCTCTATTGTTTGATCAACTATGAGACCCTGCAGAAGAAAAAAAAGGGAAAATAAAGGCTATGGCAATTAACAAGTTTACTTATTGAAAGAGAGGAAACTCATTTATTTAAAACCTTCCTTCATATTGAGACTTATGGTTTATAATCAATAATAAAAATTGAATCACTATATTCTTTTACATTAATAAATACAAACATACTCAAATTGGAGTAGGAAAAGCTAGCAGGAAAAAGAAAAATAATGAATAAAAATTTATCTCACTTACTTTAGTTTCATCTTCAACAACCCTGAGCCCATCGCCAGAAACATATAATATAGCCTTTACAGGTCTTCTCCTAGAGTTCTGTGAAAGAAATTAAATTCATTTACAGCTATTGAATTTGATTTAAAATAAACAAACCTCCATTCTTAAAATAAAGAAAATTACTCTTACCCTCAATACTTTTAAAGCTTCTTCACATACTTGCATTCCTCTGGACTCAAAAACTTCCACACATCCCAAATACTAGAATTAAAGAAAATTTAGAATATTTTTAAAAGTTGCACAAAAAATCTTAATTAAAATGATAGAAAAAATAAAGGCCTAACTTTTTATTGAATAATAAAAAATGAAGCTTAATGAAGTAATTAACAGACAATAATATTCTACGATTATTCTCAAAATGATTTTCAAGTAGGAAAGTTCCTCTCGAATATTGCTTGAATACAATAACAGTAACAACAGCATTACATTTAAAGCTGTTTGGAAACTCAAAGATAAAGCATGGACAATAATGTTTACTTCAGCTCAAGTTCATGAAATGTTTCCATATTATATTATCCTTTAAGGTAAAATAATTGTACAATTATTTTCGGTATAATTCATATACACTATCCAATTTCGCTATATATTTTCGACTACGTCTACATTTTTTACTTTGAAAAAATTTTCGAGAGTGTTACGTCAAGCTCTTTTACGTTCTATATCATATTTAACTACACACTCCTTAATTTCATCTTATTCTAGTAATACGTAGCTAATCATTCCTAAAATGTATCATCTTTCCGACTAAGCATAACAAAGTTTGGATGGCTTAGAAAAAGTACAGGTTTCTGAAACCGGAAGCTCAAATGTGTCATCATGAGGTTTGATCATCGTGACACCGGAAGGAGGATGATTGGTTTCCGTAAAATCAGTTTCAAGGATAACAAGTGATGCGAGCGTAAATCAAGATCTTAACGCACCCGCTTTGGTCCATTTAAGAGCCATCCTGTTTTTCAGAAGTCCTCAAGGACGTTAATGCCCGAGAACCTTTTGACCTTCGATTCTTGGTTTATTGGCACAGTTTGTGAGAGGGGACTCTTAACAATCTTTTTAGCAGCATCCAGGAAGGAAAGAGGGAATAATAAAAAACACGAAAGTAAAATCGGGTGGACAAGGAAGCAGAGGATAACAAAGTTCTTTTAAGTTCACGGTATAAGTTCAAATTACAGATGCGTCTTAATAGTAACTTTTTGAGTATGTTTATGTATGTTTATATATATAATATGAAGGCAATGTTGTGTTTGTAGTTAGTTAAGAAGTACAAATGTGTATTATATATATATATATATATAATTTACGGAGTTTTACGGAGCCTATTTCATAACATGGACCTTACATAAATTTCCGAAAATATTTCTACTCACGAAAATCCCTGCTGACGATTGCCTATTCATAAAGCTGCTTCACCTCAAGATTGATATCTACACTTTGAAATGCGCAATCCCAAAATGAAACGCGACTTTGTTACTGATGAATCGATTAAACTAACAGCGACTAATTTTCTGGCGGACATTGAAAGAAAATCTGTGCCTTTTAACACATTCTGTAGCGACGTAACTCGTTAATAAGTAAAGAGTCTCTCGCAAAAGGCAAATGAAATGGAATAAGTATGGCATTAGAAATTTTCACGACTATCGGAGAAGAGGCGTGTTTTCCATGAGAGTAATGTTTTAGTTTTCAAAGTTCCCTTATTTCCTTAAAATATTCTCAGAAATGATATTTTTCTTCCGCTTATTGCGAAGAAGGCAACGCATTGATTTAGATACGGTTCCTGTTTCGATTCTTGGAACTGGTAAAAACCGGAATTTTTGACTAGACCTCTTCTCACGTTGCATTGTTCTAAAATGTTGTATTTTTGGTTCCATTTAATCACTGACTCCTTTGATTTCAAAATAAAAACATTTGTATTTACATTTTCTCTAAATATTTCTCCAATTATATTTCATTCAAATCAGCATTATTGAGGCAAACAATCGACTTCAATTCCTATGAATCATGTTTTTCCGATTCCTTTAGCATTAATTGCAAGAAAAGCCGAATAGATTCAAACAGTTGTGAAATTATTAAAACTTTAGTGTGGAATATTAGTTCTTCCAGGTGTGGTCGCCCACGCTTTCTTGTCAAGGACAGATAAAAATGACGGCCTCGTCCCAGGACTCGAGACATATTTCACCAAAGATTGTCCTTCCATTTATCTGATGTATATGTTGGCGCTGCAAACAAAGTTCCTTTTGCTCGTGTACGGCAGCGAATGATTATTTATTGCGATGGCTTCCGTATGTCTTCCCCATTAACACGATTCTAACCCGTCCGTGTCAGAGGAATTAGTAGATCATGAAATTTCGAGAGGAAAGAGTTCCTTCATAATGAAAATTAATCATTTTATGCATAATGATCGTAATAACGTCTTCTAGAAAAATCATTAAATAACTTACAAAAAATTACACAAAAATAGGTAAACAAAAAAGACGATCGATATTCATGAAGCTCAGACCCGAAGACATAAACGTGTTAGTAATGATAGCTCTATGAATGAATTACGTGAGACAAAAACAGGAGATGCTGAGTCAGTTATTCCTAGATGACGTGACGTAATGAACTAGAGAGCATGTCGAGTATGACTAATGAATTTGGGTTAAAAGCAAAGCTGCGTGACTGGTGAGAAATGAAAGTGACAAGTTAGATTAGAAACGTTGCAAAACGGAAACACTCTCGATAATTAAATAAAAAAAGGATTCGAAAAAATATACGATTCGTCTGTAACGTGTATAAAAACGAGAGAGCAATACTATGAAGAATATTATTATATATATTTTGGAAGGTAAATTTGTAAAGTTCACGACGAAGGAGAGAAAAAAGATTCTTCAATTACAAAAGAAACTCTCTTTGGTAATGATATCAACGCTAAATAACTGAAGCAGGAAGAAGCTACAGCGAGTTTCAACTGCAGCAGGACCTTACAAAATGAGAGCAAAAGTAAAAACCAGTTTGCCCGTCGAACATTTGCGTGAGGATTCTCGTCTGAGATGAATTTCCGAGGGCAGTGACTGGATGACTCGAGACATAGCGAAGGGTTTGCACAGGACACAATTATCGTAAAGAAAAAGCAGTTTGATAAATTATTCTTATTTGATAAAACTGCTTGAGAGGGAATCAGTTGATATGAAACATTAACTACCAAATACATTTCGCAAGAATAGTTCTTATTTATATACTTTATTATTACTGAAAGTTACATCTGCATCAATGGAATGCAAATTTTTGCATGTCCTCATGCATCATATCATACATGCATTATTTCATCTAATTGGAAAAGGGAATTACATTTCGTAGGTCAACTTAACACTCCCTCAAAAATGTTCTATAGCGTTCATATTAGCGAACTTATAAATTGTAATACAATTTGCTCGTGTTTACATATTTGTATCATTTTTAGATACAAACTCATCTTAACCCATTCAATATATGGAACTTAGATTTGTCTATCGAATTTCATTTCCGCGTCAGACGCCGTTCCGATAAGCGAATTCCGGGCGTGGGGGTTTTCATTGGAAACCGTTACCTCCGAAGATCATTCCTGAGCAACCCCTCCCCTAATTTTTTTTCTTTTTTGCAAGCCACATTAAAAGAACACGTGGAAGATTCATGGGCCAAACCTTGCCTAATATGGATACAATGTTATGTCATCAATCAAATAAAAGACTAGGGAGATCTGGGATTCATTCAGACGATGTCTAGGGCTCTATTAGATACATTCAAATAATTTTAGCATGCATATATTTAGAATCTTCTAATAGTTATGCAGAGCTTCTGGTTTACCTTTAGCGCGAACACCAGGAGGTAAATTCGCAATTATTTCTCACCTTGACGTGGAAGTTGCAGGTCCCTGCTCTGACTGCCGCTTCGTCCGCCTGCCACTGATGAGGTTTCGAACTTTCGGGAACATGTTCCTTGCGGCGTCGGAAGCTGTCCCGAAGACTTCGTCGCAATCGGTCCATCCTCCGGGGCACCCGATCTCCCCCGCCACCTCCTCCGCGTAGTCCACCTCTTTTGTCCACCTGTCAAAGGATTAGAGACACATGAAGCAGCCAACAAATACAAGAGGTCGAATTCTAGACGCCGACCGATGGCTATTCAAACGGCGATGTCGACCGTCCGATACCAAAAGTTGCGAAGTTAGCAAAAATGTTCTGCAAAATCTGCAGGTAAGTTGCTTACTCAGCAACTTCGCCACGTTTTGAGTTACCTTTGGTGGATATAAAATATTCTCGTATTTGAGAAGCGTTCCGATTTTTTTATCGGTTCTCATGTCACAGTAAATATTTAGAGGATATCAATCAGATATTCCATCAAAATGTACTATAGAATACAAAAACCAACGTAGCTCTCGATGTCCGACTGAATACAGCCTTCGATGAAATCATCTACGAATTTGTATTCCCGCATCTACTAACCCTCAAGGGTGACATTTATTAAGACATTCGTTCACTTTTGAAAACAAATATAGGAAGTGGAAGTGTTCTTTCGTCAAGAGCCTAAAACAGACACAGACGAAAATAGGAACGCTATTTAAGGCAAAATTCGCTCTTGTACAGAAAACTAGATTGCTATTTCAAAAAGAAATTATATTCAACAGTTTTTCCTTAACGTCACCAGAGTTAGAAAAAATATTAGATAGGAAGAAAACTCACAACAAGAAAATCACCCGCACACATAATAACTTCCCATCGATAATATACATACGGACCTTATGGATATTAGACTTTCAAACGCAGATATGCTAAAGAAAAACGTGTAACATTTCTTGAGAAGGAAACTCATGCCACTATCCAAAAACCTGTTTTCAGCGTTACCAAGAATTTGAATTGCGAACAGTATATACGTAAAAAGCATTGTCACGCTGTCCGAATACGTCCCACGTTTCATTGACCCTAAGTTCAGTCCATCGGACGCGATTAGCGTTTATCTTCACCTGACTAATTCACGAGACTTACCTCAGATAGGCGACGTATAATTAAGGGATTGATCGATTCCGGGACCGATCATTCAACTCCTGAGGACTTTAAGCAGCATTAATATAAACACTAGGAGCCATACCAAATTTAAACCCACTAAAATTATGCTCTACTTAAAGTCATATACGTAGCACTAACTAAAAATGGTGTGATAATTACTTGGGAGCTATCGAGAATGTCTAACACCGATTCGGGTTACGAAAAATACGTTTCCTCTCCCTTCAAAGGCTGTCAAACACTTTCGACCTTCATCTACCCTTAATTACCATGCTTTTCAACGTGTACTCCCCCCTTCGCCGAAGGAGAGGTTATCGCACTAGCATAGCAACACTCGGGACCGGGTTCGATTCATGGTCAGGGCAAGGTTAGCGAAAGCAACTTTTAAGATAAGTTCGAACGGTGCTGTTGTAATAGTTATTTTCATTAAACATTCATTCGTTATTAAATATATCGGCATAGAAGTAAAATGTTCGCAGGAGAGAATTTTATTTATTGAAACTTCCGTCGCAAATAGGTGACGATGGTCGTTTAAAGAAAGGTGTATAACTTGACATGAAAACTTCGCAGTTTTAAACGCTTTCCATCGATCTCCTAATAATCTCTTTACTTTCGCCATCAGTTCCAGAATTAACTTTATCCGGCTGGCCGAATGCCCACTGAATTCCTTAGGTGTAAACGAACTCAAAAATTTGCAAGTAATTCCGTCCGAAAAACTCAGTCGTTAACCTCTTAAACGAACTATTTTAAGCCATCTTTAAAATGGCCATCTGTAAACTATACAGTTGCGAAAACAGGCCGTAAAATAAATTAAAGAATAATATGTCCTATTAAAACAATTTAGTTACTAGAAGACTAGAAAAAAAATCAAATTTGGAATACATTTCTTTGTGTGTTCGGTACAAATATTTTGTAATTGTGTAATTTGGCAAAAAGGATTCGACACAAAACTACGACAACATACCAAGGAGAGTAGTTTCTAGCAATGGGGAGAAAGCTTTTGAAAGGATATCTATTTTTTTAATACGAGTCTTCTCAGAGCCTTCACCCGATTTCTTTCCGAACTCGACGGCACTTTCTTTGAAAATAATCATTCCAAACGCATAAAATAAAATGATAAGAGGACATTTTTAGGATATGATTACGATGACGTATGAGGAAGTTGGTTGGACCCGAGAACTTTGTATAAAATCGATACCCATTTTTTATACGACCCTCTTTCTCATATATATGTTAATATATAATGCTTCCGCGCCGAATCGCTGACAGACGACACCGAAAAAAGAACAAGATCAGCTGTTCCACCAAAGGTCGCTGAACCCGGTAGCGGTTCTCCGTATTTATATTAAGAGTAAGTGCAATGAAGAGACCTCCCCCAGTTGCTAACACGATAATGAAGAAAAGTCGACAACTCCCTGATCCATAAACAATGGACACGAGAATATGGATTCTGTCCACGTGACCTTCCATAGCTTTGTTTTCCAATTCGATCACATCATTTCCTCCCGTTTATCGACCACTTTGCGCAATCCAAGAGCCTTCCCAAGACATCGCGTGGGGTTCCACCAGATGCTAACAACTTTGAAGAATCGGAGAGTTGTACGATTGGTCTTCGACCGTTTTTTCCAATCTCTCCAAATGAATCCGAGTTGGAAAGCAACAACACGCATGAAAAGCAACATTGACCCATTTCCCAGACTCCATTGCGACAGATTTTCTCCAACAGGAAATAATGCATTTGTAGGATCATGAAGCGACACTTCTCATGATGACGTATGCAGTTCTCACCTCTCATGGGCTAGAGTCGTGTGAATGATTGACATCAACAATCCTTTCAGTTACATTTCGCATTAATTTTTCAATTTTCCTGAAACTCTAGCTACTCTCCCAGAAATTTGGATTTGGAAATGAAAACACATTTCAATTGAGTCTGAATGGAAACCTGACTTACTAAATTCAAACAAGACTAATTTTCGACGGTACAGTTCCACCGTTATCCCTTTAAGTTTGTCTAATCATTTAAAATTTTCCCCTTATTGCTAAGGAGTAATTTTATTATTTCAGGAGATTGATTGGCATACAGGTGTAATGCCAAACAAACAACATGTTCTGAAATATATATATACGTTTCAATCCCCAATGAATCCTTGAAAAGGGATAAAAACGTATAGAGACAACTGATCCACAGAATACGTATTGCTTCAACAGTTGTTCGTCATTTGGACATACGATTGACATTCTGCACGGAAATTGATACTCTCTTTCTTATTCAAAATCTAAAGCCGCAGACAGAGTTGTTCGGATCAAAAAAGATTATTCCGAAAAGAATCGAAGAGTTTCGAAAGACGGTCAATTACACAAGAGAAAAGACATTTGAAAGACCACGATTAAAAAGAGGGGCAATTTAACTAAGAAAAACAACACTGAATAATTCACTCGTTGCATGTTGAAGAAGAAAGCGTGGTGACGAAACTTCTCAATTCAAAATTCGTTACTAACGATCCTCGTCAGCTGTTAAAATAGCAATGTTAACACGATGGAAAAGACGTACATACAGCTGAAAGTACAGTTTCTAACATTCTATTGAGACATTCGCAAACCTTTAGGAACTGAAACCAGCTGATTTGGACTAATATTAAATCAAATTACTAGTCACTCTCCTTGAGTTCCTTTATCAAACGTCTATTGTGACTGACTTCTTATGATAAAAACCCTCTATTTACACCTTCAAGGATATTTCTACGTTTTAATTGAAAAATAATACATACATTCCTGAATACTATGAAAGAGTATTATAAATTAATAAGGTTAAATGACAATGCAAATGATTATTTCCAGAGTTGAAGTGAGATGAGAAGTTTGACCAAATACGTAAAAATAAATTTAAAATCCATAGAAATAGCAACTGGTAAAGGCTATTCATCAGGTGGTCCCCACTAGTATTGATCAATTTTTTATCACATAATACTTTATGGATAATTTTATCAATCACCCTCAGAACTAAATTTATATTATACTGTAATGACATTCAGAAGGGCATTTTAAAAGATATTACAAATCAAAGGCGAATAAGCACTTTTCCACCGAAAATATATTTATTAGTTTATACGTAGGAACATTTAGTGACTATGGAGATTCGACAGAAATATTAATTAATGGAATTGAAAGAATGCCATGCGTTGTCAATAACAAACTTCCTGGCAACCAATCGGATCTTTCGGGTGCGACAATAAACATCTAATTGTGTTAGGGAATTCATTGAAGGGTACAGGAGTACAACGCACAATTATAATTCACTTTAATAAAGCTTCGACTGAAAACAAGCAGCTTTAAAACGTAGCCTGTTTAGACTCAGGATGTTAAGCATAGACAGAAAAACAAAGCAAGTTGGCATGACATTAAGAGCCAGTTGGCCAAGCAGACGGAGAATATGTGGCGCCGGCTTGTGCCCTTGTTTTTATACGCCACTGTTCGCACCTGCAGCATCTGAAGAATACGATTTTGAGTCGAAATTGATAGCTAAGGATGGAAAGAGGGTCTAGAACCTCAATATGACGGTATGGCTAAACTGAGGGTTGTTTAAGTCTTTCAACCCTTCCACCATTTAGGTCATACGCCATATGGCAATCCTCAGAGAATTAAACTAAATGTATAAATATCTTTGATAATATAAACATCTTCGCTAAGCGACATAAGGTTTCAGATAAAGGACAGATATTGAGATATATTACCGTCACTTCACTGTGAAAAGGATACCACGAGAGGAAAATATGACCCTGAGGGTACCACGTGTCAAGCCCGCATTTAGGAGTTATTAAGAATCCTATTTCTTAGCATTTATAATGTGTGTATTGGTGAAGAGGTATATAAGATCGAGTAGGTCATGGATGTAAGAAATAATAGTTAAGTTTAAAAAGACGAGATTTTTTAATGATAAAATATTTGCAATAAGTAGGGTATCTAGGATTCAGGGATGTTTTGGGCACAAATTTTGGAAGTTGGACATTAAATATTCATTAGAATTCGGTATATTTAGAAGCCTTTCTTAATATCTTTATCAAAATGGTACCGAGTGGTAAATTTAATTCTTTGAATGCACAAGCGAGAAAAAATTAACCGAGTTTTACTAACTTAATGAAGCTGTAACTGAAAACAATACATTCCAACACCCTTATCGACACTAATGCAAGGATTTTGTGCAAGTGCAACGTTATATTTGTTTATTCGCGATAACACTTTACTGCTCTCGGCTAGTATATAGACCATAGCAACGCTACTGCACTCCTTTGCTCTTGACAACCAAAACAAACAGAATATTCGAATCGATCGTTCAAGGAATCGATTCCTCTGCATTTTACATTAATACCTCGTGCACAGGGTAAAATAAAACTCACATATAGTATCGTTGGACTCTTGAAGTCAACGGGGTATGGACATCCCACAGCCTTGTCTCCGTATTCAACCTCAGTGCAGACTTCCGAGGGCTTGATGAGCTTGCTGCAGACCACAGGAAGGGATACATGCTGAGTCCACACGGACAGCATTTTGATGTCTTTTCACACTATCCCTTCACAACGACCAAAACTTCCTCAGTTTTTTCTCAAATAAATCGCGCTGCTCCACTGAAGGAGCCGAAAAACACGCACTGCTTTATTTATAGCTTCTAAACGAGGATGAGTCTCACGGTGCCAAAGGCAAACAGCGGACGGAAACGCCGAGACGAATGCGTGCACTGCAGTCTTATCGCAACGGGGACGACAATATTCGTCACCTTGCGAAGAAAAACGTCTTCCGTCTAAATCTTTAACTCTCTCCGGTCAGACGTACGACATCGGCGGAAATGGCCGATCACTCTTCCAAGAAAGGCGTTCAATTCGGATTATCCCCGTGAACACTTCTTCGGCTGTTGATTCACACTACGAAGGCACCTACGCGCCCGCAGAAACTCGCCGCGAAATGGGAGGGCGTTCAGTGGAGGCGCGGATTCGTCATCCCCGATGAGAGCGCTGCCCGAAAGTGCGTCCTCCTCTCTGCACGCCAGAGAGAGAATTGACTTCCCACGACCGGGCGTAAAACCCCTCCGGGACCAAGGATAAGGAACAACCTCGGGCCGACTCTTTTTTCCTGCGAACCAGCCTCGACGGGCAAAAAGCACAAAAGGAAACGCTGCCCTTCCCCTCGGAGGGGAAGCAGAGAAACAAGTGAAGACGCTCTAGCGCAGCAAAACGCTTGGGTAGTCGACAGCCACCTGAGCCGGCAACAATCCGTCACAGACGAGGGGAATGACGTCACCGCTTAGAATGCAGACGATCCAACAATACGCTGGGGCGGAGCGTGCGTCGTCGTAACAATCACGATGAACAACAATGGGGCGCATCAACAATGATACTGCGCAAATATAACCAGAGAGTATACAAATGGATCGCAAAAATCCTTATGGTAGTCGGGATCCTGCATCGACAGCGATACTATTCGCAAAAGTAAACGACTTTGCTGTTATATCCTTTCTGAAACGGGAACTGAGCTAATATTTGCGCCTTATCTTACTCTTAGGCGTGACCACCGAAATATCTTCTCCTGATATCCCAGTCGCCAATATATATCTCGACTGTACGACCGTGACATGTGGGCGCATGGGGTCTCCTGGGGAATATCTCTCCCTCTCTCTTTATCTCTGCGGGGGGAGGAAGATGGATCCGCGTGTATGTTTTCTCCCCTTATCTTATAATAGACAGTGTGATGGGAATTGGGGTGTCTGATAAAAAAGGTTCACCTGTAGGAAAAGCGAATTTCCCCCTAAAAAGTGGGTCACGTTCGAGGGCTCCCTTCACGCGAATTCAAGGAGAGGCGGAAAACGAGCCCAAATCTCCACCGCTTTCTTTCTCTCTGCTGTAGGATGTGGCCGTGATATGCTGGATACTTTTATCGGGAGGTGAGCAGCATGGCTCATTCCATCTCGCCATTTGTAATGCCAAGGTTTCGAAATTTTGCACTTTCCGTGTTCCGCGAACGATAAGATATTGTTAGCAACTAGGTTATCGATATTTTTATAATATAAAAATATTGATTAATTAATGATTGCGAAGTATATTTTGATCTTCCGATTTTAATCTTATTTTCAAGTGGTTTTCATTAAATGTGACGAGGAACCCTACTGCTACTAGATCTTTCAATGCGTAAAACTCATATCCATTCCTCGCGACTAGAGTTCCAATTTTCATGCATTTTTTCGTAGTAAATAAGTCATTATCTATAAATATAAAGAGTAAAATTGTAATTGGAAAAAGAATTGAGTTGTCGTTTTCCATTCATTTGGCATTTAATTGATAAATAATCACTCTATCACCTAATAATTTGTGATATGAATATTCATGCATTTATAACCAAATTAAATGTTGTGTATGCGTAACCGCTGCCAATAGACTTAAGCCTTATTGCAGTGAAGCTCACAAATAAAATAAATATTCGATAGTAAAAATATTAAATAGTATATGCAGATTAATCTTTTTCGAATCTAACAAAATTGCTTCGAGTACATTTCATCGAAATCAAATCAGATTGTTAACGAAAAACTTTCTTCTTCTTTACTTTATAGAATGATAAATTAAAACGGATTCGGACCATGAATCCACCGCAATTTCAATCGCCAAAGGTAACAGTGAAAGCATCTTGTCAAAATTTGAGCGATGTCCAACAGGTTCGAATGCTTCCGGCCATCGAAGGTGAATTCTGGGTTCATGATCCTTCAAGATGAAAGTGATTCCGGGATTCACGCTCTGAATCAATGCAATCACGGCAAATAAGGCAGCTTTCATTCATCCCAATTTCTAACGAACAGGATGCACGAATCTCATTTTTACACTCTCTAATCCCACAAAAACGCGAAGTAATTATTTTTCCTTTTAAATCTCTTATCTCTTTGCTTTTTCTTGGAAGTGAGGGTATGATTAACTCTGCGGTTGCTCTACTTTTCAGAGAGATATGAACGACTTGCAAAGTTTTCCTACACATCTACCTTGTAGTCATCATTTTCACTTACTAATGGCAATTCAATTATATTAATCTAAAACATTTTTGTTGTGTATTTAAGTCCACTTTATAAATTATTCTTACGGTAATTTACCATATGAAACTATCCTGGTGTAAGTACTAATATATACTATAGAACACGTTCACTTAGGAGTTTAATTAAATCGACGATTTATCTAATTTTCTACCGACTAATGAAAATAAAAAATCATTTGAATAACGTTAATTTTATATATTAAATTATTATAGATTGAAAACAATTTTGCACAAATTAATATATAAGTGAAAACAATAATGCTGAATAGTAATCATAAATGAAAATATTTTTAGAAAATGTTGTAATTAACAACATTGAAAAAGTTATACATTGGGAATTTATAATGTTGGTAATATGAAGAATAATATTAAAATGAGATTAGTTTATCAGGCGCAAACTACACATCATTAGCGAAATGATGGACTGGAAGCGTGATTTCTAATCCTCTAGTCTGGAAAAGTACAAAAACTACTTCCTTCGAAGAAAGTAGAATTTTATGCTTTCGACAATCGAAGCTCAACCGAAGACAAACTAACAACTGGAGTTACGAGATAAATTCCGGTTACTTGCATCACAGACAAACCTAAGGAGTTGAGAATTTCTAGGCCAGGCCCACCTTAGCCAAATGGAACACGAAATTCCTTTATTGAGGTCCATTTGATAACAGGACCTTGTGGATAACGCTGAAACATCAACCGGTTACGCTTATAAAGATTAGCTAAAAGAAAACCCTTTAAATTTAAGCTAAATATCCGAATTTATTTCCTCTTAATCGAGCAAAAGCATTTCCGTCCCTTAGCTGACAAGAAAAGTCAAGTACGTAAGGTGAAATGAGTAGAATTAATTTTTAATTCACGGAGAGTATTTGGTTTGCTCGTGATATAACATTTAAACTACAGATCCATGTATTGTAATTGATTTATAATAATAATCCTTTTTCAAATCGATGTTTGAATAAATAAATCATTTTCATTCTAGCTGATCGTCAGCGAAGATTCATGTCATTTCCGTTACTATTAATTTCTCCTAATTAGAAACAATGGATAACAGGCCGAGCATATAATAATAACCACGGCTTGCCATTTTTTCTCCCTTCGAAACAATATTCATAAGAAGACGAATCTCATTTCTTGTAACGGATTCAAATGCATCTCTTGACAAGAGGATTCGAATTCGATGAATGTTTCTGCTCTACTTGTTCAACTATCGAATCTTTGGCTTTCGTCCCGAGTTCCTAAAATGAAGGAACGCGCTAGATACCAATTTAATTGGCTGAATGCAGAACACGCTAACCGAAATGAAACGGAAACTGATATCTTTACAGATGACTTAATTTTGATATATCCGGTGTATCGAGGGGATGACCCGAAAGTGCCAATTCTAGGATGGTGATTAACTGATTGGAATGGTGTTATTCCATATTTTTCTACCAGTTAATAGTATATAATTTCATGCTTGCCACGATATTCTTCTTTTAAGGTTGTCGTTAAATACGAGTATATTATTAAATTCTAATATGAATTTAACACAACACACGACTTGTTTTGAAATTATTTCTAATTTATGAAATAAGTGAATATGAACAAAATGAGTAAATAATCAGAATATAAATAGAAATCAAATCTATAAAAGATTAAATAAATAACTTTTAATTTGCACATTCTTTTCCGTTAGGTAACCATTACAGATTTTCAAATTAAATTTTTCAATTACAGAAACTTCCATGATTCGCCTTTTTCATACTTTATTATAACAAATTTGATACATGCAAACTATGTCCTCCATAAACCTTTACTTCTGTAACGTAATCGAACCTCTTCCCATTCGGAAAGATCTTCCTCTACATTTCCAGGGAAAACTTTCCCTCCCTTTCATTGGCTCGCGAATGTTTGAAAGAAGGAAGTGTTCACGTGAACACATTCAGATTTACCTTCGACGGGGTTTCCCTTACAACCGAATAAATAAAATTACAAGGACGACCACTTACCAAAATAAATTCGGCTGAGGGAAGTTGGTGAAGCACAGATATTAACATTGTTTGCTTTACAGATGTTTGGTCGAAAAGAGAACGATATTCATTTTAAATGTTTGATTAGTTGAGATCAGTAATTTTCCGTTGTCATCTCGTAAAAGATTTCCGTACGAATTCAGGATTTAAAAAGCTTACATAACAAATACCAATTACTTTTCCTTTTAAATTAGGTTTCATTGACTATGTGCTAGGTGCAACATATGAAAGATTGGAGTCTTAAAAAAAGGTTAAATGTATTATCCTTTCATAGAGTAATAATCTATTTGGTGATTAATTTTTGCGAAATTTATAAATTCACACAACTTCCAAAGATTTATAAGTCACTGTTTTCGATAAATAAGAAACAGTTGAAGGTAAACCATGGAGTTGTGATCTAGAGTAACCTAAATTTAATTCGTAGTCAAGTATACAGCAATTAAATTCATTGATCATAAGATAATTCACCTATTAAAATTTTCTTTCTTTTCGACTACGAAAAAAAATACGTAAATTGAATAAAAAAACATTTCCCGACAACAGGTAAGAGAATCACAGACTACTTGCTTCTCTCCTCCCCCTTTTGTATGTGGTATGCCTCATTATCTTCGTAAACGTTTTAATGGCTAATAAACGAAGATGTTCAAAGTGTTTTAACACGTAGGCAATCGTACCCAAATCATTAAACAATCATAACATACGCTTAAAAGGCTTTGGGAGTCATTCAAACAAACATTTCGCTTTGGTTGGAAACGCGTTCCATTTCCCGCATTCTTTCCCAGGTTCATATGTGAAGGCTGCGTCGCATCTTCCGGACGTGCTTCCAAAGAGCTCTTGAAAAAGGAAGAATTTACGCGTCGGTGACGTCACCCGCAATTCCGCGAAAAAAAGTCGCGAATCGTCCTTCGTTCCAAATGAAACTGCTTTAATCGCAAGACTTCAGATTCGCGAAACTTCGAAACTCCGCCAAATTAACCACAGGCATCGCAATGAGGAGCCTCTGGTGAAGTAATGCTGCTTCGTATACAGCGAACGATGGCCATAAAGAAGCGAAACGAGTGGAAGTGACTTTTATGAGAATAGTTCTGCTCGAGTTGCACTAATAAACAGCGGTGCATGACCTGCGCTTCATAAGGCATTACGAGTTGAATGTCACCATAAGTATCTGTGATGAGACGGATTGCACGTTCTGTGAGATATTGCAAGAAGACGATGATAACAAACTTTGTTTTTCCTTTTAAACACAGATTAACACTAACAGTCCTGACAGGTAATTTAATCTCATTTATATTTTTCATTTCATTCGTATTTAATATGTATAATTGAAAAATTTACCAAATCTCTCTGTATAGATAACAAACAATATTTCGACACCAAAAGAAAGACCAATTATTGACTGATTTTACCGGAACTTGAAGCAGAAGGTTTGAATAAATTTCATACGTTATATTCGAACACGGATAATAATACAAATCCAGGGTTTTACGATCTTATAGTTTAAAATTCTTATATTCTTATCAACGAGATTAACAGAACGTGTAATTAATATTACTGTATTTTTATTTCTGCAATTGAGGTAACGTTCCATCAGGTATTTTAAGAGGTCATTAATCAAACGAACATGTTATGTATCTATTTGAATTGATATCAATATTGTTTTGAAATGTATAAATAAGGAATTCAAATCCATATAAAAGAGATTATAAGTGTAAAAAATACTATGATTTTATTGACTACGAGGAAAGAAATTTACATAACTTGAATCTTCATTTTCTTATCCTTACAACTTCAAAAATTATTATTCGCCTTTTATTTACAAGAATCATTTCGAATGAAAGTTCAGTTCCTTTACTCAAGTTCAAGAACAAAAGCATTGTTTAAAAAACATATTTAATGGAATGGATAAATATATATGGATTAATAAAATCTGTATCGGAGATTGAAGTGACTAAATGAAATATCAAGTTTTAAACAAAAGGAATGACATAGCACAATGTATTTGGAGAGGAAATAAATTCGACTGTCAAGTTGAGGCAGAGTGAATTGTAATTCATTTATTCTCTTCGACTTAATTTTTTTGCTCAATTTTCTACTCCTCAGAGCTAATTTTATTCGGAGACTTCTACGACAAGATAAATGAAAGAAGTATAATTTCTCATCTGATTCAATTATGACTATATTCAAGAGATGACAATTCCATCACAAATAGTAATCAGTAAAACAACATAGATACGTAAGCTCAAATTCACAATATAAATATAGGACAAGTTGAATCACAATGAGAAATCGAGGCTTGACTAATGCGAGTAGATGTCTGGAAATAGCGCTCGGAATTCATTCTTAGTTGGTTTTGGCAGATGATTGCTGTGCGAATTCCTTTACGCAAATATACTTTGATAGCGGACTCTTTGAAAAAAGCATCAAGGGATAGTGTTTCAGGCGCAATCGACCCTTCATTGGGGTCATGACACATTTCTTTCACTTTTTTCATAGGCTACTCTCGTTGCTAGGCATTGTTTACTTCTGTGCGTAATATGTTTTTCTCGGACACATTATCCCAGTTGTGAATTTTGGCACACCACCTCTCTGTATGAGATTGTAAACAGGAAATGGCACGATAAGGAAACAACCCATATTACTTCTTTAAATAACTTTACTCCATTAATAAGCAATCAATAAATAGGATCGAAGTTATTTATAAGTTCATTTGGAGGAGAATCATTTAAGATAGAGATGCAAGAATCAACACGCAAAATCTCAAACATACGTCTCTGTTGAGGATTGGATTAGCTGTCCCTTAACCCTCCTAAATAGTGAACGAGGCTGACATGGGTAAAGAAAGGAAATGAAAGTCAAATGTTTTCCACGTGAGCACAAATATGAAAGCCGGTCGCAGGTAAATTTATTTCTTTCACGAGATCCTAGCTTATAAGCATCCAAACCAGGCTCCGTACTCTAACCAGTCGATTACATGAATAAATTTTAATACTTTAAATTGACAATTGTAAATGAGACCTCCTATCTCGAATGCCATTTCAGAAGAAAAGGTAGAAGGAATGAATGGAATTGTAGGTCGCATATGTAGAAAGACTAATTAATAGAAAGCTGTATTCAATGTAAGATGAGAAATGAATTCACTCCACATTTTACAGTTTTAGAAAATTTCGGAGCTTGATAATATTCAACTATCATTTAGCAGCAATTATAATCAAATATTAAGCTCCTGTCTAATGCCTTCTACTACTTCTAATGAATAATTCTTCATCGATTCATTCCCATTTAACGACTGATTTTACAACCAATAAATAAAAACAAAGATGAATATTAAAAGAGTCACTTGTGAAGAGATACTCCTTATTCTACAGAAAACTAAAACCCTTAAGATATAGTCCCTCTTTCCCAGCAAAATTTCGTAGTCTCTAAATCGATGAAGTCCAGCAGAAAACTCCAGGTGAACGTGTGCCCTACATCGTGGCTTTCCTCTTTCTTCGACCGTAGATCTTTTCAACTCTCACTGCACAAAAAATCTCCTTTCTTAATCTCTCCCCCGAATGTCCCACGGTAACAGGGATATAAAGAGGGGCCATTCCGACAAATCCTCCCCTAAGGGTGCATCGGGGGTGCAAACAAAGGAAAGGGTGAGAAGAGGGCTGTGGGAAAGGCGATTCCCTGACCGGGAATGTGGGAATCACATCTCTGTTGATTGCCTCCGATTATGGGCTGGGAAAAACACCCTTAAGGGGACTTTCAATATCAATAGGGTAATACAAAGGGAAGCTAGATGTCAGAGAGCCAAAATTCGATTCCAACGCACAAATCCAGAAGGACAATTGATGCAAGTGTAAAGGTGTCCATTCTTCATTCCACATCGAAGAAAAGTGCATTCTGAAAGGTAAGATGACTTCAGAAATATGCCATTAATTATCTCTAAACTATTCCGAACTTTTTCTGGCTAATCGATAAAATATGGATTGCGTCCTATTTGTGTAGAACGATAAAGGTAAGAGGGTATGATTACGGAGACTTGTGGTGTAATTCTGTGTTGCCATTGTAAAGTTATCTTTACATAATACATAAACTTGCAATAATATGAATATGTCTTGTATGGATATTTAGATATTTCGTAGGTTCAAATAATAAAGAAATGATAACCACATAATTTAAATAAAATTGTGCTACAGAGCAGGAGAAGCCAACTACATAAGATCGGCTTTTTATCTGGGAAGTGTGTCGCGATCTACTTGTTGGACATCACTGCTATATAAGGTAAGTGAATAAAGAGAAAAGATAATTCTAAGTTCGGAGACAAATAGATTTTTATTTGAATAAATATGGAATATAAATATTACGAATTCGGATGTAAAAATAAAATAGTAATTCAGTTCGATAACTGGCAATTATATTTACAAATAAAACGAGAAGAATAAAGGTAAGAAGAGGCGTAAGCCGTAAGAAGCTGGCATGGACGGAATCCTGCAGTTTCCAGGGTTATAAAGTGGAAGAAAAAGCTCGCCAGCTGAGAAGAAGGATTACGAATTATTTGGGTCAAATTTGACACGTAACACATCAATCAATGACGAATCGATTACCTCGAAGAACGCATTTTTTCCGGAAAGCCTTTACGTAAAGGAGAACGGGGCGGAGAAAAGTTCCGCTGCGTCTGCAGACCTTGGCTTACCGAAAAACGGATCTGTCCTCGAGCGAGTGCATTTTGGCAACGAACACAATTATTACTCATCCGAGAGATTATCTGCGGAAAATTAAAATCCTTTACGAGCGGAATTAATCAGTTTACAAAGGTCGGGAAGATCAGATGGACGACCTTCCCAATCGTATTTGGGTTTCGCTCAGAATGTTTTTGAGCTCCGAAATCAATTTATCGAATCTCGCATCAAGGCGTTTCAATTTTAATTCCTTTCATTGCGAAAATCTGTTTGAGGGCGGTTTTCAAGGTTAAATGCTAATCGAACAACGAAAACATCAAATTGCTATAAAAAGAGTTATTTAGCGAATTTTTGGGCGAATAAATTTAACTCATAATTAAATAATGAATAAATTTTACCTTAATTTCCTTATTAATTAAATTTCACTTTTACAGATTCATTCATTCAAAAGCTAAATTTTTAAACACGAATTTTTAAATTGAAATATTTACTCCAAATGATTCTAATGCTTCTGAAACATCATCCCTGACCTAAAGACACCGATAAACCAAAGGAGGACAAAAGGGTCTTACAGATGAATGTGTATCATTATGGAAGAAAATTCAATTTTCGTCAAAATTCACGAAGGCACTTTCACTTTAAGAAGGACGTATGACTTTGAAGGACTTCCGCGAAACCACATGTTTGAGAGGGTGAAAATTAGCATTCGAGCAGACTCATTCACGGAACGTGCAATTCAGTACATTCAGTTTCTTTACTTTATTCTTTATTTGGTTCTGATTTAAGTATATGAACTTCAAGATTTATCAATAAAACTTTATATTCAGTCATACATTTTTTAAGCTATAGTGCTTTATCATTATAAACAGTGATTTAAGACAACGATATAAAATTTCTGACAAAATACTCAAAATGTTCCACAACAAGTTTTGGGAAACAAATAGATAAGTTATGATTAGTCGAATAATATTATTACTTATTCGAAGGCATTTTTCCCACCACACCACAGTTTCGTGGTAAATTTTTGAAAAAAAAAACGGAAAAGTTGATGAAGAACTTTTTTCTCTTTAAAATCGGCCACTCCAGATAACTTCTAAATAATCGAAAGTATCCACAAGAACAAATTCAGCTTGATACCTTAATTTTGCACAACTGAGCATTGGAACTCGATTCTTGATTGTCATTTTTTCAACTAAACAAGTGTCCTTCATTCATTCCTACTTTCTGGACCTCGTATTAGCAACTGAAAATGCATTCTGAGGAGACGAAGTTTACGAAGCGCGAGGAGTGTTCTTTCAATGGATTACTAAGGTTTTCTCTTCTCAAAACTTCCATGTTTAAGCTCATCATAGGATATGGTTAAGGAACGGGAAATTTCTTGGGAAATGGTGAGAATAGAAACAGACGGTGAAATCAACAGGGGGTTGATGCCTTCGAGCGACACGACTCATTGTGGTTGGCAATCTTATGATAAGTGAATGCGTTAATGGTATTTTTGGAATTTATGTGATGCTCTCTTTCCGGTTCCAGGAATTGTGATGAAATCAGCTGCGAGTCACACTGAATGAAGTACTTTAGATTTTTAGAAAAAGAAAACTACGCAGTTATGCATGTATGGAATACCTTCCTTACCTAAAATTAACCATCATTTAAAGAAAAATTTAAGTGAAAAAATAAAACACAAGTCTATTTATGAGAATGTTTTTGTATTAAATGGCAAGAAATTCGAGATAATTTTCATTTCAACAATTTAACGATTCATTACTATTTAAATCAAGAACTATCCAGAAAATTATACACCTACATATCTCGCAAAATCAACAAATACACAAATACCTCGCAAACCGTCTTGTGGAGTATGACAGGGGATGTTGCTACACCGAGGTTCCTAAATATTCCTTTATATACTTGTCTAATGCTATCAGGAAACCAATTCCTAATTTTTGTAGTTGTATAGGGAATAATGAATGAATGGGAATAGATGAATTTCGAAGTATCTCTTAGCTGATATTCATCAGAAAATTTGAGAATGGCACAAGAAATTCGAACGGAAGTGTATCAATGAGATACCACTACTTTCTCGAGCCATTAATTATCGAGGATAAATGGAAGAGACGAAAGAAGTCGATCTTTTCCATGAAAGAATCGCTCGGGTTGCTTTCTTCAATTGTCACGAAACAATGGGATCGAATGAGATCAAGGACGTGCCTTTCTCCTCGTGATCTTCCGTTGCTAGGAAACAAGTCTGCGAATCAAACCATATTTAAAATTCGTAAACAAATTCTATTCGATTTTCAAACAGCTCGAGACGTGACTTTGTAAGCGTTCTCTCAATTGAAATATGCTGAGGGAAAGTGGAAGGATTATCCACAGGACTAAAGGAAAGGGATTCTTATGTCTGTGAATGAGGGTGAGCCCCAGTTTCCATAGTTTGAAGAATTCTTTTGTTTCGCTGCTCATCTTTCATCTGTTTCAATCTTCAAAAACGAGTCTGTGGTGAGATTTGAATAAGAACCCTAAATAATGCTAAACAATGACTCATATTATCGAGAAAAACTCCCAAGTCGAGGAAAATATTTACCTGTAGAGACATTGTTTCACTATCATTTCACTTCATGCATTCAGCATGCAGAGGAAAGTTGAGGTAAACTATTCCACTCCTCATCATTCCCTTTTCCGCCTGTAGGGGGATGAGACTTCAACCTGCCTTACGGCTGAATACTACGCAAATACAATGAGAATGAAATAGGGCACTCATAATTAAACGCAAGAACGAGCGAGTTGCACGAAAGCCTTATCACGGATATGATAATTCGCCGGGAATTAGAGTCTCTTATCGCTTTAGAGCTGCAAACATTCCCACCGCAAGTGACGTATTCAATAATCCCTCCAACGCTAAACTAAAGTGTGAATCGCATTAATGACTCCCTCGTGACGAAGGCGTTCCTTGAACTGCACAATTAACGAAGGCGCAATATTCTTTTTTATTGAACATCTCCAAAATGTGGGCCTTCGGCGAATAATGTTTTATCGAAAAAATGGCCGTTCAAGGACAATTTTTGACTCCTCAAACGTTCACGGACGTGCGCTATCACGAGCCGTGCTCTTATCTTCGCTACTTGACATTGGGATTACAGGGATCCATGGCTCTCAGATGACGATGCCTCGAGGTTTGCAAATATATTCCTCTTCTGGCAATTCAAACATCTTCGATTTATCGATGAATGCTTGGAGGACATTTAAGGTCCTTCGAAATGGCATTTAATTAGTAAATAAAAGACTTTTTATTTTATTAATTTAATGAGAAATTATTTATATCGTGGATATTTTCCAACGAAGGCACACAATAAACACGTAATAAGAGAATTCGTTTCAATGAAATTGTATTTTACAACGTTTTATTAATTGAAAAATTAGAGAGCATCATTAAACGTAGAATTTTTTCGTGAATATACGTTCACATATAAAATTATAGATTTTCAGAGAATTCATTACCGAAGCAATAGCACGAGAATAAAAAAATCTTATGATGGCAATTTACCGTTTCAGACAGTACAATTTACACCAGAAATATACATTACGGAATTAAAGTTTCACCCGCAAATTAGAGTAAGAATATATGAATAATACACAGCAAGAAGGAATAGACGATTGGGCTAGCATAGGTTACGCTCTGATGCAAATAAATGACCTGAATCTTTCAGTTTTATATCGCACACAAGACGGTCTTAATTGAAATATGTAATAAAACGAATTTGATGTTGTTATAGTTTCTCTATCGCGGAATCTATTTCAAATATTCGCAATGAATATTAGTGAATATTATCTTACACAAAATTACATTTATGAATTCCACACCCTAAAGGTAGTTTCGAACTTGACTTTCACGCCAAAGGCTAACGGAAGGCATGGAAAATGCGGATTAGTTGGAAAGATAAAGAGTGAAGTAACTTTACTCGAAAGCGCTAACTTCGACAATAGAAGTACATAAAATATCACTTTAAAGCACAACATTTAAACTTGGAGATATTTTTTTATATCTTAACAATCTAATGTTTTATTTCCACGACTATGGGAAAGTATATCACAGGGTCAAAGATAATGGGAAAATATTTAATCGGACTCATTCACATCCCTAGTGTTACTATAACGAAAGATAATTCTATCTTTGGATTTTGAATTATTACGAGAGATCTTTTTTAAAGGTGGCCTTGAACTCACAAGGTTATGGTCACCACAGATCTATTGCCGCCTTAAGGTCCAATAGGATTATCTCGATTTAGCGAAAAGGATTTGGGTTAACGGGAGTGCATCAGATCTGAATAAATAAAAGCAATTACAGAGTTTTTTATTGCCGTACTAATTGCGCCATCCAGAAAGGAATTGTGTGAATGGAGCAAATCCAATTTGAAATCTCCGGTGCTTGGTGAAATTCGAACAGGAAAATATGTTATCTATTCTTTTTCGATTGGTGGAAATGATAAGAGAACATTAGTATACTCTGATAATTGGAGTACAGAGCTATAATTAATTAAATTACGATTTTATACAATAGATTAGAATTAAAACTGTGATCAATACTACTAATACTCGCTTTTACATTCTATGTTGACTCTATTATATAAGCGATTTGAAGCTCAAACAGCGATCAAAAATGTAAATTAGTTAAGAGAAAGACTAAATTTTTACGTAATATAATAAATAAATTTTAAATGCACAATATACACTAAGTTATAAAATGAGTGAAAACGTGTATATGGAGCCAAATTAACAATAAATGAGATCCTCATCATGATAGAACAATGGTTTTGTTTAATTTTTTTTACCAATAACTGATTAGCTGCTATGAAAGAATTTTATGAAATCAAAGTTTCACTATTTAAAAAAGTACATTTTCAAAACAATAAGGTAAGAAAAAAAGTGAAGTAAGGAATCCCTCAAATTTTAGAATACAGTAAAATCATAAAAATTAATAGTTGAAAGTTATTTATACAAAGATTAACTTTATATTAATTCCATAATCACAAATAAATCGTAAGATGTAACGTAAACCAAGAATAAAATGTTACAAAATTCCATTTCTTGTTCATAGATATAATCATAGGAATATTCATGAAACATTCAAGAAGCAACTGCTGCCATGATGTATTAGGAGTAGAGCTTTTTTGTATTTAGCGTTAAAAATTAATCATCATGTCTTTTTCTTCGTCTTGTATAATTTATTAGCTACCTAACACTAAATACAACTATATCGACGGGGAAAAGTTATACCACGACAACATTGGCACCTTTTTCACCATGTAAGTCGGATATCTAACTACTTATTGAAAGGGGCACCATTCGTGATAATACATTCGAGAAAACGTGATTCCGTATTTCCACGGCAGCCTTGCTCTATATGAAGCAACACGACAAAACCACTGAAATTACTAAGCGACGCATATGAGAGAATTTAAGAGCAAACAACAAAGTGATAAAAACCGATAAATTTATCGAGGTCATGGTATTTTTTAAGGAAAGGTTCTATGAAATTTGATATAACCCATCTTATGATCGAATTGCAGCTGTGTTTAGCGCAAATTTTTATATCAAAACGATCGGCCAGTAAACGGACATTCGAACTGGTTTCTTTAGAGATATTCCCACCCAAGGCCAGGGTCTTTCTTCAAACACATAAAAATCGCACTTGTTTAACGACTCAAAGCAAAGATTAAAAAAAT
The DNA here is from genome assembly GCA_020796165.1 of Pantala flavescens. Classification (NCBI taxonomy): domain Eukaryota; kingdom Metazoa; phylum Arthropoda; class Insecta; order Odonata; family Libellulidae; genus Pantala; species Pantala flavescens. The sequence continues at coordinate 7,000,995 of CM036884.1, read as the reverse complement.
TCCATCATGATCGATGTACTGAAGTCTCACAAAAGTTATGCATTGGATGAAATTTAAAAAAACATGAATGACTTAGAACCTAATTTGAAATTGAAATCAAGAGATTAATTGCTTTAGAAAAAAGCAGATATTAAAGTGATTGATCGGTTTTAGAAACAATTTACATAAAATGGGCGATTTGCATTTACAAATTTTCGTTGGCTTATAGACTCGGAAGACGTAGGGATCTGAATCCATTTTCGAAGCAAAGTTCATTGTGTCTTACATTGTAATGAAAAATAACATAATATACATCAGCAAATAAGGAAATATAATTGTATATATAGAAAGATATAAAAAATGGTAAAATAATGGATCAAATTTATGGACGTAGAAAAAGAAATAACTATGTGAAATATATGAATTCCTAATCCATAACATGATAAAATTAACCAGACACAAAAGAGGGATTGTCTTGAAGAAAAATCAAAATCAAAAAAATTGAAGAAAGAAAAATTAATAATTCGCAAATTTTAGCGAGTAAGGCACCTACAGCATATAAAAAAGAGATTAGGCTTGAATAGACTTAAATTGAGCAATGTAATTAAAAACGTCTTAGCGGTGCAATTGGATGCGGTGCGATTGATATGGAATTGGTAAGAAAGGATTAAGACAAATCCTTTAAAATGGTACTCATAAATTTGGATTTTCTAAGTCATGTGATAAGAAATTATCACAAAAAGGTTTGCAGATAATTAATTTCCTCATTCCGTCATCGGATTTTAAATGATTCGAAACTAGATAAGCGATTGAGGATGAGATCGTGTTTACAAAGTTTATCACTTATATATCAAGCAATCGAATATTCAATTATGTTTCGTATCTTTTCATATACAATATTTTTACTGCATGGTCCGTGAAAAGAACACCAGCGTAAGTTTGTTATCCAGTGTTAGTATATCATAAAGAGAATGGAATTTCATCAAAAGTATCGCATCGCTATCTTTTTAAGGAAGAAATAAAGAGGTACCTGATTACTCGATTTTTATGTTAGAAAATAATTGAACGCAAAACAAAGTGAACTCTAAATTTTTTTACTTAGAGTATTGAATAATTCTTAAGATGAGTAAATAGTGTAATATATATTGTTACTATTTAAGTTTTTCATTAATATTATTCATAAATATTTTTATAATGAACAACTGCGAACTGAATCGTAATTAAAATAAAATTGCCAGCAATAACAAAATTCCATTTAAGCTAAAATGAAGATAATTCTTGAAGATCTTTCTTTCCTACATCAGAAATGCAAAGAAAGATAAGCATTGGTTTCATCCATTACATTTAAATTTGAAATTAAATAATATATACATATTAGATGTTCAATAAAAGAACTTTACGTTCAAAGATATTTTTATCACGTAATTGTGGACAGGATGGACTTCAACAACCAAATCCAAGGAGCTTAAAAAAATTACTCAGTGATTCTGCAAATCTTTGTGCATAAATAGAAGTACTGTGAGCTCATATGACTTAATTAGAAACATTGCATCACCAAGGTCGTTGATAATCAGCAACGCAGATCTAATCCACAATTATGTATTCATATATACGCGTGCACATACAGAGATTTGTTTGCGTCGTGGGTACGTGCTTTCCTGCCAAAGAAATAACGAATGCCCATGAAATGTTCGATGACAGGAGGAGGGAGATAAGTTTTCGAGGACATTAGGTTAAGGAACGGGGCGAGGAGATAAAATGTTTTTAAGGGAGAAATCGTCTCCTCTTTTTACAGCTATATAAGGATATTTCGGAGAATGAAATCATTTGAAGGTTGAAACGAATGAATTAAAGAATGAAGGATAAATAAGATGAGTTCAACGATCATACATCTAGGTTTAACACACATGTATGCAAGAAGTTACTCAAAAAGAAGAGCTCGATGTTAGAACTGTAATTTTTAAGACAGAAGAAAATTCTACTTACTAAGAATAATAGAAGAATTTTAAAATAAAGAAGTATGCGAAAAAGTTATAAGATTTAAACGGATTTTATAAATGAATTGAAGATGGACAAGATTATAACTTCCTAATGACTGTCTCGACTTAAAGTTCGAATACATCCACATATCCTCTCGGTCGATTGGTGAGTGTAATCTACGTAAGGTACCAGATAAACATCTCGAAATGGTGAAACAAACCATCTCGATAATCCATTCCGCAACAATTCAACGCTCATCCACATGGACAACAATCAAAGAATTAGGTTAATGACGAAAGGTATCGCGTCGCATTGCAGGGAACCGATTGATCAACGCCAAGAAGAGCAGTCTGAAAAACAAAACGCCTGTCGCTATTTACTGCTTCCGCAACATAACGGACGGTGAAAAAAAATCTTCGGAAAATAGCCCTTCCTTTTTAATTCACAGCGAAAGCTCATATTCAGCGGCGTTGTTATGGCGACAAAGAAGAGAGAAACAAGCGGGGAAAAATGTCCCAGAAGGCATGCGACAACAGGAAAGCGTACGGAAGATTTGTCTATGCGGCAAAAGATAGAAACCGCATACATCGGCACAATATAGGTAGTACAACTGTTGATAGATGAGCGTTAAGAAGAATAAGATTTCGCTTTTTAAGAAGACATATTTAAAGGAAACCTTTTTATGGGACGAATCGGATAATTCGAAGAGGGATTGAATAGAGAAACCTGAGGTCACAAAAAATGACGAAATTATTGGCAATTCAGCCTAAAATATGGCAATAATTTTTACAGTGACATATATATTAGCGAAAGAATGGTGTTCTTATCATCAATCTAAGTGTTAGAATCGTAAAGAAACAATATGTTTCACGAGATTGACAAAAATATCCCACCCCAATTTTGGGTTATAGATAGAAAGATATATTGATACAAAATAATTAAAATTACTAATTTATTCTACCTGAAATAATGGCCAACCAGCACTTAAATAACGTAAAATAAAATAACAGTAAATAGTTATAATTTTTAAACTTGTACTCTTAAAGCCGATAAATATCATCATAAATTACGAGCAATGACCCTAAATCTTACAATGTGTCCAACACTACCTCTTCCCGTATAAATGGTTCACGCCTGACTTGAGAAACCCAAACATTATTGCTTCAGGATGTTGCTTCCTCCGACGGCAGTAAGGCTACGGACGAAGAGAGGGCCGACGACATCAAAACACGGCAGTAAAATGGGCCGCTCTCAAATGGGGCGAGGCCCTTTGGAAGCGACGCAGATTCGGGGAACGGAACTCGGAAAATGTCGAAACCGACGAGATTTTCTCTCAGAAGATTCCGACGCCAATGGAAAACAATGAGTAGAAGCATCATTTTTGGCAGCGGAGCCTTGGCTTCGGAGACAAAGCCGGTTTTCTTTGGCGTGGATCCTACGCGGTGTCAAGGACGCTCGTACATCAATCAAAAAGTTTTACCGCCTTCCCTTTCGATTGGCAACACTCCATCGCTAAGACGATATCTGAAAAGATTCGATACAACGCAAACGTCGCGAATTAGCGATCCAAAATTTCTCGTAAAATAGAGTGAATTCGATCTTATATTCGTGAAGGCGAGAGATTTGGAATATTCCAAATTACCCATTGCATTCTAACATTACAGCATAAAAACTATAAAGAGGAACCAATGAATATGCTAATTATATACGTTATTAAGCACTATATTATGTTGTTCATAAATCATCGGCATACTTTATTCTTAGCGTGGTTATTTATCAACGAGCTTTACTTCGAAGAGAAAGTCTTCAATGCTTCACGTAAAAAATTTCGGCCTTCAGTACACAAAGCATTTACATAATTATGCTACGGTTTTTGTGGAAGATGTATACCCCATATAAGAGCAAGGATTACGAAAGAAGGCGTGGCTCAACAGATCTTCGGTTAAAGATCCCGACATTTCTGCAGATCAATTGGACTTCGTGACATGGAAGTTAGTCTTTCCTCTACTGGAATTAACCTTGTTTATGAATAAATGAGCGGTAAGCTAAGGTGCTGATGTAACATCCTGGGGGACATACCATCTCTAGTTTTCATGCTTTTTAGGTTAATAAATACTGCAAGATAGATGTTTATTCAGTAAAATACAATCCCCAGCAACTATACGTTCTAATTTATTGTCGCATCAAAGGCAAGTATCCATATTGGGAATGTAATGAGTAATTACTTGCCGAAGAATCAGCTCAGAAGTGACAGCATTTTGGACGATGAAACTTACCTGAAAAGATAGAAAAAAATTATTACAGAATGTTAAAAAATTACACTAATCATAAATAAATTATCATAATAGTTTAGGATACCATTTCTTTCTATACATAATGCTATTTACATTTACCTAAACACCCCGCAATACCGCCTATTGGCGTATGGCAGAATGTGTTAATACACCGATATCCCTAACAATTCTTTTTATATACGCATCCAATACTGTCTGAAAAATAGAATTCACAATATATTTCCGTTCGAGCAATGATCTCATATCAAACCTCGTAACAAAGACAAGGTGATAACATTCCTTATGGATTAAATATTGAATGTAAATGGAGATTTAGTATATAAAATTTAGCGAAATGATGCTCACAAAATAAGGTTGTAATTCGACAAAAAATTTACAGTACTATTACCCATTATTCATAGATGTTTAAAAGACGATACTTTCATCGGATTGTTTTGCAGAATGCAATTTAGTTCACCCGTTACATTTCTGTGACATTCATGATAAAAATGGTCAACAGATGCATTAATTGAGAGTCTTATAGGAGTGGGGTCATTACGATCAGTACTTTGAAGTCTACTGTGAACCGGACTTCTTTTTACAATTCCGATGATTCCAAGGTCAGGGAGTTCGGGAGGACGGAAACGAAAGACACTTTGAGTGGAAGACCGGATGTGAGACGAAGAAAGTGACAATGACAATTTGCCACATGTGGTGTCCTTAAGAGATAGCATTCTTTCGGACAACCATTGTTGCAAGGGACGATGTCCCCGGAGACATTACACGGGAACTAACCAACGTTTTCTATTGTTTTCAGACCTTCATTTTTAAGAGCACTTGTTCCATGGAATTTAATATGTACTCTGTTTAACGGTAGAGTTCTCAGTGCAGTGTTATTATATGCTTCTGTGGAAATGATATATTTTTCTTATTTCAAAAATATTTTCAAAATCATTTAACGGAGGGTCAATGAGTTAATCAATATTCGGGATCAGAATGATTGAATAACCAGTAACACGTACCTTTAGTTATATTTTAGATAAATATCCATGAGAGCGTCCGGAGATTTTAATATATTGAAAAACCATTTCCTAACTTTTTAAACCTTGAAGAAGAAATGGATTGATGGTAATAAAAACTTTACTGAACAATGATATCTGTGTTATTTTGTGGTCGAAGTTAAACTTACAATATCTGCCTATCGTGTAACGAGTGAGAGATGTCACGTAATGGTTCAGATGGTGGGAGGAAGCTGAGGGGTTAAGTGACAATTATCGACAACGATGTTGTTTATAGACAACGGAAATTGGTCTGATACACAAATCGTAAATTTGAGCGTCAAAACAATTATACACTGTTTGTATGTTAGGGTTGAAATGAAATAGAACGAGCCAGCAAATCATAAAGAGGCGATTGTTGTCTTACGATTGTGTTTGAAGTAGATCATTAATTAATTTAAATGCGGTTTACAGCATTTCTACAAATGGAAAGAACATAGTAATAGAAAAGAAAATAAATATGTGATCATAGAAATAGCGGGAAAAAACTCGTAAATCAACGAATTACTTATAAAGAAAGTATCGATGTCTAGACTGTGCTAAATGTTAAAAATTGCCTCTAACGAATGCATTTGATACCGAATATTGTCATTATGATTTTCTGATATTTCAGAAACAGCACAAAAGCGGAGTCATATGTATCACTCAAAGGCAATGGAAGAATTACTTATTCAACAGCAAATTAAATTCCTTTGGAGTCCAGAAAATGATATTTGAAGCGAATATTATCTATTATTGTTCAATGCTGAAATAAGATGCCTTCTATAAGCGAATACGAACGTCGGGGGACGGTATATGCAAAGAGAATTGTAAAGCGACGGATAAGGAAGAATGTTTGTACACGTGACCTAGGCGAAGGCATGTGCCGTGATCGGAAGGAGTTCGTCAATAGTTCGGTAGATGGCAGAACCATCAAACTCGCTAGCGCCATGGAGTTGGCGTGTTGAATACGTAATGCGGATCTGGCAGACACTGCGTCCTTGGGAGTCGAGGGGAAAGATAAGCTTTGGAGGGGAGACGAGAGAGGGAACTGAGGTGCTGGAGTAAGGTATGCGATGAGGATGGCTGGAGGGTGCTGGAAAATGCAGCGAAAGAGTTGCATGAATGGAGGAAAAGCAACGAAGAAGACGAGTCTCAATTCAAGGAGACAGAGGGTATGGATAAGGACATTCATTCTTTCTGAAGAAATAAAAATCTTAAAGATTACATCACCTGAGTTATTAGTTTCGGCTGTCAACTAATTCATAATTAAAAAAATATACATAAATAAATACAGCGGTATGAATTAAATTCAATTGTATGATTATTCCTGGCAGTAATTGCGTTTAAATTTTGTGAAACATCTTAAAATATAAAAGTTGCAGTAGGAGTAAAACTATAAAAAATCATTCCATTTAAAAATATAATATTATAAAACAAAAATGAAGACTGAACACTACTACCACGAGTGCTGATTGCAGTGAATCGCGAGATGGTGGTTTCAGTCAAGCACTTAATTGGATAATTCTCAAAATCAATAACCGATTGAGATCGATTCTCGGAGGAAGAAAATACAAAAGCGTTGCACTTGAACTCGGATCTGTGTTGGTAGCACAAGGGAGAATCGAATGGTCATCCACTTCTGCGACATTATTTCGTGCCGAGGAATTTGGGCATAAAGATGATCGTTAGTAGTTATAAAATAACAATTTTTCATACTTATAAAATTCTATAATTCATTCAGATTCAGTTCATTTTATGGAAGAAATATAGCGGCTGTTTGCGTTACTACAAATAAACTTTCGGTTGCTAGGACAGTTGTCATAAACAACAACAGTTCCACGGCCTCTTTACATTGTGGCGATGGAGACATTGAGGAATTGCCCTAAATAGGGAGACATTTTCCGAAGAAACAACAAATAATAATGTTCCGATCTCCATTTTCACGTAGCAGCTATCTAATAAATCATTCAAAAATAGGAAGAGTATAACATAAGAAGGGGATCGACTCTTTCAGAAGTTTATGTACCCGAACGAATGACGATGATTAATTATTTACGAAATACAACGCTACGAATGCCAAACTATTATGAGATCAAATCAGTAAATTTGAAAATGCGGAAATGGATTAACATTCAATTTGTTAAATTAAAAATAAAATTTACTCACACCTATACTCTGCATTATTTCTCAAAAAGAAAAAATATTGATAATCGAAAGAGTAAATATATCAAATAAATTAATAAATACTATAAAATTATTTTTTATTGAGGAAAAGAGAGAAATATCCTTCTTATAGTACTGTGGCATTAACCTTTACCTTAGGTTATACATTTATCAAGATAAATATTCTCTTGAATTCAACTTAAATAAGATCGATGTCAACAACTTAATCCAACATTTTCATATAAAAGTGACGGATTAATTACATTAACATATCTAAAAGTATCAATCATAAGAATACGCTGCTAATCAATTATATTATTAACCATATCTAATGCAGCGACTACCTTTGCGAGATACGTGTTTCTCTTTCCTCGATTGAGATAGCAGCTGCTGCCGCCAAGGGAGAGAACGTCGAACTAAGTGGAAACAGTTGGAATTTCCTTATAAGATGTATAAAAATAGTTATAGTGCCAAATGAAAGGGAAACCGTTCAGAGATCACACCTTAGTGTACCGAGTGAATGTATCTATACATTCTCGATCATTTGATCTGAACCTGAATGTAAGTTCTATCATCCAAAATAAATGTTTTTAATACAACTTTTGAGAGAATAAGGTAATTCGTCATTTACTCAAAATACTTCTATGGTCCGTGAAACTTAAAGAAAACTTTTTACTAGAAGTAATTATACATTTTGCAAGCACCATTTTCAAAATATTTTGATACAATCATTGGGTATAAATTTTCCGTAATACATTATTTGTAATAACATAATCCGAACAAGTTGTATACTCAGAGATCACACAAAATTCTTGGCAATATAACTAAGGGCACACAAGTATAAACTTCTTGGAATGAAGTCCTATTTGTATAAACGATATGGCTGTAGTTGATCAAACACAGGTGAGATAACACTATAAAAGAGATATCTGAGGAATTAATGGTGACGAAATAACATTATATCAACCTTATGTGAAATTTAAATTATGGTTTGTGTACTTCATGACTTATAAATTTCATTTTTTCTGATATATGATAAGACATAAGAATATTAAATCCAAATTTTCATAAAACATTAGACATTAAATTTTAAGCTATGTTATATATATAGAGCATGATTCAATAGTATCATAATTCAAAATTTCACATAGAAGATCTGGGTTTGAAGTAGAAATTTATTAGAGACATCGTAGCATTCCAGATGCCAATTAGAAATAGAAATTTGAAGATTTCACCACAAGGTTTGGGAACTAATTAGAGAACGGTGGAATATTCTGAATCTTTGGAAATAGTAGTTTCGAATTTTATTTATTTCATCGAAACGAAAAGTGAAACTGTTTCCTTAAATGGAAAAGGCGGATTTCGAATTGTTCTTCATCGATTACATCGAAGAACATTACGCCATATTATGTAAGCACTCTGTCGAAATAGGCACCAGCTGTTTCATTGGAAAACGTCAAAAGAAGTGCTTCTTACAACTTTGCGTTATGAAACTGATTCTTTAAAGTAAAAAGAGGAAGGAGGACAATTATTTACCATGAGTAGAAGGTAGTTTCAATTTTTTCGCAACGTTTGATAGTAGTCCAATAATGGTAGTTTTTTCTTTTGTTTTAAAGACCTATTTGAACTAAAGGTCACATAGAAAAAGAGATCAAAAACTCATTGGAAAATATATAATTTGTAGCAGAACAGTAAAATATTGAGTTTTTTACAAGCGATATTAGCAACATTTTATCAAACTTCAATGGTTATTTTAAGGAAATTAACCGTTCTGATAAGCGCACAATTTAACTGAAAACCAACATTATTACACTATCATTCCACATAACTAAATTTTAACTTTTTATCTTAAACATGAATATTTTACGTTTATTTCGTCACGCAATGCCTTATTTCTAGTAAAAGTAAACATATTTTTAATGAGGGAGTAAAAAAGATAAGTATACATAATCATAAACGAAGATCTATCGAAAATGATAAATATCGATAAGTATCAATTTTATCTTTTTATAAAAACAGACGATTCATCAATCGAGATCCCGTCCTTTCAAGGTCAACAGAAAACGACAATCGACTGTCGCACGAAGTTAATCTTTATCGCTAAGACAAAAGATACATCGAAAATTGCCCAGAATCGACCGTCAAACCAATTCACAACCGATGGTCGCGATAATCGATCGATGTCTATAATTATATCGATATATCCATGTCTGATGTAATGGAATCGATTATCGAATCGATTAATAATCGAATGACACACGAGACGAATCCATGTGTTTCGCATCCCTCCCTCGCCTTCAGCGTGAGAAAAATGGGCGGTGGATATTGGATATTAAGGATTAGTCAATCGTATTGGATCCAAAACAGGTTCTTTCCTTCCATATAAGGGACCACACTTTCTTAAGACCGCAAGGTGAGATATCTCTAGCGTCGTGGTTGGGATTACGATACCCGTCCAGTTACTCGTTCGCGTATGCAACCTCGGCTACGAAACATATGGCATGACTTGAAATATACTTTCAGACTCCGCAAGGGAAAATTATAAACGATACATCAGTCCTTTTTCTCGCTGAGAATGATTGAGAAATTATCATGATAAGTGCCGCTATTACAGATGATTGTCGCAAGTATGGATATGAACGAATGTTCCCTCGGGTTGTGGTATAAGTTTATGAGACAATTATACCTTAAAAAGGTTTGAGAGAGGAGAATACCGTCTTATGCTGCCTTAAAGACAGACTAATGCTTAATGACAGGGGTGTTGAATAGGTAATGGAGATACAAAGGAAGCGTTTGATCTTCCTAGAGGGTATATTTTCAAATCGAAATAGCATGATAGGTTACATAATCAAAGAAATAAACCTTTAAAAAGAGCGGATTTCGAAGATGAATTAATGCTATAATAAAAGAACCATCATAGAAAGAATAAAATCCGATTATATTTCTATTTTATATATGAAATTCGTAATCATCAATAATTTTCAAATTAATCTTCTTAACTGTAAAGATAATTCAGTATACAATATGCGATCTCATTTATAAAAATGTGCAAAAAACATGTACTTCTATTGGCAAGTACATCATTATTTATTTAGAAAAAGGTCTGTGCTATTGGTAGCTAATAAGTTCATATTTCAGATGAGTAACTTAAGCATAAAAGTACTGTAAGGAATGTTCATTCTCAGCTTATTATAGATGAAGATGAAATCAGACATAAATTTCAACTATTTCTAAAGCCTACGTAAATTTGGTACGTTAATAATCAACGTAGTACATGCTTTATATTGTAATCGTAACAACTCAACGTTCTTTTACGAAATTGAGGAAACATAGAAGAACAGAAAGAACTACAAATTATTAAGACATAGAAACTTAGGAAACAAATATTATTTTTTAAAAATCCTATCATTTTTTGCGTCATACAATATTAAGAGTCAACGTTTTATAATATAGTGAACAACGTCCCTTAGTTTTGGTACATTTAGTGAACGCATTGACAAGGATAGTTTCCTCTCCATGGTGATGGAGCGATGTAAAATAATTAAGGAGTTCATTAACAGCCGAAGGCATAGATAAGCTCTACGAGATAAGCCTAATTACGAACAGAAGCGAAAATTAGCTGCGAGCAGGTAACTCGGGGCTTAATAGCGTTAGATAATATAACACGCAAACTTGAATAAAGCTGTTAGAAAAGAGGAGAAAAACAAGCTGCCGTTATTAATTAAAGGAAAAAAACATTCAGCTTCCAACATATTTTTAACGATGAGTCAATTATTCGAAGGATAATTCCCATAGTAATTCCTTTAACAGTGCCAAAGTCAATTATTTAAAAACGTTTAATACACATCCTTTAAATGATTGCTTCGATAATTTAAAGTTAAATGGATAAATATAGTGTAAATAATCTATAAATTAAATTCAATGGAGCAAAAGAGCTGGAATCATGGAAAATTTTATAAAAGAGATCATAATAAATAATTCGTGATAACTCTAGAAATAATTGTATTAATTGAGGATGCTTTTGCTAAAAACTCTCTACTATAGTACTTACTCTTTTATTTACCTACTATATATACCAAACATTTACATACTTATTCTATTCGTTTAATTTTAATGGTTGATAACTTTAAATGGTTTTAACTTTAAAACGCACAGTAAATAACAGAATCTTTATATTTTTTGTAAAAAAACTTCCACTACGATAAGATATATTAAGTAATACGAAATATATATAAAACAGTAATAGTATAAAACTAAAGAATGAATTTTTAAATAAAATAATAAATGCTATGATGATATGAAATAATTTTGCTTTTAACTGAATAATAATTCAATTGTACTGAAAATTTACTCTTATTCAGTTTTATCAATAGCTATATAATCCGGAATGTAATACATCCAACTTAAGATGTCGTGTTCGATACAATTGGTTGAGCCGGAAACCACGCACCCTGGAATTTCCTCGTACTTTGGACAACTTAAAATAGCTTTAATAGAAAAACCTCCTCTTCCAAGAAAGAACCGCCGTTAAAGTGACGTCACAGAAATATTTTCGACAGAAAGTGAATGTCCCCATAATCATCGGAAGATTGGAACGGTTATACATTGGAGGTGTAAAAATATTCGAAAAAACAAGATTAAAATGAAATGGATAACTTTCATAAAAGAATAAATTACCAGAGAAACTTTTATTCGAATTAGAATAGGTTTTTCTTTAAGAGATAATTAGTAATGCGTTTCATTAGAAATGATTGTAAATATCTATTTTTCGGCGAGTCATTAAAGCACTTATATAGTTGACAGCAACAGAAAGACGAGAATAAGGGAAAGATAAGTTCAGCGGGTGCTACGGACGAACGATCTCATTGAAAGACTGGAGAAGAGACGGTAAAGGTTAACCCAAGGGGCGTTTCGGAGAAAGACATTTCACCCGAGTGATATTTCACCCGTAGGATACTTTACACAACGAGGTTGCTTGAATAAATAGCTTATAAAGAAGGGAATTTTAAAGCTAAAAATTACCTGTATGTTTAACGACTGACAACCATCTTTACTCTTTAAAATATCTTTCATTGTAGATGGTTGAGGGACTGAAATGGAATCCAAACACTTCCTAGCTTTTGGTTCAGAACACGGAGTATATTGCGATTTGTTTTGGATCGTAGGAATGCTATCCTGAGAAGAACACGAGTCTTATGTAATCCATAATACAATGGCAATCCATGACGGGCGGAAACTTAACATCAGCGACCCACAAACCCCGACATCGGACATGACGTAGCTGAAACAAGGGTGCTCTGGACAACAAGGATTCACGCTCAGCGTGCACTGTCACGCATCCGTCACTTCCGAGGGGGAGCTCATTTTAAACGTTGTGGGCGTGCTTTCTATTCTCCCGTCTTCCGGTGCACGCCTTCGCTTTTTTCCCAATGCTAAACGAAGATTGAGAAAGCGAATTCTTCGGCCGTTCATTAAACTTAACGAAGGACATCTCAAGGAATTCTCAAATTTTATTCCGCTTTTATGTTTTCACGAGTCAAAGAAAAGATTTCCCGAACTTAGGAAAATATTACGGAGAAGTACCAAAAAGGTTCGATGATGCCCTTTTGGTCGACCGAGTTTGGTGAATGAGAGACGTTGAAACGACGCAAAATATGCAGATTAAATTGGAATAAGACTCTGGGGATTTTTTAAATAAGAAGTTGGGAAACTCAAAAACGTTGCTTTCAGCAGAATAAAATATACGAGAGCTGAATTGACTGAGTAAAGGCGAACGTCTTTTTTTTAGCATCTGATTTTTATAACTATTCCTGATGAAGGTGAAGCTCACTATATGTTAATTCCTTGTAAATTTTATCATTAAACTTTAATTTATATTAAGCTCCGAATAATTTTTAACTTTACTTAATCGAATCACCACAGTATTAGTGTATTTAGAGCATTTTAATATTTTCAATGGATATTTAAGCAGGTATGATATGTAAAGAAACATCTATATCTTACCTTTCTTATTATTAAATCTTCCTAATAAATCCTTCAAAAAATTAACATGCTGAATAACACTTTTGCATTTATTCTTTCAACCCCAGATTTGCGGGTTTTCTCCAACTCAACAGTATTGATTTCTAAAGAAAAGTGATTTTTAACTCATAAAATGATTTTCTTTTTTGAACTTCTAAAGGAATTTCTTTTACTTTTCATTTATAATAGACATAGGACTCGAAAAGACACGGAGCAAAGTTCACAAATAACAACTTTAATCGTCCAACATTAAATCAATATGCCAAAACGTGCATAAATTTTCCTGATCTAAGAAAACATCGGCGGGCGATTTTGAAGTGTTCTTTCGAAGGGTCGAAGACCTGCGAATAACGAAGTTGGCAGGACTCCATCTCAGTTGACAGCCGTTGCAAAACCTTCGGAGAGAATGGCGTAGGGTCATTTCGTTGGGCAGAATTCTTAAAAAGTATCAAAACAAACGAGCGTGTCGCTAGTTTTACGGTCAACAAAGAAAAATGGATGTAATCTGAGCCTTCTTTAACGTATTTTGAGCATTAATTATGTCTTATTGTTACAAAAGACAAGATAAACACTCGAGAATTAATGTTTATCTAGAATTCTAATTTACGATACCGACCGTAGGCTTTGTACGTATGTTATAAGATTGCCGAAATAATTATAATCTCAGGACATGTAGTTACTACATAGTACTTGCACCCCCTGCCTCACACTGACATTATCCATATTGACATAAATATAAGCAGAACCGAAATTTAAAATTCTTAATAATTGCACTTAGTTCAAAGGTTATTTACTTAGATACTGAAAATAATGGCAGTATAGTCCGAACATTATAGTTGAGGATTTCGAGGAAAAACAAGAAAAAAACTTTATTCAAGAAACAATAAAACTTTTGATAGATTCATCAAAACCTAGTATTGATGTAGTAAACCTGGTCTTATCCAACTCCACCTCCGTGGCAACCATAAAAAATTGACAAACACCTCTAATATTAATTAAGTAAACTCTCCCTTTCAAAAGTGTTCCGGTGTAGCTGCGTGATAAACCTGTATTTTCCTCGAGGTAAAGACAGACTATTTATACGCGTTTCAATACGACCCTTCCACTCGTTTATTTCGGGAGCAAGTCACGAATGGCGCATGTGTTGTAAAAGGTCGCATTTTTTCCCTCCTCATTTTTAATTGGAAGCGCGTCTTTAAATATTTCAAAAACAATCGAAGCGGTCGTTTTCACGACAATCGGCGCCATGTTGGATTTGGAGAGAACGAAAGTTCGGCTGCTTTCCCTGATTTTATTCCTTTTCAGCGATTTTAATTATAAAAAGGACTTCAGAGAGACAAATGACGTAGGCTTGTTATAGAGGAGAGAGATGGGAAATTCTATCTATAAAACGCGTGTTACGGGTTTCAGACATTTAAAACTTAAAGAGGAGCATTCGAACATTTCTTTAAAATCAAAAGGGTATAGGTGAGCGGTAAATGTGTTTTAAAAGATAATTATACATAAATATACGTATAATAACAGTTTCAAAGAATTTAAGCCTTTCTTTTATGGATTACTCATTACTTTGATTACTAAAAAACTGTGAAGTTGATTGAATTCGAACCGTACTGAATCACGTTCCCTTAATCAATATATTTCCATCAAGAAAAGACAAGTGGCAAAGATTTTTAAACTTTATAATACACCACAAGGGAACAAATATTAGGGAAATAAACGATGACTAAGTAGGGAGATGGTTTTCAAAATTAATTACCATATTCGTACAAATCCTTTGAATTGATCCTTTACTATCGAAATAACGCTTACATGTTATTTATCGAAAATAAGTAACCAAAATTCTATTGAAAATATATTCGTCTTTACTCGTCTTTTATTGTAGGTATATATTTATTATTATTATTATAACAGAGTCTACAGATTAAACCAGGTGGCATACTGTTATGTTCCTGCATTTACCCAACTTAGTACATTTAACCTATTGATGCTGTTCATATCCGGAAAACGAATGAACTGCAGTTTGAAAATCAACTGCACAGGTCAACTATAGGTTAAATTGTAGTCTTTAAGTATCAGATATAGTATTCGATAGATACAATACGCCAAAAATTTATAGGAATTGTAATAAATCATTCTTAAGTTATGTTCAAATTAGATTTCCATCTGCTTGTAGCAGAGAGAGTACATCGAAAGTGAACGCATTGGGATGATGAAAGCCCTTCTGCGAATCAGCTGATTTCAACTGACAACCAAAAAGGTTTCAGCCGTTTGATCCACGAATTTCAAAAAAAGGAAATGAACCTGCGTCGTCTTATATTTCGAAAGGAAACTTTCAAAGGGAACACGATTTCCAACTAAAAAGACGAGGTAAAGCAACTTTTTCCGAAACAAAACACGCCTCTTAATTAGCATGCTGTATTTATACAGTACATCATAATAAATAAGAACATAGAATTTTGGTATTATTCGGGCAAAAAACATGCCATTTAATTTGAGATAATTCATGAATAAATAAAGTCAAGTGTTTAAAACTATTTTGTTATCATTCAAATACTTTTGAAATAATTATAGCAATAATATTTTAAAGTAGTTGCTATTATATGTTCATATATAAAAATATTATTAGTTCTAATAATATCAGATCGGAGAGTATTTTATTAAAATTATGGTATAATATAATGTATTTAAGTATCCTCCTAATGTATAAATATGCATGCATAAGTACATTATTTCAATAGTTCTAAATAAGTGGCTACGTCTTAAAACATAGAATAAATGTCATTCAAAAAAATTGATGTCATGCATAAGTTCCTTCATTCAAAACTATAGTTCTGTCCATCCTAAGGCTTACTTTCTCTGTCAGATGGGTGCGGAGGATTTAAGTTAAGGAAGTAGGCAAAGTAGATTAGCTTTTTTTAGCGTTTGATAGCTGAAGACTTTTTGTGGTAGAGGGATATTAAGGAAATAGGCATCTATGATTTAGTCGTAAATTTTTTTATGCAAAACTTTCACCATTAAGAAAGGTAGATGGCCGCACGATTTCTCAACCAGCAGATGGTAATTTGATCAAGGTCTTTCATAAATTAATAAAGAAAGAGGCTTTTTTGTACTATAGACATCTGTAACCAAAGTATCGCCCCTTTACAAAAGGTTTCTCGCATTTAGATGTTCTATTGAAAGAATCAAGGTCCAAGGTAATACGATTTACTATTCGAAAGTTTCCTACAGATGTTGACTCCATAAGAACGCAGCGTTGGAGTCGACGATGAAAATGAGCTCAGATTGTATTATTATCTCAAGAGCCATGTATGACTGCTTTCACTTTCCGACAGAGTGAAAGAATAAGAAGCGAATAAAAATGGGACTTTCTTAAGTTGGTATCTCCGACTTACATCGTCTGGGCGAGATTAGAAACTTCTCAACGAGCCTATTACGTAAATTGCATCCACGTGACGGTAGCTCATTAATTAACCTCATTTGGACGAAAGTAGATGTTCCATAACTAATTGAAAAATGTTCTCTAAGTGCAAAGTGACGTCAGAGATCGGTTGTTCCGATAAATAATATCCCAATCGCTCATTATTTACGCTGTTACCCCAATGGAAAATCGTTCAATTTGGCCTCACTCTTTTGTTTTCGATAATTCGAATTCAATTTGGTCGTATTTAATCATCTCTGACCATACAATATGGAAAGCCATTGTGTATAGATAATAATAACTCTCGTTATAAAACATTACGTGAGAATTTTGATGCAAATTGAAATGAATACTGATGAAAAGTTACAATGACATATCTAATTCTTCAACGTAATAGAAAAAATAATACTTACAGGTAAAAATGCATTTTATATTGATACGAGAGCCATAATACGTCGCAAGAAGATCATAGAGAATGTCTGATTACCGTATGCATTTATATAATCGAATCAAATTAATATTCTATATATAATATCGATAAATAAAATATAACCAAACATAACTTGTTTCAATATAGTAGTTTCACTGTAATTTTAGCTTGCTTTTTCTTTTAGAAACGGAAAAACATGCATGTTATCCTCTGATTTGCGTTTTATGAGTGCTGCACCATATCTTCCAATTAATACCGGTTTTGGTGCATACGCAATAATGCATTGCATAATTGCATATAACGTTAAATGAGTCGACCTATAAAAGCGTTGCCAACAGCCGTATCTACCAGCTTACATATCCAACTCTGAATAAAGTTACGCGAAAGTGCCTTCGGCGAATGGAATAGAAGAATTCCAACCTCGGCTTGTCATTATAGACGCGCCTACCAACGGTAGACCGCACCACGGCGCCGACTGGGGCGAGAGCACTAAGGAAAGGACCACCACACAGTACGAAACTCAATTATCAAACTACTAATAACGTCTTGAGCCCATGAGACGCCAACCGGAACCATGACAACGAAGGTTAAGGCGTGTCTCTCATTATCTTAGAGACAATAAATGAATAACCTTGAACACTTGTGATAATTATTATAATTGCATAATCACGTACAGGTATTGCCGTTCCAACTTAATCATTTTTTCGAATTATATAATTGTTTATATTTGATCTTCAGCACCGTAGAAAGTAAAGGAACAACTGAGACATTCTTCTCGACATGAAATTCCCATGTTCCATTTAGATTCAGAAATCGTCGAAACAAAATAAGATAAATATTGAAGATAAGGTATTTATTTGAGCCTAGTTTTCATATTTATGAGAGATAAGACGGTGAGATAAAAACACGAATTTTTATCATCGTTGTTCCACTTGTGGCAATTCTAGAGCACCGTTCTTTCCGGCTTTCCAAGTGCCCTTATTCCTCAGGTATATTTTTTCTCAGCCTTTTATAATCACTTATCGAGAACAATAAAACATGGAACGTCCTCATATCGTTAACCAAACGAACGTAAATTGAAACTTTGACGTAGGTAATTAAAATGTATTAGTGCGATCCTATATCACACACCCGTATCCTAGGAAACAATTAGTAGCGACAACAATACAACAAGCAAAATAGAATTGGATTTCGATGTTGCTTGGAGTCGAAACCCGTTTCCAACGCAGCGCAGAAATGCTTCTTTGTCGGAAGAGACTCGCGGACCCTCGTATTCATCTGTTTCCTTGATTTTTTCCCGCCGCTTCCCCTTGAAACCGTTAACTTCGCGACACAATGACCCCGATAAAAGGAGAGCCTGAGGAAGCAATGATCTGCGGGAAAAACTAGTTATCTCGCGAGATATACCCGCTTGGCCAAGTAAACAGGGCCGAGGGAAAGTTTTTCGCGGGACGATTTACCGGTTCTGACGACAGATGATCGGCCCAAATACCACGACTATGTTGGAGGAATGCACCACGGGAATGAAGTTGGAAAAAAGGAAGCAAAACCTACATGCGCGAGTATGTTGCGGGGAATAAAACATTTTTACATTTGAAATGATTATGGGCGTAAACTGTACTTAACGTATTCTGGACACCAGATCTAAGGGCGCCTCAGCGTAAAATATTGCGCTATAAATGCTTAAAATAATCTCTATATCACGACTGAAAATAAGAAAAAGAAATAAGGTGAAAGGAAAAATAATAGATAATAGAAGAGAAAGAAACTCTATTGCATAAACGACGAACGAACAAACTGCTGAAAATGATACGCACTTTCTTTTCAGTCAACAATAAACGTAATTTTCTTAAACGCAAATAAGGGTATTTCCGTACAGTATAGAAAAAAGAACGGGTAATAATCGACGAGAAGTCATGATGCAATACACCGTAACAGCATTTCAGGTGATTGATAGCAAATCACCGTACCAATGCAATGGATCGAATTCAGATGGGGCGAAGACGAATCCGTGTGGGACATCCGGAGAAAGGTTATTTCCTGGAAAAGGAGTGTGCGATCCAAAATTTCACCCAGGGGAAGCTTTTGAACTTAGAAAGCGAGGTTCACCTCCTACACATCCGGGAGGGAAAGAATAGAAGTAGTTTGGTGATTTAAATCTTGCTCTCGGGGAACTTTGCGGGTTTTCGAAGGGTTGGAAGTCCTTGAAAAGCGGATTGAGAATTTTCGAGAGGAATTCGTTCGAAGAGGGTTCGTGGGAAGTATTTTCGCCTTTTGCAAACAGCACCGGAAAAGTAAAGCTGACATAGACTTCAGCAGCCGAAACTATTTTATGGATAAGTTGAAGTAGATCAAAGTAATGATTAACACGTTCACATCAAAATAAGTAATTTAAATCATAAAACTAAACAACAAAAAGCTGTAGGTATATATTAATTTAACGAAACTGGAGTACTTATTTAACTCATTATAATCTGTGGAAATGAAAAAAGAGGAACATGGAATTCATTATCTAACGATAAGCCCCTATATACAATAAATTATTTACCACTGAAATATTTCGTTATGTCCACGAATTTGGAGCGTATTTCTTTAGTATACGTGCTCACATAATTTACTTAAGTATAGTAAAGTACTGTTCAAAAATTATATCCTAATCAGACTTTCATATCAGATTTTGCCTCTTTTCCTACTCATCTTAAATCTCTAAAACACTATATTGGTCCCATGGAATACCAAAAAATTATATTATAACAAATTAAAAATACTGATAATTTTAGTTGTTTCAGATTCAGGCATACTTAGCACTCAAATGCATTTTTAATGTTTTATTGGATGAAATATTAAATATAGCAAAACTGCAAGGGAAGTGAAGTAAATCCCTCAAAATGAAACAGAAAAAATACCCAAAAGACTCATCTTGGAATTTCATATTGTTTGGTACAGCATTATTGTTTTTAAGTCTTGACTATTCAATAATTTATCCAAAATTATTGATTTTCGATGCTGCAATAACCAAACTTAATGAATTATAGATCCAATTGGAATAGTCCTTTCATTTAGCGACGTACGCGATCGAAACAAACACCTGAACAAAGCCAGTGTGATTAAAGGAAAATTAAAGCGTCCTTATTGGATTGATACTCAATAATGTATCAGGTGCTCGTGAGTTCGAATTGGAACAGCTGATCCTTTGAGGATGTAAAGAGAGACTGACAATTTCATAGTCCATTTGCGCAACTCGAATGAGGCAAAAGAAGCAGGTCAATTTCCACAACATGTCCTCCTTTAAATCACAAACACAACCCGCTACGGAAAATGTTACCTGCGGAGCGATTCTGCATACTTTAGCGAAGAGATCATATGCTAAACTCCTCTTAAGGTGTAAAATTCATTACAAAGTCGTTAAAATATTATTGCGGCAATATTTGAATTAGATGAATGACTTTCATCAAAAAATAGTGACATTTTAGTCATATATCTACAGAAGAAGAATTCTATGCTTGAAATGAAAGTTAGAAGAAGACAAATTCTGTTTTTAAAGAAACTCGGCGCACATTATATTAAAGGAAGTCATTTGAGTTCAAGTATTATGTGCCAAGTATACAAATATGGCTAAGAGTAAAATAATTTTTAATAAATATAATTAATATAATAATTTCTTGGAAACGAACTCTGAACCTTAACATAAATAGTTAGGAATCACATGAGAGGAAGTGTAAACAACATATACCGGATTGATACATATAAACCTAGAAGCCATTAAATGTAATCCTAAGGTATTAAAAAGTAGCACGACAGAATTTATATTATTCTTTCCATCAATATATACCGTAGTTTAGTGATGGAAAGTATAATATACTAAAAATACAAAGAGCCTTTTTATATAAATTCTATCAAAAACAATTTAGCAGAGGAAAATTATTAGCTTTCACAAAAATATTCCCTTCACGATCCAAACAAATCAATCTTTCAATCATCCACAATGGATAGTTTACACTCGAGCAACACGATCATCTCGAGGTAAATTATATTCCCCTTTTGCAATAAGACATGCGTGCATATGAAAACACGATATAGACTCGAAAATGAGGTCGTTAGGCATTGAATGATATATTAGTGCTTGCGCAAGTAAATAGAAACTGTGATTGAGAGAGGAAAGATTTTCAAGGCAAGAGAATGGTAAGTGAAGTGGCTCCATCAAACCTACGAGGTCAACTCTAACGTCATTCAACTTGTTAGAAGATTAAAATGAACACCATTAATTTCAATATTAAGGTATTAAATTCGAATTTTATCCTTTCAATCTCTTCGTAGCGTCTTACATAAGGTGGTCAGGCTTATTTAGATTATTAAAATTTTGCAAACATAATAATCCTACTATTCAAGAGGGGAACCGAATTAAGTTTTAAGATATTTATGTAATTGAGGCTCAATACTATCGAAGAATTTTAATGGCTTGATAGGAATTCATAGTTTATAAATGCAGAGTTAAATTATATTTTTTAGATTAATGACTATAAAAAATATCAAAAAATATCCGATCACTGAAACATAAAAGAGAATAAATTTAGGATGATATTAAATACATTTAATTTTAGTTACTTTGAATTTTGTAATAATTAGAGTTGATACTGTTCTTTGACATTTATAATAAATGCTACTGAAAGTAGTAAAATCTGAAATAATATGCAAGACAAACAAAATTCCCTCCTCTAACATAAATTTGTTTTTAGGAATCAATTTCATAAAGTACAGTGGTACCTCGAGTACCCCGTTTCCGTACCGTACAGTATTTAAATTGTGTATTTTTACGTAATAGTATGACGTAATTACGCGGCAATACGAAATTCAAAAAGGTTCTAATTGGAAGTCACAAAGAGGTCTCTGTACATCAATCAGTACTACAAAGAGCAAGTTTAATGTTTATAATGACTCTAACTAGGTTAAAAATACAAGCCTACCTAACAATTACTTCAACATACGTACTTTTAATACCCAATTGTCTCTGATTTATGATTGATGCCTGGCTAAGTACCGAAATACAGTGACCTTACTTGATTCAACGCGTTGATCCATAACAGTGTATATAACAAAAGGTCCTCAAAAATTTACGTTGACATTCCTAAGGGGTACAGCCTGACCGTTTTTTTTCGGATGTTAGTACGATTGAATGCCCATAAGGCTCACGAAACCTGATCTGGGATCTGTAGGAACTTCCCTATTTATAGGGTTAGGGAATCAGGTCTTGTGGAATCTAATCTCGGTGATTACTTATTGGGCTAGACGTACTGACTATAGTCCGGCGCCTTTTTTTTAAGGCGTACCCCGCTAAGAACTCAGAAATGACAGTTGTATACAAAAAATGTGCTCAGTAGTACATGTACAGTAGAGAATGGCACTGCTAAAACTAATATTTTTTAGAAAAAATTGATTATTTTGCGTGTTTCATAAGACGCTTAGAAATTTTTATTTACTCTTTAAAAGACCACTTGCTTGTCTTAACATACCTTCCGGTGTTTGGTTGCGGGTGCAAGCACCATGTCTTTACTTACATAATCGGTTATTCTAGAGTATCGTTTGCGGGAAGATCGAATTTTTTATCGAATAGTTCGTGCATCTAATTCCCTGATCTTTTCCTTATTGTCAGAGCAGCCTATAGAACAGGGAGGACGGATATTAGCAGTAACAACTTCCGAGTAGGTACCTTCTCTGAATTTATCTAATAGGTTTAGCCTTTTTTTAAACAAATTTTTACGTTACGCTCACCGAATTATCGTACCAGTTCTTTGCAAAACGGATCGCCTTCCGCAGACCCTTTTCTAAGTCGCTGATGTAGCGTTTTTCCGCAGGGTCCCATATACTGTACTTGTATCGTCATTAAGGTGTATAGCCTGATGTTTGCCGGTTCGGTTTTTAAGTTCGCTTGATGACTCATAAGGCTCACTAAACCTGAATTCCGCAATAGGTATCTGTGAGGTCTACTCTATAAAGATGGTTAGCGAGCACAGATTCTGTTCTGTTCTCTAATCCCGGTGAATAATTTTTGGCTTCTCGTATTTGGTGACTGTTGTAACCCGCTAAGATCCAAGAAATGAGTTGTTAAAAGGATAATGCACTAAAATTACATGGAAGAGGGTACTATAAACACACACACGGAATGTTTATCATTTAAGTTTGAGCGGTGCGTGAGTTTCATAAACCTTCCGTAAATCTTTCTTTACTCATTAATTTTTTCACACATAATGCTCATTGCGACATCGTTTTATTTTCTTTATTTTCAGCTATAAATTTTCTCGCCTTATATCTATCAGTGCCTGTCAATCCGTGATTAGTGAATATTATTTTCGTTATTAAAGATGTTATGTGACGGTTGTACCCCTTAAATATAAGACTAATATGTTTCTAGAGGAATGATTAACGAAAAAGTACGTGTAAGATTCGATCTAAATTCGAATTACACACACGGAATGTATTTCAATCTTGGTTGAGCAGTGTGTGATTTTCATAACCTTTCGTACACTTTATTCATTCATTATTAGACGTATCATTTGCATTTTTCAAGATTAATTTTAGTCGTGTTTTGAATAGTTATGAATAAATAATAGTTGGATATATAAATATTTTTGTTAAATAATTTAAATTATTAATACGACGGAAATTGATGATTAAACGAAGATTAATTATAGTTTCTATTGTTTTAATAAGTAATTCATTGTATTTAAATTCATTGTATTTCAATGTATAAAAACGTGTGTATGTATGTATTCTCTATTTAATGTATATCATACGAATCTAATGGAATAAATAAATTTTTTCGAGTTTATTAGTGTATTTTTTTCGTGAATTGAAATATATCCTGTTATTTCTCCTGTTAGGTCAATCAATGTGTGAAGCTAATAAAACTTTCATAATTCATGATTAGATACATCAACCATTTTTGTTAATTCATGAATTCAAAGAATTTACGATTAAACGAAGACTTAAGAGCCATTTACAAAACTTCTATTACATCTATTTTGAATTTTCCCTCTTCATTATGACTTGGTAAGAATAACGTAGAAATGATCGCGAGATGGCTCATGACATTTATTTGTAGAACATCTACATTTATTACATTTAACTTCCAATTTATAGGAAAATTCCTTTAAATATCACCTCACTTTGGACAAGTTAGGTATGTTTTTTCGATTCACCGTTCCATAATTTCGAATTTTAGCTTCGCATTCATAATATCTCAAAATACAACCCTTGGCCCTCTCGTATGGACAGACCTCGCCGTAGCCTCCCTTGATTTCTCGCATTCACGGAGGATACCTTCAGGGTATGTAAGGTCAAGGATAGGGACACAAATTTTGGGGCAGTATGGAGGAAATGATACGCCAACTCATATCGGTGTACATTTCTCCGCCATGCCGTCCTGTTCCAGAAAATGGAACAAACCAAATTTTGAATGTAACAGAAGACACCCGCCAAATTTCGAAAATTATTTATGACACATGACTAATCACCATTTCATCATGATTTCAAAGACGTAATTTAAAACACATGAAGAATGAAAATTTTCATAATATTTGAAAATGGATTTTTTTAATGAAAACGCAATTTTTAAAAGGAGCCATATTTTTGTTTGAGATACGAGTCCAAATTCGAGGTACGAGCGCAAATTCGTGTTTCCGGAGCGTCTAGCTAGTTGGTGCGCTGGGTCGAGCATCATCCGAGAAAATCTCTCACTCACTCGCACGTGTTACCCGCTTGAATCGAAGTGTATCTTGTGCGCTGTAATCATTTTTGCGTAATTACTGAACTTTTTTTTACAGTGCAGCCAAGAAGGCAGAAACAAGTGATAGTTAAATTTACGTTAATGTTAAGGTTAGTTTCAGTTTAAAGTTAAGAGCATTGTTTTAAGTATTTTCTTTTATTTGAAGTAAATAAAGTATTGTTTTAGTTTAAAGTTACGAAAATAGTTTTAAGTTTTAAAAAAGCGCCGTTTACGTATGGTTCTAGAGTGCATACACTCCTTCCCTCCTTCTCGCCGTTAAACTTCGTTAGCCGAACTTGTCCTTCACCAAAGTAAGACTATTATTCTAAATAACTCTTTTATTTCTTTGCTTCATAATTTTGTTACGTATTTGTTAATTATACATGTTTATTTTTTAATTAAAAACGTATCTTTATTCATAATTTACAATGTTTTGGGGATTTTTCATAGGTCCGGAACGGATTAATGACATTTTCATTACTTTCAATGGGGAAAAATGATTCGTGATACGACCAATTTGACATACGAGCAAGGTTACAGAACGAATTAAACTCGTATCTCGAGGTACCACTGTATTTCGTTTTCTGCAAACGTGAAAAAAGACAATATATCATTATACGCAACAAAGCACAGGTAGAAGATACTTTAAAACAAAATATCATTTCCGAATTTTAAAAATTTAAGACTTCAGTGCTTGGAAATTATAATCAATCTGAGGGACACAGAAGTCGTATATCATGTACCAGTTACTATTATTTTAAGTACCGTCCACTGCCTTCCATGGGAATCGAGGAAACGTATCTCCATCATTTTTTCACACCAGACCTTCATGTGCACGTCACGAACCTTGCAAGCGAGGAAATATCAAATTTCAAACCTCCCACAACGGCAGTCACAACATCCGCCCTAATCCAGTCGACCAGCAATTTAATTCCACATGAGTACCACAAGAGACTTAACTATCGCCATATAAATTTCACGCGATTTGAAATAACCTTATAGAGAAACCTTCCGGGAATAACTTAAGAAGCAAGTTTCCGGTGGCTGTAAAACAGGAAATAGCAAGCATGCATGAAATCTCTAGACTCACTTAGGGTACAGGCCCTCCGGTTCTTCCGGGGAGGAATGCTATTCCATCCAATTCCTCTTCGTTGAGACAGACGACGATCTTTCGCACGGTACGGAGTATTCCTTCTACCGCTAATGCACGTTTACGACCCACCGTACACTCTTTCGAGGGTGGCAAGTCTTTCCAACGCCCCCTTTAACAACTTTCAGGGTCGGGAAAGCCCTCCCGAGGGATGTAACCCCCGACAAAACACACACACACACACTGAGAACCACACCCTTCCCAGAGCAGTAGATATCCACTTAATTGAAGCCACACTAGATGCACACACACAGACACGCGGCTACCAACTCCCCTTCGCAAAAAAAGACTTCCTCTCTCACTTTCCCCCGTTCGGTAACCTACAACCGGATATAGACAGCACGAAGTACACTCGGGTAAGTTTCGCTGTTGCTCTCGGGGAACACGAGGATTTACTTATCGTGCGCTGAATCAACCATCACCTACGCGAACATCGCGTCCTGAAGCCATTCCCCGCCAATGCGGTGGGTTTGCCCTGAAGTCCTCGCCGGAAACCCCTTCGCTCTTTTAAGCGAAGCAGGGAACTACCCCGAGTGTGTCTCTTCCACGGTTACTTCCGACTGATTAACATGTAGACGGGGGGAGCTCTCTCTCCGAAGGGGTGTGACGGGCGGAGGCGACTGCTTCACCTGATGGGGACGGCCAAGAAGCTTCGGTCGCGGAACAGCGACCTTGGTATCAACGCCCCCTGCACTCGGCTTTTTCCACTCAAATCACGGAGGAGTTGTTTCCCGGCGTAAGAGTGGAAAACGCGTGGTTTGTTTTACACTTTTTCTTCGGAGCTGTCTCTCGCCGTTACCAACGCTTAGAGCAAGTTGTCGAAGCGACGCTGAGGTAATAACTGATAGAACCCGATGAGTGATTCGAAGACACAATACGTGATAGATAATACGTTAACTGAAGGCGTCGTTTTTCAAGTTGAAGCGGACATCAGCTATCGGCATGCACCACAAATGTAGTTCGTGGAGAAGTAAACGTGACTTCATAAGGTGAACGGATATTTCAGAAAAAGACTTTCGCGGCTGACTTTTTTCGATAGCATATGGATGAATTGCTTCCGAAATCAATGAACCAATTGTTTGATACGAAAATAAGGATGAGGACTGAGTATATATCGTCACTATAAGATGTAAACGTTCCGTTAACAGAGTTCTAATCACACATTCGTGTTCGGACACGATTGAGCGCGGTTTCAAACAACAGGAAGCGGGTCGCGTTACGCAGATGAACAGGGTGAAAGTCACTTTCTCCCACGTTTTCGGTAGGCGCAGGTTTCTCCCGGAGCGTTATCAACACCGAGAGCCTCTTGGTCACCGATATCACCAGAAGGGGCACAGAGACGCTGAATCTTCGCAGACACGACGGAATATGCTCCTGGACAAAATCACTCGCCCGGAAACACACGGGATTGATTTCAACCTCCGGAACCGGAAAAAAGACGGTCGAAATGCGATGTATTTGTGTCGCGGCACCCGCACGCCGCTCCCGGCGACCTCCCAAAAATAATGCCGAAGTACGGCGTTCCCCCGTCGGATAGCGTCCGCCGACTGCGTGTGGAACTGCCGATAACGGAAAGTGGATCGGTGGAGGGGTGAAAGCTGCCTACCTTGAACGCCCACCAAGAAGTGCCCCGCGCAACTCGAAAACCCACGATTTCCTCTCAGGAGGGGGAAGAAAAAAGATGGTGGATCCCAGCCTCCCTTTTCTTCCTCAGCCGGCAACAGCGCGGCTGAGACTCCGTTGCCTCGGTTCCGTCGTTTCCCCGAATGTGGCATCTGAACGTCTCATTGGTTTTCACTATCTTATGCCACGGGATTGCAAAGAGGATCGAACAGTCCAGCACTACGGTTCTTGTAGATATTTATAGACTAATAACTTTTGTGCTCGCGGAAATATCTATCAATATAAGCGATGAAGGTGGACATTGCTGAAACTTTTGTTTTTCATTAATGAAATTAAACCAAGAAGGTTAAAATAATTAATCCACTATCCATTAGGTTAATACTGTAAAGATTTTTGACGTGATATCATGTCAAAGCGTTTCAAATTTTTGCATAGTTCCATTAATGATATTTATACACATAATTCCAAAACAGTAGGTAAGATATATTTATAATCCTGAATCGTGTGTTTCTTTCAAAAGCGATTTTCTTTTACTTGAGCAATGGAGTGTACCTGCAAAATAAAATCCGGTCTCTTGACTTTCTAACCTTCTTTCTTTTAATTATTTAATAAATGACTATCGCATTCAAATTTAAATCTAAGCATTTCTCGAGACATAAGAATCATAAATAAGCTTCATACACAAAATGCCACGTGTGATTTATTTCACCTATATAACGTTAGCATTTCTTCACCGGTTAAATTTTAACGCTATCATTGCGGATTATGACAGAACTTTCCAACCGGTTTTTCTTCGAAGAAAAATGTTCAACCTGACCGTACGTGTCTTACGTACGCGTAGAAACTTACTCTACCTCTCTTCTCTATAGTATATAACATGCTGAGAACAAATTTATTTTATGTTTATCTTAGCGGTTAAAATAGAAAAGAATAACTTGAAATATATACAATGATTTGTAAGTGAACCATTCAAACTTCTTGAAAAAAGGCAATTATGAACATGAAGATATGTAAACATCTTATAAATGTACACGTGACAAAATTTAACCCAAATTTCAGCTTCTCACTAGCATTCAGTAACTAATTTGTTTGACAGTTCTTAATACTAACACCTATGCCAACGATCTCTGCCAATGTCTTGTCTACAGAGTATTGTCTCATCTACGAAGGTAATCTTCAAGCAGTTAGATTTACCATTGCAATTTTCTTTCAAAGTTTTAGAAACAACTTTTCCAATTTAATTGACCATACCCGAGTATATCCTGTATTTAAAAATTCTTTCCAATGCGGGCGCAGAACTGTTATTGTTCATTAAAGATATCCTGTTCGCCACAAACGCGTTGTCTTTTGAGGCTACTTAAAATCGCCGGCTAATTAGAAATCTGTTTTCCACTGCAAAGAGAAAACAAGGACAGAAATCGTCGGAGAAAAGTCACAACCAAGTAAAGCTTTCATTAATGGCATGCTTGAGATTCGAATAAAACTACGGCGAACTTCGTACTTAGCAAGTTCACATTTATCTTTGTGCTATCCTTCAATTGGAACGCTAATGAAGACTATTTTATGTTGTGTTTTGTTAGTTAAATGTAAAGTAAAGTAAATGTAAAGTAAATATTTCAAGCAGTCATTGTGGAGTACGAATTGGAGCGTAAGCATTGATTAGGGAGAAATTCAGGGTATTAATGGTCAAAAGTTTAAGGAATTTTGATTATAGGAATGTCCCAGTGAACAGGGAGTTGACAACCGGTCCTCTGAAACGAAGTCCCTGGTTCGAACCCTTCGACGTGCCAGGTTTTGTCTAACCTTTAATAGCGTACCATCTATATCTAGATCATACTTGGGAATACGGGAATTTATTACGGACAAATTACTTTACTCATAAATAATTCCTATAAAAATGGTGAAACAAATTTTAGCGGTAAATCACATTTTTTTGACATATTGCATAGCATAATGATAATTCCTAACATTATTGATCAGTAAATCACTGCAGCAAATAGTAAAAAAAATGACACATTATAAAAAGCTAAAGGTATCAAAGATTTTTATCGATCAATTAACTGCTCATTTTTTGATCACATTCAATCAATGCCACCAATCTTAATGTCGGAAGTTCCCTTTCATCTTTGGCCGGAAGAAATACGATACCTAAATGAAACTCAACAAATGGAATGGTTGACATGAATGGGAAATATTTCACCTCGGCGAAGACGATTCTAAGAATGAAAGCATATCCTTCTGAGTAAACACTTCAATCAAGTCTTCCCACGGCCGAACGGAATATCAACCCCAGAATTTTTTCCTTCTGAGTTTTTCCAACCAAAAATCAATGAAATTCAAGGGGATGAGTTGTTACTTGGAACGTAAAATTCCACCCCAAAAGCGCCACGAACAGTTTACGTTTAAATTGATAAGCTATAGACTTTCCCTCGAAATTGGTTTGTTTTCGTTCTAACCCCTTTCCTGCCATTCGAATTCCATTACATTACAATTTTTCGCATACATTAGCTATAAAATTTAAGTGCTTCAAGATCAATTAATCTTGGACCGTTTAAGGTTGAGCATTTAACATCCACAAATATAGTTATCTCATATATTGAGTAAGATACAGTATATTCCCATATCAACAAACTATATCCGGTATTTGAATGGGAACAATTCTTGTCAAGACAACGAATATCTTTCCTCCACTGAAATTTAACTATCATGAAATGGATAACAATCAATGCAGCGTTGCTAATAAACTGAATAAGATATTTTTTACAATAAATATATTTCTGAATATACTAATTTTCTTCCAAATGTATTTTTTATAATAAATGTTTTAATAATTATTTCCTTCGAAAGCTATTGACATTAAATTTAAGAATAGTATGCAAAAATATGTGTGAAAGTACATTCACCATTAATACCAAGCAAAATCTGCAGTTTTCTAAAACAGAAAACTATCATTTTGCGTCGAACTGGTGAGTTATATTGAAACGAAAATGTTTGAGAAAGCTCACATCTTGAGCACATTAGATTGCTATACATAGGTTTTTTTATCAAAATTATTACAATTAAAATTAAATATTGGCGTGAAATGAAAGATATTATTTATATTTATAGAACAAGACTATTTTCGATTAAATAAAACAACGCAAGCGGGAAAATAACTATTCTTTAATGTACATTTAGTGAATATACTTTTATATTTCTTTTTGAGTGTGGATCTATCGCGTTGAATAGTCTCTTTTACTGCCTAATCTTCGCATTAAAAATTAACTCCAATGAATCTACGTTCTACAATCACCTAATTTCACTTCCATGTGCACCACCTACAGATTGCTAATACGGAAAATGATTTTCGCTCGAAATAGGACATCGGCCATGAAACTGATGAAGGCCTTTCTCTGATTTGAAACGATGCTATTCAAAGCGGGATAATGAAGGGTTTCGACCAAAATTAGTGTGGAGTAACCCCGCCAGAGGGCTTCAAGTCCTATTTCCGCGAAATTAAACATTCAAATCACGTCAAATTCAACCTTAGCCAAATCAACAAATGTACCTCATAGTCGTTTACGAATATCATCAGAAAAGCCAGACAATAGCGGAATTGAACGTCATTTTAAATTAACAAATACAATTGTTTACAGAAAAGTAAATTGGCCATTTGTTTCCAGCGATGTACGAGATGAAGCATAAAAATTTGAAGATGAGAGATTCATTATGCAATAAAGAGAAAGTGAAAGTATACTATGGAATAGATTACGCGTGACATTAAACCGGTATTTATCTGAAGAGAGAAAGGGTCTTGAGTGGAGCAATTGAAGAGAGACGACCTTAAAAAGTTACAGAAATATAAACACAGCACTTTCTGCAAAGAGAAGAAATAAAGTGAGGTAATATTACATAAGTAAGATGAAGAAAATTTTAAAATGAATTGGCATAAAAAATTCAATAGAAATCTAAAATATTTTGTAATTTAAAATGAGAATCAATGAACTGATATCATGAAAGATAATTCATAATGAACTTTCAAACATTCGAGAAAATATTCTCTTTATTAGAATGCGAATAATAACGGAAAGAATTAAGTTAATATAAAACAAATACAAGAATTGTTTGTTATCCAACTGAAAAACATTCACATGCTCCCTGGAGAATGATTCTAATTAAATGACGTCATGTTAGGGATATAGCAACGGAAGACAAACAGTTGTTCGGTGCACATGAGGAGACTCGAGCATTCACTCGCTTTTCGGGCCGCCGACAAACAGACGCGATTGAAATTAACATGATAATTAAATTAGCCCTTCTGACGACAAACGGCGAAAGTTGAATTTGCAATTCATCGCTGATTTGGTTCCAGTGGCAAAAAATATCAAAAATGGACAAACAGGTTGATTGAGAAAAAACATATACTGATATAAAATTTGCCACTAGTTTCCAGTTCACCCTCTTCTCAAAGGGGATTGATACTAAAACAGTCGGTACATTGATGGATTGTAAAAATAGTAATATTATATGCAGAACAGCTTTGATGTAACCATATACATGAATTGAAAAAAGGAACAAAAATTCTTCGTTGTGGAGATGATAAATCTATCTTCTGCTCATTTAAATTACGAAATATATAATAGTTCATATGAATGAAGAGACTGTTATCATATGAAGACATGCAAATATCATATCCTTTTAAATTATAACATGATTTACTCAGTCTGTCCTTGCAACCGAGTAAGTTTTAAAACTTAAACCCTAAACACTACTGCAATATAATGAGTATTATTAGACAGAAAAATGCTATGATCAACGAAGCAGCTTAATTATCTTGTAATTCTATATCCAAGAAAAACCAAAGTTGCGTTAAATAACGTTTTGTTCTGTTTTCGTTGGTCTGATGCACTGGAAATTGCGCTCAGGGAAAGTGTCCACGCATGAGGGAATGTAGGTGAACGAAACTCGCTCCAATTAGCCCACGAAGCCTATCAAAACTTCTTAATTTATGCTCCAGAGAAGACGAAAGTGCGATCTTAATTCTCTTTTCGTTTTTGACACCGCTTTAACTTTCTACGGACCAAGACTTTTCGACAACGTGAAGGCAGCGCTTCTTTTCTTTGGATCTTCAACTTTTTCTACGTATCACCGCTTTCATCAAAAGTAAGGAAGCGTAGGGTGAAAACCTCGGAGCTATTAACTTCCAGTCTTGATGTTACACTTCGAGGATTTCTCAATGTCTTTCCTCTTAAAGACATTTTAATGAATGTGGATAAAAATACACCGAGTTTTAAAAAAGATTACTCCTTCAAACGAGAAATTTGCACTTTTGATAAAATATAAAATTTTAGAACTGAATTTATAGCAGACACGATTCATATTTGTGGAAACAAGAACTTATAAAATTAAATCTGAATCAATCAAATAAATATCGCTGTATGATATTTGATAGATTTCTTATGGAATGGTTCTATACAAAAGAAGGAAATTATCAATAGAATATTTACATGCTATAAAACATTTTTCACGGCTTTTCTTAAGCTCTCTAAGGATTATATTTAAGAA
This sequence comes from Pantala flavescens, assembly GCA_020796165.1. NCBI lineage: Eukaryota > Metazoa > Arthropoda > Insecta > Odonata > Libellulidae > Pantala > Pantala flavescens. The sequence continues at coordinate 6,967,612 of CM036884.1, read as the reverse complement.
AATACTCTTCTACATCTACATAAGTACCCTGAAAGCCGCCTTTCGGCGTGTGGCAGGGGGTGTAAACACCTATTTTATTTTACCGCGTATTTTAGTCTCTTCTCACTGACATTATTAAATTATCTGGTGATGTTATAACAATGGCGAATCATATCTTCACACTGAATATTTCTATGGAAGGAGTAAAATATTATAAGCGAAAATACAGTATAGAAAAACGAATTCCTTAGAAGAAACTTAATCGGAACGAAACAAGCCGAAAAAATATATCTGCATCTATATTTTACAAAAAGATCTTTGAGTATAACAGAGTTACATTTATGGTCTAGCAAAAGAGTTTAGTTAACTTATTGTCTTATATATTTTACCTAAAAACATTTCCATTTAAAGGAACAGCTTTCCTCACATTTTGAAAAGAACGAACCGAAGCGTGTTTCAACAGTATATAAGAACACATAAGAATCGATCGAACCGCAATCAGTCGTGATTGTATTCAAATGAGGGAAACGTTGCAACTTGAGATGCTGATCCCAATGAATCACGCTGAGGTAAGGCACCCAACACGTACGTGACGTAATAGAGCGATTCCTTCTTCGAGTTGAGCACCGTTTTGTTCCAATAAGGAGAAGGTGCTAAGGTTCTTTCGTAAACTCAACACCTCCGTTCCATAGCTTCCGGATGTGACGTCGGTTAGAGTGAAGCAATTTGAATGTCCGACGGCTTTTATGTTAATATTAGAAAAAGGAGGGAACTAAACACCCACCCGTAGCCGAGGGTTACGAAATGGAGATGAGAAAGAACTTGTAATTATTCATTTGTGATGGAGAGAGAATTTTGAATAGGCGACAGTATGCTTAGCATATGACGACTGTTGGGAAACATTGTTAGAAGTTTAATCTGTGAAAATATACAGACCGAACAAACAACAAGTACATTCACAATAATTGTGCATTAAGCAATTGTAGTAGCACTCCAATAGTATATGACTTAAACGACAATAGAAGTTGACATAGAAGACAAAAAAGTACCCCAATTTAACGACAAAGCTCCAAATACTGATGATGTGATACAATGTTTATATTAAATGAATAAACATAAATGTTCAACTTAAATAAAATAACTTTGAATATTTCACACATAAAATATACTCGAGTAAGGAAAACAACAACAAAAGATCCGGAACTCGCATAATTCTTTGAGATTGATGGTAATGTAAAAATGTATACGAATGATTTAATACAGACGAAAATCTGAATTTCACATTAAAAAATCCCTATAGTTTCATGCAAACAATATTGATCATCAGTCGGTAAAACATTACAAAGCAATTGGAACTTAGCAAAGCTAAGTGAATTGAAAGTGGAATCACGCTTTATTGTCAACAGCTATTAAAATCACTTTCGTTATAGGGGACAACTAGTACAATAGCACCTCACCTGAACAAACCTCATCAATAATATTAATACAAGTACATCGACAGTTGGTGTCTAAACGCACTTGTACTTCATCTCAGTACTTAGCAAAGTAACAAGACTCCGTTCTGCAAAAAGTATGTTCCTGAAGTGATGGTTAAAAAGCCATAGTATGGCAAGAATCCCACGCCGAAAGAGAAAAAAACCCAAGGTGAAAAGTCACATAAGGTCAATGCGATCAGGGTAATGGGATTTGGGAAAGAAGACAGCGATACTCTCTTCTAGGAGTTCAGAGAGGAATAAATCAGTTTATTTGGAAAGGTGAGCGACTTGGGATGTCTTGAATGGAGAAAGCCTCATTTCGAATGAGAAGCATGGCTGATTTGGAATACAGATTAGATGAAAAAGCGCACGGATAAGGTTACGATTACTTGAATAATGGGATACCATTGATAAAATCATAAAAATATCATCCATTTATGGTGTTTAAGTTTTACTAAATTTCCAATAAGAATGGATTTGTAGAATTTTCACTTCTACTCCGGAAATGCTAAAATAATATAACTGAATCACAACATTAAAAAGGATTCCTTTGAAATATTCTTCTTTAAAGTCTTGTTTTATACATTCCATATTATTATCTGATCTCTAGTTGAATTTCGGAAACCAGTTAAGAAAATATTATCAAACTAAAATTCAAAATGTTAAAATATCTGCATAACATCCCTAATCACATTTACTACATTCAAAAGTTTAAAATGATAAATAATCGGAAGTTATTATATTAATAACCGATTGATTAATTCCCAGTTAAGACGGGTTTTGTCAAGAAACTTGGAATCATCCGACTTGGATCACTTTGGAAGATACAGCATTCTAATTCCAAAAGAACATTGAGGTCGAATTTAATTTATTGTCATGGGTGCGTTCAACTCATCACTCACAGTTTTAGAAAATGCGATACTTCGCGTTTCAAAACGAGGGCTGAATATGATTAGACCGCTCTGAATACTAGCGGAACGAGAAGTTGCGGGTTATCGAAAACCAGTTGCGTCAATTCCGAAACATAGAAGACGAGGTTAGCAACCGCAGAGTGGAAGAGTATTGATCCAACAATGAATTACCCACAGATAAAGAAAGGATATCATTTGTGGAGCAATTATTCAGCCTTCAGAAACATCGACAACATTGAACAACAACAATAATAAGCAGTTTTCAATTTTTTTTAACTATAAATAAGGACTCATTGCATGCAAAAATAAATAGAGAATGCATTAACGTAAATATTTTCTCTGTAACTGAAAACTGAGATATTTAAAATATGTTCATAATACGCTTTTAAGAGCTTGAAGAATACTAGACAATGGAAACAACATATATTGCGTATTGTTTCGAAGACCCAACAATACGTACTGAAAATTACAATACCGCAACAATTGAATATTAAGAATAATGAACTTCTTGTTTGACCTTAATGAACCTTCCAGCTGTAGTTAATAAGGAATATAGCAACCCAATTACGTTCGCACGTGCGACCGAAAAGAAAAAAAGCTTGCAAAGGCGGAAGGAATCATGGCCTACCCCACACGGAAACAAAAGAGTTCGAAACTCCGCGAAGAGAAGCGGAAAGCATGAAATTAATGAAAAAACAAATCTAGTAAGTCGATGTCTTGAGAACGTAATTCAAGGTCGGGCTTGCAAATTTAATGAAGGTGCATTGGAAAGATGTAGGCCTTCCCTCATCAAGGGTCCACGAATGCAAAGTGAATAAATGAACGCATTTGGAAGATGGCGAAGGAGAGAAGGATGGATAACGTAGGGAATCACAGAGAACGAAATCATCGTGAGAGATTCAGAAGGTGGAATGCAAATAGGCAAACATTTCCCTTTTTCCACAAACAAGGTTATTGTGATTGAGGAACATAGCAAATGATACCATATCATTCATTGCTAAGAAACCGAGTTGCTATCAAATGTTGATCAAAAAATGTTTTTTTTCAAACTAATTCTTTACATAAGATCAATAGATGAAACATTCGCATTGTGAAATTCCATTCAGCAAAAACGTGCCCACCTTAACTATGAAAAGTTTCCTAAGTATTATTTAAGTAATAGAATTTAAATAAGATTATTTACACACTTACTTTATTCTCTCAAATAATTATATCATATACGGTTTTTATTCAGCAAGAACAAACTTCCAGTTTATTTTTAAAAAAACTATAACATACTAAAATTTATATTTGATAACGATTTCCAAATAAAGTTGGAGGGGTTATCTTTAGAATATCAACGCCACAGCTAGATGATTGTATTGCTGAAACCAAATAGGAAATAAAATGACCAAGATTTAAACAAAAAAGTTTAAGGGAAGGGAATTAACTTCCTAAGTTTTTAAAAGTTTCCAAATAGAATCCCAGTCTTAAGCAGTGTGGGAGAGTTATGATTATAAAAATTATATTTTTCATTGAGATGTTTAAAACAAACAAGGAACTTACGCTTGAACATATTAATTTTAACTAGACCATTCCCTACATTTTTACAGTAGTATTTCCATGGAAAAAGGATATATACACTAGGAATTTTCGAAGGCAAAAGATCAAAATAGGGCATGCTCTCAATTCAAACCAAAGTGCCAGTTTCTTGTTAACACCTACAAATTCGCATGATTTATCTAAAGGATGAAGATACAAAAATTTCGGGAATGTCTCTGATGAGAAAGACAAACGAAAAAGTCCGTCGCTCTCACATGGTTCCATATTTGGCGAAGTAAATTCGGCAAGGTCGAGATAACAACCTTAACCAATCGGATACGAAGTTCACGGAAAGAATACGATTCGGCGCATGGAAGAGAGCAAGCAGAGATCTTCAACTTTTACTTCACCATAATAAAGTACGTTTTTGGGTTCCGTAGAAGAAGTTACAAATTAGAAAACGGTGCTGAGAAAAATTTTCTCCAAGATATACTTAACCGCAAGATGACCATGGATTCCAAAGCAATTGCCGTCGATAGCGTTTCGAAATTTCGCAGGAAAATATCCCAGAAAAGAAGATAACTCACCTGTAAATAAAGAGGAAATATTTGTTGTTAGTTTCAATGAGAATATCTTAGGAGTTTATTGGAGATTACTATTTGATATATTTCTTATATTTTAAAAAGAGAATCATTATTTAGTAATTATTATAAAGAACTTGTTCAAAAGTATTAATTTTAATACTTTAATAATTGTACGAAAATTTGTTAAATACAATCGCATTAAGTGCATGTGACAATTTTCAGACATGCCAAATATTTTATTGGATCAACATCAATGAAATATAAAAATGATAATTAGTACTAATACTTTTATTATTATTGGTGTAAGAAAAAATTTAGAATTTTGAAACTTAAAAATGAAATGTCGGCAAAATATACAAGTTATGGTTAAGGAATAAATAAAAAAATATTAAACTTACAACTAAATAAAACACATAGAGGGAAAGAGTAGAATAAAAAAAATAATGCAAATGTTTTGAAGAGGTTTCTTGAGAAACGTTCAGTACTTCCCTCCACAAAATCTATCAAAGAATTCGTTTGTATATCATTGAGTAATTTCGCATAAGATAAATAGAAATAACCACAAATTTTGAAATTAATACCGTGCACCCAATAACATAACTAACGAAAATACTATGAAAATAATAATAAATAGAATGATTGAACGGAGAGCATTATTATACAGCAATGGGGAAGATGGAAACAGAGAAGCATAGTCTTTTGTTTCGATGGGATTTTCTCAATGGAATTCCCATAAATATTCCGAATAAACGGCCGAAGGGAGAATCAAAAGATAAAGAATTCCATACATTTCCGCAAACGGACGGAAATAAAAAGTATTGATGAAAAAATGGTGGGATAATGAGCAAAACACAATGAATAAAGAGCAATAGATCATTCGGAAACGAGATCAAAAGGGAACATTCCCACGCCAAACGTCAAGCATCGTTTGTAAATCGTTAACGGAGTAACGTCTTGAGATGAGCTATTGGATCCACCATTGTATACAAATGGTTTTATAATTCTTATCTCTAGACACTTGAGTGATGGATACGAATCATGTTTTTACAAATATACGTTTCTAATCTTCAAGAACATTAAAAGCATTTACTAAATGATTTTGCTCTAGGTTACACTTCAGTCAATCTGATTCTGATTATCTTCTTAATTCAATAGAATTTCAATATCACGGTTTTTCATACACATAATACGTCTTAAGATAGGTGAACTATACTTAAATAATTGATTATGGCGAATACGTAACAAAGAAGACAACACATTCAATTTTACATTTATTATAACAATTCTGAGAATTCCGAATCATATGGAGGATCAAAAGCTACTGAAAAATGCTTTTAATGTGGATCGAAACAATTGAACTATACCCTTAATATATCAGATGAATAAATCGTCAGGTAATTCTTCAGCAGAATGCTAAATAATATAATGCGAATAAATCATTTTATTCAGGAAAACCTTCATCTTCATCTTACTCTCACAATTATTTAATCTTATATTTCACTTTCAATAGTTAATATATTATTTACAAATTATTTTAGTTAAGTTATTACTCGTAGTAATCATTTCTTATTTTTTTATTATAAGTGTCTTCCATTTAATATACAGGATTCAATGAGCTCCGAGCGTTTTTGTTTTTTTGTAATATTATTTTAATAATTTTCGTATCTTTTATCTTTTGCGGATCAAATATTTAACACTCACAATTAAGACCATTAAGAGGTGAGAATGAGACGGTCAAATGAAATCCAGTACCGTTTAAATATCAGACCAAAATCCGGATGCAATGGGAGTCTATTCTAAGGAGAACAAAAGAGAAAACGAATAGAGGGCAACTGAAAGAACAAAGAAAAAGAACACGAGAGAGAAGAGTAAACGGGAAGGAAACCACACTCCTGGACACGCAAGGATTCGGTTTTGGGAGAAAGGAAAAAGACTACAGTGTATAACTATTCCCACAGTCCCAAAGGCGTGGGAGATGAGGCTGCTGGGCCATGTACTTATATAATGATTAAAATAATCATTAAAGAGAGAGTTAATCTAACTACTAAAAATAGGAGGCAAATAAGTTATTGAACAGTCATTTTAGAGAAACTATTGTACACCGGTTGATTACTCGGGAGTAAACCTTCTCTACTCTGTAAAACAGAATGCCAATAATATACCAACTCAAATAACAATCTAAGTTAACATCAACCAGAAAATAGCGAGATATACATCCTAAGGTGAGCTCTTCATACTTTTATTTCCGATATCTATTTTCGTAATATTCGTTTGGTTATAGGGATTTTTAAGATCTTAATAGTATCGGTACATATATTTTTATCGATGTTATATCAATCGATATAATTTATATCCAAATACAATTACTAATTTGGAGATAAGCTGGACCATTCATCTCCTAATAGAATACAATCTGTGAGAAGTATTATAAGGAGACATTGGTGGAACAGAAAGATTAAATAAAAGGAAAGGGACGGATGGGGTCGGACATTGACAGAGGATATATTTCGGAAAATAATAGAAAACGAAAGCAGAAGGGAAAACGCCAAAATGTAAGGGCTGAATGAGACTTCTTGAGTGACACAAAAGAAGTGATTGGATGACTCTTCTTTTGTGTCGGCTAGAGTTTGTCCAAAATGTCGAATCATCCTCAGAAGGATTAAAGAAGGATATCTTTTTGGGTAGATCTCTTTAAGATTTGTTTAGATCGACAAAAAATAATGTTTTTAGGAAATTAACGAGATGATTTCTCGTTATCTTAAATACTCAATTGAGCTTAATCTAACTTATTTTAATTATATAAAGATGTTCCAGCTTGTGTTAAGAAACTTAATTTTAAATATTTTTACACACCTCTTGAATACTGACAACACCATTATATGTTATATAGTATACATACAAATCCTTTCCTTCTTCTCTCTCAATATATTCGCACAAAGTTTTGAATGCGTACGCCGATGAGTATTTGTCGAAGCTTTAAGGTAGCAGGTACACATTTCAATCAACATTTGCCCTATTTTAAATATTTTCTGATTTCTAAACGATTATGCATAGAACATGGTTCTGAAGAATTTTTGATCAATCAGTTAAATATAATAACGGATTTATTTCCATCAAGCTTTTATAAATAATCCATTTGAGAAAATATAACCGGCAATTCATAGGAGACATGACCTTAGTTTCCCATTATCCTGACAGAGAAAGATACTTTGAGAACACATGTAACTCAACGATGATGTAATCATTGCAAGAATTAAAAATTCCAAGGAACTTCTTTGTCTCCACACTTTGAAAGCACAACTGTTATTTCGCCTTAGTGACGAACAGCTCCTGGATATTGTTTCCGCGTCTGACGTCACCGGTGGAAACTTCCTTTCTTGGGAAGATGTAGGTGTTGGAATCAAAGTTGCCCCATGGAGAAGGATAAGGAGCTCGTTTGGGATATTTCCTATTCATTTTGAATTCTCTGAGGAAGAAACACATCTGGCTGTACAGCCAAACCCTCAAGTTTTCCCTACGAACAGAGTTGTAACCACCTCATTGTTGGGAGTCTGTTGATCTTCATGAATTTTACACATTACCGTTCTCTTGGATGTTCATCAGGAACTTTGGGATGGATCAATGAAATATTCGATTAGAGCTTAAGGTAAAACACTCTAATAAACGTACAAAATACCTTTTAATGAATTATACCATGCTATGAAACTCAGATAAATAAGATGAGCGTGTTATATGAGTACCATTGAAACAATATTATCATCACAATGAAATATAAAAGAATGAAATACTTTCATCGTTGGCTATACCATTATTTTACCATTGAAGGAGACTGTAAAGAGATGAATTCTGTATCCATAGCAAATGACCTTCGCATAAAACATTCATGAGTTTTTAATCAAGGGATATTTCTACTGAAGGGATTAAATAAGAATTATTCCCTTTTGGGTGATGCTTTTTCATTGATTATCGGAGGTATGTAAGGTTATATTATTCGAGCACTCTTCAAAAGTTTATTATTTAAATCATAACTTATTAAATATTCACAACTTATATTAATAGAAATATATTTTATAGAACTTTATTTTTACAAAAGATATAAAATTCCACGAAACCACGTTCATTCTCAAGATCGTAATGCTTAGGAACGGTGAAACGTAAAAGGGGACAGTGCGTGTGTGACCCACATATTCAACAATCCAATAAAAGCACTTCGATAGAAACAATGAGATTCCGGCGGACATGTTCCTTTTCAATTTTTCGCATTAGTATCCCTCCGTCCATTTCGCACACTGGCCAATGGAAAATTGGGAGCAAATTGAACATGACGCGTAAAGTGGGACTGCCGTCAATTGAGGCAATCGGAGGAGCAAAACATAATCGACTCAAAAGGAAGGAGTGTCACTCAATCCGAAAGTCCAGTTGTTCCCACAGTGTCATTTCAATAAGAAATGATGGCAACAATTTCTCTGTTTGATGCACCACATCACTGATCGCATAAAAACTATTGTTTCGAAACTAAAACCCTAGTCGATGCCTATTTTTATTCTCGTGCCGTACTTGGACTCATTTCTCACTTTATTTTTCAATACCACGCTTTTTACGGAATCCATAAATGGATAGCTATAATGTACCAGAACAGGAAAATACTTAAATGGAAGTGCTTTGCAAAAAAATGGAAAATGTTTGGTGGAATGTTGTATTTACACAGCACTATTTCTGTATTTTTTATAGTGATGCATGCGTTGGACCAAATACAGTGGTAAGGAATACTTCGGTATCCAAGCGACAACGAAACGAACTGGGAGTGTAATAGTGACACGTTAACGGGAATTGTGATTGCCGAGGAAATTCCGTTTACTTTGGGCACTGCTTTCATCAGAGATATGAGATCATGCAATCATGACGTCACTATAATGCCTTTCAAAATAGCTTCTGATTCAAAATTGAAATCCAAATTTTAATGCTGGAACACAATTCTTTTTAAGATGAAAACTTCAAAGTAGCCACTAGAAAATGAAGAAATATGCATTACATAATTGATGAAGCTGGATACTTGAGAAGTAATAGGGGATGACGATAAGGTAGTGGTTAACTCTAAGATGTAGTTAAAAATAATTCTAGAAAATGAGTGGAGATTATATTATGAAGTGTATAATTAATATCCACGGGAACGATCTATAAGTGAAATACGTCAAAATATATTTTTTGGAGAGATCAATAACTGTAATCGCAAGAGTAGATTTTAGGTAAAAATAAAAATATAGTTAAATAATAATTTAAGTCGCATCCACTAGAAATTAATATACGTTATTTATATAAATATAATATTATTATGTACATCATTGCGCATGACCAGTAGAATTCTAATAAATCAGAAGATCAATGAATACATAAAACATATTCGTAGAAAGAAAATAATACCGAAAAAAACTGATTACTATAGAAATTAACTAAATGAAAGATAATATGCTCATTATGAAACTAAAAAAGGAGTTGGAAAACTTTAAGGAAGTGAAAATCTAAAACGAGAAGTTTAATCAAATTGATTTTATGATAAAATAATTATTTTCATGGAGTATCAATAAATTCGCGGATCGATTTAAAACGGGATAAAAGGAAGAAAAAACGATGAAGGAAAAAAGCGATGGTTTTTATTCATTCAATCTGAACGTGAGCGAGCTTTTGAACACTTCTGTCCGCTTGTTATCTGCGGAGCGACGCTATCCGATAATCACGCTTCCTTCGATGGACAAAAAACGTGCACAGGATTCAGTGATAACAGCCACCCATTTCCACTTTTTTGTTTCCATCGATAGATTTTTCTCTTCTCTTTAAATCCCGACCGATATTCGAGAAAAATCTACGTCCCGTATGATTCTGGTCCATTTTGCTAAATCGATTAGAGAGTTGAGGAAGAAGGATGCTGTAATCAAATTGTCGTTCGTTGGATGACACTGACGCGAGTGGAATACGAAACTCCTTTTTATACGAACTCTTTCTTAACTCCGAGCATTTTTCATATTCCGCTCATTAAAATGCGATTGTGATTTGTTATTCTTAAGTAAATACCATTTCATATATATGGAGTCATTAAGGCTTAATAACTTCTTTCTAATTTTACTTTGATTCAAGTCTCATTTTTGAATGTATATTATTACATCATGGATATTTATTTTTATTTTTAAGTAATGAAGTAAATTAAGATACACATACTTTATTTTATCCTCTAGGAAAATTGATTTTTATTGGAATTGAAGCATCGGAAGAATATCGTACGCTTACAACCAATAACGAAGTAAGCATCGAAAATGTTAAACCAGAACAGAGAACTATTAAGTTGCAAAAGTTTAATTAAATTAAATATTTGAAGAACCTTACTGGAAATTAATGTTAAGTGATGATAGTATAATAAAACTGACTGAAAATATTCAGAATCATAAACGTTAAAAGAGAAAAGTCAAACCGTGCAATCAAGAGGCAGGGAGGGCAGCCTTGATAGTTCTTATGACAGTATAAGAAGTACAATCAAACGAAGCAATAAAAAAGAGGAGGGCGTGGCGGAACAACATTCGATAAGGAAAGGCATCCGATGATAATCGAAGAGAATCGATTCCACGAGAAGTCGTTAAAAAGCTATTAGACGTTGCGGCGATTCGTCCATTCAACGATTCATTCATCAATCACGAAGCAATTAGGAAGGTCCCTTAACAGAAGGAAGTGTCGTTCAACACGTGAACACGTGACGTCTCTCTTCGAGTGACAACGAGAGAAATTCATTATGCGATAATGATCAACAGTAGAGTGACAAATGCAGTACTTCACTTGTGTTAACGAAATGATTATTGAATTTCTCTTAGAATTGTCGAATCCGAAAATACCTCACTTGTTGATCCATTTTTGAATATTTGTTGCGTCGCTTACAATTGAAGAAGAACTGTTAATTATTGAAGTTAAAACACATTATTTTGATGAGTCTTTCACATGAACGTGTACTATTCTATTCTCTCATAATAACCTAAGAAGATATTACATTGTTTGTACTTTTCCATTAGTGGGGAATGGTTGGATGGTTTAAGAATTATCTCAGAATCGAACTTGAATATAAATACATATAATATTTCATAGCAAATAAAAAAAAGTTATGAGGAATTTGTAAAATATCGAAACTCAGAATGATTTCAATAAGGAAGTTTTCACGAACAACAACAATTTCCTAATTATACTTTCACCAAGTTCTTGCAAGAATGCTAAACCTATAAGCGCAACAAATGTTGGATAGAAATAATTTGAATTAATCGTGATAAAAATACTAATTCAACTGCCCTTGTATCCATGATTGAACATGAGGAATTTTGAAAGGCCTTTCATTTTAGATGAATAGGATTGAAAATGTCATTAAAAATTAAATTGATAATGAACACCTTTAAAAGAAGTTCAGTCTTATTTCTTGGTACTATTTAGAAAGAAAAGGCCAGAAAAGCACTTAGAAACACGTTTCTAACTCGACGCAATCTTCTTCCAAGTGTACTGTTCCACAGCAGATATCTCTCTAGGCAAACAAACTCTGATAAAATTATAGCATTCCAAAGGTTTCAAGAATTACGACTCGCATCCAAGGAGTTTTTTTTCCTCTTGAAAATTATCAAATTGTTCTCCAAACATGCCATAGCTAGCCAAACATCACCTTCGCTCCACGATCATTCCTGCCACGGACTTCTTTCGCTTCATTGATAAATTATCTCCTATAACAACAAGGGATGGGTTGATGTTTTCTCTGGTGCTTCTTTCTGGAAATTCTTAGGATGCAATGTTTGCGAAGGCAAAACCGCACGCTATTTGGAGTGACGCAACAGCTAAGAACAAACCGTGCAATTCTTTCCATACAATCGTAGTTGTTGGCAGAAATTCTATTCGCGTTTAAGTTCACCGTTATGACGATTAAAATACTGGTAAAGGTCGGTAAATCACTGAAATTGATAATGGCCAAGAGTTAAGGTATGTTTCTGAGAATGCAGCACATAGAAAGTATCCTGGATGTAATGGACATATAATTACTTTAATAATATTTAATTCTTTCAAAATTTATTTAAATAAAACAGTAAAGTAAATATTTGGTGATATAGAAGTCTTAGTAGAAAATATCTTACACGAATTAGCATTTCGTGATACATAATAAATGATAAAAATTCCACGGATTAAACTTTAATATTAAATTCATTTTAGATACAAACCATCATCACGTAATTTATACAAAAAAATAAAACGAGAAAAAAAGAAAATAGGAAAAACTTCGAAAACATTCAACAAATATTTTAATTGAAAGGTAAAACGATTGCAAAATTCTATAATTTTTCATTATAAAATGAGAATTATTGTGATAATATGTTTCTTCTCATACCATACGCGGATGGATAACCGAATTCCTAAATCGTACGGTAGATTAAGACCCAAAATGGCCATGAAGTACTCCTTCGCTTATTCACAGATGATGAGCTAAGCAGTCGATGAACAAATAAGCAAAGTAAATGTAGGCTGCAACACCACTTTCAATTCTCGCTAAACACAATTAACAATCCCTCATCATTTGAAGTGCAATCCTCACGTGTATCTTAAAGGAATAACCTCATCAGAACACTTCTATAACCTCCATTCTCTCTTCCAATGACCGAGAAATCACGGTGCGTGGAGAGAAAAATGCAGTAACGGTACTTAGTATCACATCAATCCATCACGAAGACAAATGAAGACAGACCAGCGTCTCCCAAAATGAGGCGGCACATAATTTGATTGGCGTCTGCAACAATGGGAGATGGTCGAAAAAGGATATTTGATTGGCGTGTCCGACAATGGGCATCTCGGAAAAGGTGTGTATCTCCCTCACGGAAAAATTCCGAAGCGCGTGGGAGGCGTTAAAGAGCGGTCTGCACCCTGCGGTGCGCTCAATTATCGACAGAAGCCGCTCCCCTCGACGATATGTTAATTTGCGAGCACCCGCTCCCGGTTTTAACTGCTGCAATGCACACGTTGCATTCGCACGTCAATTACGCAGTGGGTTTCAATGGAAATGGACGGTGGTTTTAGACGGGCGTTTAGGTATCCCACTGTCCATTAGTAACAAGGAACCACAAAATAAAGAATTATGCCTCGATCCCACAAATTTATTGTTACTGAAATTTTCGAGGCTTACAATGTGTCTCTCAAGTAATTTAAACATAATATTTTAAGTGATTATCATATCTTTTCTATTATATAAAACATTTATTAATTAAGCAATTACATAAATGAATGTAAACTATAATGTAATTATATTTAAACATAGCTTATTCATAATCAAAAAATCCATTTACTATGAAACTAAAAAAGTAAATTGTTCATCATATGAAAGGTTTTATTCAATTATTCTAAGTGAAAAATGGATACGAAATATTTCAAATTGAGGAATGGTTCATAGAGTACAGTTAGTAAATATATCTGCATAATGTTACCTCTGCACAGATACCTGAATTCATTAAAATATTTGGAGTTTACGCGTATTTATAATTAACATTTAAACATAATTTATTTAATCATAAACTCTCCAATGGAAATTTTCCAGAGTGCTTTCATCACAAGTGGACAATTGGACTGTAAGATCTCTTTAAAATACTTTACTAAGGACATGAAGCTTCCGAAATTCTGGAGGTGTTAAGAAGATTGTGCTTCTCGAGAAAACGTCTTTAATTATTCTGCCTCGTCTGTTTCCGGACGAAAACTCTCTTATTCAGAGAGGCAAATTCTCTTTGATAGCTGTGGCAGAAGCTGTGAACCAATTAGACACACACCCATGCACCACGTTGGAGGTGAACCCATATTCTCTAGGAGATGGAAGGAATCTTGTTTCTACAAGGATGTTTATTCTAGGAAAGTATCGATTTAATGAAAAATTATAGAGCCAAGATCTCGATGCATAACGTTTTGTTACTTTAATGTTAAAGAAATTGGAACCTTTCTAAGTTTCGTAGATTGAGACCACAAGATATAGAAATAGAGAATGACATTCAATTACTAAGTACCTTTTAATAAGTTTAAAGTTTAGTATTTTATACTTCAAAATCGATTAACTATTGACATTAAATTTCATTACAGCCTATTTGGCTAGTTTTTGTACCTTGAGCAAAGAGACCAAAACTTTTAGAACGTACGATTAATGGATATTAAGAATTTATACATTTAAAAATAAAAATAATAAAATTGTTCACATTCAACTATTCCTTGCAATAACTGAATTCAACAACGGTTATCATTTCTTATTTTGGAATTATTAACAGTTTAAATATACAGGATAGCGATGTTTAAAATGCAAAACTGATCGATATTAAAATAGTCATCCGTAAATATATTAAGTATAAATATATATAAGTAATTAAATATAAATGATATATAAATAAATAAAAGTTTAATTTAATTTGAATTTAAGAATGCAATTTAATAGGAAAATGTTAAATTGCAGAAAGTATATAAGATAGTTGATTAGAGACGGCGATTGATCGATACATTTTGCGACGGTGGGATTGCATTGGACGTTATTAATATTATCTCATTTCAACTTTGGGCGATCCGATAACGAATGCGAAGTAAGGGAAAGAGATGTTGGAAAAAGATGTTTTAAGGACTCATTCAATAGGCGAATACAACTAAATCATCTAATATTTAGAACTTCTGCACTTTACATCTCAACGCCGAAATGCAGCTTGCATAGTATCGATGCAGATGTAAATGTAGAGAGCATTTGTAGAACAGGTTTCAATTATTCCTCCCTTAGAAAATTTTTTAACGCAATCGACATTATAATTATAAAATTTTCGATGTTTAATATACACAGATTTTTGCAGAGGTATCGACATTCCTCTGATGTCCTCTTCGCGTTCGATAATTTCGATGTTTTTTGTAGAGGGAGTAAGGAATCCGACGGTGAAAGGAGCCAAGAAACGGCTTCCGGTATCCGTGGGGAGATTAAAATAAGGGAATTCTTTCGCTTTTTTACGCAAAGGAACGGTCCATTCACCGCCCAAGGGAGGCCTTGCGCAGAATAATTACGGTGGAGATGAAGAGAGCGTCTGAGATTCCTCATAGTTGCAGGAGATTTTAATAAGCGAGAGAACATTGCACACGAATCGATATCAGAGGGAGTTGCAGTCGAAGTCCTCGATGGTGCTGAAAAGAGACTTGTATACGATTTGAACTTCATTTGGCGAGAATGCATACTTAACTCGGGAAGTTGGGTTCATCCATTTCATCTGTGTTAAGCTGTTTAAGACGGCGAAAAGAGAAATAGTTACGATTTCTAGGAATTGCGGAGCACTCTCAAACTACTGCATGCAGTGGAGTCAAAAGATGTTTCGTTCAAAGTTACGAGATGAAATATAGGTGATTGTACTTTCGAGGTTGAAATTTTTAAACCAAATGAAGGAAATCCGAATACCATAGATTATTAATTGCAAGAGCAAAGTTCGTTCCCTTAAAATCGCAAAGGTTTTGATCATTTACAATTTTGAAACTTCGAAGTTTGGTACAGAAAATATTACCATTTCAAAGTAAAGATGCTGTAGTGCATTAACAAATGTAGAAATAAATGAGATAGGAAACTGCAATAATTACTAAAAAGATGTTCAGATGAAACTGATAAAAGTTAAACTTCCGAGTTATGAATGAAATCATTTTCAATTGTTAGCTAAAGGTTGAATCGTAAGGAAAATTTAAACGACCTTAAATTTAAGAAAGTGGTCAGGAAATATTTTTTTATTACTTTAAGAGAAAAATGTATGATACCAAGCAACTACTGATGAGTCGATATGTGATACACAATTCATTAACAGAAATTTTAACAGGAATGACCTGTTAAGTAAAGGATGAAATACATGCATTGAAATGGTTATGTAATTGTAATTCGAATAATTATAAATGTAACTAAAATCTATTATACACATTATGAGCACGAAAAAATAGACAATTTCATAAATACACCAAGGAAGGAAATAAAGAACCCTCGAATTTGTGAAAAAATAATCTAACAAAAATGTCTAGCATACTTGAAGCAAAGACAGCTATGATTTCGCAGATTGCGAAAACATTTTCGGTGTTCATGTATATCCGCAAAAGCCGGAATATATGTACAAACCAGACGCGATCGGTATGAATCGATTGAGCCAAGTTTCCATCGGCGGGTCTTTCAATCGGATCCGCTCTTATGGTGTGGAAATTGCGTGAAACCGCACGCATCGGATGGGTGAATTATTTCCAACGAACAGCTACCGAAGTCTCTTTTTTCTCTCTTTAGCACCAATTTTAGTAAAATAAAGAGATTGCGCTTATGGAAAATATTATCACGGGGAGTATTATTGAAATGGGCCTTCCTCTACTTCTCAGGTGAAAGAAGAATACTAATCGATTATGTCTCAAATTCATACACATCTGACTTTTTTAGCATTGCAATTCACATAATATACATAATATTTCATGTAACTGGTTGTATTTCCGAAAGAAGAATAATTTAAACACAAAAATATCAAACGGCTTTCAATTGTAACTATTTAAAACAACAAACATTCCAAAGCATACTTATGAATAGAATAATTGGCATCGATTACCATAAACAGAGATTGAAAAATTAAAGAATAGAAATATAACTTATTCTGCTTCCTCGATATAGAAAATCACTAAGTGAAGGTTTCTTTCATACATTACATTGATTCATAAATGTCGAAGAAATAACAACGACAAAGAAATTTTATAGCAAAATAGCATTTCTTTATAAATATGCTACACTCTCGAAGAAAAAATGTTTGCATTTGCGCTTAAGTATACAGTGTAAGTTATTATAACTCGACTACTGTCACAGAATGAACGAGAAAAATACTTGTTATAACACTTCAAAACTTCATTTACGAAAAAGGGAAATGCCCTTTGATTCCAACGCAAACTTCCAAATGTCCACTTCTGCTTCTACAATGAATGTAAAATGTCGGGCGAAAATTTGCAAAGTAAACAGGAGTTTCTGCAAAGTGGATGGTGGGAAGAGGATATCGTGACCTGCGAAAGGGTCAACTAGAGTGAAGAAGGAGTGGTCAAAGTGGTCCAACTGAGTTCTGTAATGGAAATGTCGGAAACGGGATGTGGCAATCAGGGCGTTTGAGAGAGCAACGATTTTCGTGTAAACATTCAGAAGGTTGAGAGGATGCAAAATCCCCTTCAACTTGAATCAGTAATCGTGTTCCATTTTTCACCATAGAATTATCTTAAGAGGTACCAAATGACGCAGTATTTATGAATGAAAAATGTTTGAAATTGAATAAAAAATTGTTTGATGTTTTACGAAAACGAAAGTTTCGAACAATATGACCATTAAAGCAGTTTACACTAATATCATCAAAATAAGGTAAGAAAAAATGTCAAAAAATTATTTAAATTAATCTTAAAAATGAGAAGTCATTAAAAAGCGTATGTTTAAGAACATGCTAAAATACTGAGAGAGCAAATTTAATATCTATTTGTATTCATATTATTGGATGTATTGAAAAATTAATCACGAAAATAAAATAGTGATTATACATAAATTCAATCATATCGAATTAATATTGCACTGTAAAAATTCATATTGTTTTTAATCGTTGCAAAATATTTATTCTCAATGATTATAATTATTTTTCTTACAAAGGCGATGTCCAATTTGGGGCGAATGATAGAAGATACGGAATACAATTGATTGGTAGAGGCAATTACTTTACCACGATGCATTTACATTGTTACTTAACGCAGAGAATATGTTACGTTATGAAACTTAATTTATGCTATTAATTTTGACTTTCCTTGTTCGTAAAAGCCATATTTGATTAAAAGACGGAAGTAGAGTATTTCTTTGAAAATACAATCATTTTCTCGTGAAATAACCCTGTCCTTTTCGGAAACACCTCATTTTCACGGATAAATTAAAAGTAAACTCTCCTTTTGAAGACAGCGAAAGAGTAGCTTTCAGATGACACTCTTTGATGTCCTAATCTATGTTTCTCATCCCACAATCCCTCCATTTCCCTTTCTAAAATGTATTTCCGTCTTTCAAACATTCCGCGACGTGATAACACTCGACGGCACACATCGAAGTGTTATCTTTAGAGACCTTTAACACCATCTCACACGGAAAAGCGTATAAAAGATCCGGTAGAGTTGCCCCTCAATCGTGTTGTTGTAAGCGAGTGTAGACAAACTTAATGTGCGGTCGTTTTGCCACGGAGCGGCACCTCTGATATTTGTTCAACATCCCCTTGAAGACACTGCGCCAGAGGCCGTTCGTGACCTAACTGACGATGGACGCTATTTCATCTCTTTCCATCTCATTCGTTTGAAAATCGACGGGTCGTGGATTCCACGAATTGGCATATCGAGTGTTGGAGTTCATTGTATCCATGGGGACGAAGATCTCTGTGCCAAAATTTCAACTGCGACCTTGAATGTTCATGCTCAAGTGCATTGTAAATTCCAATATGAATCGAACGGTTATTTTTATTTTTGATATTCTTTCTCAAATGACGAGTGGTTCTTGGCTTGCTTCATTATTATTTTAACATCGAAGAGTTTGAGTTAGCATTCCGAAGTATTTTTAGCGGATGTTTTTCTACGGATGATCAATCCATGAAAATAATCTTGTACAAGGCTGTGCATATATTTGTTAATTTTTCTCGTATTATAAATTTGCGGTCTATGTGAATATCAAAAATTAATAAAGAGCTGCTTAGGACAGAATACTATCAAGTCTCTATTCCTCCTCGTTAAAGACGTTTATAACTATATTAAAACTTTACAGTGATTTTTATTATAATTAATAGCCACTTGAAGAGAATTACTAATTTTGATAGCAGCTTTCTAAGAAGTATAGTATTTAAATAAAGTAAAACCAAGCCAATACCAATGAAAATACTATTCATAGTTTTGTTAGGTTTCGTAAAAGTTATAAGCATCAATACCTGAAACAATGACTCTCTTCGTATTCATTATTCATATAAATCAGGAAAAGAAGGTTTCGATATTGCAGAACATGAGTAATTTCTTCAAATATACGTAAATTATCAGCGGATGCTTCTATGCAATCATGAATCCCATTTAAAAATAATTTGGAAGCGAAAAATTCCCTGAATAACTGATGGTTGACGAATATGAAGTATTTTGTCAAAGAATCTCATCCGATAATTGAATAAAATCCCGCATTTAGCTTTCAGAAATTAAAGAAGCCTCGATTAATATCAAAATCTTAAATTATTATCCTCCATAAATTATTTCCATAGTACATAAAAAATTCCTTGAAAATTCCCTGAAATTTTAAATGATAAAATAAATTAATAATTTTCCGTATACGATTCAAGGACGTTTTCGAAATTATATCAAGGTCTGTGCGGCTATGGATTCAAAAATTACGTAAAAACTGAAAGTTAATGATGAATCGCCTCTCATTATACGGATGAGAGAGTTCACTGAATTTTTATTCGAGGCTATCACTGCCAGTTTCACACCATTTATTCGGACGCATTGTAGCGAATGAGAAATGACATTGTGAAACAATTTTTGCGACGAAACGTACAAAATGAAAGAATCACAACGTCCGAAAAATTGCAACGATCTCATATTTCAGTCATCGAGGTATGAAAGCCAAACTCATTAAAAAGTAAGCGAAAAAACTCTTCATACCGTGGAATAGCAGTGATAATGGACTATAATGGACAAATATTGTAAGATTTAATGAGGCGTTTCATAAATTCGAAAGAGTGCATTTCAAGGCCTTTTTATTTCCAAAATTAATGAATCTCACGGTGTAACTTTTCCAAGGATTTAGATTTTTTTTAAAAAATGAACGATAAAAACTGATGAACAATTTTCTTGGATATTGCAATAACAATTTATAAATATAATACATATAAAGATAATTTCTAAATGCTTTATCGATGCATAGGCTAATCGTGTCTATTTGTTCTTAGCTATTACCATTCAGCGGAATCGCTGTTAAAGAATAAGCTAAATGGCTTTTCTCTACTTCGATAATTATATTTAAGATACTCAAATATCCGAGTGAACTATTATGCATAGTTTATAAACTTCAAAAAATCTTTGTTATATAATTATTCGAAAACGATCCAAAAAACATACATCGATGGAGATAGAATTTGTATAATTCGAGTCCCATTATAACAATTTCTAGACGAAAACTACGCTAAAGAACGCACATAAACATTCAAGTGGCTGAGTGTGCAATCGTTTAGGTCCAAATAAAAACGTCATCGGGCTTTCATTGTGATAGAGATCGTGATAATCGTACAAAGACGTATTCGTGTTCTGTCCTCAATATGCGGGATTTTCCCCTCAAAGGATAGCGAAGGTAAAAACGCTGTATTGGGCGGTTTTGTGTCTACGCCATGATCCCGCATGCTCGGCACGGGGCGTTATGAAAAGACCCTTTGAACTTTGTGGGGGTCATCCATCACTACGATTCAAATTCAAAGGATAATGTATTCAATCGAGGTTTCCCTTCCATCGCAGGAATGCACAGTCTTGGGGGAGAAAGGACAAAACCCTTCTCCCAATGAGACTGGTGAAAGATTTAACTCTTCGTGGTGGTGTCTCTGTGGGTACTTACACCATCGACCTGCTTTGGTGTTCCCTCAGAGAGCATTTAGAACCCGAGGCGATAATGAAGAACGGAATGCGGGTCCAATAACCCAATACGCGTTTTAAAGGTGATGTATGCGTCCACGCGTTCTATGGAGATTTGTACGCCCGAAAAAGTTTTGAATGTTTTACCAATAAAAATACAAATTCTGACGTTAGACATGTAAATCATTCGACGCAACTTTTTTCATAAAATAAAACATCAGATTCTGTATTGGTTTCCAGCTATGGAAAAATACTAAAAACAGATGACGTTTCCAAAACTAGATATATCGTTATGTATATTTTTATAGATGATGTTAAAGAATTTCATGCAGAATAAAATTTCTAAATATTGTTTAAGTTGCTGATAAAGAATGAGAAATCATGTAAATGAATTTAATATAAGTGATGCATGATATCCCTACAATCAAGTTTATCAAATATTATATATTGAGATCGAAAAAATGCATTTAATATTAATGGAATTTTGGTTTTAATAGCATTTTTAGGGAAAAAAAGGTGACATAATAAGAAATTATCATAATTGCCGACGAATTAATGAATACGTGCAATTCATATAATACTTGCCAACTGCTACAACGCACTCTCATTTCAAATATTGACTGTTCCGTATGACTCACCTATAAAGAAAAGAAAGTTACAATTAAAATTATGATAAGAGATTTGAGTATACAATATCAATGAATATCAGAGAAATGTGTAGAAAGTAGCGATTAAATATTGTGAAATTATTCAAAGGGGTTAAACGTTAAGAATCATTTTATTATTGTCTTTCACCACGGTTTCTTTGTAATCGTAAATAAAGATCCCCTCAGCCATATTATTCATGCACACAATGGAAATCCGAACCAATGTCTCTACCGGAAGCATATCAACCGATCTCGCATTGATAGGGAAGCATAACGTTCGGAAAAAAAACAAAGAGGAAACAGTTGACGATAGCCACGCGTTGTTCCCAACTTCGGAAAACGTCATTCTTTTGTCTCTCATTCTCTTTAACTCTCTCATTGAACAAAGAGTCCACGAGGCATGAGTTATTCTTCTAAGTTTATTTTCATCTCATATTTGGTCCGAAGCGATGGCTTTATTTTTTACTCTCCAATCTGTCGATTCGAACTCCGCCTGGCGGTTAGAAATGGAGTTGCAAAAATCGCAGTACGTGAATTCAGCGCCAGATTTTCTGGGACACCGATCAAGTTATGTGTTACGTCCAAAATTAATGATATAAGATGGACACCCTTTTTTGATTGTCTAATAAATACACACCTATTTTTGCTAGTTATATAAAATGGCAAGTAAGGATCATTTGAGAGCGTAATATTTGTATTTAGCCATATCCATGGACTAAAGCGCATTTGAAATATAAAGCAATACAATATTTTACTGATTGAAAGTGTATTATCTGTCCATTAAAGAAATTTATTTTTAGGTAATGATTTGTTACAAAGAAAGAGATATCCTTTGGTTGGAGTAATAATTAAAGAGAATAGGCTATCATAACTGTGCTTTAAATTGATATTCTGCAACAATAATCGAATTTGTGAAAAGAAAAACTAAATAAATGCAATCAAAAGAGAAAACCCATTCAAAGTGAAAATGAAGGTATTTACGCGAATTTTACTGGCGTTCCTGCGTGATTAACATATGCCATTATTCATTGAAAGGACAAATAAACTGTTTTAACAACCAAAACTCATTCAGAATTCAAGTCAATACTGCAGACATTGTTAGTAAATAAAATTTTATTTCAATGATAAACCAATGGCTTTAAACTCAATAACTCCCTTTGTACGGTTAACGAGCCTAGAATTCTAAATCTAGAACCTTTTGATATAACTCAAGCCTCAATGCTTTCTAGCTAGTGATAAAATGGCCGTCCACTGATTTAAGCATTCCTAAAAAAACAAATCATCTCCCGTTAACGCAAAAGACCTTCAAAAACTTTAGCCGAGGTCCGCAAAATGTATTTCCGGCCCAATGGCCCAAAAGGTTTATCTGGGAAAAAACTCCATGGTCAGTGTGGCGTGAATGCGGGATAAAAGAAATCACATTCACGAGATTAATTAATATCGATGTGCATGGAAGAACAGATAGAGGACGCGTCATTTGCTATTGTATTCAATCATCTCGTTCCCAAAGGTTTCCATGTAATACCCATTGAACTTATACGGGTGATTTCAATGCCGTAATAAACAATAAAATACTTTACTAAAGTCATTGAACGTACAGCTACCTTTCTAGTTTCTTAAGAAGATGTTATGTACAACAATAGACATGTTATATTGAGTTTACCAGAGGTGAAATAGTTACTAACATTTATTTAAAAGGGGGAATTATTTCATGTATTAAATACCTTAGCATTTTCTGTTAGAAATTAGCAATTATTATCAATGTTACAAAAACTTTCTTTTATCGCGAAGATTCTTTGATTTGCAAACCAATTCGTAACATTTAGGCACTACTTTACGATTTAAACCCATTAATAACAAAAACTCAGTAAAGAAATTATAATTAGTCTATAGTAGTTGATGGAACCTGGATATGGATTGATGGAAAAAAGAGTCGTATTTCATGCAAAAGTGTAAGAGGAAGGAAATTGTAATGTATCATTAACAAACAAGGAATTAACAATGTCAATTAAGATAAGCCCCTTATCTTCTCTCAAACGTTTTGATCCCTTCAGAATTAAGGGCTTTTCCATTATTAAGGGAACCTATTGTCGTTTTCAGAACCACAAGAAAGGATGAGATCTTATTCTTACGTAATAAACACCGACGACACATTGGAAGATCCGAGTTCTAGCCACGGTGCTATAAAATATTGTGTTATAGACACCCTTCAGGAAGTTACTGAAAGTTACTTTACAATTTTTAACATTCAAAAATAGATTTACACACTTAAAATTAATAACTAACTGTCGGTAAACTGCTGTTAGTACAGATCATAGATTAAATACAGTTTCATGTAATAATAACAATTTACCTCAGAGGAAACTAAGTTTGTCTGTATGGTAGTCAGTCTGTTTGTAAGTACTGCATCAAGAAAATTTAAAACGTGTAAACATAAACACAAACCGCAGGTATGAGAGGTACATATATTTTGTATACCATCATGGAATACAAAGCCACAATCATTTACAAGCATCCTTTAACTACACCGAAAGTATCTGATGCTGTGGTTCACGCATGAGAGAGCGAGTACCTAGAGTGACAAAGGAGATGAAGGAATTAAGAATTGGAGACACAATTTCGAGGAATTAATTTCTGCTTCAGTAAGCGAAAGAAAACGGAGATAATTTGCACAAAAGAATTACTTATTATTTTACGGACTCTGTAATGTAACACTCTAAATCTGCTCGAATGGTTAATTAAAAGATATTTCTTCCACTTCGATGAAAACGGAGAGGATTCTTATATGGTTAATTACTTTCCCTTCCCTCATGAATTAATGGATATGAATGGGAAAGGATAAGAATTCCAAATCTGTGCAAATTTCAATATATTTTTATGAATGATATAAAATACGTGTATGAGATTGTTCAGAATTTCCTAACTAATGAATGGATTCATAAATTTTCATAGTTGAAATTGAATATAAAATAAATGGAAGTGAAAAGAAAAGATGATGATTTCTCCAAAATTAGCAATATTAATCCCGTGGTCTTCTATGTAATTATATGCTGCGTTCAAACTGTAATTACAATACAATCGACGATCATCTGTTTATATAATTCATAGATATTTACAATACTTATAAAAGCGTAAGCAAATGTATAAATCAGATTTTCAAGAAAAAACAATTAATACGTATTAACATTTTCAAGACAAGTAATATCCCTTCATGAGCTCAAAGGAACGTCACTAAGTATTTAAAAGGGTGAAAACCTATTATTCAGAGTTCGTAGTCCTCAGTTTGATGTTTGAGACGTATGAAGTCGCGTCAAGAAAATCCATTGAGTTAGTATGTGTCATTACTCATATCAGTGGAGTACAATATGAGAACTCATACGCCCTCTAGGATGTGTTCTCAGAGGACCCATGCATAAATTCATTCTGAAATTGAATCCTCCAATCTCTCTATGGGAAAATCCATAACAGCGTATCATCCAACGCATTTCTTGAAGCTATATCTTACCCGTTTCGGTCTTCGAGAAAATTTTGTTTATCTAAGGAAACCTACGAATGTAAAGGAAACATTTCCCCGAGGGTTCCGTAAAAGGATTTTACTTTGAAGTGCATCCAATGAAATCCTCATTTGTGTACGACCTATAGACACTACTGTAGTACATTCATCCATCATACAAGTTATACACGCTGAGAGTTATAAATTTCATCTGGAAATTTTATTATGAATCTCAAGCAGCGAAGAGAAGTAAGATTTGATTAAATGAATGAAAACAGATAAAATATCAAAATATTTGATTTTTGTAGCAAATTCAGTAAAAAAAAATCACCGTATATAATCAGAGAAGGAAAAGTAAAGCTACCTTTACCATTGACTAATATACGTCATCCTGATTCAGAAAAAATAAAACGGGTTTAAACAGTGAGATAATATTAAAAAAAACGAAAGGTTGATACAATGGCTATTAATAATAATATTAAAATAAATAAAAAATTAACGTTCATTTTGAGTATCCTTCGTTGTTTTATAATTATTTTAGCCCTTTAAATTTAGGCTTATTTCCACATACACTCATATTCCCTATTATAAGGGTTTTCGCTACAAAGGATAACCCTTTACATTATAAAGCAACTTCAGTCTCTGCCATTTCCTCTGCTTTCCTCCCTCCATCCGGCACTTAATTACTTTCTTTAGCAATCCGCCCACTCTCAATATGTCTTCCACCCACTCCATTTGCCTGATATCGTATTTTTGCAATCAAAACCCAATCTTATTACGTCATCTCCAATACTCCTTCGCCTCTTTGGCATCGACTCCATTACGTGTTCCTTCTTTCTCGCAAAATTTTAATTAGAAATATTAGGCACGCAAAATTAGACGTTTTAAAAACTCTAAATATCAATTTTTTCCTCATTTCCCTAAAAAGAAATACGTAATAGAAGTTTATAAATTAAAAGTCGATTTATAACGTTTTTGGGTTGATATGAAAGTAATATCTTTGTTACTATGATAGTTCCAATTACAGAGCTTAATTAAACAAATAACTAGCCTGTTTATTTAACATTTACTACTTTAAGAATTTTCGAGACATTTTAAAAATATATAAACTCGTAAACGGATTGATAATTAAGGAAATGAATTAATGAATCTTTAATTGCAATTTTGATAGGCGTATCCAAAATAGATTTGATTAAAAATTACTTTAAAATGAGATTTTCCATTCACCGATGCGCTATTGCAGTTACGAGAACAGAGCGTGATATCATGTCCATAACAAAAATACCGCAGTGATCAAGAAGAGATTTGCCAAGTGAAGTAGAAAGTGCGCTTCCTCAGCAGCGAAACATCGGCCAATGGGAACAAATGAAACGCGTCGAGCACAATGACAGAAGAGAATCGCGACCCGATAGGAATGAATACCGACGCATTTCGAGTCTAACAAACATCTCTCGGTGGTTGGCAACGAGATACCGAAGGTGAAGGGAAAAAAACGAATAACGAATTCATGTCGTCTTTCCCAAGGTCCCTCCGATCATCAACCCCATCTATTGAGGAGGAGAGGCGGTCGATCGACATCGATATGTGCTTTTTTCACCGATTTTGGAAAGATGAGAAGAAGTCGATGATTTGGCATATTAAGAGTACAAAAAAGGCAACCACGAGGAGGCAGACGCCATTGACTGGGAAATGGAGGGGTTTTTGATTCAAATGAGAAGTCGATGCAAAATGAAACAGAAAACAAAGATTCCTGAGGGAAATCTCTTTGCTCGTTACAGAAGAGGTTTAAAGAAGTTTGCATCTCAAGTGAAAGTCTGGTTCAGAGGGTGCATATGTTACGGTAATGGCCAAAAATTCAGAGGGAATTAAAGAATATTTGCAATTTTATGAAATCGTCAAATTGTGACTTAAAATTGACGAATAAAAGTAGTGCAGAAGAATTTCCTTGCTATTGTTTTTTTCACCAAAATTTCAAAATCCATTCAAGGTATACGATCTTCGATAAGCTACAAGCGTTGGAATTAAGGTTTATATATTTGCTTTGCTCGAACAGGAATAAATAAAGTTTATTAATAACTTAATGGAAATATTGTACTTTTATTATTTCAATCAAGCTTGATCTCGTGGGAAGAAATAAAATGATTTACAAGTTACATAGCTTCTATCGATATATGTTTAAAGCAATGCATAGAACTTTGCTATCTTAATTAACCCAACATTAGCGATCGTTTCATCTATACTACTTTAAGAATGCGTAATATTAAGTTCCTGAATCAGCATACCGATGAAAATACCATCCGATGACATTCCCTTTCCCGAACCAGGAAAGGAAGAGCACATTTTTAGAAAATCTAAAAAGAACAGCTTTTTCCAGAGGGTACAAGAAAGATTCCTCGAAAGGGAAAACGCGCCCGAAATACACGATCTCAAGCAGAGAGACAAACGTAGGAGACGTAAGGGAAGCAAAGGAGGGAGCAGAAAGAGGCAAGTGTTTGGACCCGAGATGATTTATCGAAGAGCGACCAGTTCTCGGATGAGAGGTTTAATATATTTAAGGGGCTTCAGACGTCTCTCACGCCTCCGCAAGATCTGTCGTCGATTCGGGGAAAATCTTAGGCTTGAGTACGTCTACGGCGACACCTTCAGCGGCTGTTTGAAAAGGATTACGAGCGAAATTAATGGCGGCTCTCTATTTAAAGTATTTATAGTTTCCATGGCTACAGTTTAACAGGGGATGAAGAACCAGCGTTGGAGGCATTGGAGTGTTCAAGGAATATCTGTAGCACTAGTTGAGCGTAGTTTTACTTAAAATCGTACTCTTTTACTTAGGGTCACGTTTCTTCGAAACACACGTAGAAAAATAGAAAAATAATTTATATTTTATGAAAGGAAATGTGATAAAGCTGAAGACTACTGATTGGATGAGTTAGAGGGAAACTGCTGACCTAGAGAAAGTGGTGAAATGGCAGAAACGAAGGAGCATACGATTTCCACGAGATAGACGACACGTTCAAAGCGGATATATCGAGGTCTTCTTTCGATATGAAAAACGCGAGAGGAATTTATTTCGTTTCCAAGGCGATAAAACACGGAGTGTGAGATGGAAGCGTGGGAGATGAAAGCAGATTAAAAGAAGGCCAAAAATTGGGACGAGAAATTCCACGCGTGGAAAAAGTGAGATTCATCTGAAGGAGTCACGCGGATCGTTGCTTTTCACAACACGCGACGAAAATGGGGAAAAGAATGCATAAATATATTGGAAGTGCACCTGAAATTCGAAGGATTGCAATACGAATTGAAATACAAATAAAATTGCATAAGGGAAATGTTGATAAAAAGTCCGTTTAGAATTAATTGCGATTTTACGGGTAACTCGTGTCCAATTAATTAACTTAATACTCATTCTTATTGAAGTATGGAAAGATGCATATTTAAATCTCTTCTTCTAAAATAACAAATAAGGACTCTGAATAGCGAACACTTTGATTGATGTATTTCTGATAAAGAATAATGACGGAATTGCAGAAATAACACGAATGTAAACTTCAGACATCAAAGTTTCAAGGGGCATAAATCCTTCGGAGCTTTCGAATAATTCCACAAATGAGTCCACTTCACATGAAAACCGATCCTTACTCTCCAATCAAATACCTCTCCGTTTCTTGGCAAATCTCCAAAGGTACTGTAATCGCTTTTTCTAAATAAAATGCTACAAATGCCAGTCGTCGATAAAAGAAAAAATTGCGCCGTAAGAAAAATGATAAAACACTTTTCGGCAGTTTGAAAAAACATTCCGTTTTCCATGTAAGCTTTCAGTTACGTTCTTCTGTCGTTGAGTCTGCTGAAGAATGCGGACGTAGTAATACGTGAGAAGGTGGACACTAAAAACATCAAAGGATAACTCTTAGAAAGCAAAGGAAACACATTTCGTTCGTAGAGACGAATGGTGATTTTAAGTTGTAGAAAAATATCAAATTTCGACTATACAATCACACTCGGGGATTTCAGAAGATTATGGAACTATGTTAATTCAAAATATAAGAAGAGTATAACTTTATTAACATACTAATATAAACCTAAAGAGCGATTTCATTACGTATATAAATTGTTGATTTTACTCTAATATTTAAAACAGTTGAAATATAAAACATTAAAGATCAAATTAGCAGTTTATTACGTGATTGATATAGTGTTTTAAACTCACAAAATGTATCAAAAAATTAATTGTAATCCTTTTCAAAATATGTAATGTATTTTTTAAACATCTATATCTATAGTATATTTCATTAAAATACCGTAATTAAATTTAACAACGTAACTACACAGGTAAAAAATTCATACATTTACGTGCGAGAACATTTCTGAAGACGCAGAAAAGTAAAGCGTTTATGAAAATTCTCCCAAAGAAAAGATTTTTTCACCCAGATGAGTTTCCAGGGACGCAAATACTGGAGGAAGGCATCAAATCAGGATCTGCCCACGCATTGAAATATATTCGCCTTATTCCGCTCTTTCGCATGATCGCGTGCGAAATGCTCCCGTATAATCGCTACATAAATCCAGACCTAGGAGTGGCATTGCCAATTCAAAAATTACTTCCGAGACGCCTACTTCTGCACACGTAAATCTGAATCGCCTTCACCAACTGTCAGCCTTCTCCCACGCTATCGGGTCCAGCGGTGAGAATCTAATCCGCCTGAGCACATGTTTCGTCTCAAGGCTTTCCATATAAAATACACGGAAAAGGAGCGCATATTTAATTAGCATACGTTCTGATTTTTAAATAATAAGTCTGATATTATTATGGCCGTGATACTAAAACCACCGTGTGAGAAATAACGGTATCCTTGTCATATGAGGTACGAGAGCGGTTTGTGGTACAATCATATACAGAAATCAATCTATCATGGGTTGTCATATCAATTGAATATAAGAGTAGTAAATTTTTAGAAAAATGTTTTTCCATGATGAATACCTGAGCAATTTTTGCTTAGTTCAAATGAGGAAGACATCCATAGTAAAATGCGCCACAATCTTCGGATTTCTTAATTTCGTCTTCTGCTGATTTTTTTCAGAATATACAGCTGAAGAAGAAATGAAGAATTAGAGAAATTTGAATAATTTCAGGAACAAATTTTTTGATGAAAACTCACCCAAATTGGAGAGATCAACTATCTTGGAAGGGCTTATCTGCGAATGGAAATGTCTTTGGGTTGAATGGAGCATCTGATTGAGCGGACGTGGGTGCCAATCTGAGAGTCCAATTCGCACCCACTGCTAATTAGATTCCTTATCAAAGCATCCGGTCGCTCCATTTCCATCCGTTTCACCTATTTATCGCTTATTTTGGCCGACATTTAAATGACATTCTCTTTGAAGGTGTACGAAAATGAGAAAGCAACTTTTGAAAGATAAATTTAGGCACTCCAACAAATCTTCACCACAACATTTACAAGGAACCGGATGATTCGATCGAATGTAATTTATATACTATTATTTTAAAAGTAAATTTCTCTTCTCTTTTCCAGGCAAAATTTCCCATGTCTTCTTAGAGTATAAGCTATAACTGAAAGAATGGATATTTTGAGTAACTATGCAAAGGAACGTTGAAACTTAAATAGAATTAAAACGTAATGATCTAAAAGACCTATTTTGCAGGAGATCTCACCACATGAATATAATAAACATTGAAAATGACCAAAGAAAAATAAAAAATTAGAACAATAAAAAAGCCAAATGAATAATGGCAAATGCAATATATGGCCATATTTGTTCCGTTTCATCGAATCTCTCTCACCGAGAGAATATTACATAGAGAATCTAACATTTTCATTATTCGAAAAGATGTTATCTTTCAAATGGGATAAAGGTCACTGCTCAGGAATCGTAGGAGATTATCTCTGACCCACATTCCAAGAGCCCATCACAAAAGACGCATAGATGTGGCAATAAATCTCGGTGGATTTAGATTACCGTTCGCGTCAAAAATTGCAGTTCCTCAAAATGTGGCAGTGCAAAGCGATTTCGACAGGTTTTTTCATCCCACACGCAATATAACTATTTTAGCATTGAAGCAGATACGGCGATTGTTGGGCTACGGAATTAAGGATTTTTTCTTAATTTGTCATTACGAAGATGTTAATGAAAAGTAAAAAATATGTCCAAATGTAAGTGAACTTTTTGTTGGAAGACGGTCATGAAATATATTCCGCTATTAGAAACAATAGAAGTGAACTAAACGTGATTATGCTTCACTTTGGAGAAAAATCAATACAATGAAAACACTGGACCAATTACAATACATTGAGGAACTATATCGATTAAGTTGCCTAAGAAATAAATAGTCTTTAAATAAAGGATTTATTTAAGTGGGTAATGTATTTTATTAAGAGTGCGTACCTCATTACATACGCTAAATTTAGATATACAGTAAACAAGTTATTCGCTGAAAATTCTACTTTGTTAACGTTGCTTCTCATTACTCATGATACCGCTGCTTTCTGGTGAATGCTTTGCCAATTATTTTATCACCAAAAACAGAAGAGAATCCTTTGGAAGATTTAAGTTGAAGATAATGAAGTTCCGAATAGATGTAAAACACATATTTCTTTTGGTTGAAATTTGTTCTCGGTATTTTTTATTGCCCAACCATTTTGGATATCCGCAAAAGGAGACCTAAGTGCGAGGATTAGAAGAGAGAAAGGCCGCAAAACGACAGTTTCTTTGCACACCTTTCATTTCTCCTTTAATCCTTTTCCATTAGCGTCAAATGGTCTTCCTCCCACACACTTTAGGGCCTCCCAGAAAACGTTTTGAGGAGGGCTTTCCGAAGGGTTTACCCTTTCCGTGAATCCTTCCAAACTGCCCCTGAATTACCGTGAACTTCTACGAAGGCCCTTAAGGATTTCCTATTACGAATCGTGCGAAATAAAATATATCGAGAATTCAGAAGACTCTCATTGGATCTGAGTTGTTGAGCATAAAATGGGGATGCGATTATTAAAATATCGGAAGATCCATGACGTACATTTACGTTTCACATTTATTTATGATTAATATAAATTTGTAAGGGAAGTATAACCTTGTTAATTATTGTTGATTGCTTTGTATGATTTGCTTTTGCATCTTGAAATTCCCATCAGAAGTCTGATCCATAACTGTATTTTCAAGAGATAAAGAGGTGCAACTTTCGATAACATTATATATGTATTATCTATTGTCATATTATCTAATGTAACGAAGTTGGAATTTTGCTCTTCACGAGCATTGTAGTTTATTTTCGTATATAATAATGCCAATCATAAATAGCTGACAACAAAGATAATGTACAAGAACCAACAATAAACCCAGACAATTCATAAGCAACCAAGGATATAATGACATTTTTTGAGCTTAAATCAATAATAAAGGTAAGACAATTCAAATACACCTAATTCATGGAAGAATTGATGAAATGCTTAATGGCTACCAATTTAACCTTCCAATACTCTTAAGATGAAAGACTAAAACCAATTTTTAGGCAATGAAAAAAATATTGAATATGATACAAATTAAACTCAAGTAAAGACAAAGAAGAATTTCAAAAGGATAAGAGGAATCATATGAAAAATACGGATAAAGGGAAGGTATTCAAAAAAGCTGCGCAACCTGTTAAAATTCGTTCGATTAGAAGAAGTTCGCTTCGGTTGGAAAGATAACAAATGCAAAAAAGAACTTAGCACCCGATTCCGCATACAAAATAGATCCGCGAAATGAAGTATTTTCATCCTAGCACACCCTAGCCAAGAGATTCAAAAAAAAACCCTCGTGTACCAAAACAAAAAATGCACTCTCGACCTACTTTTCTGGGAAATTCTAGAAAAGGGCTTTATAACAATGCGTGATTTGGAAATTTCATCTACGTCTGCACACGTAGATGAAGTTATTGAAAAGGTAGTGCTTTTTGCTCAAACTTTGAAAACTACTCTTTCTCTATCAACACTGTAGAAAATTTTCAAGTTACCTACTCCTTAATTATTCCGGGTTTCCACAATGTATAAGTGGATAATTTGAAGATTTTTTAACACGTACAAACCAAGCTGGTGTTCATTAACTTATTTTTAGTTCTCTTTAGAGAGTGGTAACTGCAAGACAAACTTTAGTATTAAAGAATAAAACAAAACATTAACGAGGGCGATTTCATTGTTCCCACACCGAAAAAACTCACCAAAACATAGTATTATTTTCGACGTACTTTTCCTATAACACACACACACAAACAGTGCAACCGACGCGAATACATGCCAAGGTGGAAAGGCAAAAAAAGGTTAGCTATACAGAAGGTAGTATGAGAAGACTTTCGAAACATAGTGCCAACTAAACACAGCATGATGTAGTTTGACACTTAGACATAAAAAGCCCCGTCGACCGCACAGTGCGGGTTTTCTGTTTTTCTGTTCGCCCAGGTCGTTCCATATGCCTCGGCCTGGAATCGAAAAAAACGAACCCTCGAAACTTCGCGTCATATTCCCGAAGTCTCTAAAATGGATTTTACGCTCCCCGCGTCTTTTACAGCCTCCAAATGTTTATGGCGGAGTGAAAATGAGATGAAAGGGCAGGTGTTCGACCTTCAACACCCTTAAACGAATGTTCTTTATAAAGATGGAGTCCCACGCCCCGTGGGTTAAAACGCTCCCAAATTAAATGCTATGGGGACCTGGAATTTTCCAAAGGCGAAAAGTAAGCGATCAGAACGTTTTTTAAATAAATTCGATATCGCCTTTATTAGGGGTTTCGAAGCTCATCGAGTAATGGTATTTACACATCTTAACAAAATTATTAGGAAAATATATATTACGCCATGTCCTACGCATATGGAAAAAAATCTTCGGGACCAAAATTATATGTATGTTTAGAGATATTTCATTTATTGTTCAAATGTGATGGGTTATTTCGATAAAATTTTTATGACACAAATTCCACGATGAGTAAATGTTTTCAATCTTTACATTAAAATTATAGAATCATTCGTAATTCAGGGAATTGACTTACTATTAATGGATTTTTTGCAATCAAGAACCAAAGTCTATGCGTATGGCCATATTTTTTGCTTATTAATTATAATTATCTATTAAGAGCTAAGATAATTTTAAATATTTATCGAGAACCTTTCGCTCGATTTAAGAAAAAGTTAGCATTTTAAGTCGAGCGAAGAAAGGAAAGATAATTCATAAGAGACATTAAAATGGAAAGCTTTGGGCTTTTAACGGTAAATAGATTCATTTAATAAAAGAAAAGCTTGTGACAGTAAGCCGAACCCCGTTTGACTTAAAACAAGAGCGAAGCGAAAATTGGAGGCAAATGAAAATAAGCAGAAGAAAGTGACAGACGGCGGTGAAAAGGCGTTTCTCAATTCGCTTTGTTTCCTTAGAAACCAAAACTGAACAAAATGGCCGATTTCTTCAATGTACATGGAACCGAAATCCCATTTGGACAGAGATAATTTCCACGGATTGTCGTCTGAAATTAACGTTAGGAGCATTTCAAAGCGGAGAATAAGAATGAGGAGGAAGTAGGAGCTGACAGTCGATATGCAAAAAGAGAGAAAATGAATACGGAATTGGAGAATGGAAACAGTGGGAGACAAAAGAAGCAAGAAAAGATGGCGCTGTCACGTAAGGACAAAGGAGGCACTACCAGAGATGAAGCTATTATAAACTGAGAATTCCCTTCCAGGGACAGAGAGAGGAGCCGAGGCGTAAAAAAAGGATGTCTGCAGGAAAGAGAAAAGAAACCTTTGGAGGAGGTACGCGGATTAACTATAAGGATAATAAGGGAAGTGACAATGTACTCTACATCTATCCGAAAATTCCAAATGAATAAGGATGTGTTATGAATTCAAGTCACCCAAATATGATCAAATGATTTAGTGATTTTCCCTCATTGAAATCTTCAAATAATATCCAAATAGAATCAAATTATTGCAAAAGTAACATTAAAAATCGATTAAAAATGAATTACGGGATTTGTTTGTAGAAAAGTAATTGCAATAGTTAACTGCGTACGCTTGAGGTGATTGCGTAAAGAATAATCATAAATCACAACGTTGGGCATAACTTTATGTTAACGTAAGAGGTAAGAACAAATGCAAAACTAATATTTAATCCAAAACCATCAAGAAGATAATAACTATCTACATTTAGAGTTTATGAAGTCAAATTAAGGCAATCGTTCCAAATAAATCCTTGATATTTTTTCATTTGCAATTTAATTGATGTAGTTCTGAAATGTATTGTTATCGGTCATACGTTTTATAACTGAAGAATAGTATTCAAGAATTCTTCCTATTTTCCTTTCTAAATTTTATTTTGATCTAGAACATCCTCTCCTCGAATCAGCTTCACTTTCCCGAATCGATTGGCTTCTCCACATTCTGACAATAACACTTTCCCGAACTTCTAGACATCCTTTGTCAACTGCACTTTCACCTTTCGCGTTGAAAATGAACTTGCGATACATCCCCCCGAGGGCGTCGCATTTCGCTCTTCTCTTTTTTGGAAGACGCGTGGAAAGCTGATACAAACGAACGCATTTCCCAGAGATCTCTCGCGACACTTTCCGTGATGAGAACCAGTTCCTCTGAGTGAGGAATCAATAACCAATGCACAAGGAATTCGTATCGATTGTGCAGCTTTGGTGATGGAGACGGGCGTTCGCTGTCGTAGTCAAATTAGGTCAGTTTCGTTTCTATGGATACCTTGGATGTGCTTAATGAAAAGAATCTCATGGTATCTGGTAATTTATGAAGATTATGGGAACTATGTCGTTGGGTCTATATTATGATTATAAGAATGGTGAGACTATTGTCGCTACATTTGTGGGAAAGGGTAACCAAAAAATCATAGCTCGTTAATTTATGTAAAGCATTGTAAAACTTAATGAGATACAATTACCATATCAATACAGTATCAAGAGAAGATGAATATTAAATTGAGAAATCAATGCAGACTGATTAACGAACGAAATATAACTCACGTTTGAATAAATCCTTTGAGGAGCAAACTGTAAAAACCTACAAAATGAAAGATACAGAAATATGGAACTTAAAGGCAATAAAGGTTAAGCAAATTCATTTACTTACGATTCAAAAACGACCATAAACACTTCTTAACGTGATTTGATTGTGGAAATAAAATCATATCCTTTTATAGTTTTCTGAACGTATCGGAACAATATTTTTCGATCTCTCAAGAAATAACGCCACCACGAGTGGGGAATTAAAAAAAAGAAAGACGGCTTGCGGTTAGAGCATACATCGACTGCATCGGAAAAATATGAGCATAAAGTTCGGCTCGTTCATTACCGCTCGTACCGGAAGAAGGGCGGAGGGAAAAATATTTCGCCCGCAAACAAAATGCACTTCTTTGGCGAGCGAAAGACGGAGAAGAAAATTCTCCTGAGTGAACGAGTGGAAAAGGAACTTCATTGAACTATCGATAATTCATTCTTGGAGTATTTTTTTGACGGGACGTTAAAAATCTGCGTATGAACTAGTATTTACTGTAGAAAGAGAAGCTGTAGAATGTATACATACTCTGAGCATAAAAAATACGCAGGAACTCATAAGGAATCGACATTTAATGCATATATCTCATTACTTCATTGGAAATAAAATTTCTGCCCAAATATCATGCTTCAAAAGTTTCTTAGTTTCGATGTAAATTTAAATTATCACCCAGGAATCAAAATCTAATTATTAATATATTCATTCACTTTATTAAATGAATAATTTTCTTTTCGATCGTTTCGCTATGAATGACATATCCTTTTGGTTTATCTTACATTATTTACCTGCTCATTTCGCCGTCTAGTTCTATTGTCACCACAGCTTTTCCATTATTTCTAAACGTAAACATTTCCATAGAAACGTACGTGATAACTGACTCGTAAAACGTTTGAGAATGAGACGAACGGAATAAACAGTGGAATGCCACGAGGAATAAATGGGAAGAGAGTGTTTGAAATCGCGCGGGATTTGAGGAAAAAGCTAGACGAGTATATCCTGAGAATCATTCGCCTCCATTGGAGAAAAATGTTCGATGCTTCGGATACAATGCGACTCGTTAAGGAGACTCGACTTAATGAGGAATCTCATGGGAGAAAATGAATCTGATTCAAACGAGATGAATGGTGAATATGAAGAGACGATTCGACTGCTATGGATATGAACTTATTTATCTTCCTTAATTAATGAGTTCTATTCCATATCTTAATACATACCCTCAAAGAAAAAATACTGCTGATGAAAATTAAGAACGTCATAATTAAGCTTTCTTCTTCGAATATACATTATGATCTGCTTATTATTCTTCTTCGACAAAGATCATCTACTTATTGAAGAAATCCGAATGATATGTAGTTACGTTTTTGGCACTGAATTCATTCTTAGGCTAAAGAGAAAATCCTAGCGTCACTAACGTATACTATATACAAAATCCTGCCATTATAACTCAAAAGAATAAATATCCTCGCTCTTTAATGTAACACCTTAAAAGGAATTAATATCAAATATATCCAAATGAGCCAAACGCGAAAATGTTATTGCCAGCGATATGCTGAATCAGGTGTCATGGGAAACTATTAATTAAAAATAGAGAGTAATAATTTACACCATTTTTAGATAATTATCCAGTGTAACAATAAGTAGGAATGTATAGTGGGAGTTATCCAAGGACCACTTAGCGCCACTATAAATTTCCCCAGTCCGTTCCGTTTGGAATAGTTTGTCAGACTTGCGTGTTTCGTAGAGTATATTTTTTGTTCTAGATGTATTTTTTGCAACCCCTCCATTTTCTTTTCTTCGCTGGAACATTTCCATCCATTTCTACGTCATTTCCGTTTTCCTCTACGACGGAAGTTGCTTCCGTTTCAGCGAAAACTACTGGACAACCTTTCGAAAAATACAATCACGTACTCTTCCCGTAATTTTCTTCCGTGAATTGTGACAAATTTTTAACGGTCATTATTTCTCTTCGGAAAGAGAAGAATTAAATTGTTCTGTTGCTTGGGAAACGAAGGCTGCGTGACTTGTATCTACGGGATACAACTCAGTTGCTCCGCATTGCAATTCTTCTCAAGGTATGAAATTTTATATGTTTTCAGTGTCTTGAATCAGTTTCCGCAATCATATTTATCAAAATCTCTTTCTCTATATTTTTACCTGGAAAGTTGATTGAACTGAATTTATACATATATACTACTTAAATCAACATTCTTTCCGGGATGATTTCGCGAAGCAACTGCGTAGGTTCGGAGGGAAGTTGAGGAGTATCTAAAACTCCTACAACTTAATTTTCACGTAAAAATAGGGATTTAAAAACGACTAAACGATTCATATAAATATACCACGATTAAGAAACACTGTAAATATGCTTACACGAGTGTATCAATCGCGTATCGTCTCCCAGGCGGGGTATGTGGCAGAAGTAAAACCCAACAAAATTATAATTAACGATATTATAAGCAGTTTCATCTTTCCAACGTAAATCAAAATCGAGGGGCTTCTTCGAATATGCCGAGGATAGTTTACTGAATATTCAATAGACTGATAGGTTAGAATATTGACTTCTTTTAAGACCAATCATCAAAACTGTATTGTCAATAGCACATCATATTTCTAAATTTTAAATATTACTTCATTTATTCAATAAAAAGGGTAGTATAACTTGGTATATTTTTGGGAGAAA
This sequence comes from Pantala flavescens, assembly GCA_020796165.1. NCBI lineage: Eukaryota > Metazoa > Arthropoda > Insecta > Odonata > Libellulidae > Pantala > Pantala flavescens. The sequence goes on along the minus strand of CM036884.1, from coordinate 6,928,604 downwards.
TTTTCATTGTAAAGTTTTAATTTATGGTGAATAATGTCGATGGCTATCATTAAACTAGAATAGTGCGCACAGTTTTAGAGCATCGTCCGACCTAAATACTCGCTACTGCTTCCTGTAGAAGCGAGTCAATCTCAGCATATCCTCGTCTCATCTCCGCAAAGTCATCTACCGGCGGAAGATTACAGTTTCCTAGAGAGATGCCCTTCTAATAGCAACGTCCTCATCTACGAAGGCGATATTTTCTTAGAGGTCGATTTATACATATCGATATACAAAAATATACAATTTATACTATATAGCTATTTGCATTGCTATTGTCGATATGCGTGTTACTTTTATGTAAATAAATAAAACTAACGCATTTATTATGCGTTAGTTTTAATTAACTATCCTTTATCTCTAGTCTGTAAGCGACATATTTTAAAAATTGTAATATCGATTAATTGACTCGTATGAAAATAGCGAAATATTTCAAATGTACAAGGCTATTATAGGTTTTAAGGTTCAATCATGAGCAATTTTGCAAAGCGAGCGAATTTCGCGAATGTAATCGAGGAAAAGTCTGAGGCGACAAGGACGTCTTGAATGGAGGAGAAAGTGGTAACTGAATCTAGCGATCCCCGATCGGGTTCCAATTATCCCACAGGAGGAAATCAGCCATCCGAAAGGAGAAGGGAACATTCCGACCACTGACCCAAGTAAGATGAACCTGATACGAGAAGAGATACGATAATACGAGATACGTAAATCTACGTTGGAAAAACAAAGTAACTTGTTTCTGCATACACCCACGCGAATTCTTTACAATCAAAACGAGAAAGAGTGAAATACCCTTCTTCATAAGAATCTTTAAAGCTTAAAATTAAAAGAGCAATAAATAAGAGAGTTCTTATGTAAGTCGGAAAGTCAGAGACACATTTTGTTTAAAAGGTTTATCGTTATATTTAAAAGGAACTATCAAATTGATGCTTAATTATCCCCAAAATTGAAGTTACTTATGCATATGGACAGTTTAGGAACCTGAGAACCTACCTATGTTGACAATGTGGATTCAACTTTGATTACACCGATACCTACGTATTGTGCTCACCAAAGAGTAACCTAGGTGAAAGAGTAAAAATTTTACCACATTGTAATTTACGGAGATATACACTTATTGAAATTCAATAATGAAATGGAGATGAATATGAGATATGCTTCAATATTGGTCGACAAATTACCTAGTTGGTGCAAAAATGCTCGTCTGAATCATAGCTTTTGAGTGAACTTTTAGATTCGAAGTCAGAAATAACTCGATATGAAAATATGAACTATCAAGCAATAATCGAGTATCAATTGAGAAAAAGATTTTTCAAAAATTACCTCAAATTTGATTTGCTTATCGGTTGAAGTACACTTTCCTTATCTAAGCCGAAAAACGCATCAAGTTCCACCCATTAAATGAGCAAATTTGCAATATCCGCTTCATTATAACCCACCTCATTTCGTGTCCACGAATAGTTTCATTTCCTCCGAATTTAACACGCAAAGGCCTCCGTGCGTCTCATTTATCACTGGTCTACGCGTTGTTTATCCCCATGGCAACGCTCTTCAAGGCACTCTTTGTAAATTTATTACTATCCTAGAAATGCGTCTATCCCTAGAGACGGTGGTTTCCTGGTACACAGTGGAAATCCGCGTGCGAGCAAACAGTTGAGTAAGAATGGGAGGTAGTCTGTGCACACAAAAGATCCCTTTTTCCAAAGATATCATTAAGTAAAGTTCTGTTGGGGATGGCTAAGAGTTGTTGGCTCGTGGAAAAGATATAGCTCGCGCCGGCTTGCTCAGGAAATGCGGCAGAAGAATGATATTCCGAGACGTAAAAAAATTGGAGTTGACAGTTGAAGACGGAATATCTTGGATTTAAGTATATCGCGATTTAAATATCGCAAATATTTATTCATTATTATTTATTCATATATTTTATTTCTCAGGTGTATAAAACCCTGTTGAAGTACTACTCATCGTCAAAATATTAAATTTAATGATGAAATAGAAATAATCGCATTAGTAATATAACTTAGAAGAAGAATGTAACAAATCAAAGAGGATAAATCCAAAAAAGAAAGTTATTTCGTTCTGAATTATTCTGCTGTTATAATCGAAGATCTAAACGAAAATTTTATTTAATTTCCTCCAGCCACATGGCGCAAGGCGGATTGAAGGGTATCGTTGTAAATACACAGCTATTAAATGATTATACAGGTACGTATGCCTGTGTGTCAAAATGGTCTTAAATTAAATTTATAATGACATTTAAAAGGAGCTTAAAATTACTTTCGCAATAATTTGCAACGCAATACATTTTTTCAAACGGTGAGATATTAAAGGAAAAGGTGTTAAGGCCAAAATTTCTTAATGAAACCCTGAAAACCTTCAAGTTTTTCGTCGAAAGAACTATACCCATCGGGAGAATGAAAGCATAACCTTTAAAGGATCAAACAAGAGGAGAAATTGCCTTTCTCAGCCGATATATTGAATGAGGCACTCTCGAGCGAAAGAATGAAAACTGGGATGTATTTCTTTTCCACTTTCCTTTCCACAATGGAAACACAGATATGGCCATTATATATCTTTCGGTATCAATATACTGTATGAATAAAAGAGGTTTTATCATAAACCTGCAGCTAACACGCTTTTGATTTCCTCTCCCGTGAAATTTGGTCCAAAAACTACGCAGATAGCAAAAATACGTTTTCCACTAATTCAGAATAATTATTTTCAATGTCGCCTTAAAATAAAGGAATACGCTTACTCTCTAACTTCTAAGCACTTTATCGAACATAAATTTCTGAATTAAATAACATAAAGGGTTCTTTAACACTAGAACATGGTCAATGAAAAACGATTTCTAGTCCAAAATGTAGAGTTTAGTCAAAATTTGAAGGATGAGGAAAACCAATGGAAAAATAGCGGGGACCAAATCCATGGAGATGGTGATGAATTCGACTGCATAATCCATCACTTCCCGAACGAGTTGGCCGACCGGCGTCATGACTAAAATATGACGCGGCGAAACTTCATTTACATGCCGATCGCTTCTGCGGAAAATATGAACGAAAGGTTCGATTATAGAAGGATTAGCGAACATGTTGTATTATTAACACATTTGACGTACAAGATTCTCCATCGAAAATATTCGAATAAAATTTTCGAAAGGAAGAGAATTTTGCGGACATGTGATGAGTTAAAGGGTATGGTAAATGTACAACGATGTATAAGTGTCATATAAATTAATCTTCCAGTTATTTAATAAGTACTCATTGATTTATAGTTTAATATTTTCTCGTTTTAATAAATTTAGATGTACTGAAGGGAATAGAAAACAGAGAGCTAAAAAATTCGAAATATATGTAGAATTTCTGCCTCTTATCTGAAAACTAAAACTTTTAATGTAGGAGAGAAAGGATGATCCGTTTTAAAACTCGTTGAGCTAAAGATAACTTTCAAATACACGAACATATTTCTCTCGGGATGTGTCATGGGGAGTATATAACCCTAAAAGAGGTTGCAGTGTTTACAGAATATAATTCGCAAGGTAGCGCGGTAAATGCCGTATTTGCACGGGAGGAATTTACGGGAAAACCGCCGTGCAAAACCGCAAAGCAACTCATCTCCCACAGCGGTCGCACAAGTAAACTACGACATTGGGAAGTTGATCTTTTGCACTTATAAACGGAGGTCCACCGGAAACTGCGATGCGACTTCGGACGCTGAGGTTTTCCACTCGGAAAATACATGAGGAGTACAAACATCAGTGCTTAAGAGGATCTGTTACAGATAATGATATCAGAAATAATTTTATCGAGGGAACCTATGATATTTTATAAGGATTTATTTATTATAATTAAAGGATTAAAGTTTAAAATAGTTACTCGAGCAGCTAGTTGTCATAGTCACATAAGTATCTAATTCATCATTTCATATTGTCAATTTTCTTGCGGTATGAGATGCATATCTTTTCCTTAAAGGAATCAGATATAATATCTATCACACGTTGATGAAAGGAAGCATTTTATTCTTTCATTTATTGGATTCTAGCTCGAATAAAATTTCTTACCACTTTCTAGATAATATTTTAAAGTTTGCACGAATTTAAATGATATTTATGAATCCTAGGCTTAAGCTATAGAATTTTAAATGATTTAAAATTAGTAAGTTAGTTAAAAATTAAAAACAGTATCATTTAATTTAAATGTAAATATATTCAATGATATAAATTTTTAGTTATTATCCCTATAGTAAAATATGCTTGAGAAGCAATTTCAAAGTTTTTTTTTAAACGACGAATGACTATTTATAAGAAATGAACGCATTCATCCCCTACGTTTAGATTTAATTATTAGATAACAACAACTTTTAAGTCTGAACTGCATAGCTATAGGGAAATAATAAACGCACCCTGTAGACGTGTGTTTATTGGGAATTATAACAGATGCATATCCGTAAATTGCGGATCCATTATTTGGGCAAAGCCCAATGCGGCACCAAGGAGAGATTGCGTCGATAGACGCGGGATGACGTCAGAGGAGCTGACGTCACGCATTCTCCTTTCTCTGTTACCGAACCAAAGTGGCTTACCGTGTTTGTAGCTTACGTAAGGTCAACCGTGTTTCGGAGTGAGTTAAGAAGCTTACTGCCACTGAACAGAAGTAATGGTAAAAACAAAATGTCAGAGAAATTTCGTAGACCGACGACGTATGATATTTGTTCGGAAGGAAAGAAGGTAAACAGGAAGATTTTGCGCCTCTGAATACGAGGAACAGAATGCGCGTTCGAAAGTGGTGTAAAGAGAATGCAGAGATGAGCGGATATCTTTTCTGAGAGACAAAAGAGACATCCACTTCCATAAGTAAGAATAATTCATTTTTCAATACACACGGTAGAAAAAGCTACTTCTACGAAAGCCCTTGAAAATAGTAATACTTGGTAATTAAATGAAAACTATTGGTATTACTTATTAATTATAAACGTATAATTTTCAGAGTATCGCTAATGCAATTCGAGTCTCTTATATATATTACACATATATGTGATTCCTTTCATTTAAAATATATATTTAATATATCAAGCTGAATACAAGAAATAGTTTCAATACATATGGCTTTGATATTAATTATGGAAAAATGATCTAAGTTTTTACAATAGAAAATGTTTACTAAAAGAAGACGTTTAATTCCGACTGAAATCTAAAACGAAATCTCTAAACAGCACATAAACTGAAAATTAAACGAAAGTTCTTCATCCTAATTTATTGGAGATTACTAATTTGAAAACACAAAGTGCTGAAAATTATTTGATGAAAGATAACGGGAAAGTTGGTTGCTAAGATTCATCTTAAATACCAACATGATTTACTTTCAGAGACCTCATGAAGAAGAGGGAAATAAATATCTATTTCGGCTACTTTTGAGCGGAATTGGAGATCTAAATTGCAACTGCTAATTACACGGTCATTACACCTGAGTACGACAACCAAAGGGTGGTCTAGACTCTCCCTTTGAGTGGAGCATTCGCCCGGAATCTCTATTCTCTAGAGATGCAGTGCATTTAGGGAATTATAATGGTGTTGAAACAAAACACTTGTTAAATAAAGTATTTTATATAAACGAAGAACAAGTTTTTCACACGGGTACCAAAAGACGATTTATAAATTTATAAATCTCTAAAATGATTCTTTTTCACACATCAGGCATTTAAGTAAATATATATCACGAAAAAATTACAGGAGATTCAATTCAACTTTAAATTGAAAAATCATTTGTCCTTTACATCTCAGCCTGTCTAATTCAAAGTGGGAATAGTTCAAAGGGATGTTAAGGTCTTGGAATGTACGCGGAAGTAGGAAAAATCCGCGGAACTTTTAATTCAAACGCCTCGAAAGAGTGTCTGCTTGTTTCAGATCCGATACGGTTTGACGATTCACGACTCTAAGCGCGGGAAATTGATATTTCTTTTCCTTTGATGGTTGGAATTGATCGGGGTTTCCATCTGTGTATTAGTTTTGATTCGGTTTTGTTTTTCGCAAAGGAAACTCAATCGATCGAGCACGCTCCTTTGATAGCCGCCGGATTCTTTTTACAACCACCGCTTTTCGACTGATGCGAATTAATTCGATTCCCCAGGAGACGGAGAGGAAGGAAGTGTTTCCGAAAGCGATATATCGATAAATCGTTCGATAATCTTTCTTTTAACGTGAATTCGGAAGAAAAGTCGGCGTCCCTGGAAATTTTCTCTCCATCTCGAAAATGGGATTTTTTTCGAGAGATGATGCTGAAAAATATGCTCGAATACGTTTCCTCTCCTTCTTTTGTTTTTAAGTATTATCCCGCGATCAACGGACTGCTTCTTCAAATGCTTAGTTACCACCGTATCGACTCTCTTTCTTTCATTTCTGTTCAATGAATCCAAAAAAGTAATCGTGCCTATTAATTGCTCCAAGAAAAGGGTTGACGATAAATTACACAAATTATATGAAACATAAGAGATAACTTTCCATGAATTATCTCACTTCGTGCCTTGGCAAGCTAATGATCGGAGGAAATGTTAAATTATTTACCTTTAAGTTTAAGTTATTATTTACCTTTAAGTTTTAAGCAAAAAGCTAATGAAATTAGGATATAATGCGGTAACAATACAGTATCTTAAGCTTTAAGACCTCAAAAGCACTTTTTAACTTATTATGAATGATATGTTATGATGTAAAGTCAGAAGCACCTAATTTATGAACTTCTTCGAGAATACGTCTAATTAATTTCTATTGGAACTACTAGAACCTTATGAAAAAAGAATAACAGGTGCATAACATAAATGCGTAAAAATCTCCTGCCTTCTAATGCTGTCAAAAGGTAAGGAAGTCGGATGTCATAGTACCTCAAGGAGAGGGAATAGACAAACAAATCCGGTTGATCTACTAAAAGAAATATACTTTTTGCTAGAAAGGCTTCTCTCAAGCTTACATCTCGTAAACACGTTTTTTCTCCAATTCTTTGTGCGCCTTGAGATTATACCTCCCACCATACAGATGGAGATATCAAAGACGCACGGAGTCGCCCCTTTACGACAGCAGAAGGAACTAAATCATCTTGATCTAAAATCTGGCGTCTCACTTGAGAACGTTATCCGATGGTACTCGAAAGAAAAATCAGCTATATAGCTCCACAAATAGGCAACATCGGCATAAAAATTCCAGAACAATATCTCTGTATAACGCTATGAAGCATTAACTGATTAAAAATAATAGGGAAATTTACTTCGGAAATTTAATAAACCCGGTAACAAAAAATATGTACCTATACGATATTTAGGACGAATTTTCTTTGAGTAGGGAGCAGTAATACTTACAAAATTATTGTCCCATTAAATATATATTTTTTTTGGTCCACTAGGAAATTATAAATTCTTAATATTCTTACATTAATGATATTATTTTCAATAATGGATAACTAAGAAAAGAGTCATCTTTCTTTTACAAGAATTGCAAACGATTATATAAAAGTGGACCGTATAGTTTATTTTCTTCAAAGAAAGTAGAAAATTGACCTAACAATGATACTTCTTAAGCACGGGCAACTATTCATTGAAGATGAACCGTAATTTACGTTTTCCTCTTCCATAAACATATAGAAGAAAAGTATTTTATTTATAAAAATTAGTTATATGCCAAAGCATAAGAGGGAAAGATAAATTATTTCTAGAAGCAGTTACATGACCAGAGTAGGAAAACTTGCATTTAATGATTCCAAGAAGTTGGCAGGAAGAACTGTGATGGATTTACGCTGTTTTATTCCGCACACATGAAATCAAGTTTCATTAATTACCGTTGTCGACAAAGAATTCAAACCCTGGAAATTCTGGGAAAGATAAGTGTGCGCAAATAAATATCAAAGATGAAATGTTTCGTTTCGTGTGATAGATAAAGTGAATAATGAATTCTTGACATTGGATAATGTAATGATGTTTGGAATTAATGATAGAAAAGTAACAAAAGCGTATAATAATTTAGTGTAATTTTAAAGATAGAAAATCAGAATTGTTGCAAAATTATCAAATCAAAGGAGAAATTAATCAATGATGGAATAGAGTTTTAAATACGAAAAACACGAAATATCCTTGCGTGTTTACTTCGAAAGAATTCCAGTCGCGCTAAGAGAAACCCGTTCCCTTCTATAGATGAGGATCCACATGAAACATGAATGGGGTGGGACGCTTTCTGGAATTAATCAATTATCCATGTAGCATCTGACCAATGAGAACATTCGAAGATCGTAGGGAGTGACCTTCGCTGAAAAGGTCAAATTGCGACATGAACCCCTCTATGATTCTGCGTACTCATTAACGCAGAGTGGGTAATATTCGATGGATAAATCACTTGAAGCAAACGCAATCTCAGTGGAGATAGCAACGCCCGAAAGGTTAACTGCTTGGAATCTTGGGCGATAGGCGTGTAAAACGCTAATAAAAACCAGTGCTTTCGCAATCTGGAAGATTCTGCGAGAATGCGAGTGGGAGAGAGGTTCACCGCTCTGATGCAGCCGTGTGTCCCTCAAGGACAATGCGTAGGCCGGCTTTGTAAACAGTCCTTAATTGACGCAGATTCTTGGTGATCCGTTTATGATTCTTTTCGACCGAAATTCAACGTCCCAAATTGTACATGGCTGAGAGATTCTTTCATCATCGCCTAAAATGTGTAAAAGGGTTAATAAAGAACAAAGGAAGCTACAAATTCCATTCTGACATTGTATTAAAAGAACTTCAATCTGATATTAATGGACAATTTTTTCACAGCCAAAAAGGGATTTATCCAAATCGTCTATTTTATATCTGACAAATGCTGAATAAACGGTGATTCAAGTAAGATAATGTTCAAAAGGACGATAAAAATTTAAATATTTAAAATACTGACCATATTGCAGATACAAATGGAATATAAATTGAGCACCTTCCGCTTAAACTACAACAGAAGTATGGATACCGAAGAGTTATTGCAATTTCAATTGGATTATGCAATGAACAGCCTCCTTTGAGATATTTGTCAATATTTGATAAAATAGAAAAGTTTTCTTCGAACATGATTGTATTTAATATAACCACGAAAGATTCTTAGGACCTACTTCTCCTATCTCATGAGACTTATCTAATACATAAAATATCGATATAGTGTTATCAAAAAAAGTTCAAATGGAAAAAAATCCTTAAGCATTTACTACAAGATGAAGATATGTAAATACTCGTATGAAGAAATTCAAGAGTAGAAAATATTACACACCACATCTGAGTGATCAAGTTTTCTCTTGCGATGATAAAAATATTTTTACGGGCGTTTAAATCACCGGAAGATAACTTGAAAGACAAGTGGTTGACGGCCATGAACTCTGTGCATTTCCAGACCAAGAAGATGCAAGTAAGAGAAGGCTGAGTACGAGTTTTAATGAAAGCAAACATTTTTCTACGAGTCATTTTAATGATGATATGAGTAGAACCTACTGAAAGATAAATAGAAAGATAAGTAAACTACTTCTTTTGACGAGCAATGCTTCTTTGTGCGGATCATGTTTCGCAGTCATGTATATCAGAACTAAATTAGAAGCCGATCAATTTTAGTCCAATAATTTCTTGTTACCGTAACAATATTTTACCATCCTAACTCACCTCCGCAGGAGTATCAACAGAGGAATCCATGTCACTCACCTGGAATACAAGAAAAACGAAATTTAGAAAACAGAACATTAAAAGGTACATTTAAAACATATATGAAGCTAGATTATTATCACACAACAATAAAATTTTTTATTGTTACATTTATAACAATCAAAATGAAAATATATGAGAGGAATGCATTAGAAATACAATGAAAATAATCTAGCTATTATTTTTAACAAACAAATTATAACTATATATTTATGATCCAGTTCCGCATCGTTCTCTGTCCGGTCTTTGATGCTTGATAATCCCTCTAATCTATTTACGGACAAACGGAGATAACAGATTATGCCGGAGTAAATGAATAGCGATGCTGGATTATTCCTCAGTAATCCGGAAAGACAAGTGTACAAAGGGAAATCTACGCAATGAACGAGCGATCTCTCATCGGATCATTCGCATCTGACATGAGCCATTATCCGTTTGACTACTAAGTAAATTCTCTTTAATCAGTTAATCAAACATACCAAAATCACAGGAAAAACTAGCAGTTAATGAATTATATATGATTGATAAATTATCTTTCTAACTTAGCAGTATTATATAGTTATTTACTAATAGAGAGGACACGATTTTCTTGAAACATTTATATATGTAATTACATAAAGTTAAGACGAAAGATTAAGCTATAAATCATCCATCTAGTGCTTTCCATTTTTATGAATGATTATATTTTTTATTACCATAGCTTTTCTGAACCAAACCGATATCAACTTACGAGGATAATGAAGCAAGAAAATTGTTAATTCAATAATACTTTACTCGGAAATCAGTTTTATATCTAATTTGGTATATTTATATAAACCTAAACTAATAAATATAACAAAATAGATTATAAATTTATTTAACAACAATTATAAATTCATAATTTAAATAGCATTTGTAGACATATTTCTAAATACATATTTCATAGAAATTTTCCATGGAGATTTTTCTTTACCCAACTCTAAAAAATAAATGAAAAAATTCTATTCAAATCAAATATTTGAAGTTAAAGATCATTCATAGAAATTTCTTTCAAAATTTAATTTCAATTGTTTAAAAAAGAACGTGAAAATTCAAACCGGTTTAGAGCAAAAGAATGTCAATTATTATTATTAGGTTTGCAAATACATTAATAATGGTGAAGAAGGACGAAAACACAATTTTAAGAGTATATTTTCCCTAGTTATTGTATGACTGATTACCACAACTGTCCACAACAACAGAAGGAGCTATCCAACAGGCCTTCCTTCTTAATAGATCGCGTATTGGAAATACCTTACTCGATATTCGTCCCTAAGAGCTCCTTTCTGAAAGATATCCGTAACACGTAACTTCTGAAAACAATCTCATTCGAAGGCTACTTTGGCCCTATTCATCCTTTTTATGCCTTAATCACGAGGAAAAGGGACTCTTTCGAGGGAATGGTTTGTGAGCAAAAGGAGTATGACCTCTCCTGGACCCTGATAAGAACGAGTGATTGATGGAAACCCGAGGATGTCTACCATTTTTCCGTAGCTTCCTGAAGAATGGCCTCGACAGAGTGAGGCGTTTCGTGAGTAACTTTACCCAACAGCAGGTCTCCCAAAATACCAATTCAGTTATGACAATATTCACTACCATTCATCAATAGTTTTCTTATATCAATTATAAATAGGTAATTCCTTACAAGTACGGATCAAAGAACTATCGGTATATTGTACTAAATTCTTGTTTTCACACTGGTTGTAAAGAATATATAAACTGGAATTAAATTTATAAACTTGATATAGATCCCACAGTTTGAAAATCGAAATTTTAGATAACGATACCCAATGAGAGAAGTAAGTACGCTAGATGCGGGATTCAGGCCTTGAAATACCAGTTACTAAATCTAGATTGAATAAAATAATACGCTTGCGTCAAGAAAATTATTAAAATGCAAGATAAATCGAAAATATGAACAGTATAAAAAGTCCTTTATAGAAATATCAGGTTGGGGACTCATCCTATTATTGTTCATTTCCTTTTACATTTCTTTAAGGGGCCCTTCACAATAGCTCCACCATAAAACGGAAATGAAACCTCAACGCAGTCTTTATCGCTCTTCTAATCTGCTCCTTTGAGAATTTACGAAATGAAACGAGATACACATCTGACAACAAAGGTCCAAAGAAATCCCGAAAGAAACAAACAAGAAGTGCTATAAAGATGCAAAGAGGTAAAGGAGTTAAAAACTACAGTAATCACTTATTCACCGTGAAATCGTTTGAGCTTACGATGCGCATTGTTATATTAACCCGTTTAAGTTTCACGCATGAATGGACGGAATACAGGTGGAAAGAGGCCTTGCGCAGCTTATGAAGGGGTTTAGCCTAAAGCTATGTGCTTCCGCTGCTCAATGCAGAGGGAGCTTTATCATAACTGCAGCAACGGCTGGTACATTCGAGAAAGCGTAGAGCCAAGTTAACAATAAAGTTTCTGAAGCAAAAGGAAGTTCAAAAAGATTAAAATTTAAAATGGGATCATGAATGTTAAGAAAATATCTTAACTTCTGATAAAATTATAAATGATAAATAGAAGTATATTGGCACACAAGGATTAGCTCACTGGCAGGGATATATTTCAACAATAACATTTCCAGCAATTCGTCAAACTTAAGATAGTTAAAACACGTCAAAGAGCTACACTAAAAGAGTTTTATTTAGACAAACTTATAATTATCCAATTTAGCTAATTTTATTTATATTTATATATATCAGATGAACCTTGCTATCATGGAAAAATATGAAAAACATGGCAACTATAATGTAAAATACGGACGATGCCTTTTGTAGAAAAAGAGAATTGAAATAGGGTTTGCATAATTAATATCGCGACGAAATCCAGAAACATAATCACATCGTCGTTTGATGAGTCATTTGATAATTAAAACCAATGAATTCGAACCGAAAATGAGTTTGGTGTTAGTCTGCATTTTTAATAATCATTGTTAACCTTTGAAAGCTTTGAAGTTCGAATTTTGTGGAATAGGAATATGGGTGTGTTTTCGAGTTTTGGATCAGTAAAATTAAAACACTTTAAATTAAAGTTATAATGGAAAAACCTTATATTTTATTCAGAACCAATTTCGGTAGAAAATAATTTGATGAAAAATTATTTGATACAATATATTTTATCATACGACTTGTATGATTGCCGATAAAATCATAACCCAATGGGACCTCATCAGCGAAGGTCAACAAAAAATGGAAGGAATCAATTTCATCATGACAAATAAATTTTTTCACGTGTGATATTTAGTTTTCGCAAATTGAGAATCTACATTATTCAGAGAAACGACTTACTCCAACAGAGAAAACGCTAAAAAACGTGATGAAAATTGCGCGCAATGATTGCGTTTCCGGCGAAAAACCCTTTCAAATGAACTTCGGAAAGTTTAGAAAAAATACATGAACGTCACATCGCGGTCACGTTTTTAATAACCTCCTTCGGTGACGGGCTTTGTGCATTTTTCACCTTTATCGCACCTCGATGAAGGGTGACAGAGTACATGACGAAAAAATATAGATAGTGACCAGACGAAATTTTCTCGAGCGATATCACAAAACGTGCCTCGGCGAGATAACTTTGAAAAGATAGTTAACGTGCAAGGAAACGAGATTACTTCGAGCGAACGAAACTTGAGTGACCTCGTTCTATCAACTGCTACCTTTTTCGTCTCTGCCATTCGTTCAGTATCCGCTAATAATGTTTAAGAATAAAGGTCTGAATTGAAAGCTAAAATTATGTTCAGAATATGTCACACCTTAGACGAAACTTCGTATGTTCGAGTTTTAAATAGAGGAAATAGAAAATTAACACAGGTCTCTTACTTTCTGGAAGAATTACCTTCCTTTAATACCCGTACGAAAGCGGGCAAAACCTGGTTCATTTCACTGCTATGTATTATACATTTCTGAATTCCTGTAAAGCAATATGCAGTATTAAATTTCGAGAAGCGAACAGTTTCCACCAAATAATTTGCAAGGACGGGGAATCAAAACTGATATCACATTCATAAGATTTGTTATTACAAGAAATCAAGAACTAACCATGGGAACGAAATTCATACCCTGTTCTGATTAGTAAATATACAATTTATATATCTCGATCTAGGAGGTGAAAGATAACATTAACAGTATTAAGATATAAATAAATGATCAGTATTCAACCTTAATATAATAACATTTAAATGATTTTAGATTCGTTGTATTAAAAGAAGACAACACTTTCATCTCAATATTTTAGTTTAAAAAGAAAAATATTCCGACAATACTAAAGAATTTTGTCAAACACATAATACATAAATCAATACAAGACAAGCCGAAGGACTGCTTACATGGTATCCATATCCATCCATCCATGTAGATGTACATGCACACTGTTTAATTACATGTGGTTATGTGAATGTACGACAAGTTATAGTGATCAAAACGCATGTACATCTAGTGCACGTCAGTCCAGTGAGGTCTACGAGATAAATTCTAAACCTGCCTATTTGTTTGTGGAAATGAATCAAATAATTGATATTCTTCTTTGTTATATCCACCACTTTATCGAAATATAAACCTGTTTTTTTATAATTCTAGTAAAAAAAGAAACTAGAAATAAAAGAAAATTGAAAAATGTAAGTATAACGAAGTATGAGATGTGTGCATTTCTATGAGAGTACAGCTGAAGCATTAATTAATACACAGAAGGTCAGCAACCCTCGATGACCTCTTATATCCCTAGAGTCTTTAAACCATCCCTCAATGAGGCACTGTTTTGCACGCGATGTTTAAAAAGCACGGCCGTGACTTTGCTGACCTTTGCTTCAATCGATCTCCGATAAGCAATTGGAGAGAGTCCATGCGAAGATGAATTAGGGGTGGGAAGCACATCGCACCTGAGTTATGCACAAAAGATGATGTGCGGAAGAATGGCAAATGCTGAATGACCTTCTGAGGATAAAATGCTCTGCTTTAATTCTCATAACATTAGCTTACTTTACGATCAGGTGAGTGCAAACATTTTCTCAACGAAGCTCAAGAATAAACTCCATTCAATATCATGAACATCTAGGAAACATTGTTATTCTAAAAATGTGACCTAATTTTTTATTGATTTCCGTACACGAGCAAAATTTTATCCACAAAACATCCAGAAAAGAAGAGAATACAAGTATAGCTTCATAATTAAGGTGAAGATATTTTCCAGGAATTTTTTCCTCGAGTAACAAAAGGGTTCTGCGATAATATCGAATAAACGAGAAAATTTGAGAGCTTTTCACATAAAGAGAAGAATTTAAGTTTTAAAATAGTATCCAGATTATACATTCTGCATTCTTCCAAATAAAAATGGCTTAAATTAAGCAAAAAAGGATGTTTCGTTTTTATTAAAACATTTCTTAATAACATAAGTTCATTTAAAGTTTATAGAATCAATTATTTAAGAAATAGGTTCGAATTTTTAGCAGTTTTCGATATACCTTCACGTAACATAAACTGAGTTAAAAACTTGAATTTAACAGTTATTAAAGAAAACTTAAAAAAGTAACGAATGAAGTTTAAAACTAAAAAAAGTATGATAAGTAAAAAACCATGATAAGTAGTTAGATGCCATTTAAATTTTAGTCCACGTGAAGTTGTTATAATATTAGACAATATGAGATACATTATTGGTAAACAGAATTTATTTTCTTCTAGAATTAAATATACAGAAGAAATTCTTTCGTATTCATAGACCTGAAATAGTAAAGAATTCAGATGGAAAACTCAAATGAAAACCGATCTCTAAATTTATCTGAAAATATATTCAAATTATTGCAACAAGAAATACGATTTTTAAAAATATTCACGAATCGTATTTGTAAAAAAAAACCCTGAATCAAGTCGAACAGTCAAATTCGTAATCATTCCGTATTAGAGTTTATTGAAAACATTCCAATCCATTGGAAAAGGGGATATATTTCATTCGGAGGAAGGGAACCGTCCATATTTCCGGTGGCGACAAAGACCCAAGCGGACAGAAAATGAACTTCCATTCAGAATCCCAAAGGAATTTCGTATAAAAGAAGTTGGGATTCGGGGAAAGTTAATGGAGGACTTTTTGGGTCTAAATTTAAAGGAAACGAACGAATTGATGAATTCCGATGCAAATATTCTCGGCAACGAAAACATGGTTTGATTTGAAGAATATGCTTTAATTTTACATTTCCCCCATTGAAATCGTTGATTAAGAGAACAAAATTAAAATAAATTCTTTGTATTTAACTTCATATATCATGAAGGTTGGAATTTCCATTTTCAATGCTTTATTCTCAGCAAAAAAATAGATTCGTAACATTTATTTTCACGATTTTCTAAAACAGAAAGATCTTTCAACTTTTTAATCGAGTAATTCTTAAGCATGAATGACAATGCGCTAAATAATAGTCTTCTATGAAGGAGTGGTTCTGTGGAGAAAGTAATGAAAAAAATATGAAAAATGACTTCTAAGCAGAGCTAAAGTATGATGCGTAAAAGCACCGAGGCTATAAATCACATGCTTAGAATATTTATACGTAAGGCCTCATGGATTCAAGAAATCCAGGCAACTCGATCCATCCCTTTGCACTGAACCGGAACGTATTTCCATAAATCTCACAGCACTCGAGAAGATCAACTATTCGTAACGCCTCGCGATTCTACAATATTTGCATACATTCTCCTCCTCGGTCTACTTCTTCGGCACATATTCCTATACGGTCTGGTTGTTAGCAGATATTCGATCGTGTTTCTTTTTTTAGCTCTTGTCCCCACTCAATTGATGATCAATTCCTGATGAAGAAGAATGCGACAAGATTTGCCACTTGTCTTCTATCGCTAAACTCTCTTTTTATTTTAATAATAATTTACGTAGTTATAAACATTTTTACCCATTAGAAAATAAGCCTCATATTATGTGAAGACTGGATGGATGAAATATCACATTGAAAATTCATATAATTCTTTTTAGCTGATAATTCTTGAAGATATTTTCATCCGATGAAATAATTTACAACTAAGGATTTCTCCGAAAAATATAGAATTCTTTCTAATAAACAAACTTCATCCTCAATCAAGGAATTATTTACTGCAGGTAGTATCCCGAAAAATATTTACATTTTCTGCCATTTTTATCTTATAACATTGTTCCATTTTAAAACTGATTAACATTTTTATTTAAACTATTTAATAATTGAAAAATTATTTAGTAGTAAAACACACAGGAAACAAAAGATGAAAAATGCATCCACTAAAGAGGACGTATCGAAATCGTTTAAAATCGATTGGCAAGTTCAAATTTATTAAAAATCATAAAAATCTACGCTTTTGCGTAAACGTAACATATGGATGTCTATAATTTTATTTCTTCAGATTGCATGACCAATCAAACTACAGATTGTAATCACAGTTGAATTCTTATGTTTATTTTCATTTATTTCACAATAATTTTAATCCTTTAAATTATAAGAAATCCCAATTATTTATTAAAAAACACACCTCACCTGCTTAATTAACCTAAAATTTATCTTTCCGCACTTCATCATTTTCCTGTCTCTATCAATATGCATTTCAAAAGTGGACTAAATTTGGCTGACGACACACGTACGATACAAGAATTAGAGCAGACTCTATTTGGTTTCCAAAATACTTTTGAGTCGACGAAATCCTTCTTTCGTCTGCACGAAACAGATTGCGCCTTCCAATTATCCGTTCGGAGCGTTCAATTGCTTAATGGAAGTTCGACCCGCAGAGCCATTACACCCACGGGATGAGCTCTTATCGGTATAAATGCAAACTGTGCTCGTTACTATGGCATTTGTTTTCCCTCATCGATCCCAAGAGGAGGCCGTTTCCATCACTCTCCCAATATAACACTCCGAGATTCTAATAAAGGATCTAGCACCTCTCGAAGTTATACTCTTTGGAAATGTGCTAAATCTTATGCGGGATAGCTTGGCCTTAATTTTGCATAAAACTTAGTTGAATTAGGTTTCCATAACAATCCCAGGTCTTTATCTACAAAGTGCACTTATACTTGGCTCTTTCAGGTCATTTTTTGTTTTTTTTTTCCTTGATAAATGAAGATATTAATGATTCAAAAGAAAGTTTATGGCATAATTAAACCACGAAAATGTAGAATGGCAGCAATTTAAAAGTAGTAAAACTTTTAAAGATAAATAGAATGATCATTTGCGTTCATTACAACTTAATAAACACTTTTATGTTAAAAGTAAACTTATGATGGAATAAAGTTCGGAATTGTTTTAGCCAATGCTGTGCACGAGTAACTTATTGTAAGAGTCCTCCAAAATAAATCGAATGTATCGACCGAAAATAATAATAAATAATTATTCCAACTACTCTTGCTACCTTCAAGTATTATTTTACAATGTTCCAACATAGTTAATGCATCGACGTGGAAATAATAACGTGCTCTCACTACCACAATCTGCAATGATGCGTACCGTCATTAAAGCTCTCATTTATTTCTCTAGCTCATCCTCATCAGAACATAATCTCCAGTTTTCACGAGTCTCAAACATCACCGATGCAATTAAGAAGGGTTTCATTTAAAAGCTTTAAATTGCGTAAACGTCATTTCTCCGTGGAACGACGCAAATACGTCAGCGACGTCTTTTCATCGCAGACAAAGGGCGCCTTTCACGCTGAATTATTGCGGATGATTTTTTAGTCCGTCTCGCTTTGTGACACAGCGTGTTTACTTCCCGTCTCGATGCATTCCGGAGCGATCAACCACCGTGAGTTATGCGATTTCGCATCTGCAGACGCGAATCTTTGGACGGAAAAACGGTTGGAGGGTACATAAGGAAGGGTTGACATCGAATAGGTAGAATTTGCGGATAAAATCCGCAGCGTGGGAAGTGATATAGATCCGAATCATTTGATCTCCTCACCGAATACTCTAATGTTCTATTATAATGATTCGCCCAACCTCAGAGAAATGCTTCTTCATTACTATTCTATTAAATGAAATTAAACCTTTAAAAGTAATTACTGAATACAGATTTTTAGAGGATAATATTACGTAGCATATAATGTGTTCAAATCCTATTGGAGTGATAGAAATGTGTCGAGAAATCCCAGTTAAGAAAAACATTCTGATTTCTTATTTATTGCAATTGTACCTACTCGAGATTTTTAATATAAAATGTATTCAATTCTAATATTACTTAGGATTGTAAGAGTTTCTTTAATATGTGAACCACTATCATCGTCACATTAAAGTTTATTTTATGATTACATTAATATATACATATTCGTGACTGAATGCTTGAGCTGAGGGATCAACTGAAACTTTACTTGCGATACATTCGGAAAGCGTTTTCTCACTCTAACTCAAGAGATGCAAACCTATTCCCACTTTAAAATTGCAACAGCTTCGAAAGACAAAAAAATCGTGAAGAAGGGAAATGTGCAGGATGCATGTTGCAGGTGAAATGCAAACGACCTCAATCGTTCGGACACGATGTCGCGGCGGTGGAAAGGCGATATCCATGTCCTGGAGGAGAGCAAAAAAGTCGCTGGATCGTCAAGACGGGCATTTAGGACTTAGATTGGATTATCAGCCAAGGCTTTGAGTCCACTTAAGTATGGGATTTCCCGTCCGAAGATTACCTAACGCCTCATCACAAGAAGACGTGTAGCGGAAACCAATGCCGCAGTTAGGAGAGATAAATACACCTTAAGATGACATGTGGCATTAAAGGGAGTGGAAAAAAGCATACATTTGCAACCGAGAGCCTCCATCGCAAGGTTTCCGGTTTTTTCCCTTCATCTGTCAAGTGAAAGGCGATAAATTATAGAAGCCTATCATTCTTGAATGTCGTCCTTGAGAAATGACAGTAAATTTTTTCCATTTAATTAGCTTAGTACTTTAGGTATGTAAGGATTTACTATAAATTAGTTAAGTATATCTTTTTAGAATATACTCAAATGGATGGACATTAACCATCATAATCTGAAAAATATAATGCTAATAGAGATTATTTGAAAAATAGATGAGATTATTTTACTTAAGCAGCTAATTACGATGTTATAGATGGTATCTTTTGCCACAAACTTTAATGTAGCTTAAATCTGGAAGAAAATCCATGGAAGGTTTACTTAGTTTGGAGATTTCAACTCCTGAAATGGAATTGCAGATATATTTACTTCTTCAAAAAACGCTTCCCATTAAGAAAGCAACGACAATAGTATAAATTGTAATAATAATATCGACACACTCTATACAGAAATTAGTAACATTGATGTCGGAAATTTTGGATTAGATAAGGTTCTACACAAAACGACGCGTCGCTTGGGTCTTTATATGCGAAATGAAATAATAGTTTGCGAAATTTTGAAGCCTCAAAACCTTTAAACGTTAAAATCTGACATCCAAGGAATAACAAAGAGAAAAAATAAATCTCTTCTCGTAAGAAAGGGACTACAAAAATGCTTTTTGCTTAGAACAAGTTCTTGAAACCCATGTCACTGAAATCACTTCCTCGAACGGTCTAACACGCTCTAACGTCCACATGTTTCTTTCGCTCGCGTTCAATGACTGAAAAAAAGATGGGACGCGCTGAAAAAACGGTAGGAAATAAATCAGGAGGTTAGATTTACTGCTCAGTACAGTGTGAATGCGTCGTTGCAATCTCATCCCTCCTGTCTTCATGTCGTTTACTTCTCCTATCGCTTTCTTTGAGCCCGTCTTTCCCAAAATGGGTTCCATAACTCTTACGCAGCAAATAAAAGTGAGATCCGCGTACTCACGCGTTCTCGTATCGGACGCTACCAATGCGAGACGTAAAAAAGTCTCATCTGTGCAATCACTTTCTCTCGAGCGATAAAACTCAAGGAGTTGAGGAGAACAAAAGAAGAGAAAGGAAATAAAATGCAAACAAATAAACGTAAGGAAAGGAGGGACAATTTTAATCCCAAATTTACGCTGGAAAAGATTCTCACGCTTGCATTCTAATTTATAATTCTATTTACGAATTTTCAATTCATTTTAGATATTTTAGAAATTAATAAATAATGAACAATGAGTCAAGAAATAATGTGTAATGAAAATTCGGCAAGCAGTTAGAACGGTACAACGAGTACGCTAATAATTACATGCGACCATCAGTATAAAAATACGCTTTAGAAGATTGATAAAAGGAAAAAAAATGATTGATTTAAGGAAAAAAATTTTTATTCTTTATAGCAGTATCCTTTGGCTATCGCCTGCAAAATACAATAATTGTATTTTATTTTTAAAGCTCATTGTCTATTTATCGATAATTCCTTACCTTAAAATAAATATCTTATATCATTTTTTACAGCTTTTTTCTTACTGACATCAGTATAAGCAAATAATATTTACTGACTTTAGGACATTATTTAAACCCTTAAAAACTAAGATTCACATTCCAGGGTGCATTATTGTGCTTATGACAATTTGTCGAAAACAGTCATCTGGGAATGTCCCCGACTAAAGAGAGGGAACCATAAATGTCTGGAGGCAGCGAGGAAAAAACTTTTTGCTCAAAAATTTTGCAGTGGAGTGAATGAACGACATCTGCTGACGAAAGAGAGAGAAAGGGTGCAGTGTGGCCCTTTAATTTGAACGTGGGATAGAGCGTTAAAAGCCTTTCTTCTCTAGTCACTGTCCCACTCCTTCAAGTAATTGAAGTCTATTCGGATTCTTACTCGAAAACTGTGGTCGAAAAAATGAAGAAAATAAAATGCGGTAAACTTATATATCTCAGTCCGAATTTCGCCCATAATTAAAACGGACATTGCCATTAATGAACGAGAATATAAGATTATGTTTCTAGAGCGGTTTACTAAGCAGAAAGGAAACATTTTAATAAATTAACCAGGAATAACAGGTAAAACGGTAGAACGATATATAATAACAAAGAATTGTGAATCGATGAATGTTAAAGCAAGAATTTATCACTGTCGAACATTAACTAAAAAGCGAAGGCTATTATCATTAGTTCGTTATTTTTGTTGCTACCGATTAATTTATTAAAACCTATGATTGAATATACAATTGTACAATAAAAATAAAAGAGCAGATGAATTATTGATGGATCCATGTTTCAATACCTTATTATAAATGGTTCGACAAATGTAATACCGAGAATGGTGGTGAATTGAAAACATAATTTTTACCACTACATTTCAAACAAAACAGAAATTTATATATCTTTATTCTCTTCGCTCCATAAAATTCCAAGGTATTCAACATCCACTTTAAGAGCCGTTTGGCATTTCCTGTTGACCACCACACCTCTACACCCAAACATCTCTTCGCTGAATCGCTCATCACCCAGTTCCGACCTTCGAATAATACTCATACGTTAAAAACAGCATTAAAATCATCGCACGATCCTTCATCACGCAGCGTTTCACTTCTCCTGGAATTCGTAACACTAAATATTCCCACCACCACCTTGCAGACGAACGGCATTTCCCGAGGTCGCCAACTTAATGGCCTTTTTCGGGGAGTGTGTGTGAAGAGCAACAAAAAGAAATATCGCCGATAAAAAAAGAAGTGGTTTACGGGAGAGAGACAATAGAGTCACGGAGATGGTGATAAAAAATGAACGGGGTTAAGAACTTACTTTGAGGGGTGAAAAAAACGTAATCTCGGGAGAGGAAAAAAGTGGCGTCTGGTGGTGAGTGGACCTCTAGTTGAGTGGGCGAGGAAACTCGCACATGGGTTAACCCGAGAAGTTTTAAGTGGATAGAGAGGGATGATATGAAGAGGGAGATTCTAGTGGGATTTGGAAGAGACTCAGGTGACCCGAAAGCTGTATATTATACAGTTATAGCATAAAAAACGAGGAGAAAAATCGACGCCCGAATGTTGAGTTGCTCCGGTGACAACGAAGAAAGGTGAAAAATTCATAGAATACGCGAGAGATTTTCAAACATGAATACATTCCAAAATTTAAGGTTATATATTGTTTCTCTTGAAGCAATATACCCTCATATATAGCTTATACTCTCATCTCCATGAGAGTGAGGCTTACTTGGAGTGATGAGGAATATTCTTCTTCGGTCGATGAGCCGAACGACAAGGGTTTCACAGAAGTGAATCGTATTTACGAGGAAAAATTTAAGTAACACTTTAAAATAGAAAATGTTAGTAAATACAATTGATCAGCAAGACTCAAAGTTGGGCTACTTTATGCATCAAACTCATGAAAAAGGACGAAATAAAGTAAGATGAATGATAAGTATTGTGCAAATATAAACATCTACTAATAAAGAAATATAATACCTACTTAATTTATTAACTTTTGACTTTTGGTAATAAAAAGTTTTTAAGTACTGGATGGAAGGATTAACTCTGTATCCGCAGTAAATGGTTAATGACATACCATGTTCAGAAATTAGAAAGAAAATCCATAACTTAGAGTGATAATTTTAAAAAGCAATGTCTTTCGTTTAGCAAGTTACTTATTAGACAGATAGTTCTTACAGAAAACATTTCTTTGAATATAATTCTTTAGAAACAAATGCGATGGTCATTCAAAGAGAAAGGATGCGTTAAATTCTTGGAATGGTCCAAAGATGCTTTTGAATTTATTCAAACGAGAGGTAATATAAAAATAGGTTAAGAATTTACTGATATCTTGCGGTAGAATTTTTAACTCGAAAGAAATGCCTTAAGGAAGGTGACATCCACGTCCTAAGGAGTGCGGTATCGACCTCTTGCGGTGGAATGGAGCCCAATTTCCTCCTCTTAAGCTAATCTCGTTTCCTTCGAAGACTTAAACGAGGAATTTCCCCGTGGCGAAGAAGTTGACGGAAGCTGCAGTAGCCGCAGTCGCTTTAAGAGGTTCAATCCCATAACGTTTATGTCACCAATTTGCAGCTAAATTGGCATGGAGATAGGGGTTTGTGAAGTTTTACGTAATAAACCCTGTCAAAGGGACTTGCAAATTATTATATGGTTAAATATTTGCACAATATGTAGCTGTAAATTCCATTTGGTCTATCTAACAAATTTTACTCCACTTATATTTAAAGGTCTGGATAGAAAATACAGTTATAAATCATATTTAAGAACATAAAATATTACTTTCAATATCATATAAATACCAAATGAGTTCTGAAATTTTTAATTGAACAACAGATACTTTAATGGTCTTGATCACAAACTTTTTTTTACTTTATATAAATCAACATTCTATCGAGACAAAAAAAGGCGAACACAATTAAAAACCACTTGAAGAACTGAAATTTTTGTCTAGAGTTTAATACGATTCAAATACTCTTCAAGAAGATATTAAGAGTGGAAGGCACTTCATTCACAGACATAATACCAATAGTAGTTCCCAACGATGTTCGAGTGCTCCCAACGAAATGTTCCTCCCAACTTTAAGCGATACTTCACGAATCGCATCACGTGCTGCAGATATAATTTGAAGACTTTCACCAGAACCCTCGACGAAGTTTTCGATGCTGTGAAAAAAGCACTTGCAGAAGAACGTGCATTTTATGGATGACCCTCATCACCGAAATCTGTTTTGACAGCATTTTGCTGAACCTCAAACTATAAAGTGGATATTGAAAAATTGGAAAAGTTTGGGACTTATTAAACTTTCTGATCACCGCTTATGTGATCCTCTATTTTAAGAAATACATAGATTTAAGAAATAAAAGGCACTTCTAATAATTTAAGAAATAGTTTTCAATACGAGTACTTAGGAGACAATATTTATTCGAAAACTGAAAGCCAATTCAAAAAGGAGTAAAGAACCATTTTTTGTTGCAAAACTGTTTACATTTAAAATTTTCTATAGATAGAATTAAGTGCCCAGATAAGAGATGCTATTTGAAGAATTTAATGGGACTCTATAATCCTAATTTCGCTTAATAAAGTCTATTATTATTATTAATAATGGTATGTAGATGATTTAATTTGCGTTAATATCCTCTCTTTACAGCACACCATAATTCATTATGAATTTTTTTGTTTCAGAAAATAATCTGAAATTACTTGTATTTCCGTAATTATATATAACCACGAATCGTTTTAATTATCTGAAAAGTTAACGATCATCTTCTATAAAATTAGGTCAGACCTGCGTTTCTTCAAATGCACATTACTTCTCTCCCCTTGAAACTATCCCTTAGTTCCCGGGCATAACTCAGCTAAAGTTTAAGTAATTCCATGAGAAAATCGACTTCGCAGATACATTCGTTTAAAAAGAGAAGAAAACGAAACAGAAAATGAGATAATTCTTGAATAAGCAAATCGATCATTCTTCGACAACCCTTTTCCAGAAACCTTCGTTATCCATCAGCTATAAATCTGAGGGAGTATCGACCTAAAGAAGCGATGAGAGTGAAAGGTAAAAAGGCTGTTCAGATACGCACTTAAGATTGAGCCAAAGAAGTACGTAAACGCACACCTCCTCATCTCCTTTAAAAAAGGCATGCTAGAGAGGGAGTACGTGCAACTTGGAAGGATTCCAGAAGCTGAAGAGTATTCGAAAACCTGAAGTGGATTATGAATATTTCCTCTTCATTCCTTCAACCACCCACGAGATGCATCTATTCCTTGCTTCTGAGATATGAAATTTTCTGAATATCTTAAAGATAACACTAAAAACTTGGATTGGTATGATTAAATAATAAACATAAAGCATTATAAAATTTATTATAGATATAATGACAAAACAACTTTTGACTTGAAATTAATTGGAAAATAAGTTTGAATTTCGAGTTTTTGAAGATCCCAATAACATCGGCAGTCATTGCTTATTCACGCAAAACGAAGTAAATTCATGTGGGATATGCTAAGTCAAAATATGATTCCATAACGAACCCCTAATTTACTCACGTTTCCACGTTTTCAAATAATAATTCTAACTACTTAATTAAAAGAACTAAAAGTATGTCATAAATCTTTAAAATTTATTACATTAAAATCGACGGAAATAATTTCCGATTGATAGAACGAATGAATTTCGAAGAATGTACGCAGAGCTATCAGCAATGTCCAAGAATCAACATATTTGCGGGGAGTTTCCTTTGTCGTCCAAAGAATGTTATCCATTTTCAGCGACTCTTTGTATTGTGAGAATATGACCAAATATTCACCGCACTCTGTTTTCTGAGATATATTTTCCTTTCCTCGGGGTTTCCCGCTGACATGTAATCGCGACTGCCTCATAAGAATGTTCAAGGAAAAGAGTCGAAAAAATATCAGGGCGATTTGTTTCGAGATATTCAGAAGCAGATGTCGTGAGAAAAGGGCGTTTTCCAAAGGAAAGAATTCGGGAGTTTTTGTTAAGAATTTGCCTTTCCACTAAAAGAAAATCCCAGTACAACTAACACCGCGAAGTCGAGGTAAATAGGAAGATAAATGTAGAAATTTAAGAATCCAAGAGCTACGTTAAGGTAAAGGCTTTTATTAAGGTTATACGCACACCAAAATTCACTCAAGAATTCTCACGAATTATCTAAGACTCTGCCATGGTGTTTTTTAGATTTAAAGTGATTTATAGATTTTCTAACGCACTTACTTTAGTTTATTATTTTTACTCTACCTCAGCCATTTCAACACATCAACCTCAATTGGCTTAGTCTCACGAAACTCCAATGGATTTCAAATGCCTAAGATATTGTACATTCAATGTCCACGTAATATCAAAAGGCAATAGGGGTTTCATCCAACATATACGACGACTTTGGGCCGTGTGTCCGATGTTGTCTCTCCGCAGATCAATAAAGAAGTTCCTTAAGCATTCTCTTTGGCCACCTAATCCCCCGAGGAATAAGGCCCAAATATTAAAGGTCTTTCGCATCACAGAATACGCAAGTCGCCGGATAAAAAAATCTCGCTGAAGAGGATTTAGAAGCCATGGAAACGGGACGGTTATTGACCGACATGATGAACTGGTTTCAATGGGAGTAGTTTTTTACAGCTATAATTGAATATACATTTTTAAGAGTTAACCTAATTAGGAGAGTCTTGATATCTTACTATTTACTGTTAACAGGAATGGGTAATCAAAAATGATATTTGAAAATTAAGAAATACTTTACCACAGATGAATTATGCAACAACTCATAAAGATGAATACTATGCACGTAGAACTATCTTTACATGGAAAACGAATAGAAAATTAACAGGGAAAAAAACAAAATTAAAATATAGCAAAATGATGGCATATTCTCCTTAGATACAAAAAATTAATATAATTAAAATTCCTTTAAAATATGATTAATATTAAAATTCCTCTGAAATCGAACAATTAAAAAAATAAATATAAATAACGTAACATATTCGCACCTGAGTTTATTCATCTCTAATCTACTCTTAAATTCATTATGGCTTCCATTGCGTGTTTTTATTCAGATTAACATAAAAGTAGCCTCATCTAGGCCATAATGGAACACGGCAGGGGTTTTTCCAAAACTGAATGAGAACAGTGAAGGAATCGGATGTTAGATAAGGCAATCCAATAATCGTAATGAAACGACTCTGAGTGGAGAACTGTGTTCTCTATTGAGATATCATCTCCTTTCCTGTTTTTTTCCAAAAAACAGTCTCTTTGCCAACTAATAAATTTGCCCGAAAGCTCCGACAAATTGATAGTAAGTGTTATAGAGTACTTCTGCAACATAAGGAGGATTTCCCATCTTTTTCATCTACTTACGTTGGATCGATGGTTAGAAGATTCTGAAGGCAAAAAATAGAAGTATAATCATTGAATTATGGCCAGTACGAAAGAAATTCAGCCAAAATCACGAGCTAAAGTTGAAGGCAAAGTTAATAAAGCATTGTTTTTGTGATATATTTCCTGAAAGAATCCTAGTCCGTAATAATTTGAAGGGAGACATGCATGCGATGATTCAAGCTCTAAATCTCACAAAAAATTTAGTGAAAATAGCAAATAATTTCACATCTAAAATTATGAAAATAAATAACAACTGTATTTCTTAGACAAATTTATAAAAGAAACTCTACACACTCAACATGCATATTCACACAAAGTATAATAGTATCTGATAAATAAATTCTTAATTACATACTTATAATAACGCAAAAATTTTTGCTATCATAGAACTACACTTATCTAGAGAAAACCAGACTAAAATGTACGGGAAAGAAAGGGCGCAGAAAATCCTTGGCAAGCTATCAAATCGAACTATCGAGAATGCACGAGCGTGTAATTAATACAAAATATCGATAAGAACAATTCCGCCAATAGCTTTCGACCCACTCCTTGGCCAGGAATCCACCGGAACTGGCAACAATGACCCAACCGGAACCGGCTTCCGGTTCGACCGCTCCATTGTTTACGGTTGCCATCGAGAGCTGCCTACTGAACACATCCTCTCTCTTGAATTGTAAATGGAGGCTAGAGTATGGTTTCTGAGTGACCACGAATAATGGATGAATGCAATCAATGAGCGTCTGAAGTAGAGCTAATCAATTCCACGTTCATCCCTTTTAAGAGAAATATTGATAGCAGAATAGTTTTAGATGCTTTCAAAATCCTTTACTAGATACGATTTGAGACCATTGGCGGTCCAATTAAAGGGTCCATAATTTTTGTGAGAACTTTATTCAATCATTAAAACACTTTATAATGAGAGAATTTTATTCCTTATGTTTTAGGCATGCTTTAATGTAGTTTTTCTGCGTAAAAATCATCCCATTACGGAAGTGAGATACCGAGGATGAAAATGGCTCTCAACTTAAATAATGATACACTAAATACTCAAATATATGTAACAAAGCACATTATTGCATTTGGAATAAGACGAGGGGTATTAAGAAGTATATATGGAGTGGCAAAAAATGCTGATGATGAGAAAGGATCATCCATTCATCCTCTTAATTGAGATCTTCGAGCTCTCCAATGGATTCTTCTTGAAATGAAGAAGTGAGAGCAAAAGTGAAAGAAGGAGGAAGTGAGGGCGAATTAATGTCACGAGTGACAAGAAAGGCTATCATTTTTGGCACGCAGCACTCTGCAGGTCTACTCTCGCAAAAAATCACTAATTAAAAATAACACAAAGTAAAAGGGCAAACAAAGTTCACGCAAATACATAAAGTTAATTAAATAATGAAATAATTATGGAAATATAACTACTTATTGAAATTTTAATTTGACGGAAGGAATTGAATTTATCTAAAAATTAAAAGACGGAATTTAACGTGGTAAAAAGTATGTATTTTTGTTTGGTCAACTTTATTTAAATGGCTGTATACAATATTAATTAATTTTATTTAATCTACAAAATATGCTAAAACATATTAATATCGTTTTAAAGAAATTAAATCTTAAAAATTAATTCAGGGAGCTGTAAGAAGACTATGGAAGAAAAGAAGGGTGTGGTCTCGAAAAACAGGCGTTAGAACCATCTTCATCCAAAGAGAATGCTAGATAAATGAAGAAAGGACAATGAGTGCAATTTGCGATTGAATGCAATTCAAATGGAAAACATAAGAATAGAAATATTAAATTACACGCATTTTTTGCGAAATGAAGGATTACGTAAACAATCGTTAATTGGTCGTGAAATATTTCATCATCGTTGGCTACTGCCTCAATGCACGATTTAATTACCATGGAAACCTGAACGAAATTAATATTGACTCACTCTATTATTTTTTCCTTTTTTGAATATGTGTATATATTTACGTAAAAACTTGCATGAGAGTTACATGAGTGATGCGAAAGACAAGGTGAAAAAGGTTTTACGGATCCACTTAACGCTAATTTATATTTCTAATGCTTATTATATCTAACCCTTTACAACTAAATTATATCATATCCAATTTGCTTAACTACTTTATAACATAATTAAATGTTGCAACAGTGCAGTAAATATAAATAAATAATAATTCTACTTGGATTGACGTTACCAGTTTTATCAGGATATAGCCGTTAATAGTGCACAAACATGTAAAAGTAGTTTACACGGATTCTTGGTACTCACCTATAAATAGAAAAGAGAAACAAAATTAGAAATGCATAGTTTTAAGCATAGATTAAAAAGTACTATGGCATATTTGTTACGTATATTTCGTAAGTAATTATAGTAACCTACACCTATTTGTAATTTAATTATAATAAAAAGGTAATAAACTAAAAATTTTCAAGAAATAATAGAGATCAAATAGCACAAACCATCGAAAGAATCCAGTAATTTTCTTGCTACGAATACTTTTCTCGGAAATTTTAATTAAAGTATTGTTTTTAGTTACCTTAAATTACCTTCAACATTCGTATACATGAAGAAAATTCAGACGCCAAAATAATTTAGTAAACGTGAAATCACCTCCTTAGGTTAAGAATTCAGCTTAATTGTCGCTCATTAGCCCCAATCCGTTTCTTGTTAAAATTCGGAATTTATTAATACTCGTAAAAGGAGGAAAACGGATGCTAATTATGATGAAAGATACATATTTCCGGAATCTTCATGATGCAAAAATATAATTAAAATGAGATAAAATTAGTCCAAAGAATAAACAACCCAAATGAGCTCTGAATCCACCGAAAACTAATTATCCCGGTACATCGCTATGACAACACTGAATAAACATGACAAACAAAAGAGAAGACAAACAGCGCTGGATAACAGGTGAAGGAAGAAAGAGTAAACAACTGAGAGGGAAACAACAGGAAATATTGAAATAAAAGGACATCAAAACAGAATTTGGAAAAAGAAACACGAAGTAAAACCTGGGAAATGCCCCCTCTGAGCTGTAAACTCCGGTCGTTTCGGGACAAGTGGTGCTTCAGCTAAACCGGGCATCGGAATAAAGGGTCAATGAATGGCGATACCATGAGGGACTTTTCCGGATGCTAGGGAATTTGAAACTCAACAGATATTCTAACTATTGTGGCATTACTAGAAAGCAATTCAGGATTGAAGAGGTTTTACTAACAGAATGGTGGATTCATATACAGACAATCGTGAAAGTATGGAGAGGAATTTTTCGAAGCGCAAATATCAATCAACATATCTTTTGCAAAAGACAACACTTGATGAATAACACACATCATTCAAGCAAAGAGTATTAACACTATTTTTGATGAAACATAATTTTAAGTTTAATTTCCAACAATTGAAGTTTATTAAGATAGATGATAGTTAAGGTAAATTTTAAATAGCAATATGCAGAAGCCAATAAGAATAAACTTGGAATAAATTTATTAGAAAGGAAGTTAGTAAATATGTGATTTTAACCAACGATAACCAAGTAAATCTCTACAGTATTAATAATTAATATTACGGGAAGTTTGGTGTCTAAATCAAAAATTTTAATATTTAATAAGACAACTTATTAAGTTCTTTTACAATGGTTTCGAGTGACATTTAAATCACTCCATGTTTAATTTTTATTATACTAGACAACGAAAAACAAATATTTCAAATAATATAAATATTTTGTCCTGAATTTTATCTTCGTTTGATATGTCTGAAAGATGATTAAAAACTCAAAAGTAACAGAATAATACTCAATATCCGGAGACAAATAAAAACCGAGACAAGTGCAAAGATAAAAAACTCAACAGGAAGACGGGATGAAGAAGATTGAGAATGGGACTATAGAATTGAATTGGTGGAAGGGGTGGAGACATCGAATGAAATCCGAGAGAATGTCCTGGTGCTCCATCCTATCAGACTCAGGTGGTCGCGAAAGAAGAGTCTAATCCACTGGAAGCAAATCTCTTCTCTAAGGAACGCATCTATTCGATGCGCTCTGGGTCAACCTTTTAACAAAAGACACATCTGAGATAGAACCGGAAGCAGTGCGGCTGATGGGATGAAGGACAACGGATATTGTCTTACCCTCAAACAATTCCCTTCATCATAGCGAACGATGTGCGGAAATATAATATCGTAGAAATACACTTCCATTCCAATTGCAGCTGCAATATCCCATCTTCGATGTTTCTCTAACAGGCGAAACTAATATAAGGTATAGAAATTGGGTGCAGACCGTTGCTTTCAAGAAAAAGCACGAAAATGAAGATTATATTATTATAGCTTTAGAAACCAAATTAAAAATTTAATGAATTTTTTTTCTTTAATTTCATGCTATTAGCCGATGAGTGATAAATGTTACATTTGTCTGAATGATATCGGACATTGTGCAAATCTCATTACTCAAGCTATACTTAAGGGAAATCATATTCCAAAAATTAAAGAAAAAGGTTTTCCTGCGGTAGGATTTGAAATACTAATTGAATACGTAAAATTACTCAAATTCAATTCGCAAAACGATTTTTCATGGCCTGAGTAATTATTTTAATCCTTTTTCCAATATATTCCATGCCCAATTAAAATTAATTTATGAATGACGTAGCTTCTGAAGTACAAGATAAAATAAACATTTATTTCAGAGAAACAATAGCATCAGATAAATAACACTCAGACTTTAATTACAAGAAAGTGGTTCAGACAGCTCTAAGCACTGTTTTAATGCAAGAGGTGATGATTTCGGACGAATAAAAGGGGTTAATTCAAAGTGTATACAGCAATAATAACTGTTTGAATAAAAGCACACACATGATTCACAGCTCATGTACCCCAACAATTAAACAATGAAAGATCAAGAGCACC
This sequence comes from Pantala flavescens, assembly GCA_020796165.1. Taxonomy (NCBI): domain Eukaryota; kingdom Metazoa; phylum Arthropoda; class Insecta; order Odonata; family Libellulidae; genus Pantala; species Pantala flavescens. The sequence goes on along the minus strand of CM036884.1, from coordinate 6,896,250 downwards.
ACACTACGAACTGGACCACTTCGGTAAAATATATTTCAGGAATGCGAAAATCCGAATCGTACATCAGAGAAAGAATCAAACAAGCGGATGGACCTTTCATCCACCTTTATGTTGGAGGGACCGAATCACCTCTGCAGAACAAAACGAATGCCGCTCAGGATTCTTCCGACTCGACTGCTGACCAAAGTGGTCGGAGCGCCCCTTTCGGACATGCGGACGGGAACAGAACTGTTTTCACACTTGGGTTGTCAAAGAGAAATAAGCTTCGACTTTGTGGATGTTGGAAAAAATGTGCGATCTGTAAAAGTCTTTACAAGGAAAGGGAGGAACAATTTGTAGGTGAAGTGAGGGAGAAGGGAAGAGGTCTTTGCAGTAAAGGGTTAACCGCAGGGCCTTTACGCGATGATTGCAGATTTAAAAATCGAATTCAACGAGATGATTCGTTTGAGAAAATGTTTCATAAAAATAAAATCAAGAGAAACAATGGGTTTAATTATCCTCTTAATTACTTCAGTTTCATTTCATTTATTGCCTTCAAAACATCTCGACTGACAACTAAATAGACGTTTGCCATTAACATCGAATTACTATTCAAACTGTTTATTGGATGGAAAAGTTAAAAATTTGAACAAACCTTTCTCCATGATAACCTTCGTTTTATTTCATAAATTGTCCTCAAAATCTCTAGATTGGGGAAAATTGGCAAGCAATTTATCAACAGTCTAAAAACAAGCTGTCAATATCATTGTTAAATAAATACCCTTCTTATTTCATCTTCTTGTTTTCAGGGAAAATATGATGATTTCCAACAAACAACTTGTAGCAATAACGACTTTGAGAATGAAATATACCCTAAATCTGCAGCTGACAAAACGGCACTCGTAATCTAAGAAGCAAGTGATAAAATATTCCACCCAAACTCACAGAACACATATTTCCGCTCTCAGATTCAAACCTGACCTTCTGCTTTACACAAACAGGCAGTGTGTGATGAGATGACCGCGTTGCATCATGGGCTATACACGGATGTAACCGGTAACAATTCCCTTTAGAACGATTCACAACTGAAATCATTCCATGGAAGAATTTGCTGACTTATCGAGGCGAATAACAAAGCTACCGTCAGACACATGGTGTATGAAATTCATACAAATTCGATAGTGTTGAACCAATTTAGTTCGATAATGCACTGCTCAATGATGAAATATAATTGGAAAGTTTCCTGTTATCAGGTTTTTCATTTGATTGCACAATATTGGGATACAAAATAATTAACACGCAAATCAAAAACTACACTAGCACATTAAATTTGCTTTTTCTGTTAATTTTATAGGGAAAATGTGCACCAGGACAAGTTTTAAAATGAAAATTTGATTTTATTTTATTGAAAATATATTATTTTTAAAAGCTATTAATTGAGCCTTTTTTATTTATTTAATACAATTTATTGATTTAATAATGACATTTAAAATTTCAGCTAAAGATGAATACCATAAAATTATGCGCATATAGGGCAACAAAGATTTAAAGAGAAATGAAATTTTAGAACAGTGACTTATGTTCCAGTCCCTCTACGCAAACTAATTTAAATTAATGGAAGCATGCAGAGTTCGCACGAGACCGAAAAGCTCCTTTCACAGAACTTGGAGCACTGTTCCTCGAATTTAAAATATTAAAACAGACGAAACCTTTCCTGGAAACGTTAATTCGCAAATGGGACAAAAGATTCGCAGAAGGATTAAAAGTTGCTAATTTCATTATCTCGTTTCTTCATTATGAGGATGCATATATCAGAGAGAAAATGAGACATTGACTGAAGGCACTCCATTGATTCAGAATTAAAATAATACTATCGAAATAAAGTTAGAATACGATACGAATACATTTGGAGAATATAAGGGCACCATAAGCCATTTGAAAGAGAATAGTCCAATTCGTTTTACGCTTTGTGTCATATGGAGGATTGAAACACTAAACTATCAATATTTCCACAGATTTTAGATTGTCTCTGTGGAATGGAAAGGTTTCTAAAAGAACCTCAATGGGTCATAATATTTGACGTAACATTTACTACAATTAGTTACCATAAAATGTCCACTACACAGGTTAACTAAACAAGTTGTTTTTCTCTAAACCTTTTGTTATTTATACGTCAGCAATATAACGTATTAATAATCCAAACGTGATTCTGAGCACAAAAATAATAAGCTCGTAAGTTAACTAGGTAGCATTTAATACATCATATATTGAATCGAGGTCTGTACTGCCATGCTTTAGAGGTCATAATCTGAGTTCTACTTAAAATGCTTCAATTAATATTTCTTTTAATGAAATTCCATTGGATGACCACTCATATTTATTTCTTCAACTTAAAGGACGAGATCACAGATGCTACACTATTTAAAAATAAAAACCACACCAAAAGTTCAAAATATAAACAAGCCCTGGATGTATAAATTAATCTTAAGCCATAAACCAGTTTTTATTCCACACACACGCACTTCACTGTTCATGAATCACTCCGCGAAATTTCTCTCATTATATGTTAATTAAATCCATAAGACCAGTCATTTGCACAAAATCCTTTCACAGTGAGTTAAACCACCTACAACAAATCCCTTGTTTTGTTTCATTCAGACTCTAATTCAATTCAGCTACACAGTGAGCAGACCTTTGTTTAAACACAATGCGACAATTGTACATATTTATGAATTTCACAATGCCCACAATTAAAAAAATTACATCGAAAGACGAAGCCTAAAAATCCAAAAGAGGATCTAAAAAATGTATGTCGACATTATTAAATTAAATTCATAACAATGTATATCATACCTAAATATCAGCTACAATTACACCCTTCTTATGAGACATTATTGAGATTAACTTAAATAAATTATCGATGCTAGATGGATAATAGAAACACAATTTGTAATGTGATATATATACATATTATATCCAATAATTAATATTATGAAATGCATTATCTGTAATACTCACTAAAAATCATAAATAATACTGCGAGGTAGCAGGCTGTTAAGTCTTTTTAATAGATTAAAATCAATGAAAATTCACGGAATGGCCTGGATAACACGTAAATTCTCCAATTATTTAATTATTTACAAAATAATTCAATTTAATCCCATTAAAACTGTGCCATGCCTATTCAAACATAATTTTAAGTCAAAACTTAAATACATAAAATCAGGAATGAGTTTCATGTTCGTTAGCGAATGTCATTGAAACGAGCAGACGAAAATCTGCGAATCAAACGTAATCCTTTGTTCCCTCGGGGCAAAAAATAACACGGCCGTAAAGCCGATTTCAAAAAAGGAAATTTACCGACAAATTACAAAACGGGACCAATTTTCTCGATGAGTAGCACCGACGCAACGGTACTAACGAAAAAAAGAAGTAATAATAAAGGAATCGTCCTTCCCCGGAATGGGATTCTGGGAAAAAGAAATGTCGCGAACGGCGTAACAAATCCCACAGAAGGAAATTTCATTTGCGCGGTGATACTTCCGCAGGAAGTATCGGATGTCGTTCCTTCTTTGTTTCCCTGAGTTTTGATGGGAAAGACATTTGAACGATCGCCAATAATATCCCGATAATTGGAGCAACGTGGTGCGTGGGCAAAATATTGATGCGTTACCATAGCACTGAATGGGAATGAACAACGGTATTATTGCGGATTTTGAGATTGGTAGCTCAGTTTTTGTATCTTTCAGGAATAAGATTCAATCTAAAAAACTGTATTTTTCATCTTAGTCTCAGATTGAAAATTTTAAAATTCAAAAGCATTCTTCACGAATTAATTTTACTAATAAATGATATTCTCACAAAATACCGATTAAAATAATTTTAAAGGTAAATAAATATGTGCCATTTAGAATCGGTAGTGCATGAGGTAACCCACCAATCTCTATAAAACGGACTCCTAAGTTATTTGAGAATTGTTTTCATATACATAAACTTATATTTAAAGTTTATTCTCACAGCTGAAATGAAAAAAACACCTCACTATTGTAGATCTATGAGTATGTTTCTACGTGAAGTAATTGGAAGGAAACGCGACATCCACTTTGGTGATTCGAATTTAATAAATAAAATCAACATTCACCTACATTCGATAAAATCTCACATTTCATTATATTCATTAAGTACTGATAACGACTCAAACAATATAAGAATAATAATGGAAGTAACAAAATACTAAGACGATCCTTTTGGCATAGAAAGGAAGCCCAAAAGGTGGGCATAGCAACGGATTAATAGACTCATCAAGAGATTATGAAAACACGCCTCGAGACACGTGCTTTTGGCAGCAACCATGGTTACCCAACCGTCCCTTTCCCTTTAAGGGCGTCTTAAGGGTCACAGGGTACTCCATGGACTGAGAAACCTTCACGAAGGGGATCAGACGGACGGTCTCGTTAACTGCCTTCCAGGGTAATAATTCATCGTCTATCAGTTCACGTCCCACGTTCACCACTCGGGTAATTTTGTTTATTCGCACGACCTGAATCGTAGCAACGGGAAAGGGTGATTTCTGAATAGGGAGGATGAAGAGACAGGGATCGGTTTATCCCTTCCATAGGGTCCAAACTAAACCTCCAGAACTCGTCCAACTCAAATTGCTGCGTCCCTAATCCATCAGAATAGATTGAGGCCAAAGGATTTCTCGGAATTATTATCCCGCAATGTAGGGATAACGACGATAAAGTTCCGTAATAACGAAACACCCTATAATCAGGAATGACTTTTTGATTATTAAGACTATCATCTTCTTTAAAGTATAACTTATTCTAGCATCATAAATTGTGATAATAGAAGTTAATTTACTTTTTTCACTAATATATATCAAATGAACGTACACTTTAAATAAAGAAATTAAATTAGAACAAAGTTACACAAAACAAAAGCAGATGCCTGTAAACGAAGTTTGGAAAATGTTTTCAATAAACCTAAATAAACTTCAATTCTTATTCAAAGTTGTTCAGATTATGTTATATTAACTAATATTCAGCAGGGAACGTGTTTCTTTATTTGTTGAAAGAAAATATTCGCAATAATTACACTCCTCACGACAGTTATCAATAAAAATTCAAGTTTTATAATTACCATAAATTAATAATTGCTATTGGATAGGTAAATTCCTTTGTAGCAGCAGACAAGAGGAATTGATTGATAGATAACGCAATCTTACATTCACGAATAATATTATCTAAGTTAAGTTACAAATTTAATTACAACTGGCTAACTCTTCTATCATATAAAGGTAGTAAATCCGAAATGAATAGTTAGATGTACTTTAATTTGAAGAGGTTTGGCCATAATAGGCTTTCCCCTAATCAAATGAAAATAGAGATTTATAAAAATGTTTGACCATAGCAATAACTGGTCTCGGAGATCAGGTTTCAAGATATTATACATTTCTAAAATTATTGCTCAATATCTTTTCCTACTTGAATGTAATCCTGAAAATGGCTGTATTAAAAATCCCCATGTCACTATACTAGCCTCGTAAAGCCAGATAGTAGTTAAGTGGAAGTTTCAAAATCATCCTCTTCATGCCTCTACATCACCCTCGAAGCGATATTGCGCTTTAATTACCCAGAAGAGTGCATGACAGCGCATCGACGCACCAGCAGACACCGAGGGTGCATCGTCATTAACGGCAAATGCACCTCGTAACGACCAGAATCAATCCCCAAGCAGATGAGGTGATTACATCCCATTTGAAAATCTTTCCCTCGCCCTGTCATTACATCCTCCATGGATTGGCAGGGACGCGAAATTTACACCAATAAAAATAACCCTTCCGTCCTCCATCATCGTCTTTGAATTGGTCCACAGATCATCTCGTTACGGCGGCATCGCGCCCTATTTGACTTGGCGGGAAATTGCGCGCCCTGAAGTTGGGAACGGTCTCTTTTGCCTTTAAAAGCGCACTATCGATTTCCGGATGAGGTCACACTCGTGGAGGTCAACGAAAAAGGGACAAAAGAGATCTGTTATTCGCACCGCCGATAACCTCATGAAACTGCGATATTTCCACGTGGATTGCAAATAAAAGGAGCACTTTTTCGCGGATCGACTTACTTATTTTTTGCGCATTGGTTCGCTCATGCGCGGAATAGGATTTTAAAAAAAGAATTCGGTTAAGTAAAAATGAAACAATGAGTATTGTTTAAAATTATTCATTCAAGGATAAATACGAGTGACATATATGTATAGGTATTATTGTCTTTTTAGTTACAGAAGGTCTCCTTTCTCTATATCATTGCCCATGCACGCAGAAAGAATGTGAGGTGATTTTTTTAAAACAAATTTGTATGTACTTAATTGATATGAAGATATTTCCTTTAGGGGAAACAAGTAATGTGTATTTTGATGGAATATGAGCTTTATGAAATCATTTAAATATTACAGAATTTCTAAGAAACTAAAGTCCAATCCGTACCTGAAATAGATTTTAATTTAATGAGCATATTAAAATTAAATTTAGCATCTTTGAAAACTGAAATAATCTTTGATAAGTTAGATAAGTGGATTAAAATAGGTAATTTTTCGAATATACACCATAATTGAATGGAAGAGTATTAAATCTGCTCAAAGAGCTTTTACCAACGGAAGAGCTTTCATATTTACTTTGGTTGGTACACAAGGAAATATATTTTAAGGTGAACTGATTACATTCATGAAAACAGGAAAGATGAACTTTGATCTAATGAAGGAAAATAGAAGTAGAGTACTAAATGGAGTGAATCCTGAATAGATCTGCATTACTTCCGCAGGCATTAGCTAGAAGAAAAATAATCATCTAGGAGATAGAATTCCCCATACAGCTCCGTTTTCCAAGAAAGCTTTAATGCCAAATACGAAGCTTTAACATTTTGCACTAAAATCCTACGCCATTTTATGCGCTAAAACCTTTTCCTAAATTTAGGTCAGATAACTTCGCCACTGAAATAAGTTCGACAAGACTCTTCCTTGAAAATCTTAGAGAGCTTAATCCGCTCCTAAAAAGGAAAACGTAGAATGGATCTTCACAAAATACTTATCTCTCCACGGAGCAGATGGGGATTGGCTCAATGTTCATTACTTAGAAAGTGCTGCCACACTTTGTCTCTAAAGATGGAAGTTCCACTAAATCTCCATGGATCATGGAAAATAGATTGCTTAAAGGCAACTGAAAGACTTGCTGACCCTCTGCAGTCTTTCAAGAATTTATTAATTTCTTTCAGCCAAAAAAAATTTCGTAATACACTTAAGAAATGCTATTTACGTTTCATTTGGTTTATTTCGCATGTCATCAGATCAGCATCAACGAGTCTCTTAACTCATTTCAATTAATCTATCATCTCTAATAGAACAAATAATATTCTCATCCCTAGTTGAGACCAAAATATCATTTTCACTCCTGAGAAACCAATGAAAGAATATTAAGAATATAAAGGCCTCCACAAGAAACTCTCGAAATATATCAACAGGCATATATTTTTCTACTGAATAACTAAGCGAAAAGTTCAATTTCACAACTCCACGAATTTCATATCGATAAAAACCAATCTAGATGCAAGAGAGAGATGACCTATCAAACAAACTGAAGGCTAACCCTTAGAAGTGAAAGACGACTGCCCTCACGTACATTACCTGCCCTTCCCTGTCACCGGTGACGTTAACTCTCCTTTGAACATCCACATTCGCAAAGTTGAAGTCATGCATAAACTAACAAACGCATGACTTAGTGGAATCCCGAGTTTAACTTCCTCCAGAGAAAAAAATACAGGCACATCTCTCTCGGATATACACCTCCCATGTTTGAGCGTTTGGAAGGATTCCTCCTTTCTTCAGAACTGTTCAAACGTAAACTTGAGCACAAACGCGTCGAAGCAGCATTTTTCCGAATGCGTCAGAAATAATCCCTATCCAACGCCTTTCGTATAGAGCGTGTCACGGCTGCTGGTGTACGCGTGTCGGTGCAGAGGATTACGGCAAATCACCATGACATCGGAAGATTAGAGACGGAACTTCCAAAACAGAGGCGCGCTTGTGTCGATCGCTGAGGACTTTGGTGAGACGATGTTCAAAGAACGAAGGAATAAACCCGTCATGAACAGCCCTTCTCTTCGAGGAAAGCCATGTCTGTTTGAGCGTAAAAAACGTAAAGGATAATTCCGTTCTTTTTCATTTCATGTTGTGAAACACGTTTCGGAAATAAACTTTTGTATTTATCAAAAAAAATATATGCGTGTAAATATTTATTGCAATGTTTTATCAATTATCTATGACGATCGAGGAATTTGAAGCACAATCATATTACATTGGCGGTCGTAATATTTGAAACTTAGTCTATCGGTGACCTAACTGCATAACAAACAGGATGTGTCTTTCTATATACCTGTGTTAGACCTAAAACTAAAACTGTAAAGAATAAATGAAATTCGAATAATTTTCTTGTATTTCTTATTGATTGAATTCGTAAACAATTTCGAAAATTAAATTTTAATACCATTCATACCAATTCATATTCATCTTTTTGCAAGCTGTTCTGGGATTCCCATTTCGCTTCCAAATAAGAATCTAAACAGACATATGACGTAAGCTGTATATGCATATTTTAATAATGGCACTATTACTACCGGAAAAGGCAACGTGGATTACGAAAACCTTTTACATAAGCATAAGTCCCCGAAAAGGACAGCGACTTCCCACGAGAGCCGTCCATTTCCTCGAAGAGACTAAAAAGAAACTCGCTCTGAGAACCAGTTGAACAATGAATGCGAGGAAGATGGCCTCCATCACAACGGAGGCATCTTTGGGGGTCCTGCAGCGAAAGGAGTATGAGATGAAAGGGTTTACGTATCAAACACGTAAATCTCTGACGTAGAGAGTGGAGTGGAATCTGTGATGAGATCCGCTGCAAATCATTCACGACTGACAACGTGAGATCGGACGAGAATCTGATGTGAAATGGAGGGTACAAACGATTGAAAAATCGAGATTTCTATTTTGAATTTAGAAATGATTAGCTTATAAATAACTTATTCTAAGAATATTAAACTCATTGTCAGCTATTTATTATTACTTTGACAACTTCCCTCAAAACCTGCTCAAAAAAATTTCTTGATCGAATAATCTTTTTTCACATTCGATACTTAAGTTATAATCATTTCCAAATAAAACTAATTAAAGGGAATGTTTAATGGTTAATAAAAAAACTATGAATCAAGATAAAAATCTGTTATCCTTTTAAAGAAAGTAAATGGAACAGTTGAATAGGAGGGGGTCGTAGTAGAACCAACTGGAAGTGATAGGTAGACACATGTCAAAGCAGAAACCCCTTGGAGTGACACGAAAGGCGAAACAGGAGAGGTTAAAAGAACAGGAAAGAGATAGAAAGCGGCAAAGTAAAATATACATTATTGGAATAGGATAAATAACTTTCGTTTTGAATTTCAATCATTAACGCAATCGTTAATGTTCATTAATTAATAAAAATTGAACACCACGTAGCTGAATATTAGCTAATAAATAATAAGTAGACTCACTGCTTCCTGAAAATGTAATTATTTAACTTGATAGGGGTATAATAAATGATATTCCATCTTTTTAATAGGATGGATCTAGGTGTCACCCTTCATAGACCGATGGTGATGAAATTTCCTGACGCCTTCCATATTGCATCCTCAATTTGTGACGAAAAACTTTCTCTCTACGCTAAACCCTTCCCCTGACTAGATGATCCCGTGAAAATTGGTTTGAAAGCCACGTGGGCGTCTCCTCAATCAGCTGTGGGGATAATGGGGGAAACAAAAGAGCGCTCTAGTGGAGACATGATAAATTGAAAGGCGTCTGAGAGGGCGGTTAAATGCGGCGACAAATGGATTCCCTCGCGCACGTCTTCTTTTAAACACTCTCCGTGGGTGACGCGTCTCTTTTGGGGATAGAAGGCCTTCCTCCACTTTTCACAATATCACAGATCTGGAGTAATGTTGTTATGTCAAATATGATAGAAAAGGTCGATTTAACATGCTATGTGATTCAAATGAAGATGGAAGACTTTCTTAAACGTTACATAAAAAAGTGAGAATTTATAATATGAAATTCTTTTTATTTAGGATTCTCTTGGATTTTTTAATTGATTGGCCTAGCTTTGCGGATAACACCATTCATTAAGAGTCAAAATTAAAATGCGGTTGTTCACAACGAAAGAAACAAACTACACACATTGTAACAATCGATTAAGGAAATCAAAGCTGCTGTCTTGGCAACATAATCACCAGGAAAGGCGCCTATTTGTAAAGGCTTTCGAATGAATAGACTGAGAAAAGCGCACTCTTCCGAGAAGGAGAAGAAACATTATGGGCGGAGGGAAAGTTAAGAAAATGAAAGTGGTACAAAATAAATGTAAGGAATATTTTTCTCCGAGGGTTGTGCTGTTGCGTCAAGAGCAAACAAAAGATTCCCCATTCTCTTTTCCTATTGCCGTTTTACGAAAAATGAGAATTCCAGCTTGGTTGGCATATACATTCTTAAATGCTAAGGAAAAAGATATTTTTTACATTTGTATGGATTAGAAAAGGGTGTAACCACAAACGAGAGTCTCCTTGAACGACAATTAAGGAAATGTAAAGAGCAGAAGATTCTACTTTAACGTAAGAGCTTCTTTATCTCCGTTTTAGTCGTCTCCAAGTATTGGACGTAAACAGAAAATTGCCGCAATTAAACATTGAACTCACAAGAATATTTTGATTTATCAAATCAACAGATTAAATTAAAATGACCCGATTCATTAATATTATGTTGTCCATATGCTTGAGAGCTATGAACTGATTTTAAAAGTTTCAGTTAGATTATACTCCGGTAATACTAATTATATAATATTTTCAATATTTTTAGTATTATATTTAAATGGTGATGTCTCTCTATGTAAATAAGATTACCTAACATATGTTTCATTTATCATTTCTGGTGATAACTGGTGTAACATTTGCTTGATTGCTAGAATAGAGATAAACTCGTAATGAACGCGATAAAATTATAAATCGAAAGAAAATATGTGTATTTCTTTGACAAATTTTATAACATTATTTTCCATTTCTTCCTTCTTAATTAAAAATGATTAAATGAAAATATAGGACTCTTAAGTTCTGATGTCTACCAATACATTTGCTTTATTGTTATTACAATTTTGCATTGTATTCTTCTGCTATATATTAATCAATGCCAAAAAATCTTCAAATATATTTATTGAGTGTCTAAGCTATATAATGTTAATTTTATATCGCATTTTTTAATGTAAGTTCAGCAAAAATACATCTAAGTTAAAGAAGGAATAAAAATAAACTAGGGGAAAAAATTTATGGCAAGTCTTAATCAACCCCGAAAATTCCCTGAAGTGGAAAACTTTAAGCTGGATTCTTCCCTTCATTTGAGAAGTAGAAACTTTCTTTTAAGCCGCGGATTTTGGTCTCAGTTCCTAATGAAGAGTAGAGGTCCAGATCTCAAATTGGAATTCCCAGAGTTTCATTCATAAATCCGTCTCTTTCGAGAATCAATTTGCGACTGTCAAATTGCACTCAATATCCGTGATCTATTCTTAAAAGCATCTCTTTCGAGAAAAATGCTGATTCTATATTTCAAGAGAGTCATCTGAAACTATTTTTAATTCTAAAATGTTCACGGTATTGATGGAAAACTTTGTAAACTATTACGGACAGTTGGGTATTTATAAAGCACAAAATAGATAATATCACCAACACTCTATCGATATAAATAACCGTCAAATGGAGACTGTGTAAATTCTAGCACACTTTCAACATGCTTCTATCAATCACTGTCACGGATCTGAGGCAGAAGGAGCTTTAATACGATTTACATTCACGTCCATCATCGTTATATTGCTATCACTTTGTGCTGAGATAAGATTTATTGTTTTCTCATCGAATGAAATAAAAAGGAAGGACTTCTTCCTTTAATTTGATATGACACATCTGAGAAATCTTTGATTTCACTTCCTTAACTTTTGTATAGACACTGAACCACTCTATGTTAGAGAATTATTATAATCAACCCTATATCAAAATGAAATGTAAGAATAAATGATAAGAAGGAGAAATGAATGGACTGTTACGTTAGTATTTTTACAAAGCACTTTAATGTGATGGTGTGCATTTCAAGATTATGTTTTAAAGATTGATATATAATGGGTAAAAGACGTAGTTTACTTAGAGAATATTGAAAAATATTTTTTTCCTCTTTTAAAGAGCAAATATATTAATTCTTAATTCCATATGAAAGGCTTCTCTAATAGTTAAAGCCCAACAATTTATTGACTGAAATAGCATCGCGTGTCAAATGTTACACATCAATTATATTTAGGCATTACCTTCAGATCAATCAACAAGTGACAAATAGAGATATTTCAAAAATAGAGAACTATTAATAGAAGAATCGAAAACTGTTACACCATTGTTTTTTCCCTTTGATGAAGAACACAAAATAAAAGAATTTCTAAAACTGACGCAATTCGACTCCATCGAAAAAAACTGCAAAAGACTACAGCGCCTCTTGCGTCGATTGTGCTAAGTTCAACCCTCTGGCCGAACGGAATTTCCAATTCAGCTGTTTTAAAAATGTCCGATCGTAATTACTCTGCAGTTTAAAAAAGAAGAGCGCTCGAGGCGAGACGCACCTGCTCACAAAAGATGAGGAAAAAGAGAACTGAAGCGCGTCCAAGATGGAATGGAGAGGCATCTAACAATGGCTTCACGAACCACAGCGTGCCTCTCGAGGGAAAAAAGATTCACGGAAGATGACTCTCGTGAAGCAATTGCCTCTCAATGACTCCGTAACATTGCTGTAATGGGTAATCGATGATTGATTTTTTTGCGCATAAAAATCAAATGCAAAGAGCAACTAATATCGAGAAAGGAATGAAGGACTTCTTACAAAAAGAAACTTCGGAATGCAACTTAAAAATGTGCATTGAACCATAGCTAAAAACGTTAGAATGAACATTTTTGCGAGAATTAATGATTTTTTGACAAAAAAGTTAAAACTATCATAAAATGCGATGCGATGCGAAAACCGACCGATTTAAAAATTCGTTTTTCCCTCGAACAATACGCGAAAATAACCATCTAGGGAAGTAAATTCACGGTGCACCCCCTGCCACACACCGAAAGGTGGCTCGCAGGGTATCTACATAGACATAGACATAAAAATACAAACTACAGCAGATATTGTAAAGCCCTTCTGTCTCAAAACCAAGGTAGCGCTGTGTAAAACAGACACTTTATATTAAGACAAAGATTTCCAAGTTGAAAAGATATAGGTAATCATATTGAATATTAATTCACACAGTTAAGTATAAAAGAAAATTAAAGAGAATGTTTCAATTATTAAATGAAATAAAGATTATAACGTAAGAATTTTAAATAAAAATTCCAAGAATAAAAGTTAAACCTAAACGCAGAACGTTATTCATATTTTGCTTGCATTAGTTACCTATTTATTTTTCACATCCGGGCTAAACACTTGAAGTTGAAGAAGTAAGGATATCAGAACACAGACTCTTTTTAAAGGCAACCTTCCCACAATCTCGAGAAAAAGTGAGTTTCTCACAATGGACCACTTTCGGACAAAAGGTGACAAAAGATTTATGAGCATTTTTGAAACACGTTATCGCACTCTTTCTGAGAGAATCGGATACAAAATCTCAGGTGTTGTAGAACGAGAAAAGCGATGTGGTGCCTTTTACGAAGCTTTTGTAAGGGACAAGTGTTCGTTCGAGTTGCAAAGCAGACGACGATAAGAGAGGGAGCAATAACAGTTGTTAGGGATGTATTGCTAGGCAACTGCGATAGTGAATGTCAGATGAAAAATTGCCAGATGCCACAGAGCGGAGAATTACAGGAAGCTTTTCTTTTGATGCACGATCGGATTCCTAAAGATGGGAGAAGTTATGGGAACATATAAAAAGGATTGATAAATAAATGTGATAATTTATTAGAAGAAAATTAATGTGTATCACTCTGTCACCAAAAGTTAGTTTGATGTATGTAATAACAAATAATGGATTAAAATTCTTGTATTCGTAAATATCGAAAATCAATCAACTATAGTTGCAATATGTGTCATCACAGAAAAAACAACAAGGTTTGCATAGTAAAATTTCCTAAAAAAAATAACCAGAAATAAGTTCTTGGAAACCATAAGTTTCCTGTGCATCTAAAATTATATTAACGTTTCGTTTATACGTCGTATTTACGACCGAAATATAGTTTTGAATAGCCGATGTCTGGCCAACAACAGAGAATAGAGCAGAAAGTTTCACAGCTCTAATTAGTCTCATAAATTCGGAGAAATTGGCTTCGGAGTGTAATGGTATCGTAACTTTCCGAAAGAGTCCACTAAAACGGTTCAATAAGTCCGCATTTGACTGTTGTCAAATGGCATTAAGTTAGACTTATAGGCACAATAATGAGCGGGCGTAATTTATTTCCTGAGTCTGCTTTATCTAGCTCATCCATGATGAGAATAACTACTATTTGAGTGAAGCAAATGTATAATTGGGTACTATATTAAGCAAGTTAATTTAAAAGAAAAATATTCAAAATTCATTCGTACATTTTAACTGTACTCATTTCATATTATTTCATATTAAATATGTTTCTTGGGTGCGAATAAAACGGAAACTAATGCAACAGTAATGTTGGATAATGAGCAAATTAATTGCATATAAACCTGAAAATAAATCAGAATTGGTATTATCATTAAATATTAGTATTTTCTGTATCATATGTTATCTTAAATAAATTGAAATATTTCGGAATGTTAATATCTCTATCTGCGATATGCATGTACGATTTCACTTAATAAATATCCTTATTAGATACTCATTACAGTTAACAAAATTACAAATTATTTTAACTGTTAACTATAAATACGGTGAGTAATCAGATTTAGTTAACATCATTCTAATTTATAGCATTGAATATTAGAGTTTAATTGAAAAGGTATGGAAACTAAATTGAAGTCATAATATTACTCGCTTATAATTTCAACATAAAGCAACAAAATAAACGTCGATGTTCACCGTAGGTAGGTCGAATTGCAATAGCCAGTTACGTACGTTATGAATAAATGGATTTCTAAATTAGCATTGCACAAGAATATTTGCTGAGGACACTCCCCGTTACACAACATTTCCGATGCTTTGATAAGTTCCGTCATTAAAACATTCACCTTTCCTCGGATAAATACTTTGTGTTTATACTCTCGACGCTGAATATAAAAAACTGGAGCACAAAAGTACCGCTTCCCACGCCTCGCCCTTTATATTATACAGGATAAACAGCGGCCTATTTTGGGATCGAATCAAGCGGCACATGTCAACTGCACGGTCCATTCACTCCGATGAACACAGAGTAAATAACAATAGAAAATTCGGGAATCCTTAACGACGCTTGACCCATATTCACATGAACACGACATCCTAAACGATGCATCGGATATGTTGGTATCGGAGGGATTTTATGCTTTGATCTAATTCGTTATCGGAACTTCGATCAACTATCCGTGACCTTAAGAGAAGTTGCGATAGTAAATGAATTTTATATTAATTTTATATTGTTTAATGATGATGATTTCACAGACGAAAATAATGAAAAATCTGGCATCTATATCATCTCTTCATTCGTCTGTTTTCTTCAGATTTTTGTCTCGTATATTGCTTAATAAGCAGTGGCTTTATGTGCGTCCCAATAACCTGAATCGTACAGAAGGGTCGATAAGAATTTTATCATCATTTCAAAATTTAATCTTCATTTAATTTCAAAAATGGATGTTGTACTTCGATTCACTTTATGAAACGTATTACAGATATCAACTTAGATATCTACTCAATTTAGATGATAATTAAGGACGATTCTCCTTGGGAAACTGGACTCCGCATGTACTATAATTTCACAATGAAGCGTTAAGCCTAAGATACGATGTTAGCTGAAGCAGTGAAACCTTTTATGATTTCCTGCCTAAACTCCACCCGAGTGGAAAACATGGGTGATCTTTCCCACAGTTATTAGAAGGAAAAAACATCTCGCTAAATCACGGCCGAAGTGTCGAGGTCAAGTTACAAGGACAGAAAGTTCTATTCACCTTCGTCGGGATCCAAGGTCACCTGGTATAGAAAAGGATACATTCGGACAACTTAAGATCATATAAGGATAAAATATAAACAGTCTTGGAAAACGAGAATAAATTAAAAGAAACAATATGCAAGTGGATTCTTAATTTCATCTAGATACATATTCTATCATTAAACAAAGAAGACGAAAAATCAAGAATATCCCGTTATTCTAAAATGATATTTCGCTGAATTTGCTAATATTTCTTAATAAAATTTGAAACGAGGAAGGATGTGCAGTGGATCTTGGTTGACCGCAAGCCATAACAGGATGAGATAATTCTGATTCTATTTAACTCGAATGTCTCACATTGCTAAAGATTAGACAGGGAAGACGACATAAGACCCAGCGGTAGATAAAATTATTACTTCCTCAAATAAGATATTTGCAAATTTATCAAAGGGAAAAGAAAAGAGGAAATAAGTGCAACAGAAAGAAGAGGCACAAATGTATGAAAAAACTTTCGACAACCAAACCAGACCTTCCCTAAACCAGATTTTATTTTTTTAAATATTAGCGATTTCATGGTTAAATTCGTAAAGTTTCTGATTCTGAAGGCACATCCAAAACTATAACAATGTCTGAGAATAACCAAAGAATTTCATTTAATAAATTCCTAGAAGATGGTGTTCCTATTGTATTGATAAAAGGATATCCTTAATTCTTAACATTTCCTAAGATAAAATATGACCTCCACTAACACCTATGAATGAATAAGTGTAAGTATAACTTTATTTATTTTAAATAGAGCATACTCATGGGAGTGAAATACATTATCCTGGGCAGATAAGCTCCTCTTTTATAATGTTCAATATTATGAAATACTGAAATATTTTTATGCTCCTATTTCGACTCATAAGTGATAATTGTATGATAATTCATACAACTTATATAATTAATACTATTTGAAGCATGGATTTCAATCTCACATCAAAATTTTTTCTTCACTTGAAAGATGACTTTCAAACCAACTAGGTAAAATATAACAAATATCCCAAACTAGTGATATTAGCCGCCTATTATATACGATATGCCTCATTACTTCCGTCGATTAAGAACCAACATCCACTTTCTAAGTAATTGCAAGTAAAACAAATGTTTATTTATCATATTAGGATAGATAGTCTTTAAACCATTTCCGTTTAAAATATCTCACGTGTACTGTGTAATAAATTAAATAATTTATCAACTGCACGTTATATATAGATGTCTATTACTCATACTAATTACAAACTCTATAAGGTTGAAAATCTAAACCATGAAGTGTATATATAAAGAAGATTATACTTCATAAAAAATTATATCTTAATCCCATTAAAGGTCAAAAGACAAGATAATGAGATGGATGATGAATGAGAAAACCTTGAAAACTGAAATATTGGCATGCGGTTATCAAACTTTTGCTATGACGTACGTATTACGTAAAATTTGAAATGACGGATAATCGCGAAAGACGAGATATTCTGAAAGTTTTGAGGCAAAAAAGCCACGCCTTGGGTGAACACCTCACGAAGGGGTAAGAGGCGGAAGTGAGGAAAAAAGAGACGGTGATGTAACACAATTCCTTTAAGGTCACGTTTGACAGCGATGCTCTTGAATGTAAAAAATAAAGGGTTCGCTGAATTCTACCTCACATCCCAATGAAAATCAATAGAAGAAGGAAAGTTAAGACCATGAGTTTTACATAATACTTTCCACACGATATTTATATATTTTCAGGAACATTTAAATAACATTAACATTCCTTTTCAAACAAAAAAATTAAAATATAATTAACTAATTTAATAAAAAATCTAACATTTGCCTTTCAGTGCATAAAATAATTGATAAATAAATTGATAGTTTTATTTTAGTTATCATTAAACATAAAATTCTGAGAACAAGAGGAACAAAAAAAATATTGGACCTAAAAACGAAAAAGCTATATTCCGTTACAACTAATTAACTGAGTTATAAAATTAACATTTCCTCTTTCGAAATGAAGCATAAACAATCATAGTATACATTTTCAGATTTAAACTGCAATTTTTAGTGAAATTACAAGGAAATATGTGGGGGTAAACACAAATAAATATCCTGGAAATAAAAGGGAGTGTCGCCATGGAAACAAGAACGGGGCGTGAAATGAGTAAGAAAGGGAGAGAAACACAAAAAGAGATGCGAATAATGAATAAAATATGAAGGATAAAAGGAGGAGGAAAGGTGAAGGGGCAAGGAGGCGTAAAAAGGGAAGAGTTTGTGGAATTGGATGGAAATCCAAGCGATTTCCTGCTTTCATAGCGTCACTCGAGAACAGGATGAGGCGACAACCGGATGGAGAGAAAAACTCTCTTCGCGAAGGACTTATTTACATCCCAAAACTACGAATCGATCGACTTGTTTCCGAAACAAAAAAGATTCTAATTTTAATGCCATCGAGTTTCGCTCTCGATTTAAAATTAATTTTAGCATAATTTCAGGCAATCAAACAAATGCTACCATTGCCCATTAAAACTTCTGAAATATCGCACTTTTTAATCACGTCATTTGCAACCAATTAAGGCTAAACGCACCCCCGGAAGCTTGCCAAAAATACGTTTCCGAGAAATTCCGTGAATGGGGTGAAGTACTCCAGAGATAATGCAATCATATTTCGCGGGTGTCCAAAGATAAGGAGACTCTTAAAAAATGTATCGCGCATTTTCATGAGATCGTTTTATCGCTGTGGGATCTGCTATAATCTGTACCTTTTGAAATATGGTTTCTTGAATAATCAATCCCATGGGAGTAGCTATATTATTAAAGAAGTTTTCAAGGAGATATAGAATAGCATAATTCAAAGAGGAATATAAAGCCACTTATAGATTTTTCTGGTAGTTACGCAACTGAAAATTCATACATCAGAATATCAACTATCATCATCGCAAAAAGGAATATATTGTAAGAATTCAAATAGGAACAATACATAAAGGAGAATGTCATTAATGTTTGATATACATTCATGAGAACTGACAAATAATAATAAGATAAGATTCAATTCAACTCACATTCATGTGAAATATAAGAACAGACTTCTCTAAACACAGGCCTAAATAAATATAATAACTCGTCATATATGAAAGTAAATGTCCCATTATTTGATAAAAATCATAAAAAATTTAAAACTACAACCTTGTTTATCTAAATAACGATCTATCGAAAGCATTAAAAATCATTTCTTCTTCAACTTCAACCTTCCAAGCTTCCTTAAAACAAACTATAAATCACGAAAAACAAAAAGTAAAAATGTGATACTTATGGCATAATTTCGAGGCATTTTCTGTTCGATTCCGTTAACAAGGAAGATAAACTCATGAATAGTCAGAAAGCTCGGCTTCGAGAAGAAGACAAAAAAACGTTGAAAAGGTCAGAGTTCATCAAGGACATCGTAATGAATACATTAAAAAAATCTCTTTTCCCCAAATTTCGTTCCAAAGAGACTGCCGCTATCTAGAGCCGGCTTACCTTTCCGACAACTTCGGAGAGAAAAAGTGAATGGAAAAATTCCTGATTTTATTTTCGCCTTCAAATGTGCTTCCCTTAAATAAGTCAAGAAATTATTTTTATGCGCGAAACCCAGCGTTTTCATTACCATACGACCCAAGAAGGTGGTGAAAATAT
The DNA here is from genome assembly GCA_020796165.1 of Pantala flavescens. NCBI lineage: Eukaryota > Metazoa > Arthropoda > Insecta > Odonata > Libellulidae > Pantala > Pantala flavescens. The sequence goes on along the minus strand of CM036884.1, from coordinate 6,876,415 downwards.
CTTACGAAATGAAATCAGATCTAAATATGGAAACGGTCGAAAAAAAATAGAATAATTTAATAAAGTCCCACAAAGAAAAAAGAATTTTGTATTCAATTTACAAAGATCCAAGAAGTGGAGAAATTTTTATTATCACTAACGAATCCGATCCTTAGATAAAATTTATAACATTTATAAAAGTAAGCCATTTTTATTGATCATACTAAATATATTAAAATTATTTATTTATAAAATATTTGAGGAATTTAAGGCAATATTTAAGGAGTTAAGGAGTAATCACTTCTTTGAGATCATACTTGTTTCAGTTAAACAGACCCTTCATATAAAATTAATCAGTCATAGACAATTTATAGATCTCATACTTAACAGCTGTAAAATAGTCGCCCAACTAATAATAATTAGTATTAAGAATTAGAATAATTCCGCAGAAAGTTCGATAATTTTTATCGATTAGCTTATTCTAAATTGTTTCTTTCTAAGAAAATAAGTACCATCAAAGATTCATATCAAGTCCAATACTACCTGGAGGAAAACACAGAAATTTATCTTTGTAAGGTAAATTTTCCGCTATTTGCGTTTATCCTGTACTAGTCTATTGTTTCTCTTTCTATGATAACTATTATGCAAGGAATGCTTTCTTCCTCAAAGAATAAAAGAAGAAGCAACAGCTGTCAACTTTACCATGAGCAGAGAGAATACACAAGCCACACTTCACGATATCAGGAAAAGGCATTCTCTCTAGCAACAAGAGAACTCGTTACTCACCTATAAATAAAGAAAAATAACATTAGAATTAGCTTCTTTGAACAACATAGCATTAGTTATGCTTAATTATAATTTGAAATCTTGTCATTAAAAAACTTTTTCCGCTCATGATAAAATATGTACCATCTGCAAAAAGATTTTCTTGGTTCTAATTTATGTTGTTTTTCTCTGTTGCTGTTTATTGAAATGCAACAGTATTTTTCAATCTATTTTTCATCTAAATCCATTCCTCATACATTTATGTCCATACTTATGCAATTTCATGAAAACATGAAGCAAATTAAGAAAGTATGATTTTTAGTTTAGTTAGTTAGAAAGTAGGTTTTTATTTACTTTTCCCTAAGTTTGAGTTTGAAATTAATATAATTGACCTTTATTTTCATGACTGAGTATAATTAGCAATATTGAAATTAGTGTGAGAAATGAATATGACGAAAAGTGAAGCCCAAAGAGTGACATCAAAATTACGTAATAAATGTTCTGTGAGTAAAGAATTTAACGTCATAAGCATATATTTATATTTAATAAAACTTAATTTAGCCTATTCCTATATTCACTATAACTGTATACACAAGTATAATATGAATTATAGTTTTCGGAAAATTTTCATGGCGAAAGATCCTATCAAGAAATTTAAAAATAAAAAAATTAATTGAAACATTCATTTAATGTAAATTAGGAGATACTTATTATTAAGATCCAAATCATCGTAGAAAATCCTATTTATAAACGTAAAAAGAAAGATGGAAACTGACTCACGATATTTCCCACTCTGTAGAAGCAGAATTCACTCCATCGAGAAAACTCTTAAAATCCGAAATTAGGATGAGAACATCCTTCCCACAGAACTTTGACGAAAAATATCCTCCGGCGATGAGAATATTTACGTCATTAATGAACGAAACTCCTAGGAGCACAACCACGCGCGGGCAGAATTTCGAACTACAGAAGCCGACCGCGTTATTCGCTATACGAAGGCCCCGTTGCCGCGAACGGAAAACACGCGGTTTTCGTTATCTGTCGAGAATTTCCCCGTAAGAAACTCCATAAGGAACCACTACATCCGGTATCATCTCAACTTCTTATTAACATAAGCGTGACCTCCTAAACATTATTCAAAAGAATAATTCTATATAACTATGAGGTGATTAAACCAAAAATCTGAATTATTAAAAAGAAAGAAATGGTTTTGAAAAGATAAAATGTGAGTATATTACGGAATTAATTAATGAAATGACGAAGGAGTTGATTTGGGTTTTGGGCACTAATTAAGTGAGGCGGTTCGCTCTAAGGAGATTATGAAATCAAAGGAGAAGCTTTGGATTAATAAAAATGTGAAGAAAATCTGGAGATATTAAAATTCAGAAAAATCTGGTCGTACGTGATGAATAATCCCACGAGAGCAAGTCTCCAGAACGATTCCGTGAATCGTGCATTTCACGAAAAATGATTTCGTGAATCAAAAGTTGTTTAAAGCGATACAGATACAGCTATTTCTGAAGTTGCCAAGTTTGCAGTAGATGAGTGAACGCTCGGCATTTACGACTGGCTTTTGTTTCCAACTGCAAAACGAAAAGCGATGATCTAAGAATAACTGCCCTTGTTCTTTACTTAAAGAACTCGTTTTGCATCACTCATTTCACGAAACGAAAAACATTTCAAGGAAAGCTTCAAATAGCATTATAAAGTTTCCTTCCACAGCTTTAATCATTACTTTTACAATAGATAAGAAATTGAAGAGTATTTTGATATTAATTCTACATCGGATTAAATTTTGGATTGACGTTTTAACTTACACTATCCTCTTCCAAGTATGAAGTTTCATCTTTAAAAAAGCAGCAGATCCTAATAAATAACCTTTTATAGTATCCAACTTTGAATTCTTGGAAATGTGAACTTATCTTTTATTCTTCAGCATAATTAGGATATTAAATGAACTACGACCCTTCCTTCGAATAGTTCCTTTCCGGATGCTTCGTTACTTGAGTACACGAAATTACGATCGACTCAATTATGGATTCAGACCTAATTACTCCCAGTTAGGAGAGTTCCTTCTCTTTGATTAACCAAATGAAATCCTCCGAACTTTTCTCTTTTCTTTTCCTCAAAGGCTCAGTTGCAGAGTGATTAAATAAGGCAAAGATATGCTCCTAAACAGAGCTTCATATTTCTCGTTACGAAAGTATATATTTGAGAAAATTACGCGTATTCAGGCAATTGCATATTCCAATTTCCAGTACTTTCGAACTTGAATAAATATAGGGATTCATTTAAATTCCAAGATTTTAGATTTCAAAACATAATATAATTCAAGGAATTTTTGCTTATTGCAAAGATTTATATCAGGAACAAATTATACACTAAACAGCACAAATATTTCTCTATGATAATATATATTTTATGGATACCGAACTTTAACTTTTACAACGCTTTCTAACTCCTATCCTACAGTAAATTTTTTCAAAAGTATTAAGAATTTATTGCCAAAGTATTCTCCATCCAAACTCCAAACAATTCTATTTCAGCGAAATTCTACATAAAGGGAAAAAAATGCATATGGAGTCTCAAGATTGAACTCAAATAAAAAGCAACTGACCTTTATACGAGGGAGAAAGAATGGAAATTTTATTTTAAAATCATTTTTCCCACCATAAACCCGCAGAATACATCACCGAAAGATACACTCATTGAGAAAGGGCAACGACCCTCGTTGGTCAAGTAAAAGAATTCCATTCGACGCCTGAATCCCACGGATCTCATCCATTGTCTACCGGTATTTTATCCATTTCCTTTCATTTAACCTTTTTTCTAGCAGTCTGAACCCATTTCTTACATTACAAAAATGTTTACAATTTAAATTACTCAACTAAAAAATCTTGACTCGATAAAACGGCAAAGATTGTGATATTTTAATAGACCAATTTTTAAAAATTTAATAGCAATTAAAATTTTTAAAAAAGTTTTCCAAAGTTTTCTTTGTTTATTTTCCAATCTAAATCCTCTAAGTTATTCACAATAAAATGTTATTTTACGCTAATTCATAAGTAAAACCATGGTCATTTCAATACCATAAGTTATAAAATGAAGCAAATGACCCTTTATAAAGCTCATATTGAGAGTTAAGATAGTACATAAAAACGATAATCTGTGATCGAGAAATGTATAAGTTGCCACCACTTCTCTTATCTGGTGAATAACTCTCCATTCGATACAACAGCAAGAGTAAATAAAGAGGATAAAATATTTTCCTATCGATTCTTCAAACTTTTCGAGATCAGATTTCTGTTTCACTTCGGATGATAACGTTGAGTTAATATATGTGAAGAGAAAGTCCTTATTAAAGCGAGAAGAGGGATAAACACCGATCCTTGCAGAAAAGGGTCTTCTAGAGATAAGCAAACGTCATTATGATCCTTTCAACATCTCATTACAAACTGTGTGTATAATGTTTAAGTTCATCATTCATTAAGGGGAGCAATTATATGGTAACAGTCTATAGCCGAATAAATGTTGTTTCGAATTAAGAAACTTCAGTTTCCACACAACGCGTTGAAAGTTTATTTTAACAGAAATTTTATTTATGCAGTGATAATGAATGAATGAAAGATCGAAGGGTTAATTGCAGGTGTGTTTTACATCGAAAAAGGGTATATCTAACTATCTCTCTCTCTCTATATATATATATACATATATAAGTGGAAAGGGGTAGTAGATTTTCTCAGAAAAAATTCTTACGGAGGGCTTCAAACACAGTGTTTTAATTACGATATTAAGACTGGAGAGTAATTTATTATTTTTAATATAAATTTTAATTTTCATCCGTAAGCGCCTAAAGTGGAATATATATTATCATACAGTTATAATGAGTTACCTTGATAATGTAAACGAGTAAAACACATGTCGTTTATGATCTTGAATTAAGATTTTAAAATTAATGAGCAACCGAATTGAAGATAGAGAGTTTTAAAAACCAGTGCATAAGCAGAAGTTTATCCACAAATATATATCACTTAATCTTTTATTCACCTATTATATTTGTCTTTCGATGTAATAATAAAGTACATAGAAACATAATCCTGATTGATGATGTCAGATTGATTACCAACTGAAAAAATATGGTAATTTCAAATAAAAATTTTCGAAAAAAAGGCTCGAATCCCTTAATATTTCAATCTTCAACACTATTACGTAACAACAGCTCCGCTATTCGAATCTAAAATTATCACCAACACATTTTCATTTCAACGAATAAGTACAGAAGGCTTTTCACCCAAAATATTATAGCCTTCTATCTCGACGATTCCTTATTCTACGCTATGCATCCACTTCCATTCGTTCGCTCTGCAATCCCTTAACGAGCGCTCCTCGACAGAGCGCCCTCAATGACGGACACAGAAATCGATGTTGAAGATGTTTGCCTTACGTAAGACGATCACGTAGGGAGAAAAAAGTTTAAGGGGCACATTGACCATAGGAAAAATGGGAATGGTGCACTTCGATGTGCACCCCTCGAGGGTCGTTCTGCGAAATTGCGGATTGGAGAATTACCCCTTTGAAATTGTATTGGTCAGTTGATGGCCCAAAGCAATGGAATCCGATGATGGGGTGGGAAATGAGAAGCGATTTTGAGGGAGGGATTCTGCGCCAATCATTATCCGATCAAGATCAATAAAATGAAAGCATAGAAGATAACATATCTATTTCTTATTGAAACCGTTGAACAACTTTTAACCGGTTTCATATACAAAAAATCATACGTGTTCTAATAAATACTTAACCCATTCTTAAACTGGACTGAATTCGATATTTTTATAGTAGATTTGTAGATTTAAAAAATATTAGTAAAGAACATATTTAAGGAAAATAAAATTTAATAAAAGTAAAAAGTACTTTCCCTAACATACGGTTCGTAAAATTCATTTAAGGAATACACCATTTATAAATACGGATATTAATGATATAAAAGAAAATCAATTAAAAATCGGAAATACATATTTGCTGTTATTTTCCTCGGAAGTTTCCAATTCTGCATTATTTTCCAATTTTCGATTCTATATCAGGAGTAATTAGATCATGAAACGCTAATATAAATTAAAGTGAAAAACGTTGATAAAGTCCTTTTTATGCATTTGGATGAACACAAGGGTTAAAATGGGTGACATATTAAGTGAAGGAGAAATGCACTAACGTGGCGAGAACAGCATTGATATGCCTGTGCATCACCTTTAACACTTCATCCCGTCACGACTTAATACCCGTCGTATTTTACAGCGATGTATTTTTCGCGCAACAAGATACGACGAGAGTCAGGGACAATATTAATTATGCCTTCAGGATGAGTAGAAACGCTTTATTCTACACCCGCATTCCCCCGACTTCATCATAAATTCCTCGAGGGCAAGATAAGGAACAGCGTACTACGCTGGGTACTTATTCGGGAACAATTAAGCAATTATCTTTCGAAATTAATTTCTTAAAACAATGATGCACCCAAAATAAAAGAGCTCAAAAAGAAGAAAGCAAGGCACTAAATTTAAGACACATAATTTTTTTTTCTATTTAAATTTTAAGGAAGTCCACAACTCGTGATCTAAAAATGATTTCAAGTTCCGTAATACAAACCAATACAGACTTCATTAATGAAAGTAATGTAGCTGTATAAAATTCTGATTTTCATAACTTTAATTTTGAATAATATTTATAATGCATAGAGATTCAAAAATTCGTCTCTTAATTTCACAAAGTAGCAAAAACCGCACAACAAAAAAGTTAATATGAAGAAGAATATTAGATCTGTATCCAGTATTGTTTTGAGATTTAGATTCATAAAAATATATATACTTATAAATCAACTGTAATCCTCCTTAGTTAAATTTAAAAATTCTCCTAAATTAAAAGAAGTCTAATCTGGTCAATACTGATTTCAAATACTTATAAGGTAAGAATATTCTGTAACGGGAACGGATTTTAGGATTTTTATTTATAATTAAGATATCCTCTGAATAACCCATTTCCCTTAAAATTGAGATAGCTAACCCATTTCCGAAAATAGTAATAATAAGCTTATTAAAGACCTATACAAATCCACGATCCAAAATTATTTATGTATCACTCAGCTACATCGAGAAAAAGAAAAACATGGACAATTCTTCCTTTTTCCTTAAAATGGCTTTAATAACAAAAAGCTTCCTGTTTTCGTAGAAGTGAAAAAGCCGACTTCCGAAAAGCTGAGTAACTTGAATGAAATTTTAATTAATATCCGGGAATAGACTAAAGTCAAAACCGATAAAAAAATACGGAACGTTCCGGATAAATAATCAATAGCGAATTCTCGAAGCGATCTAATTGGCCCTCGAAACGATTAATTGGTCGAAATTGCGTCGCAAAAGTTCGTCGTTGTTTCCAACAGTTTTCCGCGGACCGCATACGTCAAATAGTTCGAGAGGATACATGGTCACGCTCAATATAACTTAAATTGGGTTGGAGATCATTAAGTGTAAAATACAACAGACATTACGTTGGTAATAGAACGTAGATAACACGTTTCTGCCTCTTATTCTACTCTGAAATTTATACACAACAGTTCCCTTAAAGAGTAGATTCAACGGCACCTGTTTTACTTATTATCAAACGGTATCTATTGACAAAATGTATATTTAATTAAAACAGCAGAATTATAGAGCAAAAATGTCAAAAAACAGATACGACGCAGTAATTTTTTGTACTACCTTTTAATAAAGATTGAGTATTTAAGAGAAGAAGGCGATAAATACTGATCGACAATTATTCGCTTTAAAACGCAAGTGAAGGGTAAATCGCGAAGTACATAATGCATTGCATTTTGCGTACATAGCAGGAGAAAAGAGTCGTGGGTTGCCTATACGAAGGGCGCAGTTAGCTTCGCGGGTAGTCATCGCTGAAGGATATTTTACGAAGAAGGATTTTTTATTGTCATGTAATATTCATAGAGATCCCTGATTCGTTCAAAAATTATCCAAATTTTATTTAAAGAAAAAAGAGAGTTTATTAATTCAAAAATAATAGTCTAACTACATCTACAAACATAGATTTCTCCAAGAGCTCATAAGTATCTTCGCCTATTTTGCGAATAATAAGATACAAAAAATTGTCATTAATGAAAGGATATAATTTAGGATTTAAAGTAAAATAAAACATTAAATATCAAAAATTAATCTTAAGGCCGCATTTGATTTGATCGGTAGGTCAAAAAGTTAAAAAAAAGAAAGAGGAAATTTATTTTCGATGGAATGTAAACGTACAAGTATCTCTGGAATTACATCATTTTGTGAATCATTCAAATGAATGAATCTGGAAGATGAAAAAGGACCAGAATACCATTCCAGTAATGGAATAGATCAAAAGAGGTAGCTTCACAGATCTACAACAAGTCAATACTGACCGTGAATTCGCATGAAAATTTCAGAGGAAAAAATCCAGAGTAGAGGGACAAAGGCATTGATTTTTAAGTTGGAAATTGGGTTTAATTAGTCCGTTCTGCTCCGTCAGTTTGATTCCACAATTGAGCTAACGAAGTATTCCACTTGGGAAGAAATATTATTCTGCCAATCGTAGTGCCTGCAAGCGTAATGAACGCATCTGTGGGAAACCGGGAAATTTTCCACTCGATCCCATCTGCCAGATTTATCAAATTAAAATCTCGGCCGAAAATTGCCTTCGCCGTCAGATCTTAATAAGATTTTCGATTGAATTCTTTCACACACGACGTGAGTTATGACGTCAGAATAAGTAGTTTAAGCTCTAGAAAAAGTGAGTTTTCCAGGTGCACCTCGAATTTCTAAGTATTAACCCGCATTCTGTGGTTTTGCCTTCTGGATAAATATAGGTCATAACGGATGAGGTGAGCTTACATATCCCGTCCATAAAACTCACACGTACATATAAAATCTTAAACAATTTTTCTGGAAATATCTGAGGTTATTTACCTGTAAACGATGATTATGAGTGACGCAAAGAATTAAAAGATAATGGTTCATTTATTTCCTAATGAGGTATTTTGGATTCCCAAAAGCAATGCCCCCTTAATGTGAACGTTTCGTATGAATAATATTAGATTGAACAGTTCTACTGCTAAAATCTACTTAATTTCATATCCGGAAAACAGAGATGTTAAGCTTTAATAAGAGGGAACAAATGTTAAAATTTCATATCCTTTATGAAAGAGTTTTAAGTATAATTTATTTCTTAGTAAGTAAGAAAACAATTTCAAGATATTTCCTCCAATTATTATCACATAATTTCATACAACTAAACAAATAGTTTCCAACATATCTAAGTATGCGAAATGTTACAATTATAACCAATAATCCATTCATGATTCTTTGGATCTTTTACATAATTTTTTCACAAACCTTCTCTCAATTGTGATTATTATTGTGATAGTATTTTTAAAAGATGCTGACACAGTTCAGGTGAATTTGTCAACATTGGAACACATAAAGAGTCGAATCTGTGACAGTTTTCAGGAAATAAAAAAGCCCGCACAACCCAGACTAGCAATAATAAATAAAAATTAATTTTTAATGACATCAATTTCCAGAAGTGAGTATTTTACCTATTCTTTTAAAATTTTTACTTTTAAACTTTTATTGTGATTCCAAGAGTAAGCTTTAATAAAAAGCTCATTTTGATCTTACCTTGATATACAACTTCAAGCTCAAAAAACGAAAAAATATGTGAAAACTTTTTATGGCATCATTCTGATAATGAAACGCATATATGGAAGTGTTGAATACAGCTGCTCTATAAAGGAGCAATTCCCACGTTTAACATCTAAAGCGAGAGAAACGTACTTTCATCTCATATATCTGATGAAAGAAACGAGAGGCAGCTCTGAAAATCATGTTAGTTGAGATCTTCTCTCTAGATGTCTTTTTTTAGGTTCACTTGGTCCAAATTCTATTTCTTCCTCAAAGAAAAGAACCGTGAATACGAAATCGACAATGGGATGATTGGATGGAATAGAATCTGGCAAAAGAGGAGATGGCAAAAATACGCCAAAAGAAGCCTGATCCTTCTGAAGCAAGAGGATATCAACACCTGCAAAGCTCACATTCAACCTAAACGTAATATTTGGTCAATGGAAACGTACGTCATGAAACTACAAAAGTTCCTCATACCAATTTCAGCCCGTATTATTCGCTGTAGCTAAACATGAGGAATAAATGAATAATTAAATATCATATTTCTACCAAGAAGTAATGAAAAGAGATCAACCTTCGCGTGCACAAAAAGGAATTTCTATTGCGTGACAAACCCTTGGAATAAACTTTCTAATCACATTCTTAATCTTGTATAAATTCTGTGCGTATGAATGATTTCAAAAAGAAGTGTTGATAAAATAAGAATACCAAGTTTATGAAATCTACGTCGAAAAAATTTTTGCATTAAACTTACAAATTTGAGTGAGATTAGAAAAGGTACGCTATTTGGAGACATAAAAACTCTACTTTTTTCTTTTTCTAAAGTGATAAAATATTAATTCATTGAAAATTCATAATAAACAAAATTAAGGGAGTCTAGTGCCATCATTTTATTGTAAGCAATAGTGGCGTTATAGATAATTCTTAGATACGCTCTCTAGATACACCCTAGTTTTATAGAATCTTCTTATTTTAAGATATGACAGAATTGATAGCGTCAATTAATGGTTATCATACAACATATTTGATATGAAAAAATTAAGATAATTCCAAAAAATATCATTTAAGCTAAATTTTCGAATAATATTCATCAAAGCATATGCAGAAAATGTATAAATTAGCTGAAAATGGAAGGAACTTAAAGTTTTGTCAATGGAAACAGAAAGATAGATCTTACAGGAATGAATCACAATGAATGGAAATCATCAGAATTCAAAATAAATCTTCATATATATAGGCATAACAAAGAGTATTAATTTTATCCGTAAAACGTAATATAATCACTGTAATCGCATTTCTTAAACAATCTCAACAGTTGACCAAAAGTACAACTACAACTTAACGTTGAAAATTTTTGTACCCTTGGTTCGCTTGGTGCCCATTTGGGTCATTTACAATTCTGGGTACAATTGTAGAATATAATAGAATTCCGTTATCTTAACAAGAGTCTAAAACGTGTAAAGGGTAACATTACCAAATCACTATGGAATATGGATTGCAACTAATTCAAGGAGTTTTACAACTCCTTCGCCAGCAGTAATAACCAAAACGCAGAAACACTACAGCAATAAGATTTAAGCACCAAACAATAGCTATCGAGGATTAAGAATTCACGCGACTTTGAACGGTCAACTTCTGGGAGAACAATCAGGGTCATTGCAATTGGCTGAGGAGGTTTGCTCGGTGGGGAAGTTCTAGAGGCAAGTTGGGTCTCACGCGAGGCGTGTGCTTTCTAACTATTCCAACTGGTGCGCGCCCTTAGGCGTGAGACATGTTTGCAGCCGTCCTCCTTTCGAATACATGAGCCAATTTCCCCTAACTAGAGCTCTGGAAGGGTGCGGACTCGCTCCCACAACTGGTCTATCCGGAAAATTCACACGCGTTCCTCTTGTGGGCGAATCTCAGTCTACTAGACTGCGGCACTTGGAATTCTTCCGTCGCACGAGAGAAAAATGTGCGCGTCAAATATCATACACGCGCTATTTCATATGCTTTTGCGGAGAAAGTTTAGAGAACTAGAGAAGATTAGACATTTATAACGATTCAATTGGTTTAACATCTGAATTAGCACTATAGAGACTTCGATGACTGAAATGAAAGATTATTCAGCAATATTTATCCCAAAAATTAAACATCTTACCAAATGTAAACAAAATTTGAGATTTTGAAATCAACGCTACTTTGAGGGCAATCATGCGTGGTTAAGAAAAAGTTAGATGAATGCATTCAGGATTAATCCAATTAAGTGAAACTTCACCGGAAAGTGCAGATAATAAAAAATGAACGTAGAAGGATGTTTCAAAGGAAAAAATTCCCAAGAAACGGAATGTGCATTCCCAACCACTCGATCTAAAGGTATCCACCGGTTACTTTCATTTCCATCCACGTATACGAACTTGAAATCGCTATTTCATTTCCTTCTGATTGAAACCATAAAATTATTCTATTCGAGTACACACCGTTCGAATGTAACTGTAAAACTTAAGTTCCACCAATAATATTAATTCAATAAGCATCATTAAACTATTCATTTACTAAGCTTTAATTACAATATTAAGTACATGAAGTTATGGTAAAAACTCTAAATGGATAGTTCCGTTATAACTGGGAAAGCATATTCGTTTTGTTTACAAAAACTGATACTGTCTGTAAGGTCAGTTCAATGAGATAATATTACATGAACTGTAAACTATCGATGTTAAACATTTTGGTCAATAAAAGAAGAAAGATCTTAAGATTAAAGTTTCGATAACGTCATCATGGATCAGGGAAATGGCACATTCAGGTCACGCTTCGTGAATGAAGAGGTAATAGCGGGAGATAGTTTTTAGAGGAGAAATCAATCAATTAAGAGAAGATCCCCCAATGGAAATTGAATACAGGCTTCGGTAGAAAATTTATAGAGGCATTATTCGGGATCAGTTCCTAAATTGTTGTCGATTAAATTATATTGGAGAAAGGCAAATAAATATGAGAATCCATGGAACAATAACGATAGCGGAAGATATTGATGTGACTTGCTTTCCATGAGCACTACAGATTGTAAGTACGATAAACTATATTTAAAACTTAATACAGTAGACTCTCGATAATTCGAACCTCGGTAATTCGAAAACCTCTATAATTCGAAGAAAACCCTCGGTCCCCTGAGAGAACCTCTATAATTCGAAGAAAATCAATGTATTTTGGTCCCCTCGATAATTCGAAGTGAAGCTAGACCGGCCCACTCCACAATTCGAAAAATTAGTCATTTTATGGAAAGTGTCGAGGCAATTTTTCCAAGAATTTACCTTTATTGGCTAATTATGAAGCGAAAGATATCTTTAATTGTGATGAAACAGGGCTGTTTTATAAATAATTACCTGATCGTACCTTGGCATTTAAGGATGACACCAGTCATGGAGGCAAACACAGCAAGGAGAGGGTTACAATATTATTGGCAGCCAATATGGATGGATCACAGAAATTTCGACCTTTTATGATAGGAAAATTTGCTAAGCCTCGATGTTTAAAAATATGAAATCTCTTCCGCTAATCTACAAATCAAATAAGAAGGCGTACAGCAGTATTGTTTTCTAAATGGACAATGAGCATTGATGCTGAATAGAAGAGAAAACTGAATGGGAAGAGAAAAACGAAAAATTTTGATGTTTATCGATAATTACTCAGCCCATAAAGATGTCCCTTAACTTGAAAATATAGAGCTGAAATAATTACCCCGTAACACAACTTCAATTCTTCAACCCCTAGATCAATGAATTGTTAAAAATTTTAAAACCTTGTATCAAAAAGAAGTGGTTAGAACTGTAATAGACACAATGGAAAATGGAAATAACCTGTGCAGCATTTCAATGCTTACTGCAATGGAAATGGCTCACAAAGTATGGGAAGATGTTAGCTTACAGACAATCGCAAATTGTTTTAAAGCCTGCGGATTCATCAAGGATTAGGAATGCAAGGACGGAAATGATATGGTTCAACAAGATCTGCAAGATGAGGGACCTTTTTGAGTGCTTGGAACAGACTTCCAGAGGTTCCCATAACTTTCAACGATGTTAATATTGACAGTAATGTTGCCACAGCGGGTACATTGTCTGATGAAGACATTATGAAGCAGTCAATTGTGGTCAGTCAACAGATTTCTGACAGTGAAGATGAAGACGACGATGTTCCGAAGGTGTATTCTAAGGAAGCAACCTTTTTTTAAGAGGGTTGCGTCGTTTCTTCGAACAATCCGAAATGGATAACATCATGGATAAAGCAGTGAGCACTTTGGAAAATGCTATGGACCAGATTGCAGCCAACCAAGCGACCCAAACGAAAATAACCGATTTTTTTATGAAGAAATGATACAACTTTTTTATAATAAATAAATTGATCCACATGTATTATTATAATATGTATTTTTTTTTTACCAGCATTCACAATCTTATACAATGACAAATAGAATGTAACTTTCTTCAATTCGAATTTTACTTTCAGCCCCTCTTTAATTCGAACCCTCGCTATTTCGAAAAACTCGATAATTCGAATTTTTTGTTTGGTCCCTATAAATTCGAATTATCGAGAGTCTACTGTATTTACAGATATTTAGGTTAAAAAAGAATTAAGTTCCAAAAATTCATTTCCAAAACAAATTTATGCTAAATACTTTTCAATCGTACGCATTTGGAGAAAAAATAATAAATAATAATATTTATCAAAAAGAATTCTATATTCGATAAAAAATTCTGCTACAGGCAATACCAAAAAAGTTTCAAATGAGATTTTCGTTTATGGAAAGATATTCTTTTCCCAATTTAAAAAAAAGCAATTTAATTGAATAGTTAAATTGAACGCTCTTTGAGTACGCCTCTTCAAAACAAATTTCAAAAAGCATCCTTTTCAAACATCAAATATTGCTTACTCTCATAAGGATTCCAAATCCATAGCTTTGGAGGAACAAATACGCAAACGCTTGGGTTCCTGGAACGTAAACATGCAAATAATAACCGAGAGAGATTCTCGGAAACTGCAAGCATCCGCGAAAACAAACCGGTGGAAAAACATACCAGCAAACATGAATCTGCACCAGGTAAAAGGATTTGCAAGTATTCTATTGTAAGGAAATATTTAAATGGAATATATTGCCAACATCCAAAATATAAATATGTTCAAAAATACGCAATGTGAGAAAATTAAATGTTACTTCAAATATAATTACATTATTCTAAATATCAAACTATGAATCTATTACAATATGATCCCATATTGTACGTACAAATCAAAAATAAAAGTTTTTGATATGGATGAGCAACTCTAAACGGTCGTTTGACAAATAAGAGATCCAAAATTCCAAGGCAATTGAACGAAAAACATAAAACAATAATTCCACTAATAAACAGCGTTTGAAGGGGAACTGTCAAAGCTTTCCTCCGGAAACTTTGAGGAATCGATTTGATGAGGAGGCTTATGAGAAAAGTTTGGAACTAAAAGGAATAAAGGAGAATGAAGTATGAGAGTCCATAGAGTCTGGGAAGAATATTTGGAAGAGATAGTAAAGCCCTCTGTATAAAGGAAAAGGAATTAAACTTATGCAAAGGTCTTTATTGGTTCCATCTTGGTCTTCCTGAGCTTGAGAGGTACCGCAAGATGCTCACTTGTGAAGTTATAAAGCTGTCTGCATAGTTTATGTTTCGAAGTAAATTACAGGAATGCATTTTCGATAGAAGAAGTAATGAAAAACTCTCAATTACTAGGAAAGAGAATGGGGAATTGAATAATGATATCTACACAAAGTAGTAGATATTAGATAAAATTCTATCTGAACATGATTGACAGCCAATTTTTAAGGAAAACAAACGAATCGTTCTCAATTTTGTCGTGTTTAAGTGATCTTAGGCCTCAAAATGGAGTTAATATTTCCGAAATTTATTAAGAACTAGTCGAGAAAGTGTTGACTGAATAAAAAAGTAATACTCTATTGGTATTTAGTCTATCAGACATTAACTGAGAGATTAGACAATATAGACCTTAGTTCCTTTTCTCCCAAATAACTTGTCATCCTTAAGCATCGTTTGGCCCGGAATTCCATGGTAATTCAATGAACTTTATCTGTTATTATTATTATGGAAAATGTACATTGGCCTAAAACACTTGCCTAAAATTTCTATACTCAATTTGGAACGGTAAAAATGTAAAATAAAACTAGGTAACTCATCAAAATTTTTCATAAGTATACATGAATGAATAGTCATGAAAAAACCCGTAACGTAAATAAAACTAATTGTAAGATACAAACATTTCGTTTTATTAAAGGGCAAAATTAGGATTAACCAGTTCCATCTTCCATCTGAGCCAGAAAGAATCATCCACACACTAAACACACTATTTGTCAGCATAATTAACATAAAATTAACTCAATATGTTCCAATATTTAACAACACATTTATTTTTATCACTTTGTATTCCTTTCGTTTCATCTTTCTTTTATTGGAATCCTGCCTTTTTGAGGGCTTACTTACGGATTCTTTTTCGAGAAAGAAAAGCTACCGAAGCCATCGCTTTTCAATAGCAACGAAAGACTCTTTGAGTCCGAAATAGATCATAGGAGGAGAGTTTCGAAAGAGTAGAGGGCGTCATTAATACAGAGGAAATAAATTCTATTATTCTGAACAGAGAGATTTGTTTGGATAGAATAAAATAGAAGATATATAGTACAAGTATGTGTAAAACCCATTCAAGTTTCATATTTACACGTCCAAAAACTCACGACTTTACCATGTTATATACTTTTGGAAATTTTCAGGAAAATTAAACTATTTTTGAGATAGCCGTATTAAATATCTCCTTTAAGAAACATAATACAAGAACTAAAAAGAAACCCAAACGAATCTCGCATAGATAACATTAAACTTCCCTGATTTTTAATATGTTAATAAGATAACTTCAACAAAAATCAAGTAAATGAAAAAGTGAAATAAATCGTCAAAGCTACAATAAAAATAGATTAGCAAAATAGGGTAATTATACTTAATATAAAATATTCAAAACTAAATCACATAAATGATACAGTTTATAAATTAACAATAATTAACTTAAAAGCTAATTTACACAGCCACTGAATTTTCTGGGGGATAAACAAGCAAATCATACATTATGACATTTGAATCCTCACTCACATAATTCGTTCTGAATCACAAAGCGATGAATTAGAGTCGTATGAATGCGACTGAAACATTCATTGTTTTGATTAACGCCATGGTTAAGTATGGAACAGCATACAAATGGCTCGAGCATTCTGTTACAATATCTCACGAGTACATGAATATGGGTTTAAATATCGAACGACAACAAATTACCACATTTCATGGCTTTAATGGGCCCTATTAATTAACATATTATGATGCGGCTCAGACAAATTAATGTTAACACACATCTTGAGCTTACAACAATAATTCCCTAATCTTAGTATCATATGTTTATTTATGGTTGAACATAAAGATTCACGGGCGACAATTTTTAGAAAAGATTATTTAGAGCCCTCAATGCAGAGAAAACGTTAATGCATAAGCATACTAATGAACTCTTGATCGATACACGCAAATTAGGTCACTGATAAGCTGTGTAACAATGAAATACTTCCTAAAATATGTATTATTCCATTCAGATTTACATTTCGTCCTAGACCACATCCTCATGAGCGCAATCGTTCGTAGTTCAATGTCAACACTTGCGACAACTTGTAACACTATGTAACCACGGTAATGGATTCCGGACTGGAGTCTGTAAACTAAGAGAATGTTTACTCTTTGTCACTATTGGATTATTCATGAACATGTGCTGGAGAAGGATAAGTGCATACGTATCCATGATAAGTTATATAACTGCTAACAATTCGTGGAATGTTTTCATGAGTACCACTTGCATTGCAGCATGTTAAATTCGTATGTGCTCGTATTTGCTACACAGGTTATTATAGAATAAATAAGGGAAACAGGAAACTAATTAAAAGAAGCATTATTAATTGTAAGATATTCTAATCAAGATATTCAATTGGGAATGAGATTTTTTAATGGCACTTCATCTTTTCTATGACATCTATATTTTTTAATAGAATATACTGACTATATATCTTGGTAAATATACATATTATGCATAAAATGAGCTAAAATATGTTCCAGTGGAATTTAACTAAAGTGAACTAGTGAACCTACCCTTCTGTAATTAAAGGCGATTCGATTTTCTTCTGAAATTAAAGGAGGTTCTCAAAGGTTTTTTAGAAAAATTTCTCCCCATTTTGGGATCTTATATTTCATTTGATAGAATAATATCATAGTATATTTAACTACAACATCCAAATTGCATCTTTTTCAACCATTCCTCAATCACAATTTGAACAGCGGTACACATAATGATGGCTTAAATGCGAGAGTTTAATATTAAGTAAGACATGAAGTCGTTTCTCTGCAAAAACAAATTGAGCTGTCAACCCAAATGGCGGAATGCCAATGAGTCTTTAAAAACGGTTCCAAAACACACGGTACTTTCTCAGGAAAGAATTCGGAAATAAAAGAGGGAAGCAAACAAGGTCTCTAGTCTATTAATCTCTCAAAGGACAGGAATAGATCGCGAAAACAAATGACGAGCGGAAAAAGACTATGGAAAGGGACAAATATTGGCAATGGAGAACCTTATTAGATTCGGACGGGGTTTCCTCTGAAAAACAACGGTGAAAAAACAGAAGACCGACGAAAAGAGGTTAATATGAAATCAGGAACATTGAGAGGAAACGAAAAGAGAAAATGGTGTGAGGCGGGAGAAGAGGGTTCGATTTAGAGGCAAGTTGTTGATGACGATAGAGAGGTAAATAGATCGCTTTTTTGGATAGAGATATTCTGGGAATTCCCGATTCGTGGATAGAGATCAAATATACAGTTCCTTCCATCTTCACATTTTAGTTGTATCTGCATAAGTTTTCGAAGCCTTAAAAAATCGATTAAAATTTTAGAAATTATTTGTACTTGTTTGATATGCATTGATTCTTTCGGCCAAAGCAAAAGAATATTATTTATTTTCAATAAGGAAAGATTTAAGTAGATATTTGTTAGCATCAACATTCAACATCCAATTAATGTGAGATTATCCGAAGAATAAATTTACCAAGGATATTCATCATGATGTATGAAGCTTATATCACCCATCTTAAAATCAAAATGAATTAAACTGTCGTATCCCTTGCATAACTTGACTGCATCCTCCAATGCAATCGGTTCATTAAATTATACAAAGCAGCAGATAGATATATCCAGATATAATATCCTTCCTGTAAATAAGCAGATTCTTTCAATGACCCTCCAAATCCAACGAAAGCTTTAAAGTCGACGAACCCAGAAAACTAGAGTACATTTTATCATTAGAATCGAATACGCCAAATGGAAAGGAAAATTCAATTGAGTTGGAAAACGTCTTCCGGAAGCTTAGAAATACTCAAATCCCCATCCTGAATACCATATGAACTCTTCAGAGGGGATTTCCCGTAAAGACAATCCGATTGGATTCTAAAAAGGCCCCAAGTTTTCTCGTGTGTAAAGGAAAAATAGCAGTTGAGGGGATTAACGTAATCTGATCTGGATCATACTCCCATTTCTTCCAAAACTAAATCCTGAATCGAGACGGATTACTCGAAAGTGTTTGCCCAATTTTGCATATCACACGGATGATTTATTCGGAGATTAATGATTCAAAAAAGGAATCTGAGAGGGTTTTCAAAGACGAAAAGATTTTGAAGGATTTTAATGCTGATGATACGTAATTCACAAATCTCGGATGATTATTTAAAGAAATTCAGATAAAAAATAATATTCTACGTGAAATTATCCATGGGATTAAGATTATTTGATTAAGAGCACTTTCTGAAAGAACGCACCGAATTGTACCTTTAAAAATTCTTCTATAAAATAGACGCATATTTGAATTTTCTTGAAAGATTCAGGAAACCTCTTAAATCCATCGCTACGTATTTCTCTTTCTATCTGAACCTCGTTCCTTTTCTTGTCATTCGAATTCAGTTGCTACTTACGTTTATTATCAAACGATATGTACTTAGCATGATAATAGGTCGCAGACATAGCACTCAGATTGCAGTGGATTACCCAGAGCAGAGATATATCACTTGGACTCACCAACCATGGTATGTCAGAATAATGAGTGATTCCTTACCTGCAAAGGAAAAGAAAAACATATGAGAAACAAAAAATACTAAAACAAAGAATAGATACAAGATAGAGTGTAATGATGGAAAATTATACGGATAATAACTTTAATTCTAAGTGCTACGAATGTTTACTAACATAAAAGAAACATATATACTATTACTAATAAGTTCGGTATTGCTAGAAATCGGGACAACTGATTGTGTATAGTACGTAATGATAAAAAATCAATCTGATACCTTCCAGATTAAAACTAGACTAAGTGAATTTAATAAAGTTAATACTCTCCGTTGATTATAATTTTTGCAGGTAAATACGAATGCAAGATAGAACTGAATAACAGTTAAACAATGTTTACAGGAATAGGCTGTCACAAGAGATCATGCTCCTTCGGCTATTGAGTGTTAACAAATAGAAACGTTTAAACAGCAAAGAATGGAGAATAACGACAACTGACAGAAGCAGATGAATTTTAAATGAATCGCTAATCGAATGCTGACCTTTTCTTGGCTTCATAACTCTTACAGGGTAAACAAATATCATTCAATTTAAATTAATATCACATCTCAGGATAAAGAAAAGGACAAGTTCGTTACAGCGAATCGTTATCTATTTAAACACACTATTTAATTAATCATTGTACCAGAAATATCTTCTCGATATTGGATAATTTATTAGAAAAATTTGTTTCATTTTCTCAATTACTAGACGTATTCCAATCAAAAATACTCCAATATTTATTTAGATTTAGTGAAGGAGTCCTATTGATTTCACGATAAAAGGTAAACTGTGAATGCTAAATAGGTTTAAATGTCTTTGAATCGTTTTAAAGAGTATGAACATACTATAAAGGGGCCAAATAATTCTTTCGAGTTAAATTTACATTCATAACGATCATACGCTCGCATTTTTAATATGCTTTTTATGCAAATCATAAATTTTCAAACATTGAAACAGCTCACCTTTATTTGGAAGAAAGAGGTAAATGTATTTTTTTACTAAATAAAAATTAGCAACAAGTTGTAATTCAAATAGAGTCAGAAAGATCACGAGTAACGATTACGTTATATCTTAAAATTAAATGAAACAAAATTGAGTTACCATGGAAACCGAATATTCATCATTCGAATACGAAAGATTGAAAAGCTGCGAAGGTAATACGGGGATCTCAAGGAAGCAATAGAGTAAAAGAAGATGAGAAGATAGATGCCTCTCTAAGGAAGGGTTCCACCGAATTGGAGAATTCCTGTAGGAGTAGAAGAGCTCAATTTCTTGGAGATGACATCTAAGGACAAGGAGGGAGGGATTATGTTGATGGAGAAAGGAGCATCAGATAAGGAGTGAGGATTGGATGGAAAGCAATGATAATGAAGGGATGATCTGCCACACTGACATCGCCCTAGTGATAGGAAGGAACGCAAGAAATGCAAGTATCATCCACCGAGTCCGTTGAACCCAACCTTTCTCCAAACTCCACTACACCTTTCTCTGTCACACATCATTTCATACGTCGACCTCCATTCCTCAAGAACTGTCACGCGAATCCTTCTGCCAACCTTTCACCCAATAAGTGAATCAGTACCTTCTAACGTGATTGAATTGCTAGATCTCGAATTAGAGCAGAATGTAGACGAGAGTCGGAACAAGTTGAGAGCTCATCCATTATTAACGAATGCTGGTTGTCACTCAACAGGGATTAGAACCTTTCCTTGAAGATATTTATAAGAAACTGTGCAATATTCACAATTTATGAAATAATATTTTAGATTCTGATAATAATTTATAATATTTGAATCGGTAAGACATGGGTATTTAAATAATGAGCAATAAGGGATTCACCGAACAGTGTCATGTATAAAATTTCCTGTTCATTCGAGTGATTCTTTTTCTTTTATTTTTAAAAAATAAACAATTCTAAAGCATTAGAAAATTTGCAAAAGTTACTATGAAGTATATAGTTTATTTCGAATGCATTCAGAATTCAAAGTGGTCGAAAAATGCATGTTAATTACTTGTGGATAGCATAGTGAGTGGGCCATTCAAAATTTCCCAAGCTATATTATAATTCATAGAAAATTAATAAGCTTCGAATAATTGTACAATAAAATTCAAACCATTAATGTCAATTCAATTTCCAGAAGGATGTTACATTCTAAAATCATTATATAAATCGTAGAATGATTTCATCGACTTTAACAATACTATCCTATTATCAGTAGGGTTTAAACTTTACGTTAACGTATCTTTCGTGTTATTACGACATGTAAAATATAAGAAATACACATCTTCACACGTTGCGTATGCACTGAGTGAACAGGGCGTACAAACAAAGCATTCTCGACCATAAACAGTTCATCATCGAGGGGGCGTAACGGGAAATAGCAACCTCACATTCCATCGAAGGGTCACCGAATGGAACACTCCGAGATCTCGTTGACCTTTACCCTTTCCTTACCCAATCGATATCGAGTTCTTTTTTTCGATGGACGTTACCGAAAGATGATTACAGAGAGCGCGTCAGTGCGGCAGATATCGGGCGAGCGAAGTCTGAAGATTGAATGGGTCATTAATCTCGACTGGTGCAGGAATAAAGTTTTTTTACAGCCGCCGTAAAATATTATTCGTCGTATGGTAACAGTTTGGACCAATCAAGGGAGAGGACGACGTAGGGCGTGCTTAATTTTTATGGGTGAATGGAGTCGTAAGGCACTTGCCCAAACGTTCGAAAGGATTAAACTGGACTCATAAATCATTTTCTCTAGGTCTGCCTTCATCGAAAGTCATCCGTTCGAGACCTATTAATTAATTAAGTCATGATGGGCAATTAGGGAAAATTGAGAAGAGTGCGCCAAATTTTCTTGCGGAATTTGGCAATCGTATGCGAATAATTCTTGTGCGAATACGAAATTCTATATCAGAATTATGCGATGGACCAAAAAGAACCGTCAAAAGTAAAAAAAACTATACTTATGTATAGAATAAATAGGAATATTTAGACATTAATGAATCTTTCCTCTATTTAATAGATCCATATTCAAAAAACAATTGTAAATAAATAATCATCGTTTAAAGAACCTCTTAGTAACATCATCCAAAAATAAATCATTCCTTTATTTTACGCAATCAAAGAAAGATGTTTACTTCACAAAGCACAGTTTCGAAGCTTTATGGGAGGCAAAAGGCCAAAGAAACCTTTCGAAGACGAAAATAAAGTGGAGAAGGGAAACAAATTAATAGGTAATAAAAGAAGAAATAAAAGCCTGAAGAATTTTATGAAGAAAAACATCGAAGAAATACGAAACAATTGCTTAGAAGGTGTAAACAAAATAATGGGTAAAGTATGATGAAGCTGTGTAATCAATAAGATAAAATTTAGCGTTACGAGAATTTTTGAATGTTATATGTAATAGTATTCCATGTTTAAAAACTTTTAATAAATATATAATTTATTACTAAAATGAAACTATGATTTCATAAAGAAAAAAATTTTGGAAAATTTTAGAGTTTAAGAAAATGCCTTACGAACGCATGTACAGTATCACAGTCTCATTCGCGGACACGCCTTTAGAAATGCAGTTAGGATTAATCATAATTAAAGTACACTAGAAATAAAGATTGTTTTATTTGCTTTTAAAAGGCTCTTGTCTTCCTTGATTCTACAAAATATTGCAGAGGTAGATTCCACGAAGATGAATGGCCCGGCATGAAAATAAAATCCGCAGCTAATAGGGGTACATTCCCGAGAGCAAGAAACCGCAACAGAACAAACGACAACGCGTGACAGTCCGCGGAGGATGGACGTGAGCACGCGTGATAAGGTACGTGTTCCGCAGCTCCAGAAAGGATCGCACACATCCCTGTGGGAAAGACACCCACGCGGCCGATAAAACGGCATCAATCACGCCGCGACACGTGACCCATGACGCGGGAGGGAATTAAAGGTTGCCATGGACGTGACTAAGTGTCCATCCAATCCGCCCTAAAACAGCGAGATTTTGACTCACGCCTGTGTGTGTACACGCGTGCTGACAAGCCGTCCCACGATGCGAGGGAGGGCCAATTTAAGGAGAGTGTCTTCCAGGATACGAGTGACTCATTGCTTTGAGGGGAGATGTTGGGGGAGTGTCAATGGATGAAAGAGTAGCACAAACGAGGAAAAGGGATTAAGGAGATTAGTGATGAAGGAAGTTGATTGCATTGCTTCTAAATTAAACAAGAAGAAAGAACAGATTAAATATACATCGCGCAAGCTCTCAATTTACGAAGAATCTGAACTCTCTCGTACATATTGTTGACTCAAAACTCTCTGCTGGAGACATAAACAATTGAATAATTAATATATGATGCGTTTTTCGCATATGTGTGTCAAGAATGTAATATAACAGGAAGAAATAGAAGGACTATAGATTAGTTATACGCCATAACAGAGCTAGGTCGAACAGTAAACTGCATCCAGGGAATACGTCGTTAGGAGAATCTTAAACGCAATAAAAAGGCAGAGAGCTATAAAAGAGAGAAATGGATGGGGTCGTAAAACTAGGATAAAAGAAGAGAGAGATTCGATGTTGAGATAAGGATTTCAAAAGGGACCTTTACGAGAAGGGTTGATGAACGTAACGAGAGGACGATGTACGAAAAGGTAAGGAAGGTCAGGAGTGAGTGACAGCTGCGATCACGGATTCGTGATCACCATTTTCAAAGCATTTGTTCGCCGTGAAACCGGTCAGTGGCTTGATAATGATGATGATGAAAGAATTCACGCTGAGCAACCCTTTTATTTCATTCGATGAACACGTATATTCTGGCCTTACGTTACATAATAAAATACAGGAATTAATGTAAATCACTTATTAGTTCATCTATCATTTTTATTGATTATCATATGATTGATATTCTTGATTCTCATTTCATATTAATTATAGCAAATTACCTGAATATTCAATGGAAAGATCAGAATACTTATGCCGATTTACTAATTCCTAAACCAATCGTAATTCAATTCAATTTTCTCATTCTGCAGAGGTTTTATTTGAATTGGTTCTTCAATTTAAAGAACATCAGACAATCTGTTGGATGAAATAAGACAAATTGCAGTAGTATTTGAATATATAATTGGAAATTTTGGAATTGAAAAACGATAGGTATATATTTGTTGAACTTTGCTTCAAATTGCCCCACTAAGGGGATAAGTACCCTAGATATTTCCAGAAGCCATTAATCATAACAAATGCGCAATAATTATATAATTTTAAATCAACCTGCAGTATCTCGGCATCGTGGTTGATATAATTCAAGAGAATAGCTTTTAGAGGCGATGGAGGATTATGGGTAATTTTTCCAGAGCAAATGGCAAGTGGAGGTTGATCCATCGAAGGGGCAAAAAGGCACATCAAATAGCTATATTGCGAAGGTGGATCGAATGTCGGGCGGAAGTCTTGAGTCAGTAAAGGTTCTTTGTCATGGGCCATCGAAGGCCTATCGAATGAGGGCATTCAAGGAACATCCTGTTCACTATCATTTAAATGAGAATCTGAGGTAATCTGAGTTTCCTCAGAATGGGGCTGAAAATGTACGATAGAGTTTCTAAAGGTAACATACACCTCTTACTCTATAATCAATATAGACTACGTGCTTTCACTTCGATACACCCTAAAGCGATAACATATTAATATTCTTCATCCTGTCCATTGAGTATTAATGTATTAGTACGTCATTACCGAAAGAAATACGTATAAAGCCCTTCCTCTGCTCTGTATTCTATGCGTGTTATTAACAACCATTTAGGACGGTCGTGATACAAACTTACAATTTATTCTCATATTAATTAGTTCAGAGTGATTATGAACTGAACAGGGACGTATTCGTTAGTCAAGGCATCATCAAAGCCCTACAATCCCATACAGGTAAGTCTCGACTGAATGACGCGCTGTGATTCACTGCAACCTTTGTGTCTGACGATGACGAAAAGTAACGGAAGAGATGCAAAAAGGAGTGACAGGTACAGAATGGCTCACAAGACCAAGGCTGATGATTCAAAGAATTACTCACACCTTAGTCATTCCCAACAGAGGAAATGCCCATGGATTTTACCAATAATGAAAATTCTGTTTGAAACATAGGACTACATAAATTCAGCGATAATAAATCGCGGAACTTTATAGTTATATTTGCGTATTAATTCGCAAAAAATTTCAGTAAATTTCTTCTTAGGAAACTAATTAGCGAAAAAGGTTCAGAGAGGAAAATTTCAAATCTTAATCTTATAATTTCTTAAATAAACACCGAAAAAGAGACAGAAGCGTAACATGAAGGACGAGGACTTTCATTTTGGAATTACTCACTGTCGTTCTTTCTTAGTTCCAAATATTTTCAATAATTCTGACTAACACTCCCTCTTGATAGATATTTTGAACGAATAATCTAAAAACATTCCTTTGGTTTCATAATAAAAGGCATTACAGGTAGATATTCAACTATGTTACATTCAATATTATTTTTTTCTGTAAGGATCATTCTACATGATTTAAATTGTAAATAAAATGAGAATAAGGAGTGAGGAGATTGAGTGTTGAAATAGAAATGAAATACAATAAACTTAATACAGATAGCATAAATGATTTCTAATTCAACGATGCAAACAAATATAGACTGCAAAAATTTTAGCGATAATTTTACTTAAAATTGTGGCGTCAACTATAAGCCAAGATGAGAGACGAAAAATCTGACTGTAGTCAGGCTTCCAATTTCGGGAGTTTCACTGAAAAATATGTGATCTGATGGGAGTGAATTGGCAACACTGTGGTCTTGGCTTCAAACCCCAGTCGGGATTCCCATTTCGATCGACAGTTGGCGCCAAAAGCAGTGCATTCCCTCTTTCAAATGGAAACTGCGATGCTGAGGGGAATAAAAGCTCTGGAGGAGAAATAACAAAAGAGGGAGGAATGCGTAACTCGGAAATGTGATGACTAAAGAGATGAAAGATAAAGGAAAGTTGCGGATACTACCTATTCCAGAGATTTTACGTATAAAATAAAGGTGATTCAATACTATGAATTTTTGCAATGCCAATTCCTAAATGTTAACATCCTATTGTTACGTGGGTAAATAGCTTTCATTTAAATTGATAAAGGATTACACTTGAAAGCTTATAAGGGTTTTTTTCCTGTTTTAGAACGAAAATTGCATTCTTAAAATTGCTTTATTACCACTAAGAAGTAAAATTCATATAATTAATTCAATTAGGAATTTCGAGGAATTCGTCATGAAACGATTTTATAAAAATCACTATTGATTTTAAAATTTAGTATGAGTAGCATAAGCAATGAGTAAATTAAATAAATACGTTGTATTCTGTACTCAACGCTTTAATACATTATGAATAACTCGAATACGACTCTTTAATATGAATTTTAATTTAATTAAGTAATATTAACTGTCATATTTTCTGCGGTTCTGTTAACTAAAAATTAATTCGCCTCTAAACCTGAATAAGAATAAAAGAAAATAGCACTATTCCTAATTTTATAATAGAATTAACCCTCGTTTCCCATAGCAACCACCCTCAATGATAAACACACTTTAATGTATTGAGTACTCGACGCCTTATTCACCAAAAAGGAGACATGCATCATCAAAAGGTGGAGACCAATTTGAAGCACTTGCGGCGAAGATCCACCTCTCGTACTTTATCGTATGCCATTCACGAAACACGTGGGAGACGGTAACGTGACACCCACTGCTCATCCCGAATCGCACTCGTGCATCCCCACGGCCGTGACTTATCTCGCCCTCTGGTGATTCTATTGAGCCATTGTCCGCCGATATTTCGGAGAGATATTCACCAGCTTCCGGAATATGCCTCTGCAAGTGAGGCGTCTAAAGGGTTCACACTTTCATTGTGATTCAGTACTTCGATGCACTCAGAGGGGCTTATTCATGCCATCGCACCTATGGACCCTCTTCTCTTATGAAGGCAAAGAATTCTTCAATTACTAAGATTCACTGTGGGATCGCCAAGTATATAAGGGTCATCCTCTATCCTTTGTCATCGATTTACATCTTTTTTCCTATTTATAATAATTTATATTCTAAGAGAATTTAATTCGACATAATTAGTAACGTTAGAAACGTATTTCACATTAATTTTGTTAGTAAAATTAGGGTATTTAATCAAGCAAGAATTCAATCCTTGAATTTTAGTATTTAAGCATTATAGACAAGTCAGGTTCCTAAGGAAAATATAAAATTCAAATTCAAAAGTATTAGTTATTCCCTATTTGTTTTCGCAAATCAATTCTCAACCATCCTTATTTATTTCCCTTTTCAAATTTCCTTCGCTTATACTTCTAACGGGAATTCTTTAATGAGTATCATACAAAATAAGAGGAGATAAAGGTGCATAAATGGTAATCACGACGCTTTAACAAAACCAGACTCCCCATCACCCTTACAGTCTCTCTCTTCTAACACTAGATCCATTCACAAATAAATCTAGATCTACTACGCTAAAAATAGATTAAATTTTGCAGAGTAACTGGAATCTTTGCGAACCAGACGAAGCATAAGAAAACACAAATGAAAGCTCTAACCAAAATTTCAAGAGATTGTGAACTTTAAACTTCCACATCCAACTCATTATATTGGATTAATGGGTATGCTTACTTCCGGCTCACGTATCCCGTGTCCCATCCCTCAGCTTTGTCATCCTCCCCTTTCCATACAACGCTCTAACCCCAGCGCCATTATTTGATCCAAGAACACGACACAAGGATACTATTTCTACGCAATTACTCTTGTGAAAATGGATGTTAAATAAGGTTTATCTAGATAATCAGAAAATATACGTTCATTAAACGGCCGAATTGTTGGCACAAATGGTAAACAAATAAAACAATGGCACAAAATCTATCAAAATGCAGACATAATGGCAATTATATGTACCAAAATATTTCGATATTTGTTTAATTTTTGTCATTTTCCAGTTTGTTATCTAATGCTAACAACATTACATTCACGTTCCTTTTGATTCTTCGAGAGAAATAACTTTTTCACCTTTTACTAAGGATAACTATATTTACTGATTTTCTTTGGCAAATCAAAACGGGACTTAAAAAAACATACATTAGCAGGAAAATAACTTCCGCTAAGCTCTGGCGTTTTTCTTACTCGTTTATACCTCCTCCAGTTTTTTCCAGGGAAGAGGTTTTACTGCTTTTTAGGTATCTCGGAAAACTCCAACCACCAGCACAGTTTCTTCTTATCTCGGATCTTCACCATTGTTTCCATTTTTCCCCAAATTTTCTGAGATCCGTAATCGACCAAATCCATCATTCGCTTCTAATTGAGGCACTTTTCTCTTCACGGAATCTGGAGATAAATCCAAGACGGATTTTCCAGGTCAAACGTTTGAATTGTTCCCACAGCCGTAGAAAGAATTGTGGTATCTTGAGATGGATGTTATAAAGTTTATTACTCCTGACTGTTTATACGTAATTGGAATTGAGAAGATGGCGGATTTTGACTTCATCAGAAGCTAACGATAATTCTGAGAGAAGGTAGTTATTGGGAGACAATGGAGAAAGATAGTTATGTACCAGAAGAATACTAACTTAAGAATATTGTCATGAATTGTCTTTCGGTACTACTTCAGTATTGTTTTACTCAGTTTATGCAATCTATTTCTCCTCTCATAAAATGAGAGAAAGAATGTACTACGCAACTGATCAATAAAACCAACAGCTTCAAAACAAGCCATAAAATGTACTCCATAAAAACAATAAGCAGTGCATTGCTAATGTAAAATCCTTCGAGGCATTAACTTTTGCGCAAGGCTTGCAAAAACCATGCAGCGGCCGTGTACGCTTTCTCATCAGATCGACCCACTTGTGAACTGTCAATAGCTTATTCATATGCAAGCCATTGGAATAGAAAGTCCGTAGATTACCTTAATAAAATAGCGTCCCACTTTGACGAGATTACGCCAATGACTCTCACGATCTGTGACCACTTCGATCACACAATTGCGGACATGTGAGGACTTCTACGGCCGATGGACAACATCCGCCAGAGCACGTGGCCCTTCGCAGAGGGCGGTTTTAATAAAGGGGACGGGAGAAGATATCGCGATACGTCGATAAGAGAGACCGGTCTTTCCCATACTATTAAGCCGATTATTTACGCTAAACTTAAAGCAGGAAGATTAGAACTGGAATTGATCTTTGCGTCATACGGTACAATGGTCAACGTCCTATATTTTTTGATTTGATTTTAGTCGTTAATAAATTATTAGTACGTTTATTAAGAATATTTATTCGAAGAAATCTTCTACGCTGCTATATTCTACTGATTTGCTTTCATTCTATTAAATACTGTTTTATTATTATTTGGATAACTATGTTAAAATCAGTAATTTATTTTTCTTTCCTCCTCCACCTCCACTAAAATATTTAAATAACCTTCAAGGTACTCTATATTAAACGTATATTTCCTTGTCATACATTGCTTGAATTGGATTTTTATAAAAGAAAAATTCTAAAAAAATTTCCACGAAGAATTCTCTGAGGAAATGAACAATATATTTCTCTTTAATAATGTATTTCCACCGAGTGATGCCTTCTACCATCGATTTCGTTGCACAGAAATTATTTGCACACAAATCGAGCAAATGAAAAATTCGACGAATCCGTCTTTTGACTTTTCCCATCCAAGAAAGAAATTTTACTCAAAATTTCAAGATCTCATCTTTGATTACGGGTTACGAGAAGAAATCGAGGTCTTGCCAATTTCTGTGAGGGATAACCCGTGAACGTGATAAGTGCAGGAACGTGAGTAGCTCTCGAGTGATCTCGAGGCGTGATGAAGACCAGCTGCCTCGCGTTACTGCCTTCTGCTCTCACATATCCAGAACAGAATATAGGGGCATAAAGACGAGAGGGGGCAGAATTAGCTTTAAGCAGCGATTTGAACTATTTCTGAATTTCTTATTTACTTTAGACATTAGTTGATGTTCTTTAAATTATATGTAGAGAAGGATTAATCCAGACACAATAATTTAGGTATTATATTCTACCTCAATTCTAAAGCGTTTATTACTTTATAACACGATATTCTCTTGCATGACTGTACGTATGAATACTAATGAAATGAGATTTAGAAGAATGTAATATCAATCCAAAGTGCATGACAACCAAAATTACTATTTTTTGAACTACAATAAAATAAGTCAATTTAAAATTGAATTTCCTGTCGATTCTACTCTTTTCAGCTCCGAATGCTAATATTACAGATAATTCATTCAACCACTGCAAAGAAATACCACAAAGTTGGGTGGTTCTGTTTGATGATACTGCATTATCAATAAATGTCGCTCGTTATTCAATCATTATTCGCAAAACACCAGAGAGAAAAATGCTTTTGGCAAAATAAATGTTTAGAAAGATGGAAACAAACTTCATTATAAGGGATAATGAATTTATGTTCACCGTTCTTAATGAACAACTGCCTGTTACTCCAGTTCTACTTCTTCCTGGGCTGAGATTTTTAATTGAAATAGATTAGGTTTTAATTCTGAGGCTTTGCCTGAGTACATAGTGGCTATATTCCTCTTTAATTTCGGTTAATTAATAAAGTTGGCAGCCCCTGATACCCTGATGTGAACCACTTACATCGAGGACTGTCCCTTTCACCCCTCTGTGCAATAAAAAGGGAAGCCTCGAGCCATCTAACACCCTAAAGGTCAATGTCCAGGTTTAACCGCTCGCTTCACTAAAAAACAACTCACACGTTAGACCCTTTTGGATTGTAATATATCTGAGGGTCACGGAAATATCAGTATGGCGGTAAGGATCAGCTTTGAGGTGTAAAAAACTGTATTATGTTAAAACTTATGAAATTCAAATAAAAAATTACAATATCATGGTGTATGATAACGATATCCATCTTATAATTATTATTAAAATAAGAAAGATTAATGTATGAAAGAATACGTAGGTAACTAAAAGTTACGCTTTTCTAATATGACTTTTTCAGAGAAATGGATGAAGTTATTATTTAATAATTGCCAAGGCATAGAGAGTTATTAAATAGAATGAAAAGTTGAATCTACATTACTTTACTTAAAAATTTGTGCTGGAAAAACCTTCTCTATAATTTTTGTTCAGTCTTACTTGATAGTATTTTATGTATTTTAATTATATATAAATTATAATTAATATATTATTCTTTTTCCGTTTACTTCTAACAGTGAGTAATTATAAGCAAATGACAATCACAACAAAAGAAACGAATTTTGAAATATTCGGTATATACCAAACTTTTATGTAACAGGAATTCTGCAAATAGACCAAGTTACTTAAACAAATAATGATTACAGTTAGGGTAACCAAACGGAAAGAAACCCAAAATTCCGACCCTGTTTCCAATGGCTAACTTTCTGAAATTCTCCCAAAAAAATGATGCCCCGTTGAAATTCACAATGGCAAGGGAACCGGTGCATTCTACCGATATAAAACTGGAAGGTCACATATATTGTGGATGGAGGTAAAGGGGTCGACCTAGGATAGTAAAAAGCGTGTGAAAAGAAATTTTACCATTCCGACTTTCCCACGTTACGTAAGGGGGGAATTAAAGTATAATGGGGGATGAAGAGATGTGGGAAGCATGTTTAAGGGGGTGGGAAGGGGCCCCAAAGAGCGAGGGTTGGCCGATGAGAGTGTTGATAAAAGAGGTTCCCCATTTGTGACTGGGGCAGGTGAGGAAGGGAAAAGTTACCAGAAGAGTGCATGGGAATTGGGATTCGTGGACAAAGAGATGCAGTTATGTTCGTGAATTGTACTGAGGATGTGTAGTTACACAATCGGATAGGCGATCCGCTGAGGGTTTCTACCGATGGTCGATAAAGATTAACACTGCAAGCAATGATGCAGCTCACGGATGGTGTAATTCGGAGAGCTTTGCATTCCCTATCGTGTCTATCAAAGATGTCCAAATGGGGAAACATAAGATTGTATCTTTACCTCATTCTAAGCTTGATTCCGCCTGTTTGCTGTATCATCTGATATACATCACGGACTATATATTACATTTTCCCTGTGCGTTACTTCTTTTAATTTATTTGACTTTTCTGTTTACGCTCACAGAAAGCAGTGAGTGTTGTTCAAAAAATCGTAGTTTTTATAGGTTTACCTTAAATACACTATAATAAATAATAAACTTTCAAAACGAAAAAGAATTGAATATTATAAAAATAGTAATATACTGAAATACGACTTACGATGATATGAAAGTGTGTAGAAAAATTTAAGAGATCAATATCACCAGAACATGGTACGATTGAAGGACTTCTGCAAAAAAGTTAATATTGAAGACATACGTATAATCTTATTTTGATGTTATTAGAGCAAGAAATTACAAGTTACAGCAACTTGTAATTAAATTTGATACAATAAGTAAATTAGGCTTATGGTGATTCGATCTATTAATTTAGAGTAGAGAATAACAACAAATACTAACAATGACGGTGAGCAACAATTGATACTCTAACCACTAACAAGTAAGTAAGTAAGATAAGTGAGGGCTTAATTAAATCAGTGTATGTAAACGAGAGCTCTACATTATAATAATGGCACGAGGATATTTCCCGTATTCTCATAGCATCCATATTAGTGCAAGGGTTAGTCCATACGCTTTCATATGTGAAGTGGACATACACTCACTTCCGAATCGGCAGATGACGTCCGAAACTGTCTCTTTCGATGGCGTGAAACCGTGATGAGATAATGAAAGCACTTCCTGTTCTCCGCTTGAGTGCGTGGGAAATAAAAGCCAATGGGATAACGATACCGTCTGCCGCTTCAAATTATTAGCAAACCGTGTTTAAATTTTAGCTTAAACCGGAGAATTCTGTTGGCATTTTTAAGCAGAGATTGTATTTTAATGAGGAATGAAGATTACGGACGATTTATGGATAGTATATGAATCCCAAAGAAGCTGTTATGAGTATAACAGCGAGGATAAATAGTCACTGAATATAACTGCGAGTAATTTAATCAACGACATTTTCACTGAAAAATGTTTATAATGGACGATTTCTTTTAATAATACTATGACAACGAAATATTTATCATTACTTATAATAAATGACTTTCTTCCGGAAGACTGAATGTAAATTATGCATTAAAGTACATATGATCCGGATTAAACATCTAATTTTAATTGTCAAATTTAATAAATAAATCAAATTTTTATTAATATTTCCCAAGAAAAAAGATTTCGAAGAAAATATTTTATATTAAAGTGATAAGTAATAAAATTATTATAAATTAATAGAATTAACGCAGCAAAAAGCAAGTTTATAATATAATTTTGAAACGGATTCAAATAAATAAGGTTTACTTTTAAATATACATCAATGTATCGTGTTCTTGACAGAATAGAAACTTCACCTAAAATTAATGCTGGTGATTGATCAATTTTTGGCCAATATTTAAATTTATGCAGAAACATAAGAAGATAGAAATAATTAAAACTTTTCTAGTGATTTTCGGTTACTTCGAAAACTTTTAAGTTGAATGATTAGAGGTTAGGTAAACTCAAGATCTAAGCTTTCGTTCTGACGATAAAGAAGATTCTGCCAAACTAAAACTGCCTAACTATAAATTTATCTAATTTTGTATTTTAATACACATAAAACGAAGAACGGTGAAAATAAGATAATAAATTCGATAAATAATTTAATTCTCGAACTCATTTCCAGCTTTCAAGAGACAGAATTCAAATCCTGTCTCGTTAACATTCAGGGGCCCTCTCCCAAGGGCCCCGTCCTCTTTTGTCGGCATTTGCTTGACCTCTTGTGACCTCACCGACTCCATTCGATTCCTCGAGAATCCTTAATCGAAATCGTCAGACGTCCGATTGATCCAGTATCTACTTGCCGCCGACCCACTTCCACACACACTTCCTTATTCATGCCAATTTCATCCCCCGCGGCCTTCCTTTTCCGCATCAACGCCCTCCAAGCGATACATTTTCGAACTATTCTTCAGCATGATCGATTCCTATTTCCGAGATCGACTGCTGTGGGGCGCTGCAGGCGATCTTTCGAATGGGAACTTTTTTTGAGAGGAAGTTGTTAACAAAATCGTTCTTTTTTAAGATAAGGTACAATTCATACATTTATCTCCATTTAAAACGCCGTATTCGCTGAATAAAGCAAGATAGAGTTGTTCGTAAGAGGTGTATACGTTGTGTAGATTTTACTATAAACGTTGAGTATACGATAATCGCGATGAAATGTATATTATCTACGATGGATGGAGAATACTTGATGCCCGGCAAACAGTCACTGGACCCCTTTAAGGATTCTTCTCGGTCCTATTGACCTTGAGACACCCTCTACAGGTGATGCTGAAGGACCATTTAGAAAGTATAATTCTTCCCATTCCTATCCTTCAAATACAGCGAAACGTCTGTCTTCGTGTAATAGCAGATATATACAGACCTTAATAATCTTCAGAGTTCATTCAAGAATTGGATGTATGGAGTCTTACCTGGAAATGAAAAGAATAAATAAATAAGTTTCAAATTCTGTCGATAAGTAAATCATATTAATGATAAATTCAAAAATATAATAATTTGCAATTAAAATTATACAATTCATACGTAAAACCAAAAATTACTTACAGTTAAAACATCTAAATTGATATAAAATATTTTTACTCAAAAACCTCAATAAATCATTAAAATTGAAATTCGTGACTGAAAAGATTAGTAAAAGGTATTTGGAGATTTTATTTTTCATTTTTGTAATAGCCAATTAAATGGGTCTTGGAAAAAAATTATACAACATCGATTTGATAGAATCGAGTACTTATTAAGCGTTATCTACGATTGTATAATTAAAATTATCAGTCAGCAGAAAATATGAAGAGTGGAAGTAGAGAAAATACAATCAATCACATTTTTATTCTCTTTTTTACTTTCAAGTTTCATAATTAACATTATCCAATAAATATATAAACCTTTCCACAATATCATTATTCCAAGAAACATATATTATCATAATTATCCACATTTTAGAATTTCCAAATCACTAAATTTATCTTATTCAAATCTATTTGGAATAGATTCTGAAGTGGGAAACCTTTATTAAGTTCAAGAACCATTCTAAATTCATTTTCAAATATAATTCCAGCCTCCCGCTGAGAGAAATATATTTCGAATTAATGGGAATCCAATAAAAGGTACACCATTCAAGGTTAGAGCCATAAAACGCTCGCCAGGCATCATAAATTATCAGCAATGGATAATGCGGGTTTTCTCCTTTAGCCGCACACATTATTGCCCAAAATAAATTCTCACGAAAAGAAATAATTCCACTTTCGTCAAAAAGAATAATCATCGACTGAAATATTCATCAACGTATTCATTCATCGAAACAATTTCAACTCTGTCGTTAATACAGAACGAGATCATTATTGCTTCTCAACATCTCGTAACCATGGTGATTGATGACTGCAGGCAATATGCAAATGATATGCATCCACAAATATAAGCGTATTCCACCTCTCGCATATGCGATGATGAAATTCGTTTACAAAAGAAAATAAACATACATATAAATACGTAATATGCTAAATATTGCGAAAATACTCATCAAATACATAGATAAACAAAAACTGTTCCATGTTGACTTACAGACTCATTGCGTCGTAGGCAATAATTTGAAGGACTTGAATGTAAAAATAATATTATAACAGTGTACTTAAGAAATGATTTATTCACGTTGAAAAGGAATGTAAAAGACAGAAGTACGGAGATATTGAAATTTTATAAATGAAAATACAAGCTAAAATATTAAATGTACGCTAATTTGTCTGAGAAAGCATAAAATATTTATTCAAATTCCCATAGATAAAAATAAACTGTATTTTAGTATTTTACGCAAATGTTTCATCACGAACGTCCAAAGAATACTTTTTACAATTCCTACGATTAGTCGGCTTTTTGTATAATCATTTAAAGTACGATAAGTTAAAGTAGATGGCCCTTAAACGATGCAGCTTACAAAGGAGTGGGTATAAAAAACCAAACTTAGCAGAGAAAGATAGTTTAGAGGAGCAGACAATGATGTTCTCTTCTACTAAAACGATTATTGCTTTAGGCCTTATTTCTGATACACATCTGAATGCCACAGAAATCTCTCTTTTCCTGGAAAAGACCCGAGGCGCACCGTTACAAACATCGGAGAATGGCAAAATGAAAGAGGCGGTGGCAGAGCTAACAAAAGAGGAGACACATTGGATTGGGAAAGTAATAGAGATTGGATCAGGAAGAGGATAAAATATTAAAATGGCGAAAGAAAAGGGATGGGAAGGTTGGATTGAAAGCGGCGAAGATGAGGAATTTTCAGCAGACGTTTTGAATCGACGAGGGAACAGTTTTCCATCTAAAAATATTCATCTTCTTTCAATGCATTTCCCAAATCTACTTGAATCTAAGAAGTCAAAATTTTTCCCACTCAAACGACATACGAGTTTATTCGAAAATACGTTTTATCTTCTCATGATATTTCAAAAAGAAACAATTAAGAGACTCTTCCTATAAAAAGTACAAAAAGATGGATGGACCATTGTAAGGAAATGAATGAATCAAAATGAAATTTAACGATGCAACCACATACAAGACGATCGAAAGTAATAATTTATATAGTAATTAGATCGGTAAAACTAGCGTTTCCAATACGTAAGAATCATTTATCTTGTACTATTATTCCTTCCCCTGAAGTATCCAATCATTAATTTCTCTTTATTGGCTCTTATTTATTCCAATTCCCTATTCTCCTTTCATTTGTTTCCAATACCTTTCTTTCATCACTCTTCTATAGCATTGATAGACGGAATAAAGGGACCGGAATAGAGCGAAACAGTTGCCAAACGAAAACACGATGATTTAATATCGAAGTCGTCGAATAGATTCGGTCAAGCAGAAAACTCCTTCGGGAAATCTCACGGATTCATTCTAGATGAAATTCGATGAAGAATAGTTCGTATTTTAATGTCGAAATTTAATATTAATCTCTCTAGGAAAGTCAAAACCGCATAAAATTAGAAATGAGAATTGATTTTGTTGAACCAAACTCTCAATGTAATTCGAGTTTGAGCTTAATGAAAAGTAGCAAAACATTAAATAAGGTTTATACAAGTCAGTCGTAATATAGGAATATTACGACTTGATTAGAAAAAGGGGAATGCGAGATTAACGGAAAGATCCGAAAAATATATTTCAACAAAGAACGATCGGACACAATTTCCTTTTAAGAACTGCTTACCAATTCAGGAGCACATTGGATTGAATTAGCGGAATTAAGGCAATTTCCTAAAACCAAAGGGATGGGTAGATAATAAATCGTTGGAAATTCATCTATATTATCAGAACAATGAAAACAGATTAGTCTCGAAGTGACATTGCCTCGAGATATTATTCATGGACGACCCAACACCCTTCACTTCTGAAGTACGTTAAACTACCACAAGATCCCATATCCACTGTACGAACACTACAGATAGAGTCTAGTTACCCTAAATCAGCAAGACGCCAAACCCGTATGAAGTTGAAGGAAATTCTGGATAAACGGGGAAACGCTATAGGCACATCCTAAGGCATCAAGATTCTATCGGAACACAAAATAGAGAGATGATGAAAACCAGTCGAATCTCTAAGTCGATGGCACCGCCCTCAGGAGATATCCCTTATGAAATTAAAAGATTGGGTTCATCCGCTTTAAGGGCAAGGAGATGGTCCGTGGAGAGTTTCCGCATTATTAAGTTGGCAATGCTCGGGGGGGCGCATTGTGGGGGGGTCTCCAGCTGGTCCCTCGAGGGAAGGAACAGTTGGTGCACTCTTCAGCACGTGTAGAGGCGCTAATGGAGACTTCGACGTACGAATACAACGGACTTCCGCTACGTCTGAGGCCATTATTCACCTCTTGTGTATACTGTGTGATACACTCGCTACATCAGACCACTTCTTTTCATTGAAAGCTTTGCTTTATGATATATCATTTAGAATATGAATTATATGATTTGGAGCTAATGATTCGAATAAGAAGGCAATTATAGATATCGTAATAGTTCACTTAGCGAATCTTTCAATAGGAATTGTTATTTCTATGTCTTTAGTAAATGGATGGGGTATGTCTATCTCAACTAACTACTAAGGACTGTGCAATTCGCTTAAATTTATCTTAACCCTTTATATTCATTTTTCCTTAGTCATTTTAAATTTTTAACTGTTTAACTCCTATTTAATCCATAAATGGAGGTACTAAGCAAGAAATTAACAAACATACATAATTTAGAAATAAACTATCAAAAAGAAGCTGGATTCAATCTTTTTATTGAATTATAATAAACTTTTTACTATAGCTATCTTTTGAATTGCCGTTTACGAAATCTCGAGGTATCTCAGGTATGAATGAGAGCAGCATCAAATAAAATACAGAAGAAATTCTATGAGAACGTGAATTAAGGTGATCTTTTACAAATCGACTATGCTATTCAACGCACAACTTCTTGCATTATCGCAGAACCCAAATGTATCGTTAAATTTTGAAATTCATTAACGAGTGATTCATTATAGTTGATAAAATCATCTACCGATTCAGTCGGAAAATTCACTTTTGGAGGAGGAATAGCAATGGTGACACGCTGGTAGAATAGGCAATGCACTGTGGAGGGCAGAAGAGGCAGTTGGGATGGCAATGGTGGGGGTGAAAGGTGGCAGTGAATCGGTGGCCGGATGTCGGGGCATCCCTATAGTCCTGCCTTTCTGCTCTTCTTGGAAATAAGCAGACAAGGTGCTTTCTCCTTTTTTTAAAGAATGAAAATCTTCGGAAGATATCGATCCATTTAAAAATGTCTGCTCCATCCAAGATGCGCAGCACACTCTTTCGTATATTTCAGAATGAATTCTAATTGAATAGGGTGAGAACGAATGTAAGTACTTGAAAAAAGCCTATAGTAGCAGCTGTTATCGAGCACTTACAAGAGAGGGTCATCGAGTTATACTGCAAGTGCTTTCATAAGATGAATATGTCACGTATGAATAATGGCTGATAAAATGATTGAACCTGGGAATAAGAAAATATGGCCAAGTATATGTTATGCAATTTGATGTCATAATTAGCTTATATTTAGGAAAAAACGGAGCAAGTCGAACTTACTCACCATAATCTTGTTTAATCGTACCCGACGAGTATAAATACATAATAATTTACAGTGAAATGCTTCACCAAACCATACAAGAACAGCTTAGACCTAAGAACCAATTCTTAGAGGTATATAACTCATTTCCACCATGTATAGACCAAACGAGTTGAAAACATATTATTTACTTGCATTTAATTTCTGTTCATGAAGTAATCCAGTAAAGCCAAAAGATTCTCGAAAATGAAATAAACTTCGCTCTAAACTGAAAACAGTATGCTACACACTTCGAGTCGAGGAGATATTTAAAAGAGAGCCGGCGGCAGCTGCCCTTTCTTCAAGGTCCAAACTTCCGGGGATGCCCTCACCTTTAAGAGAATCGGCAGCTGCAACACCACGTGCTGATACTCGCAGACGACTGCCCCACGTGCCCACGGTTATTAAACACCTTTTCCTCAAAACCGTAAACAAAAAAAATGCAATTTTCGTTCAGTTCGATGCAATAACGAGGACGTCTTCGATCTTTTTCCAGTCCGACGGGTGTTGAAAATAATGATATAGAGGCGAACTTATGGAAAATCCTTAGTTATAATGGATAGGCCAAGGAACTTTCTAACTCTAGTGCGCTCGAATTGCCATTTTCCTTATACATAATATATGGCAAAATAGAATGGAAAAAGGAGCCGAAATAAATCAAAGATATTCCAATTGGAAACAACGATTTCTCAATGAAAATTTCTCAGCAATGGAAACAATGTTCTAAAGTGTAGAAATTCGAAATATTGTGGTTACCTTTGTCAGTAGATAAGAAATTAATTGCTTTAACATTTTTTACGATTATTGCTACTATATTGATCGTAAAGATGTGAAACTTTATTAAGTTATTTTAAAATAATTATCGGTCTAAATGTTAAATTAAAAACCTTGAATAGAAAAGTAAACCTATAGTTACAATGAAAATATTGATATGAATGGATTGTTATGAATGTTCTAATTCAGGGATTGTGAAACAAATATATTATTATAAATCACTACAGTAACTATAAAAAGGATATTTCAGCAATGTTTAGAGAAACAAGAAACGTAAAATTGGCAAATGTTTCAGAATATTCGCGAACTAAAATGTCAGAGAAAGAGTGAAATTCACTCCACTCAATCACCTGCCGGTCTAAAACTTATAACATAGGTTTTGAGGTGTACAATGTAGAGTCCCGATCATAAAATTGCGGCCGACAGATGTGCTTTGCACTGTATTATATCCATCACTTCTGAAGGAACCGATGAACTGTAGCTGGAGTACAAATTGATTTAAGAGCACATTTCGTGGAGTTCCGGTTCGTAAACCCCCCATCCCCTACATGTTTCACTGAAATAAAAGAAGAGACATAAGTCCCGCGAAAAATGTCCACTTCGAGGATTCGGTCGTTTTATTTTCCATCGAAAGCTGTCTGCGACCGGAACATGAAAGACTTTCCAGACGTGGAAAAAACGCCGTACTTCTCTTTATTCTGTGTGAATGGAAGAATCCTAGATACAGCACATTGTCCACATGGAATTGCCGGTGACAAATGCAATTTCGAAGAATTTTTCGCTTCTTCTTTCATTCGAATACGACTACGACTCAATACATTGCTGGATGTGAATAACATTTTTTGCGGAGCCACTGAAACTTATCTTTTGAATTTCCAAGAGAAAACCAATCTCCTTTATTGCAAAAGTTGTGTTTCACTCCATTCTTCTGTGGATGTATTTGATTTTGAGAAAGAATTTGAACGAGCGAAAATCAGATGATGTTAAAGTAGCACAATCTTATTTTTCGTATACAAAATAACATTTTAAGGTGGAATTGAAGTACAGTATAGTATTTTCTTGGGATAAGGTGGTGTATATAAAATCATAAATTTATAAGAGGCTTCTGCAAGTAAATACAATTCTTTTCGGATCTATTCGAAAAACAACTCAAGTAAATGATGATTAACGGTTATCTTTACTCTGTGATCGACTGAGTGTTGTTTACTCGGTTATTAATGAAAAAGTATTTTTGAGATATTAAAAGTAAATAATTTTAAAAGATAATTTTAAAAGGATATCGTTTAAGTTATTTATACAACCAGAAAAAACGTTTTTTAGCGGGTCGAAACAAAATGAAACAATTATTTGGCATATTATTTATAAAAAATTTCTGATTGTTCCGTCCAAGTATTGTATAAGTATTACTATAGAGTTTGCAATGAATAATTTCTTTGAGATTCATTTCGATACTCTTTGGAAGTTAAAGTTTGAAATGGATAAGCTCCGAAGAAGAGAGAAGAGGTAAAGTGTTCAGCTTAGAGAAAACAAAAGAACCCGGAAGTCAAAACAAAGTTTTGACATTAGCAGAAGGTATTTCCTGTTTAAAAGAAGAGGGGAGAGAAAAACATTAATAATAAATGTTCTGAAAAGCACCCATTTGGACAGAGACTTATTCGTTTTACAATTTTTAGTGAAATTGAGAAAACTATTACACTGAAACATTAATGTATCTTAAAGATGAGACTATCTTTCCATCTACATGATCTCGGAAAAAGACCAAGGGTTTATCAAAATGTACATATTTTTCAAATTATAACCCTAAAGAAGTTGGCTTTTTAGGGACAAAAACTAGCTGAATTCGTTTCTTTATATTACACGAAGGGAATGGATGAAAATTAAAATTTATGAGCTCATAATTAGTGCTGAAAACTTCAACAATTCAGTAATTAAAGACTAATTAGTAAAACTGCCTCCTATTATTATAGACCATTAAATCTTTTCACATAGATGGTTATTAATTAGCCTTAACAATGTGAGAATCGTATAAAATGTAAGTTAATCCCTATTAAGGAATAAAAGAGCATGGTTAATAATCAGATTCTTATTTGTAAACTTTCGAAAGAGCTTTTATGCTCAAACTAGCAAAAACATTAAGACGGAGACTTTATAAAAAATATAAAATAAAATAAATAAAAATACTATTAAAAGGAAGTAGTTCGAAAAATAAAACCTCAGAATAAAATTTCACAGAAAAGAAACTTGGAAACATCCGTATGAATAAGTCTAAATACACTCAGTAGCGGCATTATCATTCCAAAAAGAAGGAATTTGAGATATTCAATTCAGGTCATTAATATACTTAGATCTTCAAAAAACAGTGATAAAAAATCGCGGAAAAAAATTTGTTGCAGTGCAATATTAATAAATTTAAAATGTTTGCCAAAACATTGAATCAATACATGAAGTGAATCTGAAGATTATGATACTAATCATAAGGGTACTGAAGCATGCTATTGAATTAAAACGCGAATAATTTATAGATATAAGCTTAAATCTAAAATTAATGTAACAAATTACAATGGCACTCAGGAGGACACTTGAGGAGTGCCTTTTGAGTATCAAATCACAAATTATCTGAGAATTATCACCAATAATTAGAGATAAAATAGTAAACAGACATAAGTCAAAGAGACAAATCAGAAAACAAAATACAATTTAAATTTTGACGATAAATATAATTCATTTAAGAACACAATAAAATAATAAATCACATCCTGGCAACCATAATGTATAAATGTTGAATGCAAATTA
Organism: Pantala flavescens; assembly: GCA_020796165.1. Lineage (NCBI taxonomy): Eukaryota > Metazoa > Arthropoda > Insecta > Odonata > Libellulidae > Pantala > Pantala flavescens. The sequence continues at coordinate 6,832,972 of CM036884.1, read as the reverse complement.
ATACGCATTCAACATGAATTTAACTCTTGAGTGAAAATTAATATGTCAGAAAGGGTCCTCAAGCAAATAAAAGTGGTTGGAGCAAAGCGAGAAGTTCGGTGTGTTGAAGGGAGTCATGCAACGTCATTGGGAGGAACGTGGTTTGAAAGACAAGAAGTGTTCGTGAGGGAGTTTCCTCGAGTGCGTGGACGCATAAGGGATGACCCCTTGATGAGGGTCATGAGGCCGAATTCCTCGTCATGCATCAGATTTATCTCGGAATGTATAACAGTTGGAAGACAGAAAAGCCATTGCATAGACGGAAAAACCATCGTAAGATAAGGTTTTGTTTTAATGTGATTCAATACGAAGAAATCTCAATCAACTCAACCGATAGAATATTACATCATACGTATAATTAGAATACAATCTTAATGGGTAACTGTAGATAAAAAGCTTTGATCATTGGAACAGGATATACTCCCTTTCAAAATCAGAAAACTAGAGGAGTGAAAGGGAGGTTTTAAGTGCGGAAACTGTACAAATTCAGAATTTGATCCAAAATAAAATAACACGCTTATAGAATGAAAATTGTATTCGCATGAAAATGCTTCCTTACTTTCTAATGAAGTCACGAACAAGCTATCTTGAGAAATCAATTCGTAGGAAATATAGCAAATCTGAGCATTGGACATTTCTAATAAAACTTTATTTCCTCATGAAAGAGCTATTTGCATCGTCACATATAAGAATTAAAGAGGAACCATGGAAATAAAATTACCCGAACTAAATACGAATTTTAAGTCGTTTGACACAACAGACAAAACAAATTCGTATTTGTTAGGGGATGCTATACGTAAATTATTCGAGCAAATTATAATTACGTCGTAACGTATTTTGTAAGTTAATTACGGTGAATACAATTGAATTACGATCCAGAATACAATTAATGCTTCCATTCTTGATTAACAATAGAGCGCACAGCCAACCTTTCTCTTTCACAGAAATATCAGATAAATGAAAATCGCAGGTATTAATCACATTATCCACTCTGTAAAGTGATAATGGAAACACAACAATTTGTTATATGTATGTTTGACAGATCTTAATCTCATTATTGTTTATTTATTAGACTACCTACTCTAACGAGTTGAAAGGTAACGAAATAAGAATTTTTATATTAACTCATTTATAGCTAATGTTATGTTTAAATAAGTGTTAAACAAGTTGGTTGTCATACTAGAGGCATAAAGTAATATAAAGTCACAGGAATAATTCCTAGGATTTAAACAAGTCGATAAACAAAGTCAACTCCTCTTTCATTATCAATGATAATTATTCTGTAAAATATTAAACAAATTCTTGAAAACGTACTTATAATATTTAAGATAGTAATTATAAATGATTTTATTTTTGTATAGAAATAAAGATATTTTTATATCTAAAAATACTCTAAGGATAATATAATTTGGAATTATTACATCGGTTATATATAGATATAATGGTGAATTAAAAAAGCATTTCCTCTTATTTTGAAGATAAATGTAGAAAAAGACTCTTAAAAGCCCTCCAGAGATATTGATCCATGTTTAGGTACACTAAACCGGAAAAAAGTCTCTCGGTGATATACTTATTCCCTTCCCTTACCATATACAGACTCAGCAATCACTCACGCACAACCAAAACCCTCGTCCCCCATTAATTGGAACAGATCCAACGGAATCTGCAGATTAGCTCCTCAAGAGGTTAAAATCTTGGTGGCGTGCATGCAAAACAATCATCCAGATCAGTGTTTGAGAGCTTTAATGGCGGTCTTTGGATCTCTCGAGAAGATGCCGCGAAACAATCTAGAGAAGAGGGAGAGCCAATTGGTGCTGATGAGGTTAAATGGGGGAGTCCTTTGCGTGGCAATTGGAAGTACGGAAGTGAAGAAAAGAGTGATATGTTCACGACGCACACAGATCCTAGAGCTTAAAATCAACTACATCACTGTGTAATCGGGTACCTAACATCACTACATTAATGCATGAATAGCATGACTAATTCTTCAACGAGTGGCGCTCGAAATTTTGAAACGAAACGAACAAAAATCCAAAACGAAACCTTACTATGATTATCTAATTACTATTCAGTACAAAAACACAATTTCCTCAATTACCTGGAAAAGTAAAATATTGTCAAAAGTTATGTTAGACTTTCAATGACGTTTGAATTTTAAGTTTCCTTTATTATAATATATTTAATAGAAAATAGAAATAAAGAAAATATTATCGAAACATCCTCATTGGCAATTAATAACGCAATGGATAATGTCCTTCGATGTAACCAAGGAAATAACTTTGAGGAATTCAGTTACTTAATAATACATTCAGTAATCAAAATAATAATAAAACTGAAAAAGAAACTTAATTCAGTTTGACACAATCCTTCTCAGTTATCCATCAAATTAATGCTATGATTGAATGAATTATTAGTTTTCAAGCATAATCAAAACAGAAAATATGCTAAATAAATCTAATCTTTCGTCAAAAGAAACCTTAAGAAAGCCTTTATTTAGTAGAACCAAGTGCTTTGGATGTACATGGTAACCTCTCATAATAAACTTACGACCAACGGAAGCTGCGAATTCCCCATTCACCTCAAATTCTCAGTCAGAGAACGTATAGGGACATTCGACTGCAAAGGGAAGGCATTTTAATCATCACCCGGCGAAAGGGAAAATTTTAGGCGCGCGAATCTCCAATGACTGCGCATAAATATTCATCGGAAGGGATGAAGAGGCTCCAGAAATAGCATTTTAATGGGAGGATATTTAAAATGACGGATAAAGATTCTCGGTTAAGGGAAATTAGAAGGAAAGTTATTCCAAGAATAAGAAGAAATCCTCGCTTCGGTGGTTAAAAAGAAGAGATTCCTGCCATTTACATGGAAATGATCCTTCGAGGAACTTGCACGATCTGTTACATGGGAGAGTGACTGATTCAGAGTTCTTGATTTAATAGCAATACTTGAGACAGCAATGATAAGCTTTTTGAAAAAGAGTATTGGAGTTTGGAAAAAAAATCTCGATGCTTTAAATTTTAAATTGAGATAAATTGATTAGAATTGTATAATTTTAATAAAATATATTTGTAATCAAAATAGTGTCTCTCTTTTCTTACATAAAAGTATTTTTCTTCATTCAACATTCTTTATCTCAATCAAAACTCAATCAAAGCGAATAATAATTTAATCGATAGAAATTTCAGGGTAAAAAGAGATATTTTATATTGTCAGAAAATTTCGTCATGTTCCCAACAGCCAGCTGGCATGAGCCCTCGACAATGTAAATAATGAAGAAATGCGCGCTTTCTCCTCATTGTTTACTTCCCCTTCCACTCCGATTGTCGTAACGTGTGCGCGGTGTCGCAGACCGCAGATGAAGGCTTGTTTGATAAAAAGACGTCTGCAAAACCACCGGCAGTGAGAGGAATGCCACAGCTCCACCTTCATGTCCTTCAGAATAAAAGTCATCGAGTTATTTCCCTTCGCGGCATTACAAGTGTTATGCATGCGCCGAGTCTCTTGCTATTCCACGAATCAAGCCAATAGGAAAAATGATGGCAAGAAAATCTTCCAGGAATGCCCTTTAGCGTACACGCGCTGTATCAGCAATTAAGAAGCCTTGCTTGGAGCCAATGACGATAGTGGGGACATGCCTCTTGCATATGAATTCTTCACGGTATAAATCCATCTCTACCTTCCTGTATTTTATAATTTATTACATGCGTAGTTTCATTATTTCATTATAAGATTAGTAAGTGGACTTTTTTAATTTGTGAACTTGATATAGAAATATCAATCTAGTTTTTTTCCTTATTTATACTTATAATTTCCTTATTGAGAAAAAGAAGATCCAAATGCGTCCACTTCCATGAAAAAGTATTTTTTTGGGTATAGCTTTGATTCTCCTGAATATAAGATACCGCTGTCATGTTCAATTTAAATTTAATTTTCAGAAGTTTATTCATCGGAAAGAATGATCATTAAAATATTTTCCTGGCCATTGATGGGAATTCTGAAAATAATTAGCATTTGAAAAATTTGCGAATCCATCACAACAAAGTCTAATATTAAAATAAATTTCATCAATTTTAAGAGCATAGCAGGCTATTTTAAGAAACAATGCTTTTCCGTTTTAATTCACTTTATATTAACACAAGTGATATCTAACGTAAGTGGTGAATACTGACAATCAGTGCAAGAGAGATTAATGAAAATAGATGCTCATCTTTATTATATGAGAAGAAAAAGCTGTTATAAAAATGAACGAATGCATAATTCCTAAAATAAGCGATCAAATCATATGAATTGTACATAGAATGTTGGAAATACATGGGTATTTATTTCGTATATCGGGTTTAAAATAACCTAAAGCCTAAAGTTTTGGGTTTGAAGATCATTCTCTGATAACGCATTTATATCTTCGTAACTTAGATAGTCGGTGTTTTTTTAATAAAAACTACAATTAAACTATGATTTCCTTTTTCATTGATATATAAAATATGTTCCATCGTAAATTTACCTATCCACTTTCACATCCTGCATACACTTTTCCCTCGTGCCACACGCGTGCTGACGTCAACGGCCGTGATTCGCATAACATTCGCAATGGCACGAGAGGTAGACAGCTGCGTATGAAAAGCCGTTTGTGTGGCAGCCCTGGGCAGATGGACAGTTCGTCCTAATGAAAAGTGGCTTCCATAAACACGGACTTAAGTAAGCAAACAAAATTAGCCGAGTGAATTAAAAACGGGAGAGCGACGTTAATGGAGGTTCCTGTTAGTGGTCATGCACGGCATGAAATATATGAAGGGATGTTTACGGAATATCACCTATTGAGAAAACCAACATGTGGATGTAATAATAATCGATTGGTTAGGCAATATTAATGAGCACAAAGGACATGCGGTTTGGCTTACAACTGACTGAGCCATATTTCAACTTATACACCGCCTTCATAGAAGAATCAAAGAAAATATTATTTATCCATATATCACCGATTCCTATTACATATATATTTCTATGAATTAATTATACATGATGCTTCTCATTATTACTATTTAGAAATGATGTCATAAAGGAAAAGGGAAGTAATAGGGCTGATGTTAAAATGGAAAATATTTCATTAAATCCAAGCAAATAGAAGAATCAATTGTTTTAGTCCGAGCCGAGGCTGTTAGAATTAATACAAAATTTTTTACGACTTATTTTTAGATTTTCGTTTGAAAATTAATTCAATTTGTCACAAGAAAATCTGTCTCTCGAATTATCTAGAGCATATTCCGATTATCTCAAACACTAAACTATGATTGGTTGAGTGAAACTGCGCACCTGACTTTCATTGGCTGCTCGAAAGAGGAATGCGAGCGTTGAAATGCCATCGGGAGAAACGAAGGTAACTAAAGCGAAGCCAGAGAATACCGGAAGCTGATGCAATGGACACTTATCAGACGCACAAGAAATCTTACGAGGCCGCGACGGATTCCTGCGTAATTACACCTCTTAGAAGACACGTCTTTCTCCAAAGTATATGATCACAGACGAAGCTGGGGAAGGAGCACGTAGAGGATTACAGAAATATACTTTAAAATTTATAAATTTTTTCCTATAGATTCTATGTTTACGTATTGTTTCTATGTTACTCAGATACTTACGAAGTACACTTCCAAACATGTATGCCAATTATTTAGGACAGTAATTTTAAATATATATTTGGTTATTCGCATACAATAATAATAAACTATTATTAGTACTATTAAGGCTGGATTATTTAAGACAGCAAATTGTAAGACTGAATTGAAATTTCGAGATGAATAGATGCTTAATACTAGAATACGAACTAAATATAAATAACCTGTTTAATATCAATTCATACATTTTCTTACTCATAGTCTAGCAAAAAAAGATGACTTATTTAATAAGGTAAAAAAAAAGTTATTTCGATGTATGATTACTCTAAAGAACATCGCTTCGCTGTAAAAATGTTCATTAAAAAACTTCAATGTTTATCTTCATAAATTGAAATGTCTTTGGCAGTCCTATCGGAAATATGTTTGTGGTGCTTTAATGAGAAATTCTATTCCATGAGTTCAGTGGCTCAGAAGGGAAAGAGGACAATGCTTTGAAAGATCGCAAAGATGAAAGGAAAAAAAGATCGACAAGAACGATTAAGTGCTAACCGAGACGAAAAGTGTGAGAATGAGCGAATATCATGTGAATCCATAAGGATTGAGGTCATTCGAGAATGCACACGTATTCGCGATGGAGAACAGGTTGAGTGAGAACCGAGGTGATGGTAAGTACAGCGATATTTTTTGAAAGATAAGAACAAACATGATACGTAGAAGATTTATCAGCAATTTGATTCCATGTCGGAATAAATAATATGCCCATGTTTAACAGATTTTGAACCAGATTTGCTCGCCGTTTCCTGAACTCGAAAGTTTTTTTTAGCGGTAATCCTAATCCATCAGTTTCTGCAGGCCGTTAATTTTTTGCAGTCCAGTGCGTAAAGAATAAAGAACCGTCTCTGGTATCAAACAGTGGGAGATACGAAGTCGTAAATGACTGTGCGAAAATCCTTGGTAATACTTACTATTAAAAGAAATGAATTGCAACCTTTAGAAGATAGATGAGAAGAGAAATGTCGAGGCAATAGTGTATTGAATAGATTCGAGTCATCGAAGATTGAGCAATGCCAAGCAATTGAATGAGGAATGCGAATGAATCTTTCATGCTCATTATATCTAAACATCCAAAGAAGACAGGGATATATTTTCCTTGGGAGTATTTATATTTATAAACTAAAATAGTGAACTGAAAAATTAAGATCTTTCGTCTAAATTAATTTTTATCATAAAACACATATACCGAAAAATATAAAAGAGAGCCATGATCTATATGACCATTCCAAAAAAATAAGTTAAAAGACGACCACACTGGAAGTTATTGAGGTGCTGAGGTAAAATGAAAAACCGTAAACACTCGATACTTTAATAGGAGATAAGAAGCAGTATATTTCAGATAAATGCATCATTTAGATCTTATAGTATCCTCAAACTACGCATATTTTTCTCCCTTCGTTTGTTCGAGTGCTCATTTGTTTAATCTCCGCGATTCAACTTCGTTTTAAAAACTCCATGAAGAGTCTTTCATCGTCTCTTTGGTATATCACTCGATAGAGAATTCCTTTTTGATGCTCGTGAAAATGAAGGCTCTTTCATCGTTCTCATAAAAAGCCCATTTGGCTTCAAAAATGAAAGAATAACGTTCTCACGGAGAGGCTATTGGTACACGGCCTCTGCAGATACTCTCTCGAATGGAGACAATGCGGAGCTTGAGTACACTCCCAAAGGGCGACGAACTCTTAGGAGGAAAGTGGAGGAATGCTAAATGACGTCTGAAGATGGTGATTTGAAGAGGTGGCAAAAAATACATTGGAGGTGCTCCAAACGATGGTTTAGAGAGAGAGAGACAGCTGCAACAGGCAAAGGAAGTGATTGCACCAATTCTATCGATGCCACAACCATGTCAGAGTTTGAAGAAAATGTTGTTAAGTCATAGACAGAAGCAGAAAATCTGTTAATGCTAATGAAGAAGAGTTTAAATATCAAAGATCGTTACATAATATAAAATTTCATATTTATTTGGAAAAGCATAACATTTTTCAAGTTCCCTTTCTTCGATCTACTAAATTTAGCCCTCTTAAAGAATGTTCTAAATTTTGAAAGATGACATAGCTCTATTAACGCAACTTTGCTATTAAAATGAGGAACAGTATACTTGTAATTTTTTCCACTACATTTCGGTTAATGGTAAGGAAAGTATATAGTATGTAATGGATCGTTATTGGATAGTAAGTTCGTGATCATATAAAGAAACTATTGATATATCTACGTTAACCAAGTATATTTTATCCCCATCTTTATCCAAAGATGTACGTTAATTTTTCACGATATTTTCTTTTTCAGGAAACGAACAGTGAAGCTAAATACACATTCAACAAGAGACAAAGATAAAAATATTTGGGAAACATTCAATGAGAAGGATAGCTTACCACTAATACTTATATCGGGTAAAAAGCAGTCCTTTAGAATGCAATTCAAGGAATCAAAAAGTCCAAGATACTATAATTGACAGCCAATTCACGTAAGTCATAATGAAAATAAATTCCTCTCTTCATAAATATGCAATTCTCCACCCATATATAAATATAGATCTCCATGGTGATACGCACTCGTTTACTATTGGATAACGGATCCTATATGAATTCCACAAGCCATATTCGTAGAGCCAATAAGGCGTACGTACGAAGGTTCATTTACCCTGTGCATGGAGCAAATCAAACGGAAATCGAGTCAAGGATTAGCGAAGGCGGAATGTACGCGTGATCGGTCTAATCGAGTCTCCCGATGCATGAGGTTATTAAAGGTTTTAAGGAAGATTAAACCGTTCGAAAGGCTTCTCTATCGTCTTATGCAGAAGTGATCGAACGCCTAATGGGATTATGGGTAAGGAGAAATGCGAGGGCCATAATAAAACAAAAATTGCATGAGTAAAAGGGGTTGCGAACGCCGCGTGTAATGGGATTATTTGGCGAATGAATCTGATCATAAACGGACTGGAATAGCCTTGTGCCATGGAATTGCGATGCAAGGAAAGGGAGAGTTACTGCACTCAGAGTTGGTCGCCGAGGGCATTTATGGCAGGATATTTAAACTTTATTAAAGAATCATACTTGACCTCAAATATATTTTCATACACAGTATTTGGCATCTATTATATCATTTTTTCTTGGCGATCCACTTTTCATTTAAGGTTATAATTACGAATAAATATCCTAGAATCAAAGAGTTTAAAGAACTGTTTTTTTATTTATCAAAAGAAACGTGTTGAAAAGATAATCAATACAGCAAAGTGAATACAAGATACAATAAATACACGTAATGGTCTTTTGATTTACAAGATTAATATGGAGTTATTGTTAAAGATAATTACAACAAATAAACTACAAGATGGTATACATCTTCCTTTGAATCTAAGATACCACAACCCTGAAGCGCTATAGACCATGCACGCATATTCAAGGTTTGGAACCTTCGAACACAAATGCTTCGTATCGTATCTAATCGAAACCCAACAAATAAGAAATTGTGCGATATGAATCAAAGAAGGAAAGAAGATTCGAGTACTCTTAGCGTGCTCCTTTCTGCCCCAAATGTGTACCGTATCTTTAGCAGCCTACTTTCGCCAAATTATCATCTCAAGACACGCAAATTTTCGCCACAGTTCTCAAGACCGCTTTAATCGACAGCCCGTCTTCAATCTCTCCAACAGCGCTCCATTTAAGAGAGAGATTTCCCACATTCAATCGACCGAATGTGGAACCCACACTCTCGTATAATTTGAGGGAATTCCACGGGATTAATTAACTTTTACGCTCTCTGTAATTTTCCCCGCATTAATACATAAATTCTTTCGAAGGTATTCATCAGAATGTCTTCAACTAATTGACAGAGTGGTATTTGGTCGCATAGGAGAGAGAATAATTGAAAATATTAATCGTTGCTAGGTTGAAAAGAATTTGGTTTTGGACTCTATCTATCACCTCTTTCCTAGTATTCATACTTTAGGATTTTTTAGGAATTAAAGCAGATGAAACATCTATAAAGACACTTCGAATTCTTCATTTAATTACCTAATTTTTATCCAAAAATAAAAGAAAAATAAGCGATGAAAAAGGGTCTCTTTATTAAACTTTTTAACGATTGAAATAAACAGTTATTTAAATTATAATAGATAATTAATTTCTTTATATAAATTAAATTTATTCCGGCTTAAATCACTTTAATACGAGATATTGAAGAGCACTAACGCCAGACTACATTTCCAATAGTCGAAAGTTTCACAAAGAAATAGACCTTTGAGTCTAGATGTAAAAACTTAAAGAGTTACTCTTTCAAATAACTTAGACGATAATTCTCTTCTTTTTCACGCTCTTTTGGCAGTAACCGATACATATAAAACCTCCGTAAAAGTTCTATTGCTTTAAATGCACTCATACAATCAAGCAGCACTCATTCGAGACGGGGTGATATTGGTGAGGAAACTGGCGTTAAGCGCTCATGGGATAAGTTGGTGTGAAATGGAGCAGAGGTCAACGACAGATGGAAATTGGGGCTTGCAGACTCCCTGTGGAGCAGAAATTCGCATTTTATCATCACTGCAGCTATGGAATGAGGTCGGATGTCCTAAGCGTTAGAAGGATTGCATTGCTAGAGATGAAATAAAACAAGAACACGGTCCATTGATATGGTTGCATCCGCATTCCGAACAGGGAATGTGTGTTGGTCTATTGCTGCGTGAATTCACATAAATATTTATATGAATTTGGAATCATACTATTCAGATAAGAAAGATGAACTAACTGTTATAGTATTAAGGAAAATGATAACACCTATAGCTGTATCGACACAAAACTCATCCCCATTATGACACTGTTTTTAATTCTCTTTAATTTCATAATAAAAAAATAATTACGTGATTGAGAATCCTTTGATTTCATTTAAAATTCAAAAAAATATTTTATAAATTCATTTTCATAAAACATTCATTAAAAAGGTGATAAATATTTTATATAAAAGTTTCTTAATTTTATTGCCTTAGAAGACTGAATACTATGGAATAGATTTACCAACAGGCTATTATAAAATATCGGTATAGTTAATTTTATTTCTTAAAATATGATTATATTACAAAAATATAAATCACGATTCTTTCCGTTGAATATATATAGAGTAAACTTAATAAATCAAACAGAATTAGAAATCGACGAAAAAAATGTGAAATAAATTCGATGCAAATTATAAGAACCACTTACTTTTCCATTACCGAAGCATTTGATAAGTACGAATGTCGCTATATAGACTCACACTCTTTTAATCATTAAATGGGATTCCTAAATGTTATTCGCGGCGTGAATCGAATCTCGGGATTCTTTCACTTCTCCAATTAAAGAAAAAAAGGGAAGAGCGGTTGCTATTTACACTCAGCGCCAAATGCTCTCCCCATTTAATGCATCCCAATTTGCGCAACTCCCCTTTTTCGCTATGGCCTTGGAACGAAGACCCTTCGCAAATTGCCCGAGAATGCATGGGAAATCCTCCCTCCCTCTCATTGGATAATAATGCCTCCGCTCTTCACATAAGACAGCGCCGTAACCGTAGTGAAGGTAGTTCATAGTTACAGTAGGTTTACATTCTAGATATCTACTTATAACCGAAGAAAACTCACAAATTGTCAATAAACAATACGAATAATTGACGACAGATGAAAGCAATAAAGACTGATCAAACTATATACTGAAGAAAGACCCCTAAAACCTTTTAGAAGATCTGAGCTTTTCTGGACTTCCCTTTCAATTTTCCAATATAAGTGAGCTTATAATGAACAACGGAAGCGCAAAGTCTAAACACATCGTCTTCACACCAATGTCAATGGATTCCTGGAATTCAGTGCTAAACCATCCGTCACTTATTCTTCCCGAATGCGTCACTGGCTGCAGGAAGATCAACTCCCACGAATATCACGTGGTCTTGAGAAAAGGTGATTTCTCAGATCGGAATGCAGAGATACGAGATGCATACCTTTGGAATGACCTGTGACGGATTCATTACCTCTTCCGACGAGATCCGAATCTACTTCGCTGTCATGGTTACGGAATTCGTCATGCGCTAACGTGGCGCGGTTTGACAAGAAGGGAAAAGTTGTGTACCTCTCCAAGGAGGAAGGGGAACCGTACCAAATGGGTTGCTATGGAAAAATATTAAGAATAATACAAAGTTGGATGAGAAAAGAGATTTTTTAATAACCTTAAATAAAATTTACTTTTTAAATTCCTACTAAAATATTAGCATGATGTAAGCAAGGAAATTGAAGCTTTCTAAAGATGATTCAAAAATGAAGAAGTGAGATTTGGAAGTTTTAATCGATTGATTATCGTGATTAATACAATATTATGATTAGCACGTGATTTGAGCTATCAATTTAACTTTCATACATAGATATTCCGTAAATTCAGTACGAAACATTGGTATGACATTCTACCGAAATATTTCTTCTACTTTGTGACACTCTCCTAAATGTAAGAGAAAGTGATTATAGTAGACGCATGGTGACTCAGAATGAGATATTAAAATAGAACTTAGAGAACAGTTTGAAGAGACACTAACAACCCTTTTAGCAGCTAAATTATTTCTTCCTAATAATAGACCCGTTGTAAACCTTGTTTTAATGGGCGCCAGGACTCTTAAGGGAAACGTGAACAAACGATTCAAGAAAAGGCACCTGAAAAGTGTCCCGCTGGGATAACTGCTTCGAAAGAGAGAAAACTTCTCCGACCAAATATCCTGCCTTCTTTGATCCCTTTAAATTTTACCTGCGCGCGTGTGTTTTCAAGGGAAGCATCTTTTGTGCATCGACAACCACCCACACAACAGCAACCAACCTACTAAACGGGCCTTAGCCAGGTGGAGAATGCAGCCGTCCTCCGAGGAATTCGGAAGGAACTTTCTTCTACTTGATCTTTTTAGAATAAAATTCTTAAACGAGAATGATTACGGTAATAACATTTCCTTAACAAACCTTGATACTTACTTTACTGGAAGAAATGCAGATACGATGAAATAAAAACTTATAGTTTATGAGGAATATTCATATTTGTTACCTCATCGTATAAGATGGAGTGTTATTTAATTTTAATGAGTCCTAATATCTACAAGGATCTACCGCCATTTATGTTTTCGTTTTAATTAAACAAAATTTTAAAAACGTACAATAAATAACTTTTGTATTCCTCGAGTTTTAGTTACAGTATGAACATACATTTACATAATACGAACCTACTCATTCCTTACTTGATAAAAAAGTTTAATTTATTCATTTGCGACAGCAAAGACAGTTACCTCGACTGATTTCCATTTAACCTCTTCTCAACAATAAAATTGCCAAGTGATCAAGGGGTCATTTTTGGAATGAAACGCAATGGCAGTGGATGGCAGAATATTTCGACGGAATGGAAGGAGCGAAGGCGTGCGTGTGGCAGATTGGACCAATTTTCGATTGAGAGAGAGGCACCTCGATTTGAGGGGTAACCGTTTGTTACAATCGCAGAGAATAATATTTTACGATAGCCGTAGAGCCATTCTAACTGAAGGAGTGGTGCGGAAATTTGAAAAAACATCGGAAATCGGACCGTCCAAATAGGAGTCCTTGTCCAGTAAAGCGACCGGCCTTTTTAGTCATCGGAATTTCGCAACCTTTTTTTCTCCGAAAAGTGACGCGTTTCAACGATAGGAAACGATTATAAATTTCGTTCGAAAGGAAAAAAGCGTCATCGGTAAGAGAGTGAAATCGAATTCCACCCAATACAGAAGTGGGACGAACACGACTTTATGGGAATGTGCTCAAACAAGCGAATTACTTGACGAATTCGAAAGACTTAAATCATAATTTATTATAATCACAATTAAATTCACAGAAGAAAATGCAGTCATATAAAGGATCTACGATGAGAAAAGAAAGCATTAAATACGCGAGTATCATATACTTTAATACGAAATAGATTCTACAAAAGCTATAAAGTAGATATATCGTTCAGATTAAGGCGGAAAACTACTTATAGATATAGCAATAAGCCATATATATCTTGCGAATGAGTACCTTCATTAAAGTCCAGTTAATGACGTATGAGCTGACGCAATGAGTATAATTCCAATACTGCTCTTTCCAAGGAAATCGAGCTATTGAAAGACGCAATCTGAGTAACTCCACGAAGCCGCCAATGGAATGGGAACGCACGACAGATTTACAGTAAAGCAACTCTTAATAGGCGACATCGAGATGCATTTCGATCGATTCCGGAGGGGAATTTCGTCGAAAGAAAACAAAGCATCGTCACGCAAAGGGATAAATGGCATGGGATCGATGGTATAAATAAAAAATCTTGAGGGAAAATGCATGAACACCTGTTTTTACGATGAATATCGGAAATGCATGCGATTGAAGTGCTCTCTCGCGTTATTTCGGAGGATAATCACGGACAGGACGTTAACAACAGGAAAATAAATTGTCTATTGGAATTTAAGAGCTTCAAATCTTTGTTAATTACTGAAAATAGTTCATTTATTATGAGGTTCATTGTCGTGAATTCTCTTACGTTTCCAATATTGTCGGAATTAAATTTCAATTATGAGAGTTATTTGTCGTTATTAAGCATAATTTTTGAGGCTGTTATTACTTCTTATCGAAAATATCTCTACCTTTTACATACATAGCATTGTGAAATCATCTGTTTATTTTTTATTTCTCTAACAAAGTATTTTACGCATTACACTCTTTCTCCGCAGAGATGAAACTATCCCCCAAAAGTGCAAGAAGGAAAAATGTGAAATTCCACTGATGAAGGCAAAACCGGTATAACCAGTGAACGCGAGTTGCGCCGTCCGTTATTCTTTTTTTGTGGAAGATGGGATCGATTTGACGGAGTAAAGTGATTTAATTAAGCCGGAGAAGGCAAACAAAACGACACACGTGAAACCCTTCCGATGGACTGCATGGGGATATATCGGCGAGTTCTCTTACGTAACGCTTGGGTTGGTAACCATAGACTCGTAGCAATGCAATCTCAGTGAATGTTGTATTCAGTCATTGTTAGCTATGTTTTGTTTGCGTAATTGTTGAAAATTAGAAAGGAGGAGGTATTGAATAAATCCCTCAAGCGCATATTTTTAGTATAGAATTAATTAAATAGAATCATAATAATTTCCTACGGATTAAATATAAATCGTCTTAAAAATGTATTAAATTATCTGCTTATTATCCTTAAACTGCCTACTTTTACTATTTTAATTTTATTAAGCTATAACTAGAAATCAGTATTTAACAAGATGGAAAATAATTTCCCAATGGATCGTAACCATAAGTTTTACTTTTCTCTTAGAAAATATGGGGTAGATCCTGTACACTTTTTGAAGATACGAGATTGGATCGACATAAAAAAGCCAATCTTGAGCTGATATTTTTTCTTTCGCTCCGATATTTTTCCACCCATAAAGGACGTGATACCTCGAAAGAGGATGCCATCGCCAATTTCTCCGGAAAATCTATATCGCAAGAGATATGATGATGAGATCGACCGCAAGGTAATAGAAAGTAACAAGGTACACTGAGAACAGAGCAACCGACCGGAACCAAACCGATATCAGAAAAAAGGGTTGTTTTAGATGAAAAACCGAAGCGGAACGTCGTTCATGCCGCATTCCGTATATCGACTCCATAAAAACGAAATACCCCATTAAAGGAATAAATGAAAGGAGTATATGAGCATCTGTAATAAAGAACGAATAACCCCAATTTAAACTGTAAGTTGATTTTTCAATTATTTATGCGTAAATCCACCTCATTCTGCACTTCTACTACATTCACTTCAAGTTATTGTTAGAATATTTTCGTTGGATTGAATTATAAGAATTAGAAAAATTCATACTATACAAGGCTTGGAAAAATATAAAATTAATAGAAATCATCTCAGAATTTAAAGCCAGTATAATCAGCTTATAAATAACTAACAAAGATAAATTATTGAATCGAAGTTTACAGTCATTGATGTAAAAGATTAAGAAAACAGTATGTAAATGATTTTCCGGCAGTAAGAATTAGTTTTTGTATAAATATTATTTTAGAAAATATATCGAGAAAGAAGGAAGAAATACTAAATCGACTATTTATTAACTTTTCATTATATTCAGTAAGTGTTTATTCATTTTCGCCATGATTCTTGACGATTACAAGTTCAAACTTCCATGAGTAAGGGATAATTCGTTAGTTATCTCTGTCTATCACTCAAGAAAAGTATTTTAATTGAGCAGAGTATAATAATGAGTATCCAATATCCAACCTGTGTCAACAAGCCAGTTTTTGATAAGTCATCTCGACCCGCCTTTTGAACAATAGCTCTCAGGTTTCAGCATCATGAAAACTCGACTTACTGGAAAAACCTCAGTCCCTTTTCAATTCAGAGTAAATTGAAGGCAGAGTCCGTGAAGGGACACGAAAAAGTAAAATCAAACAGCGACGGTTTTGGATGAAAATAAACAAAAGAGTTGGATACGGTGGGAGATTAACGCTGAAATCTGTTGTCCTCGACTACCATCGAATACTCGATCGATTACAGAGCAAAGAGATGAAAGGAAATCAATATTTCACGAAAGTGATCATTTCATTTGGTAGCGATCATCAAGAAATAAATTATAAACTGAGATGTGTTTGCTGATGTATACGCATCGAATACAACTTCCATCAAATATTCATTATATGAAGTATATTTATGATAAGGAGGAGTTCCCATGGCGACAGATTTCTTTTTCTCTTACAAGTTTCAACTATGCCCATCCATTGACGTATAGGAGATGCCGAAAGTTTTGCGTTTAGTTGGTAATGCACCAACGATCGACGAAGTTGGTAATCTGATGGAGACATGGATGTTAGAACCTCCTCTTGAGTGAAACATGTATCTAGGGGTGTAATCGATTAATGACACGTATAGGGATAGAGAATCGCCCCACCTGATGATTTAGGAGGGTTTTTAATGGAGGGTGGTGAACCTGCAACGCGCAAAGTTTTGCACGAAGAAGTTTTGGACAAACTACTATTAAGTCATAAGCTTATGACCCTTTACAAGGGAAAATAAACTTTTCAGTGTCGAAGTTTCGAAATTTTTCCATAAATAATTCATATTCTCAATTTAAAAATACTATATACATAATGGAGGCAATTACGGAAACCATGACTACATCGGAGATGGTTGTCTGAATTCATGCAATAAAAGGAAAGCTAAGTTTAGTTCTAGGTTACGTATTTCAAAATACACAAAACTTTACAGCAATAACAAACAAGAGAAATAATTTTATACATTATAGCTTTTTCAAAAGACATAGTACGCTGACGGGAAAAACACACAACTGTTTATTCTAATCGTAGGAGAAACTTTCTGCATACCTCTAAACTAGCAGTTTTCCTGAGAAAATATTGATACATCAAAGTATTCCCGTACTGTTTTAAAAGCGTGAAAAACGAATTCTTGTCTCCTCAAAATACCAGATTCTAACGGGGACACGAGACATACGCATAGACAAACAAAATCTCAAAAAGGGCTTTTCTTACTCCGGAAAGTGTGCCAAAGACGAGAATTTTTAACATTTCCCGAATTCGGAAATCCAAAAGGAGAAGAGAAATCCCAATGCTTCTCGAAGTGAATTTATCCGATTGAGAAGATTTGTGAAGAACGAATCTCACATACAAATGCTTCAAGAAACGCTCGGCCATGAATTTGTTATATTTCTAAAGGATAAAATTTGAAGGTTGTATCTCTAATCAGTTTAGTAAATGTGTGTCAATACTTAGCATGGAAAAGTGTTCGACCAAGACATTATAAAAATTGAAGAGTACATTTTCAAGCAATTCAAATTTATACTCAGTGAAAATATAAAATAACAAAATCAATTAAAAACATAGAAAGGTTCATAAATTGTCATGCTTTACTTTAACATTAAGGAAGTGATTTAAGATATTCAAAGAATATTCGTTGATGGATATTACAGAGACGTTTAACCATTTAAGTCCTTCCCATAGCTCGCCGAAATATAAATTTTACAAATAAGAATTTAGCAAAAAAGCATTGTAATGAAAGCATTGAGCTTTCCTGCTTTAATATAATTTTCATCTTACAAAAACTGTTAGTAAAACTGCTGAGCTCGTCATTTTATTTTCACATGATTGTAATCTTTCGATCTATTCCTAAACATTAAATGCAATGAGAACACTTGTCACAGAAAGTCATGTAAATGTATGTTACGAAAATCTATTGGCCATGGAAATATAACGAAACCCCTGCAGCACACCATGATTTGTCTTTTTTAGAATAAATGTAAATTTCCATGTAAATTAATGTAGATGGGATTGAACCACAAAAAAAGGAACGCTACACGTGTGAACCACACCTCTAAAGCAGGAAACACGGAGTCGATATCATTTTGCCCAAGTGATGCATTAGTTTGAGAGCCCGAGATTCCATTACTTCAATACGGAATTCCCGCCACTGAAGCCCGCATCATGTGATGGAGTAAACAAAGGAGTGACACCCACGACGGAGCATCGTCACTGAAGCAATCTTGGCTTTCTGGTGACAACAAACGCCAATCAACTACGCGATAGCTATGCAAGGTTCAAGGACAGCGGGCACATTCCTGGGAGCGCCCTCAGGGACCAAGTGAAAGCGTGGCTTCCTCTTAACAGCGCTTCGATCAGTCGCTTCTCGATGAGTTATTTTTACTAATAAACCGGAAAAATATCTTTAACACTTTTATGCGTACTAAGATAAATGAAGTAAACGAATGACAACAGAGCAATCTTAAATGTTAGCGTAATATTTTAAAAATAAACTTCATAGTCATTGATTCTTCATGAAAGGCTAGTTCATTGTTAATCACAGTCGTCACTTACTCTCTTATTCGATTCACATATGACGATTGCCGTCACGTTCCATTCAACTGTCGGCAGCAACAATGACTTCGAGTTCCAACAATACTGCATCAATAAAAATCTTACGTCGTTTATTAGCAGAACAATTGATGCATTGTCGAATTGTTCTCCACGTACTATGACTATTTATAACTCAATATTACTATTCAATTTCTATCCTTCTATTTTGGTATCGCAGTTGTTGGGAATAAATATTTCCAAGTTTTAGATTCCTTTTCCAGTGAGATGTTGATACCACATTCCAATATACATTTGGAGACTCAGAACAGCGTGATCTGTTGGGAAATGGGAGCTATTATCTTCGAATCGAAGCTCTGATAAGAGTTTTAAACTCGATCCCATTCTCGCGGTCCATTTTGCCACGGAAACTGATATAGCATGAGATCAAACAGAAGCTAAGATTTAAACTAGTAATCATTCTTTCAAGATATTATTGAAAGTGATAAAAATTATTAGGATCATATTAATATAATCATATTAGAATTGTATTGAACTTACATATACTTACATACATTAATGATGTAAAGTTGTTTTTTTCTTTCAAAGTGGAATATAAACTTTCAATTGCTTATCCGCCTTTAAGGCCATGACGCAAAGTAAAGTGTGTTATTTTAAATCTCATTTGGTAAAGCCTTAGCAATTCGCGGTGAACCTCACCAGTTTCATTTTCAACTACACAACCGTTTTCCCCGTCGAAAATAGATTCATGTTAGCAACCGACTTTTTCTTGGTCACGAGAGTTGAGGAAATATGATTCTATTGACCAGGAAATAGCAAAGTAGCTAAATGAATACACGATACAGAATAAAGATTTTTTTAAAAAATCGTATATAATCTAGAAAGAGTTTTGTGCTATATTTTAATAAATTTTAATCCACGCAAAAATTAATTCGAGTGTTTGAATTGTAAAATATCTCTGATTACTCATTATCCTAAATATTCTAGTAAATGAATAAATAAATACATATGTGTACATACATTATCGATATATGTTCAAATTTTTTACTTTCTCAATGACAAAAACCAGAAAAAAATAGGTATCAATCGACTCAAAATTCCGAAACATTTCCAAGAGGCATACCTCAAAAAGTACAAAATGAAACCCTCAATAAACATGGAAAACCATAGCAGGACTCATTATCCCAGAGCAAGCGGGCGATGTCGCAAATGAATCTACTAACCCTCTGAAAATTAACAAAGGCATTTCCATGCAAAGGGGTTATTACATGCCATTCAATATCCCACCTAATGAGAGAACACATACGCAATAAACTTCTACCATTTATGGAATGGTTGTGCAGAATTGCTTGGTTCATCGAAATATTCAAGTAAAACTTAAAAAAGGAAGAGAAAGAGTTAATGATTATATACTAATTGAATCTATTAATATTCATAAATAGTACATCATAATCTACTGAAGCGAAAATGATATGACTGCATTTTGAGAGAAAACTTTGATTTAAAGTTTACTGAGTATCTTGGTTATTTAGTTTATGAATAACAAAATATATTTATGCCTATACTAAACCTATTTTCTAATTTTTCTGAAGCAATTTTCTAAGAATTTCTTTCGTAAATCTCTAGAGATTTAAGAAAATACACAAAATACAAACGAATATGACTTATGCATTAAACGTACTCGTTTTGAATCCGTGCAAACATTTCATTAAAGCGCTATATAAATATATATTCTACTGATTTATTCAGCCGTTTGATTTAGAAAATTCTCATTCTACGACACTCAACATATCCGCAATTGATTGCCAATACAGAGCCCACACTGAATTCATCAAGTATCTAGAGGCATTAAGCATCCCTTGTGTCGAGGTTCAAGCAGGGGTGTTTCGGAACACACCGATAGACACTTCACCGCACCGAAATCTGGAGGGAGACCACTAATCCAGAGGTCCCGACCGTCGGCATGCGTGGTAGACATGGCAACAACATACCTTTTCGTGTGCCACTCTGTCCAGAGGTTCGTGCGTCGACGTTGCTGCACCCATCTTAGCGGCTATCCAATCAGCTACGCACCACAATTAAAAGAACTTTTCCCACCGAATCCGTAAGACGTCCACCAGCGAAGACCGAGAGAATCCTGCTTCGTAAGATATGCTAATCTTCAAAGATCACACACTTTTCGGTGGAACCATACACCGCACACCGAAATGTCACTCGCGCCACGACATTATCGCGCACTATGGACGATTGAACACGCGTGCACCACACCTGTGCTATTCGTGCATCACGGGAGAGACCGAGACGATCGGAAGAACGTGGTAAAACTGTTCCCTTTGTCTGGTTGTGTGAGAGAGCGCTCCAGCCTCGTCGGCTCTGCAGAGACTGGCTATGGGACCAAGCACGAGGCGGGCTTCTGGAGAGTGGGGGAGGAAGGGTGAGGAGGGGGTAGGACGTTCAATGTCCGCTGTAGAGTTGGGAGGGGAAGCAGTCAAACCAGAGGGGAAGGTGAGGGAGGTATGAGGGATCTGTTTGCCTCCTGCAGATGGTCCGACCGGCGCGGCTTTCCCGACTTCCCATGGAGCACCGCGCTTCAAACCTTCCCACCCTCCTTATCCCAATATTCCTTTAAACCGAACCAAGGTGTATACCTCGGAGAAAGAAAAAATCCGCGCGTCCTTGGGAATGGGAATTTTTCGATGGGGGAAGTATTGCAGAACCACCTGCGATTCTTCCTTCGATTCTATCGATCGTGCGTGTATTACGCGGGAGAAAGGAGAAATTACAGGCGTGCCTCTCACTCGACTAACAAATGAATATCTAAATTCGTAACGCCAACGCCCCAGGAGTCTCTTTCGAAGTCTGGGATGATTACCGTATGGGAAACCTGCTCCCGTCTCAAATATTAATTTTCGACCTTTTCAATATGCCTTCACAAGCCCGATACCTTTAGAGAAATGCTGCATAACATAACAAAGGAAACCCTATATGTTTTATTCAAACGTGTCGTCTCTACAGTCACCCAGCAGCTGACAGCCCTTGATTTCCAGAACTCCTTTCAGATGCCCTTTTTCGAAGGAATTTTTACCATTGGCTCTTGTCCTCGTTTCGAACAAATTTGAGCACAGTGTGAGATTCCCGACGGTTCGAAATAGTAACACAGCACTATGCTTGAAACGAATTTAATGATACAGCAAAAGGTATTCCTGAAATGGCACTTTTTCGTATATGTGAACGGCTTAAATGTATGAGTTGTAAAAAACTCTCTATTACCTGATTCTATAAACGTTAAATAATAAAAATTTTTTGATGCTACGAACGATGATTCGGAATTCTCTCGGTTATACGATTAAAAGAACAATTGTCACATGAAATATCAATACATATATTTCCTGTTCCAATATTATGCAATTGCTTTTAATTCATTCACAACATAATAAAGTGAATATCAAGAGTAAAACTTAATTAGTTTTTGAGCTATCCTAATAAAAATATTTAATCTAAATTAAATACGAAAGTTGGTAACTGAATAAAAACAGCAACTTTTTGCGGAAAACTTATGTCCCCAAATCAATATTGCAACCGCATATAACAAGGATTGACCTGCTAAAATGTATATAATCTCGAATGCACCGTTTATTATGCGGGAAAAGGGACAAATGAAACACGATATTTCTCCGCGAATCCTTCGCTCAGGTAAACCTGACGTCACCAGGCAGTCTCCGTATGCACACGAGTGTGGTAACGCACGCGCTTTCGTCACCTGAAAAACCGTCGCGCGAAACTTTTTTGAAAGTCACGAAACCTTTTTGGTTCTTAAAGCGCTCGTATTTGCATATGAGGTCTCAAGTGTACAGACTTCTCCTTTTTCCTTCCAACACCTTCTGAGGTGCAAATTGCATGTCTCCCTGAGGTGTTGGTCCAGAAAGAGTCCTTTCGGAAGAGACGCCCTTCTTCCGGTCGCCTTCGTGAGATTTTTCCCTGGGCCAGACGATGTAGACGACACCTCTTCAGACCGCTATTAAAAATTCCCCGTGCAGACTAATACGCCGCCGTGCATGGGCAAAGAGTCGCCCTCGAGGGGTGTTCTTCTTTGGAAGCGTGTTCGAAAGTTTTCTTTTTAGCGTTCTTCTCAGTGCTCACACACGAACGTTGACGCAATATCCTTTGCAAAGGGTGGCGACCGCCCAGGGCAGGTTGTGGAATCGGGGCAGTAGGGTTGAAAAACTTTTCCAATCCGAAACACTATCAAATTTTTCGATACAAAATCGAAAGAAATGTTCTTATTTCAAAGATATTTTTGCTCTTGGTTCCCTGAGTCTTTCCCAAGGAATTTTGACGATAAAAGTTCGATTGTTCTTGAACAAATTCCAGTTAAAATAGCTTCCGTAAAGTTCAATAGCGTATGATGGTTATGGAAATCTTTTTCTAGATGCAATCTTTACTGCAAGTTTTTACTTACGGCGACTGCACAGGGAATCACTCCACAGAAAAGACTGTTATGAAGAGGAAACCTTACAGAAAATTTTATATCCTTCGTACGGCGATGGAACAGAAAATTCCACTGAAATTTAAAGGAAACTTTTCTTCGCAATCGTGTCCAACTTTAGCAGACGAAAAATTAGTTGTTCTGCGATATGAATGTTATTTGGTTTAGTGTGATAAAGAATTCCGAATAAGCGAAAGAAACGCCTGGTTTCAATCTCCGTTTTTAATACCTTTTTCTCGATAATTGAGAGTAGATGATGAAGATAATATTACGATGATAGTAAAAATATGATGCACTCCACAATGTAGAATCGAAACAGACACCGAACGAAGAATAGTAGCGCTTAAAGTTTTAGAATTCAGCTGAAATGTATTTCCTTTCCCCTGACATTTCGGGGAATTTTAGCAGAGTTCACTGACTGTTTAGCAGACAGCAACAGAATCCACAACTAATGCTGTAATTACACTATCGCTGCGAATCGATCGAGTTGAATCAACATGAAAATATTCCAAAGTTCACGGCCCTGAGGTAATAAAGTAGAAACTCATTTATGAGACAAACAACAGGGGCGTGTTTTCACTTCCCTCTCTACAAACATTCAAAACACAAGCACCAGGTAACGAGAGAAAAAAATTCTTTTTCGATAGTTATTTCTGCTTCGATACACAACTTTTCAATCACTCTTCCTGGTTCCTGAATTCCTTTTAGGTTCAATCCACTTTCAATTAAACAAACAATAAATGCCTTTGGGAATGAGAGAGTTAATTTACAATATCTGGATCGGATCTACTTGTTTGAGATTCAAACGAATAAGGGCACTCCGTGGTAATCACACTATACGTATATTTCACTTATTCCTTGCTTCACGAACCGTAGGGAACTTCAGCCAATTCCGAACCGAGAGGAATCGGTATCACCTTCGACACATATTCACGGAGAAAATACTTTACGATAAGCGCTGTCACGTTTGGTTGCTATCACGCTAAGAAAAGACGCCTGAGATTGTGTGTGGATTCCCGCTATCTCGGTTCCCTATTGTTAGGGCGCCTAAGAGTGGCATAGCAACGTGACAACCATCGTACGGTGTGCTTCTATCCTAAGGTGATATCCCTGCCACTCTTAAGGCGATAGCCCACGAGCCCTCGCTGGCCGAACTAACACTGAGTAACCGAAAGTTTTCCGGAAGACCCATTGGGGTGAAGAGTTCTTCCGTTGGAGGGCTCACCCCACAGGTGATAGCGTCACGAGGAGGTCCCTGTTGCTGATTCGATGGAATTCGTTTGAAATTTGTGCAGCAGAAACCGCCATACGGTACGGAATGGCAAACTCATTTGAAATGAGGGTTAATGCCCTTATAAGGTCTGTCTCTTCTATATGAAAATTTTTCAAGTCCAAATACTGAAGCAACTATTGCAAATACTCTAAATACAACAATAATGTCAATTAAATCATTTACGATAGCGTAAAAAAAGGATAGGAAGAAAATTTTTTACCAGCTCTGACAGGGTTTCAAGTTATGTAAGTAATAGAAGTTATTCCAAATTTTCTTTTCTTTATGTTCAACATTCCTATCACAAAGTCATGTCTAAAACAATCGACAACTTCCTTTATTTAGCCAAAATGGAGAAAATGATTAATTAAACATATATATACAAATAAAAAAGGCAATTTTCCTACGATTACGATTAAAAAGTTGTAATATATACAATTTATGTAAAATAACTACAAAACAGTATGGTTTTTTATCTAGCAGTATAAATCAATAAATTATGTATCTTTATTAAATTTTCAGTTTAAAAATGATGAATATCAGATGTTTATTGGGTAAAGTAATTTTTGAAGTCTAAAATTATTCTTTAAATTAGAATAGAAAATACTACGAAATATATATTCTAAAAGGTTTACGACTATATTGCTATCTAATCGGAAATGTTGATGAGCATAATATTTGTACACAAAAGAAACTTAATTTTCATATGCTAAACATCAATTCTCGCTGCAAGTCAAAAGAAATATTTCATGCCCCATCTGTATAAATATTGATTAGCGGGGAGCTATTACGAGATATTAGTCGATGATTTTCAACGATTGTTTTTAATCCACAATTGAACATTATAGAGCAATATATTATACTAATCTATGTTCTAGCTGTTACAATGAGTACTATGAGATCTCTCTGTATCTAGGAGACGGTATCAGGAGTTTCTTTGGCGATAAACACCGTCGCGACTTCGGGTCACCTTGGAGACAATGATAATAGTCATCGTAACTGCGTGACAATTCTACCGCCTTTCGTAAGGATAGATAATCAAACGGAGTAATCGAAGAGCGAATTTCTCCGCTTGGGATCGAATCAATGAACGAGCAATTAATAACGACATCTTCATCCTTAGCCTGAAACATTGATATCCATGACTGCTTAAGTGTATTATTTACTTTCCTTGTTTTAACGTCATAGCAACCTTTTTAACATCGGGATCTTCTATAATTTTCCAATGTAAACGTAGGGTATAAAAATGGAGATTTTAATGGGAAAGTATTATGTCGATTTTCCATGAAGTAACCTCTCATCAACTGAAAGGGAGAACCTTAAATCCTGTAAAAATGAAAGTTTAAGAAAGGGATTAGAGACATTCAAACATAAATGTAATAAATATCTGATCCTACTAATATAAATTGAGATTCTCTTTGTGTATAATGCGATGAAACATTTGGCTTTGATAACGTAAATGTAAAAGGAATTGAAATCTGCAATTCATAAGGGTCTTCAAAACTATTGTGGGTCACGCAACGAAATGGAATCGTGTGCACCTTTCATGAGTAACAAATAATAATCGAGGATCATTTTCCTATTTATGATTTTATTTCTAAAGACATTTCCTTTTTCTATTAGTTTAGTAGATCAATCTAAAATCCCCGAACAGCTATATTCTTCCAAATAGTTTGAATGAGGACTGCTCATAAAAAAGATATCGTGGAGAACTAAGCATCGTTTAAAAATAATGTCATTGATTTACACTGATAAATAATTGGCAGATTAGTGCAATATTTGAACACAGTAATCAAGCGCATCTTTCCCTTGGAAGGTAAGAAATCTCATGGAATCGCAGGTTCCGTGGCGAAACTGCTTTCCCGCCCCATTGCCTCCATGGAAACCGGCCTTTTTACATATTCCGATTGGACGGTTGAGTCGACAATCAACAGCTTGCAACTCCTAAAACGCACGGTGGGGAAGCGGGAAAAAAGGGTGTTGGAATGGGGAATGTGGGTCGGCGAAGGTGGTGTGGGGAAGGACGAGTCCGTTGGGGAGAACGGAAGCGAGCCGCCATGTGATAGAGGCAATGGCGGGAAGAATCGGCAGTAACGGTTGCTACGTACTGGAAAAGCGTTGTGCTCCTGTTTAGGAAGGTGGTTGGGGTGACCCTTTATGGCTCTATTGCAGAGCTTCCTAGTTCGAACCTGTCCATGGAATCAAGGTCGGTGGAGATTTCAATGCGATGGGAATTAGCAGATTCCGCATTACTTCTGCACTGCTTTCTTTACTCAGGAAAATTATAAGAAATAGTGTATTTATAAAGCTGATGCGTTGGGAGTACAATACCCTAGAAGAATACATATTCTAGGTTTTACTGAAAACACTTCAATGCAGCAGTTTTTTTGATTTAGTAAGTTTTTAAGATAGTATGGGGATTCCTCCACTGCAAATTCAAACTATCACAAGCGAAATTAAAGAACAATTTGAAAGAAATCTTTTTAATGCCGTTACGGATTAATCTATTAATTTATTATTAGAATGTATTTTATCATTCTTATTCTAAAAATTATTGCCCAAAATTTTAATAATTATTAATAATAATTGAGAAAATGCAGCCTTTGTAAAATAATCCTTCCTCTATAATGAAATTCCCGATAAGATAACGAGAATCCATTAACAATTCGGATAATCTAATTGGCAATTATAAACACATTAAAAGAGGTGAAACGAAGATTGATTTATGGTTCCATGGGAACGTATGTAATGAGATTCGAAAGATACACTCAGCATTGATTGGAGAAACATCAAAGACTCACTTCAAACATCCATTCCAATTCTGGCTTCAATCTCATGATGCACTGTGATTTGATTATCACTTTTCGAACTAAACTAGTACCTATCGACTGCTTGATGAATATTTTCTTCCTGAACTGCATTTGATCAAATGGATTTCAATTCCTCCGGAATATGATTATGGTAACTATATCAAGTAAACTCAGTGAAAACTGTGTGTGGATATTGCGAAGATTATAAAAGGAATTTTTAGAATATGGAAACGTACTTTAGATCAGCAAAATGTAATGCTCCACAGCATTCAGATTAGTGTTCATATAACTGTGGTTTGAACTATCTAATTTCCGTGTTCATAAAAATATCTTATGGTAGAATGCCAATTGGTAAAACAATGAATGAAGAGTTGATTGCTTCCGAAAATTTTCTATAAAGCCACGGTTACCTTTCGCATAATAAACATAAAAATGCAAAATAAGAAGCTTCCAAAGATTCACAAAGAATTGTTCAATTGGATAAATGTTTGAAGAAAGCAGTCCTTAAATTCAGTTACCTTTGGAAGCCCACCTGCAAAAACTACTGGTTCAAACTTCTAATTTCCCTGTTGAATTTGCTCTTCTTCCTATTAAATAATTATAGAAAATGCTTATTGTTTTTAATAAAAGGATAATCATCCCCACAACTGATTTCGCAAACAACAGACATTTATTCGTCTCCGATTCAGGGTATCATTTGCATCATCTTCCCTCCCTGGGCGGTTCCCTCGTGGTTTGAAACCGGCACTGAATGTGACCTCTCAAACTTTCGCTAACTTCTGAGGGATTCAAATGAGTCCCTCCGTGGCAAAGCACACAAAGGACTATTGCTTGCGGCCATAAAAGACATTTCGAAAGACGAGGGAGAGTAGGAATGGCAATATCGCGTTCCTCTGCTCAAACCCTCACTACAAGTCATAAACTCCTCAACTCTTATTTTGTACCTCATACCGGTTTCCTCCATCTTTTCTGTACCACTCTACTCACGTCTTTCCTTACCCTTCTATTCCATTATTTATATATAATTATAAATTATAATATTGGAAATATTTGAGTTTTACTTAAATCATTACCGATCTCAATAACTAAATATCATAACATCCTGAAAATTTGATTCGTTAATAAAAGTTATTTTTGGTTGTAAACGTTTTAAAAATTAATGTTAAAGAATCGTTTTTAATATTCATAGATTTATTGAATAACGATAAATTATTCCTTTCGGTACATGTCATTATAACAATGTAAGGATAGTATATTGAATTATTTATTTTTCATCCCATTGTTACTAATACAGCTTATAATATTTTTCGAGCCTTAAAATAAAATTTAAACCTTAGAATGAATTTTTACGATCATTTCAGCGTTACCAACTACAGTAGGTAACCGGGACTGAATTTATTCGTGTATTCTAGCATTACTTTTTAGGCATAACTTTTACTTCTAGTTAATAAAGAGATACATCATTCAATCTCCATAATTAAAGATATTTATACCAATCTCGGATTTCAAGTAAAGTAATTTTAAAACTTCTCTAAGCTTTAATGATTAAAAAACAATTCAGCGTAAACGATCTTAATAAATAATTTGAAATTACTTACTTGTTTAATCAAAGATTTTAAAGGGAACTGGGAAAGAGTTAACTCAATTAGCTAAAATATGTAAATACTTACAAGATACGCGGGTAATTCACAAAAGAGGGATAAGAATCATGGTCATACCTGCAAAGAAAGAATATATAACTTTTAGAACAATATAGAAGAAGAAAATTATGACTTTCAGAGAAAATAAGCATTATATGAGCAATGATTTAAATATTGAAATCTATGGTGTATCTATTAATTGAGACCAATTATATGTTTCAATAATATTATATGATATATATGTATATATCATAGGGGGGAAATATGAAAGTACAAGAGAATATGACACTCAATCAACAATCGGAGAGAAAATGGATGACAAATTATAACAACCACTTAGCCCATGTACAATAAATATAATTGTAACAACGTAATGTACGGAAAGTCTATATACTTAAGACATCGTGGTTTTTTTATATCTTCAACTTCTGTCCTTTCAAATAAAGTCATCGATCTGTTATATTTATCTATCTAGTTATTCCATAGAAAACAAATATTGACTCAGTTCTTTCGTTTCTCACGTTGAAACGGATAACATATCTTCATTTTGATTTGATTTAAGTATTAGTTTTAGTATTCTTTTGAAACATATTTGAATCACCAAATTTATTAGAATCAAAGGTCATATTGTTCTTAATCAATTATTTTTAGTAAGCACCTCTAATAATGCCAAGGAGTGTTTTTTTCTGCGAATAGAGAGTAGAAGTATCACGTGTATTTATAGCATCTTATATTAACGGAATTTTTAATCCGTTCAAAATATCAAATATCATACGAAATCTTTAAAAGGTTTTTATTATCACAATAGGCAATTTTATTGTGAAATACCTCAGTCAAATCACATAGATCATATTTAAAAATTGCACGTTCATAATGTTTCTATACTTTATATTTTAATTTCACACTTCATCATTAGTTTGCATTTTTGTACCCTTCAGCCATTCAGCCGTAAACAAAGATCTCATTCATGCCAAACTCGTGAAGTGGTGAGATGCACAAACGCTTAAATACGCGATATCTTCGGAGATTGGAAGTTTATCAATCGGTTCCGAGAAAAGTAACCTTGATTTTTTTTACAATTCGCAACCCGTTTTCCTTGAAGATTATGCCTCGAGGCATAGACCAATAGTGTCGGTACATATGATAGGCGGAATGGAGGTCCTTGAAGCTATCGGTTAAATTTTAAAAGCAGAGGGTTTGAGATCTAAAAGACTTAACATTAGAAATCTAAGGTTTTGGTTGAATTATATTGTTTATATAGTATTGGTGGGTGGATTTAGCTGCGAATTTTGTAAATTATGAGCTTGATTTTGAACTTTTCAGTTGCCAGGGTTCAAGGACAATGCACTCAATTACACGCTTCGAATGAAAGTTCAATTTTTTTTGGTTAAGTCAGATGAAATATTTCTAAACATTAATGCTTCATTAATTTTGTTGAAATTTATCAAGTAGAAGCATAGTTGCAAATATATCAAGCACGATTGCAATCCTATGGTAAGCTCTAGGATATCTTTTCTTTAATCAGATATTATAATACAAGAATTTTGGATTTTTAAAGAATATTATACGGATAAAACTGGCATATTGTCAATACTCAACAAAAGAAGCGGAAACTGCGAAATATTTTAAATGAACAAAATCATTTACATGCAATCCGGAAAACGCCAAAATGTAGTTTGTTGCTATCAATAGTTTAATGGCACAGATGTATCTTTCTTTTGTCATTCCTTTAGGTGTACTTGAACTGGTAAAGCAATTTGGAAAACCAAATTACGTCTATTTAATATGTAACTAAATTGTTAATCGGCGATGTTTATCTGATTCACGGGAAGTATTGAAAGTTAAAATTCATCCATTGATGAAATTATCGATTAAATAGCCCAAACACTGCGGTCTTCAACCAATTATAGTATGATTATTGTAACGACAGAGGTTGAAAAAATAATTTGCACAACCTCAACTCTTTCATACTCGGCAAATATATTGATAGAGAGGATAATGAATATCTTCAACTGTATTTTTTAGTTTACGTCAAGTTATGTCACCGAATTGGCATCATCAATATCCCAACTCGCTTCCATTTGTAATCGATGCTATTCGCCTTTTTGTTCACAATGAAGACAAAGTATCTGTTGTACGTAGAGCAGACAGGGACCGTCTTCAGTCGCGATGGCCTTCATCTACTGATCAATAGCACACATGTTAAAATAAATCACAGGAACTATTTGTGACGTAAGGCCATTTATCATTGTCACACTTCTCCTAAGATAACGAACATCCTCCACGAAAGCGAGTGATCTGTTGACGCTAACTTTTCCTTCTGGATAAAACCCTCCCACTTCGGGACTCTGCCAAAAGAGACATCGAATTCCTTCACGAAGACAGATGAATAGCGAAAAACTGCTCCTTTCCCGCCGCAGCGTCATTGACATTCGACGCACTCTCGCGGCGGATCGGAGAGACATTCCCTCATCAGGAATATATTCCCTCCGGTACTTCACGACGCGGGATCACGACAGCACGCGTGCCACGATTTCTCCATCCGACACGCGATACGGGAAAGCACGGAACAGGCACCAGACGCTGGGCTCTCATGTGTCAACAGAAGAGCACCGATAAGAGCAGAAACAGGCAGAAAAACAGCAGCCACCCACAGCCGTAGAAGACCAATCCTTCTTGGTTTCTGCGGCGGGTGGTTGTTGAGTCGAAACATCTGCTTCCTCAACACGCCCCACTGGAAGTATTGCTACGAACACCTTATGTCCAGCTCACAAGTGTTCATCGAAGTATCTAAAGGTTCAGTTTAAGGTTTTGTAAGGGGGGAGTCTGATTTAAAAATGCCTTCTTCCATCTAATCTTTCGTCATAGAAGAATGATCAAATTTGCGAAAATAAATAGGAATAGAGAAGAATTGGATGATATAAAATACTTGTGATGAACTAAGGAAAAATCTCCATCACTGAAAAACGTAGTATTGTAGAAAGATGTTAAATATCCTTAGTGAATGTGTGAGCAAAAAGTCGTGTAGTAAAACAGGAAATACATAAAGCTGTAGTCCCAAGTTTACGGTATAAAACTAAAGTTATCTCTACAAGTTTATAGTAAATCAATATTTATATTTCCATAATTCTGATAGATCCTCTCCCATTGGTTATATATTTAACTGCAATATTCGTTCTAAACTTCAAAACATCCTCACTCCTTCTGATGATAATGAATTTAGTTTGTATTTCTCGTTGGAATTCGACGTATATCTTGTTCTCCTTTGAAGTAATTTACCACTCTTAATTAAGACATGGTAATTAATATTGAACAATCTATCTGAATCACTTAAACTCATCTTTAAATCTCAAACGATGATGAATTTATATAAAGATTATCTTATCAACTGTATTCGGCTGGTAGTAATTTCATCCATTGTGCGTTTCGAAATTATATACTCCTTTCTTCAATTTTGAGAAGAATGATATTAAATTATCGGCTCTCTGTGTATTATATTTTGTGATACACTTCATGATCATTCACTTTCATTTGTATGTATGGTACAATGTCTAATAAAATTAATCCAAAAACCTACGCAAGTAATAAGCTTTTCCAAGTTTAAAATTTTTTTTCCTAGCTGACGGTACTTGCATTGAATGATTACTTACAGAATAATAGAATACTTTATAACCAAAGGAAAAATTACGCCATTTTTCATCAAAAAAACATAATAGGAAAGATAGGAACTAAAATGTTATCGTTTATTTTATTACTCATTATTCAAATTTATTTTTTGTTATAGTTTCTTTTAAATCCCAGGAAAAAAGTCACAAACTCAAACTAGCTGTCAGTATTGAGGGAGATGAACTTCCACTCAATTTCATAGACCTGAATTCGAGTATCAATTCACTTTATGAGTTCACGAGAATCGCTCTTGTTGTTTATGGCATAGATAGATGTCTCCACTGAAATCTTAACTGTAATCACGGTGATGTTAGGGCTAATTGCATGGCATTTGCATACACCGGAGAAGTTTTAACTTCCTCCTCTTTCTGAGTCAAGAGCTTTGACTTTAACAATAAGAGTTAAATACTTAAAAAATCACT
The DNA here is from genome assembly GCA_020796165.1 of Pantala flavescens. Taxonomy (NCBI): domain Eukaryota; kingdom Metazoa; phylum Arthropoda; class Insecta; order Odonata; family Libellulidae; genus Pantala; species Pantala flavescens. The sequence continues at coordinate 6,800,102 of CM036884.1, read as the reverse complement.
TAGCATAAAAAGAATTTAATCATACTCGGGAGGAGCCTTTCAAAGTTATTCCACCGATCTTTTTATAATCTAAGTTGTAAATAGATATAAAAGTTGATTCGTATCATACCATTAAAACATTTCGCTTAATTTGTAAGCGAATAGGTTTTGCGATTTCTTAATCTTTGTAATCGTCTCATTTTGTTAATAATAAATATCTGCCATCGAGAAACAAATATTGAAATGTTCTTTGCATTAAAATATGAAGAACAGCTGCTAAATGAGGTTTTTGAAATGAGCATGATTATTTTCCTTTTCTATAGTATGGTACTCATAGGACTACATCAGAACTAATTTCAGAAACCTCATATATATCCGACTACGGAAATGTTTTTCCATGAAAGTATTCTCCAATAATTCAAGCTTCTAAAAATAAATCGGGAAACGCTGTAACATGTAAACCTCTTCTGTTTACATAATTGATATCCTATCTCGATTCTCCACGGTAACGAACGGGTTCAAAGCATGCAATCATGCAAATGAGGTTTAATAATTGTCTCAAGCTGGTGTAATCAAGGAAGGAAGCTTTTAAAGAGAGATAGTTTAACTGCGTCTCGTCATTTGATCTGCTGCAGTTTGACATGAGCCATCATCTTCACGATTAATGTCTGCCAATTTCTCTCCATGAATTACTCATCGGAAGGAAGCAACATGTGTGCTTAGAGATGCTGCTATTGATGGTGCATTTTGCATGTGATATGGATTTATCCTATGCAAATACGTTCAAGGGATATTTGAATGTTATAAAATAATATTTTGTTAGTAATAATACCCTTCAAACACTCCTTTTTCGCTTCCACGAAGTCGCGATTGCTCAAGAGAAAAAAATAGCGTAAGATAGTGAAAAATTGTCATCGTTTTAACTAAAAATAGTAATAAAAATAACTTTGTAAATTTCCACAGAAAAGATTGGTATATTCGCGACCGGTTTCGTAATATAAAATTACCAATTTTTTCTGTGGAAATTTACAAAGTTGTTTTTATAACTATGGCATTCCACGAAGTCACGCCTTCTCATATTGATTTCATTAAAAATAGTAAATTAGATAATACAATTAGAAATAATACACTCCTCAAATGTAAATTTGAATGAAAATGAGTGAACGATTTTCAGCAAATTCAAAAGGGAAAAGATGGAATTAAATGTTCATCAGCATTTTTTAGCGACGGAAGTTTCTTTCCAATTAATACTGCAAGCTTTTTATCGATTAATGACATTCATGGATGGAAATTGAAAAAATTACGTATGATATTTCAATGGGATGAGCGTATATCTCTGAAAGGGTTTTGAACGAAACAAAGAAAAGAGGTGAAAGGGATATTTAGTTAGTAAATTTCAAAGATGAGCTATTCTTTTAAAATAATTTGAACGAGCCAGAGAAATATAAAACGTGTGCAAAATCTCAAAGTAATAATAATAAGATTTAAAATTATGATTCAAAGAGAATGTGTGAATTAGGTTTAATTTTCATTGTCTTTGGCTGAATAAAAGCAGTAAAGCAAATGAATTATCGGAAAAAATACCTATTCATTTCTATTACTATCAGAACGATTTTATGTAATTATCTCTTCCTGATTCTTTTATTTACATAGTTACCGTAATAAAAACCATTTTTGGTCTAAGGAGTCTATTAGGTACTGAAAAGCTACTGAGAGCCAACTATAGATACGGCTTTTGATATATATGCTTTATCCATGTTCATCAACAACAACAAAAAGTAAAATGGTATTATTTATAAGCTAAGAACTTTTATTTGGCCTTTGAAAAGACTTTTAAACACTTTAATTTGTTACTTTTAGAAATTCAACCTCAAAGTTCATCATCGGTGTTCATTCAAGCAAAAGAGATATATATTTTTTTAAACGTTTAGTACTTGGAGGATAGTTATTAAAGGAGCTTGATATTTAAGCAGTTTAGAATTGAAGAGATGGAATGTCCTCGAAACTGTGAACATTTCGTATTCCTCAGCAGCAAGACTTATAAAAAAGGAGAAATTAGAGCTTTGAGGATGAATACATGAACAGAGAGAAGAACTTCACTACTCTTGGGTCCCTCAAGAGCTTTACAAACTTCGTGCTCATTTACTCTCAATATCATTTCGTTGATGAAAGGAGAAAATGGTAGCAGGTTTGTTAGTGAAACTTTTTTGGTACGTATTTAAAGACCTCGATGACTGATGGACCAGATTATCTAAAAGAGTTTATTTAAAGTTTACTTTTTCGTTTTTCCCAAAAGCTAGTTGTTAAGGCGTAATGCATCGTAGATGTACATACAAGAAAAATGAAGGTTATTTTCGTTTAAATATTGCTCTCCATTGTTTCAAATACTAAAAGAAATAACATATTTTTCATAAAACTTATTATATTTCATTATATTTAGGCTATATAACAGATAAATAAATTTTATACTATCGTATATAGTTAAATAATTTATTTTAATAATCAGTTCGTATCTATGGCAGAACTTCACTTTATTATAGGACTTTACTTTGTTCTATTTCTTCTGTAGCATATCATAAAATATTCCTAAATAATATTTCGTTAACACAGAAAAGTATTACACTGATGTAATTTAAAAATAAATTATTTCTGCCACAAAATTTTCATATTTTAGGAATACATAAAATATATCATATTACCAAAAGATGAATCATGTATCTAAATTAAAGTAATTCATATTTCATTGTAGTTGATTCTTTATAAGATTTCGTACCACCATTATTAACCGACAAAGGAGATTATAGCCCTAAACTCACTTCTCTTTCCACTAATTCACCAGATCAGTTTGCAAACCTTTTCCCAAGTATTTGCACATTCCTTCCATTAACCCTTTCTCAGTCCAAAGCCACCTTTCACTTCCGTAATTGTTAGTCCAGCTATTTGTCAACACCACTACATCATCCTATAGATGCTACTTTCTCGCTTGTAAGCAAAATGTCAACAACCTATTAGACGTAATTGAGAGATGAGCATGTTTTACACTAACTTGGTTTACCACTATTTATACACTCAAAGAAACCATAAATTTAATAACTACCGTGGCGGGTAAATAATTCAATGATTAAATTGACAGAACTCAGTTTATTGGTCAATAAAAAAAACTGATAATTCATAGATTTTATTGAATAATAAACTAAAATGACTTTACAATGCTCCTATTTAATTTTCTATTTACCAAAAAAACTCTATTTACAGAGTTGTTAAAAAGTAGATGACAATGCCATTGTTAATGGCTTTAATTTATCAATGAATGTACAAACCAACATAAAACATTAGAATAAATTAACTGTGCATTAGAATCTAGTTCCTTTTTATCTGCACAAAAGTGTAATGTACATGGACTATGACGCCTATGGACAGTTTATTAAAAGGAGCCCCTACTCAGGCGCTGTCCTTAATTAAGTTCGCGCAATTTTTGCGAATCGAAAATGACATTCTGTGATCCGGTTATTAAATTATAGGAGACACGAGGCACTTTTTCATTTCATTAATTTCACATCAATGAGTGAGAGGGGGGATTTGATCTAAAGCGTTGATTGGAATTAATCTTTCTACTTAGGATTATTTCATTTTATATCACATTGCTGCTTTTTTCATTTCATTCAATTTTCAATGCAGTAAAATTTAATGATGAATTATTAATTCATAAAAAGCTGAGATGCATGCTCAAGACGGTCGGTAACATTAAAAACGACGTAGAATGGAAATGTAAGGTTTTCATGTGGCAATAGTTTACATCACTCGTTAAAATAAAATATATCAAATGATAAAATACACTTTGAATGAGGTATAAGTACTAAAAAAACTGATGCCATTGAATAGATCACGAAACAATCCGATGAAGCAACTTTCTTACATATTCTTCTCAATATATTATTTAAATTTAGTTTTTAACCCGATTTCATTATTGAGTGATTCGTTATTCATTGATTGCAGTTAATCACCTCTAAGCATTTGTCATTTCTTAATAGACTATTTTTTGTAGAACTTATTATTATACAGAAAAATAAAAAGAGAGATTGCATAAAATTTGAATCCCAATTAAATTTAACGCAATTGTAGCTAATAATGCTCAAATTAGAAAATTCCGTCAAATATTTATTTTTTAATGATAGAAAATCAAATAACATAATGTAAAATCTTTATTACTTCCACAGAAAATTTTCTGTGGAAATTACAAAGTTTTTTCATTACACTATAGCTTTCCACGAAGTCACGCCTTCTAATACTGATAACCAATAAATAAGCTCTCTAAAATGTATGAATTTGAATTTATTAAATAATTTATTACCATTATAATTTATTATTTTGACAAATATTGCAAAATGTAGGCACGGCCTGTTTATTATTGGTTGTTTCTAACAAATAAGTAAATAATAAATATTTCGTGGTGTGTTGACATGAATAACTGCAATGCACAATGATGAAATACACCTTTAAAACAAGGATCGAATAAATTTATCACATCTCTGAGTGTTAATGTAATTAAATCCTTTGGTTCGAAATATTAATCGATATAAATGCAAATTGAATATTCTCAGTTCGAAAACAGACGATAAACAGTCCTCAATTTATGAGTATTCTTGGAATATATCAATTCACAGCCTCTGTTGATTAAATTTACAGAACTGAATGTTACAATAACAATCCTCGATTATATGTTATCAATTAACAACTGCGGTGAATATCATAATTCTATTAAGAGGATCATTCATCAATCTATTAATTTCAAATCTTTTTAAATGTATTAAGATGAAACGGAAAAGTTACCAATATTATAGATGTTTCGGAAATATCAGAATAACGAAATACATCTATGTGATTAATATTTTTATCGGTTATTTTTCAGTTAGAGATTCCAAAAAGGATTCATATAACAGAAAGGAAAAGAATGGAAATTAAATTACTCTATAAGTTGCCCTATAAATCGCTGTTAGATTTCGAAGGAAAATATACATTCGATGTATATAAGAACTGAGCTAAAGTGAAAGATGCAACTATATAATTTCAAATTAATCTCTATCTTGTACTTTTAAGTGGTAAATTTTAATTAAATTAAAGGCAAACACTCGGACTAAAATGCTGACTTACATGAAATGAAAAATAATTAAAGCTAACTAAGAGTTTGTACTTTTTGTAACAACTGCTCTTGAATTTCTCTCTAATCTGTGTCTTTTCAGTTAGTAGTAGAGTTGTTACGGTTATGGGAGAGTGATGTATGCGATGCAATTGACTGAAAATAGTGTTATATTGAATAGCATTACCGAGAAAATATTTCTATGAAAGAGAATGATAAATCGAGAAAAAGGAAAAGAAGAAAATAAAGTGGTGAAGAGTTAAGAACTATTTTGACCATAGATAATGGCTCGATGTGAGATCAACGCAGAGAATTACAAGAGAAATATATAGGCTAAATTATGATAAGTTTTTTTGAATAAAAATGAAGTGAACGATAAACATTTATTAAACAATAAATGTGATGTGATAACAATCTTAGAAATTACAGACAATTATTCTATTGTACGTACGGATAGATTCCAATATTCGATGCATAATTATCCTCCAAAGAAATCATTCTAAATCGGAAAAGTTTCTTAGACAACAAAATCAACATAAAGCCACCTTTTCTCTGGACATTGTTGAAATTTACTCCTGTTATATTGACTGAATTAATTCATTAAATCTTTGTTAATTACAAGACATAAATTTATAGTTATTATTGGCTATTTCGGTTATTACTCTAATAAAATTATCAAATATATAAAACATAAAAGTTAAGCTGAAGAAGTGCTAAAACAAAAGTTATAAAAATATAACTTGATAGAAGCACTTCATAATTTTTTGTAATTCTTCTTCATCGTTTCCCACAAGAATTAATTCCTTTTTCAGATATGGAATACTATATCAGATCAAAAAATTAACCTTATGGAAAACACATAAATGTAAATTTACACGGCGAAACACTATTTTTGATGAACTAGAATTTACTAAAGAATGCGACAAATTTGAAGAAAAAAAGAGGTCCAAGGAGAATATCACGCAATGCTCCACATCGCACTCAAACACGCACGTGCTCAAAGAAGATGCCTAAAGGTATCCATTTACAGTGGAAAAACTAGCGTCCGAACATTTATATGAGATTACAGCGGTCATTTCGAAATTCGTGTTAATGTGAGTGTTTGTTAAAGAAGAGAAAAATCTCAAACGAATAAATAAGAATGCATACAGTATATTATTGTATGTATATTGTAGATATAAAAATATTTTAATTGCAGTTATGGAATAGCTCTCATATGATATATTTTGAAGTCGAATCTTTTTAAATATCAATTGGATGCAAGTTAGAGATTATGATGAATATTTAATATTTTATTGTCCATTTCGCTCTATACACAAGGCTATTACCGGATCAAAATAGGAATTTCTTCCTTTATTCCTTGTAATAATAACTGAATATCATAAGAAAAAAATAAAAGAGAGTTACATTCATCATATAATACCAGCATATTGAAAAATACTAGGCTCGATCCATTTTTTATAATAAACAATATTATATAAAGTTATAGTGGATCATTTCTTAGCTCTATTCATCATTCTTTAAGGTAGTGATACTGATGCAGCTTTGGATAGATGAACAAACAACAGCACTGAGGTTGACGTGATGATGCAGCTTAACCGTAAAAGGGAAACTTTAGAGTCCTCCAGTCGAATTCATTGGCAACGAAAGGGAGCAATGATACCAACAACAGAAAGTACTAATCTTCACCACTCTTTCTTAGATACATCTATGGGAAAGAAGCAGTTAACAAAAAGATACTGTTCGCGCGTTAGGGTAAAGTCATGAATTGGTGGTTAGAAGGATATATAAGAAAATTATTTGTCGATTATAGTTTCCTGCAACTGATATTCAGGTATAAAATCAAATCAAATTCACATCATTTTTCGCGTGTAAATAAACTATTGCTTAGATACTACGGATGGTGATCCTAAGAGAGCAAAAATTCATTTTACAATCATAAAATACGTACTTGGAATAATTAAACGAAAAATAACCAGATTTTTTCGAATCTATATCATCAACAGCATATTAAAAAAGTGATATATTTTAGACAATAAGTGCATCGAACTCAGCGTGCTACGATTAAAATTTTCCTTTTCTCCAAAAGTAAGGAAATTTTAAATGAAGAAAGGAATTTTTACGTCAGAAAATCGAAATTTGTTGAAAACGTTTTCCCAAAATGGATCTGTCACAAACAGATCTAGAGGTCAATGGCTCATTAAAAAGGGAGACATCAAATCAATCAAATATCGAATTCGTTAAGGTAAAAGGTCAATGTGAGTTATTTATTTTTTCATTAATATCATCTTTCTATGGCATTCAATGAAATCGATGGGAACATAATACGAGCATATTTACGATACTAAATATTTTATTAGTTATAATGATATTTGATACTTAAAAGCGAACCAACTCTATCATAGAGATCCGAAGCAACACGAAAATAATCTTGGAACTAATGACATGCATATTAACTTATACACTACACTTAATTTAACTTAAGGCATATTCACTTTTACAAATTAACGTATACACAAGGAAAAAGTAAAGGAAATGTTATGGATCCTCCGAGAGTATTGGTATACAGAAAGAGTAATGGTTACCATACATCCATGCATGTGCCGTAAGATAAATATTGTAAAGAATGTGAGTATCTGGGAAGGAAATTATACGCATAAGCAGTGTTTACAAAAGAAACGCCAAAGAATGAAAAACACCAATGAGGAGTTTTTGCCTCCCGACCTTCCACTCGAAGAGATGGACGTATTTGGTAAACAGGTTTCCTCAAGGTAATTCTCCTCTTGAATACAGAATTCTGTGGGAATTTGAAGGGATGCAAGTTGATGTCAGAGATGTAACTATCTCTGAAGGAAGCTGCGATGTAAGGAATTACAGCTTCAGGAGCAAGCTGACAATTAAGACGTATGAAGTTGCATAGCTGCAGGCGTTGCATGGATTGATTAAACTAATCTCTGACTTCTTATTTATGAATCTTCGAATCTTATTTATGGCATTCGATTATTTTCCTTGTTTAAAACAAATATTCCTAGATATCTGATTTAGGCCTGCATATGATATTTTACTCATTGAATGGTTCCTTTAATGTATCGTATTTACTTTTTATGTTATCGACTTCACTTTCGAAACTCTTCAATCGATTATACATTTATTGAATATTCTATTGATTTTATGCAATCATTACTTCATAATATTTATGATTATCTTATTACGTCTTCGCTTCGCTATTCCATTCACGCAATTACCAATTCTAACGCCGCTCATTATCCTCTAACAAACAATTTTTCTAAAAAATCGACGATTTGCTTGGAAATAAAAGAAAGGTTAAAAAAATAAAAAGCCTAAGAGAATTGTTTCCGCTCATAAATTAATAAGTTTTGATGATTTTGACTGTAAGGGAAGAACTTCCCTTCACATGAGAAGAGGATGAAGAGAAAGTTTGACACACGTTGCTCTGGAGGATTCCGCGCAGTTGCTATGACGACTCTAATGTATTCTCACTCTCTCGGGAGCGTTACGAGGTTGGCATACGTGTTCCGATCCCATTCCTTTTTCGGAAGCGTCCTCCGCTGTTCTTTTATTGAGGGTTTGCGGGAGGTCGTCAAATGAGAATTGATCTGCCCCATTCATGGGCGCGTGAAAAGTACGCGAGCGCCCACACAATGAGATGGAGATTGAGTGAACTACGCGGTATGAATATGCAATATTGTGCGGTTAGAAACAGCAGCGGTGGAGGTGTGGTAATTGCGCAGTTGGTGGAAAGGCTTTCGTATCACAATCCTTTGATGATCTGATATTGAGAAGTCTCTTTAACATGCGGTCAATACTTTCAGTGGTTAACTTCAGGATAAACAGAGGAGTTGAAATTAGTAGTTACTAAAACCTTTTAAGATAAAGGAAGCGAATTTTGTGTGAGAAATTAGGTGAAGGCATCTAGTAGAATACGTATTTTTATCTAGAAGATGAAAATTAGGAATTTATAAGACTTCTTTTTATATGATGAAATTCCTCTATCTTTTAACAGCAATTGAACAAATCTTCATTTGGTTTTTTATGACAATTTGAAAAGGTATGCGAATAATCAGAATTGTTAAAATTATCATGTCCAATTACCATTAACCCTCTCCAAAACAGAATGAATACAATCTACGAAAACCAATCCATTCAAAATAAATGTAGATTTAGCACAGAAAAATGTATTGTTGTTTTTGATTTTTTCAAATAAGGGATTCCTGATAACTCATATTATACAGTACATGAAGATTATTAAGAACAGTGGTAGCGAGTTTGGAGAAGTTTTGAAGAAAATTTCCTAGTATTTTATTATAAAACCAGTTTCACTATGGTTGTTAGCATCTTCAAAGTAAATAAATTTGATAGATAAATTTCAAAATGCTTCTTTAAAATGTAACCGTTCGGTTATTTTCTATTATTGCTGTTCAACAGATATTTTCCAAAATTAAACCCCAATATGCTCGAAATCGAGATGAATAGGGAAATGTATCCATAAATGTTATCTACTTTGCGCAATGTCGCCTTTCATATTCCGAAATGAATTCATTCACGAGCATCCTCAGTCTACGTGCTCTGCTCCGAACGTTGCTCATTAAGTTTAAACCTAAGCGCTGAGGCACTTTAATCTCGCCAATGTCATGCAACGAAGGATCCAACCTCAGACGTCGTGCTTCACGACGTGCTAAGAGCAGGAAATCTATTTGGTGGAGTTGCAGTGGAATCAGTGCGGCAAAGTCCTCTCTGCAGTGCATCGTAACTTCAGATTCCGTTGATTTATAGATGAATGATTTATGGAATATCGATGACTGTGAATCGCATTTAAGATTGAGAGATTACACCCGGCGATCTTTAGAACGATTAAGGCCCCATTAATTAGAGTATCTTTCAGGTGCAGTGCTTTTTCAAGGATTAGCAGAAAGAAAAAAAATATATAAATCCGATTCAGTCTCATTGAGAGGATTATTAATAAATCAAATTAAAACTACGTTATATAAAATGAAATGAACATTTCTAGATTTCTATATCTAGAAGCTTGATTTTCTTTAGCAATTAACAACGACCATCTTACGGGATGTGTTGGTATTTTTCCATATTTTACAGTGATATATTTCTTTCTTTACTACATTTACAATGCAGTACTATTTAAAACGCACAGATTTAAAACGGAAATAGTATTTTTTCAATTTACTGTGTATGTTATATCGTCCTAAATAGCGTATATTTCCTTATTACTAAAAATCCTCAAAGTAAAGCGTTTAAATATGTAGCCTTATGTCATCTTAAAAATATTTTGTTTCAAGTATGTATGGAATTGATAACAGCACTTGTGAAACATAAGGGCTAGTTCATTAATTCCCCATCCGAGAGTAGAGTGTCTTTAGTTTTCTCTTAATTTAACATGAGTTCAATCTCCAAAAGGAAGAAAAGTGCGAAAGAGTGCCTTAACTGGTAATATTTCCCTATTGCAAAGGAAGCAACATTTTCCTTGGGAAGGAAGTACCGATATTAAAGGCCATAATCCTCAGCAAAATGAAGCTCGAAATGCAAAGAGAAAATAGACGCTTTACGAAAACACTACGGCGAACCAGACCAAAATGACGAGAGGACGTAAAAAGCAGGAGTGCTTATCTTTGGCGAATAAATACGTATTTCGCACCATAATTATAAAGAAACTCATCTCTGTGGATTTGGGCCGAAAGAGATTCCAAAAGGAAGATAAACAGCAGTATTTCTGGGTTAGGACTTGGCTTGTGAAAAAATATTCTCTTTCCCTTTAGGATAGAAGCGCCCTAAAAATCAGTTCGAGAGATTTTCGAAGGAAGCATTCATAACCATAACTAATAAAATGGTTATAAACGAAAAATGGTGTGAACAAAGGAGTTCATACTATCACGTATTGAACTGTTATATTCAATGTTGGCGACTTTAAATAACTAAAGGGAGCCATGATCATTTTTCTATTAATATTATTGCTATTATTAATATTAAAAAATAAATTGTAACAAAGATGGGATGGATAATTCGTCACGTATGGAAAAAAAACCGAACGTGGGAATCAGCTGCAATGTACAAACTAGCATGAAATTTAATTCTTTTGATGACAATTGTGGTGCAGTTTAAATAAACGATATCTTTAAAAAAATTTCGATTTTATTGCCCAACCAGTCACGGAGAATTTTCAGAAAAAGATCGTTAAGCTTTAAGCATATACATTCGTTCCGCTCTTCGCAATGATACCGCGCTGAAGTCAGTTAATTACGTCTAGCGCTACAATTTGTCCGAACGAATTTCTTCATTTTGGGACACCTTCAGGTCAAACAACCTCTTCCTATCCTCATAATTTCTACCGTAAATATATTGAATTCCAATAGACCTTCAGATCTCTTCCAGTAAACGCCACTTTTCATCTGATTCAGTCATTTCTCTCTATTCCATTCTTTGTCGAAATGAATACCTTCACGTATCTACTCTTATAGAATTCATATTTCGGCTAGTATGGAAACGTCACCATAATAACTGTCATGACCAATAGTTTTTCCGAAAATGAGAATGAAAGGACGGTTTAAAAATATGTAAGAATTGTTTACGCATTCATTCGCTTTAAAGCCTTAAATGAGGAGCTGTGGCAGTAATTCGACATTCGTCGCTCAGTTGCCACAGCGTTCTATTACATGATTCATTCCGAAAGAGGGCGAAGCAATGCTTCTATAGTCTGTTCCACTTTTCTAGGCAGTATGGGGCTTATGGAGAAATCGAATAGCCTCGTACGCCGGGTCATTTTTCTGGAATATCCGCGATATCCACAAAATTTGCCTTCGCAACGGATGAAATTAAGATTTTCAACTTAGTTTGGTGGATTTTTTTCCAGTTTTTTGGTGAAATTTGGATAAGGAAGGATGGTTCTATATATTGACGGAGTTTTTTCAACATTTAAAGAAAAGAAATAAATTTTACAGCGGAATTAAAAAAAAATGGTCACCTCACCAGCCGTGAACAATACTAAAACTGCCATTTCTCTCATCCTATCCAACGTAAAGAGCTAGTTTTTTCTTAGATTACTCTTTATACCTTATGGATACAAAAAAGTTAACTTATATTAATTTTTGACTGATGACATTTTAGTAAAAAATAATTTAAGTGGAACGCAACCTCCGAAAAATTGGATCGTGCAGTCAAATTTATACATCGCCTAAAAATTTTTTGTTTCTTACGTTACGAAAAACTTGTCGCGAGAGAAATTGAGATAAATGTTGTTATTTTCATTTACAGGTTATTATGAGTCGATATCTTGAATAGAACCTGAGTTTTTGAATTTTATAACCGAGAGCGGGTCCGGATCAATCCGAATTACGCTTACGGGTCTATTAGTCTCGAGCAAAAAAGTGACAATGATTAGCAATCGGAGCGCTAAATCAATTACTCCCTCGGTTATAAGAAACAAAAAATTTTTAGGCGATGTATAAATTTGACTGCACGATCCAATTTTTCGGAGGTTGCGTTCCACTTAAATTATTTTTTACTAAAATGTCATCAGTCAAAAATTAATATAAGTTAACTTTTATGTATCCATAAGGTATAAAGAGTAATCTAAGAAAAAACTAGCACTTTATGTTTGATAGGATGAGAGAAATGGCAGTTTTAGTATTTTTCACGGGTGGTAAGGAGGTCAGTTTTTTTCATTCCGCTATAAAATTTATTTCTTTTATTAAAATGATGAGAAATCTTCGTCAATATGTAGAACCATCCTTCCTTATCCAGATTTCACCAAAAAATTGGAAAAAAATCCACCAAACTAAGTTGTAAATATCAATTTCATCCGTACAAGTACCTCAGAAATAATTAACTGGCGGCTTGGAGGAGGCTAGGTTGCTCTCTTATGGGAATTTACGTGCATTTATTTCCCCATAAGCCTCCTGTACTGCCAGCTTTTGTGGAACGGACTATAGTTGCGCCGTTCATGCGTTAGAGCACGGGCCTTTGCTGTTAGCAAATTTATTCTTCTAATGCGTGCTTCGAGAAGTTGTGTCGCGTCGTTTCGTGTGAACCTTATTCTCAACGGAATCTTGACAGTTCATCCTGGATAAAGTGACTGTGACCACAATTTTGTATTCAGTGTTTATCTGAAGATTTGATAGATACTAATATTCAGTGGAGGAAAGCATGGCGGCATCGTTATGAAAGAGGAGCTGAAGAACAAGAGCTTTGAGCGGGGAAATGAATTTCAATGGACTCATTTAGGTAAGACAAATAGTCCCATCAGAAAATATTTCCAACGCCTTTTGCCCGTGTTTACGAAAATTTGCTTCGGGAATTTTATCTTCTCGTTTGGAAGCGATCACAAACGAGCAGTACCTAGATGCCCCTTCCTTGTGTCAATAGATGTCTAAATAATTAGAAGGTTGAATAATAAAGATATTGAGCGATTGCTAATTTAACTCCGCAGCATAATGCATATGGGCTCGTATAACATTGATAAATGCACTCGTTCATTGAGAATCGGAAGCGTTTTCAAATGACTGAACACAACATTATTCTTGTAATCTGTGAATCGAGTTTCCCCATGCTTTTGTTACTCCGTTTTCTATCAATCGAATGGCTAACAATAACATTGAACGATGGCTGAAAAATCTCTCTCTGCTGTATCGCGTATATGGGCTCGTGACCTAACACTACAATGCGAACTTTATTAAGTTTCCGAAGCCGTTTCTGCGAACAGAGATCTCGGGCGTAGCTTCATAGTTATAATAAGGATTATTTTATCCTCAATAGAGTGCATTAAATTAGAAAAAAGGGTAAATGAATGACTGGTGAAAGGGAGGATGTTGACAGGGTGAGGTCGCTGTAGAAAGTGCATAGCGCATGGCGGTATTTCGTGACGCGATTGTCACCGGCGGGAATCTAAAATTCAAGATAGATTTTTGAGAATAAACACGAGGTGAGTCGTAACCTATTAATATTTAATGAACATTAGTATTTATTATGATTTTTACCTACTACGTGAGTCTTACCCGCCAAAAATACTGAATTCATAAGTATCATCAACTTATTTCTTCCGATTTCAAGCGAATCGCCATAGCTCGCGGTCGACATAAAAGAAGAGAGAAATTTTGCTGATATTCCATCGGTAATCGGATAAAGAAATATTTGGCATAAAATTTAACAATACAGCAGCTGCACTGACAGCGGTGGTGTAATTCTCAGCCAATCAGAAGCGAGATAAATGTTTAGCGGTAGTTCAAAATTTATAAATTTTTATTTTTCAACATTTTATTTAGAAGAGGTAAATAAAAATAGTCTCTGCATTTTGGAGCGTGCCGAAACTAGGATATGTCAATTCATTCTATATTCTTATTATTTATTCCTATTTTTTACCATGAAAATCCTTGCCACGATCAGTATGTATGTTTACAAACATGCACCTGCAATAAGTTTCTCTAATTCAAGCTTTTAATTTGAACCGATTTCAAGAGCACTATACATGAATTAATAGCCAGACATAGTATTAAATCGACAAAACAGTGTTAGTGAAGTAGAAGTGAGCATATGCTCTGGATGTTGGCTTCCCTTTCTAACGAATTCATCATACTTCAATTCTAGGATGCCTTTTGAGTCGACAACGTTCGCCATCCTATCCACGAGAGTCTTCCCGAATGAGTTGTGAACCCTTTCCTTATGTGATGGAAGAAATTGTTTATACCTTTGAATATGTGAGTGAATTACCTTTTCAAGGCATGACTTCAAACTGGTCATAGTTTTCTTTATATGAAATTGAATCTTTTATTTTATGAATAATGAGCATAGTTATGCAATGGACGGTCCGCATTTGCGAAGGAAGAACATATTACTTTCTGTTGCAATTCAATATGAAGAACAGCAAGAAGGGCCCATGATCATTTAGCATGATCATCATTAGTTTCCATTCTATCTGCGGTTAGATCTTTCTCTGTTGTTAAACTGCTCTATTTCTCCACTCTCTTCCTTGTAACTTCTTCCTTAATTTTCCTATGAAGTAGATTGAGAGCAAATTCACATCCTCCCAGAAGGCACTCTTTTCATCTTCTTTTCTGGATAATTTTGTGCATCCTACCCTCGCCATCGTATGTCACTGACCCTATCTAAGCACTCATGCCCAGCGTTTTCAATCGGCAATATGAGACCAAGTCTTGAATGTTTCCTTTGAATTGTTTTCTGCGCAAACTAGCAATGTTCTGCAGATTACCATCATGCCTCCTAGAGTTCACAGGCTGATTAAATGATGCCTCTTTACTTCTTTCACTCATCATCATCTGCTATGCTTCAAGCATTCATTCTTAAAGCATAGAAGCAGCATCTTATTTTGAATAATTCCACCACATAATTCTTGGTTCCTCCAACGTATTATATGCTACTTGGGAGACGCTGCAATCAAGTAATTTTCAATATCCAGATCTGTTTCATTTGCAGCAGCGTTCTTCCCTTCATTATTAAGGAATACGATTTTTCATGATTCCTGTAATTTAGTAATTTGCAAACCCCTTCGTTGAAAGTGTGCCAGGGTGATTCCATAGTGTCTTTATTTTCCAATTTAACCTTCCTGTTATCTTTTCTTCAACTTTTAAATTGTCCCCAATATCTTTGTTTCATCTCTAGCCCTCCCCTATCTCCCGTGCATCCAAGGATGTGAATACACGGGTGTGCATTGGTGATGAGGACCAAAAACAACTAGTGAGCGACAAAAAATGGGAAGGAGAATCACTTTTTAAATTTTGGGATTCCTAGATGAGGAGAGGAGACTGTATTCACCGTATCAATTACACCGCCTACTTCCTTGGCTAGAGGACGAGTCAATCAATTGTTACAGAAAGTGAGTATTATTATCTTCTAAAACTTTAAGCCTTTGAAGAATGAGTTTATGCTATCATTAAAAGATTTTTCTACGATTATATAACACTGCTTACATTCAAATGTTTTCTGTGACTATTTAAAGATAGTGATGGAGTTCAATAATAAAGAACGAAGACTATTGTCCTGCGGACGGTTGGTAAATACGAAGAGAGTTAAATAATATTTATTTACAAAAAACAAGGACAAGTTTATCAACTTTATAGAGGCAATGAACATTGATTATCATCTGCACTAGGAATACTGCCACTACTGAATTATCATTACTTCAATTTTGCTCGCTAACACAAGCTTGGACAACTTTTTCATTCATTCTCCATTGACATTAATAAAATAACTCAGGGTACCTCAGTAGGAAATCTATTCATGTGGGTTTCATGTCTGGAATTAGATTCAATAACTTAGATGCCAAAACGTTGGCCTACGTTTCTCTGTCTGTCAATATAATTCTCAACATTCTCACAAAGCAACAATCTTTCTTTGGCTGCTGGTCTCCTTTGTATGAGTGTGGTTGTCCGATTCCCAGTACTGCACATTGTCTGAATACCTACGAATGCTGTAATCAACCATCAGATCCTCAGCTTTATTCAAACAGATTTTCCTGGTGTACAGAAGAAGCCTCTCCCTCAAGAAGGCTTGATCGGGCCGTGCATTAGTTATTTTGGGACCCATAATACCGCCAATTCTAACAAATCCTATGCCTCTTCTCTGGTTAAACAACCAATAAATTTGAATGAAAAATATTCTCCTCGAGCGATCTTAACGCATAGCAGTCTTCAATCCTCGCCAGATGCATATGTACCAATCCTTCCAGTGCCATTGGTTCTGTCCTTTAGCCAGGACACAGCTTGTTCTTTTCAGCCGAATATTTTCCTTGTGATATTCACCTTCAAAGAACCCAGCGGGTATAGATGGAGTTCATGGACTCATGGTTCTGACACATTTTTCCCTCCTAGGATATGGGATGATTTCTTACACTCACCATCTGCAGATTCGAGTGCTCGACTGCCGCAGAAGTGGAAAGTATCACACTCCATGTACACCGAATGCCTCATCATTAATAGATCTTAGTCCAACTGTGAGTTCCTGTCTGCAGAAAACTTTATTGACCACAATCCACATTCTGAGAGGTTGGTTTAAAACTTTAGCTCCTTCATCATCACAGGCAGCAGGATAGAGAAAGATTTACAAGCATTCATACTCTCAACTCTCTTGGGATTCCTCTGTTGTCACGACATTGATCTTACCTAACATTCATAACTAGATTCTGATTCTATTACTCTGAATCGATATTAAGCTTCTGACTTCCCCTATTAGTTGTGATGAACATTTACTTTCTCTACTCAAGATCACTTGTAAGATTCTGAAATAAATATATGCTCCCTCAATTTTCATGCCTAATATTGTTAGGACTCATTCCTTTTTCACCCAATATCCCTACCGCATGATTGCCTGCTTGTAATAGTTTCATGGATAGCCTACTCAATATCTCTTCTATTTCCGTTTCAGAGTAACCGTTCAGGAAAGGGATTCGACGGAGGAAGGATAGCCACAATGTCCAGGTTGGGATGGATGATGATGAGGACAAACAACAACAAGTGGGACAGTGTACCTCAGCAGTGATGCACAAACGACAATGAAATTTAATGAAATGTTACTCATACTTTTGGTGTAAATCAAAGCAGACTTCAAATAAATGTCGTATAAAATAACTGTCAAGTCTCATTTTATTAGCCTAGATACAGGAAGTAAACCTCAAGAAATGATTCAGATAAGAATTCTAAGAAGGGATTTCACCATATTATTGCTAAAATAATTCTCTCATAAATAAGTCTCAAAACCCTAAACGAGCTGGAAGCCATGAACGGATCATTAAAGGTCTAATTCTCGAGCACGAACGGTTAGTGCGGCTTTGAATATGAAAAAGTTAACTTAATCGTTCTGATCGAACAGCATCTTTCTATTGAACGAGTTATTTCAACAGCCTTCCCCGAAACTCTCATTATTTTCAGTGTGAAAAGAAAAACGTTCGAATGTCTTCCACAAGGTGCCAACAAATTTCCGCAGAATTCGATCGTTCATAATCATTCCCTTCTCGACCCGCTTAAAGCGGATGCTACCTCTAGTTTTCAACAACCCTATCAAGTCATCTCCGTTTTACTTCAAACTTTTCGCAAGTAACGAGCAACGTCCAACCTTAGTCAGTTAGCGAGTCGAGAGACCCGATCCTTTTTCTCCCTTACGCTCACTTAAATAATGCGATTGTAAAAAGGATTTAGAATTTATTTATTGTCTACGCATTCGTTATTGCACACGCCTCGCAGTGTTAGACGAGGCGAAGCGAAAATAGGTCGACATTCATCTTTCGCTTGCCATGAGTAACGTTCGCTTAACTGAATTCCAGTAGATGGCGAGGTAAAGCTTCCACGCGGCTTAAGTGGGCTGGTCTTCGTCGCGAACGGAGGTCCCTCGTGATTCGAGTGGCCTTTCCCGGTGTGTTACGCCTTTTCTTACCAAGCCTTTGGCTATGAAATCTCTACGATTCCCCTTGGATTAAGTGACAGTTACCAAATCTTCGTGCCAAGTGTTGTCACCGGAGAATATGCAAGATTTGATGGATACGGTTGTTGCGCAGACGTAAGCCACGATGTCTTCGCCTTTTGAGTGCATGTGAATCGGAAGAGCTTGGAGTGAGGTTCGAAGGAAAGATTCAGGTAAGAAACCTAGTCCCATTAGAAAACGCCCTTTTCTTCTGTGTTTACAAATATTGTCTTCCCGAACTTTTACCTGCTCATCGTTTCGAAGTGACGACGAACGATTCCATTTAGTCATCGCCACAGATATCTGAAGCTTAGCTATCGACGATATGGAGAGAATGCATTCTTTCCTCGAACGTGTCGTGCATATGGAACGTAGAATAATAACGAAATGTGCTATAAAATTAAGAATCCAAAGCTGTTTCCCTCAAGGGGGCCCTCCGTGATGGCATTATGGTTGGTATGGGTATGCTTTTAGGATCTTTTACACGCTATAAATTGGAAATATATGGAAATTAAACAACTGGTGATTGGACGATGTGATCGCGGTGAGATGCACGAGGAAAGTGAGATATGACTTTCGGTGTTGGGAGTTGTGACTGTTACCGGCGGGGGTCTAAAATTGAAATTAGATTTTTCAAAACGAACGTGAGGTGTATCGTAAACGATAAAAATTACATGAAGACTAGTATTTATTATGATTTTTTCCTACTACGTGAGTCTTACCGCACACATTTACCATTTTCATAAGTATCGGCAACGGATTCCTGATGAATACAAGAAAACCAACATTAGTCGCGGTCGGCATAAAAGGAGAGAGAAATTTTAACGATGTGCTATCGTTCATTCGCTAAAGGAATATGTTGCTTAAAATTTAACAATACAGCGCTTGCACTGACAGCGGTGGTATATTCCTCAGCCAATCAGAAGCGAGATAATTATTTAGCGGGACCTCAAATGGTGTTAATTGACAATTTTTAAGAATTATAATTTTAGGAGAAGATTAAATAACTCTCCGTTCTTCCAAGCAATGCTAGAGTAATGCAATAATTTCTAGACACCCGATTGATATTATTTTGTTTATTATTGCCTCGTGAATAAGTTTACGATATACATTTCCCATCGCTGGCCCTTATGCATATTGGACTCCAACTACTTTTAAAGAGAGTGACGCTTAGATCCATGGCGATTCTTCCTTTTTCACATCAGCAAGGTGTCTCTGTGTCTGGTAGGGGAAGGGCTCGCTTTGGATCCTTGATTCTTTTCTAGTGAAATAATTATTTTTTCCATTTCAGGATGCTTTTGGAGAATGCAAACCTACGTCGGGACGAGAACAGTGATGCCTGTGCCCAATGGATTGCAACTCCTACATGATTAGCTTCGAAAGTGAAAGATATGAATTGAGTATAGGAACATGTGAGTATGAAACACATTTCAAGTTACCAGTCCTTTCAACCATTGTGTCCTCACAGACCAATTCCTAGGACTAAACTCTAATTTGTGATTATACTCAAATGAAATTGTTATACAATTGCATAATTTACTGATATATATGGTTGTGGTGTTAGGATATATTGATGAACATATTCCTAGCTTATTAAATAGATAATGGTTGACTTATAATCATATGATTATAAATATGCTTTGGCTATCTATTAGATAATATGACACATTGATTGTGAGTGGAGAATACTCTTTTATGGATGAATGATATTAAGGGGAATACAAATTTAAGAATCCCTCCCACTGTCATCCTTTACCATGCTATGATCAGGTGGATTTTCTGTTAACTCTTTCCACGCTTTTGGCATGTTTTTCATTCGCTCTTTCTTTAAGTGGATCCCTTGCAAATTAAGTGCAGCCCAATCGCTCCTCTAGTAAACTTCCTTTCGGATGGATAGTTGCTCTCTCATCCTTCTTCTACGTTGCTGCCACCTTCTTTTCATTTCCATCTCCAATATTCCTCATCACCACCTTGTTCACAAGGAACGAGTTGATCCATGGAATAGATTTTAACTCTCCTCTGCCACGCTCTGCAGCTTTCCACAGATCGAACAGAAAGCTTCACAGCCTGCATTACATAGTTCATCCCTCAATTTTCTTCCAGCATTCATTATTGGATCATAAAGAAGCTCCTTTACTATTCCATCCTCAGCGACCTTGCCCACTTTCTTCTTGGCATAATTATATTCTTTTCCCATCGAGTGTAAGGTTACTTCTCAGGTGCTTTAATTCAACATAAACCTTACTGCAGCTTTCCCTCTTCGTCGGTTTACATGCAGCAGTTTTCTTTTCCCCACAGCGAACGATTTCCAATCTTCCTCTTTCCTTTCATATACTTCACTTTTGAGTCTCAGCAAGTACATTCTGGGGTGTTTGCAAAGTGCCTTCATCACAGGTAGATGTTTCTCTTTTATAAGAAAAACCAGCAGAGGTCTTAAGCTTCAGCACACCCATTTGTGCCCTTCGACCTTCATAACTGGAGAAATTAGGCTGAACTTTCAACGTAACAGGCATCCCTGCAAGTCTATGCACTGCATGCCTTGCTACTTGCTTTCGTTCCTGAGTATCTGCAAGGTTTTCTCATACTCAAAGGACATTTGGTTCTCTACCTTGACTCTGCATATCTCCATCCAGTAAACTCTATCCAAAGCAGCTTCTACATCTTCAACTGCCACAACAGAGACATGTCAATCAGTCTTTCTACAAGCCATAGCTATCCCACATGCAACGAGCGTTTTCCATTGATCAATGTCAACGTTTCATGCCACGCTCTTATCCACGGACGAAATTCCTGAAGGGAAGCTTCGTTCTCTCATTGCCTTGTTCTCATTTATTCAGTGCATCAATTTGAAATATCCATTACACCTTCATTTCAGGTACTTCGCATTCCTGTTCAGGAGAGGATTCCAGTCAAGAGACGATGGATTAGGAGGCGGATCATGATGCGGATCGAACTTGGTCGCATGCAGGCAGACAAGCGGGAAGGAGTACATTAGCTTTATTCATGCACCAACATGACTGATGTGAAGTGCTTATGATGTATATTATGGCAGTTTGAATAAACTTCAACCATGAAAAACTATATACTCTTGTTTCATTACCCACCAAATTCATAGAGCAATATTTAATAAACGAGCTGGAAGCCCTGAACGGATCATTAAAGGTCTAATTCTCGAGCACGAACGGTTAGTGCGGCTTTGAATATGAAAAAGTAAACTTAATCGTTCTGATCGAACAGCATCTTTCTATTGAACGAGTTATTTCAACAGCCTTCCCCGAAACTCTCATTATTTTCAGTGTGAAAAGAAAAACGTTCGAATGTCTTCCACAAGGTGCCAACAAATTTCCGCAGAATTCGATCGTTCATAATCATTCCCTTCTCGACCCGCTTAAAGCGGATGCTACCTCTAGTTTTCAACAACCCTATCAAGTCATCTCCGTTTTACTTCAAACTTTTCGCAAGTAACGAGCAACGTCCAACCTTAGTCAGTTAGCGAGTCGAGAGACCCGATCCTTTTTCTCCCTTACGCTCACTTAAATAATGCGATTGTAAAAAGGATTTAGAATTTATTTATTGTCTACGCATTCGTTATTGCACACGCCTCGCAGTGTTAGACGAGGCGAAGCGAAAATAGGTCGACATTCATCTTTCGCTTGCCATGAGTAACGTTCGCTTAACTGAATTCCAGTAGATGGCGAGGTAAAGCTTCCACGCGGCTTAAGTGGGCTGGTCTTCGTCGCGAACGGAGGTCCCTCGTGATTCGAGTGGCCTTTCCCGGTGTGTTACGCCTTTTCTTACCAAGCCTTTGGCTATGAAATCTCTACGATTCCCCTTGGATTAAGTGACAGTTACCAAATCTTCGTGCCAAGTGTTGTCACCGGAGAATATGCAAGATTTGATGGATACGGTTGTTGCGCAGACGTAAGCCACGATGTCTTCGCCTTTTGAGTGCATGTGAATCGGAAGAGCTTGGAGTGAGGTTCGAAGGAAAGATTCAGGTAAGAAACCTAGTCCCATTAGAAAACGCCCTTTTCTTCTGTGTTTACAAATATTGTCTTCCCGAACTTTTACCTGCTCATCGTTTCGAAGTGACGACGAACGATTCCATTTAGTCATCGCCACAGATATCTGAAGCTTAGCTATCGACGATATGGAGAGAATGCATTCTTTCCTCGAACGTGTCGTGCATATGGAACGTAGAATAATAACGAAATGTGCTATAAAATTAAGAATCCAAAGCCGTTTCCCTCAAGGGGGCCCTCCGTGATGGCATTATGGTTGGTATGGGTATGCTTTTAGGATCTTTTACACGCTATAAATTGGAAATATATGGAAATTAAACAACTGGTGATTGGACGATGTGATCGCGGTGAGATGCACGAGGAAAGTGAGATATGACTTTCGGTGTTGGGAGTTGTGACTGTTACCGGCGGGGGTCTAAAATTGAAATTAGATTTTTCAAAACGAACGTGAGGTGTATCGTAAACGATAAAAATTACATGAAGACTAGTATTTATTATGATTTTTTCCTACTACGTGAGTCTTACCGCACACATTTACCATTTTCATAAGTATCGGCAACGGATTCCTGATGAATACAAGAAAACCAACATTAGTCGCGGTCGGCATAAAAGGAGAGAGAAATTTTAACGATGTGCTATCGTTCATTCGCTAAAGGAATATGTTGCTTAAAATTTAACAATACAGCGCTTGCACTGACAGCGGTGGTATATTCCTCAGCCAATCAGAAGCGAGATAATTATTTAGCGGGACCTCAAATGGTGTTAATTGACAATTTTTAAGAATTATAATTTTAGGAGAAGATTAAATAACTCTCCGTTCTTCCAAGCAATGCTAGAGTAATGCAATAATTTCTAGACACCCGATTGATATTATTTTGTTTATTATTGCCTCGTGAATAAGTTTACGATATACATTTCCCATCGCTGGCCCTTATGCATATTGGACTCCAACTACTTTTAAAGAGAGTGACGCTTAGATCCATGGCGATTCTTCCTTTTTCACATCAGCAAGGTGTCTCTGTGTCTGGTAGGGGAAGGGCTCGCTTTGGATCCTTGATTCTTTTCTAGTGAAATAATTATTTTTTCCATTTCAGGATGCTTTTGGAGAATGCAAACCTACGTCGGGACGAGAACAGTGATGCCTGTGCCCAATGGATTGCAACTCCTACATGATTAGCTTCGAAAGTGAAAGATATGAATTGAGTATAGGAACATGTGAGTATGAAACACATTTCAAGTTACCAGTCCTTTCAACCATTGTGTCCTCACAGACCAATTCCTAGGACTAAACTCTAATTTGTGATTATACTCAAATGAAATTGTTATACAATTGCATAATTTACTGATATATATGGTTGTGGTGTTAGGATATATTGATGAACATATTCCTAGCTTATTAAATAGATAATGGTTGACTTATAATCATATGATTATAAATATGCTTTGGCTATCTATTAGATAATATGACACATTGATTGTGAGTGGAGAATACTCTTTTATGGATGAATGATATTAAGGGGAATACAAATTTAAGAATCCCTCCCACTGTCATCCTTTACCATGCTATGATCAGGTGGATTTTCTGTTAACTCTTTCCACGCTTTTGGCATGTTTTTCATTCGCTCTTTCTTTAAGTGGATCCCTTGCAAATTAAGTGCAGCCCAATCGCTCCTCTAGTAAACTTCCTTTCGGATGGATAGTTGCTCTCTCATCCTTCTTCTACGTTGCTGCCACCTTCTTTTCATTTCCATCTCCAATATTCCTCATCACCACCTTGTTCACAAGGAACGAGTTGATCCATGGAATAGATTTTAACTCTCCTCTGCCACGCTCTGCAGCTTTCCACAGATCGAACAGAAAGCTTCACAGCCTGCATTACATAGTTCATCCCTCAATTTTCTTCCAGCATTCATTATTGGATCATAAAGAAGCTCCTTTACTATTCCATCCTCAGCGACCTTGCCCACTTTCTTCTTGGCATAATTATATTCTTTTCCCATCGAGTGTAAGGTTACTTCTCAGGTGCTTTAATTCAACATAAACCTTACTGCAGCTTTCCCTCTTCGTCGGTTTACATGCAGCAGTTTTCTTTTCCCCACAGCGAACGATTTCCAATCTTCCTCTTTCCTTTCATATACTTCACTTTTGAGTCTCAGCAAGTACATTCTGGGGTGTTTGCAAAGTGCCTTCATCACAGGTAGATGTTTCTCTTTTATAAGAAAAACCAGCAGAGGTCTTAAGCTTCAGCACACCCATTTGTGCCCTTCGACCTTCATAACTGGAGAAATTAGGCTGAACTTTCAACGTAACAGGCATCCCTGCAAGTCTATGCACTGCATGCCTTGCTACTTGCTTTCGTTCCTGAGTATCTGCAAGGTTTTCTCATACTCAAAGGACATTTGGTTCTCTACCTTGACTCTGCATATCTCCATCCAGTAAACTCTATCCAAAGCAGCTTCTACATCTTCAACTGCCACAACAGAGACATGTCAATCAGTCTTTCTACAAGCCATAGCTATCCCACATGCAACGAGCGTTTTCCATTGATCAATGTCAACGTTTCATGCCACGCTCTTATCCACGGACGAAATTCCTGAAGGGAAGCTTCGTTCTCTCATTGCCTTGTTCTCATTTATTCAGTGCATCAATTTGAAATATCCATTACACCTTCATTTCAGGTACTTCGCATTCCTGTTCAGGAGAGGATTCCAGTCAAGAGACGATGGATTAGGAGGCGGATCATGATGCGGATCGAACTTGGTCGCATGCAGGCAGACAAGCGGGAAGGAGTACATTAGCTTTATTCATGCACCAACATGACTGATGTGAAGTGCTTATGATGTATATTATGGCAGTTTGAATAAACTTCAACCATGAAAAACTATATACTCTTGTTTCATTACCCACCAAATTCATAGAGCAATGTTTAATAAACGAGCTGGAAGCCCTGAACGGATCATTAAAGGTCTAATTCTCGAGCACGAACGGTTAGTGCGGCTTTGAATATGAAAAAGTAAACTTAATCGTTCTGATCGAACAGCATCTTTCTATTGAACGAGTTATTTCAACAGCCTTCCCCGAAACTCTCATTATTTTCAGTGTGAAAAGAAAAACGTTCGAATGTCTTCCACAAGGTGCCAACAAATTTCCGCAGAATTCGATCGTTCATAATCATTCCCTTCTCGACCCGCTTAAAGCGGATGCTACCTCTAGTTTTCAACAACCCTATCAAGTCATCTCCGTTTTACTTCAAACTTTTCGCAAGTAACGAGCAACGTCCAACCTTAGTCAGTTAGCGAGTCGAGAGACCCGATCCTTTTTCTCCCTTACGCTCACTTAAATAATGCGATTGTAAAAAGGATTTAGAATTTATTTATTGTCTACGCATTCGTTATTGCACACGCCTCGCAGTGTTAGACGAGGCGAAGCGAAAATAGGTCGACATTCATCTTTCGCTTGCCATGAGTAACGTTCGCTTAACTGAATTCCAGTAGATGGCGAGGTAAAGCTTCCACGCGGCTTAAGTGGGCTGGTCTTCGTCGCGAACGGAGGTCCCTCGTGATTCGAGTGGCCTTTCCCGGTGTGTTACGCCTTTTCTTACCAAGCCTTTGGCTATGAAATCTCTACGATTCCCCTTGGATTAAGTGACAGTTACCAAATCTTCGTGCCAAGTGTTGTCACCGGAGAATATGCAAGATTTGATGGATACGGTTGTTGCGCAGACGTAAGCCACGATGTCTTCGCCTTTTGAGTGCATGTGAATCGGAAGAGCTTGGAGTGAGGTTCGAAGGAAAGATTCAGGTAAGAAACCTAGTCCCATTAGAAAACGCCCTTTTCTTCTGTGTTTACAAATATTGTCTTCCCGAACTTTTACCTGCTCATCGTTTCGAAGTGACGACGAACGATTCCATTTAGTCATCGCCACAGATATCTGAAGCTTAGCTATCGACGATATGGAGAGAATGCATTCTTTCCTCGAACGTGTCGTGCATATGGAACGTAGAATAATAACGAAATGTGCTATAAAATTAAGAATCCAAAGCTGTTTCCCTCAACGGGGCCCTCCGTGATGGCATTATGGTTGGTATGGGTATGCTTTTAGGATCTTTTACACGCTATAAATTGGAAATATATGGAAATTAAACAACTGGTGATTGGACGATGTGATCGCGGTGAGATGCACGAGGAAAGTGAGATATGACTTTCGGTGTTGGGAGTTGTGACTGTTACCGGCGGGGGTCTAAAATTGAAATTAAATTTTTCAAAACGAACGTGAGGTGTATCGTAAACGATAAAAATTACATGAAGACTAGTATTTATTATGATTTTTTCCTACTACGTGAGTCTTACCGCACACATTTACCATTTTCATAAGTATCGGCAACGGATTCCTGATGAATACAAGAAAACCAACATTAGTCGCGGTCGGCATAAAAGGAGAGAGAAATTTTAACGATGTGCTATCGTTCATTCGCTAAAGGAATATGTTGCTTAAAATTTAACAATACAGCGCTTGCACTGACAGCGGTGGTATATTCCTCAGCCAATCAGAAGCGAGATAATTATTTAGCGGGACCTCAAATGGTGTTAATTGACAATTTTTAAGAATTATAATTTTAGGAGAAGATTAAATAACTCTCCGTTCTTCCAAGCAATGCTAGAGTAATGCAATAATTTCTAGACACCCGATTGATATTATTTTGTTTATTATTGCCTCGTGAATAAGTTTACGATATACATTTCCCATCGCTGGCCCTTATGCATATTGGACTCCAACTACTTTTAAAGAGAGTGACGCTTAGATCCATGGCGATTCTTCCTTTTTCACATCAGCAAGGTGTCTCTGTGTCTGGTAGGGGAAGGGCTCGCTTTTGATCCTTGATTCTTTTCTAGTGAAATAATTATTTTTTCCATTTCAGGATGCTTTTGGAGAATGCAAACCTACGTCGGGACGAGAACAGCGATGCCTGTGCCCAATGGATTGCAACTCCTACATGATTAGCTTCGAAAGTGAAAGATATGAATTGAGTATAGGAACATGTGAGTATGAAACACATTTCAAGTTACCAGTCCTTTCAACCATTGTGTCCTCACAGACCAATTCCTAGGACTAAACTCTAATTTGTGATTATACTCAAATGAAATTGTTATACAATTGCATAATTTACTGATATATATGGTTGTGGTGTTAGGATATATTGATGAACATATTCCTAGCTTATTAAATAGATAATGGTTGACTTATAATCATATGATTATAAATATGCTTTGGCTATCTATTAGATAATATGACACATTGATTGTGAGTGGAGAATACTCTTTTATGGATGAATGATATTAAGGGGAATACAAATTTAAGAATCCCTCCCACTGTCATCCTTTACCATGCTATGATCAGGTGGATTTTCTGTTAACTCTTTCCACGCTTTTGGCATGTTTTTCATTCGCTCTTTCTTTAAGTGGATCCCTTGCAAATTAAGTGCAGCCCAATCGCTCCTCTAGTAAACTTCCTTTCGGATGGATAGTTGCTCTCTCATCCTTCTTCTACGTTGCTGCCACCTTCTTTTCATTTCCATCTCCAATATTCCTCATCACCACCTTGTTCACAAGGAACGAGTTGATCCATGGAATAGATTTTAACTCTCCTCTGCCACGCTCTGCAGCTTTCCACAGATCGAACAGAAAGCTTCACAGCCTGCATTACATAGTTCATCCCTCAATTTTCTTCCAGCATTCATTATTGGATCATAAAGAAGCTCCTTTACTATTCCATCCTCAGCGACCTTGCCCACTTTCTTCTTGGCATAATTATATTCTTTTCCCATCGAGTGTAAGGTTACTTCTCAGGTGCTTTAATTCAACATAAACCTTACTGCAGCTTTCCCTCTTCGTCGGTTTACATGCAGCAGTTTTCTTTTCCCCACAGCGAACGATTTCCAATCTTCCTCTTTCCTTTCATATACTTCACTTTTGAGTCTCAGCAAGTACATTCTGGGGTGTTTGCAAAGTGCCTTCATCACAGGTAGATGTTTCTCTTTTATAAGAAAAACCAGCAGAGGTCTTAAGCTTCAGCACACCCATTTGTGCCCTTCGACCTTCATAACTGGAGAAATTAGGCTGAACTTTCAACGTAACAGGCATCCCTGCAAGTCTATGCACTGCATGCCTTGCTACTTGCTTTCGTTCCTGAGTATCTGCAAGGTTTTCTCATACTCAAAGGACATTTGGTTCTCTACCTTGACTCTGCATATCTCCATCCAGTAAACTCTATCCAAAGCAGCTTCTACATCTTCAACTGCCACAACAGAGACATGTCAATCAGTCTTTCTACAAGCCATAGCTATCCCACATGCAACGAGCGTTTTCCATTGATCAATGTCAACGTTTCATGCCACGCTCTTATCCACGGACGAAATTCCTGAAGGGAAGCTTCGTTCTCTCATTGCCTTGTTCTCATTTATTCAGTGCATCAATTTGAAATATCCATTACACCTTCATTTCAGGTACTTCGCATTCCTGTTCAGGAGAGGATTCCAGTCAAGAGACGATGGATTAGGAGGCGGATCATGATGCGGATCGAACTTGGTCGCATGCAGGCAGACAAGCGGGAAGGAGTACATTAGCTTTATTCATGCACCAACATGACTGATGTGAAGTGCTTATGATGTATATTATGGCAGTTTGAATAAACTTCAACCATGAAAAACTATATACTCTTGTTTCATTACCCACCAAATTCATAGAGCAATGTTTAATAAACGAGCTGGAAGCCCTGAACGGATCATTAAAGGTCTAATTCTCGAGCACGAACGGTTAGTGCGGCTTTGAATATGAAAAAGTAAACTTAATCGTTCTGATCGAACAGCATCTTTCTATTGAACGAGTTATTTCAACAGCCTTCCCCGAAACTCTCATTATTTTCAGTGTGAAAAGAAAAACGTTCGAATGTCTTCCACAAGGTGCCAACAAATTTCCGCAGAATTCGATCGTTCATAATCATTCCCTTCTCGACCCGCTTAAAGCGGATGCTACCTCTAGTTTTCAACAACCCTATCAAGTCATCTCCGTTTTACTTCAAACTTTTCGCAAGTAACGAGCAACGTCCAACCTTAGTCAGTTAGCGAGTCGAGAGACCCGATCCTTTTTCTCCCTTACGCTCACTTAAATAATGCGATTGTAAAAAGGATTTAGAATTTATTTATTGTCTACGCATTCGTTATTGCACACGCCTCGCAGTGTTAGACGAGGCGAAGCGAAAATAGGTCGACATTCATCTTTCGCTTGCCATGAGTAACGTTCGCTTAACTGAATTCCAGTAGATGGCGAGGTAAAGCTTCCACGCGGCTTAAGTGGGCTGGTCTTCGTCGCGAACGGAGGTCCCTCGTGATTCGAGTGGCCTTTCCCGGTGTGTTACGCCTTTTCTTACCAAGCCTTTGGCTATGAAATCTCTACGATTCCCCTTGGATTAAGTGACAGTTACCAAATCTTCGTGCCAAGTGTTGTCACCGGAGAATATGCAAGATTTGATGGATACGGTTGTTGCGCAGACGTAAGCCACGATGTCTTCGCCTTTTGAGTGCATGTGAATCGGAAGAGCTTGGAGTGAGGTTCGAAGGAAAGATTCAGGTAAGAAACCTAGTCCCATTAGAAAACGCCCTTTTCTTCTGTGTTTACAAATATTGTCTTCCCGAACTTTTACCTGCTCATCGTTTCGAAGTGACGACGAACGATTCCATTTAGTCATCGCCACAGATATCTGAAGCTTAGCTATCGACGATATGGAGAGAATGCATTCTTTCCTCGAACGTGTCGTGCATATGGAACGTAGAATAATAACGAAATGTGCTATAAAATTAAGAATCCAAAGCTGTTTCCCTCAACGGGGCCCTCCGTGATGGCATTATGGTTGGTATGGGTATGCTTTTAGGATCTTTTACACGCTATAAATTGGAAATATATGGAAATTAAACAACTGGTGATTGGACGATGTGATCGCGGTGAGATGCACGAGGAAAGTGAGATATGACTTTCGGTGTTGGGAGTTGTGACTGTTACCGGCGGGGGTCTGAAATTGAAATTAGATTTTTCAAAACGAACGTGAGGTGTATCGTAAACGATAAAAATTACATGAAGACTAGTATTTATTATGATTTTTTCCTACTACGTGAGTCTTACCGCACACATTTACCATTTTCATAAGTATCGGCAACGGATTCCTGATGAATACAAGAAAACCAACATTAGTCGCGGTCGGCATAAAAGGAGAGAGAAATTTTAACGATGTGCTATCGTTCATTCGCTAAAGGAATATGTTGCTTAAAATTTAACAATACAGCGCTTGCACTGACAGCGGTGGTATATTCCTCAGCCAATCAGAAGCGAGATAATTATTTAGCGGGACCTCAAATGGTGTTAATTGACAATTTTTAAGAATTATAATTTTAGGAGAAGATTAAATAACTCTCCGTTCTTCCAAGCAATGCTAGAGTAATGCAATAATTTCTAGACACCCGATTGATATTATTTTGTTTATTATTGCCTCGTGAATAAGTTTACGATATACATTTCCCATCGCTGGCCCTTATGCATATTGGACTCCAACTACTTTTAAAGAGAGTGACGCTTAGATCCATGGCGATTCTTCCTTTTTCACATCAGCAAGGTGTCTCTGTGTCTGGTAGGGGAAGGGCTCGCTTTGGATCCTTGATTCTTTTCTAGTGAAATAATTATTTTTTCCATTTCAGGATGCTTTTGGAGAATGCAAACCTACGTCGGGACGAGAACAGTGATGCCTGTGCCCAATGGATTGCAACTCCTACATGATTAGCTTCGAAAGTGAAAGATATGAATTGAGTATAGGAACATGTGAGTATGAAACACATTTCAAGTTACCAGTCCTTTCAACCATTGTGTCCTCACAGACCAATTCCTAGGACTAAACTCTAATTTGTGATTATACTCAAATGAAATTGTTATACAATTGCATAATTTACTGATATATATGGTTGTGGTGTTAGGATATATTGATGAACATATTCCTAGCTTATTAAATAGATAATGGTTGACTTATAATCATATGATTATAAATATGCTTTGGCTATCTATTAGATAATATGACACATTGATTGTGAGTGGAGAATACTCTTTTATGGATGAATGATATTAAGGGGAATACAAATTTAAGAATCCCTCCCACTGTCATCCTTTACCATGCTATGATCAGGTGGATTTTCTGTTAACTCTTTCCACGCTTTTGGCATGTTTTTCATTCGCTCTTTCTTTAAGTGGATCCCTTGCAAATTAAGTGCAGCCCAATCGCTCCTCTAGTAAACTTCCTTTCGGATGGATAGTTGCTCTCTCATCCTTCTTCTACGTTGCTGCCACCTTCTTTTCATTTCCATCTCCAATATTCCTCATCACCACCTTGTTCACAAGGAACGAGTTGATCCATGGAATAGATTTTAACTCTCCTCTGCCACGCTCTGCAGCTTTCCACAGATCGAACAGAAAGCTTCACAGCCTGCATTACATAGTTCATCCCTCAATTTTCTTCCAGCATTCATTATTGGATCATAAAGAAGCTCCTTTACTATTCCATCCTCAGCGACCTTGCCCACTTTCTTCTTGGCATAATTATATTCTTTTCCCATCGAGTGTAAGGTTACTTCTCAGGTGCTTTAATTCAACATAAACCTTACTGCAGCTTTCCCTCTTCGTCGGTTTACATGCAGCAGTTTTCTTTTCCCCACAGCGAACGATTTCCAATCTTCCTCTTTCCTTTCATATACTTCACTTTTGAGTCTCAGCAAGTACATTCTGGGGTGTTTGCAAAGTGCCTTCATCACAGGTAGATGTTTCTCTTTTATAAGAAAAACCAGCAGAGGTCTTAAGCTTCAGCACACCCATTTGTGCCCTTCGACCTTCATAACTGGAGAAATTAGGCTGAACTTTCAACGTAACAGGCATCCCTGCAAGTCTATGCACTGCATGCCTTGCTACTTGCTTTCGTTCCTGAGTATCTGCAAGGTTTTCTCATACTCAAAGGACATTTGGTTCTCTACCTTGACTCTGCATATCTCCATCCAGTAAACTCTATCCAAAGCAGATTCTACATCTTCAACTGCCACAACAGAGACATGTCAATCAGTCTTTCTACAAGCCATAGCTATCCCACATGCAACGAGCGTTTTCCATTGATCAATGTCAACGTTTCATGCCACGCTCTTATCCACGAACGAAATTCCTGAAGGGAAGCTTCGTTCTCTCATTGCCTTGTTCTCATTTATTCAGTGCATCAATTTGAAATATCCATTACACCTTCATTTCAGGTACTTCGCATTCCTGTTCAGGAGAGGATTCCAGTCAAGAGACGATGGATTAGGAGGCGGATCATGATGCGGATCGAACTTGGTCGCATGCAGGCAGACAAGCGGGAAGGAGTACATTAGCTTTATTCATGCACCAACATGACTGATGTGAAGTGCTTATGATGTATATTATGGCAGTTTGAATAAACTTCAACCATGAAAAACTATATACTCTTGTTTCATTACCCACCAAATTCATAGAGCAATGTTTAATAAACGAGCTGGAAGCCCTGAACGGATCATTAAAGGTCTAATTCTCGAGCACGAACGGTTAGTGCGGCTTTGAATATGAAAAAGTAAACTTAATCGTTCTGATCGAACAGCATCTTTCTATTGAACGAGTTATTTCAACAGCCTTCCCCGAAACTCTCATTATTTTCAGTGTGAAAAGAAAAACGTTCGAATGTCTTCCACAAGGTGCCAACAAATTTCCGCAGAATTCGATCGTTCATAATCATTCCCTTCTCGACCCGCTTAAAGCGGATGCTACCTCTAGTTTTCAACAACCCTATCAAGTCATCTCCGTTTTACTTCAAACTTTTCGCAAGTAACGAGCAACGTCCAACCTTAGTCAGTTAGCGAGTCGAGAGACCCGATCCTTTTTCTCCCTTACGCTCACTTAAATAATGCGATTGTAAAAAGGATTTAGAATTTATTTATTGTCTACGCATTCGTTATTGCACACGCCTCGCAGTGTTAGACGAGGCGAAGCGAAAATAGGTCGACATTCATCTTTCGCTTGCCATGAGTAACGTTCGCTTAACTGAATTCCAGTAGATGGCGAGGTAAAGCTTCCACGCGGCTTAAGTGGGCTGGTCTTCGTCGCGAACGGAGGTCCCTCGTGATTCGAGTGGCCTTTCCCGGTGTGTTACGCCTTTTCTTACCAAGCCTTTGGCTATGAAATCTCTACGATTCCCCTTGGATTAAGTGACAGTTACCAAATCTTCGTGCCAAGTGTTGTCACCGGAGAATATGCAAGATTTGATGGATACGGTTGTTGCGCAGACGTAAGCCACGATGTCTTCGCCTTTTGAGTGCATGTGAATCGGAAGAGCTTGGAGTGAGGTTCGAAGGAAAGATTCAGGTAAGAAACCTAGTCCCATTAGAAAACGCCCTTTTCTTCTGTGTTTACAAATATTGTCTTCCCGAACTTTTACCTGCTCATCGTTTCGAAGTGACGACGAACGATTCCATTTAGTCATCGCCACAGATATCTGAAGCTTAGCTATCGACGATATGGAGAGAATGCATTCTTTCCTCGAACGTGTCGTGCATATGGAACGTAGAATAATAACGAAATGTGCTATAAAATTAAGAATCCAAAGCTGTTTCCCTCAACGGGGCCCTCCGTGATGGCATTATGGTTGGTATGGGTATGCTTTTAGGATCTTTTACACGCTATAAATTGGAAATATATGGAAATTAAACAACTGGTGATTGGACGATGTGATCGCGGTGAGATGCACGAGGAAAGTGAGATATGACTTTCGGTGTTGGGAGTTGTGACTGTTACCGGCGGGGGTCTAAAATTGAAATTAGATTTTTCAAAACGAACGTGAGGTGTATCGTAAACGATAAAAATTACATGAAGACTAGTATTTATTATGATTTTTTCCTACTACGTGAGTCTTACCGCACACATTTACCATTTTCATAAGTATCGGCAACGGATTCCTGATGAATACAAGAAAACCAACATTAGTCGCGGTCGGCATAAAAGGAGAGAGAAATTTTAACGATGTGCTATCGTTCATTCGCTAAAGGAATATGTTGCTTAAAATTTAACAATACAGCGCTTGCACTGACAGCGGTGGTATATTGCTCAGCCAATCAGAAGCGAGATAATTATTTAGCGGGACCTCAAATGGTGTTAATTGACAATTTTTAAGAATTATAATTTTAGGAGAAGATTAAATAACTCTCCGTTCTTCCAAGCAATGCTAGAGTAATGCAATAATTTCTAGACACCCGATTGATATTATTTTGTTTATTATTGCCTCGTGAATAAGTTTACGATATACATTTCCCATCGCTGGCCCTTATGCATATTGGACTCCAACTACTTTTAAAGAGAGTGACGCTTAGATCCATGGCGATTCTTCCTTTTTCACATCAGCAAGGTGTCTCTGTGTCTGGTAGGGGAAGGGCTCGCTTTGGATCCTTGATTCTTTTCTAGTGAAATAATTATTTTTTCCATTTCAGGATGCTTTTGGAGAATGCAAACCTACGTCGGGACGAGAACAGTGATGCCTGTGCCCAATGGATTGCAACTCCTACATGATTAGCTTCGAAAGTGAAAGATATGAATTGAGTATAGGAACATGTGAGTATGAAACACATTTCAAGTTACCAGTCCTTTCAACCATTGTGTCCTCACAGACCAATTCCTAGGACTAAACTCTAATTTGTGATTATACTCAAATGAAATTGTTATACAATTGCATAATTTACTGATATATATGGTTGTGGTGTTAGGATATATTGATGAACATATTCCTAGCTTATTAAATAGATAATGGTTGACTTATAATCATATGATTATAAATATGCTTTGGCTATCTATTAGATAATATGACACATTGATTGTGAGTGGAGAATACTCTTTTATGGATGAATGATATTAAGGGGAATACAAATTTAAGAATCCCTCCCACTGTCATCCTTTACCATGCTATGATCAGGTGGATTTTCTGTTAACTCTTTCCACGCTTTTGGCATGTTTTTCATTCGCTCTTTCTTTAAGTGGATCCCTTGCAAATTAAGTGCAGCCCAATCGCTCCTCTAGTAAACTTCCTTTCGGATGGATAGTTGCTCTCTCATCCTTCTTCTACGTTGCTGCCACCTTCTTTTCATTTCCATCTCCAATATTCCTCATCACCACCTTGTTCACAAGGAACGAGTTGATCCATGGAATAGATTTTAACTCTCCTCTGCCACGCTCTGCAGCTTTCCACAGATCGAACAGAAAGCTTCACAGCCTGCATTACATAGTTCATCCCTCAATTTTCTTCCAGCATTCATTATTGGATCATAAAGAAGCTCCTTTACTATTCCATCCTCAGCGACCTTGCCCACTTTCTTCTTGGCATAATTATATTCTTTTCCCATCGAGTGTAAGGTTACTTCTCAGGTGCTTTAATTCAACATAAACCTTACTGCAGCTTTCCCTCTTCGTCGGTTTACATGCAGCAGTTTTCTTTTCCCCACAGCGAACGATTTCCAATCTTCCTCTTTCCTTTCATATACTTCACTTTTGAGTCTCAGCAAGTACATTCTGGGGTGTTTGCAAAGTGCCTTCATCACAGGTAGATGTTTCTCTTTTATAAGAAAAACCAGCAGAGGTCTTAAGCTTCAGCACACCCATTTGTGCCCTTCGACCTTCATAACTGGAGAAATTAGGCTGAACTTTCAACGTAACAGGCATCCCTGCAAGTCTATGCACTGCATGCCTTGCTACTTGCTTTCGTTCCTGAGTATCTGCAAGGTTTTCTCATACTCAAAGGACATTTGGTTCTCTACCTTGACTCTGCATATCTCCATCCAGTAAACTCTATCCAAAGCAGCTTCTACATCTTCAACTGCCACAACAGAGACATGTCAATCAGTCTTTCTACAAGCCATAGCTATCCCACATGCAACGAGCGTTTTCCATTGATCAATGTCAACGTTTCATGCCACGCTCTTATCCACGGACGAAATTCCTGAAGGGAAGCTTCGTTCTCTCATTGCCTTGTTCTCATTTATTCAGTGCATCAATTTGAAATATCCATTACACCTTCATTTCAGGTACTTCGCATTCCTGTTCAGGAGAGGATTCCAGTCAAGAGACGATGGATTAGGAGGCGGATCATGATGCGGATCGAACTTGGTCGCATGCAGGCAGACAAGCGGGAAGGAGTACATTAGCTTTATTCATGCACCAACATGACTGATGTGAAGTGCTTATGATGTATATTATGGCAGTTTGAATAAACTTCAACCATGAAAAACTATATACTCTTGTTTCATTACCCACCAAATTCATAGAGCAATGTTTAATAAACGAGCTGGAAGCCCTGAACGGATCATTAAAGGTCTAATTCTCGAGCACGAACGGTTAGTGCGGCTTTGAATATGAAAAAGTAAACTTAATCGTTCTGATCGAACAGCATCTTTCTATTGAACGAGTTATTTCAACAGCCTTCCCCGAAACTCTCATTATTTTCAGTGTGAAAAGAAAAACGTTCGAATGTCTTCCACAAGGTGCCAACAAATTTCCGCAGAATTCGATCGTTCATAATCATTCCCTTCTCGACCCGCTTAAAGCGGATGCTACCTCTAGTTTTCAACAACCCTATCAAGTCATCTCCGTTTTACTTCAAACTTTTCGCAAGTAACGAGCAACGTCCAACCTTAGTCAGTTAGCGAGTCGAGAGACCCGATCCTTTTTCTCCCTTACGCTCACTTAAATAATGCGATTGTAAAAAGGATTTAGAATTTATTTATTGTCTACGCATTCGTTATTGCACACGCCTCGCAGTGTTAGACGAGGCGAAGCGAAAATAGGTCGACATTCATCTTTCGCTTGCCATGAGTAACGTTCGCTTAACTGAATTCCAGTAGATGGCGAGGTAAAGCTTCCACGCGGCTTAAGTGGGCTGGTCTTCGTCGCGAACGGAGGTCCCTCGTGATTCGAGTGGCCTTTCCCGGTGTGTTACGCCTTTTCTTACCAAGCCTTTGGCTATGAAATCTCTACGATTCCCCTTGGATTAAGTGACAGTTACCAAATCTTCGTGCCAAGTGTTGTCACCGGAGAATATGCAAGATTTGATGGATACGGTTGTTGCGCAGACGTAAGCCACGATGTCTTCGCCTTTTGAGTGCATGTGAATCGGAAGAGCTTGGAGTGAGGTTCGAAGGAAAGATTCAGGTAAGAAACCTAGTCCCATTAGAAAACGCCCTTTTCTTCTGTGTTTACAAATATTGTCTTCCCGAACTTTTACCTGCTCATCGTTTCGAAGTGACGACGAACGATTCCATTTAGTCATCGCCACAGATATCTGAAGCTTAGCTATCGACGATATGGAGAGAATGCATTCTTTCCTCGAACGTGTCGTGCATATGGAACGTAGAATAATAACGAAATGTGCTATAAAATTAAGAATCCAAAGCTGTTTCCCTCAACGGGGCCCTCCGTGATGGCATTATGGTTGGTATGGGTATGCTTTTAGGATCTTTTACACGCTATAAATTGGAAATATATGGAAATTAAACAACTGGTGATTGGACGATGTGATCGCGGTGAGATGCACGAGGAAAGTGAGATATGACTTTCGGTGTTGGGAGTTGTGACTGTTACCGGCGGGGGTCTGAAATTGAAATTAGATTTTTCAAAACGAACGTGAGGTGTATCGTAAACGATAAAAATTACATGAAGACTAGTATTTATTATGATTTTTTCCTACTACGTGAGTCTTACCGCACACATTTACCATTTTCATAAGTATCGGCAACGGATTCCTGATGAATACAAGAAAACCAACATTAGTCGCGGTCGGCATAAAAGGAGAGAGAAATTTTAACGATGTGCTATCGTTCATTCGCTAAAGGAATATGTTGCTTAAAATTTAACAATACAGCGCTTGCACTGACAGCGGTGGTATATTCCTCAGCCAATCAGAAGCGAGATAATTATTTAGCGGGACCTCAAATGGTGTTAATTGACAATTTTTAAGAATTATAATTTTAGGAGAAGATTAAATAACTCTCCGTTCTTCCAAGCAATGCTAGAGTAATGCAATAATTTCTAGACACCCGATTGATATTATTTTGTTTATTATTGCCTCGTGAATAAGTTTACGATATACATTTCCCATCGCTGGCCCTTATGCATATTGGACTCCAACTACTTTTAAAGAGAGTGACGCTTAGATCCATGGCGATTCTTCCTTTTTCACATCAGCAAGGTGTCTCTGTGTCTGGTAGGGGAAGGGCTCGCTTTGGATCCTTGATTCTTTTCTAGTGAAATAATTATTTTTTCCATTTCAGGATGCTTTTGGAGAATGCAAACCTACGTCGGGACGAGAACAGTGATGCCTGTGCCCAATGGATTGCAACTCCTACATGATTAGCTTCGAAAGTGAAAGATATGAATTGAGTATAGGAACATGTGAGTATGAAACACATTTCAAGTTACCAGTCCTTTCAACCATTGTGTCCTCACAGACCAATTCCTAGGACTAAACTCTAATTTGTGATTATACTCAAATGAAATTGTTATACAATTGCATAATTTACTGATATATATGGTTGTGGTGTTAGGATATATTGATGAACATATTCCTAGCTTATTAAATAGATAATGGTTGACTTATAATCATATGATTATAAATATGCTTTGGCTATCTATTAGATAATATGACACATTGATTGTGAGTGGAGAATACTCTTTTATGGATGAATGATATTAAGGGGAATACAAATTTAAGAATCCCTCCCACTGTCATCCTTTACCATGCTATGATCAGGTGGATTTTCTGTTAACTCTTTCCACGCTTTTGGCATGTTTTTCATTCGCTCTTTCTTTAAGTGGATCCCTTGCAAATTAAGTGCAGCCCAATCGCTCCTCTAGTAAACTTCCTTTCGGATGGATAGTTGCTCTCTCATCCTTCTTCTACGTTGCTGCCACCTTCTTTTCATTTCCATCTCCAATATTCCTCATCACCACCTTGTTCACAAGGAACGAGTTGATCCATGGAATAGATTTTAACTCTCCTCTGCCACGCTCTGCAGCTTTCCACAGATCGAACAGAAAGCTTCACAGCCTGCATTACATAGTTCATCCCTCAATTTTCTTCCAGCATTCATTATTGGATCATAAAGAAGCTCCTTTACTATTCCATCCTCAGCGACCTTGCCCACTTTCTTCTTGGCATAATTATATTCTTTTCCCATCGAGTGTAAGGTTACTTCTCAGGTGCTTTAATTCAACATAAACCTTACTGCAGCTTTCCCTCTTCGTCGGTTTACATGCAGCAGTTTTCTTTTCCCCACAGCGAACGATTTCCAATCTTCCTCTTTCCTTTCATATACTTCACTTTTGAGTCTCAGCAAGTACATTCTGGGGTGTTTGCAAAGTGCCTTCATCACAGGTAGATGTTTCTCTTTTATAAGAAAAACCAGCAGAGGTCTTAAGCTTCAGCACACCCATTTGTGCCCTTCGACCTTCATAACTGGAGAAATTAGGCTGAACTTTCAACGTAACAGGCATCCCTGCAAGTCTATGCACTGCATGCCTTGCTACTTGCTTTCGTTCCTGAGTATCTGCAAGGTTTTCTCATACTCAAAGGACATTTGGTTCTCTACCTTGACTCTGCATATCTCCATCCAGTAAACTCTATCCAAAGCAGCTTCTACATCTTCAACTGCCACAACAGAGACATGTCAATCAGTCTTTCTACAAGCCATAGCTATCCCACATGCAACGAGCGTTTTCCATTGATCAATGTCAACGTTTCATGCCACGCTCTTATCCACGGACGAAATTCCTGAAGGGAAGCTTCGTTCTCTCATTGCCTTGTTCTCATTTATTCAGTGCATCAATTTGAAATATCCATTACACCTTCATTTCAGGTACTTCGCATTCCTGTTCAGGAGAGGATTCCAGTCAAGAGACGATGGATTAGGAGGCGGATCATGATGCGGATCGAACTTGGTCGCATGCAGGCAGACAAGCGGGAAGGAGTACATTAGCTTTATTCATGCACCAACATGACTGATGTGAAGTGCTTATGATGTATATTATGGCAGTTTGAATAAACTTCAACCATGAAAAACTATATACTCTTGTTTCATTACCCACCAAATTCATAGAGCAATGTTTAATAAACGAGCTGGAAGCCCTGAACGGATCATTAAAGGTCTAATTCTCGAGCACGAACGGTTAGTGCGGCTTTGAATATGAAAAAGTAAACTTAATCGTTCTGATCGAACAGCATCTTTCTATTGAACGAGTTATTTCAACAGCCTTCCCCGAAACTCTCATTATTTTCAGTGTGAAAAGAAAAACGTTCGAATGTCTTCCACAAGGTGCCAACAAATTTCCGCAGAATTCGATCGTTCATAATCATTCCCTTCTCGACCCGCTTAAAGCGGATGCTACCTCTAGTTTTCAACAACCCTATCAAGTCATCTCCGTTTTACTTCAAACTTTTCGCAAGTAACGAGCAACGTCCAACCTTAGTCAGTTAGCGAGTCGAGAGACCCGATCCTTTTTCTCCCTTACGCTCACTTAAATAATGCGATTGTAAAAAGGATTTAGAATTTATTTATTGTCTACGCATTCGTTATTGCACACGCCTCGCAGTGTTAGACGAGGCGAAGCGAAAATAGGTCGACATTCATCTTTCGCTTGCCATGAGTAACGTTCGCTTAACTGAATTCCAGTAGATGGCGAGGTAAAGCTTCCACGCGGCTTAAGTGGGCTGGTCTTCGTCGCGAACGGAGGTCCCTCGTGATTCGAGTGGCCTTTCCCGGTGTGTTACGCCTTTTCTTACCAAGCCTTTGGCTATGAAATCTCTACGATTCCCCTTGGATTAAGTGACAGTTACCAAATCTTCGTGCCAAGTGTTGTCACCGGAGAATATGCAAGATTTGATGGATACGGTTGTTGCGCAGACGTAAGCCACGATGTCTTCGCCTTTTGAGTGCATGTGAATCGGAAGAGCTTGGAGTGAGGTTCGAAGGAAAGATTCAGGTAAGAAACCTAGTCCCATTAGAAAACGCCCTTTTCTTCTGTGTTTACAAATATTGTCTTCCCGAACTTTTACCTGCTCATCGTTTCGAAGTGACGACGAACGATTCCATTTAGTCATCGCCACAGATATCTGAAGCTTAGCTATCGACGATATGGAGAGAATGCATTCTTTCCTCGAACGTGTCGTGCATATGGAACGTAGAATAATAACGAAATGTGCTATAAAATTAAGAATCCAAAGCCGTTTCCCTCAAGGGGGCCCTCCGTGATGGCATTATGGTTGGTATGGGTATGCTTTTAGGATCTTTTACACGCTATAAATTGGAAATATATGGAAATTAAACAACTGGTGATTGGACGATGTGATCGCGGTGAGATGCACGAGGAAAGTGAGATATGACTTTCGGTGTTGGGAGTTGTGACTGTTACCGGCGGGGGTCTAAAATTGAAATTAGATTTTTCAAAACGAACGTGAGGTGTATCGTAAACGATAAAAATTACATGAAGACTAGTATTTATTATGATTTTTTCCTACTACGTGAGTCTTACCGCACACATTTACCATTTTCATAAGTATCGGCAACGGATTCCTGATGAATACAAGAAAACCAACATTAGTCGCGGTCGGCATAAAAGGAGAGAGAAATTTTAACGATGTGCTATCGTTCATTCGCTAAAGGAATATGTTGCTTAAAATTTAACAATACAGCGCTTGCACTGACAGCGGTGGTATATTGCTCAGCCAATCAGAAGCGAGATAATTATTTAGCGGGACCTCAAATGGTGTTAATTGACAATTTTTAAGAATTATAATTTTAGGAGAAGATTAAATAACTCTCCGTTCTTCCAAGCAATGCTAGAGTAATGCAATAATTTCTAGACACCCGATTGATATTATTTTGTTTATTATTGCCTCGTGAATAAGTTTACGATATACATTTCCCATCGCTGGCCCTTATGCATATTGGACTCCAACTACTTTTAAAGAGAGTGACGCTTAGATCCATGGCGATTCTTCCTTTTTCACATCAGCAAGGTGTCTCTGTGTCTGGTAGGGGAAGGGCTCGCTTTGGATCCTTGATTCTTTTCTAGTGAAATAATTATTTTTTCCATTTCAGGATGCTTTTGGAGAATGCAAACCTACGTCGGGACGAGAACAGTGATGCCTGTGCCCAATGGATTGCAACTCCTACATGATTAGCTTCGAAAGTGAAAGATATGAATTGAGTATAGGAACATGTGAGTATGAAACACATTTCAAGTTACCAGTCCTTTCAACCATTGTGTCCTCACAGACCAATTCCTAGGACTAAACTCTAATTTGTGATTATACTCAAATGAAATTGTTATACAATTGCATAATTTACTGATATATATGGTTGTGGTGTTAGGATATATTGATGAACATATTCCTAGCTTATTAAATAGATAATGGTTGACTTATAATCATATGATTATAAATATGCTTTGGCTATCTATTAGATAATATGACACATTGATTGTGAGTGGAGAATACTCTTTTATGGATGAATGATATTAAGGGGAATACAAATTTAAGAATCCCTCCCACTGTCATCCTTTACCATGCTATGATCAGGTGGATTTACTGTTAACTCTTTCCACGCTTTTGGCATGTTTTTCATTCGCTCTTTCTTTAAGTGGATCCCTTGCAAATTAAGTGCAGCCCAATCGCTCCTCTAGTAAACTTCCTTTCGGATGGATAGTTGCTCTCTCATCCTTCTTCTACGTTGCTGCCACCTTCTTTTCATTTCCATCTCCAATATTCCTCATCACCACCTTGTTCACAAGGAACGAGTTGATCCATGGAATAGATTTTAACTCTCCTCTGCCACGCTCTGCAGCTTTCCACAGATCGAACAGAAAGCTTCACAGCCTGCATTACATAGTTCATCCCTCAATTTTCTTCCAGCATTCATTATTGGATCATAAAGAAGCTCCTTTACTATTCCATCCTCAGCGACCTTGCCCACTTTCTTCTTGGCATAATTATATTCTTTTCCCATCGAGTGTAAGGTTACTTCTCAGGTGCTTTAATTCAACATAAACCTTACTGCAGCTTTCCCTCTTCGTCGGTTTACATGCAGCAGTTTTCTTTTCCCCACAGCGAACGATTTCCAATCTTCCTCTTTCCTTTCATATACTTCACTTTTGAGTCTCAGCAAGTACATTCTGGGGTGTTTGCAAAGTGCCTTCATCACAGGTAGATGTTTCTCTTTTATAAGAAAAACCAGCAGAGGTCTTAAGCTTCAGCACACCCATTTGTGCCCTTCGACCTTCATAACTGGAGAAATTAGGCTGAACTTTCAACGTAACAGGCATCCCTGCAAGTCTATGCACTGCATGCCTTGCTACTTGCTTTCGTTCCTGAGTATCTGCAAGGTTTTCTCATACTCAAAGGACATTTGGTTCTCTACCTTGACTCTGCATATCTCCATCCAGTAAACTCTATCCAAAGCAGATTCTACATCTTCAACTGCCACAACAGAGACATGTCAATCAGTCTTTCTACAAGCCATAGCTATCCCACATGCAACGAGCGTTTTCCATTGATCAATGTCAACGTTTCATGCCACGCTCTTATCCACGGACGAAATTCCTGAAGGGAAGCTTCGTTCTCTCATTGCCTTGTTCTCATTTATTCAGTGCATCAATTTGAAATATCCATTACACCTTCATTTCAGGTACTTCGCATTCCTGTTCAGGAGAGGATTCCAGTCAAGAGACGATGGATTAGGAGGCGGATCATGATGCGGATCGAACTTGGTCGCATGCAGGCAGACAAGCGGGAAGGAGTACATTAGCTTTATTCATGCACCAACATGACTGATGTGAAGTGCTTATGATGTATATTATGGCAGTTTGAATAAACTTCAACCATGAAAAACTATATACTCTTGTTTCATTACCCACCAAATTCATAGAGCAATGTTTAATAAACGAGCTGGAAGCCCTGAACGGATCATTAAAGGTCTAATTCTCGAGCACGAACGGTTAGTGCGGCTTTGAATATGAAAAAGTAAACTTAATCGTTCTGATCGAACAGCATCTTTCTATTGAACGAGTTATTTCAACAGCCTTCCCCGAAACTCTCATTATTTTCAGTGTGAAAAGAAAAACGTTCGAATGTCTTCCACAAGGTGCCAACAAATTTCCGCAGAATTCGATCGTTCATAATCATTCCCTTCTCGACCCGCTTAAAGCGGATGCTACCTCTAGTTTTCAACAACCCTAT
Source organism: Pantala flavescens (assembly GCA_020796165.1). Classification (NCBI taxonomy): domain Eukaryota; kingdom Metazoa; phylum Arthropoda; class Insecta; order Odonata; family Libellulidae; genus Pantala; species Pantala flavescens. Next base: position 6,755,173 of record CM036884.1, on the reverse strand, counting down.
CAAGTCATCTCCGTTTTACTTCAAACTTTTCGCAAGTAACGAGCAACGTCCAACCTTAGTCAGTTAGCGAGTCGAGAGACCCGATCCTTTTTCTCCCTTACGCTCACTTAAATAATGCGATTGTAAAAAGGATTTAGAATTTATTTATTGTCTACGCATTCGTTATTGCACACGCCTCGCAGTGTTAGACGAGGCGAAGCGAAAATAGGTCGACATTCATCTTTCGCTTGCCATGAGTAACGTTCGCTTAACTGAATTCCAGTAGATGGCGAGGTAAAGCTTCCACGCGGCTTAAGTGGGCTGGTCTTCGTCGCGAACGGAGGTCCCTCGTGATTCGAGTGGCCTTTCCCGGTGTGTTACGCCTTTTCTTACCAAGCCTTTGGCTATGAAATCTCTACGATTCCCCTTGGATTAAGTGACAGTTACCAAATCTTCGTGCCAAGTGTTGTCACCGGAGAATATGCAAGATTTGATGGATACGGTTGTTGCGCAGACGTAAGCCACGATGTCTTCGCCTTTTGAGTGCATGTGAATCGGAAGAGCTTGGAGTGAGGTTCGAAGGAAAGATTCAGGTAAGAAACCTAGTCCCATTAGAAAACGCCCTTTTCTTCTGTGTTTACAAATATTGTCTTCCCGAACTTTTACCTGCTCATCGTTTCGAAGTGACGACGAACGATTCCATTTAGTCATCGCCACAGATATCTGAAGCTTAGCTATCGACGATATGGAGAGAATGCATTCTTTCCTCGAACGTGTCGTGCATATGGAACGTAGAATAATAACGAAATGTGCTATAAAATTAAGAATCCAAAGCCGTTTCCCTCAAGGGGGCCCTCCGTGATGGCATTATGGTTGGTATGGGTATGCTTTTAGGATCTTTTACACGCTATAAATTGGAAATATATGGAAATTAAACAACTGGTGATTGGACGATGTGATCGCGGTGAGATGCACGAGGAAAGTGAGATATGACTTTCGGTGTTGGGAGTTGTGACTGTTACCGGCGGGGGTCTAAAATTGAAATTAGATTTTTCAAAACGAACGTGAGGTGTATCGTAAACGATAAAAATTACATGAAGACTAGTATTTATTATGATTTTTTCCTACTACGTGAGTCTTACCGCACACATTTACCATTTTCATAAGTATCGGCAACGGATTCCTGATGAATACAAGAAAACCAACATTAGTCGCGGTCGGCATAAAAGGAGAGAGAAATTTTAACGATGTGCTATCGTTCATTCGCTAAAGGAATATGTTGCTTAAAATTTAACAATACAGCGCTTGCACTGACAGCGGTGGTATATTGCTCAGCCAATCAGAAGCGAGATAATTATTTAGCGGGACCTCAAATGGTGTTAATTGACAATTTTTAAGAATTATAATTTTAGGAGAAGATTAAATAACTCTCCGTTCTTCCAAGCAATGCTAGAGTAATGCAATAATTTCTAGACACCCGATTGATATTATTTTGTTTATTATTGCCTCGTGAATAAGTTTACGATATACATTTCCCATCGCTGGCCCTTATGCATATTGGACTCCAACTACTTTTAAAGAGAGTGACGCTTAGATCCATGGCGATTCTTCCTTTTTCACATCAGCAAGGTGTCTCTGTGTCTGGTAGGGGAAGGGCTCGCTTTGGATCCTTGATTCTTTTCTAGTGAAATAATTATTTTTTCCATTTCAGGATGCTTTTGGAGAATGCAAACCTACGTCGGGACGAGAACAGTGATGCCTGTGCCCAATGGATTGCAACTCCTACATGATTAGCTTCGAAAGTGAAAGATATGAATTGAGTATAGGAACATGTGAGTATGAAACACATTTCAAGTTACCAGTCCTTTCAACCATTGTGTCCTCACAGACCAATTCCTAGGACTAAACTCTAATTTGTGATTATACTCAAATGAAATTGTTATACAATTGCATAATTTACTGATATATATGGTTGTGGTGTTAGGATATATTGATGAACATATTCCTAGCTTATTAAATAGATAATGGTTGACTTATAATCATATGATTATAAATATGCTTTGGCTATCTATTAGATAATATGACACATTGATTGTGAGTGGAGAATACTCTTTTATGGATGAATGATATTAAGGGGAATACAAATTTAAGAATCCCTCCCACTGTCATCCTTTACCATGCTATGATCAGCTGGATTTTCTGTTAACTCTTCCCACGCTTTTGGCATGTTTTTCATTCGCTCTTTCTTTAAGTGGATCCCTTGCAAATTAAGTGCAGCCCAATCGCTCCTCTAGTAAACTTCCTTTCGGATGGATAGTTGCTCTCTCATCCTTCTTCTACGTTGCTGCCACCTTCTTTTCATTTCCATCTCCAATATTCCTCATCACCACCTTGTTCACAAGGAACGAGTTGATCCATGGAATAGATTTTAACTCTCCTCTGCCACGCTCTGCAGCTTTCCACAGATCGAACAGAAAGCTTCACAGCCTGCATTACATAGTTCATCCCTCAATTTTCTTCCAGCATTCATTATTGGATCATAAAGAAGCTCCTTTACTATTCCATCCTCAGCGACCTTGCCCACTTTCTTCTTGGCATAATTATATTCTTTTCCCATCGAGTGTAAGGTTACTTCTCAGGTGCTTTAATTCAACATAAACCTTACTGCAGCTTTCCCTCTTCGTCGGTTTACATGCAGCAGTTTTCTTTTCCCCACAGCGAACGATTTCCAATCTTCCTCTTTCCTTTCATATACTTCACTTTTGAGTCTCAGCAAGTACATTCTGGGGTGTTTGCAAAGTGCCTTCATCACAGGTAGATGTTTCTCTTTTATAAGAAAAACCAGCAGAGGTCTTAAGCTTCAGCACACCCATTTGTGCCCTTCGACCTTCATAACTGGAGAAATTAGGCTGAACTTTCAACGTAACAGGCATCCCTGCAAGTCTATGCACTGCATGCCTTGCTACTTGCTTTCGTTCCTGAGTATCTGCAAGGTTTTCTCATACTCAAAGGACATTTGGTTCTCTACCTTGACTCTGCATATCTCCATCCAGTAAACTCTATCCAAAGCAGATTCTACATCTTCAACTGCCACAACAGAGACATGTCAATCAGTCTTTCTACAAGCCATAGCTATCCCACATGCAACGAGCGTTTTCCATTGATCAATGTCAACGTTTCATGCCACGCTCTTATCCACGAACGAAATTCCTGAAGGGAAGCTTCGTTCTCTCATTGCCTTGTTCTCATTTATTCAGTGCATCAATTTGAAATATCCATTACACCTTCATTTCAGGTACTTCGCATTCCTGTTCAGGAGAGGATTCCAGTCAAGAGACGATGGATTAGGAGGCGGATCATGATGCGGATCGAACTTGGTCGCATGCAGGCAGACAAGCGGGAAGGAGTACATTAGCTTTATTCATGCACCAACATGACTGATGTGAAGTGCTTATGATGTATATTATGGCAGTTTGAATAAACTTCAACCATGAAAAACTATATACTCTTGTTTCATTACCCACCAAATTCATAGAGCAATGTTTAATAAACGAGCTGGAAGCCCTGAACGGATCATTAAAGGTCTAATTCTCGAGCACGAACGGTTAGTGCGGCTTTGAATATGAAAAAGTAAACTTAATCGTTCTGATCGAACAGCATCTTTCTATTGAACGAGTTATTTCAACAGCCTTCCCCGAAACTCTCATTATTTTCAGTGTGAAAAGAAAAACGTTCGAATGTCTTCCACAAGGTGCCAACAAATTTCCGCAGAATTCGATCGTTCATAATCATTCCCTTCTCGACCCGCTTAAAGCGGATGCTACCTCTAGTTTTCAACAACCCTATCAAGTCATCTCCGTTTTACTTCAAACTTTTCGCAAGTAACGAGCAACGTCCAACCTTAGTCAGTTAGCGAGTCGAGAGACCCGATCCTTTTTCTCCCTTACGCTCACTTAAATAATGCGATTGTAAAAAGGATTTAGAATTTATTTATTGTCTACGCATTCGTTATTGCACACGCCTCGCAGTGTTAGACGAGGCGAAGCGAAAATAGGTCGACATTCATCTTTCGCTTGCCATGAGTAACGTTCGCTTAACTGAATTCCAGTAGATGGCGAGGTAAAGCTTCCACGCGGCTTAAGTGGGCTGGTCTTCGTCGCGAACGGAGGTCCCTCGTGATTCGAGTGGCCTTTCCCGGTGTGTTACGCCTTTTCTTACCAAGCCTTTGGCTATGAAATCTCTACGATTCCCCTTGGATTAAGTGACAGTTACCAAATCTTCGTGCCAAGTGTTGTCACCGGAGAATATGCAAGATTTGATGGATACGGTTGTTGCGCAGACGTAAGCCACGATGTCTTCGCCTTTTGAGTGCATGTGAATCGGAAGAGCTTGGAGTGAGGTTCGAAGGAAAGATTCAGGTAAGAAACCTAGTCCCATTAGAAAACGCCCTTTTCTTCTGTGTTTACAAATATTGTCTTCCCGAACTTTTACCTGCTCATCGTTTCGAAGTGACGACGAACGATTCCATTTAGTCATCGCCACAGATATCTGAAGCTTAGCTATCGACGATATGGAGAGAATGCATTCTTTCCTCGAACGTGTCGTGCATATGGAACGTAGAATAATAACGAAATGTGCTATAAAATTAAGAATCCAAAGCTGTTTCCCTCAACGGGGCCCTCCGTGATGGCATTATGGTTGGTATGGGTATGCTTTTAGGATCTTTTACACGCTATAAATTGGAAATATATGGAAATTAAACAACTGGTGATTGGACGATGTGATCGCGGTGAGATGCACGAGGAAAGTGAGATATGACTTTCGGTGTTGGGAGTTGTGACTGTTACCGGCGGGGGTCTGAAATTGAAATTAGATTTTTCAAAACGAACGTGAGGTGTATCGTAAACGATAAAAATTACATGAAGACTAGTATTTATTATGATTTTTTCCTACTACGTGAGTCTTACCGCACACATTTACCATTTTCATAAGTATCGGCAACGGATTCCTGATGAATACAAGAAAACCAACATTAGTCGCGGTCGGCATAAAAGGAGAGAGAAATTTTAACGATGTGCTATCGTTCATTCGCTAAAGGAATATGTTGCTTAAAATTTAACAATACAGCGCTTGCACTGACAGCGGTGGTATATTCCTCAGCCAATCAGAAGCGAGATAATTATTTAGCGGGACCTCAAATGGTGTTAATTGACAATTTTTAAGAATTATAATTTTAGGAGAAGATTAAATAACTCTCCGTTCTTCCAAGCAATGCTAGAGTAATGCAATAATTTCTAGACACCCGATTGATATTATTTTGTTTATTATTGCCTCGTGAATAAGTTTACGATATACATTTCCCATCGCTGGCCCTTATGCATATTGGACTCCAACTACTTTTAAAGAGAGTGACGCTTAGATCCATGGCGATTCTTCCTTTTTCACATCAGCAAGGTGTCTCTGTGTCTGGTAGGGGAAGGGCTCGCTTTGGATCCTTGATTCTTTTCTAGTGAAATAATTATTTTTTCCATTTCAGGATGCTTTTGGAGAATGCAAACCTACGTCGGGACGAGAACAGTGATGCCTGTGCCCAATGGATTGCAACTCCTACATGATTAGCTTCGAAAGTGAAAGATATGAATTGAGTATAGGAACATGTGAGTATGAAACACATTTCAAGTTACCAGTCCTTTCAACCATTGTGTCCTCACAGACCAATTCCTAGGACTAAACTCTAATTTGTGATTATACTCAAATGAAATTGTTATACAATTGCATAATTTACTGATATATATGGTTGTGGTGTTAGGATATATTGATGAACATATTCCTAGCTTATTAAATAGATAATGGTTGACTTATAATCATATGATTATAAATATGCTTTGGCTATCTATTAGATAATATGACACATTGATTGTGAGTGGAGAATACACTTTTATGGATGAATGATATTAAGGGGAATACAAATTTAAGAATCCCTCCCACTGTCATCCTTTACCATGCTATGATCAGGTGGATTTTCTGTTAACTCTTCCCACGCTTTTGGCATGTTTTTCATTCGCTCTTTCTTTAAGTGGATCCCTTGCAAATTAAGTGCAGCCCAATCGCTCCTCTAGTAAACTTCCTTTCGGATGGATAGTTGCTCTCTCATCCTTCTTCTACGTTGCTGCCACCTTCTTTTCATTTCCATCTCCAATATTCCTCATCACCACCTTGTTCACAAGGAACGAGTTGATCCATGGAATAGATTTTAACTCTCCTCTGCCACGCTCTGCAGCTTTCCACAGATCTAACAGAAAGCTTCACAGCCTGCATTACATAGTTCATCCCTCAATTTTCTTCCAGCATTCATTATTGGATCATAAAGAAGCTCCTTTACTATTCCATCCTCAGCGACCTTGCCCACTTTCTTCTTGGCATAATTATATTCTTTTCCCATCGAGTGTAAGGTTACTTCTCAGGTGCTTTAATTCAACATAAACCTTACTGCAGCTTTCCCTCTTCGTCGGTTTACATGCAGCAGTTTTCTTTTCCCCACAGCGAACGATTTCCAATCTTCCTCTTTCCTTTCATATACTTCACTTTTGAGTCTCAGCAAGTACATTCTGGGGTGTTTGCAAAGTGCCTTCATCACAGGTAGATGTTTCTCTTTTATAAGAAAAACCAGCAGAGGTCTTAAGCTTCAGCACACCCATTTGTGCCCTTCGACCTTCATAACTGGAGAAATTAGGCTGAACTTTCAACGTAACAGGCATCCCTGCAAGTCTATGCACTGCATGCCTTGCTACTTGCTTTCGTTCCTGAGTATCTGCAAGGTTTTCTCATACTCAAAGGACATTTGGTTCTCTACCTTGACTCTGCATATCTCCATCCAGTAAACTCTATCCAAAGCAGATTCTACATCTTCAACTGCCACAACAGAGACATGTCAATCAGTCTTTCTACAAGCCATAGCTATCCCACATGCAACGAGCGTTTTCCATTGATCAATGTCAACGTTTCATGCCACGCTCTTATCCACGAACGAAATTCCTGAAGGGAAGCTTCGTTCTCTCATTGCCTTGTTCTCATTTATTCAGTGCATCAATTTGAAATATCCATTACACCTTCATTTCAGGTACTTCGCATTCCTGTTCAGGAGAGGATTCCAGTCAAGAGACGATGGATTAGGAGGCGGATCATGATGCGGATCGAACTTGGTCGCATGCAGGCAGACAAGCGGGAAGGAGTACATTAGCTTTATTCATGCACCAACATGACTGATGTGAAGTGCTTATGATGTATATTATGGCAGTTTGAATAAACTTCAACCATGAAAAACTATATACTCTTGTTTCATTACCCACCAAATTCATAGAGCAATGTTTAATAAACGAGCTGGAAGCCCTGAACGGATCATTAAAGGTCTAATTCTCGAGCACGAACGGTTAGTGCGGCTTTGAATATGAAAAAGTAAACTTAATCGTTCTGATCGAACAGCATCTTTCTATTGAACGAGTTATTTCAACAGCCTTCCCCGAAACTCTCATTATTTTCAGTGTGAAAAGAAAAACGTTCGAATGTCTTCCACAAGGTGCCAACAAATTTCCGCAGAATTCGATCGTTCATAATCATTCCCTTCTCGACCCGCTTAAAGCGGATGCTACCTCTAGTTTTCAACAACCCTATCAAGTCATCTCCGTTTTACTTCAAACTTTTCGCAAGTAACGAGCAACGTCCAACCTTAGTCAGTTAGCGAGTCGAGAGACCCGATCCTTTTTCTCCCTTACGCTCACTTAAATAATGCGATTGTAAAAAGGATTTAGAATTTATTTATTGACTACGCATTCGTTATTGCACACGCCTCGCAGTGTTAGACGAGGCGAAGCGAAAATAGGTCGACATTCATCTTTCGCTTGCCATGAGTAACGTTCGCTTAACTGAATTCCAGTAGATGGCGAGGTAAAGCTTCCACGCGGCTTAAGTGGGCTGGTCTTCGTCGCGAACGGAGGTCCCTCGTGATTCGAGTGGCCTTTCCCGGTGTGTTACGCCTTTTCTTACCAAGCCTTTGGCTATGAAATCTCTACGATTCCCCTTGGATTAAGTGACAGTTACCAAATCTTCGTGCCAAGTGTTGTCACCGGAGAATATGCAAGATTTGATGGATACGGTTGTTGCGCAGACGTAAGCCACGATGTCTTCGCCTTTTGAGTGCATGTGAATCGGAAGAGCTTGGAGTGAGGTTCGAAGGAAAGATTCAGGTAAGAAACCTAGTCCCATTAGAAAACGCCCTTTTCTTCTGTGTTTACAAATATTGTCTTCCCGAACTTTTACCTGCTCATCGTTTCGAAGTGACGACGAACGATTCCATTTAGTCATCGCCACAGATATCTGAAGCTTAGCTATCGACGATATGGAGAGAATGCATTCTTTCCTCGAACGTGTCGTGCATATGGAACGTAGAATAATAACGAAATGTGCTATAAAATTAAGAATCCAAAGCTGTTTCCCTCAACGGGGCCCTCCGTGATGGCATTATGGTTGGTATGGGTATGCTTTTAGGATCTTTTACACGCTATAAATTGGAAATATATGGAAATTAAACAACTGGTGATTGGACGATGTGATCGCGGTGAGATGCACGAGGAAAGTGAGATATGACTTTCGGTGTTGGGAGTTGTGACTGTTACCGGCGGGGGTCTGAAATTGAAATTAGATTTTTCAAAACGAACGTGAGGTGTATCGTAAACGATAAAAATTACATGAAGACTAGTATTTATTATGATTTTTTCCTACTACGTGAGTCTTACCGCACACATTTACCATTTTCATAAGTATCGGCAACGGATTCCTGATGAATACAAGAAAACCAACATTAGTCGCGGTCGGCATAAAAGGAGAGAGAAATTTTAACGATGTGCTATCGTTCATTCGCTAAAGGAATATGTTGCTTAAAATTTAACAATACAGCGCTTGCACTGACAGCGGTGGTATATTCCTCAGCCAATCAGAAGCGAGATAATTATTTAGCGGGACCTCAAATGGTGTTAATTGACAATTTTTAAGAATTATAATTTTAGGAGAAGATTAAATAACTCTCCGTTCTTCCAAGCAATGCTAGAGTAATGCAATAATTTCTAGACACCCGATTGATATTATTTTGTTTATTATTGCCTCGTGAATAAGTTTACGATATACATTTCCCATCGCTGGCCCTTATGCATATTGGACTCCAACTACTTTTAAAGAGAGTGACGCTTAGATCCATGGCGATTCTTCCTTTTTCACATCAGCAAGGTGTCTCTGTGTCTGGTAGGGGAAGGGCTCGCTTTGGATCCTTGATTCTTTTCTAGTGAAATAATTATTTTTTCCATTTCAGGATGCTTTTGGAGAATGCAAACCTACGTCGGGACGAGAACAGTGATGCCTGTGCCCAATGGATTGCAACTCCTACATGATTAGCTTCGAAAGTGAAAGATATGAATTGAGTATAGGAACATGTGAGTATGAAACACATTTCAAGTTACCAGTCCTTTCAACCATTGTGTCCTCACAGACCAATTCCTAGGACTAAACTCTAATTTGTGATTATACTCAAATGAAATTGTTATACAATTGCATAATTTACTGATATATATGGTTGTGGTGTTAGGATATATTGATGAACATATTCCTAGCTTATTAAATAGATAATGGTTGACTTATAATCATATGATTATAAATATGCTTTGGCTATCTATTAGATAATATGACACATTGATTGTGAGTGGAGAATACACTTTTATGGATGAATGATATTAAGGGGAATACAAATTTAAGAATCCCTCCCACTGTCATCCTTTACCATGCTATGATCAGGTGGATTTTCTGTTAACTCTTCCCACGCTTTTGGCATGTTTTTCATTCGCTCTTTCTTTAAGTGGATCCCTTGCAAATTAAGTGCAGCCCAATCGCTCCTCTAGTAAACTTCCTTTCGGATGGATAGTTGCTCTCTCATCCTTCTTCTACGTTGCTGCCACCTTCTTTTCATTTCCATCTCCAATATTCCTCATCACCACCTTGTTCACAAGGAACGAGTTGATCCATGGAATAGATTTTAACTCTCCTCTGCCACGCTCTGCAGCTTTCCACAGATCTAACAGAAAGCTTCACAGCCTGCATTACATAGTTTATCCCTCAATTTTCTTCCAGCATTCATTATTGGATCATAAAGAAGCTCCTTTACTATTCCATCCTCAGCGACCTTGCCCACTTTCTTCTTGGCATAATTATATTCTTTTCCCATCGAGTGTAAGGTTACTTCTCAGGTGCTTTAATTCAACATAAACCTTACTGCAGCTTTCCCTCTTCGTCGGTTTACATGCAGCAGTTTTCTTTTCCCCACAGCGAACGATTTCCAATCTTCCTCTTTCCTTTCATATACTTCACTTTTGAGTCTCAGCAAGTACATTCTGGGGTGTTTGCAAAGTGCCTTCATCACAGGTAGATGTTTCTCTTTTATAAGAAAAACCAGCAGAGGTCTTAAGCTTCAGCACACCCATTTGTGCCCTTCGACCTTCATAACTGGAGAAATTAGGCTGAACTTTCAACGTAACAGGCATCCCTGCAAGTCTATGCACTGCATGCCTTGCTACTTGCTTTCGTTCCTGAGTATCTGCAAGGTTTTCTCATACTCAAAGGACATTTGGTTCTCTACCTTGACTCTGCATATCTCCATCCAGTAAACTCTATCCAAAGCAGATTCTACATCTTCAACTGCCACAACAGAGACATGTCAATCAGTCTTTCTACAAGCCATAGCTATCCCACATGCAACGAGCGTTTTCCATTGATCAATGTCAACGTTTCATGCCACGCTCTTATCCACGAACGAAATTCCTGAAGGGAAGCTTCGTTCTCTCATTGCCTTGTTCTCATTTATTCAGTGCATCAATTTGAAATATCCATTACACCTTCATTTCAGGTACTTCGCATTCCTGTTCAGGAGAGGATTCCAGTCAAGAGACGATGGATTAGGAGGCGGATCATGATGCGGATCGAACTTGGTCGCATGCAGGCAGACAAGCGGGAAGGAGTACATTAGCTTTATTCATGCACCAACATGACTGATGTGAAGTGCTTATGATGTATATTATGGCAGTTTGAATAAACTTCAACCATGAAAAACTATATACTCTTGTTTCATTACCCACCAAATTCATAGAGCAATGTTTAATAAACGAGCTGGAAGCCCTGAACGGATCATTAAAGGTCTAATTCTCGAGCACGAACGGTTAGTGCGGCTTTGAATATGAAAAAGTAAACTTAATCGTTCTGATCGAACAGCATCTTTCTATTGAACGAGTTATTTCAACAGCCTTCCCCGAAACTCTCATTATTTTCAGTGTGAAAAGAAAAACGTTCGAATGTCTTCCACAAGGTGCCAACAAATTTCCGCAGAATTCGATCGTTCATAATCATTCCCTTCTCGACCCGCTTAAAGCGGATGCTACCTCTAGTTTTCAACAACCCTATCAAGTCATCTCCGTTTTACTTCAAACTTTTCGCAAGTAACGAGCAACGTCCAACCTTAGTCAGTTAGCGAGTCGAGAGACCCGATCCTTTTTCTCCCTTACGCTCACTTAAATAATGCGATTGTAAAAAGGATTTAGAATTTATTTATTGTCTACGCATTCGTTATTGCACACGCCTCGCAGTGTTAGACGAGGCGAAGCGAAAATAGGTCGACATTCATCTTTCGCTTGCCATGAGTAACGTTCGCTTAACTGAATTCCAGTAGATGGCGAGGTAAAGCTTCCACGCGGCTTAAGTGGGCTGGTCTTCGTCGCGAACGGAGGTCCCTCGTGATTCGAGTGGCCTTTCCCGGTGTGTTACGCCTTTTCTTACCAAGCCTTTGGCTATGAAATCTCTACGATTCCCCTTGGATTAAGTGACAGTTACCAAATCTTCGTGCCAAGTGTTGTCACCGGAGAATATGCAAGATTTGATGGATACGGTTGTTGCGCAGACGTAAGCCACGATGTCTTCGCCTTTTGAGTGCATGTGAATCGGAAGAGCTTGGAGTGAGGTTCGAAGGAAAGATTCAGGTAAGAAACCTAGTCCCATTAGAAAACGCCCTTTTCTTCTGTGTTTACAAATATTGTCTTCCCGAACTTTTACCTGCTCATCGTTTCGAAGTGACGACGAACGATTCCATTTAGTCATCGCCACAGATATCTGAAGCTTAGCTATCGACGATATGGAGAGAATGCATTCTTTCCTCGAACGTGTCGTGCATATGGAACGTAGAATAATAACGAAATGTGCTATAAAATTAAGAATCCAAAGCTGTTTCCCTCAACGGGGCCCTCCGTGATGGCATTATGGTTGGTATGGGTATGCTTTTAGGATCTTTTACACGCTATAAATTGGAAATATATGGAAATTAAACAACTGGTGATTGGACGATGTGATCGCGGTGAGATGCACGAGGAAAGTGAGATATGACTTTCGGTGTTGGGAGTTGTGACTGTTACCGGCGGGGGTCTAAAATTGAAATTAGATTTTTCAAAACGAACGTGAGGTGTATCGTAAACGATAAAAATTACATGAAGACTAGTATTTATTATGATTTTTTCCTACTACGTGAGTCTTACCGCACACATTTACCATTTTCATAAGTATCGGCAACGGATTCCTGATGAATACAAGAAAACCAACATTAGTCGCGGTCGGCATAAAAGGAGAGAGAAATTTTAACGATGTGCTATCGTTCATTCGCTAAAGGAATATGTTGCTTAAAATTTAACAATACAGCGCTTGCACTGACAGCGGTGGTATATTCCTCAGCCAATCAGAAGCGAGATAATTATTTAGCGGGACCTCAAATGGTGTTAATTGACAATTTTTAAGAATTATAATTTTAGGAGAAGATTAAATAACTCTCCGTTCTTCCAAGCAATGCTAGAGTAATGCAATAATTTCTAGACACCCGATTGATATTATTTTGTTTATTATTGCCTCGTGAATAAGTTTACGATATACATTTCCCATCGCTGGCCCTTATGCATATTGGACTCCAACTACTTTTAAAGAGAGTGACGCTTAGATCCATGGCGATTCTTCCTTTTTCACATCAGCAAGGTGTCTCTGTGTCTGGTAGGGGAAGGGCTCGCTTTGGATCCTTGATTCTTTTCTAGTGAAATAATTATTTTTTCCATTTCAGGATGCTTTTGGAGAATGCAAACCTACGTCGGGACGAGAACAGTGATGCCTGTGCCCAATGGATTGCAACTCCTACATGATTAGCTTCGAAAGTGAAAGATATGAATTGAGTATAGGAACATGTGAGTATGAAACACATTTCAAGTTACCAGTCCTTTCAACCATTGTGTCCTCACAGACCAATTCCTAGGACTAAACTCTAATTTGTGATTATACTCAAATGAAATTGTTATACAATTGCATAATTTACTGATATATATGGTTGTGGTGTTAGGATATATTGATGAACATATTCCTAGCTTATTAAATAGATAATGGTTGACTTATAATCATATGATTATAAATATGCTTTGGCTATCTATTAGATAATATGACACATTGATTGTGAGTGGAGAATACACTTTTATGGATGAATGATATTAAGGGGAATACAAATTTAAGAATCCCTCCCACTGTCATCCTTTACCATGCTATGATCAGGTGGATTTTCTGTTAACTCTTCCCACGCTTTTGGCATGTTTTTCATTCGCTCTTTCTTTAAGTGGATCCCTTGCAAATTAAGTGCAGCCCAATCGCTCCTCTAGTAAACTTCCTTTCGGATGGATAGTTGCTCTCTCATCCTTCTTCTACGTTGCTGCCACCTTCTTTTCATTTCCATCTCCAATATTCCTCATCACCACCTTGTTCACAAGGAACGAGTTGATCCATGGAATAGATTTTAACTCTCCTCTGCCACGCTCTGCAGCTTTCCACAGATCTAACAGAAAGCTTCACAGCCTGCATTACATAGTTCATCCCTCAATTTTCTTCCAGCATTCATTATTGGATCATAAAGAAGCTCCTTTACTATTCCATCCTCAGCGACCTTGCCCACTTTCTTCTTGGCATAATTATATTCTTTTCCCATCGAGTGTAAGGTTACTTCTCAGGTGCTTTAATTCAACATAAACCTTACTGCAGCTTTCCCTCTTCGTCGGTTTACATGCAGCAGTTTTCTTTTCCCCACAGCGAACGATTTCCAATCTTCCTCTTTCCTTTCATATACTTCACTTTTGAGTCTCAGCAAGTACATTCTGGGGTGTTTGCAAAGTGCCTTCATCACAGGTAGATGTTTCTCTTTTATAAGAAAAACCAGCAGAGGTCTTAAGCTTCAGCACACCCATTTGTGCCCTTCGACCTTCATAACTGGAGAAATTAGGCTGAACTTTCAACGTAACAGGCATCCCTGCAAGTCTATGCACTGCATGCCTTGCTACTTGCTTTCGTTCCTGAGTATCTGCAAGGTTTTCTCATACTCAAAGGACATTTGGTTCTCTACCTTGACTCTGCATATCTCCATCCAGTAAACTCTATCCAAAGCAGATTCTACATCTTCAACTGCCACAACAGAGACATGTCAATCAGTCTTTCTACAAGCCATAGCTATCCCACATGCAACGAGCGTTTTCCATTGATCAATGTCAACGTTTCATGCCACGCTCTTATCCACGAACGAAATTCCTGAAGGGAAGCTTCGTTCTCTCATTGCCTTGTTCTCATTTATTCAGTGCATCAATTTGAAATATCCATTACACCTTCATTTCAGGTACTTCGCATTCCTGTTCAGGAGAGGATTCCAGTCAAGAGACGATGGATTAGGAGGCGGATCATGATGCGGATCGAACTTGGTCGCATGCAGGCAGACAAGCGGGAAGGAGTACATTAGCTTTATTCATGCACCAACATGACTGATGTGAAGTGCTTATGATGTATATTATGGCAGTTTGAATAAACTTCAACCATGAAAAACTATATACTCTTGTTTCATTACCCACCAAATTCATAGAGCAATGTTTAATAAACGAGCTGGAAGCCCTGAACGGATCATTAAAGGTCTAATTCTCGAGCACGAACGGTTAGTGCGGCTTTGAATATGAAAAAGTAAACTTAATCGTTCTGATCGAACAGCATCTTTCTATTGAACGAGTTATTTCAACAGCCTTCCCCGAAACTCTCATTATTTTCAGTGTGAAAAGAAAAACGTTCGAATGTCTTCCACAAGGTGCCAACAAATTTCCGCAGAATTCGATCGTTCATAATCATTCCCTTCTCGACCCGCTTAAAGCGGATGCTACCTCTAGTTTTCAACAACCCTATCAAGTCATCTCCGTTTTACTTCAAACTTTTCGCAAGTAACGAGCAACGTCCAACCTTAGTCAGTTAGCGAGTCGAGAGACCCGATCCTTTTTCTCCCTTACGCTCACTTAAATAATGCGATTGTAAAAAGGATTTAGAATTTATTTATTGTCTACGCATTCGTTATTGCACACGCCTCGCAGTGTTAGACGAGGCGAAGCGAAAATAGGTCGACATTCATCTTTCGCTTGCCATGAGTAACGTTCGCTTAACTGAATTCCAGTAGATGGCGAGGTAAAGCTTCCACGCGGCTTAAGTGGGCTGGTCTTCGTCGCGAACGGAGGTCCCTCGTGATTCGAGTGGCCTTTCCCGGTGTGTTACGCCTTTTCTTACCAAGCCTTTGGCTATGAAATCTCTACGATTCCCCTTGGATTAAGTGACAGTTACCAAATCTTCGTGCCAAGTGTTGTCACCGGAGAATATGCAAGATTTGATGGATACGGTTGTTGCGCAGACGTAAGCCACGATGTCTTCGCCTTTTGAGTGCATGTGAATCGGAAGAGCTTGGAGTGAGGTTCGAAGGAAAGATTCAGGTAAGAAACCTAGTCCCATTAGAAAACGCCCTTTTCTTCTGTGTTTACAAATATTGTCTTCCCGAACTTTTACCTGCTCATCGTTTCGAAGTGACGACGAACGATTCCATTTAGTCATCGCCACAGATATCTGAAGCTTAGCTATCGACGATATGGAGAGAATGCATTCTTTCCTCGAACGTGTCGTGCATATGGAACGTAGAATAATAACGAAATGTGCTATAAAATTAAGAATCCAAAGCTGTTTCCCTCAACGGGGCCCTCCGTGATGGCATTATGGTTGGTATGGGTATGCTTTTAGGATCTTTTACACGCTATAAATTGGAAATATATGGAAATTAAACAACTGGTGATTGGACGATGTGATCGCGGTGAGATGCACGAGGAAAGTGAGATATGACTTTCGGTGTTGGGAGTTGTGACTGTTACCGGCGGGGGTCTAAAATTGAAATTAGATTTTTCAAAACGAACGTGAGGTGTATCGTAAACGATAAAAATTACATGAAGACTAGTATTTATTATGATTTTTTCCTACTACGTGAGTCTTACCGCACACATTTACCATTTTCATAAGTATCGGCAACGGATTCCTGATGAATACAAGAAAACCAACATTAGTCGCGGTCGGCATAAAAGGAGAGAGAAATTTTAACGATGTGCTATCGTTCATTCGCTAAAGGAATATGTTGCTTAAAATTTAACAATACAGCGCTTGCACTGACAGCGGTGGTATATTCCTCAGCCAATCAGAAGCGAGATAATTATTTAGCGGGACCTCAAATGGTGTTAATTGACAATTTTTAAGAATTATAATTTTAGGAGAAGATTAAATAACTCTCCGTTCTTCCAAGCAATGCTAGAGTAATGCAATAATTTCTAGACACCCGATTGATATTATTTTGTTTATTATTGCCTCGTGAATAAGTTTACGATATACATTTCCCATCGCTGGCCCTTATGCATATTGGACTCCAACTACTTTTAAAGAGAGTGACGCTTAGATCCATGGCGATTCTTCCTTTTTCACATCAGCAAGGTGTCTCTGTGTCTGGTAGGGGAAGGGCTCGCTTTGGATCCTTGATTCTTTTCTAGTGAAATAATTATTTTTTCCATTTCAGGATGCTTTTGGAGAATGCAAACCTACGTCGGGACGAGAACAGTGATGCCTGTGCCCAATGGATTGCAACTCCTACATGATTAGCTTCGAAAGTGAAAGATATGAATTGAGTATAGGAACATGTGAGTATGAAACACATTTCAAGTTACCAGTCCTTTCAACCATTGTGTCCTCACAGACCAATTCCTAGGACTAAACTCTAATTTGTGATTATACTCAAATGAAATTGTTATACAATTGCATAATTTACTGATATATATGGTTGTGGTGTTAGGATATATTGATGAACATATTCCTAGCTTATTAAATAGATAATGGTTGACTTATAATCATATGATTATAAATATGCTTTGGCTATCTATTAGATAATATGACACATTGATTGTGAGTGGAGAATACTCTTTTATGGATGAATGATATTAAGGGGAATACAAATTTAAGAATCCCTCCCACTGTCATCCTTTACCATGCTATGATCAGGTGGATTTTCTGTTAACTCTTTCCACGCTTTTGGCATGTTTTTCATTCGCTCTTTCTTTAAGTGGATCCCTTGCAAATTAAGTGCAGCCCAATCGCTCCTCTAGTAAACTTCCTTTCGGATGGATAGTTGCTCTCTCATCCTTCTTCTACGTTGCTGCCACCTTCTTTTCATTTCCATCTCCAATATTCCTCATCACCACCTTGTTCACAAGGAACGAGTTGATCCATGGAATAGATTTTAACTCTCCTCTGCCACGCTCTGCAGCTTTCCACAGATCGAACAGAAAGCTTCACAGCCTGCATTACATAGTTCATCCCTCAATTTTCTTCCAGCATTCATTATTGGATCATAAAGAAGCTCCTTTACTATTCCATCCTCAGCGACCTTGCCCACTTTCTTCTTGGCATAATTATATTCTTTTCCCATCGAGTGTAAGGTTACTTCTCAGGTGCTTTAATTCAACATAAACCTTACTGCAGCTTTCCCTCTTCGTCGGTTTACATGCAGCAGTTTTCTTTTCCCCACAGCGAACGATTTCCAATCTTCCTCTTTCCTTTCATATACTTCACTTTTGAGTCTCAGCAAGTACATTCTGGGGTGTTTGCAAAGTGCCTTCATCACAAGTAGATGTTTCTCTTTTATAAGAAAAACCAGCAGAGGTCTTAAGCTTCAGCACACCCATTTGTGCCCTTCGACCTTCATAACTGGAGAAATTAGGCTGAACTTTCAACGTAACAGGCATCCCTGCAAGTCTATGCACTGCATGCCTTGCTACTTGCTTTCGTTCCTGAGTATCTGCAAGGTTTTCTCATACTCAAAGGACATTTGGTTCTCTACCTTGACTCTGCATATCTCCATCCAGTAAACTCTATCCAAAGCAGATTCTACATCTTCAACTGCCACAACAGAGACATGTCAATCAGTCTTTCTACAAGCCATAGCTATCCCACATGCAACGAGCGTTTTCCATTGATCAATGTCAACGTTTCATGCCACGCTCTTATCCACGAACGAAATTCCTGAAGGGAAGCTTCGTTCTCTCATTGCCTTGTTCTCATTTATTCAGTGCATCAATTTGAAATATCCATTACACCTTCATTTCAGGTACTTCGCATTCCTGTTCAGGAGAGGATTCCAGTCAAGAGACGATGGATTAGGAGGCGGATCATGATGCGGATCGAACTTGGTCGCATGCAGGCAGACAAGCGGGAAGGAGTACATTAGCTTTATTCATGCACCAACATGACTGATGTGAAGTGCTTATGATGTATATTATGGCAGTTTGAATAAACTTCAACCATGAAAAACTATATACTCTTGTTTCATTACCCACCAAATTCATAGAGCAATGTTTAATAAACGAGCTGGAAGCCCTGAACGGATCATTAAAGGTCTAATTCTCGAGCACGAACGGTTAGTGCGGCTTTGAATATGAAAAAGTAAACTTAATCGTTCTGATCGAACAGCATCTTTCTATTGAACGAGTTATTTCAACAGCCTTCCCCGAAACTCTCATTATTTTCAGTGTGAAAAGAAAAACGTTCGAATGTCTTCCACAAGGTGCCAACAAATTTCCGCAGAATTCGATCGTTCATAATCATTCCCTTCTCGACCCGCTTAAAGCGGATGCTACCTCTAGTTTTCAACAACCCTATCAAGTCATCTCCGTTTTACTTCAAACTTTTCGCAAGTAACGAGCAACGTCCAACCTTAGTCAGTTAGCGAGTCGAGAGACCCGATCCTTTTTCTCCCTTACGCTCACTTAAATAATGCGATTGTAAAAAGGATTTAGAATTTATTTATTGTCTACGCATTCGTTATTGCACACGCCTCGCAGTGTTAGACGAGGCGAAGCGAAAATAGGTCGACATTCATCTTTCGCTTGCCATGAGTAACGTTCGCTTAACTGAATTCCAGTAGATGGCGAGGTAAAGCTTCCACGCGGCTTAAGTGGGCTGGTCTTCGTCGCGAACGGAGGTCCCTCGTGATTCGAGTGGCCTTTCCCGGTGTGTTACGCCTTTTCTTACCAAGCCTTTGGCTATGAAATCTCTACGATTCCCCTTGGATTAAGTGACAGTTACCAAATCTTCGTGCCAAGTGTTGTCACCGGAGAATATGCAAGATTTGATGGATACGGTTGTTGCGCAGACGTAAGCCACGATGTCTTCGCCTTTTGAGTGCATGTGAATCGGAAGAGCTTGGAGTGAGGTTCGAAGGAAAGATTCAGGTAAGAAACCTAGTCCCATTAGAAAACGCCCTTTTCTTCTGTGTTTACAAATATTGTCTTCCCGAACTTTTACCTGCTCATCGTTTCGAAGTGACGACGAACGATTCCATTTAGTCATCGCCACAGATATCTGAAGCTTAGCTATCGACGATATGGAGAGAATGCATTCTTTCCTCGAACGTGTCGTGCATATGGAACGTAGAATAATAACGAAATGTGCTATAAAATTAAGAATCCAAAGCTGTTTCCCTCAACGGGGCCCTCCGTGATGGCATTATGGTTGGTATGGGTATGCTTTTAGGATCTTTTACACGCTATAAATTGGAAATATATGGAAATTAAACAACTGGTGATTGGACGATGTGATCGCGGTGAGATGCACGAGGAAAGTGAGATATGACTTTCGGTGTTGGGAGTTGTGACTGTTACCGGCGGGGGTCTAAAATTGAAATTAGATTTTTCAAAACGAACGTGAGGTGTATCGTAAACGATAAAAATTACATGAAGACTAGTATTTATTATGATTTTTTCCTACTACGTGAGTCTTACCGCACACATTTACCATTTTCATAAGTATCGGCAACGGATTCCTGATGAATACAAGAAAACCAACATTAGTCGCGGTCGGCATAAAAGGAGAGAGAAATTTTAACGATGTGCTATCGTTCATTCGCTAAAGGAATATGTTGCTTAAAATTTAACAATACAGCGCTTGCACTGACAGCGGTGGTATATTCCTCAGCCAATCAGAAGCGAGATAATTATTTAGCGGGACCTCAAATGGTGTTAATTGACAATTTTTAAGAATTATAATTTTAGGAGAAGATTAAATAACTCTCCGTTCTTCCAAGCAATGCTAGAGTAATGCAATAATTTCTAGACACCCGATTGATATTATTTTGTTTATTATTGCCTCGTGAATAAGTTTACGATATACATTTCCCATCGCTGGCCCTTATGCATATTGGACTCCAACTACTTTTAAAGAGAGTGACGCTTAGATCCATGGCGATTCTTCCTTTTTCACATCAGCAAGGTGTCTCTGTGTCTGGTAGGGGAAGGGCTCGCTTTGGATCCTTGATTCTTTTCTAGTGAAATAATTATTTTTTCCATTTCAGGATGCTTTTGGAGAATGCAAACCTACGTCGGGACGAGAACAGTGATGCCTGTGCCCAATGGATTGCAACTCCTACATGATTAGCTTCGAAAGTGAAAGATATGAATTGAGTATAGGAACATGTGAGTATGAAACACATTTCAAGTTACCAGTCCTTTCAACCATTGTGTCCTCACAGACCAATTCCTAGGACTAAACTCTAATTTGTGATTATACTCAAATGAAATTGTTATACAATTGCATAATTTACTGATATATATGGTTGTGGTGTTAGGATATATTGATGAACATATTCCTAGCTTATTAAATAGATAATGGTTGACTTATAATCATATGATTATAAATATGCTTTGGCTATCTATTAGATAATATGACACATTGATTGTGAGTGGAGAATACTCTTTTATGGATGAATGATATTAAGGGGAATACAAATTTAAGAATCCCTCCCACTGTCATCCTTTACCATGCTATGATCAGGTGGATTTTCTGTTAACTCTTTCCACGCTTTTGGCATGTTTTTCATTCGCTCTTTCTTTAAGTGGATCCCTTGCAAATTAAGTGCAGCCCAATCGCTCCTCTAGTAAACTTCCTTTCGGATGGATAGTTGCTCTCTCATCCTTCTTCTACGTTGCTGCCACCTTCTTTTCATTTCCATCTCCAATATTCCTCATCACCACCTTGTTCACAAGGAACGAGTTGATCCATGGAATAGATTTTAACTCTCCTCTGCCACGCTCTGCAGCTTTCCACAGATCGAACAGAAAGCTTCACAGCCTGCATTACATAGTTCATCCCTCAATTTTCTTCCAGCATTCATTATTGGATCATAAAGAAGCTCCTTTACTATTCCATCCTCAGCGACCTTGCCCACTTTCTTCTTGGCATAATTATATTCTTTTCCCATCGAGTGTAAGGTTACTTCTCAGGTGCTTTAATTCAACATAAACCTTACTGCAGCTTTCCCTCTTCGTCGGTTTACATGCAGCAGTTTTCTTTTCCCCACAGCGAACGATTTCCAATCTTCCTCTTTCCTTTCATATACTTCACTTTTGAGTCTCAGCAAGTACATTCTTGGGTGTTTGCAAAGTGCCTTCATCACAGGTAGATGTTTCTCTTTTATAAGAAAAACCAGCAGAGGTCTTAAGCTTCAGCACACCCATTTGTGCCCTTCGACCTTCATAACTGGAGAAATTAGGCTGAACTTTCAACGTAACAGGCATCCCTGCAAGTCTATGCACTGCATGCCTTGCTACTTGCTTTCGTTCCTGAGTATCTGCAAGGTTTTCTCATACTCAAAGGACATTTGGTTCTCTACCTTGACTCTGCATATCTCCATCCAGTAAACTCTATCCAAAGCAGATTCTACATCTTCAACTGCCACAACAGAGACATGTCAATCAGTCTTTCTACAAGCCATAGCTATCCCACATGCAACGAGCGTTTTCCATTGATCAATGTCAACGTTTCATGCCACGCTCTTATCCACGAACGAAATTCCTGAAGGGAAGCTTCGTTCTCTCATTGCCTTGTTCTCATTTATTCAGTGCATCAATTTGAAATATCCATTACACCTTCATTTCAGGTACTTCGCATTCCTGTTCAGGAGAGGATTCCAGTCAAGAGACGATGGATTAGGAGGCGGATCATGATGCGGATCGAACTTGGTCGCATGCAGGCAGACAAGCGGGAAGGAGTACATTAGCTTTATTCATGCACCAACATGACTGATGTGAAGTGCTTATGATGTATATTATGGCAGTTTGAATAAACTTCAACCATGAAAAACTATATACTCTTGTTTCATTACCCACCAAATTCATAGAGCAATGTTTAATAAACGAGCTGGAAGCCCTGAACGGATCATTAAAGGTCTAATTCTCGAGCACGAACGGTTAGTGCGGCTTTGAATATGAAAAAGTAAACTTAATCGTTCTGATCGAACAGCATCTTTCTATTGAACGAGTTATTTCAACAGCCTTCCCCGAAACTCTCATTATTTTCAGTGTGAAAAGAAAAACGTTCGAATGTCTTCCACAAGGTGCCAACAAATTTCCGCAGAATTCGATCGTTCATAATCATTCCCTTCTCGACCCGCTTAAAGCGGATGCTACCTCTAGTTTTCAACAACCCTATCAAGTCATCTCCGTTTTACTTCAAACTTTTCGCAAGTAACGAGCAACGTCCAACCTTAGTCAGTTAGCGAGTCGAGAGACCCGATCCTTTTTCTCCCTTACGCTCACTTAAATAATGCGATTGTAAAAAGGATTTAGAATTTATTTATTGTCTACGCATTCGTTATTGCACACGCCTCGCAGTGTTAGACGAGGCGAAGCGAAAATAGGTCGACATTCATCTTTCGCTTGCCATGAGTAACGTTCGCTTAACTGAATTCCAGTAGATGGCGAGGTAAAGCTTCCACGCGGCTTAAGTGGGCTGGTCTTCGTCGCGAACGGAGGTCCCTCGTGATTCGAGTGGCCTTTCCCGGTGTGTTACGCCTTTTCTTACCAAGCCTTTGGCTATGAAATCTCTACGATTCCCCTTGGATTAAGTGACAGTTACCAAATCTTCGTGCCAAGTGTTGTCACCGGAGAATATGCAAGATTTGATGGATACGGTTGTTGCGCAGACGTAAGCCACGATGTCTTCGCCTTTTGAGTGCATGTGAATCGGAAGAGCTTGGAGTGAGGTTCGAAGGAAAGATTCAGGTAAGAAACCTAGTCCCATTAGAAAACGCCCTTTTCTTCTGTGTTTACAAATATTGTCTTCCCGAACTTTTACCTGCTCATCGTTTCGAAGTGACGACGAACGATTCCATTTAGTCATCGCCACAGATATCTGAAGCTTAGCTATCGACGATATGGAGAGAATGCATTCTTTCCTCGAACGTGTCGTGCATATGGAACGTAGAATAATAACGAAATGTGCTATAAAATTAAGAATCCAAAGCTGTTTCCCTCAACGGGGCCCTCCGTGATGGCATTATGGTTGGTATGGGTATGCTTTTAGGATCTTTTACACGCTATAAATTGGAAATATATGGAAATTAAACAACTGGTGATTGGACGATGTGATCGCGGTGAGATGCACGAGGAAAGTGAGATATGACTTTCGGTGTTGGGAGTTGTGACTGTTACCGGCGGGGGTCTAAAATTGAAATTAGATTTTTCAAAACGAACGTGAGGTGTATCGTAAACGATAAAAATTACATGAAGACTAGTATTTATTATGATTTTTTCCTACTACGTGAGTCTTACCGCACACATTTACCATTTTCATAAGTATCGGCAACGGATTCCTGATGAATACAAGAAAACCAACATTAGTCGCGGTCGGCATAAAAGGAGAGAGAAATTTTAACGATGTGCTATCGTTCATTCGCTAAAGGAATATGTTGCTTAAAATTTAACAATACAGCGCTTGCACTGACAGCGGTGGTATATTCCTCAGCCAATCAGAAGCGAGATAATTATTTAGCGGGACCTCAAATGGTGTTAATTGACAATTTTTAAGAATTATAATTTTAGGAGAAGATTAAATAACTCTCCGTTCTTCCAAGCAATGCTAGAGTAATGCAATAATTTCTAGACACCCGATTGATATTATTTTGTTTATTATTGCCTCGTGAATAAGTTTACGATATACATTTCCCATCGCTGGCCCTTATGCATATTGGACTCCAACTACTTTTAAAGAGAGTGACGCTTAGATCCATGGCGATTCTTCCTTTTTCACATCAGCAAGGTGTCTCTGTGTCTGGTAGGGGAAGGGCTCGCTTTGGATCCTTGATTCTTTTCTAGTGAAATAATTATTTTTTCCATTTCAGGATGCTTTTGGAGAATGCAAACCTACGTCGGGACGAGAACAGTGATGCCTGTGCCCAATGGATTGCAACTCCTACATGATTAGCTTCGAAAGTGAAAGATATGAATTGAGTATAGGAACATGTGAGTATGAAACACATTTCAAGTTACCAGTCCTTTCAACCATTGTGTCCTCACAGACCAATTCCTAGGACTAAACTCTAATTTGTGATTATACTCAAATGAAATTGTTATACAATTGCATAATTTACTGATATATATGGTTGTGGTGTTAGGATATATTGATGAACATATTCCTAGCTTATTAAATAGATAATGGTTGACTTATAATCATATGATTATAAATATGCTTTGGCTATCTATTAGATAATATGACACATTGATTGTGAGTGGAGAATACACTTTTATGGATGAATGATATTAAGGGGAATACAAATTTAAGAATCCCTCCCACTGTCATCCTTTACCATGCTATGATCAGGTGGATTTTCTGTTAACTCTTTCCACGCTTTTGGCATGTTTTTCATTCGCTCTTTCTTTAAGTGGATCCCTTGCAAATTAAGTGCAGCCCAATCGCTCCATCCAGTAAACTCTATCCAAAGCAGCTTACCAGTCCTTTCAACCATTGTGTCCTCACAGACCAATTGCTAGGACTAAACTCTATTTTGTGATTATACTCAAATGTAATTGTTATATAATTGCATAATTTTCTGATATATATGGTTTTGGTGTTAGGATTTATTGATGAATTAGGATGACCATCACAGGCAGCAGGATTGAGGAGGCTTTATAAGCATTCATACTCTGAACTCTCTTTGGATTTTTCTGATGTCACGACAATGTTAATTACCTCACATTCAGAGCTAGATTCTGAGTCTTTTACTCTGAATCGATATTAAGCTTCTGACTTCTCCTACTAGGTGTAATGAGCATTTACTTTCTCTGCTCAAGATATCTTGTGAGATTCTGAAATAAATAATTGCTCCCTCGATTTCAATGCCTAATATTGTTGGGACTCATTCCTTTTTCACCCTATATCCCTACCGCATGATTGCCTGCTTGAAATAGTTTCATGGCTAGCCTACTCAATATCTCTTCCATTTCTCTTTCAGAATAACCGTTCAGGAAACAGGACATTCAATCGAGGAACGATAGCCACAGATTTCCAGATTGGGATGGATGCTGATGAGGACAAACAACAGGAAGTGGGACAGTGTACCTCAGCCGTAATGCACAAACGAGAATGAAATTTAGTGAAATGTTATTCATACTTTTGGCTTAAATCTAGGCAGAATGTAAATAAATGACGTATAAATCTATCGAATATCTCATTTCTTTACGCTTTAGCTACGGCATTCTGTTCAGTCACTCTTTTACATGCTTAATGATAACAATTACGCCTCTTTCAAACGCAGTAGTTAATTATGTGTAGAAGTGGAGTATAAATGAAGAATTTAAGATCATCTCCCTTCATCGATACCCCTCATATGAAATAATTCGTCAGTAGTAAATATTCATTTCCTGTGTGAGATATAAAACACAAAATAAGTCACTTACTAAACAAGTATCTCATGTGATCTTGGATTTATATACATTTTAGATTTACAAATATGTAGCTGCTTCATCGAGCTCAGTTCTTTTCACCAACCATGGTTTGATGGCTGATTTTGGTAAGCATGGAAACCATATCCATAGTCATTTACCGTTCCCATTTCCAACTTTAAGGAGAAGATGTAGTTATTCTATAAGTCGCTATTGCATATGCCACCACTTTCAAGAACTAAAAATAATATGCTGATTGGTCTTTGGATTGCACGAATTTTAAAGTTTAAGAAAATTATTTACATAAGTACGAGGTTCAGAATGAAATCAATGTGAAAAGGCGTGACTTCGTGGAATGCCATAGTAATAAAAACTGTGGAAATTTACAAAGTTGTTTTTATTACGAGGTTCAGAATATAAAAATGATTCGACTGATGAAATATATTTGTAAAAACGTTGCCGTTAGTCGTTCATATTTGTTCTCAGTGATTTAAAAGAATTTTATGAGATATATGGAGCATTAATTATTTTATTTATTTAGTTATATGTTTACATATAAGTTTACTGATATAATTGTTTACATTAACTTACTTATGTATCTCAAATCCATACGTGATCTGATGATAAAAGTGTGGTACGAATATGCATTTATAGACCTTTCTTTATCAGTAACTATAAAGTACATGAACTTGAGTTGAAACGGGTTGATTCTACATTTTGAAGTGAAACAATTTTCAAAAGAGGTACTGAATATACTCCTACATTTTAATGCAATACAATTACGAAAGCGAACTGCATTACGGTCGAGGACAAGTTTTCAATACGGATTCCTTAGCCCAACAAGAGTCCTTCAACTTAAATTTGACGTGACAGGCTAGGCTTAAAGAAATTCCTTTCGAAACGAGTAAGGTAAAATTTCGAGATACATGAAAGAATTTCTGCTACAATTTACTATATCCGATTATTAAAAATTAGGAAATCCTCTACACTTGCATATCAATATAAATTGTGGATGGATAAGAGGTTTTCATATAATTATTTGAGTCACAGATACTTCAGTTGGTTTCGTGCTTCAATATAGACATCAAATGTGATTTAAATTTCGTCAATTTTTAAAAATTATATTTCTTACAGAAAAAGAATTATCCAAAAAACATCAGTTGCAACAGATTGGTCATAGTCACCCCATGCTATTTACTCGCCTATCCTTTTTGGATTTTAGAGCATTTATTTTTCACTAATTCTGCAAATCCGCTGAGCAGCGCTTTATTTCCAAAGGGGCGCATCGTAACATCTGATACTACTGTTTCTGCAATCAAAATATTAGCTCTCAACACTATCTTTCAACACATTATTATTTTAAATCGTAATTTATCAAGGATTATTCCATTTTGATTACAGAAAATATATGCTAATCCTTTAAATTGACGTCAAAAATTTTTAAAACTTATAATTTCATTAAACTCAATTAGGTAAGAAGATACAAAGAATTATATTTTCAGCTCATCATTCCCTCTTATGCAATGTATTACTCATCCTGATGGATGTACAAAATCAACAAAAACTTAACTTGTTCATTTTAAAATTTTATATATATATATATATATATATATATATATATATATATATATACGAGTAAAGGTGCGCTTGCTTACAGCAAGCAATGCAATAATATATCTTTAGTGAATAATAAAATTTTTCGAAAGATTACTATGCTCAAACGTTGCTAAACATTTAGTAAAGGGCATTAACGTAGCTGAAAATGCACTGAATACGATTTCCGATGCATTTCTTTCGGCAGCTAAAATCCCGCCCCGGCGTCGAACCAAGGTCATCCAGCTAAAATTACTGTAATCTTTTGCTTGAGTACGGTGGACTTTATAAACACCCCGAATTGCAAAAGGAAATTCATTCAGGAAGTAACTTAAAATGAGCCCTAAATTTCCTATGTATTTCACATGGAGAATTAATTAACGCCCCCTAGCATCGAACCAACGACCTTTTACGATACTCTTAGGATAGCTTTTATATGAGAATGGTCCCCTTAATGGCTGTGTGAAATTTCGAACCTCTGTGCAGTTGGGAAATGTTATAAAAAGCATTCGGAAATATGGCCAAAGTATTTTAAACGGGAAGAATCGAGACTACGGGTCGCTTTGGAATCGAACCCGTGACACATAGGCAACTGCTGATTTTTTTCCAATTACATTTTGTAAGTATCTATACGCGTTGAACGTTTGAATGGTCCATGTACGATATTAAGAGAGCTACGATTTTTTAAAATTAAAAAATATTTCACCTCCTGGCATCGAACCCAGGACCGATTGTGCATAAAATATTCCATTTTTCCGTAGACATATATATTAGCAATAGCTACATGAAATTTTATTCTATTAGCTTAATGGGAAGTATTTTTAAAATTATTTGAAAAACGGCCCCATGCATTCTTAACGGGGAAAATCGAGATTACGGGACGCTCTGGAATCGAACCCGTGACCAATACGCAACTAATAATTTTTTGCAAAGTACATTTTATACAAATCTATATGTATAAAAAGTTTGAATGATCTATGTATCAT
Organism: Pantala flavescens; assembly: GCA_020796165.1. Lineage (NCBI taxonomy): Eukaryota > Metazoa > Arthropoda > Insecta > Odonata > Libellulidae > Pantala > Pantala flavescens. Next base: position 6,726,414 of record CM036884.1, on the reverse strand, counting down.
ATTAAGAGAGCTAAGATTTTTCAAAATTTGGAAATATTTCACCTCCTGGCATCGAACCCATGACCGATTGTACGTAAAAAATAGCATATTTCTGTAGATATCAATAATAGCAATAGCTCCATGAAATTTCATTATTCTAGCGTAATGGTAAGTATTTTTAAAAATTATTTGAAAAACGGCCCCATGCATTCTTACGGAGGAAAGTCGATTTTTGGGACCTCCTAGAATCGAACCCATGATAGGTAGGGTCGGTTTTCGAATTTTTCCTAAGTGAGATTTAGTGGGCCATAACGTAAAAAAATCGGCGGCTCCGTGGCCGAAGCGGTTTGGGCCTGACATTAATATCCTATATATATGAATATATATATATATGTTATATATATCCCCCCGAAGCGTCTATATATAATAGATATATATATATATATATATATATATATATATATATATATATATATATATATATATATATAAAATAGAAGATTTAGGTTGAATAAAAACTCGATGTGCGGTGATGGTACCAATGGAATTCTTTGAATATCTTATTTTGAATAAGAGTTTTTTATAAACAGTTGATTGTGATAATTATCATTATAGCTTTAATTCAAGATATAGATGCAAAAAAAATTGATATTTTAGCATAATTTGATGCGCTATTTTGCGACAAGAAATGGGCGTGTCCTCGGTGAATGACAAATCGTATCGTGCGCTTCCGCAAACTGAACTATCAATGCGAATGACTAACGGTGGCGTTAGAAAAACACTTCTGCAAATCCGTACTCAAGCAGTTAATACGACAGTGTGATGTTAGTTTAACGATCAGCTGATGATTCCATCCTTCCTTGGATGATGAGTTTGCAGAATTACAATTTAAACATGAGATGAAACGATATAATAGGTAAAATGAGAATAGTCCAGTTAATGCTTTGGAACACTGACAGTTATGTATCGTATATCCTTTAACTATGGTCTATACTCAGGTTAACAGTACTAGGACTTTATACCAGTTTTTCGGTTAAGAATGTGTACGTAAACAGAGTATTTGATAAAGAAAGAGAGTATAAGACTCAACTGTAAGGTGAAAATGTATGGAACACTGTGCCCAAAAATCCCGAAGTTTAGCAATTTTGGCACTGTGCAGGTGAAAGTGCGAATTCTTATTCGGTCGGATTGCGATGTCTTCGCGTATTCGCGGACACCCTTTTACGTAGAATTATGCAAACTTTTCAGCTTTCGCGAGTGGGATTCATCCAGTGATGACAGAGGATTGGTCTTCGATTTGTCAACAGTTTGATATTGTGCTTTCATCATTTAATGTTACCTAATTCTCTGAGCCAATGTTTCTTTTGGTGTACATTCTTGTGTACATTGTTAAGTATTTTTTCATAGGTTTTAAAAAACAATCAAATCTCTCTATACTCTATCTACAAAAGTAAAGGTTAAAACGTTAAATTATCTTATTGAATGTAATTATATACTTATTACTTTGGACGAACGAGAAAAATTCCACTGACAAATATACGTTAGACACCAAAAGGGCGATCGTCGAGCGAAAACTTTATGAGGAAATATAGGCTAAAATTAAACTAAAATGAAACTTCAATTTTTATTAATATTAAAATCTAGCAATATAGTAATTAATCTACCTTAAAAGTCTATGGCATGAAGTATTCAGAAATTATTACAAGGCGAGATTACAAGCGAAATGTTAAAATCGACATTATTAATTAAACAATTGCCACTTATTGAAAGTAAATGCTGCCAATGGATGGATGCCAATGGAACAAAAAGTTATCCTGAATGAATATTAAGGGAAATATCCATCAGAGAAATGTAATTAAGAAAAGCACAAAACAAAGTGAATATTTAAGGATTTAGAGATGTAATTATAATTGTTTATCAAAGAGATAGTTTATAATGATATGAAATGGTCTCTTCCTATATCATATAACATAAGTTTTTAAGCCTTGTCATCCAAATTAGATTGAGTTAAAATAGTTTCCTAAAATATTTTGCTGGAAACATTACGAGAAACCATATTAATTTACTCTCGTTTAAAATGAAAGAAGGCTTTTTTAACAGCAGTTTTCATGTCATTTTGTTATGATCAATGAGAGTAATGCTAACGGAACCAAAAATCTCGATAGCAATAAAATGTGAACTACAGTTTATGTACCTGATAAGAGCAAAAATTAAAAACAATATTTTCAACTCGTACAATAAACCTTCGAATTACTTCCTCTCTCATTTAAGGAGAATGTTTTCAAACGAAGAGAGGCATTCAGATGGTAATCAAAAAGGATTCCGAAGCCACTTTCACTCTAAAGAAATTACGAAGAACTCAAAAGTATATCTTCGAAAGGTGCGATTGAGAAACTGGAATTTCGCACACGCTTTCTGTCACGGATTTAAAGAGGGCGTGTCCTACGTCACAGGTTTAAAAGAAAGGGAGGATATGTGGGATATGCGTACGCAGATCACGTAAAGATGTCGCCATGATCTGATGAGACGGTCAAATGGGAGCGCGTGGGCGGGAATTGATACACGGCCCCATTTGAAAGTTAGAGATTAAATCAAAGAGGTTTGTTTGAGATGAAATAGAAAGTCGTGAAATAAAGAAAGGAATAATTTTTCTGCAGAGAGAGAATTTCGATCGACTCTTTATTTCCGTTCAGCAAAAAAATATTTAAAATGTTGGACCTCTCACATCAGTTGATAAGTTTACTCTTTATAATACTTTCTCATCCAATGCTTTACCTTGAACTTCCATTCCCGTTTTATCGTTCGTCGAATAGCCATTCTTATTTGGTACAGGAAACATTAAAATTTTATAGACTATTATTTCAGCAATCCTTTTACAGTATAATTATTGAATTCTTTTTAGAGTGAATAGCAATAATATAAATATTGGTTCCTCCTTGTTTAATAATAGAAGAATAAGTTAAATTTATTCTGCAATCGTTTTTTCTAAGAAGTGAAAATCATTTTTAGAATCATTACCAATGCGTCTTCGTCACTGTGTGTACAGAAATATTTATTTAATATTTAATGACCACAGATTATTATTTAAGCATTATGTACGAATAGTTAGATCGGGTTCTATAATCGGGTAGTGATAACGAGCATTCTAAATGAACGACAATTTGATAAGAGCTGTAGACGGCTGAAAATAGTAAGAACGATACGGATTCTAGAATAGTCCCAGATAAGGCTAATCCAAAGCTAGAAAAGATCTGACCTCGAAGGTTCGTTGGCAGGCATATATTTTGGCTATCAAAGTTGGCTTCACCGAAGATTCTATAAAAAGTTGTCTGTTAAAAAACATCATTTGACTTTCTAAAGATGAACCGCTATTCTATAAACAAGAGCAAGTGCCAATTCTAGTTGAGAGGAAGTCCTTAGAGAATATCAAGACGCTTATCGTCCCTGATGTACACCCTTTCATTACAACTGAGCCCATATGTTCATAGCGTTTGCATAACAGAAATAAATATTTATCCCTCACATTTTGAAATGATTTTTCGGAGGCTCTAACAAACTTGAGGTTATCCAAAGATCGCTAAAGAGGTCCACTACCTTAAGTCTTTTCGGAAGTCTATAAATTTCAGAAGGGATAAAGAAACATCTTCTTGACCTTTCGTAAGAGTTATTTCTTTCAGCTTCGCTCGAAACGTAAAGAGAACTTTTAGATGTAAATAAAACACACACAAGGGTACTTTTAAGGAAGAGATTTTTATATCGATGGTGGAATAGTATCGGAGGATTCTTTATCTTAAGGGCGTATCCAAGAAAGGGGCTTCTAGGATTGATGTGCTCTCCCAATCTAAGTAGAGGATAAGAGATGGATGGATGCACTACACAAAACTAGAAAAGGGGTCGTCAATATTGGAGCTCTTAAACGAGATTTATTACATATTTAACCTAAATAATATCTTTCCTTTAATTATTAATAGCAACTACGATATAGCGATCGATGTACTTTAAAGTTTATTTATAGTATTTCATCTGATTCAATCCTAGGAAATGTAATCGAAATTTGATACCTACGATTACGTAGACTAATATATCCACTATATTTTATATACAAAAAGGTTATATTTTAACTTTTCGGCGAGCAAATGCTGGCCTGAGTAGCCCCAGCACACTTAAAACCTCTCCATTTGAAATCCAGGGTATATATATTTGGATGTTAGACTCGAAATAGGTAATTAAGTGGTCAGAAATTTAAGTGTACAGGGAATTTAATATGAATTTTTATATTTCATTGAATAAGGACAGATAGGAAAAATTGGAGTTATAACTTATCAATATAGAATTGACATTTTTGCTGCATAAAGTTTATTTAAGAACGTATCACTATTATTCTCCTATACGTTATAATTAAATATTTGTTTTAAGGTGATGAATCAAAGAATTTAGACAGAATAATTTCAAGCAAAAAGAATGATAAACTTTTACGAGTAAGTTTTCTAATACTGATGTTATTGAGCGTCGAGATGCATTTTATGGTTTAAATAAAATGAATAGCTATAAGCAAGAATGTAAACTTTTATTTGCTTAAGTTCACTAAACCGATTCTATAAAAAAGTGCGCTTTATTCCTAATTCGCTAAGGTACAAATAACAACTATCCAACACGATATACGATAATGTACAAACAAAAAAAAGAGCTGTCTCTGTAAAAGGAATTTTCTCCCATATAATTTCCCAAAAGCTACTTGACTCAAATTAATATTGATAATGCAAAAGAAATTGAAGTGACTATTTCGTTCGTTGCGGTTGAGAAAAAGATATTACGCCTTACTTTGTATTTTGGGCCTTCATTAACTAGCATTTCTATTTGTACACCCAAATACGTAATTTAGCACTCTCCTGTATTTTAACTCAGTAGAGGAAGAGGTGGATCTCATTCTTATCTACACGACCCAATTCTATGCCGATAAAATTTTCTCCTGCGCATTCCTATTTCCTGGAAAATATAAGGCATTCGAAATTACAAGTCTTCGTAACTATCAAAACATGCTCTCGTCTTCTTGAGATTATATCTTACTCTTAATTACCTCTTGGAAGAACTCCATGGAAATTAAGTTCAACAAATGTGAGTATTTCCCAGAGATTAAATAGGCAATTTAAGTAATGAAGGTTTGACTGAACACTTAGAAAATCATTTCTTTATTCACTTATTAACTTAAGTTTTGAAGAGGTAAACAGTAATCAACCGAATTTTCACGATTTAATGATAAATTTCATTTGAAAAATAATTTTTTACTGATTGAACCGCGTCGTACACATTTTAACTTACATAAATACAAGCTAAATAGAAGATAGAATAATTTATAAAAATATCCTTTGACCCTTCATATTTGCTTTTTTTGAGACGTTGACTTTTTCAATGATTTGACTTATTTATATATTTTTATAAAGTAAAGGCCTTTCAAATACCTGGACAGTAGAGAAATTTAATAAATGAAAAAGATGATAAAATATTGAGATAAATTCTTATGTAGGATATCAGTGATCATGATCCTAAACAATATACAAGAGATTTATCGTGATATTTTCTCTCATTTTAACATTCCATAGAAAAGTAATTTCGTCTCAGCAAACTTAGTTTTCATATTTTTCTAAGTCACGAAAATTTCTTAATCAAAATTACATTATCACCTCTAAAATGTTCGCAATATTATCCGTTTAAATATAAATGGCATTAAGACTCTCTTTTCTCGAATAAATTTAAAAAGAATATCTATCATTCATTATGAGGCGAAGGATTCAGTTCTCAGAAATATGAAATGACTTCGGAAATATATCGCTCTCAGCTGGTGCATCTTGAGGTCATTCGAAAATGCTTTATTCACCACTTAATGGCATTACGTAAACTGGGAACACCTAAACCAAATGAATGCGTAGGGACAGGCAAGTTAAATGCATGAGGTGACTGTTACCAGTTTTCTTTCAGTAATTATAGCTTTAAAATTATAGTAAATAAATTATCTCCTCTCAGAATGGGCTAACGTGAATTCTATAATTGAGTTTTCTTGCTAAGTTTAACTAGCAAGTACCTGAATAAATAATGACCTGATTCATTGTACTTTCAGATATCCTATAAATATTTTTCTATATTATATTTTAGTACAAATTTTAGTACAATATATTATATCTTCAATTATATTATAAATTCTTATTGAAGGGTTCTTGAATAATCTACTGCAATGAAGCATAGGAATTAAATTTCTATCTTGTTTGAATATTTCCTCTTTCTTATTCAATTAACACTGCTGAAATTCAATCAGCGCTTGAAATTTACTTTATCACTATAAATTAATCATGTTCCTTCGATGTTATCTTTAATTCCTAAATATGATTGAATATCGAGGAATAGTTAACTAAGATTATTAACTGTTCCTTAATTTATATAAAAACCTATATGATAACCTTAGCCTCTTTTCTCTGCAAAGCTTTCAAATGGTGAGAGGACACAGACTGTCTGATGACTTCGCATGAAAAATCTCTCATTAATATCAGAGGATGTGGCACAGTTGCGTGGGAAAGGGAGAAGCAGGATGACCTTGTGGAGGTCTTTGTACCGTCAACACATCGAGAACGAAGCAGAGAAACCCTTTGGAAATTTCTCCAAATATAACCGTTTTACTTTTGAACCTGAGTCCGGATGATTCTATAACCAGGTCCAATTTTCCCGAAAACAAATTATCTCCTCTTCTGTCAATTCAAAGCCATAAATTCTGATCCGTTATCGCATTCGGAATCCGTATAGCGTAAGATATACTCTTGATGCTAAAAGATTTCCACCATGCGATTTTTTTGAATTCTATTGAAAATGTAAGAAAAATAACGTAATAAATATTTTACGAATCTTTTTAATTTAATTTAATCCTTAAGCGATCACTTCGCATCCATTAAACGATAATTAAACCTTTTTTAATTTCTCCAATAAGCTAAATATGCAAATATTCTTCAAATAAAATAAAGATGTTAGAATTAAAAATAGAAGATTTCCCAAATCAATATTTATACACCATGCATGACAAAGTTGGTTCGTTTATGGATAAAGCAACAGATGAGTCCACAAAAAATTGTCTAATTTAATTCACTCCAGTATCCCTCTATTCTTACTGTAAAGTGAGGGACATAAATAGCACTGCAATACCATATGCAAGATATATCCTCAACGTATTCTCGATTGACCAATAATAAACAATAGAATCGTCACAAGAATAAATATCATATTCGTAATATATCCCGTTAATCTATTGTTTAAATATTATCCCACACGACAAAATATTTCATAACGTTTCTTTCACAACATTAAACTATGAATTCCATTAATTTGTTAATCATATCATTAGTTAATCATATCATTTAAGAAAATAAAAAGCTGATTCTATATGTATAGAAATCAAATAGCAATAGGAATAGATAGTTCAACAATTTTTAAAAACAGAAACCTATTTCAAAAGGATATAAAATTATATCTAACATAATAAACATATGTACGTTGTGTTAGAAGTATAATTGAATCACATACATATAAAAAATAAAAGGCTCCAAGTTTAAGGCTACAAGGTTAAGAGATAAAATAGATAAAGCAGGAAACAGTACGAAATATAGGTTTATAGGACCAAACATACCAGAGTATATTAATTTCTTTTCAGTGAATGCATGCACCCCTTCAAATGAGTGCATATTAAATTAAAGTGGGCAATTCCAATGAGAAATCTCATGTATGGGAAAATGATGAAAGAATGGGCCACTCTTAAAGAGAGATTCTGAGAAATTAAAAAGAGACTCACCATGAAATTGCATTAAAAATGAGTATTAAAAGCAGTTCTCTACTCACCTGAAAAAAACGAAAGGATGAATAAATACGAAATAATGTGTACAGTCAGTTATTCATTCAATTTCACAAAGTAGAAAAGAAGAGAATTAAATTTTTAATTTTACTTAAATTATCAATTGTACTTTTCATTACTAAAAATTCCTTATTGATGCTCTCTTTCTCTGTGCAAAAATTATGCTATTGAAATCACGGTAACTGTATCGTCTGAAATACGTGAGTATAGAATGATGATGGTAACTAGGGTGGGAATTGATGGGTCTTCAATTGCTAGGAAACTGGGCCAATTGGAGAAATTCCTGGGAAAGTGCAAATATTTTTTCTGCAACAATCGAAATAAAAGAGGACGAGAGATATGGAGAAGAAATTGATATTCTCAAATAAAAGTCAGAATAATGGCACAGAAATGAATGCTACTTAATTGTGCTCAAAGGAGTATAAATAATTTGAAAAACAAAATTTATACCGTATCACAAAGTTAGTCAGAAGACTTAATCATAAAAATTTAAATTTATATTTAACAAAAAAAATCTGTTAAATTGCAACAATTATAATAAAAAATTGCATGTTTTGAAAAAATGAATCATTTTACCGAAAAACATAGTAGTTTAGATTATAAAATTTATATACGTTTAGTTTATGAGAATTCATTAGAAAAAAGAATCAATATCGACATTAGGATGCACGATTAGAAATCGCACTACCACAAATTTCATTTCAATAAAAATTTATACAAATGTAAAAATCTCTTTACCCAAGCAAAATAATCAAAAATAAGTTTTTTAATATGGTGAAATTAATTTTTATTTTAATAAATTTGAATGGAAAAATTGGCCAATTAACAGCATATATTGTATTTGATATGATTGATAAATAATTTTAATAGACCTCAAAACTATTCAATTTCATACATTTTGATCTTTTGAGGATACATAAAAGTGAGTTAGGGTAATAACTATTGACGAATGATATTTCTAAACAATGTTATGTTTTGAAAAATATATAGTATTCCAGGTAACACGTTTGTTAAATTAATATATAGCATTCCAAGCCATGGAATATCGCAAAATATGAGCAGAAAATTTAGGAACTAAATGAATATTTCCTGTTAGTTAAAGTATTGTATTTTGTAGTAGATTATTTATGATGAAAATTTTATTTTTCTTAATTTCTTTTTTCTTACTAATTTATTTCTTACTAATTTAGTTTTGTATTAATGTCACTTTATTGTCTACAAATAAAAAAGCAGGCTCAAAGACGTATCAAAATAAATTCTTCTTCTTTTTCCGTATTTTACAAGGAATTCTCTTATATCTCCTGTTTCTCAAGGCTTTACCAACCACGCACGCTTTTGATAGGCTTATCGTGGACTTAAATAACTCTTTGATAACGCCTTCTGTTATGTAAAAACCGGACCATGTATGCTAAACTTCAAGATATTGATACACAAAAGAAAAAGAAAATGTATAGCAAAGATAAGAGAGTTGAAATATCACTGCGATTCAATGTCAATTAATAATTTGGAACAACACATCATAATATCTGTTTAAGAACTTCAAAATTGAGTATTCAAAGGAAGAGTTCACTGGAGCATAGTACTCTATCAGGTTTCCGGATGGAAAAGAAGTCCCCAAACTGGGTTACCAAGGTAATTTAAATCCTTAGCAACCGCTTGGAATTTTGAACTTTGAGTAAACTCAGTAGATCAATGTAAAGGCGTGCTTAGTTCTTTTATCCTTTCACAAAATTCGGAGGCCAATATATATACCCAACAGTTAAAGGAACTTTACAAAGAAGCCATTTAGCTTTGATTCTAAGCAGAATCAGCCTTCAGGAAAGAAATTACATGGAGTTTCGAAGCCCACTCATTTCCCGTCGTCGATAAGAAGCCAAATACTGGTCAATTAGAGCCTTCGACAAAGGAAGCCGATGGCTCCTACTTTTAGGAAGCACTTCCACTACTTCAGTAGCCCTTCTGTCAAAATGAACCCACAAATGTCACGTATAGAACAATTAGATCAATTTAACCTAATTTCTTTACCGCACGCCCCGACTGAAGTTTTTTGTTCAACTAAATGATAATTTGTTTATATTAAATTATATTACCATTAAAAATATAAATAATTTACATTTTAATATGTATTTAAAACTTAAGAATGATTATTTGTTTAGTTTTATTGTAATTATGAAGATAATTAATTACTGATGGAATATTATATAATATGAATATATTGGATTGAAATACAATTTCCATTTGTGGTCACTGCTTCTGAATGGTTTCATACGATTTCATTCAATAAAGGAAAGCCATATTCGAGTTAAAGAAACAGGAAGTTCATTGCAACAATGCATTTCCAGTCGCAGCCATCATTTCAAAAACGACAACGAATTATTAAATGGAATTTCAAATAGAATTTCAATGCGTTACATATCACGAAAAGGTCTTCGCAATAATGGATATAGATAGCTGCAATTTAAATGTAAATGAAAGATATTAGCATCATGATATTTTATGGCGCATCGCCATCAAATGTAAAAGATTACCAAGAAAATATATGTGGTGTATTTTTAAGGAATGTTTATTCTATTTTAGGTGATTTTCTCTTCAAAGTCTTTGGTATTATTCTGCAAATGCAATCGTAGTTAATGGAGTTATTGGAGTTCATCAATTTGATAGGATAATGGAAAAGCTATATTTCCAAGAATTTTCAATTGTTTTCGTATTACTCTTTTCAACAATGATATACAGCGATGAAAAAGAAAAGCATTTCCTCCAATAAAAATACTCATTATTCGAAGAAATATGTTGGATAATTACATTGGAAATTTTAGCATACGACATGAGTTTCAATATAGGGATAGTTTGCAGATCTTTTCACAAAAAAGATATTGCTTTTAACTAGAATGATACTTGTGACTTGCACACAGGCACGGTATTAAATGGATTTCCATTCAGTGATGAATTAAAGCCAATACTGGGAAATACGAAACAGTGACGGGGCTTGAGTGATTTGAAAAAAGTAGAATGAGCGCTTTGAAATATTCGTGGGAAAATACCGCTGGCGTACTCAATGTTTAAGCTTTACTATTCAGAGAAAGCAAATTTTGGAATTGAGATTTGCGGTTTTTCTTCTTTCTACTGTTTTGAAGTCGACCTCATGTATGGATAGTAAGTAATTAACTCATACGAAATTCGTGCTCTGCTATCTTCTGGGAATTACGAAATCATTTTAATATCGTCGGTAAAACTTTCATCAGAAAGTAAGTGGATACAGGTTCATGGAAGTCCATGATGGAAACAAACGCCTGGGATAATAATGAGGGAAAGATAATTTTATCAAGTTCTTTTGAAAAGAATTGCTTTTCCTCGCCATTTCAGTTCAGTCAAAAATACTCACCACGACAAATACACGATCTGAAATGAGCACAAGAAAGGATGGGTCCCTCAGGAAATGTTCTATTCGTCCCTCAAACAAGTAAACACTCCCAAAAAATAGAAAAGAGAAAAATCTTTCGACGACAGGGACCCTGTCGACATGGGATATTTATTCTCGGTAAACAAGAAGATTTTGGAAGCACTTTAGTCATGATGCAAACAATCTATTCCGGGAATATCCGTTTGCGACACATTTCATTACCCCTATCTTTGGTAAAAATCGACTACTCTATTCGCACTCGAAATCAATACCTTACAGATAAAATATCTCGTTTTACTAGTTCATCTATTCCGGAGTTCCTTTAATTAAAACTCAGAATATTATAGATTCAGGAAAAAGAAACAATACGGTTTAACAAAAGCATTGGAATCCCATATAACCTGAAAACTTATTTTGTTTCTCTGAAAAAGCATACATATCCTTTCAAGAGTCAAGAGTAATATTTTTCTTTCAAATTATTTATATTAACTAAAAATATGAGGCGTTATTTTTCTATATTAGCTGCTATGTTCGAATAAGGAACAGCAAAAACACTCATTTGAACTGAACTGTTACCACTTTAAATATTCCTTGCTCTTATAGAAATACCAAATCAATTGATGATTTTGATAAGATAATAAGTAATAGTGTTAAAGTAGTAAGTATTTTCTATCACAAATGGCTCATGAAAGTTGAGTTGTAATAAAGATAACTTACAAGAATAATTCTATGAAACGCAAAACACTTAAAAACGGGTCTTTTACAGATAATTTCCAGCAGTACCCATTATTTGATGAAAAGACAAAAAATACATTGGGTTGGTCTGTTGATAACATATTACTGTAATAGATCAATTGAAATACTCTGAAGAATTAGGCATATTTTAATAAACTTTTATAACTGCCTGGGGAAGTAGAAACTTGGTGCATGCACCCCCTGCCAGACGCCGAAAGGCGGCTCGCAGGGTAAATACTTGTACGTAGTCGTAGGTGAAAACTACTATACTCCGTTTCATGTTATGAAGAGACAATGTATTTCTTATGGCCCTGTACATTCATTATGGGAGATTCCATCGCGCCGTTGCCAAATATGCAGAGAAAAATCACATAGAAAGAATTAGGTTTTAAACCTTATCAATAGTTAGGAAAAAGATTTTCGAACAACATTGTGCAAATTATTTAAGTTTAAAAATTATACTAATCGAAGGAAAAAATAAAAAAGTTATACTTTCAAGAAATCCTGAATCCGTCGTGATTTTCTTCGAAACGAGGACTTCGGGTCTTTCAAGATATCACATTTTTGGAATAAATATTTGACTCGTTTTATTCACTTTCCACTTATGTTGTCAAATTTTATTTTAAATGTTTTTCGGACACATGACGAGAAGAAATCTAAGGAAATACTGTGTCTTTTTGGCATAATGAGTTGAAAAATGTAGTCGCCTGCTACTTTCCATCCTAGTAACGTAAGAAAAAACTTCCATGGAGAAAGTTTCTCAGGAAATACTGAATTTATTTTTGCTAGAATTCTAACAATCTAGGTTCAACGGTATTGTCAATAACGATTTTTTATTACGACCGTAACGCGGTGCATCGAGCGGCAGTCGATCTTACTGTTTTCGCAGTCCCTTACATTCATCTCATTCGTGCCAACGCCATCCTGCCAAAATATATAGAGATATTTATATATCCGTTTGAAGTAGCTTAAGTTTTAATATGAATTTTTAAATTTACGAGATTTTGAGTCTCGTTCTGAGCTAATATTAGATGAAAAATAAGTCACTCATCGCTTGTACATACTTGCATTTAAAACATCTATATATACTCAACAGTGCATTTTCACTTATCGGTTGGTCCGAAGCCTCAGAGTAACCTGTGTGAATTATATCGAGGACTATAAATAAAACCCAGAAACTATAACCGAAGATTATAACTAGCATTTCATACTCATGGGGCGACTACGACCAACTTTTCGCACCTTTTTCTTCGCAAGATTTTCAAGAAATTTTCAAACCAAATTCAATTTTTACCTTATTTAAACATTCATGTGTATTCAGCTCTAATATTACTCAAACATTTCATGCGCATTTGAATTAATCAAAATAACGGCTAACTTAATACTTAAATAATTATTTTCCCGATATAAGATTTAACTAAAATATTCTTAATTAATAAATGATTGCAAACTGTGACATATAAACACATGCAAAAGAATTACTTAATAGGTCTAAATTAAGATTCGCTCTCAATTTTTTTTTTTAAATCAATTTTATCATTAGTAATTGCAACGAAACTCAATAATCGACTATTAAAATTTACATTTATCGTCCTGTCATCATTGTAGCAGTAATACGGGAGTGAAAGACTTAACTTTCAATAGCGTGAATGCATATTTGTAGCGTGGTTAAGGATAGTGAGGCTATCTTATACAAAATATTCATTTCCAGCGTACGTTTTTAATCACTCAAAAAAGCAAATGACTTTAATTATGTCCCATTTGCAAAATTTTGGGATCATATCTCATTGTGGAAAAAGATCTTAGAGTATAAAAATTCAACATTCCTTGAATATTACTGCATGAATGAAGATAACTTCGATCGAAATCATTCGATTGATTCTTTACAACGCTTTTGAAAAAGGAAAAATTCATATGAAATACTCAGGACGTAATTTACAGATTCAGATATATAATATTTTGTATCCTTTAAGTAGAGAAATATTTGAAACCTATGGATTTACCTTAAATTTTAACGTAAATAATTAAAAAATTAAATCTTTAGAAGGAAATCCCAAAATTTGTCAATTGAAGATATATATATTCATAATATTGTTTCTTATTTTTTTTTAATTCCACGAATGATAAGAAAGGATGTATATTATTTCCACGTAAAATCTTGTTAAAGAGCATTTAATAAACTTCGACAAAGCTTCTCGTGATTATGAAGGTCATTTCATACCGTCCTTGCTTTCCAGATGATTCGTGAAGTGTACACTAGATGGAATTTCAGTCATCATACGAAGACGCTGTCTCATTCTAGCGGTCGAGAATTCAAACGCTGTTAACTCGACGTCACTATAAAACGCATCGAATTTCGTGGCTTTTGTACTTATTTTAATGGTGTTTCTAACTTCTTAAAGGAGGAGGATCCGTTTTATGAGCTTCTCAGCATTAAATTATAGTTACTCAATGAATGGCAAGACATTATTCCTAATATTTGGGAATTATAGCATTACTATTAGGATATATTTCTTGAAATGTAAAATACGAAGCACTCAAACGTTTCATAATATTAAACAAGAGTGACTGCTCAATTAACAGATGTAGAAAAGTAGAAATTCTTAATTTACGCAGTTGATTGAGTATATTATTCAATTGATAAAACTATTACGATATACTTGGAGCGCTCATTGAATTAGAAATCGAAACAGTAAGTAAAAGTGTTGGAAATAAACTATGAATATTCAATTAAAATAAAACTACGTAAGTGAATCAGCATCCCCCTGACCAAAGCCTAGTAACCTGTGAAAATACAGCAAATTGTGAACATCCGTACTTCAAAGAATGGTAAGAGATCATGGAATCTTCATTTCCCTTGCGGTGAAGTTGAAACCCCTTCGATGGTAGCTGAAGATCGATTCGAATCGCTTTTCATAAAAGAACGGTCTTCCAAATATCGAAGGGATTTTCTGGAAAAGCCAGCATAAGTGGTATTCCAGAAGACACGCCCTCTGGCTGTCTACGGATAAACCAATCTCGTGTAATGTATTCACCCACTTGGTCGCAGTCTGGGCGGTTTAGAAGGAGGAAAATGAAGGAAAAAGAACGGGTGCAAAAGAGGAAGGGATAATCATATGCCATGCATAATACAAAGTCCGATCTAATTTTTTCCTAGAAGGGTCTTCTAGAAAGTCTTTGAAAGTGTTCCAAAGTACCTCGGACTTTAAAACTCAAGTTTCGGGAGAGTATAAAGGGAAGGTACTGGCTTTAATGCCATTCTGATTTTCTACACTTTGAAAGGAGGCGTGATTTTTATTTTTTAGGCGAGAAATAATTAGAGAGATTTCTACAACATTTACATATCACCTTTTTCAAAAATTCGTCCTGAATGTTTAATAAAGGGGAGGATACACGGGAGTGATAAGGTTTTAACTATGTCAATAGTCGTCCAAAAAACTGAATATATATAAACATTTGTTCATTAAATAATATTTTAATATCCTCCATGATCTATTTCAACGAAATAGATCATGGAGGATGGATATGGAAATGGAGGGAAAATAACTGTTCGATGCACTTTGTCTAAACTATATTCAAATAGTATACCTCAAATTCTAATTATGATAGATACTATAAATAGAAAATTAGGTTTATTTGGGAGAGTAGGATGCATCTACTTCAACTGCCTAAAAATAAACTCGACAAAATTTGAATGATCTTCTGGAAGATGGACAAAGCCTCAGAAGGATGTTCATAGGCCATTTTATTCCCACATTATTCAGTCCACATATGCTATTGTCTCCTAAGACAAGGAAGGTTAACGAAAAGATTTGGGAATGGAATTTGGGAACTTCGATTTCCTTTGGACGACAGATGCGAAGTACTTGAAATTCAGTCCACTGAGAATCGGTTGGAGAGCAACATCTTGCATCCAGAAAGGACAAAGGCAGACCCCCCACATGTTAAAATTGCATACGGAATGAGAAGAGGTGCCAATTCGCGAATCCGAAGCATCTATTTCAAGGAATCTTGTGCCCTTTGCGAATTTCAACTGGATCAGCCTTTCTTTGGAATGGCATTCCAATCATGCGCTTCCTTTGAGAATTAATGTGGTTTTAGAGTGTGCCTTTCTTCTTGCGAATCTATTTGGCATATCAAACACTTCGAGTAACGTGATTTTATATGAATTTTATCCAAACTTAAGATTTCAGTAACTATGTGAAGACTTTTATTATCTGCCGATCGATATCCTGAATAAATACAGATTATCATATCTGATGAATTTAAGTCATTCAGTTTTTGCATTTATTGAGATATGTCAATACATATGTTATCAATTCGTCCTTTTTCTTTTCATTCGATCAGATCCTTCGAAATTTAAAGTAGCAAATTCGCAGTAGAATGACAATGCAAATGATATGATGAAATAAATAAGTGATTAATAATTATTCTCTTAATCAATATAAAAATTTTCAATTACTTGAAGTTTAAATAAAATTTAATAATCCAACTGAAAAAGTATGACTGAATGAAAAGTTTTTTTAGAATGAAAAATATTAAAATATTTTCTTCCTTTTTCGAAAAATCGCGATTCTTTTTTTTCCCAACAATTCCAAGGATCTGCTTCAAAAGTGCGATACGTATTTATTGATCCTGAAGGAGATCAAAAACCATCACCATATACAACAATAGAGGATAGAAAGGGTTCTTCTGATAATGTAAACAATTTTGTGAAATCGTTTTAAGACATGTATACGTTCTTTTTTGGGTTTGTTTTGAAGATATGTGTCAACAATTTTACTTTCCTGTATTTGTAAATTATTTAGAATCTTATAGTGCATATTATTAGTTTCTCAAGTACCTTTTTAACACCCATTCTCCTCTATTACGAACCAAAATCCTCTCTATAAGTTGAACGACTACTACTAGCTTAAATGAGGAATGAGCGAATAAATTCAGCATATGTATAAATTGACGACGTCATCAATTCGAAGATTAAATAAGAAAAACTTCCGGGACTCGAACCTAGGTACATGATGACGGAACTTCCGCTATAACATGTCACCATGGATATATTGCTCTTACTAAGGGCTACGTGTGTGGTCGTTACCGTGTTGCACATCGTCCCCAGACTCTTGTTTACAGGTCGCTATGGAGTTCGTTTACCCCTTTCCCTGAGAGTGGGCGTGGTCCCTTTTGCACATCCCTTTTGTACACCTGGTCGATAGCGTTTTGAATGATCGAACCACTTTCTTTTCGCGTTCCGCGTGTATACGTAAGGATTCGCGCTTTTGCTTGTCAAAGACCTTCGATGGACCAATGAAAATGGCGAATGGACGAATGCACGTGACGGACTCAACCTTTGCGATGATGGATCGGAATATCACTGCGTGTTCTTTAAAAGGTTTCTATCAGCGAAGTCATGAAAGAGTTCGACCCTTTTTATCACTTCATGAATCATTATTGTAAAAGTGCAGTGCGTTATCTATACGACTAGAATATGATTTTAAATGCGTAATACAGATAAATATGTAAATAAAAATCTTTAATATTCGCTGAATTGCTTAAAAAAGAATGCAAGGATAGGGTAAAGTATTTCGAAACGAACTCAAGCAGAACCAAGTTACGATAAATATGAATAACTTAAACGAGAAAGTGAATATTAAAATATAAAAGTAATCCATTAAACATGGTGAATGTAAGCAAAAAGAAAAATCTTCTGAGTCAAGATTAAAAACCCTCATATAATAATATAGTCATTAGCGAAGCCAAAGAAAATAAAAGCTTTAAGAGATATTTCGCTAGATATATCGATTGCTAGATTTCGAAGGATTGCTTCATAATCGCTTTAGTAATAAACTAATAAACCTCTTATTTTAATTACCATTCTTATTCTTTAATAGTGAACTAAACCATATCAAACAGCGAAATCTACAATTGAACCAATTTTCTTCATCTCAGTTATTTATAAGCAAAATAATTGTCGATAAATGAAACAGGAATAGGTAATTACGGGATACTATCCAAATGCAGTCAGTGTTTTAAATCATGACTAAACTTTACTTAAAAATGATATAATGCATTTATATTTTGGAAATTATAAGTTATTATTATCACTTTATAAATATGTATGATAAATATAAGATCAATAAGAGGAATAAAAATTATATTTTACAGTGAATGAATTTCATATATCTTGGTAAGTATTATCCTTTCTCTGTAATTTTCTTGTTATATTTACCTTATTTATAATAAATAAATAGACTTGATATTTATAATAACAATCGAAAAACTATTTATTTGATTAAAATAGGTAAAGAGATGTAACGATGATGATTAAATTTTTAGGAAGCCATACACCCTATTCTCACAGTGCGTCTGATTGAACCCTATTCTGAAAAGGGAAAACGCATAATAAGCTAACCCCAAGGGAGGATGGTCAGAGAAAACATTTCCAGACATAGAGCGTGAAATTAAGAGATGAAAAACAAAGATCTTTACAGCACAAAATTGGGCAGTAAAGTAATGAAAAACTTAAGTTTAACGAAGTTTGGTAAATAACCGTTGTGTGTACATCTCCCGAAAGAGGAAGTTGCCAAAACAAAGGTTAGACCATCACAATGACTCCGTCAAATTTCTATCCTAAGAGAAATATTTACCATCTGCGAAAAAATCCCCAAGATAAACTTCCTCGTCTAACTTCCTCACCATTTTTACTGATTACTCAACCGAAGTCTATCTCTATTAATATTTCATAGAGTAAATATTCGAGAGAATTTCCAATTAAATTTCTATTAAAAAATTAAGTAATTTTAAAATATTTATTAATCAGATAACAAATCAATGAAATTATGATTAAATGATAGATTAAAGTCAAAATTTGCATATAAAACATGAATTTATGAAAAAAATATGTATCATAGTATTATTATTGAATTTATATGCGCAAATGACATCTGATAACAAGGCATGTTCTCTGGATTCCCGATAATGATTTCATTAAATTTTATGTAAATTTATATTCAGAACAAATATATATGTTTTTTATAAATCCATATTCTCCCTAACGTACCATCCAATCGCCATACTGAGTATGAACAGCATCGATTAATTAATACGGAATTTTAAAAATCGTAAAATCATTACGAAGTATAGAAATAATTACGATGGCATATTACGGTCTGTAATTGTCAACAAAACACATATTAATACAACTGCATCATCAATTATTTAGCAAATGTCGAATCGTGCATTTAATTTCTAATCTCTGTTCTTTATAACACATTTATTAACAATCCATTTTCATACATAAGACCGCGATAGAGGTAATTTCCGCTCACTTGATACAATTGAGTAATCCACGATTAATCACAATCCTAAACACGTCGATCAACTATATTAATATGAAGTACAGATTTAATCGTATCCCGCCTAGAAAGAGTAGAATACATAATTTATCTTTGGCACCTATCGTACTTTCTCTTGCAGAGCTAATAAGCCTTCGTCAATAAACTCGGGGCTCCGTTTAGGAAGTTCACCAGAAAAGACAACGATTTGAGAAGTCTGTAATCAGAGTGGAATACAACGGGGTCTGATTACAACGCCAATCGAACCGTTGAAAGCAATGACAGAGATTGACAGAGCTGTGACGACAAAGGGGCCTTCCGAAAGCCAAACGAGAGTATCTGGAAGAGGATCAACAATCCGCAGAAGCGAACCGCATTGGGTGCGATGGATCGATACTTCATTCCATTCGAGATGCGGGATTCGATAATTAAACTCGAATCGTTACATCAGAGCGTTCCTTGATTTTATGAAAATACCACTCAGGGATGTATATTCCGATATATTTTTATAGGGAAATGAAATTATCCTTGAAAATGCAAAGGTTGAATGAAAATACGTTCAATTTTGGTCCGTATAATGTTAGGGGTTTCTTTTGCCAAATCTGGTAACATAGTACAAAAGAGGGGAATCTTCTGTAAAGAATGGAGGTAAAAGGACAGTGTGGCTTTTCAAAACACAGGTATTCCAATCTAGGACTGCATTTTAACGAGTTGCTGTGATTTTATTGAAGTTGAATCCCGTGACGTATGGATGCGAGTTTTAATATTGAGTCCCAATCCTGATAAAGGTTCACTCTTTTCGTGAAACTTTATCAGATAGAGCAAAATACCATAAGAATACTAATGTATCATAAATGAGTTGCATTAATTTTTACATCTTTACCAATAAATATTGAAACTAAATGATTATCATTGATTTACTATTGCTAATTGCTTTCATAATTCAATAAAATTATTTATTTTCTCATTAAAAACTCTGCAAAGCGAAAGTAATTGATTCAGACATAAAAAATATACGTCCCTTCCAAATCTTCAGAAATCCCGCATTCCATAATAAATGGTGAATACAATCGAATGGAAATAAAAGCAAAAAGGGGATGGAATTGGAGCAGTGCCATGGGAAAGATTGAGTAATAAATGAAAGAGGAGACGTCATTAGCAAAGTCCGAAATTGGATTCGACGAAGGGAAAATGTTTACGATGCTAAGAGAAGATGCCTCAGCTCTAAAGAAATTAATCTTCGCAAGAAAACAAATTTGTGAGGAAATCCGTTTGCCCAAAGAGTTGTTGGATGGGGCATCTCGGCTAATTGTTCTCGTTTCCGCTGCAAATATTCCCCATCGATACACTTCTCCGGATATTTTTATGGCAACGATTTATTGTTAACAGCGAAGGAATAGTGCATTCAAATATTCGAGGATAGTCTCGAATTGTTTATTAAGTGCTATAATGGAAAGGGAATTCAGTAACCCATTGAAATCTATTGAAACTGATTTTCTAATAAACAATTATAAAGTTAGATAGTATAGTTTTACATTGCAACCTATCACTGACATCATTAAATTGTTATCTGCAACTTCCGTTGTTTGGAATAATTTTTTAATAAAGCTATACAAGTATCTATAGTAAGGTTATATTTATAGTTTAACTAAAATTAAAAATTAAATCTTATTAATTTCGGTGATGATAACTACTCTTCTACTTTATCCTAAACTAATTTCTCTGTTTGAAAACTTGATTTGTACTAATGTAAATTTTAAGGAGAATGGAATTTATGCTTCGAATTTCGAAACTGATTTTTAGTGATTATTGATAATTATGCGTATGGACGTATGAGATAATTAATATTATTTTTTAGTATTTATACCATTTTTAATTAAGAGGGAGAAGTCGAAGAGTAAAACTCAAAGGCACGAGTAAATAAAAAACAAGGCGTATCACGAAACGAATATCTCTTGTCCTCTAATCTGAACAAGTTTGGACTCAGGAAATATATTTATCTCGGATTTAAGAACAGAGTCTAATTTCGAGTTAAACGAAAAATAATGTTGGAAGATGGATTGGTTCTGCAAAAACAGGTCACGAATGCTAATGAGCGTGGTAATCTAAGCGGATCTCATCAGTTCGTTTATTGGGATTCCTAGCAAATTCCACGGGAAAATTGAGGTTAAAAGTTGCATCTGGAAATTAAGGCAGTTAAGGGAAAGATAAAATAGTGAAGTAGTTATTAGATACGACCTCCGATTCTGTATGGAGGAAAATGCTATGGAAACGTACTCACTATATTTCCTCGAACGCTGCCTGAAGACATTTTATCTCGGGATAATTAAAAGTTAGCGACTGATTGAACTCTATTGTTATTTATTTTTATTTATTTGATATATTTTCACTATATTATGATTATTGTACTTTTTCAACATACATGAATCCCTTAAATTTCGTGTATTTTCCAATTTACTAAATGAATTGTTTTACGAATCCATTTGAACGAATTCACTCTCAAAATACTAAAATAATGCTCGAGATTAAATAAATACGCTTTTTGCTTTAAATATTCTTAAAAAATTTACTGTTCTCCGAAAGAATTTCATAATTTTTAGGGCTTTATATGGAAGTAATAAAGTACAGTAATCATCGATATTTATATGTGCACGCAACTACTAAAATAAAATGAAGAATATTGCTTAAGGCTAACCAAAAAATGAAGATACTAAAGAATTTATTACGTTTATTTCTGTAATACTCCCGAAAGTATCGCATATAGAGAGTACTAGATTCATTTATAAAAATCCAACGATGGAACTGTCTATATGCCAAAGATGATTCACCACGTACACTCGATAGTTCGCTATTCTTGACTCGCAAACTGAAACATTGCACTATTCATCACTTCTCGAACGACTGGAAACATCGCTCAAATTATTCACCATCCATTTTGGAAGCGTCGGAAACGGCTGTCGAATAGAATGAGGATGAAAAAAATGATTCACTAATCCGCGGACGTCGTTGTTCAAATTAGGCCGTATTAATAAACTCCTGCGCAAACCTCTGCTAAAAAATGGAACGGATTTACGAGAAAAACAAAAGCTTTATGAGGAGGAACGATGCACCGTTAACAGTGTGAATAATTTCAGAGGGATGTAGGTTAATGTCATGCGCGGATTCATAAAACCGTATCCTTTTTAACAAGTTTACGCGGATGTGTGAGGTCAGAATAAAAAGGCGTTTCTCACAAATTTATTCTTCCGCTTTTCGAAAAGCAACAGATTGGAAGGATCACCGAGAACTGATGTGAATATGTCTGCATTTCGTTACGTAGAAACGATATACGACGTAGAAGATTAAAATAAAAACGACGAAAAATGATACGAGATTCGTAAGGGAAACTTTAAGAATATAAAATCTAAAAAGTAGGGTCAAAAGATCTGAAACATAGATATAAGGATAGAACTTAAGGGTGAATTATATAACTTTTCCTCTTCAATACTTTCATTCGAAACGTCTTGGACAGTGACCACGGATGTCTCGATGGCACTTTCACTATTTCTCCGAAAGTGATACCCACGAAGGCTCTTTATGCTCCTCCCTTCAGCGTTTTCAGTTTTGGCTGCAGTTTTATGGTTAATCGTTGTATCTCATTAGTTCTCTACAATGGCTTCCACTTCAGAAAGCATCGGATATATTATGCGATTTAACTACTTCTATCATCAGTGATCATCTCGTATGATCAAATCCAAATCAAATAAATTTCCTCCGTGATTTAATAACGATACTAAATACCAAAAATAAAAATCGAGCACGGTGCTAATGGTAAGAATTTTCCAAGTGAACATCTATTAAAGTGTGAAGTGATCCCTTGAAAATAAACAGTGCTTATTCAGGAGACTACACACAGAGTATTATTCTTATCAGCTGAAAGATATGTTAGTCGTATATTTATGGCTGGAGAAAAAGCCAAAAGCTCTTCGGGCAAAAATATTTGAATTATTTCTAAATAATTTCCCGACTTCATTTATTGTTTTAACGTGGTTGAAGTATCTTGACACGATTTATATATTTCACTGACAATTTCTAATGATAGATAATCGTTTCTCTAATTATCAAATTTAATGTGATAATTATTAAATAAATACAACTAGGGAAAATATGAAAAAACGTTATTTCCTTTCGTATGAATTTCTATTAACTCACTTCAGTGGATCCTAACTAAATAAGGAATAATACAATAAGAGAACAATTGAAACGAGTAGTATTACTGCATTTAAGAACACGATGAAAAGGTTAATACTAAAAAAATTAACCATCTTAAAGAAGTAGATTGAGTTCGCTAAGAGCCCAATTCTTAGTACTCCATCGAATTTCTAAACTCCAACGATAAGAAATTAAACTTGAAGAAGATAAATTGCACAATTCTCTTTGGAAGTACTTTTATGGTTAGATTGAGACTATTTGTGTTTTCTGCCTTTAGAAGAGATACCCGCAAGTGTCCATGGAAACCCAATACCAGAAGGAATTCATTAAGGAAGAATGCTAGATGAAAGCCATTATAACGAGGGTTACAAGGATACGTCTCTATCTTTGTGGAGATTCATGGCCACATCTTAACCTCTTTTGACGGAGGGAATGTCAAAGAGTTTAAGAGGAAGCACTCAAGAGGGATCGTATTCAAGAACAGAATTCCAGCAGATCAAGAGCAATATGACCTCCTAAAAAAAGTAGATTGCAGTTACCGATGAATGAGTGTTTTATTTATTCTGGGCATGAGTTTCGCAAACTTGTATGTATATGAGGAATTCTTTTCAATTAACTCCTTCAGAGAAGCTGAGAACGGTATGATGATTTCCAGATTCGTCTGTCTAAGCTTAGCAATGCAGAAATATCTTTCCTTTTCAAAGAGATTTTAAAGTGAAAATTCATAAAGATAAAGAAAATGTGCTTGGTAAATTACCAATAAACTTTTCGTCGGAAACGTTTTCATCCTTTTTAGAAAGTTTGCTACATCTCAGAAAAATATAGTGATAAAGGTAGTTTACGGAATTATTTGCATAGATAGAATTTATTATTGGACGTTTTAACTGAGCACATTATTTCTTATAAAAATCCTTCAGCTTAATTAAAATGAATACGTTAATTAGAAATATCAGGAATTGATATTTCAAAAGTTAAAGAATAGATTGAAAGTAAAACTTTTCCAAAAGAAATTAAAAGAGGTATGACTATAAGTAAAGAAATTAAATCAAGATACGACAAATCACCACTTTGAAGTTCTCCATTACATGAATGTAATAATTAAGTTAATGGACATACGAATTAGCAAACGAGTTTGTGCTTTTTGACTAATATCCCGAGAAGTAGAGTCTAACTTTATTTGTGTTTCTACATACTATTTAATTGGAATTTATTTCATTGGAAATATATTCAGCCTTATAGAGGACACTTAGATTACGTATTAATATTCTTAAGTTATTAATATGTTCTCGAATCTATAAAGATTATATTTGAATACTAAGAAATATAGAGGAAATATTGAAGAGAAATATACGTTTAAATACTTAATAGGGGCGTAAATTCGATAGTTTGTTCATCTGATAGAAGAAGACTGCAATGATATAAAAGTAAGGGATCCGAACTACATTGGAAGTGACGTGAATGGAAAGGTATGCGATGAAAGAATGCCATAAGGAAGGAAGTCGCAGATGCTTCAAGAGGAAAGGTAAGGGGTTAACAGGTTCAGAAGAAAGTTCAAATTGCTTACTCCGATAACTATATTTGTGTTGCTTAAACACGAAGATCCATACTAAAATAGCACAATTATTATCGGATGGAAAAGACGCAAATGATATATTCACAATATTGCATCGGACGCACAAGTTATACAAAATGAAAAAAAAAATGCATTTTACATCATTTAACTTAATTAAAATGGGATATATTGTCTACTAAAAGTATTATAGGTAAAAAATAAGGCTTGGATATAGTAAAATAAACTTCTTTGAACTAATTGGAACACGCAAAATTACCAGCAGACTAGCAGAAGAACTATATAGGTTTTTTCGGAGGTCAAACATGATCTATAAAGATCCAAAGGTCGTCAAAAGTTACGCCGGTAGAGAATTGTAGAATAAAGAGTACACAAGATAAATCTTTCCGAATTTACACTCTTCTTCCAATTAGAAATGAAAAATCTGAGCTAAAATGAACAATTGTCTTTTAAGGAGAAGTGATCATTCATCATCTAAAACACATAAAAATACAGATTTCAAGCTCTTGAAATAACTTCTTTCATTCATATTGGATCAAATTAAATTAAGCACAAAGATACGAATAAAATTTCTTAAATTTCAAAAAATATTAGAATCCTTTGGTTCCCTAGGGCAACTAAAAGAAAGTCATTTGAAAGTAGTCTCTTGGCAGCGATAGGCGAGTAGGGATGGAGTGATGAGGCCTATCCACTCTTGGTAAAGAGCGTATCCAACGCAAAGGGATTGCCTAGTTGTCATGGAGCATTGCAAACAACAATGCGTATTCGCTGAGCCGTGAAATTGGAGTATCCATGGAGCTTGTGGGATGCAGCGCCTCCGTGCGGTCTATTTAGTACGCAATTCGAGCCTGTTTAAGATAGTAGCATTGATGTACTAACCACAGCCAATTAAACTGAAATGATTATGGTCTCAGATGCTGTTACGCTAAAGTTTCATTAAATACTGGCAACGGTTTCCTTTATGTAAAATTTTCCTTAACATTTCTCTTGATATATAATATCTACTGAAATTACCCTGCACAAAATTTTAATCTTGGAATTTGAAATATTTCCATCAATTTTTCTCTATGAAAATAATTCAAAATGTCTAAATCAATCAATGTGAATCTCTAAATATAACGATTTAAATCACTCTTAAAATTATCGAAAATAGTCTAATGAGAATTTTTAACTTCATCCAGTTTTCTCCAATTGATTAACTCATATCACTAGAATCCATAACCAGAAAATCATTCCTCCTATTTTCGCTTAAAAACTTTTTCTCATAAAATATATCAAAATAATAATAAACAAAGGTCCTTTATAGCTGTGGGAAATTTCCCTAACATATGCTGTTATCATACATACCTTCCACATATCTTGATGTTAATTTATAGGACAAAAATAAATAACTTTCTTTCTCTTACCTATTCAGAAGTGTTCCCTTATTTGGCCTGCTTCTCCTTCTTCCCGCGTTGAATCCTTAGCGCCACAGTCATTCCTGAAAAGAATCAAATCACTGGATTTAGTATTTCGGAAGTCCTTCTTAGTAACTTATGGTCTATATATTTAGGAATTCGAAATGAAAGTTTCTGTTTAAACAATTTGATTTAATAAATAAACTCCTACAAATTCCATTCTTTTTTCAATCTCAGAAAATTTTAAAAATGTCGATCGTTTACGAAATTCTCGAACTAGATTGAGCAAATATTTACGTTTCTGTCCAAATGTGTCAATCCAAAAATTATGACGTTCAACAAACTTGAGGGTTTATTTGCATTGATGACCAAGAAAGCATTGATAATGATTATTAACAAAACAAAAGAAAGATGTTATGATTAAATAATAAAATGAAGGATTATTCCGAAAAAAGGTAATGATATAGACCTAAATTTTGTTACGATTTGAAGAGGTCACAAGTCATTGAATGCACGCTTTTTTCAATACACATTGTATTAACCGTTTTTGGCGCTAACTGATACTCCTTGTTCACTTAGTATTTGCTTTAACCGGCATACGTACATTTTCGCTTCCATCAATATTTTGCGTAATAACTATTTCATTATTCGCCACTTTAACCTATCACATCGGTAATTGGAAAAAGGAGTTAAAACGAAGCCTAAACTCTCCGATCGTCTAGCAGAAGGTGCTAAGTGGTCCACTGTGAAGATCATAACATTAGGTGCATAAAAATAGACCGGTATCTTCACCATTTGCCCATCTTTTGCGTCTTTCGTGAAAGCCATTCGAATCCCTCTTTCATTCACCTTCATTTGGATCTATGGGTATTGCTGACCCTAAGAAATGGCCTCCAATGGATTTGCGATGGCCCAGATTGTGATTAATGAGAGTGCGACAGAAGTTGGCAAAGAGGAAATAGTGTTTGAAGTACCTACTTGATAATATACAAAGAGGTTGGTGCTACTGACCAAGTACACTATAATGTTGGAAGAGGATCCATTTTGCAGCACAGAATGCAACGGCCTTTTAAAAAGAGTGAAAATAAAAGAGGATATATCTCTCAATTATTCATCTGTTTTAATCTGAAGACGATATTCCCGGAAACGGTTACCGTTCATCCCTTCCTTTGCATTTGATTTTAATTATATATCCTGATTGGTAATGCATCAATATTTAAATCTAGTTTAAATTAGAAATGCTATGGAAATTTTAATTTGTTACTTCATACATGATAAACATTAATAGAGAACGTAAAAATTATGACCCTAAACCTAAACTGAAGACAATTAAATATAGTAAATTTATTATATAACTTCGTTCGAAATGTAAACGAAAAAACTCACTTATTGTTGTAAAGAAATTATCATAACAATCAGATAAGAATGTGATCATTTTGTGGAATTATTTTTGAACAAGTAAATTTCTACATTAACCTTCTTCTTTTAGAATTTCTTCTGCACAGTTATCACTCTTGTTTATTTGTTGTTTTTAAACAAAAACTTTTAGCGAAAATGGGTTGTGATCATTGATAAAAAATATCGAAAATAATTTTATCCACTACAAATTCAGTGTCATAACAATCCACATATTAAGAGAATTCAATGTCAATCAGTAAGAACCATAATAAAAAGAATGGCACAATGATAACGCGTTTCCATTATAAGAATATATAATGATTTTTTTCAGTAGAATTAGAATACCAATAAATTCACAGTAATAAAATAAGCACGAATTAATAAGCATAAACTTATCCACCATCAATCTCTATAAAATTTTCTTCCGGCGATGTTTCCGGAGAAATCAGTATCTTTTCACTTACTTCAAGTTACGCTCTCATCAATCTGCACATTTCAGATGCCTCGATAACTTCTCGTTTGGTCATGCGTTAAAACCACTCAATGAGTAGCATTTCACGTAGTTTATGAACCAAAAAATGGGCCAATTACGACCTTTGCAATGGGCCGATGCTTCTATTTGAAAGCCTTTTATCTTTTTAAGGTTCCCGAAGATTATGCGCGCGTTGAAGTCCCCTCTCTCATTTTTTCATTAATATCTGCAGTAGAAATTATGCTAATCCGATGCTTAAGAGAAACCAAAATTCCTATTATATTCATTCCTCAAAGGAGCCGAAGTTGTTTGGAATTTTATTTGGAAATAAAGATGATTAGGTAAAATATAAAGGGAGGAAACATCCAAAGGTACAAAACTCAAAATGGGTAAAGTTGTATTCTCTAAATAAGAAACAACAATCGGAAAGATAGCGACACTATCGACTCAATAACAATTCAAGATAAGTCTATGGCGCGAGGCAAGATATGGAAATGAAAGAGTATTCTTTTGTAACAGAAAACACTAAAATTAAAATTATTTTCTATAGTGTTATAGTATAAAGTGCACAGCTTAGGATCGTGTACAATTAGGGAAAATACCATCTAGGATAATTTCAGTTCTCGGAAAAAATTAATAATATCATAGAATAGACCTCTATGAACCAACGATCATTTACACAATTAGATGAATTTCTTCAGATAAATAATAATAATAATAACAGCATAAATATAAAAAAAATCGAGCACCATAATTTGCTCTTTACCATTTTCCTCCTAAGATTCTCTTCTACTCGGTTCGATTCTAAAACATTTCAAGTATGATTTACAATAAGAAAAGAAATATGTGCGATTTTTTGGCAATAATATAAATTTATCTTTCGGTATAACTTAGAAATTTCAAAGAAAAAGTTAACTAAAAATGTGCAAATTCGAAATTGGTTACGACGTGGGAAAAAAGCGATTATTCGGAGAAGGATGATTGTGCAAATTAGCCTCTCTTCCCACAATTGAACTCTCGCGTGAAATCGTATGACAGCTAAAGATATGAAAGGGAGACTCAATCGGAAGAGATGAACTCGCGAGAGAAGAAGGCGTTTCCTTAGAAACTGATGACGTGGTTCCGACTGTCCCTCTGCGGAGAGTTTAGATTACATTCATAGGCCTTCGTATTCTACGTCTTTGAGATTCTGTTGACGTCTCAATTGCAGCATTATTAAAGGATTCATGGTTAGCTATAGGAAAGTCATTGTTGAGATCCTTTTACCACGCAATATCAAGATCCTCAACATATCGTATATATTAGCATTAACTTAGAGGGTCTTGTTAAATATTTCAGCTGCGTATGAGTGAAATTTTCTAATTTTCTTATCGAATGTTAACATGTTGTATTTCAAATTATTCAGCAATGAATAGGCACATATATATTTAAACCTTAGCCCTAATCCCAGGTATTATATATATTAATATATTAACTAATTATATTATTTTTTTAGAAACTGTCTTTAGATCAAATGTTAGTGAACATGTAAGAAATAAATATATCATGGGTAAGAAAGAATAGAGCTTTGATAAAGACGATATTTCACAATTATGTGCAAAATAATAGAAATTATGAATATATTTTATTTAAAGATTATTACACCTGACCTCCAAACCCAATTATTCCAAAGTTAAAATATTTCCTGGAAATACTATAGCATTACAAGCAAGTTTTTTATTTACTGTATGCTAACCTGATTTCAGTGATCTTTGAAAAACTTGTTTTCTTTCTTAAAAGGTAATTAAAATGCATCCATAATATCGTAAAATAAAAATAAATGTATTTATTTTAATTATTCTAAATTTAATTAAAATATCTGGTCAGTCTTATTATCTGTTGTTTGGTAATTAATTTAAAATGCACAGGTGTATATTCGAAAATCCTTGCGGCTTTCAATGAAGATTAAATAAAAATGTACAATAATAAATAGTGATTCAAAGAAAATTGTCACAAAAGAAGTATAATTATTCACGTTCCAGATAGATATGAGCATCAGAAACAAACAAAAATTCACAAAAATGCGGTTCTATAATTGTAGACATTTCCAAGCACTTGAGAAAGATCAAATTCGATTGACTTTTCAAACTGTTGAATTCTTTTCGCTAAAAGTCAAATTTTATCGGCGAATAAATCTCTTTTCCTTGTAAAAACGATGCTTTCTCATTTAAATAGGATTTAAGTCGAGAGAAATGTCTCGTTTTATCTCCCGAGATGCATAAATCTTTTCGAAAAAGTTTCGCAAAAAGTCGAGTGAGTTTGCAATGATAAAAACTTAGGCGAGTAAAGGATAAGATTCGCCAGAGCAAAATGTCACCTCTTTGTGCGAAAATCAAGAACGGGAAACGTTAGATTCGCAACACGATTGAAGTGCTTCTTAAAGAAGTTTTCGCGTTCTGCAGATGTAAATCGCGTTCTCATGGAGCGCGATTGTGAAGCTGCGTTAAATTACTAAAACGATTCTCTTTGGAATTCTGTGGCTTCGGAAATCGCACAATTGAGGTTAACGAAACCGTGACACGCCCATTGGAGGAAAAGGGATCTACGTCATAGGATTCCTTTGATGACGCTTTTTATTTGGGAAGGACTATCCCCATTACACGAGAGGGATTCTTACGATACAGAGGATTTTATAATCCGCAACCAAATTTTTATCAGATTAGGATTAGTGAGAAATAGACTTAATTGGGACATAAGTTAGTATACACCGATAAAAGAATCGTACTTAAACGCAGCAAGGAAATAATTTAATTTTATTGAAAGAACTTGGATATTTCCTTTTGAATATTCATATAGTTTCATAAAACTTTACGCATAAACTTACCATTGACACTTGTTTACATATAATGTGTTGTAAGAGTAAAAATATATTATTCATACTTGGTATGCATAAAATATACAGAAATATTAGATAAATGATAAATTTAGAAAATTTAATAACTATTTAGCAATTTCTTGTAAAAATTTCATTCCATGGAATACTATTATTACAATGAACAATAATTTTTTCTAAGAAGTAAGTAAATCGATAAAATTATTTCCCAACAAAAATTATAAAAACTTCCGATCACCTTTGGACTATGAATTCGTCTTAGTTGGACACCATTTTCAGAGCATATAAGGAGTTCGGCGCCTCAAACGAGTGGTGAAAGAAAATCATAAGTCTTCCTTCAGAAGGCGCGATTCGATTCAATCGAAACTGTCAAGCAAGAGTCGTTTATGAAAGGATTCAAAGGAAAACATCTTCCGATAACTGGTATTTTAGGAAAGGAAATCGTCTTCCTGCTTTCGACGTTAAGAGTATTCATTATAGAAACTCTACTTTGGGCTGAGTTGTATTTAGTCTTTCAAACCTCTACTCAAGGCTTGTTATTTATTTTCTGGTATGTTCTCCCCAAAATATTACAGTCTAAGATTTTTTTCATGGAAGGTATGATCGTGAGTTTGGACATTTCCTAAATTTAATATAAGTCAATACGGCATATTTAAATAATACTGCCGAAATTTGAGGCGAAAATAATCTAAATACTAAACGATAAGGTAGCGGTGAACAATTATACCTCAGAATAATTAAAACAATGCTCAAGGACCTTTTTATTTACAATTAATTCGCAATATAGTAATTATAAAACTATTAAGATCATACTGTTACGTATGAAACACAATAATCTGTGCCTTTAACAGCAGCAACAATAGGAATACTTGCAACAATAATGAAGGAAGGGAGGAAGGTAATATGATGTAGAATGCCCAACGGCTGGAATAATCACAGACTTTTCACGTGCTAAAAACCTTAGAATTATCCCATAACTAGTAATCAATACTTCTGTAACGTACTTTAGGTAGAGCAGGATTCATACGTTTTGGCATACAAAATGACTTTCCGGTATTGCACGTCGTATATCCTAAATTAAACAAGCCAATCACTGAGCTTTTGAAACCTAAGTCCATCGATTTAATACTCGCATGAATCACTTGTTGCTGACTTCCATCTGAATCAATAGCCATAGAGGATTAAAAAGATGGAATTATGACTCTGATATTTACGGATAATCTAGGCCTAGCTATAAAATACGTACTAAACGAATTGCAAATCAGGTGCACAATGAATAAGGTCTGACTTGAACAAAGAGTTAAAAAATAACATTTCATGCACTAAATAAACCTTCAATATAATCGTGCTTTTAATTAATATGACAGATTAAGGAAAGAAAGCAATTAAAGATTTAATTCTGAAGCAATGTTGTGAAAAGTACTTTTAAGTGAACTACTTGTCTCAAAAAAAGCATCTGCTGAGAATAAAAGAAAAGGAGATTTAGCGATGTGGTTTACTCTACTCATTTGTAAGATTGCAATTGAAGAATCAGATCAAAGTTCCAAGTTCTTCAATCTAAGAATAAATATTCATATAAGAATGACTAAAAAATCGGTATAATGATAGATTATTAGCAACTACCGTAACATTTACTGATAATGTGATTATTTATGGGTTATTTAAGATTTAATTTTCCAGCTGTATCATATTATTATTCGATTCATTTATAAACACATTATAATAATTACAATAAATCAGAAACATTCGTAAAAAGTATATTTCAATATTTAAAGGAGTTACATAGTCGTGAAACAAAACAGCACGGATAGCTAATTTAGATAATGTACCCAGAGGGTTTCAAACCATCTTACTCGGTCGAAAAGATATTTTACTGTCGACAAGTTTCTCAGATAAAAATTCCGCAGGAAATTAAATGACCATAGAAGAGAAAACATCGCCTGAAACTTGATTCATTAGCATCGATTTTCGATCCTCGTTTGTTTCGGTGATAAATTAAGCTGTGACCTTGCACGAGCGAAAAAAACTCTGCGGCAATAATTTATGAGATTGTCGGTTCAAAGAGATTCTTTAGTGATACATAAATCACGGTGAGAAAAAGTCGAAGATTGGGAAATTAATTGTGAGAAAAACTGCGACAGAATTCCATTTTACGTATATTTCTGTCCTTACTGATATGAAAAAATGTGTCAAATGAACTTTAAACTATAAAATTGGAATATTTAAAATGAATAGAATCAAAGGAAAATAATCAAAATTCCACATAATCTGTGAAATATTTTCGCTTAAGCGCTTGAATAGTAATATAAGTATGATCATTAAGATTTCTCTATGAAAAATCAATCGGAAAAAGTAAAAACAAATGCTGACACCTAAATATATCCCTTTGAAACGGATATAGCTTATATATACTCTAAAAAGTAACAAATCTTACGAGTGATGCCCGTAGTCAGTATTCCCAGTTGGAATTCACTACCGTTACATTTCGATTCTTTCTCCAATCATTTAAAAAAAAAAACAAAAACCAATACAAAACAAAAAAAATACGATACAAATAAATTTTCACGCAAATGTCTTTTTTTTGCTCATTTCTTGCAATAATAGTTTTCTTGAAATTATATAATACGTTCTTTGATGTTTCTTACCACATTTGAGGTCTTTTTTCCCGGCATTGAATAAAAAATCTGACTTCAAACACACTGTACGCTTGTTTCTGGTGGCGCGTTGCTAAGTAACGGGTTTCAATTGTTCCTTCCGTTAAAATTCTGTTCTTTCTCCTGTCAAAAACGATTCCACTGCAATTCCATGACAATCAACGAACGATGAGAATAAACATGTCGTCCGTACCTAGATCATTATGCACACAGTCTAAAATACACCTAAACTATTTCTTGTTTCAAATTCTTTCTATTCAAAGGTGAAAACATGTCCGTTGAGATTCCACAATGAAGAATTAAAACAAAAGAATGTCGAAGGATTTAAATTTCTAGAATGGAGGAAAGTCTAAGGGCGTGGCACAACCCTTGAGGCATGTTGGAATAATAAATGAGAAATAACGATTCACAGGAAATGGGGATCTGATATAAAAAGCTTTAAAATTCATGACTGCGTTTTGATGCAGAAGAAATCCGATGAGATACTGAGAACAGTTAGGTGTTGAAATGGACGATTGACCTGTAGTAATAAAAGATAAATTTATTTCTTGGATTAAAGCGTAATTTGATTTATATAGGCAATATAAAATACTCCAGAGCTGTTTAAGAAACTTAAAAATTGTTAGAACAATTTTAAAAGTTTTTCTATCTTATTCATTCATCAAATAGTAAAAGTATCATAACCAAGTTTTTATCTTCAATGATATATTTTAAAAACACAAACAATTAATAAAATTCTATCGAAATAACCTATGAGAAATAAATATAATTAGATTTAAACAAAGTATAAGTATTAAAAAGTGTAGTATAAAGAATAGCCTCATAAATAACCGATAATTTTTTATTGCAGTATAAGTTATAGAAATAAATTTAGGAAATATATTATTTAAAGTTCGATCATTAGAAAATCAAGGAAAGAATTTAACATGCATTTATGAAGTATCATATGAAAATAATACTCCTATATTCAAAAAAGGAATTAGATTTTTTAAAAGTATAGAAACTATGAACATGCATCTATTTTGAATCATCTGAAAACTTTAATTTCGTTTTCAACTGAACAGAAATAATACAGTCTTAATTTAATGTACTACAAAAATGAAAACAAATTATAATTATCCTCTGATAATAATATTCTAATTTTTTTCTCTTATACATTTCTCAATGGAAGAACTAACTACAAACCTCAACGTAAAAAGTCTTTATTATATTTTTTTAGAAAAGAAACTTTAAAGATAAAATATATACGTCTGCAAAATATATGAATTTTAATTATAGTCAAAAAATTTCAAGAACGGATTCGAAATCTCGAGTAATTAAAACGAAGAAGTTCCTGCAAACAACTGCGTCACCAAATAACCAAAGAATACAATATCCACTCAAAATAGATCGATAAATTTGCATCTTGACCTCCGCCTCCGTGAATCACGATTGAGGATGCATCGAGTACAATATTAGGAGAAGGTAACAAAAGGTTTTGAATACTGATGTAATAAAAGGGTTGAGGGATCAACTGCTGACCTAGTTTCTCTGCTTCTAAACATTGCGACACCTCAAACTCTGCAAGTTGCATATTCACTCTGTTATCAGCTTGAATTCATTTGTGAGGGACTTGAATACAAGGCTTGGTAATTAGACCCAGTAACAGAATTTGAGTTGCATGCAAATTCTAAGTTAAGGATTTGCTAATAAGATGGAATATTGGAAAAGAGTTTTCATTGGACTTTAAAATTAGTTCGAGCGACCATTAATGATCAGCTATATAGCATTTTAATGACTGATTCAGGTAGAATAACTTGTAGATCAATCAAATTATCAAATTAAGTATATAAATAATAAATCATAGTGACATATATTTGAAATGAGCATGTCAAATGTCTTTCGAACAAAAAATCTACCTGAGGTATATTTAATATAATCTTTTCCATGTATTAATACTACTAATATCTTGTATGTATTATTGATGTGATATGAGTAGTCTCATGTAGAAGTATTCCAAGAAAAATTTTCTCTTTTTATAGAAACAACATAATTAATTATGTAATTCTGAAGAGCAAAGAAGGGTTAGTTACTTCCATAGGGTTTTAGTTGTTACGACCGGTTTCGTCACCATGATGACATCTTCTGTCCAGATGTGACCAGAAGATGTCATAATGGTGACGAAACCGGTCGTAATTATCAAAACTATGTAAAAGTTACTGAGTTTCTATTTTTTCTTTAAGATGGTTTTCCACAAAGTGACGCTTTATCACATTAACTATATAAAAGAGGGTCTTATTGTGTACTTGTTTCACGATAGTCCTCGTAATAAGAGATTTTAAGAACCACATAATATTCCAGAAGTTCGCATAAGAAGAGTACCTTGTTCTTTTAGACTATAATTGCAAGAATTGTTAAAATAGTTCATAGTAATTGAATGAAACTTTCTGAATTTGAAATGCTTTACGCATGAACGGGTTTAATCTATAGGAAAGCGGATGTGGACAACCCGAGAATATGTTTGCAGTAACATTACAAACGGCAAACATGAGGGATCATTTTCAGATTGTCCTATCTATAATCATCCTATTCCATCTCTTCTGCTAATTAACTTGTTTGATTTTTCCTCTTACGACTTTTGGTTTTAATGATGAGAGGAAAGGCAAACTACTCCTCAATCAAAACATCTATCAATCCTAACTCCCTCTTTCAACATTTACTAGTTAAAGCCAATGGGTATGATCTGCTATTATACTCCCAAAATCTTACTAAACTGATCCTTTTCATTCATTAATCCCACTTTAATTGCTTAAATCAAGGATTTATAGCTATTAAAATATTAAATTATCACGGAAAGGTTTGCCGTAGCTAACCTACTTGTTAGATTCAAACAGAATTTAATCCAGTAGAATGAACGTTCATATTTAATAATGCGTAAGATTAACGGAGCGTAAATCGGGGCAAGATTATCTAAGTTATGGATATATTTCAAACAATTTGTTTCAAGAGATTAGTTCAGTATGCCTTTAATAAACTGAAGGTGAAAATTTTATTGAAATCTTTAGAATAATATCGACAGGTATTCGTTAGGTAAAAGAAGTATTTCCTTGACCTTAGGGGAGCCTTTTGATGGCAGGTGGGAATAGCTCGGTGTGGATTTCAAGGAGACCCAGTTCCAGAGATGCAGAGGAGACCTCTGTACACGTGAATGGATGCAATTTAACATCGCCTGCGGCTACATATCCCGCTATCGGAAACGCATCGAGAGAAAATCGTGCTGCGCAAATGGTCTGCAGTTCGGAAAAAGACATGCGTATCTAATCGCAAAGACAACACTTGCTCTGTAATAGAAATTAGCGACTATGAAAGACGTAGGCTAATTTTTATGGATTGAAAATCTTTTTAGATATACTAACATTTACTTATCTGAGAACTGAATAATTTTTATAATACTCAATATTGCAGATATGATATTTTTTTCAACAATTCCAGAATATATATAATTTGTAAGATTCAATTAGAAAAACTTACGATGAATAAGTGTTTGGTGTTTCAAAATTCCAAATAAAGCACAAATTATCCTCAAAATCACTTTTGTGCATTTTCAAATAAAAAATTATAGAAATCTAAATTTGTTCTTCAAATTTTTCTGCAATCAGCAAAATTTAAAATATATTTTCTTAATTCAATTTGCGGAAAATACAGATCCTGAAAGCATTGAAATGTGTATGTATATGCATAAATTTCGGAACAAAAATCAATGGGAATGTGGGATGGATGGAAAAGATACATCTACGCGAATTAATGAATAACTACAAAAGGATTACGTTATAAAAAAGAAGATTTGAGAAGAATCTTAGGGAGGATTGAAAACGCCTAATGATGATAATAAAGTATTTCTATGAAACCTAATATTAATTATTAATTATGTGGTTACATATACAAACGAACTACATTAATCTACCGCTAGGAAAGAAATTCTAAACATTATCATTCACAACCATTTACATTCAATACTTTGTGAAAGCCAGGATTTAGATAAGATCATTAGCACAACTCCGAACATTTTCTAAATCCAGTTTCCTATCGACTACAATAGTGAAAATTCACAAAACTTTGATAGGAGTTGCATATAGAAAAGACTAACATAGCCATAAAGGGGAGATTACATTTGAGATCAAAGTAAGGATTTCCCGAATTAAACTAGCGAAACGCTCCTTCGTGTAAGGAGGGAAATAGAGCAATTTGCAGTTGTATCGTGCCTCTCTAGGGAGATACCTTCCTAAGGTGGGAATGGGGTTATTTGAGCCGATACGCATTTCTCTGCGAATCTCCTGGAAATTGGATTTATCTCGAAATCTCTCTCAGGTACGGCCTCTTTGGGGTTATGGACTGAAATGCTATTGATACATTAGTCTAAACGATATATATTTATAGATATACTGTTTTAAATACATTTTTCATTCTGAATTTTCAAGCCGAACTTTTTTCACCACGTATGTGATGATATGAACTTGAAACTATTCTCTACGAAAACGTGTTTTTACATAATTTAGATCGTTGGAAGATAGTTTCCTTACTCATAAGATCCTTGTTGCTACGTATTTATTATATCTTCATATAGGGCCTATTACAAACCGTATAAAATATAATAAATATATTCATAATTACATTAACTCAACACACCATAAATTTAGTCATTTTAAGTTGTACAGTGCTAATCCAATGCTTGTTATAACAATGGAGAAGTTTAACATATTCAAAATAAACTCATTAAATAAGGTATGACCCGTGGTTACATTGATTTAGGAATTGCGTCATCAGGAAAACTAAAGCATTTACATACGTTACACACCATACTTTCTATACGAGACATTTCTGAAACAAAAGCACTCTCATATCCTCATTAGACTTTCATATCGTAATGAACACAGAGTTTTCCGTAATACGTACCAGCAATTTTCCTTATTGATAAAGTCATGACCTGAATGTACCTGTATACCATTCAAAAACGCTCCATTTTATAAGTTAATGACTTCATAAAAAGTTTGAAGAAAATCATTGTCCAATCGAATTCTTCTATTCTATTTCCGCCGTTAATTCATGAACATACTGTTTTTGCAAGTTTAAAACCCTATTTTAAACGCGAAGGAAGACTTTTTCGCTGTCATGGTGAAAACTACCTTGAAGCTATTGCGTGACTTGAACGTGAACTCATTTTTGATCTCAGCTAATGCGGGAATATCCTAGGGAATAGCTCTCTGAAACTCGGTCATCTGAAGGTTTCTATCGAATAGGAACTAATTTGGTATGCATTTTTCACGATATAGTTCACCCTGAAACTGCCTCAAATGTATTCCACGGAGCTTCTTGCATGACGGAAGCTATGCTTTGTTCCTCAGAGGCGTGAATCTTAGATCGATTTGTAAGGGCCCCTGACCTGGATACACCCGATTAATAATTGACGCCTTTATTGACTTAAACATTGTGATTCTAAAGAAACGCTGCAATCGAAGGGGGCGTTTTCTCACAGTTGTCATGACGACCGATCTAATTATTCTGGAATAAATTTTTGAGCAGTTCTCAGGAATGAAATGTGACTCACGCGTTTATCGACTCACGATGAAAAATATAAGAATTTAAAATATTGCGTTTTTCCATGGTTGCTTTGACGACCAAGGCATAACTGTAGCCGTCAAACATTTTAGCCGAACTTTTCCCGTGAAGCGGTTATTGAATCGAAAAAATCCATAGGTATATATATTTTTGCACGGTTACTTTGAGGTAAACACTGAATACTGAAGTTGAAGAATAAAACTGCATTCATATACTTTCTACGACAAGGATTTAATTGTTAAGAGCTACTTCCCATGAATTAGATTCAATTATATTTTCAATTGAAGATATTTGATGAGTATGCATTTAAATTTTAGTGTACCTTGAGTCCACATAGTATTCTTATTTAATTAGATTTAAATTCTAACAATAAAATTAAATACAATTAGAAATCTTTTTAATTATTACGCCTTGAGTAATATAGATCGTTCACTGATCATTACCTGTCATAG
Organism: Pantala flavescens; assembly: GCA_020796165.1. Taxonomy (NCBI): domain Eukaryota; kingdom Metazoa; phylum Arthropoda; class Insecta; order Odonata; family Libellulidae; genus Pantala; species Pantala flavescens. The sequence continues at coordinate 6,686,483 of CM036884.1, read as the reverse complement.
TAAATCATCATAAAATGCTCCAAAGCAATTTCTCAGTTGCGAACTGTGTCTTTCCTCCTTTTTCTTTAACCTCAAAGAAACATTAAATTACAGTTTCTTTCCTCTTTAATTGAAATTATTCTCTCCTACCCAAAAATCTGCCAACTCGGTGAATAACCTTCTACTACGACATTTCCCTCCTCTTTGTTTGCGTTGCCATAGCACCATATAAGATCTCTTGAATGTCAAAATCCACTATGGATTCCACGAAAGCATTCCTCTTGTGGTGAGAAACATGCCCAAACGCTCAACGGTGTTAAGACTCTGTTTAATCGTTATGGAAGAACTTCATGGAGCTCTGTTTATATTCTAGATAACAATGTTTACAATTTATCGCATGATAAATATTATTATTAATAATATCTTTTTGATATTTAATTAATGAATTATAATTACACGATTAGATGTTATTAACTAGATAATAACTTAATTAGCTATATCGATTACTAAAAGTGGTTAAAGATATTCGAATACCTTCACCTCCAAGGTAAAAAGTCTGCGAATAAAGGGATACTAGGCAGGCGAAGGGTGGTGACAGCGTAACGCCAAGAATTTACTACGTAAGCACGCAATACAATTCTTAAAAGGAGACAAATGGGCGGCATTCGTTCAAGCCGCGTTTTAAACGAGAAAAGAAGAGGCAGAAACAGAGAAAAATTAAGGAAATTAAGGGGAGAAATGGCGTAGGTGGTTAGAATTGGAACAAACTAAAGCTTTGGTGGAGGATAAGGGAGTGAGAAATGCCGCCATTTCGTTGATGGTGTAGGTACAAAGCTGAAAAAAGACAAACTCGGAGCTTTGTCTCTATGTTAGCTTTTAATTTATCGCAGATTACCGCTATGAAGAGAGTGTGCATTAACTGTAAACCAAATGAATATAAGTTAACACTGCTTTAACACTTTTAGCTCACTTTCGCAGCTTATCTGGTAACTTTTTCAAAATGCGCTTTATCTTACTAATAAGCATATATCCATGTATGTATCATTTCAGCTATAAGATACAATTGAGCATACGTAATTTCTCATTACAGTTTTAACTTCTAATAAGGGACGTTTAAAGTGGAACGCTGAACACTTTCGATTATCGACATTGGTCAATTAGAACAAAGTATTAACAAATTATCAGCAAAAAATACAGGAATGCCAGTTACGTATTTTATGAGTGAGATATTCCCATGCCAACTAATGAAATCAATATTGGTAGGCGTGACTTCGTGGAAAGCAATTGTGAAACGAGAAAATATAAAAAAACTGAAATAATACTCTTCGTAAAATAATTATTAGTATTCATATTAAAAATAAATTTTAAATAAGGTTTAAAAATGATTAATCTCTTATAAATTAAAGTGGGAAATTAAATAAAGCAATTCCGTGCAATTTTATATAATTTAAAATCCTCCGTGCTGGAGCAGTTCGTATACTAACTTTTCAACTTCAAGGTCCCGGGTTCAAATCCCATCTAATGGGAATATTCCCTTTCAGAGGATTGAGGTATATTTTAGAAAGTATGGAAAATCACATGTAACTTGGTAAAAAAAACCTGTTCGTGATAAATGAAGTATTATATATAAAGCGAAACAAATAACACAAATGAAATTTTGTTTTTCTACGTAGTTAATAATTAAGCATTTTGCTATAATGAGCTCCTAAACAACGGGATAAGGGGGAGAGGGGCTACGTAAGACTTCTGCGAAACGAACACCTTCCAACTTGTGATTTCTGTAGACGACAACCACAACATTTCCTCCCACATTCAAAAATCATAACCAACAAACTTCTGTCATGGAATCGATCCTTTCGAAAACTTCCGAGAGGATCACTTCATCAACAACTCCGGAAACTAATTCGTAGCCCTTAAATTTCAGGGGCTAAATAACAATCCTCTTCCAATAAAAAGAACCTTCGAGTTCGATAAGTCAGCAGCAGGACTGCGTAATTAAGTATTGATGCGTTGAATTTTCCCGGCAAACCTTTCACTTAAACTTTCATCCACTTCTTTCAGAGTGGACTCGTGAAGATCTGGAAGCAATTAAACAGCTCAAGGAGCGAAGTTAATTCCCATTGAGGATGCTAAGAGGCCATCGACCTTCCGCATTGGAACGCGCCCTCGGAAATGGCGAAAGAAGGGTTTTCAGGGTGTGATGACCTGACATCGCTTCAGTACCATAATTGGACATTCATTTTCCAACTAAAAATTCTCTCTATGGACCAGTATACTCTGTGAGTGCGCAATTCAAAAAAATAGCCCTGGAAAAAGTTATGCAATTCTTAATAAAAATAGCATTCCATAGAATTTTAAAGGTTATTTGAAATGTTATTATTAACGTCTCCTTGGATACCAAATGTACAAGTTAAATAAAATAATATAAATAATAAAGTATGAAAACTAAATAAAAATTCTAAAATATAAAAATCATATTGAAAACAATATAATATAAATAATAGTATTTAAAAATTAAAACAAAATTGATGAAACATAAATATCTGAATAAATTTCACAGAGAAAGGTGTTTTTTGTAGGACTCCATCTTTAATATGCCCAAGAATTAGACGGGATCGTACTTTTTCCACAGATTTCTGACATTTCACTCAAATCTGTGGAAAAAGTACGATCCCGTCAAATTTTTGTGTGTATTATAAATATTTGAATATCTTTATGCAAATATTAAAATAAAATGTTGTTGACATATCAAAAAATGTAATCTATGTGATATTTTCCAGTAAAATTGAGCGTAAATATAGAGAAAATTAATAAGTTTTTTTTAAAAGATTTTTAATAATTTATTCACCAAATTCATGCTTAAGGCATAAAAAATATATAATATATTATAATGCTTTTATCTATAGAGGAACTTATATAACCTTCTAAAATCATTATGGATTAAATGCTCCAAGAAAAACCATGATAAATATATTAGAGAAATACATGAAATATAACATTAAACAAAATATTAATGGAAAAAGATATACTATTTCGTTCTAGGAAAGTCTTAAATATTAAAGATTAAATCATCATATCCCCTGAAAAGATGTCCCAATTCAAATGGCAAATAACCATTTAACGATTAACTATTTCTAATTCTAATCGGGAGAGAAATGATCGATATAGGCCATTTCCTCAATTAATTGGAAGGTGCCCATTCAAAATTAAATTTTACATAAATTGCGTTTAAATAAGAAAGTTTATAAAATATCATCCATTATTAATTTGTTAAGGCATTCTGGGAAAACTTTAAATAATGATAAATTAACGTTTTTACATTGAGCATTGATGTTCCGGTCGATAAAAAATATTTTTGGTGATATTTTCATGTAAAATTCTGTTCATCAGTCAAACTTCATACCAACTTAAGGATTTAGTGAAAACCTTCTGTTGAATTATATATCATTATTAAAACCTCAACCTTTGAATTACTTCATATTCACTCGTAATTTTCTATTAACATCCATTAATTTAACGTATTAATGGAATAAAATGTAAATAAATAATAAAACAACAAATTACGAATGAAAGACAGGAATCCACATCTTAATTTAAGTAAATTGAATATAAATTGTAGAATCAAAATTCTGAGCGAGAAAACAAGAAAACATGACAGGAAAGACTAAGCGAGACAAATACGATCTGTGAGGGGAATAATAAAATATGATTTTGAAGGAAGTTATTCGCGTTGTATATTATGGATCTACGTTGAGGTCTCCAGATATTCATGTGATGGTGAAAGTAAGTTTCCCTTCGAAAGATAAAATAAATATGAGAATGCTATCAGTTTTGCAATAAATTTTCTTTTGAGCTATTTATAACTGTTCTTTTACGTACAAGACATTTACAGTTATTATAATGGTTGAATCTTTTTAATTCGGTATATCATTATGTTATATAAAAATACATTTGAGTATTTGAACCACTCTTTTGTGATGTCAATATTTTTAAAATGAACTCCGGTAATTTTCAAATGATATTGTATTCCTGACACTTGGTTGTAAATTTAGTTTAATTTTTAACTCTCGGAAACTGTGCATGTAAGGGTTTCAGAGTTTGGATAAGAATGAAATATATTTCTCGCTTCGTATCACACCATATATCATATTTAAATGCAATTCAAACATCTGAATAATGAATATTTATTTTCAGTATCTTTTCAAATTAATTTCGCACTACAAGTTTCCAATTGCAAAAGGTTGCTAATGAAAAAGAAGGGAATTTTTATAACATTCTTAATGAGTTACAATGCTTAGAATCTTACAAAACATAATTTTGCTTCTGATGCGGAGGTATTTTGAACCTATTAAAAATCGTTGTTTTTTACCATTTTTAAGAATGGCATTCAAATTACGCTCCGCCAATCGCAGCATTTCTTGGACCAATCACTGGACTCTAAAAATCAACCGGATAGCGAAAAATTCGATTTGAAGCAAATGGTATCCGACTGACCACCGCTCACAGAGTGGTGCGTAGTATTCCAGCAATTTCCGTGCAGGAAATATCGCCCACAAAGAGAGACATCGAGAACTTGAAAGTTTGTATTTCCGCGAATCCGCTCTCAGTAATAAAAAAGGAAACAAAGGGGAAATGCGAAAAATGGAGGAAAGATTACATCCGACTGATCATTCCTAAGGTAAAAGGTGTCCACTGGAACATATATTTTCGCCCAGTGAAAGATAGTTTCCGGCCCTTGGCGTTTATATATGCATGTGATTCTGTGTGTGCAGACCTAACTCGAGTAAAACGCGTGTCAAGTTAATCTGGATTTATTAATATTACCAACGCAATATAATACAGTGGTACCTTGAGATACGAATTTAATTCGTTCTGTGATCATCGTCGTATGTCAAAAATATCGTATCTCAAAGCAATTTTTCCCATTTAAATAATGTAATATATATTAATGCGTTCTAGCGATATGAAACTAACCCAAAACACAGTTAAATTACATATAATATACACAATTTGTATATAAATAAACGAGTAATAACACGAAATGTTTATTAATTTATTTATTAATACATTAATAACACATGTAGCGGCCATCGGCCGTCAATTGTATGGTAAGAAAGAAGTAGTTCCGGTGGTGACCGCTCGATATGTCAGAAACAACAATGACACAACAATGCATTTTCCAGTGTAGCATAACCAATAAATACATTCTCGTCACTAGTATACCGACAATCGGGATAGTGACACGCCGCTCAAGCACCGAGACTCGCCACGTGGCGACACACAGTAAATCGCAGATCATCGGAAATCTCTAAATGTTTTATCGCGATTGGGTACTTGGTAAACTCTCAGAGAGTGGAACAACGGATGGTGGATCAACGAGATCCTATAAAACACAATGTTTATTAAATTCGTATCTCAAATTTTTCGTTGTATGTCGAGGTATAAATTTTAGAATATTTCATGTTGTATCTCAAAACATTCGTATGTTAGGACATTCGTATCTCAAGGTACCACTGTACTGAGTTTCTCGTCTCAAATTTTCTAATATGTAAGAAAGAGAAACACTAGAAAACTCAATGTTTGCAACATAAAGGGATAAATGAATCAAAGACTATAATCGTAAAGTAGATTCTTATTGATGTTGTAAATATAAAAGAACGTTAGGTAAGGAAGAAGAATAGATTTTTCGCATTTATGAAATAATAAATATATACCATCTTTATTAGGAAAAATTGTAATCAAAAAGTCCCATTCAACGCTTATATACGACAGGAATAAAATATATTGCATGGAGAGTATAGTTATTAAATGTTTTAAAGTTCTATATTACAATTTAAAAATCTCTAAAATTGGATTATTTATCATCACAAATTATTTGATAACTCTTTGTCGAAATAAAATCCCTCAAATCAAAAAAAATCGATATGGATGTCATGATATATCACAATAGCTCACAATTAAGAAGCCAAAATTTTATTACAATATAAGGATAATAAACATAAAAATAAATCTCATTTATTCATTAGTAATCAATAAATGGTTTCTGGTAAGTGGGTAATGCCTCCGTCTTACGATTATATGCAGAGTTCGTTACTTAATGTCACACACTATTACACTTATTAATAAATAAGCTGAAATTTAGACCCACTTCAGAGTGTATAAAAACAAAACAAGAGCAATATATATCGAAACCATATATGCAACTTAGAAACACTCCTATTATATGTTCTGGTTTAGGATTACATATGCCTAAGACTTTTATAGTTTCTTCAGGTGCAAGTAAGCAACCGGATCGCTGATGGCTCCGGAGGCGGGGGTATGCAGAAAGCGGACCTCCCTCGCAGTGCGAATGGTCGACCCCTTAACCCCCTTTCGAAAACCCCCGCCGCTGGCATATCGATCTTCCCCCACGGACAGCGCGACCTTCCAGGAAAACTCCTCCCACACCCAAAATGCTTGTTCGCCGAATTCGCTGCCTAGCGACGGCCGGATAAGCCCCTTCCGAAGGTGTAACAACGTCCCCAGCGGATGCCTGCAGAGGTTTTACAAGAGAAGGGGAAATACCTTTATTCAATCGATGTTTTTTCACGTATTTTGGAAGTGGCGATGCGACATTCGTGCACTATTACGCTGTGGATGTTAGAAGTCGGTTAGATGTTTCTTGAGGAATAAGGGTTCGTTTCCAAAGAAGTGACTGTGAATTGGAGAAGCCAAACATTCAATCTATAGAACATATCCTAAAATAAGTATGAATTTGGCGTTATTTATATATTAAAATTATATTCATAAATATTTTGTTGTTCTGCCTTAAATTTTTGTTACTAGATATTCAGGAACCTAATATTAGAAAAAATTTACCGTTTCTGAGTAGAATAATTTATGTAGAGTGTTTAGTAATTTATGTATAATAATAAAGTGATTTAACTTTTCCAATACAAATCCAATATAAATCGCTACGATGGGACACGCTTAATAACATTATAATTATTTCACTTCAATCATACTATTTTAAAGGCGTTTTATTATCAATTCGAAAATTTGATATTTATAAAGGAAAAACATATAACGAAAACATTATAAAAATAAAAATAGCTAAAATTTAGAATAAAAAACAGAAAAAATCAATTTAAATTAAAAATTAGTATTTAAATAGGTATAAGACATAAAATTTTAAATATTAGAGTAATATATAAAGGCAGTAAAATATAAAGTGCTGAATTAGATTTAAATTATTTGCTTGTTTCTAAAGATAGAATGTGCGATGGATTCATCTTTTTACGTAAAAGATTCTAAATAAACAGGAAATGTTAATCAAAATATCCGAATGTACCTTTAATGAACAGCTGTAAAAATATAACAAGGAAACTCATAACTATGATATTTAGAAAATAAATGCACTGCAATGATGTAATTAATTCTCTTACCTGCTTAAATTATAATATAATTATCAATCATGGAAAAATCTTTGACGAGGAAAATTGTACAATTATCTACTTCATACGAAAAGTTAACTATAAAAGAACACGAAAAGATTAAGAATTCAAATATTTTGGCAATTTCAAGCTATTTTTCATGACTTGATTAAGAGATGAAAAAATACATCTTTTGATTGCTCGACAAAAATAATTTTAAGCCATCACGAAAATATTTTGTATAAACAAACTATATATTGATTGATTAAATATGATTATTTTATGGAGTATATTAACTGAATAAAAGTACTAAGAAGTACGAGTGAGGTAAATAGTACTGACATTATAATCATCCAATAAGCAAGTAAGTATCACGCTCACAAAAGGTAATATCCGCACATTACTTAATAAGTGATTAACTTAACCTCTGCATATTTTAAGAATCCTCGAACCTATTTTTAAATCCTCATCGTTCGCTAAGCCTCACACGTCACTTCTCTTCACTTTCACTTTTAGAGCCCTTTTTTTGGAAAGGTCACCATGGAAATTCTCTCCAAGGAGACGTTAAACAATACTCGACTTGAATAATAAGAATCGAGAGCAAAGGAGTTTCGGCTATTTTTGGACGCCCACATCTCCGTTTTGGTCCACTCCACAGCACTTGAGGATAACCTCAATTAAAAGGCGGGGATTTGAATCGACTTTCATCTGAAGTTTAACGACAGTTGCTTCGAGGGCATCGGAGGGTGGTTAAGTAAATGGGCGTGGAATAGTTGATCCCAACTGAAAGGACACGAATTAGAATATTTTGCACTATAAGATTGCCCTTTTCTAATCTATGCAAGAAAACATCAGATAACAGATGGAAGATACATCCATTGCAATACGAATAAAATATGCATTAGATTGAGACTAAAAAGGATAATGGAAAGAACAAACGCGAATATTTTTAGAAAAATTAGAAAAAATATGTAAGCGACACAACACTCATACATAATAGAAACGACACTATTTTGAGAAAAGACATAACACAATTGTTACTTATGCTTAGAAAATCAAGATAGACTCAAATGCAATAGAATCATTAGAAGATAATTCAAAGAAAAACAATGTAGCGGGTAAAATGCAGATAAATTATGAAGATAATTCTCTCCTAAAAGCTGTTTTAAACATATCAAAGAAAACAAAAAAGCAATCAAAGTAGCGATATTTTGTAAGGAAAGCAGCGCTCTGGTTAGTAAAATTATTAGTTTGTTTTCATACTGCATAAGCCGATTTCTGCTACCGTTCAAAACTTATGTCACTCATTTTCCTTCTTATGGCTTTAGCAGAGTTTTGCTGCTACGTAATCTGACACGTGACTGACTAAATCACCCATCCTTCCTGTCTTATTACGAAACAAAATCACAATCTGCCCTTTTTAAGCCTTTTGTAATTCCGGTTGTATAACTTTTAGGGGGCCCTAACGAATTTGAAGCTGTACATTCCAACGAACCAGTGCTTCAGTATTGCTTCATTTATCGCATATTCTGAACTGATTATTGAGAAGCATGTAAATAATCACTTGTAGATTAGACCTCTAGCCATTATAGAGATACTAGGACAATAAAGTAAATTAAAATATACAGAAAATTGTAATTCAGATTCAATGTAATACATTGGTATTATTGGCATTATAATAACTTATTACTGATGTGCGAGATAAGTTCGAGTAAATTCAAATAAACATTTTGTCGAAATTTGGTAAAGAAATATGCTAATCAATATGCAGAAAATCTACTGGCTTAGAGATTCCCAGTTCAATCGATTGGCGTTTGATTGTAGGTTTCTTCTAAAAGCTTATGGGCCAAGGTCTGATGGACAAACTATCTGATCCTATGAAGCTATTACCTTGACCCTAAACACCTATCCCTGACCTGCTTTTATCATCAATCAAATAAGCAAACATTTTGAGTAGTAAATGAACGGTACGGTAGCAAATGATAACGATTAATGTCTTAAATAATAGGTAGGAAGACTTGGATTGTATATATCCAAAGAACTTTTGCTATGATAATACATTGTTATTATTACATCATTTGAAGAATATGAGTATATATACCGAATTATATTGAATACTTTATTATTTAACGTAAAAGTATTCAAATATTTTGTAAGATAATTTTTTAAATACTGTGTCTACATTAACTCTAAAACCACCGTTCACTTAAAAGCATTAAATAGTACCTTTTCCTTCAAAATAACTATCAATAACTCAAATATCTATTTAAAAAATTCTCTGTAATTCTCATATTTATTCATTCTTAAGTTTCCTCGCAAATATGTCATTTATTCTTCTCAAATATACCATATACTACCTGTAATAACCTCCATGGCTAAATTCCCTTTTTCACCATCTACATAATGTGCGCTTTGACTCTACGAAAGGTCTTAATCCTATTGGAATATCACGTCAAACGGAGCCGCTATTTCGCACAGATAATTTATCATTGAATTAGCGTTGGATATCAACCACAATTATAAAATTAATAATAATATAATTATGATTGGATAACACGAATGTAATAAAATGGGTATCAATCACATTAATTCACGTCAATAAAGATGGAACCGTTGGAAATTATAAGGTCGCATTAATGTGTTTTAAAGGGAGAATGGCATTCAGGAGACACTTGTGTCACGTTACTGACTGCAATAAGTCATCAAAGTTGCTTATGATAAAAAAGGATCTCGAATCGAATTAATCTTTTCTTTAATTATATGTACGCTGATCTCTGAATATACATTATTAATTACACTAAATCACAACTCCTGAATTGGGAACATATTTAAATTCTAAAAGAAGCGATAATATATCCTTCGCCACTACATTTTTATATAATGCACACAATTTCTGATCTGTGAACAGAAGTAATGCAGTAGAAAAATATACTAAGCCTAAAAAGGATCTATATTCTGATAGCAAAAACTCTTGTACCTCTTACCATCCGTGGTATGGCTTCTTCCATCTCATTTCCATTGCCATTGCGCTCCCTTATCTTTCCCATAAAAGGAGAACGTATCGGAAATGGATGAGGTTATCCGAGAATTCCCAGAGATTACTGTTATGTTCCTCTCAGATAGAAATATGGAGCATTAAAAAGATAGCGAATTCGCTGATAGTGAATTATGCACCTAACTTTGAACACTTGTGAACTCATTTTTCGCAAATTCGAGTAATATAGACGTAAAAATTGAATAAGGGAAAATGCACGTTGTTCAATCGAAAAATCAACAGAAAAAATATAAATTCATTACTTTCGAATTAATTCGAATTCAAATTCATTACTTTGAAAGCATCACACAATCTATTATCATAAATTTCCTGAATTAATTAATTAAATAATTCCTATTATGTACAATTTTATTCCATTGTAACTAAATATGAAATATTATAGATAAAAATATTGAAATATGACTATACAACTTAAGCTATATCAACATCCGCATAAAAACTCTGCAATAAGGAATACCTTGATTATGTATCAAGGTTTAGATTAACCTATAAATTCAACTGGTATATATGGTAATTAAACTATAAATGCATTTACTTCAAGTGTTCATTTTCTTCTATAGATTTAGTCACACAAAGATATAATCTTTGAGAATAAATGATAACCTAATAAAAATCGAAAATTTTCACTCAACTTGTACAAAATTCTTCGATTGACAGACAGGAATCCTCTTTCCCCTCAAAGATGCACTTCTTTCAACTCTCGGAACCAAATTTTATTCTTTCGAATCTGAAAATTCCCCTTTCTATCTGAATGGCTTGAGGAATAAAGGTACTTCCTGGTTGGGGAAAAGGGAAAAGAACCTGGGATGGATCTTAAGAGCTGAGTAAGGCTACAAGAATATTTTTTTTTCGAGTCTTCGGGGGAAGAATTCACAACATCTCTTCTTCAGATCAAAGAAGGCGATTTTTTCCTTGGTTACACCGTTTTGTCTCTGAGCAAATACCCTTCGGAGATAACGTTTAAGGTTTTTTGTGATTTCTTAGGCCAGTATCGAACGCGTGGTGCATTGTGGGAACGAAGGAAATCGATTTCTCGAGAGGTACCATTCACGTGCTGACACTGAAACACTTTCCGATTCGATAAGAACTACTCTCTGAGACAGAAGACTAACGCTTTGCGAACCAAAATCTCTTACGAAATCAAAATAATACGTTGTCATGAATGAATTGTGCCAATTTGGATAAGAACTGTGAAGGTAAGACGATGGTGAGGATTTGATCCTTTTTTGGACAGTTAGACTGTTGTTTTAGCAGTGATAAATGAAACAATAACTGACCATAATGCTGCAGAAATGATGAAAATATTAATCATTTAATTTCATCTCGATCAAATTTTCTGGGCAGTTTATAAATATATAACATTTGGTAGAACTCTATCACAATGATGAATTTACAATTATGAAAAATGACTGTGTTAATAACAAAACAATAGAATATTAAAAATTCAATACCAGTACAACTAAAATGATTTTTACCATTTATAGCATAGTAATATTCAATCCACCCGCAATATTGTATAAACAAATATTTTTTATAAAAATTTTGAAGGCGGTGAACAATTTGTGTTAGAGGTTTGGATTTTAATAGATCACGCACTTTTCTTAATTAGCTACATTCGCATTAACATGGATATTTTAATCAAATCCCATAGATAATTGAGAAAGTTCTCAGGAAAACAGAAGGTCAAACAGCTGAAGGGGAAAAACCTTGCAGGTTCAACGCGCGCTGAAGCCATCTAAGATTGAGACGGAATATATATCACCTCGTCAGGTGAGACAATTCTTTCAGATCATCACTTTTTCTACTTCGGAGACGGTGAACGAATGACTTAACTTGACATACTAACCCTAGCGAGGATATAGATACAATGGTTACGACCTTGGAGGAAAAAATTACATGTTTTTGACACATGGAAAAGAAAGTGTTCGAATAAATTATGAAATACTAAAAGGTATTTCACTTATTACAAAAACTAATTTGAGTCTAAATTATGTTTAAATTTTTGCTTTCTAGGGTATATGCTCCTAAGCTATCACTGACGGTCACGATTCATTATCTTATGTCGCCTTTAAGCATATAATAAATTTTATAGGGAAATGTATATAAACTAATCTTTCAACCTTAAAAATTTTTCTTAACGTATATACTAATTACAAAAATATACTGCATTGCAGAATGGAGAGAATAGTAAGCATACAATAATAAAGTAAATATAATTACATTTACTGGTTAAATATACTCCCTAATATTCGCTGAAAGGCAAAATGAGAAATATCCGTTCATATTATTTTAGAATAGTGAATGAACTTTATTTTCACGGTCCAAAAGCGCAAAATATGGCATATTTTATGGAGCTTCTGGAGTTAAAACAAATACCATAAACAAAAATAACTTTAAGAGGAAATAAAAGAAATTTATGGCAAGGAAATAATAGATTTTCTGATTTTGGCCCTTTATCTCGATTTAAAAAACAATTCTCATTTCCAAATTCTTATATTCTTAGGATTCTGCATAACGGGTTCTTGAAAATAATTTCAAACAATATGCTGAGAGCAAGTAAATCACAGGAGAAAATATAACCATATTGATATGAGCACAGCTATTCAATGAATATGTCAACATAACGGACTAAAATAAAATTATACGCTACTCTATGCTTTCGCCTGAAAAATTCATTTAATAGTTTACTTTTTCTTCGGTGAGAGGAGAAATTAGAATATGAATTACCTTGAATTTGTTATGATAATTATGAATATCACAATGTATATCTGTATAAAATGAGTGGGGACGGCAAATAGACACTGTATTAGAGTGTATTATTATTATTAAAAAAGGAAGGATGAAGATTAAATGCGGTCAATCGGTTAAATCAATTCCATATTTCATGTCTAATATCAATAGCGGAGATATTTCAAGAATTGCAAAACAAACAATGTTCCTAGAATTAATACCGTTAATTGTGTAATCGCAAGCAAAGAACTTTACTGAAAATCTAAAAGGATTAAAAAATTAATATTCTAAGATTTTTAACATTTGCCTTTCTCTTGACAGAAATCCATTCAACTTTCTTTCAATTATTTATCGAAACCTACAACACTTTGGCTTCCTGTTTATCCTCATAAGTTTTCTTTAAATCTCTAGTTCACTTAAGTGCAACAGTAAACGGAGTTGAAGTGCTTTACATAGCCTCTTTACTAAGAAGCTTGAATGAATGAAATCTTTCGAATACCTTATGCCACTTGAAGTATTCTTCTTTTGATTTAAATTGCTCCATAATATACTTTTATTACTTTAAAATCTATTAAGATTCACAATTCATTACGGAATAGATTCGATAGTAAAAAATTTTACGTAGAAAAAAACAAATTATGTTTTAGTTATTGCATTAAAGTTCTTGACGATTTCAAAATGTGTAAAAAAGATTGTATTTGGAACTGAAACGAAGTCATTCAGTAATAAAATGACTGCATCTTGCGTAAATGATATCGTTCATTCATGCAGATAAGGCGATTGACTAAGAAAAGCTGAAATTGTAAGACATTCAAATTATCTTGGATTAAATTTACCGTAATTCCATAAAAGAGTGAAATGAATCAGATCACACATTAAATACTTTCCGATGCTGGAAGGTAAGTATCAGTTCGATTTTCAGCGTTCGAGAACCTTCTCTTAATGATAGCTGCAGTTATAAATTCAGCATTTTAAGTTTCCAGGGTGAAAAATACCCATAGCAACGGTTTCCATCTGAATAACGGACCGAAGCTTATCTACGCTCCACTGCTCTAATTTGCATAAATCGGAAGCAAAGAGATGGTAGTTTAATAGATGCCCTCTGGTGAAATAAATCGGACTCAGAAGAGGACACTAATGGTTATCCATTTCATCGATTTATTCTCTCGCATTCGACGGGATGAAACAAATGAAAAGCTCTATGCGGCGATATGCGGAAGCATGCTTCCTTACCTTTATTACGTAACCTTCAGATCTCCGTGTTTAATAACCCTTTCAGATGAATTACGATCTGTGGAAACGGGCTTTATTACTAAACGAAACTTACCACGATTTAGAACATTTGAGGGATTTTATTCAGTTAAACCTTCAAAAGAGATAAAGGTCAATCGGGTCTCGGAATTTGCGCAGTGGTAAATGCCAGGTAATACGCCATTTTCAGCTAACTCAGTGTATTTTGAGTATTCATTTAAAATTATATCGTCGTTTTATCACTAAACAAACTTCTATTAATTCGTGTCTTAATTACAACTTATCTTGACTTTTAATCTTTATAATCATTATAATTCCCCTCTAACTTCAAACCCTTCTCTTTGCTGCAATCGATAAATAAAATCCGAAAACAATATTGTAAATCGTTTTAACTTATTAGCGAACTGTGAGTGTTTGTTGCAATGTATCCTTGTTTATACTAGGGCATAGTAAACAGATATCACGTTCTGTGGTCGATGTTAATATCACAAACGTAATTATGTTTACTTTGAATTATTCTCATGCTTGTGTCTCGTCTCCTATACATCACTTCATTTCCGTATTGCACTGAGATAACAAGTTAATCTACAAGCCATTATGAATATACTAGTTATTTGCTAAACAGCTGGATATAATAGTTATTCAAATACTAACAAATATTACATAAAATAAGGTTTATTATATTGAAGGATAAGTCCTTCGTGTTCATAATAGAGAAACTTGGAATGATGAAAGAACAAATGCTCGTTTTAATGTCTAAATTTGTAGCTTTATCTATTTCCTTATTTGGCCATATAATCCATTTAATTTTTTATATTTTAACTAAGGAGATATCCATATATAATACATCAATGAAATAAACTGAAGAATCGTCTTCATCAATGCTAAAATTACAGTGATAAATCAAAAGAGCAAGTATCTGAAACAGAAATCTCCAAGAGAGACTTAAATATACTACAGTTCTTTCGTATTGAAAGGTAAAGCTGTAAAATAAAGCTGAAAGTAAAGCCTGTTTTTTATACATTTGAATAAAGACCACAGTAAATCATAGGCAACCAAGGACACTTTTGTGGTCTATATATATATATAACATCGTTTACCAACATTCAATTTAATTCATTTATTGGATAAAGTCAAATTTTACGTTCATCATTTCTAGTTCATTTTACTGCTAAAGCGCGAAAGAAAAAAGTCTATTTGTAGAGCTTAGTATGCATTCGTATATGAGTGAGTGCCTATTGATCCATGATGAATCTCAGACGATTGCACGCGCATCTATTCTTAGAAACATATATTTGTTTCCTCGCGTTTCCATCGTGTCTTCAAACTAAAATTTACTCCGATTTCTCTTCTATTTTAATTATTAAATTTTGATTCCACAGTTATTACGTGACTATCCCTAAATGTACATAATTTGATCGAATCTCATTTGAGCGATTCAGAAAATATTGATTGACGGGTAAGTTGTACAAGTAAATCAATCACAAATGTTCCCAATCCCGAAACTCAGATACTATAAATGGTATCCTATTTATAATGATAATAATCATTCTATGATACAGTTTATAATATTTGTAAATTATAGTTATTTATATTTATATACAATTCCTTTATATAGTAAACCGTCCACACGTTACCGCTTTATTTTACTGATTCCGTAAATTCTATTTACGATCGTATTTTTCACAGAAATTGAATTTAATCGAAACAAGTAGTTAAATTTGTTGATTGATATCAGTAAAGTGCCACGAAAAATAAATAGACCCATTTGAAAATGACTGCTTGTAGTAAGATGTTCTGAACCGACTTTAATCTTTCCTCAGTAGACAGATATTCAGAGTATCTTAAGCAACAATCCAATAAAATTCCAACGATTCATTCACAGCTACAGCGTGATAGAGAGAGATGTATGGAATCAAACGGATGCTTCCGTTTGATGTTCTCCATCAAAAGACGGATTCCTTCCAATAAAGATCTTCCTTTACTCTGTTCTTGCGTCCTTACCGAGCGCCTCTACCGGCAATGTCTCCAAACAAAAAGCTTCCTTAATAAAATAAGACCTCTTAAATACCTTCTTACTCTTGAGAAAATTCAGGTAAGGGGGAAAAGAGTGGACCAAAAGAAACAAAAGAAGAGCTGGTAGAAATGCGATAGGGCACACTGTAGATCTTGCGGAATCTTTAATAACGACTTGGTGAAAAATCAAGTACTTCTAAGGTGAACATACGTGATGCATTTTCAGTTAGACATAGATTTCTAGTCACTATCGATGAGATGTCATTTCTACGATATTAAGAAAGAAAAATATTTAAATAAAATTAATAATTTTACAAAGATTTTAACAAAGTACAGCCATTATATCTGGAATAAAATATAACCTGCTCAGTGCAATGTAAAATGATTAATTTATGAACATTCTATAATGAAAGAATAGGAGTAATAAAAATGCATCAAATTTATATGAATATAGGAATGACATAATAATTTTGTTACTGTTGAAATGCTGAAAGTTGCGCGATCGTATTAAAAACAAACTTCATTTACGCAATTACAATGAACTCTAGAAAATGACGAAGGTATGATTTTTAACTATCAAATAATATATATTATTAATGTAAGTTAACAAAATAAATTTCTCACAGTTCATAAGAATACTAATGCTTATTTATCATAAAAGGAGTTCTGAAATTTCCGAAAATATTTCGTAGCGATAATAACTAATTAACGAATGAAATAAAAAACCACCAAAACCCAGTCAATTGGTTAATGAGAAGTCAAAATAATTTTCGCCACATTCTAAATCTAATTAAGCACAATAGTGAATAAATATGGAGATTCAATCTTTAAATCCAAATTTTATGCATTCAATTCCCAATGATATTAAAGTCCATCCATTAATTTCGTCTCAATTGAATACCGAGCACTCACGATGCATTTATTGGATTTAGTGTTTATTTCTGGCAGGATTTCCCTGTATTTGAGCGGTTTAATAACCTTATCATTACTTTAATCCCTTTCTTTAGGGATGTATAACGAAGTAATACAAAATTGATAATCCACAATCGCCTTAAATTATTTCATTTAATCTAACATCATGAAGCGTTAATATCGTTAATAACTCATTAAGAAATAAACTTCAAATTCATTCAAATTTCTCTTCACTAAATTTCATCATATTCATCGGAGAGGTAAATTTTAAATGATAAATTAAGTTGGTTTAAAAGTATATTTATTTATATTGGCAATGTAATATCATTTCTATCTAAAAGAGTTATTTTCAATGTTATAAATTCTATGAATTCTGTGACATTAATTAAACACATTGTCAACACTGAAAATAACTTGGTTCAAATAATTGCAAAGTAATAGTGAATGCCCTACGTATTTCGTAGCATATATAATTAACTAAGATAATTTGTATGTATGCTAATGATCTTGGGTTTATTATATCTGAAACATAGTCACGCTACATGTAGGACAAAATCGATAGATAAATATTAGACCTCCGAACATAATCAAGAAAGTGTTTTAAAACATCCTTAATCTTATGTTACCCTCTATACTTCGACTTAGCCTCCGCATCTATTGTTTTTTCTTAAGTTCCATTTTCTAAGGTTCTATTAGAAGTTAATAGTAATAAAACGACAATATAATCAAAATAGCCTTTTTGAGCTTTGTGTGTATTTGCATGCCTACGGAGAGCATGTGATATGAGCGTAACAAACCCTGTTTGTTTGCCGAGAAAACCATTGTACATAATCCTTTTACTATAATTCGAATCTAGGACTCATGAAATCCAATCTAATACATTTTACGTTTAACATTCACTACATTTCAACAATTATTTTTCATAAAATGTAAGTAAAAAGAAAATTTCTCGGAAATCCTTTCTCTATAAATAGCACACATTCGGATATAATTTACTTCTCTTTGCAATTTTACAAATTTTTGATGGTAGATTCTAATGTAGATTTTTTAAAGAATCAACTTAAATAAAATAATTCATGTTAAATCTGGATACATGAAATGATGAAATGAAACAATCTAAGCATATTTCTACTTAATATGTAATTGAATAATCTTCATGGATTGTTTAAATAAATGATTTACACTAAGTGGAGAGTTTAGATAGACAAACTTAAAATTTAGCAAATATATAAAATCTGTGATTTAATAGATATTTGAATATACGGATATTATTCTTCAAATCTAATCCTCTTAAAATAAACAGAAAATCCTCGATATTTATTGCAAAATTGACAATCAGGGTGTTGTATGAATCATTAAATCAACATTTTTCAAATCAAATTTTTATAAATAAAATAGGAGAATTGAAATAAATTTTGCCATACCATAAAAAATTAATTTGTAGAATTTTAATGGGAAAAAACTCATGCTTATTCTTAACAAAAAATAATTTGCAAATATCGTCACTCAAATTATGGTGATAATTTGTGATTTTCATTATCTATATATAATTTTGATATTTCATTAATTCATTAAAGCAGAAATAAGGGAAGATAGAAAAAAAAACAAAATATAGGAAAAATTGAAAAAAATTCTTTATGCACTGAGCTATATTATCCTTGAAAAGCGGATTGCAAACCTCGATAAGTCTGTTCCATTTATAGTTCGCAAGTCTACAACAGAGTACACGCTCGTCAACCCATCAACAGCTAGTTGTCATGGTAACGTTTACTCCGACAGTTTTCTACACGCAGCTACTAACTACTACACTACACGCAATCCAAAAGTTACCAAGGAAACGGTATCTTAATACAACGATTCACTGTTTGCAAATCAGATCGCTGAATGCAGCCAAAACCCTGTAAAGAATATGTAAAAAAACTTCTCTGGTGTATAACCTATCTTATACTCCTTAATTAAATGAAATTAAATACATATTCTAAATTTAACGAAACGTTTTTAAATTGCTTTAAAACTTCATCACGGAAGATTGGCTTTGCTCTCGGTTTAAAATCGATTTTCGATAAATCTGCGTGGATATTAATAAAAAAGAACCGTTGACAAAAATAAAACGAATTCGTTTAGAAATTATTGTTTTTTCTTTATCGATTTCTTAGCAAAAAGAGAAAACGTTAACCATTGTTTTTGGAACCAAGTGAGTCGATGAGGTGCACAAAATTCAAGGCTGAAATCTCTTTAGATGTTAGGCTATTCTTTAAGTATTGGAAATTTAACAAAGAAGCACACGGCTTTGTAATGATGGTGTGTAATAAAGGGAAAATTCTCGAGGAAAACAGCATCTTGACGATGAAATATGGCACTGATAGAACATGAAGACAAATAAAACGACATGAAATGCACCTTATGAATTATTAGAACATAGAAAATTCTAATGGTAATATTAAACTTTGTTTAGCACATAGGAATCATTAAGGACGTTAGAATGAAGTATTAAAGTAAGCAATCAAATTAGTTTCAAGTAAATTTCATCTGCATGAATAATCAAAATAAATACATTGATGGAAAGTGAACCATTGTAACACTCATATTTTATGGGCCACCAGAAAGCAGTAGGAGATTCGGAAACAATACAAGGGCTACTTATCTTATTTTCACATCCTATTTAGACAAAATAACGAAAGAGATCTTCTACACTCTTATAAAAATTTACCAGTAATTACCAGGCTTCAAGCATCGTTTTTAATACAAGAGTCAGTATTTATTGAATTTGATGAGTAAGGAATAAGATATCTTGTAAATCATAAATGTTGAAACTCCCAAGTCCATCTTTTCCGGAATAAATGAATGATAAAACGATTATTTTCGAGATTAAAATTCAAATACTTTAAAAACCAAAGATCTAATTTCATGCTTATTTGTTTTCGTTCGTGATTACATTTTTACCTCTCCGTTGCATAAATGATACTATAACTTCATACATACTCACAAACCACAAAGTAAATGCCAAAATTACGAATCTTTATGGTGGTTTTCTCATTTTGTACAGTTAAAAGATTTGCTCTCTTAAGAGGTGAATGACAAATATTTTTCGGAACGAAAAAGAATAAAAGCACAGAGATCGGTGGGTCGAAGGTTTCGAAACCCGTTCCACATTCGAGCGTTGTTCGCCCGCATCCGTGAATTCCCAGAACGAGATGCCCTCGACGGCACGATCAGGTGACGTACGATGGACGATTCTGGGGCCGATAGAACTTCCATCCCGCGCTTCGGAAATTAAAGCATATTTACTCGAAGAGAGCGGATTGGTTAAACCATTCAAGATTTAGCATTTAATCCTTTAGCGATACTCTTAATTACATTTTTTCATCAAATTTAATTGATTATTGTATATAAAAAATAGAAGAGGTCACCGTAACCATTTTAATCTCCTTCATACGTGCTAAAATATAATCTGAATCTCTGAAGTGAAAAGTGGATATATTTAGTAAAATTAAAACATCGTAACCATAGTAACCAAGACATGATGACCAATAAAAAGGAACCAATTAAAAAAAAGTTATGGACAAATGATTACTAACAATTATCAAAGGTAATGAAGTAACACATAAATCATTCCAAGCCATTCATAGTTGATAACGTGTAATGATTGAACGCGGTCAGCATTATGGAATTTGTTTACCTTAATTTATCATATAAAGTTCGGTTTGAATTAATAAATTACGGATATAAATTTCATGATTCATGATAGACAAGTAATTATTTAAGTCGATAAAGTCTAAAATTAAAAATATTACCCAGGCATTTCAAATCAATTGTTCTCGATTGTTAACATATTTTTATTTAACTAAAATCAAGGTAGGGCATGGCTACTTTCGGGAATCGTAAATTTTTGGCCGAAGTTTACAGTAAAATTAAAGAATAATTATTATAACATGAAAAAATTTAAGTCTTTGTTATAATAATTTTTGTTTCCACTAAATATGTTTTGAGACGATTAAATAACATGATCCCAAGTAATAACGTGACGTAGCAAACATTTAAAATGCATCCGTGAATTAAATATTGTATTAAAAAACTTATCGTTTTGAAAGAAATATATTAAATATTAGGGACTTAGTATTTTTCATACTAAACAATACATTCTCACTTTGACCGTGATTTTTGAAATTCAACGATTTTCATCAATTAAAAATTATCTCGAATGCCATTAAAATAATAGTTTTAGGACAATATTATTTTAAGTGAAGTAATACTGACTTAATTTCAAGTGCAATATTTAAAACTATGATCTCGAGGATATTAAATTTAATATAATATTAGGATGAAATAACCAAGTTCAATTTCTTTCCCCGACAGTATTATTGACATTTGGTACATATTTTCTACATAGCACTCTCTTGCAGCATAAAAATCGGAGAGGGCTGAGAAAAATCGTTTGAAGGGGTTGAACGCTGACAGGTGAATTTATACCGTGCGATGCTATTATTATAAAAAAAAATTATAATCCCTACCACGTATATATATTCATGTAACAAATTTCTTAGATATCCTTCCTTGAGTATGTCCATTTGTGCAACAAACCAATATCGGTAAAATTGCGGATAAAGTACCGATTTTTTGCACCTTTGGGGGTGTATGACTTACCTGAATACTCTTTCCTGAAGTAAGACAGTGCGACAGGTCGAATTACGCGTTTCCTAGAGGGTATCCATGAAAATGCTTCCAATTACCCGTCTATTTCCACTAAAAGGAACATCTGCACACAATCAACACACACTCGGTCAGCCAACTTTTTCATGGTAAGCAGTAGCTACGCTTGCGCAAGACTTTCAACCTGCGAGCAAGAAATTCGTGCGTTCGGAGATCTATCGGTAGATCATGGAACTACAAGACCAAACAACGCTCGAAACTCGCATTGGTACGACCGCGTGGTCATCGTTTCGTAACTAGTGTGATCGTGTGCATTAGTTTGTGCTCTTTAACAAGGTACATTTCTTTCCTTTCTGTGATTGATGACTTAAATTCATTATATTAACTTTAATTTATCATTTCTTTATCTGAATCTTGACGAAGTTATTCGTTTCTCAACACAGGTATCTCGATTGAACTCGTCGCAGCGGACATCAGCTTAACCGTCAAATATGTATCTCATGTACTTTCTTAACGAAAGTGGGGACAGAGTTTACACTCTGAAGAAGCTGGATAACGAAGGAAAACCAACCATGTCTGCACATCCAGCACGTTTTTCTCCGGAAGATAAGTTCTCCAAACATCGTGTTGCTATCAAAAGAAGGTTCAATCTTCTTCCTATTCAGCAACCACCTATTAAATACTGATATAACATTTTATTTAAAATGGAACTTATTGTGTGATGAGCGAATGATTTAAGTGAGTGAATTTATGAAAGTGATATGTTTATCGCAAGTATTGTTAGTTAAGAGGGTGGATGATTTGTATCAGAAGTTAAACCTCTGAGAGCTGCAATAACAAGATGCATTTGAATTAAATTTTTATTTCTTGTAAGCGGAGTCCATAATTTACCCCTCATCAATTATCTCCTGTGTGTGTCTCTGATCCATGGTGGTGCAACCAACTCCTTGGTAGGAATATAAGTATATAATGTAATCTTAAAATTCATTCTCTAGTGCCGTCTTCGGCATTTCTTTAATTTCATATATTCTTAAATCTTAATCTTCTTTCAATCTCCCTCTGATACTTCTCCAGCTCCTAAAGAAATAACGATGTCGGAAATAAATGAATGGAGAAGTATAATTGGTTTCCAAATTCATCCAACTTACGTTATTCTTTTGGGATATTAAGAGATCTATTCCAGGTTCTTCAAAGTTCTTGTCTTTGGCTGGATTCTCAGGGATTGTAAATACAGATTCTTCCTGAAAAAGTGTCAAAGGATATTTAATTTCTGATTTGGGCCTTGATTACTTCTATATATTTGTGATTCTAAAAATATATTCTTTACTCCATTAACTTATGTAATATATCGTTTCACTTTGGAGCTCCACTGCTTACAATGCTACATTATCTTAATAAACAACACGGATTCAGGTGCAATGTGGGTACATAGGTCTTGATAGTGATTATCCCTATACACACCGAAAGGGACAGTATTAATTATGTTTATTATTTGAGAAATTAATAATTACCACGTAGCTCATAAATGTGCTTTTGGATGTGTTGAATCAATCGAAACACAGCTTTATCCATGTCATCCAAAGGATTAGCTTGATTTCAAATACAGTTAGTTGATTTTTAAAATTTATTATGCGTGACATAATTATAGTTTTAAGGTAATGACTTTTAAATAATTGGATAAAGTAAAGTTCAAATTAACAAAATTTATTTTATGATTATCCTCTGGGGAAACATTTGTTGATGAAATTATATTACATCACTGATAAAAATTTAATAAACCCTTTCATAGTCAATTATACTGTGCCTCAGGTTTTCTAATCTTCCCATGTATTCCTTATGAAGGAGACATGCCCCCTAGAATCGAATGCATGAATTACTGCAGAAAGATCTGCTTATCGTATACTTTTAATTGTTATCCTTATGAAATTTTACATCTATCCATTTCTCAGGTTAGTCGCTCTAAATAATTACTCAGATTTTCCTCTCATTTGAAGCGGATATTTTTAAAAAAGCCTGGCATCAAACCCATGAGCATTTGTAGGAAAGTAATAGCAGTTTCATGTAGCAATACAGATTATCTATAGATTTTATCTCCTTTATACTCAATAAGTATTATTTAAAAACTTTTGAAAACTGGGTAAATGCAGTGCATTGTTACAGAAAAAAGACCAAATTTGGGGCATCCTAGAATCAAACTCACAATCAGTAGGGTTGGTTTCCCATTTTTTCTAGAAAAGATTGAATGAGCCAATACATAAAAAAGTTGGTTAGTCAATTGTATCTGTAGTTTAGACTGAACATTTTCTAGATCTTTTCTTCTATATATTATTTTAATTGATTTTTCTTTCTTATTCCTCTATATATTATTCTAGATTTTTTTACCCTTTTGTAATATTGTGTAAAATAAATTGAAATAGTATCAATTTAGAAATATTACTGAAATTCTACTAATATCTAGAAGATATTTTAAAAAATTGACTCATTGTTTATTAAATGCATAAGCAGTTATTAACTCCTTAAAGTAAAATCAAAATAAGTTGATTATTTATTACTGATATATGATTATTTACTGAGCAAAATCTAAAGCAAAAATACTATTGCGATAATCTATTTCCATTATGTAGCAGAAATGTAGACATAAAATTCCCAGGTTTTGACACACTTGAAAATTCTGACAGGATTGGAACTTTTCCCATCTGTTATATCCGAAGAGTATTCTATCAATGTGACCTCTATGTGCAGAGAATAAGTTTACTTCATAGGTTTAAAATTATTATAGCAAGAACACAGCCATCTCTATCTTGATTATAGCATGTAAATCTGTATCTTTTTTTTGCATTATTCATAATCAATTGTTAGTAAAACGTTGACACTATATTGAAAATATTATATATTACTTGAAAGTACCCTTTGAAATACATTGCTAAACCACTAATAAATCCATTGCACAGTTATTAACCAGGAAAAATATATAGAATATACTTTCTCTCCATATATACAACTGCTTTGGGGGTATATACCTGTATATCTAGGATATGAATATCCAGCCTAAACTACAAGGGTCATGGGCACTCTGATTTTTTACGTAATGGACCATTACACCTCACCTTGGAAAAATAGAAAACTATCATGGGTTCAATGTCATGAGGCACCAAATTCTGACTTACCCTGTAGATGGTAGCATGGATTGATTTCTGACAGTTTTTAAAAAATACCTCCTGATTACATAGATGATTTTAAATTTTACATGTATATAGATAATCGATATCTCTTTATTGTTGATTTATTGATTATTGCCACAAAATATATAGCAATATATATCTCTTTATTGTTGATTTATTGATTATTGCCACAAAATATATAGCAATATATATCTCTTTATTGTTGATTTATTGATTATTGCCACAAAATATTTTTATTGCTATATATTTACTGCTAATGGTCATAGGTTCAATGCTAGGCTTACTTGAAATTCCCCATTTAAAACAGATGAAAGGCAAACTTAATTAACTATTTTTAGGAGTTTTGACAGATGATATTGACATCTGTTACTTTGCAGAAGCAATATCAGTTATAAATATCTTTTACATGAGAAATATTGTTTTACAGTAGGTCTTGTATCTATGGAGCATTTACTTTTTCCCCGTAGTAGTATTACATGGGAATATTAGAACAGCTTTTGAGGCACTTCCTGAAAGAATTTTCCTTTTAAATTTGAAGCATTTTCAAAGACTAGAATATGAATGCGAGTAATGAAACTTTTGTATTAGATGTCCTTAGTTTGATGTCCGGCTGAAAAAACAGCTACCTTGACAAATACTTGGGAAGTCAAATTTTATTCCAAAAATGCTAATGTAATGACTCTAAATTTAGATGGAACACTATTTTAGCATTATAGAACTTTTGAAACACTTATTGTTTCATTATCAGAAATATGAACTGATTGCTTGCTGCTTGCTATAGGAAAGCTTATTTTACTAATGTATATGTGTGTAAATTATATATTTTACTCATGTATATAGATTTACAAATAAGATATACACACACTCACTCCCTTCTCATCATTAGTATCTTTGAGTGTTTAATGTATTACAAGGTCGATATTAAGTAAAAATTTCTCATTTATCAGAACTCCTAGGTTCACAGAATTGAATACCTATTAGTAGAATATAATAATCGCTCAGTTATCATCTTATTCAGAATACATTATTTAAGATAAAAATAATAACTATTATAGAAAATTATACCTGAGGAAACCGGGATACAAAGTTGTATTTCCATCTTTCCAAAGCAACCTGCAAGCTTCCACTTGGAGACACCCCTATTTGCTGAAAAGAGTCTGCCCCAGCAGGTATGAACAGAGGTTTGAGGTAATCCTGCACAACATTTTTGCTGAAAAGAAATTTCTAATTTGTTTATTTGCCATTTCTTTAAGATACTCTTCTTTCTATATTTCACTTCTACTCACTTATTACTAGGAGTAAAAAATGCAAATTGAGTTAGGAGATCCTTCCCACGCTTCAGAAGAACTTGATCTTTTGAACTATAAAATGCTAAAGTGGCCCCATAAGCATGTGCTACACTTCTCAATGTCTCACATATCAGCTTTTTATCCTCAATGTCAAATTCCTAGGGGAATAACTCTAAATAAATTAAAAGAATTTCAGAATAACTTAAAAGTCATTTAAACATTACCTTAAAAACATCATATTTTCCTCCTATTATAAGTAATGGAATAGGAAAGGGTTCTATGAATGATTTATCCTGTAAAGATAAATTTACGAATGCTGGTTACTCTGAAATCATAAAATCATTTGTAAACAACATGCAATTACAAACCTGATGGTGATCCATGCCCAGTCTTACCCATGCATTCTTAGTCACTTCTTCACTAATTCCATGCTCATCTGCATACTCTGTCAACAATTTTGTAAGTTTGATCAAGTAGTGCTCTAATGTTACCCAAAGCTGTTTTGTGTTGGATATATCAAGCATCAGGATGATTGCTATTTTATTCAGTCCACCCGAATACTTTATAGGCACACTAGCTATGTCAGAAAACAATATACCGCCACCGAGTTCCCATGTGTGGCAAATATCTTTGTACTGAAAGTATTACATATAAAATACATTAAAATATCCATTGTCAAATCAACTATTTCAGCAATTTAAAATTACAACCAAGCTCTTTCCGCTTCTTCTCAAAAAGCTATACTCCAAAGCTAAAGTTGGTTTTGTGATTTCATTTTTTCCTTGTATGCTACTGATCAAAGTTGATTTTCCCTAAAAGAAAAATCCAAATAAGCAGAATTGTCTCAGAATTTTTTTAATCTTAAATTTCCATCCTTCCACGAAGTACCGCCTGAACATATAGATTTTATTAAGTCTTTACTCACAGAGCTTTTACTTCCTAATATTAAGAGAGCTCGATCCCCTGATTGTGCCTCCGTTCTTCCTTCCTTTATGTTTTTATTGTTTAGTTCGATCGCTATATCCAGGATACTCGAACTAATTAGAAAAACGATGCCGAATTAATGCATTGAATTATTTTAAAATATGGTTTCTAATAAAAAACTTCTTATTAAAATACCTATTTTCCATTACGACTCAATGGCATCAAGTAACTGGTACAGCTGAACGCAAAACAGTAATTCGGGGAAGTAGTAGGGAATTGATTACTTCACCTGTATCACCTGCCATCGAATTTTGAATCGGTCTTCACACGCAACATAAACATCTGAATGCTTACTCCATCTATACGATAAACCTTAAATTACAACTTCAAAAATCCTAGGCGTATTGGAGAAACGACTAACTTCCTATACATCCACTATTTGTGTGAAAATAAATAGTGTGGAAGTAATCGAGGTTTGTCATTTCTCCAATACGCTCTGAAATGTCCTTCCATGCCTCGCCTGAACGTATAGATTTTATTCTAAAATTCTTCTTTCAGCCGAGAGCGATTAAGCGGGGGGTTTGGTATGACGTGGGGGTTCTGGCCCTTGTTGTTTTGACGTTGATGACATGAAAAATATTTGAAACATATGATGGAATTGCATGGTAAAATGGACTTTAAATTTAGTATAAACAAGTTTGTTTCCTACTGTAAATTCAAATGAAATTGCTAAATTCAAGTAACATTGGCATAAAAGATATTCGATGAAAGTCAGAATAGTCTAATAGGTTTATCTTGGTACAAAAAACACGTTTTATTTTCGAGAATCAAAACTCAATATCGCGTTAATGTTTCACAGTGCCAGTTGTTAAAGAGATGAGTTCAATTATAATAGTTCTGAATACAGTTGTGAAAAGGATTGAATAGAATATCTCAAAATTCCTATATTTGCATGAGTAAATATAACTATCCCATTAACTAATCAAAAATATATAATGGTGTCTTAAATAAGGAATCGACTTTTACTTACGCTCAGAGAAGCGGGATAGTGGCCTCTGCAAATATGGGGATATTTAATTGGAGTATATAAATTTTAATATTCACCACAACAATTGTATTCCTAAGGACAAAATGCTAAATTAAGATTCAGGTTTATCTATTTCTTGCTTCCCTTTAGTTTATCAACATATCTTAATTGCTACATGAGGATTTAAACGCATCTGCTTTCATCTGATTAAAATAAAAATATATACTTATTCATGCAAAAATACATCAAAATAAATTGATGTTTACAACTAGAATTCAAAGCCTCACTATAACTATTATTCTGTATCTTATCATTGGTTTTCAATGGATAAAATAAGCACACAAAAAATTGTCAAACATCATATCAGTCTTTCTGAAAAATTTATTTTCAGCCATAATTGAATGCCGCATCAAATTCTTTTCATTTGTACTTTGAACATATTGAAATCATAGAGGTTGCATACTTTGTCTTTAAAAAAATGTACCCAGATGTTGGCACACCTCTTCCGAGCCTTACACATATACTCTCCAAAACAAAAACTCAGTATTCTGTTCATAGATAAAGGATTATTTTATTATACAAATTTTATTTACACTGTTTCAAAAACAAATATACAAAACAAGCATGAAATACAACATCATACTCCTTCACTCAACCCAAGTCAAAACAACACCTTTGTTCACATCTTATGTTCACAATGCAATAGAAGACAGCAGTTATACTCAATCTTTTCTATGATTAAAACTATCTTAGTTACATCCTTAACTCTGATGAGGTTAGAAAAATTTACAAGGAATTTAAAACTTCTTTTATGAGGAAAAGGCAGAGATGGTAACTTTTTCAATATAAAGGTTTTCCTATTTGGGAGATACATGCATTCAAAATCACTAGCAATAAATTTGAGGGAAATTTTTCAATATCAGTCACTGGTCAAATGATCTCCAGAAATAGGTAATATTGTCACATACAAATTTATCCATTTTTGATAATCAATAGGACCTCTGCAAATTGTAGCTGAAACACTTGCAAATGATGTTCGGACAACTGTTTATCATAAGCTTTTTAATTTGCTTGTTTGCAATTTGCCAATCAAAGCAAGAGATTTGCCACATTTCATGGTGTTATGGAATGCTCATCTCTAGAGATTTTATCTTCACAAACACTGTAAATGTTGGCAAATTATTAATCCAAAAATCTATGAAATAGACCCTTCAGATAAGTTAATATGATCCCCAAACCTATTCTCCAGTTGTCACAACTGAATGAAAGCAGAACACTCCAAAATTTGAGTTGATAAATACCATCACCCTGAAGTATAAATTAAGAAAAGATAAACAGGAATGATATAAGAGGCATCAAAATTTCACGGCAATTCACTGATCAATCTGGGACATCCTGTTTTAAAGTTGAGATAAAATATCATAGAAGGGAAGTAAAATTTAGAATATTTTATGGAATTATAATCAAACACAATATACTTTGAAACTGACAATAATTCACTGAAATTCAACTAATTTTACTTATTTGATAATGTATTTCATCTGCAATTTTTATTTAGTAGCCTAATTTTGATGAATTTCTTAAGTTAGGAATTCTGAGGCTTTGTAAAATAATTCTTTAAGCTCAAAATCTGATTTCAAATCTTCCTTACATAAATATCTACTAATATTATGGATGTGTTTTAGGATTACTAACATGCTCCACATGGAAAGTATGACAGACAAAACTGAGCACTCAAACAGTTAATCTAAGGCCAGGGTGATAGGTGAAATCTAAGATTCCTAAAAAAAGAAAACTTCGTCTTGCATTCAGTTTAATATGACAACGTGAAGTCAGGTTATGACATACAACAAAACTACAATAAATTTTACCAATGCTCCGAAAACTGCAAATATACCATGCATTATGGAGGTGAAAAATCATCCAGGCCTACTATTTGTGCTAAAAGATTATAATGAAAGTGTTAAGATTTGACTTAGCCATATATCTCAGAATGATTACTAGGTAACGTTGTAACATTTGGAGCAAGGATGAAAACCCTTTTTGTAAAAACCAGTAAAAATGTTTCAGCATTACCATCAAGCTGCCTTCTTTCAACATGGCAATAAAATAATGATAGGAACAAATCAATCACATAAAAATAATACAGCTCAGCAAATATTTACATGCTTATGAAACAGTTTGCAGGAGCTTCTGTTAGCAAGTGACTCAAATTAACAATATTATTAAATACAACAGCATATATATTTATTTTACATAGTCTTTTTTACCACCCATCCTAGCTTTTGTAAAGTATCAAAAATACATTTCACTGGTACAAGAACTAGTGGTCCATTTCATTCAAATAATCATCAAATAAAAATAAATAATCATTTCCTAGAAATGGCTTCCCTCTATAAGTAACACCAATACGTGCATGCATGCAAGTTAACATGTATGCTACACCTGAAATGAGTTGTGTCTGAAAAGAATGAAAAATCCACCATTCTTGAGCTATAAAATAAACTGTTTAAAACGAGGGAAACAAATGAAGTGAAGAAAAACCATCACGACAAAGGAATGAATTGCACTTTTTTCTCCGCAAACACCTCCTCTCCCAGAAAGTGTATTTAAATCTCTTATAAAATGAATGTCAGTGTTACCTCTGAGACCAAATGTCTTCAAAAATTTTATCGCCTAGTTCTTCCAAGGGCAACACTTTCAGAGTCTTTAATGTCTCCAAGTAAAATGTCAATTCAGTAGTAACAACTCTGTAAATAAAAAAATAATAACAGTAAATCCAAAATTTCATGATAGCAGAGATCCACAAGTCTTCAAAGTTACTTCATTATAAATACCATATATACCAGAGTGTAAATATACTCAAAGAAGCAAAATTTTTAAAATAATTCATCAAAAGGTTGTCTCCTAATAATTAAAAATATAGAATTCCAGCCAACCTTTCAAATTATACAATCTTTTTACTATTGTAAGTAAATAAATTTACATAGATGGAATACTGGTTGTTTACTGAAGTTAAAATATCTTTATTTGAAATATTTACAATGTATCGGTACTTGTAGCAACTAAACGTAAGTGGAAATTTTTGATGACTTGACCTTTATGATATAATAAAACTGATTCAAATTATATAAAAATTTAATTTATAATTTGAATGAATTTAAAGGAAATTTCACAATTTATTATTTACTCATGATCTTCACTGAACAATAAAATCTTACAAAAATAAAAGATGTCTTCCATACAAATGTGTTAAAATATAAAATGTACCTCCAGGTTGAAGATCGCATTAATTACCATTACAAATAGCATCTGAATTATTAATCAAGACACTGTAAAAATTTACACCTTAGGTTTAACACTTACCCATGCTGAGGACTTCCATCGTTTACTATATTCATTCTAGCCAATTTCTCTTTTAACTTTCCTTTAAAAGCACTATTTATGCCACGGTACAGCCCTTGGACCTGCACAGCAGGCATAACATCTGAGATAGCTTCATTCAGCTTGTTGAGATCTCTGGAAATGGCACGGAATGCAGCTGAAGGCACGGGGGGTCGGGCATCCCACTGGGAGAGCTGAGCACTCACGAGTTTGAGCATAATGCTCTGCAGTTTAGCCTCAATCCCAGTCACATGAGAACGAATGTCCACCTCCAAGGTGTCCATGGCAACGGAAATAGATTGTATATGTCTCTGCATTGACTGTTGACCAGGTGATGTTAAAGAAGATGCTGAAGTTGGGGGAGCTAAGGAGACCAGGTTTGAGACAGATCCATTCTTCATAGATGCCAAACTTGGGATATTCGTCATGCTACTGTTAGTAGTCAAACTGGACGGTGAAGAGGCTGAAGACAATGACTGATAGGAGGCCGAGGTATGAAGCTTTGATAATCCTGCAACATTTTCCGAGGAGCCTAGGGTGACATTCTGGTTTCTCAATATGGCAACAAAATGAGCTTTTATCAGGGGTATAGCCCAAAGAAGAAGCTGCAGAGCTCTAGAGGCAAGCGCTAAATTAGTGCTGGTTATGGTTTTGAGACCAGCCTGTTGCTGAGCCCCTCCACCGAGGACTAGCTTGTAAGACCTTGAGTTGAAGACTTTAAGGAGATCGGAGGCATGACGTGCTAAACTTGGTGCCATAGAAGGTATAGCTTCTGCACAGGAACAGTATTCACACACCATTTTCATCAGAAGCAAAACAGTGCTGAAGAGAAAGAGAATTATTAATTTTACATGAGAATTGCATGAATCACCAGAAAAAGCTATATTAATCAAATTTAAACTGAATTTCTTCAATAGATGGTTATAAAGATTATGAAACCTTATTTGTATCTCAACCTTTAATTAATTTATCTTATTTGATGGACAACTATACATTAATCACTATGCACATTAATGTTCATATTTTAACATATTTCCTTCAAGGTTATATAGTATTTCAGTTTAACCATTAAAAAAAATAAACATGTTCTGTACAGCAAACTAAAAATAAGGATATAATGGTATCATTATTGATATCACTTACAATATGATTCTCCTTGCTAGATCTTTTGTAAAAGCTAATATTTTTAAAATAAATAAATAACACAATCAAGAACAATACAATCAGATTAAGTACGACCTCTTAAATTTTCTTGACCTTATGTTTCACATGCATTGAGCACTTCAAAACATATTATTCAACTCAAAGTAGAGCAAAATGAAGAAGAACTGGTGAAAAATATTTTATGTCATTTATTATAAAATACTGAATCACATAAAAGAATTATTTCACGTAATCTAAACTATTCTCACTGGTTAGATTTTTGCAAATTACATCAAAGTGTTTCATACTGTGGCACCTACGGTTTAAATGTACAAAAAACCCTTGACTTTATTATTAGACTTTTTAATAAACTAGGTTAGCCCAAGTGGGGCTCACTTTAATCTAACCTCTGAAGCTGTTCATTGAATATACAAGATAGGAAGAAAGGAAAAAATATCTTTATATTAGGAGTAATCAAACAATTTTAAAATTGGGGTGTGAGAAAAAACTAAGGTTGAAAGCTCTTAAAGGAAAACGCTCACAGGATGGGAGAGAGAAAAGGCAAATAGATATACCAAAGGAATTTTAGGAATAGACGGACAAACAATAAAATTGACAAAAAATTATGTAACATATGGTTATTTGATTCATACTTTAAGAGTCAAGAATATCTCTCACAGTTCTAACAAAATACTCTCACCTATAACTCACATGATTTTATATATATCTATATATTACTAATATTAGAAAGATCATTAAAGAAGCTGTTTATTGAATTTGAATGTGTATTTGAAAAAATAATAGTATATGGTAGGGGAGCCCAAAAAGGTAAAATTGTTAAAATTTAATTATAGATAAGCTCGATTTGTTCAGGCCGCACTTGGTGGAAGGACATATTAAATGAGAAATAGAACTTGGTGGCTTCCACATTTTATTTTAGAAATCACTACCAGTTTCGGCAAACTGCCATCATCAGGTGAGTTTGCTGAAACCGGTAGTGAGTTCTAAAATAAATTGTGGAAGCCACCAAGTTCTATTTCTCATTTTTAATTATAGACATAGTCAGCCATTCTTGCAATGGATGGATTTCTTGGATGATTTTGAATTCTTTAAGAAAAAATCATCCCTTTTTTAACAAAAACACCTATTCATTTACCTAAAAATTGAATTGAAAAATAGAATCTTAGGAAATTAGGGTAAACATTACTCAATTAAAGTAGAATAATGCAAAACAGACATACCCTACAACAGCAAACTTTTCCTTTCCTATCATTAAAATGTTTGAAGGTTTCTGATCACCAATATTGGATGTTGAGTCCCTCTTTGGTAAAGTAAATTTTCCTATTAAGATAAGAAAATTATTTGATTAATCATAATTTTTAAGTGTATATATATATATAACATAAGTAACATCATCATTAAATGAATATAGCCTTGAAAATTTATTAAAAGCTCAAACTCCATACTTAATCTTACTTATTTTACAACTGCATTTATTTATCCAACAATAAAATTTAAAATTCAAAGAGTTCTGGAATACTTATGGTGGTGAGTTTTCTTAGAACCTTGCAGCCATGAGCAAAGAGTTAACTTTTATTTTCATCTGTCATGATT
The DNA here is from genome assembly GCA_020796165.1 of Pantala flavescens. Taxonomy (NCBI): domain Eukaryota; kingdom Metazoa; phylum Arthropoda; class Insecta; order Odonata; family Libellulidae; genus Pantala; species Pantala flavescens. The sequence continues at coordinate 6,651,915 of CM036884.1, read as the reverse complement.
TCAGGACGATCACCAATAAATTAAGAAAAAGTAAGAACAAATATCCTCTCAAGTACACTTCTTGAAATGCAACAACATGTTCATTGATAAAATTTTTGAATGTTCTGGCAAGATAGTTCAATGGCTTGAGCAACCTATTATCAATTATAAGTCAATCTTATGTTAGATTGAGTTTCACTTCTAGAATAGTTATATTCAGTATTATCAGACTTCTTTCACTTCTAATAAATTTGGAGAAAATTACAGTTGAGCAAGCTGATTTAATTTAGTTAATTAACTCAAAAAAATTGCACAGAGCAAAAGTTATTTAGACCAATGAAAATTCAATGAGAGTAAAAGGAAGAAAAAGGTTACTCCAGAACAGCTAACTGACAAAAGTACAAAGATTAAACTAAGGGTCTAACTTAAACTAATAACTTTAAATTAAACTGTCCCAAACAAAGGTCTGAAATAAAATATTGAAAAATAGTCATCAGGCGTTTCTTTTGACTCAGCAATAGGAATTAAATCTGCTCTGAATACCATTATCCATACACTTGAATATTTAAAAAGTGCATACAAGATGGCTCCAAAGGTGTCTAATGGTGAATCACAAATATCTCAGAAAAAGCATTTTTTCTGAATCAAAAACTGGGATTTTCATTTTGAACCCCAAACAGAACTAGGATTGGCACATGGGGCAAACATGCCCTTCTTTTGCACTCAATGAAGGGCATAGAATGAGTGTAATGATGACTGTGATAGAATGCATTACTTTCTAACTTAGGTATATGGTATGGCGTGTTTATGTTTTAGTGCTAACCAATTGACCACAGCCTGTTTGGCCAATACTTGATAGCCCAATGCTAGACTGACCAGCTGCTCAATTGAACAACAGAATATTTGGTTAATAACACATTATAAATTTAATTACAATTGAAACATTTCACAAGAGGCCTGCCAACTGCTTCTTTAATTATCAATTTTAAATATTTTTTGTAATTGTGCCTATTAATTCATCTTATTAACAATTCTATTCAATCAAGCTACAGATCAACAGTCAGTCAGCTTAAACCCTATTTACTAGTCTAGTCCTTGTACTACAAGTATTTTGCAAATAAAAAACTGACATAATAATAGTTCAAAAGACCAGGTTTCACTTCTATAATACTGGTGAGTGCAAGTAAGAAAAGCTTTAATCATAAAAAGAGGACCCAGTGGTTGAAATAGACGGAGGCCTTCTGATAAGAAAAACAGAATTTTATATAATATTTAAAAGAGTAAGAGAAATTTTCAACATTGTTGCATAATATAAAGTTACAAAAATTAAATCATCTAAGAGCTAAAATTCTGATTTGGAATTAAGAAAAATGAAAAAATATTTCACTTTAAATTGAAGTTCACTTTAAAATCTTCAACAAAACATTGTAATATGAACTCAAAATAAGTAAGAGACTTAATAAATAAATAAATAATAGATATATTTTCTAAAAGAAATTAACACAGTTCATTTACATACCAGTAGAAACTATATGATCTGCAATATCTTGAAATTCTGTTGGCACATCAGCCTGTTTCCATCTCTCATTGTCCAATATTAGAATCAACTTGGTATTTCTATCGTTATGGAAGCGCTGTACAAACTTACTAGCCTGAAAGTGATATATGACTAAAGATTATTATCTCTTTTACTGCGCTGCATGTTGTTGTTGATCCATGAATTTATAGCCACATAGGCATGAAAAAATAGACTTATAATATAATAACAGTATAAGTTTCAATTTAAAAAAGGAAAGATCTGGTATGATTCCCATTACTGATTAAACATCACAGTAAGGGTCACCTTCCTTTCTTAGAATGAAAAAATACAGGATCTTCAGGATATTATATCTTAAAGTAAAAATTTATATGATTTGCAATTCAAATAAACATAAATAGAAAGAAGGAAAATTAAATTGCTTCCATAGGACATATTGAGAGTAGAACATTCATCAAAGTATGAGCCTTTTTGTAAATGTGTGGAAATGCGTCATGTTTAACTATCAAAATTTTGATTTCAGCACCCATGGTTACAAAATCATTTCAGAAAGAGTGGGAGAATATTTTTAGATTTAATCAAGAGGTATCTAAAAATAGCTTAATGTTTTGAGATTCTATAGTACTACTCAAGGAGACAACAGGTTGTGATGATAAGTTGGTATATTGTTAATAAAAGCAACTCAAGCTCAAATCAAAAAGATAAAATGGTTGGATAAAGGAGAGTAAATTAAATAATAGCCTCCAAAATTTGTTCAACTTCAAATTCCATCCATACCTGTAGTCTGAATGCTGCCTGAAGAGGAGAACTAGTTCTACCACATATTCTCTCACATTCTTGGACAAATGCATCTACAACACTAGCTAATTGACATATTTGTGAAGATGTAGCCCTGTCCAGCCAGCCATCTTTAGCTTGAGCTGATAGTAGATGACCACATCTTTCATGGGCATAATCACTCACTGACCACAAAAGTTCTCTAAGTCTTACAAGAACCTTGGCATGTTCTTCACTAGCAAGAAATACTTCAGTTGATTCAGCCCTAGTCAGAGAGGTATAAAAAATAAAAAATATAGCATCTCATTTAAAGTTACATAAAATATAATTTCCAGAATTTATTATACATTAAGTCAAATTAATGAAACAGTAATATATGTTATTGAAAAAATTATGTGAAATAAGACATTTCATATGAAAAAATTGTAGTAAAATTTACAGATTATATTATAAGATTTACATAAATGTAGTAATGTAAGACTCAAGCAGAATGAATAAGTGGGCATAAGTCTATTAACAATAAGCAGGTTAAAAAAATCATGGTGATTAATTAATAGAATTGGAAATACCCAATACTCAGAGCTTTACAGATAAAAATGAGCATTAAGATTTCAAGTACTTGTTATCAAAGAAAATATCTATTTCCTTACACTGCAACACATAGCTTATCCACTTCCTCTTGATTGGAAGAAGTATCTTCAGATGTGCTGTTAATGATAAATTTTCCAGCACTGACATCAGCAGCTTCCCGCATAACATCATGAATAGCCTTTAAAAGACAGAAAATATCAATAAATTAGGTTATGTAAAATACAGATTTTTCTGATTAAGTAAGTTTGTTCTGTTAAAAAGATTGGCACATTCCCCACAGATAAGACTGTAAAAATGAAATGCTTAAATATAATTTCTAAGGACAACACACAATTTTTGGAGGTATAGAGAATTTTACAGTGAAACGTATTTAGAATATAGTAATCAAAATATGATCCCATTATTATATCAATTAAAATACACAAGTTTTTAAATGGGAGCAAGTGATTAAATAGCACAATAGATGATAATTGAAAGTTGGTCCCTGCTTGTCAAAGTGAAAGGACAGAGTAGAAGATGGAGGTAAATGATCAAAAGTTGGCTCTCATAAACATTTCTCCAGTAATCAGAGCGATGGGACAGTCTATGGTTCAATATGCTGGAAATCAAAAATGGAGAAATGGGATGGATGTTGAATGCTTCCTTAAAATAATGGCAGAAGAAATGGAGGCTCAAACTTCATGTTGGCACTCATGGCAATGGTGAAACTAAACTAACTAAAGAAAGTGAATACAGATAGCCAGATGATGGGAATAATCTGGGAACTAGCAACAGCTGCAAAAAATATGCTTGAATCTGGACTAGGCATGTGAGAGGCAAGGTTTGACTAACATGAACTCAAATGCAAGTGAAAAAAAAAAAACATTGGATAGGATGGAATCCACTTAAATAGACATGGGTCAGGGAAAATTAGAAGACTCCTCATGAATGTTCTACAGTAATTACAATATAGCATATGGGGATGCTTTTCGCTTTCAGGCTCCTGCTGATTTCCAGATATTAGCTGGGAAACTTTTGTTTTCATGTCTGATCAAACTATCTATCCTCCTCCTGCAAATATTTTAGTTTCTTAAACATAGTTTCTAAGGCATACATATTCAGCCAATGGTTGTTGCAAGTACTGCTTCTTCAGGTCATTACAAAAAGCTGTTTTGAATCTGACATAGTAAGCTAGATCTTTGTCTGAAAAAGATACCAAGTATTATTTTTCTTTTTAAAAACATTGTGTCCATTCCACAAATTCATGCTCAAACATATTAATTCTATTAAACTGAATATTCAATATTGTTTCATAAAGGAAAGAGTTGAGGTCTACAGGATAATATAAACCAAGAGTATGAAAGAAAACTGATATCTCTCTACAGTTACACTGCTGTAATGCTTTAAAAAATAAATTTATAAAGATCAGGCAACATCACATTAATAATTATTATACACCATTGCATTACCTTGACTCTACCAATTAGGAGAAGTAGTGAAGAGGTACACCGTTGTAGTACTTTAGTCCATTCTGTGAGATGTAACCCTGGCAAGGGATTTTGCTGCTGCTGCTCACCTGAGAGATTAAAATCCTCCACATCTTTACTATCACTTGCGGCAACAGCTTCTATCACAATCTGAAAATAGATGTTTAACATTAAGAATTAACATCCAATATCCTACATACATAAGAATTCCACTGCTGAATGTGAAGCTGTTTTCAAGTAATTACATGGTGCATTCATGTTCTAAGACCGTGAACTATTTTCCTATGAACTGGAAACAGATCAAAACATGCAATTTGTTGAAGTGACTGGGCACTCCTTAGAAATTCGTGACAGATATATCAGCACTGTATGGCAGACAAATGTCTAGCAGTAGCTGGGAGAATGAGAACTCATTTCAATACTCTGGATGCAGAGTGTTAAGAATGCTGAAGAATGACCACAAGGCTGCTGAAGTTGCATGTTGCCAAGCAATGCCGACACATGATGACGGCATGAAGGTCATAGATTGTGACAATGGATGAAATGTGGATCCCTTATATATATCCAGAAACAAAATCCAGCCGTACTGCTATTGCCTTGGCAAATTTCCAGTGATCAAAACAGACCAATAAAGAAGGCTTTGCCATAGCCACAGAATCATCAATAATTATTACACAAAGAACACCTTTCTCCATGAAAGAATGAAGAAGTAATTGTGATAAGGTAACAAAGTAAACCACTTTCATACTGAAACATATAATTGGTTAACTTGTTTAACCCTCCTAAAGTAACTTTCAAATTAACTCATGGTAAAGGGAATGTGGTAAACCAAGATTCATAAAGAGGCTGCATAACTTTTTAATGTTCAACAGAAGAGAAGGATTTGATTTCTTTGTTTACATACTTAGCCTTTTTATTCCATGAAAATAAAAAGATTCAAGTCTGTTAGAATACATTCACTCTATTTACTAAAATATCAGTTCCTGAGCAGCAATCTTTTTACCTACTCGATAGGTCAAGATATACAAATAAGAGAATACTATACAACATTAAGGAATTCTTCTTACCTGTTTCATAAGGGCTTTGATTGTTGTAAAAGCTTCCTCTCTATAAGTTTCAATAAAATCAAAATGTTTTCGACGGAGCATCCCAAATATAATTGACACTAATTTATCCTGTAAATGGTAAAAAAATTATTTATGGATTAATCGACATTAGTACCACATTAAATTTAACTTTTCAGAAATAACCTTAAAACATTGATAGAGATGTAAAATTATCCTGAGAATAATTACCCCTTCCAAAATACTCATATCCTTCGACAGAGGTCTATTCAGATCGGCTGTTGCATATCTTTCAAATTCAGTGCTAAGCATTTTATCAATCAGCTTTTCCATTTCAGAGAGCTGTGAACCAAGATGCCTGTGAAGATATAAATAATTATTACTTAGGGAAAAATTTTTTATGTACTTGAAAATACTTCTTATTGTACTTCATATTACCAGATATGGAGAAAAAGTTTTCATGAATAGATTAAGGCAATATTTGCTGAACTTGCCTGAAACTGTGTATGCCAGCAAGCTCCTGAACTAAAACTTCTTGGGTTGTTGCAATTAGATCTAATGCAGCCACATAATCGGGAGTTGAGAGAAGTAACTGGATCATTGGTTGAGTTTGATGAACTGTTGCCATCAGTTTGAGCTACAAATTAATCATAGGTTTCAAAAAACACAAAACATCTAGCTTATTTATATGATTTAAGAATGGTTTTTCATATAATTTTCAGGCATAAATTCCAAACCCTAGGAATATAAGGGTTTAGTTATCTTAAAAGTAAGAATATTTTCGGCTTGAATGACCAATTTATTCATGAAGTCCTAAATAATTTATAGCACATACAAATTGATTAATTTAAAACCCTTATAATAATTTTAACTTACAGAATGTATTAATGAATATTTTTATACGAAATACAGAATCTAAACATTCAATTGGAAATTGAATTTGAGAGAGAAAGGAGCAGTATTGAATGAGAATAAAGCCCATGAAAGAGGAACAAATAACTTAAAGATTGATATTGTAAGTATCACAAAGGTGTTTACCAAGAACATTTCTTCTCAATGCTTGTATTTAAAATAAACATTATACAAGACTTAGTTCACAATAATAAATTTACTTCCATAATTTAATTTTTTACTTTACAATTGTATTTACATGCTATAAAAATATTACAGTGATATATTTTTATTATAGAATTTGAAAAAACTCAGTTATTTAGGTTATGCTTAGGATTCTTCCCTAGTAATGTTATCATAATTACAAATATTTAAATTTAGTTCATGACAAGCATAGAGACTATTTAATTTGAATACATTTGATAATAATTCAATAATCGTAGATCTTTCACACTTGTAGAAAAAACTCAAATATCAATAATGTATGAAGTTCTAAGCAAAAACCATGCATACCTTTTTGAATACCATTAGATGATTGCTGCGAACTCTTTCCAGCTTCAATATTTCTAAAGAGTCTTTCACCAAAACTTTATCTATGTGTTGAATTTTTTCTCTGAAATAAAGAAAAAGAAAAGAAAAATAACTCACTGTTAAGTGATACTCAGCAATTGGGACCTTTTGAAATATTTTCAACAAAATACCTTAATGACTTGACTACAGATATTGTCTGAGTTAACTGCTCCATAAGTGCATCATGTGATGACATTGCCTCAAAAAAGGCATCAGACTTTTGGGCAACTTGGTGAGCAATTTGAACCTCCACTAGATCTAAATAATGGCTAAGCTGAAATTTTTTAAAAGTATGCAATTATAGTAAGAAAAATCTATAATAAACATTAATTCACACCACTTAGAAGAAAAGTTTGCAAGTGAATGATTATTACCTTTTCTTGAAGTAATTTTCCAGAGCTATTGATAGAAGTTGAAGGTTCCTTGCCATTAACAGGGGAACCTGACTCTTTAGAAGAGTTGTAAACTGCATTAAATGTTTCTAGCTTTGTGAGGTCTAATACAGGCTGGAGAAAAATTTTAGGGATACCACTAATATCTGAATTGCTTCTCTCTGAAAGTTAAGAGGAGTTTATCTGATTATTTCAAGATTTCGTGAAGTGCTATGATAAATCCACATACAGGTGTGTATGACTTCAGAAACTGCTATTCATGCAAAGGCTCAGAAATTCTGTAACATCAACTCTAAAGAGTAATAAAATTTCGAATTCACAAATAACAATTATATGGTGCATGAGTATGATATTTGTAGCAGCTGGATTAAAAAATAAATAATATGTTATGAAAGTAATAACTTAAACAAAACTCTTCACACCAAAATGAGTAATCATATGCAATTTTTTTTATAAAATTAAAGAGAAATATTTGATGGTAAAATATTAATATGTCACCTTTGCCTTATCAATTAAGGTTTGAATAAAAATAGAAAAAACAACACTTATACTTAAATTTATTCTAAAAGCAAATTAAATCCAACTATGACTTACCTAAAGATTTGGCAGCCCTAAGACTAGGAAAATGTTGAAGAATTTCGTCATCAAAACTCGGTTTAGGAACAGAATGGTTCATCCGTACATGCTTTCGATATCTCTGCAATGGGTTAATTTTAACTTGATTCAACAATACACGATGATAGGCTGGTATTAACTAATAATATATATATGTATACACACACATACTTAGATCATTATCAGAAATAAAGAAAATATACATACTTTGGATATCTTTTTTATGTAACTTTCAAAATGAGCATGAGTGATTTCTGGAAGGTAAGGATGCTTTGGAATCTCAGCTTTCTCAACAAAGCCATCTCCCCAAAGTTTGGTGAAGAAATCTTTCTGTAATTTTATTATTAAACGATTTTAGGAAAGCAAATTTAAGTCAAGATTAATACAGCCAACAGCTGCTAAGAACAACAACTACCTGCTTTCCGCGATTTGGATCGTTTAAAACAGCTGGCAGGTTTTGCGTGGATGAGAAAATGCTCCATTTTGGCTCCTCGTTAACATTTTTGTTTTCATTTGAAGCAGCCATGAGTGTACTAATAGTCTTTGGATTTTTTTCATTCAGAATGTCTTTAGAATTAAATTTATTATTAGGAGGAATGTGATGCTTTAAAACGTGATCCTCATAATCTTTATCACTCACTCCTTCCAATGGTAAGGAGTAACAAACACCATTTTTACCATAATGACATACAAAAGATCCCCCTTCTCGCGTACAGTGACATTCTCGAAGGTGCCTAAAAGAATATTTTGTTAGCGTAAGTCATAAATTTTTGAGCAGCATCGAGCAAAACCATATTATCATACTCAACTCAACACGCATACTCAACTTAGTTAGAGAGCAATATATGTTTGTAAGTACTCACTTGGCAAAATTATGAGGATCCCTCAGAACAGTGTTGACACAATAAAGACATTTATTATTTGAACCTTTAGAATCAGTCGACTGGCTCATGTAGGCCATTATATAATTCACTTAATCATGGTGATGATTTGCTAATGAAATGGAAACAAGGAGCAGACGACGTTAGATGCAAGATAAAAAGCAGGACCTCTAGCCGCCTATTTCACAATATAATAACATGGGGAAACTCACAGGAAAAACATTTTAATAGAGACAGGATAAGTTTTATCAATGGCACATAAGCTACACAATCAGAACAATATTGGCAAAGGGAGGGTATCGACAACGTAATCGTAAGTAACATGTAACAACTCACAGTCTCCGCATACGTGAGGAAAATTTCAACATAATTATATCAATACGAATAATACAGTCTAGGCATGATGACACTTTTAAGTTACATATGGCATCATATACAAAAAATCATCCACATAAACACGAATACATTTTCATTATTCACTGCACTGTAAGATATCAACTGAATAACGATTTGTTGGAAAGAGTGAAGTAAAGGCAGCGGAATGTCGCTTTGAATGTCTGGGAAATTTGAACCAGCCGTAAGGTTTTATTATGGAAGAAGAACAGATATGTAAATATAAATAGCTCATAATTTTGATATCTGAAGCTCTGCATTATTTTTTTGATCTTATTAGATATGTTTATTCTGTAATTGGGTTGTTTTTTTAAGTCTAACAAGGAAAAATTAGGTTAATATGGTCAAGCGTTACTTAGCGAAATAGTAACGTAATTAATAAATAACTTATTACTTTCCATAATACATCCATAGGTATTGCACCTAAAGATGTACAAAGATAGCCCACTAACTAAACCAGTCGTATTTATAAAATTATCCATGGGAAGTACTAAGCTATTCATTCGTTTGGAAGAATAAATCTCCTTAATAGTAAAACTTCTCATATTCTTCCAACTTGCTGGTTATAAAGTAAAACGAAATACGTTAATTAAATAATTTCATAAGGAAATTTATGATTATAATTGTTCATTGAACTAAGACACTTAGATTAGCGGCTACGAGTAACGCTATTAGAATTGTAAATATGGGTGGAACGAATTACGAAATAGGTTTCATACACCTATCTATAGAGGATGCGGTTAACATTTGTTTAAAATTAAGTGACAGTAACAGAAAACAGATATAGCATAATATACATCTATTAATTAGGGATATAAGTAATATCCGGTATCCAGCGATATAATACTATAGAGAATGAATTATCTGCCCCATTACAAATCTTCAACCCAATGCCTAAAAAAGTTAAAATTTTCAAAGGAAAAATTAAAATCTATTAAAGTTAACGTAATTCATTCACCTTATATTTATCATGTTATAGTAACTCAAAGCGAACTATGTATCTTTTACATATATGTTTGTAAATATAATTCACGAATTCTAAATGTCTCTATGTATACATATTGATAAATGGTGTACTGTCTGCGAGAGGTTTTTTGGAGGGTTTTCCTCCCAACTTTGGGCGAATGCCGGATAGTTGGTAAATTTCTTAGGCCCCCCAAACTACTGCTATCTGGTCAAGCGATGTAATTGCGACGGGATATCATCGATTAAATAAATGTTATAAGTTAATAGATGGTAGATCTTTCTATCATTCGGTAAATAAGATTTTTATAATTTAAAAAAATTTACATCTATTTTTCATGTCTTAAAAGCTTGAATTCGAAGATAGTAGTATAAATATTTTCTGTCTAAATTTTAAAGCGGTAGTAGCTTCATTACTCAAAAAGGGTTCGTTCTTAAAAAATATTCATTTTTATTCCTCGAGAATATAAGATAAAATTAAATCTCCTCCTGTAAATTCTAAATAACCAGATCGGGCTACACTTTCCCATGAAGACACTTGTGAACATGTAAATGAAGCTGATTAAATTAAAGGCTTTGTTCTGCTTTCATTCCGTCCATGAATCCGCCCAATTGCGAAACAAAAATCGATAGAGCGGGCCGGTTGCGGTGCTGCGAAGAGAAACTTTTTGGCATTGGAAAAATTTTCTGCCGACGGCGAAAATTTTACTAATTTGCAAAACTTTTGTAAGACCTCCTTTGTGTCGACCTTATTAGTCGGAGAAAACTCTGAAGATAATTTTCCAAATTTTAAGTCTCGTATTTTAGAGCTCAATCGTCCTTAAGAGAAAATATTTCCAATCTCAGCCACTTCTGCAGTAAACGCCCATAACTCTAATTGGGACACCTATTGTAATATAACTCAAACGGTAATTATGATATGCTGTCGATGGTTGACGCGTTAATTAATTAATTATTCATTCAATACGATTTTGAGTTGTAATTCATGAGACTAGTGAGCATTGGTGTTGCTGAGTATCTCATTTCCACAGCGTATGAAAAGGAGCTTTTATTTCTAAAAGCCATCTTAAGGTCTGTATAGAGGCCTTCGTTGCTAATGTTGTAATGCGGGTTATGCTACGACCGCTGTCGCCGCTAACTCCTTCGCATACTGAGTGTCTTCACCAGCCATTGCCCCATCGCATTTTCATTTATTCAGGAGAATTCTGATATCTTGAATCTTCAGTTGATAATAAAACAAACACCTTGAAAGTTTATTGTCGAATAAAATTTATGGTAGTAAGCTATACTGCGTGAAAATCCATAACCCTAGGAAAAGGAATTAAATTATGAATCTTATGAGTATTATCCCTCTGCTATATGCCAAAAAGCGTTTTGTGGGGTATTTATTTAAATGTAAATGTACTCGATTTGCCAAATCGATTATTTTCCGCGGAAAAAGCAGTTTTGTTAATTTATATTCGCATTGAATCACATCTTTGACATTGATTTCAGTTGATTCAAAAATTTCATCTTCTCCTTGAATCATATATCTCCAAATAATTCCAACATAGCTACCTGAACCATTTGATGTACGCTCGCCGAATCATCGTAGCGATACAATATGAATTAAACTGTACCTTTTCTTATTCGCGAATTTCTCACTTTTAATAAGAAATCTTGTCTCATCAAATAATGGTTGAAATACATGTCTTATCGAATGGAAGGAACTTAACGACAGACCGATTGATTCATCAGTCCCTGGGGCTTAATTAATTGATTTAAGTAATCTTACAAATGGAAGAATGTTCCGGTGGTAAGTAATCATTTTGACGAAATATTTTTCACCATCGCTTAAAAATAATACATAAATATTTACGCCCTCGGTTCCACTAAATTACCTGCCAAACTTACAGTATTGATACAGACTACACAATTTAAAACTCAAATAAATCATATTAATTTAAAGCATATGTTTCTAAAGTCTTTTCGGGCAGGGTTTGAATACCTCTTCAGGTATCCTATTTCAGTATTTTACTACTCAATTTATGAAAGAATATTTTCCGATATCTTTGTTACCTAAGTTTATGCTTGTGATCCGCTCGAGCTATGTAGTGTGGTTCCTCTATCCTACCCTTTAATTTGCCCTTGCCTCTCCGTTTCTTACCTGAAATCGAATCGTCTTCCTTTTTACGTCTCCCTAAAATATTTCGAGTAGCCTTTTCTTTGAACTTTTTCTATATTTTTAATTTTATGTTTTAACTATTTTAATATTAAATTAATTAATTTTTCCAGGAACGAATTTTTCACTAAGGATCCGTCAAACGTCTCGCTGTCAAATGTGAACAGAAAGGACATTGAGGTATTTCATTGAATAACCCATTGACAGAGATGAGTTTCTCACGAGTTCTGGATGTTAAAAGTCGCGTGCTCATGTGCCCTTACTCTCTGGAAATAACCATCCCTCAATGGGTAAATCAATTGATGAGCAGTAGATTCACAAAGGAAGGCCGTCCCATACTCCCTTTTAGCTTGGGCAACCAATTCCTCAGCACCATCGCTTGGGCATTGGCACCCCATTTTACTTCCTCAGGCGGTTGTATAACTCTCTTCTGTTTGGTTCTAACCCTGATGAATCTACGAGCATCTGGAGAGATATCCCCTTATCTTCCTTTCCTTTCCCCTCTCCGCGGGAGACCGTTAACCCTCTCGGTATGAGCCCAATAATTTGGCTGAGTGCTTTCATAGTGTCGCCACTAGAAGAACTCGATCTTCCACCAAATGACTCTGGGAAAACCCGGAAAAGAATGGAAGATATCGCATGCGCCTGTGTACAATTGCAGACTGGGGTCGGTCACATCGATCCCCGCGGAAATGCTCCGATGAACATCCAACGAGGATTACCGTATGGCTATCTGGGGATTCCCCAAGGCGCCACCTGGCATCTATCTTCTCCCCTCCCCTAGTGTCGTAAAAATCAAGCGTGCTCGGGAGAGAAGTCGTGCGATTTAAAAACCGTGGCCGTGACTTCGTTCCGGAGAGTATTTGCCATTTGTGAAAGGTTTTGCAAGGAGGGAATCGGGGCGAACAGCTGACGGGCACGAAAATCGCCACGTGGAAGAAATGGCATAAAAGGCGCATGGCCCATTTCTGGGTTTCCCATCCTCGGACACTTGCATCCAGATGGGTGCATATACCCCATGTGGGGTTTTACAATCCTTTATGCCGATTCTTGGAAATGACCGATGGTGAAGGAATTTATGCCTGTCAGATCTCGTTTAGTCCTCGCTGAATGCCTCGAATAGACATGGCAATTCATAAATTCTTCTCAGTGAAATATGGTGAAATTTGAGGATGTAAATAATTCTAATAAAAACCATTAACATTATAATGAATAACGTTAGCATATTCAGATCGTTAAAATATCGATATTAAAACTGTACCTCTTGATATAATTATATCTATGGTGCTGATTTATTATTTATGAAAGTAAAAATTCTTGGAATTTATAATTATGATTATATTCTACTTTAGTAAAGGTCAGATTGAGACAGTGAGATTTTAAAATTTACACTTGTTCCTCAAATAATATTCATACTATTTATTAGCTATTGTTCTTACTTTTTGATCAAGTCCATCTCTAAATATATTTATTACTTTATTTACAATACTTACAACTATTTCAATTCACCGTTTATTTCAATTTACTTTTTTCAAATTTCTTTTTATTTAAATTCGTTTCTTTTGTTATTTAGATTTTCAACAATTATTTATACCCTAGTTGTACTATATTTTGTATTCCAACAGGAAATTTTCTGTTTGCCGAGGATCGAACCTAGGACCTAGAATGAAACGTCAACATGCATATTCTCTTTTTGTTGTTTATGTTGGTGAGAATTCGAATTTGAGAAAATAAAATAGTTTGACCCTTTGGATGTAAATTAGGATAGGCCATCAAAAAGCTAGCATTGGTTGCAGAACAGTATTACTCGGTGGGGAATCGAAGCCCGGTCTCGCGCGTGAATTGCGAGAGTACTGACCCCTATACTTCCTATATACTTTACTTACTATACGATGTATTTTAGCATGTATTATTTCAATTATGTCAATAGTTAAAATATAATCTTATAAATATCCTTATCCATTGGAATAGCTGTACCTTAGAACAAGTATGAGAATGTTGAGAATGAAGGCGAAGGGGAAGTGTAACTTGTGAAATTCCAAGAGTAGAAGATCGAAAAAGGAACTATCACACGTGGATATTGCGAAGAACTTTGCACACATAATTTGCGCAACGCAAAAATAGGGCGAGTATAATTGGAAGATAGCAAGGATTCCTCTAAGGGCCATTTTCATTGGTTAATCTTTAAATGTTTGGCACTAGTTGTGGCGTTCTTTCTTGACCCAAGTGCCAAGTAAAGAATCTTAGAGTATCGCATTAATTTCAGTGGCAAACCTATCGACATTTTCTTCTTAAAACCAACATTCAATTACTCAACTTATTTGCATAAATAACGAATGGTAAATTGAATTAGTAAAATTAATCAGCCGGAAATCAAAGATTTTTAATTTATTATAGAATTGTGTATCTACGAAAATATCTCTAAAAATCATATTCAGTTAAATAGTTACTGATGAAAAAAAACTTCCTTTAAATATAAATTTGTAAAATTAAGGGCTAGAAATAAACAATGATTTTAAAATACAGATATTATTCTGCTTTGAACTTATTCATGGTATAAACAAATGTAATTAATGAACCAATTTGAAGAATCCTTTGAGAATAGACAGTAGAAAATCTGGGATAAGAAATGAAGTTTGATGATCAAAAGAATTATAAAAGATAGCAGCAATCTAGAACAAACAGGGAAATTCATATCGACTTTCTAAATTTATCGATGTATAAAAAAGAAGAGCGATCAACGAATTACTCTTCAATTGCTTCTTAGCTCTCAAAATTTAATGTTTCTAACGTTAGATGTCATGTTTTGTTAATCGAGTCCATGTTAAGAAGGGAAAAGCGAAGGCGGTCACGCAACCATCTCACCTCACCTGCAGAGAGTTCGTTACACGAGGTATTTACTCGGAAAAGACGTGATTATGTTCGCTTGTAAGCACTAGAGGACACGTTTCTTGAAGGAGGTTCTTGAACTTGGAATGCATCTTCTCTGGGCACCAAACTACGGGTGCATGAAAGTGAATCCTCAGGGCGTTCAGATTATAAACAAGAAAGTACTCTTCGTTTGCTATAACTATACATTTGACTATATAGCAATCAAATGATAATAATAATGGAATATTGTATGATAAAGGTAAATGTACGATAATAATCAACGAAAATTAAAATTAAATTGCATGCAATTTTATTGCAACAATCAAAAGTATATCAATCATTAACTCAAGGATTTAGATACTATAAAAAAGAGTTATCTTCAACAATTAGTCTAAAACTTAATGAATTATTATCGCGTGAAGGTATTCATGGATCCTAGAGTAAGTAGCATTGTAATAAATCTGCTATAGATTTAATCGAATTAAAAATTTCATTTCATTTAAAAATATACAATTATGATATTAAGCATTATTTTACTTTTCATTTATTTAAACCCATCCACTATTGATTAACTAGAAAACTCAAAAAGAAGATTTACTTCCAAAAACTGATGAACAAATACGACGATTGTATCTTTTGACTTTTATAAATTATAATAGTGGCGATGGAAGTCGGTGCATTAACTAGTCCTTCTTTGAGATTGGTTGGCTCTCAAAAGCAAAGAATATTAACAAATCGAGTTAAAATGGACAATTGCTTATATATACGCTTGTTTTTAGCGATTTAATGGTAAATTATCAGTTACAAAACATTTCAAACTGTTCCAAAGGTATCGCTGTAATTTCATCATTGATTGAAATTGGGTGTGGACATTATCGATTGTTTACTTTCAGAGGTGAACGTATATGTTTAGACACCCCAATGTTGATAAAAAAGTGACCTTCTTTTCGTCTCTCTGCCTCACTCACTACGGCAAACAAAATTCAGGGCGTATCTATCACTCACAGCGCTTTGTATTAAAGAGAGTGGATCTTTTTAGTATAAGTGCCTACGGATTAAATAACGATATTCTTATTTCTTGAAGTCCAAAATCCAGTTCTTTGCATAAATTAGAATTATTTAATACTAAAAAAACCTCTTTCTTTCAATTTCTAAAGAAAGGAGATAGACATACCTTTAATATTGAATTTTTTCATTTTGTTTATTCATAAAGGACGAGGATAGCAAGGAAACAAAATTAAATCCCTAAGTTTTATCGATGTTTAAAAATTTATATACATACGGAATCACAAATTGATTACTCTTTAATGCATAAAAATTAAGTGTCAATAATTCAAAATATATCTTGTTCTACTATCAATTAATGGGTACGATTTTTTCTAGTTTCTATTGAAAATTTCCGAAAGAGTTCGAACTCCATTTATTAATTGTTTATTTAACTATAAATAACTTTAAAAATATAAAAGTATTTTTAAACATTACGTTTTCGATAAAAGCTTGAATCAAACTGAAAATATGACATTTTTCCGTGTATCTTTAGTTTTTATTCAACTCAAAAGTTTAGTAATCATGATAAAATATCTTGTAGAATGTTCCGTATTCCCTCAGAAAACATATTTGTTTCAGTGGGTCAGTGCTCCAAAAAGTTTCCGAGGTCTTTATCTACGAAATAAATATTTCCTTCAAGGCTCTAGATTAACTTCTTTTCCCAGAAAATAGAAAACATTTTCTTAAGCCGTAAATAAAACGAACGAAACTTCACAAATTCTAAATTATGCCTTATCGTTGATAAGTTGGAATAAAAAAGTCTGTGCTATACAATGACCTCACGGTATAAAAAATGATTATCAAACTCGTCTGAATTTAGAAATAAATGTTCATTCATCTGTCATAAAAGACGGATAATTATAGAAGGTCAGTATTATCTTTCTCGAGAAGACAATTGTGTAAAAAACATAAGATCATTGAACCGTGGTTTCAAATAAATACCCTTTTTTGAGGCTGAAAGAACTCTTTCATAGTAGATATCATTTTTATTTTTGGATGCAGACAAAAGAAGGAACGCTAACATAAATTTATTTACTCCCTTTTTGAGTAAGAAAAATATCTTTTTCATAGATAAGTTGGTGATCTATCAACTGAGCATACCACAATGGCTGTAGAGTCAAGGAAGATCAACAAAATGGAAAACCCCAGCAATAACACTAAAATTTCATGCGTCACTGCGGCTATTGTATATCGAATGCTAGTTATTCCCGAGAAATCTTTCGAAATGTATGTGCTTGGAGGCCATAAAATAATCGACGAGTGTTTTCGGTCACGTAGCACTAAGGAACAATTATCAGAATAATTCCATTCGTATGAATAATGAAGTTCATCTCTTCTTATGAATGTGATGGGACAATTAAAAGCGATATTTGCCAGCTATATAAGAACTCTTTTCTGCTCTTAAATCACTAGGTATCGTTACAATGATATAACTATATTCCTTTTTCGTTCAATTAGTCTCTTCTTACGTATTTACGTAAGTCATTATTGGTATATAATTAGATTGACTTAAATTTGTCTTCCCATTATGTCAATCAAAATTCGTATGAGCATTTGTCTTTAAGAGCATACTTACCTTCCATTTTATTATTTATTCATATCCATCCTTAGACAAAACGCTTGCATATTTTCTTTAAATTATTAGGAAGAATAGTTTTCCAATATTTTGTATTACATAGCTGATATTCTTATAATATATAATTCTAAATATTTTTTTATTTTAATTAAATTAACACTTTATTCGTGAGTTTTTCTCCTAAATATCTTTCAGCAACTGAAAATCATAGGAATCGTTAATCTCACAGATATATCAGAAAAATAACTTCGAAGCACTATTATTATAAATATATTAACTATAAATATAACACTATATGTACTAAACAATGAACAGAGCATACAGATAGTAAAAGCAAACAAATAAAAGAGTAAATTTTGAACAGAAAGGTTTTTTGTTGTCCAATAAGTAATGTCATAAAGTTATGATGCAATCCGCATGAAAATAATTTGAGTTTCATAATGTTTCCTTGATGAGTTACCTCCAATTCCATGGGTTATAGATGAGGATAGAGAACTGTGGTCTCTTAGACACTCCAATGGGATTTGCTTTCAGCGCTAATTGCAAATGTCGCTGTAAAATAATAGATCTGAAACACGCAATACTCGGATCAGTGACGTAAGCAGAGGATGGCCAAGAAATTACGACCCTTTCGATGGATATATCTCCTTCTCCATCATCCAAATGAGCACTCCAAAAAATAATGGAAATCCGCGTGTATTTTGCATGGGATATATGTACGAATGCAGTATACGAAAATATTTTATATTAAGTGAAGAAAGATTACTCTATAAACAAACCAGGGGTTATATTCATAATTGTTCTTCGTAAATGAATTCCATCGTCCTTTTAAAGTATTTTACCGTTTGCTATTGATTTTTTTAAATCTACATTAAAAACGGGCAATTTTATATATCTGACTTTTTCCGTTGTTGATTTTGTTTTTCGATGACTCTCATTCAATACTAATTTAACATCTTCATCCTATACAATATAGTTTTAGAAAAATATTATATTGTGAATGAGAGGAAGAGAAAATTTGTAAAAAAAAATAAATGCATTTTTCAATATTTTTAACATTATATGCGCCCTCTTTATAAGTATCCACTATTCCTATTTGCTGAAGCAGGCTTTCATGGGAACGGTTCTCGTAGATTATGAAAGGCGCAACTAGTAGCAGAATTTTTCCCTTCCGCTTCTAATTACGAAAGGAACTTTTGAAGCGATGAGTCTATTAGATAAGTGCAGATAAATGGATGCAATATAGAAGGCGGAACGAGGCTACTAGTGCACTTATCTCGAAGGCACCAATTAATGTGCTCCAGCAGACAAAGGACATGCTGGTAACGGTGTTCATCAGTTCTATTTAAAACGAATCAGTCTAAAGGGCTCTTTCAAAGAGGCACTCATGAGATCATTCACTGGAATAGCAATCCTTCATTTACGTTATCGAAGAAGATTTTAAAAGATGATATAATTCATACATTACATATGCATTTATGGCCTCTTCGGAACTAAGGTAGCAGCTAAGAAACAGAAAATTAGTACTGAGCATATAAATATTGGAATCTAAAGCGGAAGGTGCTTGTAATATTTAATTTGATTCATTGTAAGTTGTTTTTCTCAATTCATTTACAATATCAAATTATTAAATTATTACTATCTCAAATTAATAGAGAGAGTAAAATTAGCAAGAAACTATATGGAAAATTTTATGCTTCATAATGTTTATTTTTGCAAAATCTTATGTTTACCACTTAATTTTCATGTTTAATAGTGAATTTAGAGGTAGCACAAAGAATGTAGTATTGGATAAAATCGTCCTTAGATTCTCAACTGAATCGTCTTCATTTTATCAAAATAGAGGCGTAAATAATATATAAAATTCGATAAACAATTAATCGATTGAAAATAAAATTTAATAGACGAATTTCATATTTACAAAATTAAAATATTTTGTAATGAGGCGTAACAGTCGTTCACCGTATTATAAAGTTCTTAAATCACTTTGCATAAACCGGATGAGTTCATTACTTCTTTCGAGTCCATTTTTTTACTCCTCGAGAACACCACTTCTATTCTTAACAAGATGTTAATTCTGCTTTGAATATGGAAGACGAAATAACTCCGACCTTTTCAGTCAGCGAGCAAATGCCTTTACATTCGAAGCTCCCGAACTGTTATTTTCAGAACCAAGAAGTTTCACGGCACGCTATGAGCTTCCCTCACGTTTTTTATGGCAATTTTGGCGCAAAGGTCTTCTGCACTGGTCACGCTAAAAGCCCCGCAGATAATCAAGCGAATAGCGCCAAAATAGCACGCGATCGAAGGAGATACGTCAGAAATTTGGTAGAGTTCGATGTCATTGTCCTCTTCAAGGCGCTTCGATCCGTCACTGCTAAGATATGAGGGCAAAAAAGACCAAAGACGAGAGCGACGGATATACGTATTGATCGTGCGATAAATTGTGAAAGAAAGGGTTTGAAATACCAGCGAATGTTTTCTCAAAGAAGGGAGAGTTTTTTTACTCTTCGCATATGAAAGGAATATGGTAAAAGGTAAAACCCTCAAAGTGCAAGTGAAAGATATTACTTACCAAATTAGGAATCCTAACTGTGCTTTAGAAAAAAGATAAAGACGACTCAATTTCATTATTGAGAGTATGGCTCTAAATAATCTATGAAAACTTAGAAAAAAATAAAGAATGAATATAATCTCTTTAGATCTACTTTTTAATGAAAATAATGGTTATTTCTGAGGTTAGAATAAATAATTCACAATTAGAATGATAAATAATCTGTGCTTATTAACTAAGCTTACATTTGAAACAAATCTTTTACTTAAATGGAAAAATTTCTTATCTTCATCAGTTCTTACTATCAGAAGAACATCTGAAGAAGGACGTATTAATTGTTAAATAAAAAATTTGATATATTTTATTTTTATGCAACTAATAGAGTCATGAGCTAGAAAATTACTCTTTCAAGAACACAGATAGGTATTTTGTATGATGCATATTTTTAATTTTTCGAGTCAATTTTCGAGTTTCAATTTTATCAATATTGTAATAACAACATTATGTTTAGAAGTAGTTTAGTTGGTGTTGGTGGAAATCGATTCATGGTTCACTCTCAACGAAGCCTGACGCAGTATTCATTTAAGACCGTGTTGTTAGAACTTGATCATTTTTATAAATACGATTTATCAGATATTCTCTCCTCAACGGAAGTATTTTGGGGCTTGTTGCTATAGAGAAACTAGGAAATTACCGAATTCTTATTATATATGACGATTATCTCATGCAATCATCCCCAATTAGTTCTCAAGCCGTTGATGAAGATCGTACACGTGTGTAAGAATGGATAAAAAAACTTCTCAATGCGATTTTAATTCGATCTCCTCGTATCTTGGGCAAACTGCTGATATTGCAAGTCACTACGGGGAACTTCAACCCCATCTACTAAAGCTGTCGATTCTATATATGGGTACTATTTCCTTATCACACCGAAAGGTGCACTGCTCGCAAATATGTTTGAGATAAGATAAAGAGGTAACTGGAAACATTCGTCAATAGCATCGAAATGGCATAAATATGGCGTGTGCATATAAAAGAAAAACAGTGCATTCTGTAAGAGTGTTGATATTTACATATTCACCCTCTGACGCGCACATAGGATTATGGAAATAAGATAGAAGGTGGTGTTTATAAAAACGCAAGGACATCTAACCTATTTGATGGTGGTGCTCAAAACAAAGAATTAGCAACTGCAGAGAGAAGATTAACGCAGGTCGGATCTAGAACTCATAATTATCTTAAATCGAAGAAATGATGATAAAAGAGATTGCCTAGAATGTATGATAAAATAGTTTCCTGACCCTCTGATAAGTTGCGATAAAGATCCGCATCAATTGAAAACGAGCGTAGAAGGAATATACATTATGAGATGTATTATAAGTTGAAGTAAAGAAACATTAAAATGCATATCTCTACTTTCTACTTTTCCCAAGTCCAAAAAATTCATATCGTAAATAATTATATTTTTCAGAATTTAAAAAATTACGAGGAAACTGAAAAACATAATTTCTGTAAGAATCGTAGTTAAACACCTTTGTTAAGGCATGACATTTTTTTTAAGTACAAAAAATTTAACATTAACATAGATCGCCATTTATTTTATAGAAATAATGATACAATTGTGTAACATTTTTATCATCACTTCTTAATTTCTGTTATGCATTTTAATCATTAATTAATATTTTCCTTCACATTTTCGAATATAATTAATTTATTAGCATCAATTAAATTTTATTATTCGTATCAAAAAGATTAAATATCTTTAGCGGTTGAATAATCTATCAAAGGGAGATTTGATGGAAGAGACACAGTGTACTCTGAGAATGCGATTTGTCTGTCTCTTTTGCCACACGACGAAGATAGATTACAAACCTTCGCGGAGAGGGGGAGTTCTAAGGAAGAATCTGCACACACTAGAATGCGCATTCCTTACGCTCCATGTGGTCTTAGACCCTCAACTTCTTGAGTCACCAACCTGTTAGATCAGCGAGGTTAAAGAGAGGGTTCAGCTGCATTTCTTCTCCTTAGTTCGCGACCCATCCGTCTGCGTCTCTTTTTCATTTCCCCCCACCCTCGCTCCTCGGGTTTTCCCGACGCCCTTCGCTCCATTGGGTGGTTTATGACCCGGAGATCTGTCTGTCAAGATCATTCGGAGGGAACTGCGCACTCATTGGAGGGAAAGTAAATATTAGAGCAAGCCATCGATAGCGAAAAAAAGAATTCAGCTTTTTCTCACCTCTCCGTTCTGTAAAAATACACGAAGATGTTTATCAGCCAAAACCATGGATACGCCCACGTAAAAAAGCACCGGGAACTTTGACGGAGTCGATTATTTGAAACCTCCGGATTGTTAACGAAGATACGTATTGGAATTAAAGACTAGAAAAATCCTGGGTTAAAAATATGGTTTAATCGACCGCAATATATGTGATTCACGAATATCCGTTCCTATTTATTTCTCATTTTAGATAAAAACCTAAAGAGATGCCACAAGAATGCATCGCAATACTCAATGCAATAGTAATATTTTATTAAGAGCACATTTAGATTTTTCCAAGGTTTATACTTTAGTATTTTTATCCTCACGTCTGTCTGTTGGATTCACGCTTTCCAATTTGAAAACTTTATTATTACTTTATTATTTCAATATCGAGAAAATATATTCGTGTGTTTTCGCTGAATAATACTTAATCTCGTAATATCTCATAAGTAAGGAACAAAGAAGATGACCATATGTACTTAAAATCATACTCGAATATCTTTATGGGTGAAATTCAAAACTTTCTTTTGACAGTTACATGCGAATATTAATATTCAAAACTTCTTTTGAAATACACAATACAACCTCCTTTTTATCCATGTAGCATTCAGGTTCGCTAAAATGGAAAGCATCTCGTTAAAATATGCGTGCTAAAAATCAAGCCCTCTAACTCCCTAAATGAACAGATCAAGGTGTTTTCTTTTTAAGAGAAACGTGGTTTTGGTTTCTGCGTAAACGTTGAAAAGGAGGTATTTACGTGGGAAATAGTCAGTTGAAAATGAAATCATTATTTCATTATCATTGCACCAATATCGCCATTATAGTACAATGTGTTACAGAAAATAGCTTAAATTAGGAAATGATTATCAGTTAAATGACATGATATGATAAATTTATCTCCAGCTATTTATAACTATTTCTAATTTAAGATGTTTATTTCAATGTATTGCTCGTTTACTGTGATTAGTTCAGTACCCGCTATTCAATAGATATCTAGATAAACCTATACAACTATGAAACTATTTATCTTTGTAACTGTTGCTATCTTTGTATGTATTGTATATTACGTATCTCTTTTGGCGTTGCTTAGCAATAATCAATGCAAGACTTACAAAAAGAGTTTTTTAACTAACTTTTAGCGATCAACGAAGATAATCATAAGATGAAAAATTTCTAAGTAAAAATCAGTTCTTAAAAGAAAAAAGAAGCAAAAATTATGATATATAATTATAATTAGAAATAGTTTAAAAAACAAGAAGTTATTAAAATCAAACATTTATACTCGACAAAAAGCGAATATAAAAGATTAGGATATAAGAGATGAAAGATAAAATAAATAATACTTTTTATGAATGAAAAAATTAATCATAATGCTGGAAATATAGCTATGTGATAATAGATTTGTGATTTTGATCCTCAATTCAAAATAACCTTTACATCTATTAAACAAAGCATAATTTAGAGGCATGCATCTGAACAGAGATCTGAACAAGTATTGACAAAAAGAAGACCTATAAATACTCTTCATACATTAATATGCGATTTAACTCACCGACCCAATGGCTCAGCTCAAACTTGAGCTCCATGAAAACCCCTAAATCGATACTTAATTTGAATGGCTTCTCTTAGAACTCATAATTGGATTAATTAACCGCATTAGTCAACGTTTACTTTTACAGACAATCGATTCTATCTCTATCAATCAGGAGATTATATTTTGATCAACTTTTATATTTCATGATAGCGCTATCTGTTGTGATTCTCAAGTGGAACGCAATAACAAGAACATAAGATTACAATTTTGTAACATTGTATCTTATTTTCTCGCGGCTATTTTGTAGATTTTTGTATCGGTATAAAGAATTTGCCTAACTATACACTTCTGGAAAGTGAAATGAAGTGAAATTTTCCCTTCAGGTAAGACGAAAACATTGACATGTTATTTTTTGGAGAAAGAGAAAGCCTTTGATGTCTACAAAAATTGGGAAATTGAAATGAAAATAAACACCTTTTCAACTCACGGAAAAGTATCTGTTCAGGAAGATACACACTTTGCTAGATAAAATGTGAGTTTTTGCATTGTATCAAATAATAACTCCGGTATTGTTTAATTATTAAAGAAAAGACCGGAAGGATTAAAAAGATTACAATTATCGTGTTTTCAAAACCATAATAGTATTTGCATGGAAATTAATTATTACGTTTAATTTAATAATTAATTATTATTTTTTTCCCCACAACCTTCCTCCTAAAACTGATCAAATGTTCTATTATTTATGGAATTGGAAAAAATGACAGGTCAAATAGAATAATGAGAAATATTAAATAATGGATGTAGATAAATATAAATGATAAATTTGGGTAGTTGGTAACATCATTTTTGAGGTTATTTTCCTATCATGATGTATATGTGCTTAATAACAGATAGGTTTTCAATGGAATTATTATGGCCACTTGAGCTCTTTCCATATCTATATATATATATTATACATTATGAAACCTTATGGTATCAATATCTCTCAAATGAAGCCTTTCATACAAAAATATAATATTATAAGGAATAAGGTCATCGGGAATCACATCTAAGATAATTTTAATTCTCCTTTATTGAGTCTGAGATTTAATAATCAGTACCGCGCGTTTAAACAATTGTCCTAAAACTGATTACTTTAGTATCGAAACAAAAGCTCCATAATTAATATTCCCTTCCAATAGAGAATGTAAAACACGAAAGGAAATTATTTAAGAACATTTTATGAAAGATTAACCAAGTATTTCTTAGTTATTGGCCTGCAGATGTTACTCTTAATTTTATTTTAAATCAATTTTAAAATGTTTAATAATTCGTATCACAGTAGTCTTGTTCGTCTAGCCAAGTTCCATGTGACGGGGGCATCGGCCAAACAACAGAAACCCAACAAACTCATATTATTCATTATGAAACGATTCCAGTTTTAAAATCTCCTTTCCTCTCTTTATGCATTTAATTTACTCGCTCTATCGTTCATACGTATCAGTGAGTTCTTTCCGTTCTCCTTGGTTACGGAGGATAAACAAGTCGCACTGGGATTTCCCAGCGTCGCGAGGACCTATAGCAGTAAATCCGTAGCAGAAATGCTAACGATCGTCGGCAGATATGCGATCTGTTCATTCACACCCTTAACACTAGAACAGCGGAAGGTGTCCTCAGGACACCTCGCCCATGAAAAAAACGCACCATTTTTGTAATTTGTATCATAGAAAAAAATCGTTTCGTGACTTTTAATTATTTAATATTCTGCGTATTTCTACCAAGTTTTATAATTATTGGAACATTTTCATAGGAGATCCTACCACATACCCCCTAGAACAGCGGAGGTGTCCTCAGGACACCTACGTAATATTTACTATTATTTCTTATGATAAAACCTTCATTGTTATATATTAGAAGCTCTTACAAATGTACTTTGAGATAATATTGCTTTTTGCTATTATTTTGTCCCCGTTCTCTAAAATTAATTAATTATATTGTTATGTATAAAAATTTGAGGTAGCAATTCTAATGATGATTTGAGTTGGAAACATTTTGCCTTATATTTTCTAATATTTCCATTTATAAGATACGTTTCCCATTTCTATTTTCGCAATTGACTAATTTGTCTTACATCTTTTTGTGACACTCACTCATTGAATATTGCCAGGCTTACTACAATCCCGTTACAAAAGTGACGGTGAATGATCAGCTTTCTCCCAGAAAGTGTAGATGTCTATTCACACAATTTATTCTTAGTATAACCTGATAAATATGTGCTTAAGTTTCGCTTAGTAGTGGATTTTAATTCCAAATATGCATAGAATAGATTTCCATAAGTTATCGAGTTGGAGGATAGGCCATCTTCCTGAACCATGTGGTCATGACCTTGATGGGACCTTTCCTGTATAAAAGGAATTAACCTAATGACCGATACTTATTTTAAATTAAAGAAACTATTAAAAAGGCTGAAGAAAGCAGGTATTTTTTATCTGGAACATAGAACAAATTGTGATGAGAGTCGCTGGAGTTGAAAACCAGCAAAAATCTGCAGTGAATTCCGATGTTGTCGAAAAATGAAGAATAATCCTTGTTTATAAAATTAAACCGAATAGACATGTTCTTCTCGCGATTTAGATGCTTTCTAATGTCGTATTTGACAGTATTAGTAAAAGAAAATCAGACGCGGTGACGTACCATAATTGTACAAAAAGCGGCGCAGTGGACCAAATGGCGCGTAGGCACACGGTGAGACAGACTCACGACGTTGCCTAATGCATTCTTTTTACATAAAAAATTATCTAGCAGAAGTCAATGTATAGGTTATTTGCAAGTAGAAAAGAGGTCGCCAAATAACCAGATATAGATTCTTGCAACGAATCGCAGATAAACAAAGTAAAACCTAAGCTGTCTAAATAGATCTCAAAAAGGACCTAAGTAAACACTAGATGCACGAGACATCATCCAATGAAGCTACCGATATCTGTTCAAAAGAAAATACAAGTGAAATATAGCATCAGACAAGTGTAAAAAGTGCAAGGAATAGGTTAATAGAAACTGTAACATCAAGAAGATTTATGTATTAGCTTCGTGGAAGGATTCTGTGGAGTAATTATTTCGTGACAGCATCATTGTGCTAAAAAAGAAAAATTAATATAATTGCGTATGCTAATAACATTTAAGGTCCAGTTTGTGTCTTAAACCTTATGTCTAGTCTTTTTGTTGTCAAATAAAATCAAAGGAAGGTACGTGAAGCGGTAAAGTTTTATTACGCGAGTTTATTTTTTCTTGTACCCCATGTAAATTGTTGATAAAATCGGGTAATTTTCAAAAGTTATTCAAGCAAATAATTATTTTATCTCGAAAAGGCTTGATATTAATTTATTCATATAATTTATTTCTGGCTTTACTGTTCTGTATATTTTTATATCGGAATATGAGTCTCATGAAATTGATTGAACTCAACAACAATTTCTATATTAAATATGTAGCAACTATTTACCTCATGATCTGCCGATAAATAAGTACCCATACTTAGTTATTAATTTTTAAGCTTATAAGGAAAGACTAGAAATTTAGATACGACTGCCTCATTCAATTTAAAAGAAGCGCAAGTGTAGGTGTCCTGAGGACACCTTCCGCTGTTCTAGGGGGGTGTCCGTTTCCCGCTGTTCTAGTGTTAAGCGACGAATCTCGTAAACCAATCAGACGCCAAACAGCTATAAATTCCCTTCGTCGTGAGTTACGCATCTGGGGTCGTTGAAAAAGGGAACGAATTCCAGTTGCGTAGAAATTCCATCCACTCTTCTGTTTAATTCATTTGCATCCGAAGGCGAAAGACAAAGGTTGGGGTCCTTGGGAGAGGTTTGACCTCGGAAGGGATTCTTGGAGCGAAGTGCACGTAACCTTTGAGGAGGACGCCAGTTGGAATCTCTCGCGCATTTTTTGAAGTTTTCGAATCTTGGAAACACATCGAGATTCCCTCAAGCACATTCATATGTCATCGACTCCCATTATGTTAGCAACTTCAGGAAGTGCTTCTTGAGGATATCAAATGCCGAACGCGCGCATTTTTAAATTAAATTACGTATCGTTCAGGATATCCTCTCTGTCTTGAAGAAGGCACCTCGTTAACTTGGCTATTTTCATGGTAACTTCCTTATCTTATGGAATTCTTCCGCTCAAGATATGCTCAATCAATTTCACGCTTTTTCAGATATGAATAAATGTATGTACGTATCCGGATATCTTATTTTAGATATGCATTTTATGATCAAATTATTTACCACTTCATATCGCTCGTGGAATATGAATCTGTGAATAAAGCACTTCTAATATATGCTCTCTAATGAATAGAGTTGTCAAATTAGTAAGCGGATTGTGTTTAGACGATTATATACTTTAGTTTTCCAACTTTAATAAGTCGTAAAAACTGGTATGCAATATTTACAATGGTTACCAAGACTAAGACCCTATAGTTCCACGACATTTAATTTGCCAAAAGCTAAGCCACAGAATGTTCCATCGTTTTTTTGATCCTAAGCTATTTTTTGTTACGTCATATATTTTTTAATATTTATAAATGATTTTTACGGTTTGATGATATCCGTTTTATATCTGATTTTTCCATTCTCACCGTTTTACTTTACAGTCTATCACATATCTTTGAGTCTGTAGAAACTCTATTGGTCTATGGACAATGCTTAATTTCTTCTACTCTTACAGGGTTTCATATTATACTATACATACTACTATTCTGTTAAGGAACGCATATTGATAGCCTTGAGTATATAAAGAAATATACGAAGGATAGATATACAGTGATATAGGAACGAAAAGAAGTATTTTTGATGCATTGAAGCGTTACTGATGTACCTGGAATAATATTGAACTGTGAAAATTCTACCACGTCCCTACCGGGATGACCTTGGTTCGAATCTCGACACGACCTAAGCGCATGCGCGAACCTCAGACGCGTGTGCGACGTCAAACGGATACTCTAAACGCTCTGATTACTGTTAATTTTCGGTCCTCCAGATCGTGATGCACGTGACAGACCAATTTCCGGTTCGAAGGATTTTTGAAAGGGAAATTCATCAATCGTTGAAATAATCGAAAATGGTTGTCAGGAATACGAGTATCATTCGTCTTTTGATATAGCGGTAAATTAAAATTAAATCGAAACATCATAATTACGTAATAAGGCTACTATTTCATATATGTTATTGAGCTTCATTTTTGCTTACTATTTCCTCATAATATCTGTACATTCTATGACTTTTCAAAAAGAAATCACTATAATTAGGTTTGGTACATCATTAATTGAAATTTCATCTATCTTTTACGGATAGTATAACATTAGATTGGACTGAACAATATGGAATTTGATTATCTATAATTTTATGCTAACATATATGTAATTATACCGCTCGATAAGAAAGATCAAAGCCATATTACCATATTTATCTGATAAAAGAATCCAGTGTAATAATGTTTAATAATTAAGTGATTAGCAGGTGACTGCATTATTCAATTCATATTGCCGAAAACTCACGGTATTTCCTTAAATTTTTTCTTATGATTTCTCCCAAAAATTTTAATATAAAAGCTGACGACATTAGTGAAAATTAATAAAACAAGGTAAATATTGATACCATAAAAATTTAGATATCTTGAAAGATATACCCAAATTCCTCGGCTCGAAGAAAATCGCAACCGATTCTCAGTATTTCTTGAAAGTATAACTTTTTTATTTACCTTTGATTGTTATAGTTTTTTTAATGTGAATAATTCACACTACGTTGTTCACAAATCATTTTCCTTTATAATGATAAAGGTTCAGAAACAAATGCTTGCAATTTCATTTTTCCGTACAATTCCGTATCAAGGTGATAATAAAACTCTGGATCCTTCCATTTCAAAAATGCACGGGGCCATAAGAAATACGTAGTCTTTTCTGAATGTGAAACGGATTATATAAATGTAATAAAGAGAAGGACGAAAGATGAAAATAAAATTTGTATAGATGATTAAGGTAGAATAAGCATAGCATATTCTCTACCTTAATTATAAAATTAAGGTAGAGAAACAGGATTATGAACCCAATGGATCAGGTATGTGATTACTCCAAAAAACCTGAGAACGATTGAACTTTGAGGAAATTGTTTTCGATTTTAACTTCAAATTGTTTTGCAAACTTAACAATTATCATATATCGATGCTAGATAATTTCCAGCTCATATTACAGTGAGCATAAAAAAATAAAAATATTAGCGAACCAATCTTTAATGGGATAATATTAGCCAATCCTTTGAGAGTCCGTCGCCAGTGGAAACCATCTATCTTATCCTTCGTTTAATCCAAAGATCCTTCACTTTTGTATGAACTTAGGGCGTTTACCTAAAATCTGAGATTAAACTGTGTCACCTTAAGTTTTTTCTCCGATTGATATCAGACCCAAACAAACTCTGGTGTGCAATGTTTACAAGATCAGTGTAAAAAAAGGTCCGGGTATTGCTTTCCATCGGATGATAAAAGGGTGAGCCAATATAAAAAAGAAGAAATCTCGATTGCCGCTCTCAAAAGATAAAAGAACAGGAATTCGATGACTTATATAAAATGGCGTTACTTAATGATAAAATTCACACATGAGATTTGAGATATTCTTCAAGATAAACTCTCTTCATTTAATTTTAACGTTTAAATGTAATTGAGCTCTATTGTTGGCAATTTCATTGTTTTCCCTCCACAAAGATGTGAAAGTATTGTAAAGTGTCAGTTTAATAGTAGCTATAAAAAATAAACTACTTTTTTGACTCCATGCTTGTAATTATTATATGGAAATCTGATTAATACTTGAAAAATATCTAATTAAAATTCGGTATGAAAATTGATTTACAAACACAATGAAATATAGCGATCACATTTGGTTGATCAATCACAAGAAACGTAAGAGGTAATATTTATTTATATTTCTTACGTAATCGATATGTTAATGGAATATTGAAATAGGAAAATCCTTAGCGTTATTCCATTAATTTACTTTTGATATGTTTTACTGATATCGAGGATAAAATAATCGTGGGTACGTAATGTCTTTCGTCAAATATTATTTCTTGAATGATACCTTGTGCAGTACTGTTTACATCAAAGTAAATGATTGAAAAATAAATTATCAGAATAATCCACGAAAATCGCTAATATAATACAAGTGCGTATTTCAATCGTAACCCTGAGGGGGTTTCCACTGGTTTTATTGTTGATCAATTCAGTCTCCATGGATTGTTTACGTTTATCTTCATCGCGCAACCAATTTAACATGTCCGCATAGACTTCATTAACGAGTTCTTAATGAGAATGGCACTCCGGTGGACATAAGAACATGGCGAATCGTGATGCGTGAATGTGATAAACAAAGGATTGCGGAGACGAACGGAGAAAACGGAAGTTAACACTCGCGAAGAAGATAGTGCGCCGGGTAGCGTACAGATGGCGTCGTGATAAAGCTATTTGAACTTGAAAATGGAAAGTGATAAGGCAATCCCCGAGTGATAGTTTAGAAATGAAGTATTCAAAAGGTGTAAAATACTATTAGATTAATTACATTGGAATTACTTAATCCAGCATCCGGTTAATACAATTAAAGATATTTTTAGTATAAAGGAAAATGAGAATTCTTGAAATTTCAAATACATACAATCGAAAGAGAACAGGAATAACGGATTTATTACTAGATAATAAATAGAATTAATATTAAACTTATAGTGTAGTAAATTTAGTTCAAATCATAACACCATTAATAGGTACCTATAAAATAATTTTATGAAGGTGGTACGAAGCAATTTCAATTAGCAATTGAGTAATTCAAAATATTCAAGGAATACATCAAATGAAGAAAAGTTGATTTTCACAAAATGAAGCGTACATTGGTTAAAAGAAATTTCTGAAAACATTTGAGTTCTACAGAAATATTATATTCTATTTCATATTTTTGTTATTGTAATTAATTTTCATCTTTTCCTGTAATCAAATCTAATAGTTTATACCAACATTATATTATCTACTTAATTTTAAATATAAATAATTACGTGTTGTAAGCGTAAATCCAAAATATAGTTCCATAAATATTTTTGTCATCTAAGATCTTTATAATTATTTATTATTAACCAGGTTTGAATGTATTATAAACCATTGAATATACATATTGGGTAAGATCATGGATATATAGTCTCTCTCTCGTTTTCATAAAGTAAAATGTACGATTAATAACAGGAAATGTATCATTATTCAAGGTAAAATACGTAAAAACACAAACAGATGTTTGCACTTAATTTATCATCGAAATTTACAAAGAACTTGACTTAAAGAAGAGTATTTTTAATAGATTCACTTGAGTTTTTTAAGCTTTTAACTAATAAACTTAAAAGTAAACTGACATATTATTGTGATATTTTACAAAAGGTCAAATTGAAAATAAAAGAGATTGGACTGGGCGTAAATTATACACGATCGTGAACATTCAAAGGGTCTGTTGATTAATTCCAGGAATTCGTACAATTCAATGGATCATACGTTATCCAAGAAGGATTGATAAAAATTTGGAGGCGCCGGGTATCGATCCCGGTACCTCTCGCATGCTAAGCGAGCGCTCTACCATCTGAGCTACGCCCCCTGTAGACTTAAGATGTCTATGAAGTCATCACAATGGACCAAACATTATTTGAAATGATTTTTGTTCGTACCTTGCAACGTACATAGTTACCCCAAGCGTTGCGCGATGTATCAATGTGTTGCAGATCATTCACGAATAAGATTTTTTTCCTTGATATTTAATATCCTTTTGTGTGCAATTCATTTTTTGAATAATGAATATAATTATTACATGCGAATTTTATATATATAATATATAATTTTGCTCTTTTTATGGAATTAAAGTAATCAGCACAGATTAAGGTATTCCTTTTTTAAGGTCCATATCATAAATACAAGAATCATATATTTCTGTGTTCTCAAATGAGCTTTTTCTGATTATAAATTTCCACTCTTCTTTTCACCTGAATTAACTAGATATCCCGACCCTGGAAATGGAAAGTTACCACACTTTTACTTTCGATATCTTCGTGAGATATAACCTAAACCATTTCACGTAATTAGAAAGTACGTTCGCTTTTCCCAAGGGGAATGAAAGTGAAACGCACAAATGTATAAATCAAACACGCCGATGTGGCTGAAGAAGAAAGTTTTGAAAGGGGTTGTAATGGTTTGGTAACATCCGAAGGTTGGTACTCTATGTTGTTATGTCTTTAAAAAATTGGCAAAGAGGAATGATGTAGTTATGAAAAGCTCTGTCTTTTTTGTAAGTCGCTAATTTATTTTCTAATAAGCATTTTACTGGGCATTTACAGATCTAAATTCCCGAAATATTTTTAAGCGAATGCAAATGCAGTCAACAATAAATATAGTACAACTCAAGCGCACATTTCTCTCGAGAAGATTGTTTATGCATGAAGGTGTAACAAAATTGATTCATTCGCTATGAACTCTTATTTAATGAACGATTCATATGAGAATGTATCAACTCTTGCGGGAATATTTATGATATGAGTGGTGTTGCCTTGGAAATGGCTCACGATTTCCAGGAAACTGTCCTCGCGTGAATGAATTTTCAGATCCGTTGAAAAACAAGTGATGAATGTTTGTGTTGAATTATATAGTGTCTACTTTAAATGCTCTCGAAGTATTAGTACAGCATGGTGATTTTTATTATAAATTCTGTACGATTTTCAGGCTAAAAATCACTCTAAAAGTTCCCTCGCATGTGTCCTAAAATTGCTTATCTAACTAAATAAGAACATAATTTGTCAACCTGCTACTGATTTAAATATGAATCAGAGAATATTTCCTTGTTATTTAAATCTTCATTTTAATCTTGAAAATTTTAATTACGTTATAATCTAAGTCTATGTAGACACCCTGCGAGCCACCTTTCGGTGTGTGCAGGGGGTGCATGCACCTTGAATTTACTTCCCTAGACGGTTATTTTTGCGTATTGTTCGAGGGAAAAACGAATTTTTGAATCGGTCAGTTTTCGCATCTATTTCCCTCATTTTGTTCGCTCTATCTGATCGACCTATATAGTAGGGAGGGCGCATGATCTGTACTACGTCTTTCTTGAACGTTTCTTCTTTGAATCTATTTAGCAAATCTAATCTACGCTTAGATCTTCTCAGTTCTAATGGTATTTAGTATATATAACCATGATAAATAACAGGAAAGCAATCCTTTTATTAATTTCACAGTTGAATAACGCATAGGGTTGATGAATGTCAATTCCTTTGACATCATTCAACACACTCGTGCCTGTAGTTATTCTGATACAGGATCTAAATATATCCCTAAGATCATATTTTTGAAAACATCTTATGATTAAGAATAATCTAGCTATTCAATCTCAGATTAACTTTTGGTCCAGTTTAAGAGTATGAAGACAACCAGTCACGGCATAACCGTGAATGAACTGAAAACTGCAAACCTAGGAGAGATAAGTGATTTTTAATAATATAATAAATGAAATGAAACTACCACGAGCTATCTCATTTCGCCTTTTTTTCTAGGCAAATGTTACTTGTGAGTAATGTTAAACTTGTTTTCTAATATATAACACGGAAGTTGTATTGGTAATCTAATTTATTTACGACTATTAATGTTCGAATGACCTTTGGAACACATTACTTAAACGAGTCAGAACATGAGCACTCATATGCAGATATTCTCATGGAGTTGTGACACAGTAAATGGCTGTGATAACGGATGAATATTTTATTTTCATGTGGCGTTTAATTGGATTGAGTGCGAAATTTCACAGAGCGCAATCTTACGGTTCTTTTCATGACTTCTTTTTTCGTTATGCGAGTATGTTTCTTCTCATTGGGTAACTCTTTCAAGAAGTGATACTACGAGAATTTTAATCAAAACTTCATTTTTAAATTCGGAACTTCTGAATCAGCCTTACCAATAAATTTATTTTTATTTTGAATTATTAATTTTTTTCATTAAATAGAAAATTTAACTTAGGACATTATTTATTTTCTTTAAATCAAACTCTTATATTAGCTTCCATTAACTTATTAAGGATACAAAACATTTAATACGACTACTCTAAACTTTTAATATTCCTGTTGCAAATATCTAATCAATACCCAAAATGCCTGTATGCAATTCTTTACGAAATATCGAACCGAGATCGATTTGGTACTAAACATTATAATACTAACCGATTTGTTCCTATTGATGGGAATAAATTACTAATCTTATAAGATAAAATATTTGAAGTAAAATTATTATATAACAGTGAACAGCGTAATAAAGGATATTTTAAATAACAAATAATAATTCAAAAAGGTACGTAAATTACAAAAATTGCATGGAAACCATCACTAAAACTTTATAGTAGTTCATAAGTAAACGTGATAAAGAAAATCATCTCGTACAGATTTCGAATTCCATAGTAAAATCTGCATTAGAAATGTTCGAATAAAAATGAAAGAACGACCCTGCCAGGATTCGAACCTGGAATCTTCTGATCCGTAGTCAGACGCATTATCCGTTGCGCCACAGGGCCTTGTTTCTCAAATTGAAAATAGAAAGGATCAATTCGGGATTGTATTTAAATACTGAATTAAACGTAGATATTTTTATTTTTTTACATTATTGCATCCTGAACAATTTCATTTAAGAATGATATCACAATATTGATGAGTAATTAATAAGAGTAAATCCTTTGATCTTCATTTATGTTAAGATTATTTATACTATAAATAATGAAAAAATTGCCCTAAACATGAGAGAATATTTTTTGCAATACAGTGCCTTGAGATATGGTATCTATATGATTCTTTACCTTTAATGTAAACTATTTTATTTAAACTCCATGAAAAGATGAAAAGTTTTTTTATAGAAATACTATAGAAAATTCATGTTTTGAAATGTTCCTGGTTTTTCTTAACAAGGGAACACAGTATTTATTAAACTGTTATTTGAACTAAAATTTACTTTTCTATATACTCTATGTACTGTATTTTAAGCATATCATACATAAGGGAAAGATTTAAAAATTTACATACTCTATTTCTAGATTCAATTGTTCTATCTCTTCTGAAGGAATACCGGGTGAGGAATTCAATTAAAACCAATTAAAGGACAAAGAGCGTAGTTGATATTGTTAGCAAAGGGATCGCCCTTAATGATAATAGAGATTTTTTCCTCTTTTTCCAAGAATCATTGGCGGGAGAAGTGCTCTGGAATTACAAATCACTCGATCGTTCTCCAGGTGCATTTTCACTTTGCATGCGAAGCAAATGGCACTTTTTACGCAAATCTCAGCTGCGCACGTTTCCGATGCAAGAGAGCGGTTTGAGAGTCATCAGCACATTTGGAAAGAATCAGTGTCCGTGCGTCAAAGTTTCCCTTGGTGCAGACGTCAAAGTATTGCTTCCTGGAATGTTATTCACTGATCGAATTATGGACTTTCCATTTCATCTTATTTCCTTTCGAGATAATTTTGTATGTTGAGTGTTTTACGAATATTCGTCAGTGATTCAAAACTATAGGTATATTGTTCTCTAATAAGTTGCAAAATATAAAGCGAGGATTGCTTCGTTTAAAATGAAGTCGTGGGAATGGAAAAGTTACCGATTGTATGCATAATATAGATATTGACAGAGCTTAGCGGCTCAGACAATAGCTAAGTAAAGTATGTTGTAAATATTATTCCGTGTACAATTCTAGAGCTGGAACATTAAATTTAGTTTCTATTAAAATAAAATTAATGTAAATAAAGAAAATTCTGTATTCTTACGTTGATAAAATTTTGTGAATTTTAAGGGACCTAAGTAAAAAACGTCTCAATTGAGTCCATCAATGATCATCCTACAAGATCATCATTATTTTTCGAACTCCGAAATCACTCAAGTACAGCTCTTTAAAAGGATTCAAATGTTTTCATACGTATCTTTGCTGCCGAAAGTCATGAATATGAAATGTAATTCACTCTTCAATATGAAGAACGATAGCGTTGGCCCCTGATTTCCACTCCGTTACGGAAGTAGATGAGTAAGAATGTACTCGTGGGTTTATCGTGATGAATCACAGTTAATCTTTCTGTTTATGTTGCACAACTTTTTCAAAGAAGATAATAATCTGACTCCACGAGAGAAAAAAATTGGTATTTGTCGGCCTTTGCACTGTTCTGGGTTCAGCAAGACTAGTTCCTGAATTATTTTTGGAATTTGTATCTAGCAAAACGCACAAAGCAGTTAACTTCATACTCTCACATGTACTTACTGAGGTTCTGTTGACATTTGAAGGTACAAAAAGATATATGAAATATTTAACAGATAAAATAGTAAATGAGAAACTTAAAAATTAATAATTTACCTCCCTAATCGATATCTCCTCATAGTTTGATAAATTGCACCTGTTTCACGTTCACGGATACGACTTTTTTGCGCTAAAATTTTATCTAACAGATAAGCGTAGAGTAACACCAGAAAAAATCGAGACTGAATCACATTCCGCTTCAATTGAGAGAGAGATTAAACCTAAGAGGATGAATATTGGTGTAACAAATATGTCCGTATGTATTTGTCTGGAGCGTAAGCTATCCTCCCAATGCGAGAAACCCCGTGAGGTCTAGGGAATGCACGCGGGGACGCCTTCCAAACAAAAGGTCTGTCCAGATGATGTGAAAACCGCAAAAGTGCGCAAGACCTCAAACATTGAGCAATCAAAATGGTGGATGTAAAATCCGTGGGTTTTTTCGCGACTTCTTATCAAGCAACTCCTTCGACAAACATTTGTTTTAGTTCTTGCTCTGGCGGAAAAATTATCGCATGTTTTAAACCGACATGTTCGCGGATTCGTCCGATAGCGTTTTCAGATTGTGGGGAAAAACCTAAAATATCAAAGATATAATAATTTGGAAATTTGAGCAGACTTATCGTCAAGTAAGATTATCAGTAATTGTTACGTAAATTTTTGCAGTTTTTCGAGGACCAAAATGGCGATAAAAGAATCCTGGTATTCATCATGAAGGTCAGTGAATTAGGGATGCATGCGATAGAGATATACGAATTTCTGTTTCCTCCATATTGCAATAAAAACGCATTACCATAATACACTTGATATTTAAATCCAAGGAATTTAGGTATTAAATTTCTTAATTTAACAAAGTATTATATAAGGGTAATTAAAAATGATTTTTAAGAATTTTATTGATTACGTAAATGATAACTCAAATTTATAAATAAATTTCATTGATTGTCTTAATATTAGTTTAGTTACAAACTGAAATTCGTAGAGCATAAAATTGTGATTTAATTCGGAAAACACCAAATGCAGTCGTCTTGTCTATGTAACAGCAATATGAGATCCAAAAAGTAGGAACATATCAAAGGACTTCTACACATCACAAGGAAATGGATAACCTCCTTCCCCATTTTTTGATCCTATGAATTTATAAGTTTTTAATTAATTAAAATATAGTTATCACTAATACATACTATAGCAGTAATTATATGGCATACATCATTGGATTGTAAATTTTCAAAAAGTGTCGGAAAATATTACAAGGCTTTGGATAAACGTATTGGTATGGTCATTAAAATTTGGTGAAGTATATAAAATAAGAAAAAAAAAAAAATACAAGGTATCATTTCACTCAAACCCTCATTCTGAATGTATAAGTAAATGCAAACGTATACGATATTTTTAACATTTTCTACTTTCGGTAAAGTTGCAGGTGTAAATCGGTCCCTATATGAATTGTAATTAAATTTGGCGTTTTTACTGACGTCAACCTACATAGTTCCTAATCCCAACACAACCTTGTTTCCTCCAAGTCCAAGGTTTGCGTAATAAGTGCTAATATCGTCTTGGCGAAGAAATTCTGATCGTGAAAGTGTCAAAAAATGTTTCTCGTCTTCATTGCGAATTTCATTTGCGTTTGGAATGTGCGAAAAATGAAAGAGATTATCGTCCTCAAAACAGCGGATTATCCTTCCATTTGTAGGATACGAATACTCTTGATCTTCTATCCCATTGAATACTTCAGTCATTACGACAAGTAGATTCAGCATTAATTCCTATTTTATAATTGATGCGCATTACATCCAAGGGGGCGTAGCTCAGATGGTAGAGCGCTCGCTTAGCATGCGAGAGGTACTGGGATCGATACCCGGCGCCTCCAGAATTTTGCAACTCCCACTGTAAATAACATTTCATTTTAAAAGCTTTGAATTTATGTTTTGAAATATTTTATTTAGCGGCTCTTTTCTTCAAGTACATAATACATACATTTCATCATTGCAGTATCGGCTAACCATACCTAAATAATACGCCAAAATTCCAATCAGGAACATAGAAATTTAAAAAAGATTAAGGTATTCATTCTAATAAATAAAATTCAATTTTGTTTATCTAACATTATAAGGTTGATGTTCGAATTCAGCTGGAACTGATGCCACCGAAGGAATCAAATGAAGAGCGTCGGTGGTGTAATGGTCAGCATAGTTGCCTTCCAA
This sequence comes from Pantala flavescens, assembly GCA_020796165.1. Lineage (NCBI taxonomy): Eukaryota > Metazoa > Arthropoda > Insecta > Odonata > Libellulidae > Pantala > Pantala flavescens. Next base: position 6,612,239 of record CM036884.1, on the reverse strand, counting down.
GCAGTTGATCCGGGTTCGATTCCCGGCCGACGCACAATTTTAACCTACTTTATGTATGTAAACGATGCAATGAATGTTATTTTGTTGTAAGAAACCATAATAAATAACACGTTTTACTTTTACAGTGACAACTCCGGTTTCTTAAGGAATGGAAAAGCGTAAACGTTCATATGAATGACTGGAAAACCGCGGAATGGTATTGGCATGTTGCTAACATGCAGAAAAAAATTCCCCTCATTCTCTAGTCTAATTTTTTCTAGAAAAAAAGATTAATAGTTACTACATGTTCATACAAAATCTTATGAAATAAAAATTAATTAAAATGAAATAATTAATATAGCTTTGAAATATTCACCGATATAGAATGAAAACACCGCTATCAAAGGAAAGAACGATGTACTAACGGAAAAGCGCGGATTTTACTTGTAAATCATCAACTAACATCTCAAGTAAAGGTACTGAAACCTTCCATTAAAACAAGTGCTTGTCACGGAAATTCCCCAAGTATCCCTTTTATCTAAGTACCCTTATTCTTCTATTTAACCCCTTTATTTCAACCCATACTTACGCAGAATTTCTTCTCTCATAGAATTCCCTATAAACCCTTAATTCTTTCTTCATCTTGCCGACTCCATTCTCTTTCCCATCTCCCAAAGGTCGCCTTCCCCAGAACACACCCTTTGTCTCTTGGTATCCATTGTCCCTGCATTGTCCCCTCTTAAACACCACTCCTTCTACAGCAACCCTTCCCTTATGGTCAGAATTCTTTATTTCGATTGAAACCAAGGGGAAAGATTGAGTATCTAATACTTTTTAGAAAGAGAGACTAATAAAAACAGTTCATTCTCGACATAATCTCTTTATTGGTGGAACAAGTCGTCAATTGTTGTAAAGTTGTTGTAAATTCTAACTCACAAGATGGCAGAGATTTATCAGACCTGATAATAATATATAACTTAACAATTATGTAAACTTGAAGTAAAAGTGTTAAAAGAGATCCGAATTCACCAGGTATTTTATAGATAACTTATCATACAGTATCATTACTTGATGATATTCAATCGAATATATTTAAACAGAAAAGTTTTCTTAACTCTTATATGTTTTGTAAAGCATTCATAATGAAGTATTTTTCCATGGCGACCACTGTTTCCTAAAGTGAAAGAACGGCCACAGAACATTGACCGCAGGGAAAGTTTACTATTTACCACATTCTGTCCGAGTGCTCCACGAATATGGGAGGCTCTTGGGAAAAGGACGTTACACATAAGATGACATTGATTACTTCTCAGAAGCTCCAAAATCCCATAACTTTAGGCTCTTACAGAAAGTTTGGAAAGTTTAGATATTTTTCTCTGGAATTTGAAAGATCAATATCTCTGTTTCCGGAAGAGATTGAACTTTTTCTGTTATATTGTCAGGAAAAAAAGTAAGTCGATTTTCGAGAGAGCAGGCACATATTCCTAATCTCACTTAATGCCCTCTTTTTAGCTTATCTCCGAGTGGATCACATTAATCAACTGCTTCACACTTCCTGAAATTCGCTATATTTCTAAGATAGAGATGTTAACCTTTACTAAAACGGTGGTTGCTTATAATTATGCGGATTTATGTGTTTGGGAAGAATCTCGGAACCGTAACAACAAATGCATCCTACAAACCTTGTTTTCTATGAATGAATCACTGTTTCTATATTATATTAAAAGAGATAATATCTTTGTAATTATCCTTATTAAATGTAGTGTTATTTTTTAAATAAGATTGCTAAAGTAAACAAAATTTCACCAATTTTTTGAAGATATCCCTGTATAATGGAAACAATTTTTTCTAAAACATGTCAATCTTTTAAGGCAAAGAAACATTTTTAATTTAATTTGTTTTAATTTTCACTCCAATGTATTGTTCTGATTTAAGATAGACATTTTTCTATTTTATTTATGTCGGAAATAAAACAGTTGATTTTATATTGTCACGATCGTTCAAGTTTATCTGTGAAGCTGTTGAATTGAATTATAAAGATTGAAGTGAGCTGGTTATGTTTTTGAGATTTCTAAGACATAAAATTTAAAGAATGTATGTTATTTTAAATCGTCATATTAAATGATAATTAAAAGAAATTCATAGAATTGTACGTAGACAGTTTCTCCATCCTAATCCACAAGATCAAACAAGAAAATTCGCTAATAAGAAAATAATGTACCTCTTTGAATTCAAATTAATAAGGTATTGCATGAGAAAATGCACTTCGAAGTACTATTGAGTAATTCTTTGGATGATTCAACGTTATTGAGAGTTGTGAAAAAGCTTAAGTCTGAAAAACCCCCGTTAATCATAAACAGGATTTCATTAAGCCAATGAATATTACTTGGGTGCGTAATATCCAAGTGGGAAAACCTCTTGGAGATCCACGTCTTCCACGTGGAGGGATATTTACGATGAGAAAGCAAACAATTGCGACTAATATGAGAACATAGAAGGCTGTAATGGAAGTGGACGGAATGAAAAATGTTGAGCCATCACAATAAATATCATCCGCCATTCAATCACTGAGATTTTTATAGCCCTCCACGATGATAGGACTTATTACTATTCCTGATACATCTGAGTATTTACCACGCTTAAGAATTATGTAGTTAACCTTAGGATCTCTCATTCATTGAGGCGGATTAGCTATTTCCTTCCAATGGGATAAATGCCATCGGTTTTCCCTTCAGAGTCTGTCTTCTCACAGCGTGAATTTTAATCGTAATTTAATTTAAGTCGTGATTAACAGATCATTTTCATTCAGTGTTCACATGGTTGTAAATTGTTTGAAAATCACTCTATTAGAATACCGATCATTGTCTAATAATTTTTAGCCTACTTTGTGGTATAGGGTATCAATCAGTTTTGTCTTCTTTCATACTTAGCCTATAATTATTAGTTACATTCTTATCTTTCCTCTAAAATATTAGTTATATTTTATATGATAAACAAAATTTTAGATGAATCACATTTCAGTAAACTTTATCATACATAGAATCAATTAATTCATCCTTTTCTGGTAAGTTTGGCAATCTCTCCTCTACTATTAATTAATATTCATAGAACTACTTTTGTAGTGTTTCTCGTATTTACAGAGAATGATCACACGAAGAGGTTATTTTCTATGAAAAAATTCTTGAGGTAAATTCCATATCGCTTTGAGGCACGCATTTCATTCTATTATTTAGGTAGAGTGAATAAAAACAACAATTCCACCTATACCGCAGTAATAACTACCAAAGTATTATGGGTAGAGGTGTTTCTGTTATTCACATCTATATCTACATGAATACCCTACATACCACCTGTCGGCGTGTGGCAGGGGATGGGAAGGTATTCACCGCTCTCAATCAATTGTCAAAGTCACTCCTGACTCAATATATTATATTATATTATATATATATATATATATATATATATATATATATATATATATATATATATATAAATAAAGAAAAATAATGCCTTAAAATTATTGTCGAGTAGATAAGAGATTTAAATTCTGCTTAGGTTTAAGGATATTATCATGACTATTTTGTAATATTTATTTGTTATGTAACACCCAAGCAATTACAACCGTGAAATATCCTTTTTACGAAATACTATTTCTTTTATTAAAGTACAGAGTAATGATGGGAGATCATGACATAATACTTTTACATGTATACCCCGAAAGCCTCGTTATCGGCGAGTGGCAGAGGCAAATGTTTTTTCATGAATGTAATTATCACTAACACAATAAGAAGACAGTGAGATCAAAGTCAACTGTAAGTTTCCTCCATAAAATCACGATTACAAACCTCCATCAGCGGAATCTTTTCCGTTGAATTCTGGGCGGAGAAATGTTTATCCAGCGATAGATCTCAGTAACTATAGCAAAAGAAGAAATAGAAGTTCATCTTTTCTATTTCCGTGACTGTTTTGGATCGGACTGACGAAAACAATGTCGTTCGGTTGGAACGGATTCAAACCGTGCGAAGGAAAGAGTATTTCCTTTGTTTTCACCACCGCGAAATAAAAAGAAGATGGCAGCAGATAATTGCCTGGATCAACCGTTTTAAAAACAGCCGAAAACCGACGGGTTAAAAAGCTCACTTTCTTTTTCGTAAAAAAATTACGAAGAGAAATCCATTGGGAACCGTCACTAGCCGTTGATTTGGAAATCTAAGGAGATGTCCGGAGAAAATTGGTACATCTGTTATTAGTTTAAGTGGATTCCACCGCTATCTCCTCCAAAAATTCCATATAGATCTATTCACAGAGAAATGAGATATTTGTAAGCAGGTATTTGCCAAGGTTATATAATAAGGTGTAGAAACCTCCTTTTATTTATTGAATACTTCAATTTTAATTAGAACGTAAAGAAAAGTAGCAAATAATAAAACTTTTACTACTGCCACAGTTTTATTTTCTTTTGATCATGGTTTTGATCTGCCTTGAAACACAACATACTTTATGTCACATTCCAAAAGTCAATTAGTAAGAATTTTTAAACAGATTTTTAAAATATATGAAGATTAATGATAAAGAATAGGATCAACAAGTAACTTTACTTGAGAATAACAACGGGAAAATTATATCATTTTGCCTATATAATGCAGAAATGAATCCATAATTCAATAATTTAGTATCTATTATTCTATCGTTTATTTGTACCACCTTCACTAGTTCTGCAATTATAAGATTACGTTTACTACTGTTTAAACTGATGGTTTCACAGTTCCTTAGCAAAGATTGAAATAGAAAGGCTGTATTTCGGCACCCGAATATTTCCATGATGACTTTAGCTTCTCAACTTCCCAACAACGCAATAATATCTACTTTTAGAAATCTATTGCTACTCCCTTATTCCTTCCGCGTGATCTAGGATTGCACATTTCGGGACCAGATTCTTGAACCTAGATTTTCGCCAGTTTAGAGGAGAAATTAATCTAGGTCAATATGAGAAAGAAAGATATGCTATAATTATTAAGATGTGCATTACATTCATAGAACCTTATGGGAGAATTTTAGAATGCTATCATTTTTCCAGCTGAAGGTTGCATAATTTATTATTATAAATGGAAATAGCGATGACTGTGTAGTTCAGAATACCAAAACAGTGAAAATAACACTAAAGATACTTAGCATCGAACCCGGGACATTTCGCAAACAAAGCAGCTAAACAGCAATGTAAAAATAAATCTCATCGTAAACTACAATACTCTATGTACACAATACTAGAATTTTCACGGAATGGATAAGTACTCTTCTTCGTACATTGAGAAATTTACTTTAAGTTCTCAAGTATTGCAATTTTATTCTACTATTGAAGTGATCAGTATCAAAGATTTGCTTGAATTAGAATGATTAGGGCATCGCTATCAACTCGAATATGGGGGACAATCTGTGTACTCATGCAGCTAATTTTTAATAATAAAACAATACAGTTATTCTACTCATTCCATAATCATTAAAAAAGGGATTTTTTGGTTCATGGATGAACCTGTCTCATGGGAGACAAGTTCATCCATGGAGTTCTCAACATTTGCAAGAATATTATTTATGAACGATTTGGAGGAATGGAAAGAGCCTCGATCTATAACCTCGAGGAGGGAAATTTCCGAACTTCTGAATCATTCAAAAGAGTCCGATATTTAATACCGGAAGACGGAATTGATCCAAAAATTCCACAACTGAATTTAATATGGCCAAATAGAAAAAAATATTATCTTTCAAATTCAATGCAACTACGAATATCACTAGTAAGGAAATTAATACATAATCAATTGTCATTTTCGTATTTTACGCTTTTGTTCCTAAATAAATAAACCGTAACTCTTGCCACATTTAAATTGTAACTGACAGTCACAACTAACTAGTGAGAGTTGAAGTGCAGAGACTTTTTGAAGTACTAAGTTTAAAGATCTCCTAATGAAATTTTGCATTCGTTTCAAGCGTGTAGTTAGCTATCGATAATTATATATTTATTCAAAAATCTTGCACAAATGAAAAATCAACTGAGAAAAATCGATTAAAAATTGAGTATAATAATTGTGCGAATAGAGATTTATTTTGTGATTCCTTCCAAATCAGTCACCTTTTCCTGATGACAGGACTTGACTAACCCAATAACGTCAAAGAGGGAAATTTCCAAACTCACGACTCAGTTCTATGGCATCGCGGATACCGGAAAAGCGAACTCATGCAAAATTTCCACCTTTTTCAAAGGCATTGCGATCCTCCTTCAAAGGACCATCGTTCGGCCGTTGAGAAATGGAGTACATCTGTAACACTCCCGTTCTGGTAGCAAAGGGTTCGTCACTTTCTAAAATAAGTCCGAGGAGGGCTAAATCGAGACCAATTTCCTCAAAAAACTTCGGCGAAATCAGTGCAGTATTTTCCCATAGCTATGCGGGTTAAAAATGAGGACACCATTTATAATTCGTGACTACGTACTCCCGAGAAATCTATCTTTTCTCGGAGAGGGTGGACGTTTCAAAATATACCGCTCTTTGTGATGCGTGAGTCCAGTGGCCACAAACATGTATCCTTTCCCTCCTTCGAATCAGATATTCCAGGAAACTGCCCTTTACCCACTCGAGGCACTCTAAATGGTACATGCAGAATTATTCGCAGTTGGAGCAGATGATTATTCTTCGGCATTTAAATATCTTTGGCGATGAAAAATATTCTATGGCAACTAGAATTATATGAAACAGCCAAAGCCTCCCCTTAGTGCAAACTTAGGTTTCTAAATTCATTAAGTAGTTTTTCAATGCACTTTTTCATGCTGTTCTGTTTCTTTTAAATTTTATATAAAAAGATTGAATGTGAGACCAGTTTCATCATCACCGCTAGTTAAGTAGACTTTTTAGCTCTTCACTAACCGTAGTTACATTCCTATCATCATAGTTAAGTATAATAGTGATTCTACAAAACATCATATAAACTGAAGAAATTATGTTCTGCCATTGTTAAAATATCTGCAAATCATTTAAAACATCCACTGCAATAGCACTGAACTAAGAATATATGAATTAAATTGCACTCGCAGAAGATTTCTCTGTCAAAGCACGTTCTTTTGAGAGCGCGTGCTTCAGAATGTTTGTGGCGGATTAACTTTCACAGAATTTGAGAGAAACTCTGTAAAATTACATAGAAAATCTGGTGGATTATAGGAAGCCATTACCTCTTGCATAACCTACCCTTCACTTCTTAATCCTTGAATTCACTCCTTTCAAAGGGAATTTGCTTTAACTTAATTACGCGCTTAATTTACTCCATAAGCGAAGTACTTTGGCGTTGAGAAGGATTTGCTTTAAACTTTCCGATTTCTGGAAAATTTCTCAGAAAATCTCAATCATCAGATCTCTACGTCAACTGGAATACTTCAGCCATTAATCTCCCTAATGGTAATAAATGTGTATAAATGTCATCCGAAATGTCCTAAGACGTCATTAAGAACACAACGAAGAGATTTACTTTCTCTACAAGTCTGCGTGTTGACAAACGGCCTGTATATATTTGGTGTTATTTAGGTGATGGTGGTGAATTATTATTCTGTGAGGTATTTAATAGCAGTTAACACATATCCGGGATGACATTTCCTAAGTTTATTTTTAAAATATTTTGACTAATAATCAGAACGATTTTCTCTTTTAGTTTATTCGTGGCATCATTTTGTATGATTGCCAGAAAGTAAATAATATCAAAAGAATAGTAAAAATATACCAATTGTCTGTGGAAATCTACAAAGTTGTTTTTATTATCACAGTATATTCTTTATGCTTTCCTTATGAGTCAACGTATTTTAATCACCTGTTTGTCTAATTCCATTAATTTAATGAAAATTGATTAATTCAGATATAAGTTACATAAGAAATCTCTATCGTAGTATACGAATGGGGTTTCAAATACACAGTAAGCAAACATCAATAGCAATATATCAATTACATCAAAAAATCTATATTATAGGAAAGTTTTTTTCTAAACATCTTACAGATTTCATCAAAACATCCTTTTCTTCTAACATTAAATACATTCATCTCAATTCAACTAAACCAGCATGACTCCTTCTATCAACTGAAGGCTTTAAAGGCTTAAAGGTCTGTCATAGGCATAAGACAACAACCTTACAACTGGCACACTTCAAACCGTATTAGGATATTCATCTTACAAAGCTTGGAGTTGGAACTTGGTAAAGAGCTACCGACAGATATTTCCATCAATTGCACTTCCTTTCTAAAATAATGTGCATAAACAATTATTTAATGGTCTGTTTTCTTAAGCAGTGCTCGAATCGTTCCGCTATTTCTTACTCTCGTCGGTCGCCGCACTATATAAAGCATGGCATAGCGTTCGAGAAGGTCGAATCTCCTTAAATGGTCGAATTACGTAGTCCTCAAAGCGATGCTGATGCAATCACGAAGCTGCGTACTTCCGAACGATTCGTTATCATCAAGTTATTTCGATCATTCTCAGAAGAAATTATTTACTCTTTAATTTGAGAAATAGTACCAGAAATGAATTATATTTTATGTGCTCCAAGGCACTGATTTCGCACCAATTGACAAACTTTATCAGCCTAGTTTGTCAGAAATTTTAAGGTAAATAAACTTCAGTAATATAAAATTTTAAGAATTAAAACATTCCTATAAAATAAATCACGATTTTTATAATCATTACAATTTATACAAATCAAGTTGCAGCAAAGGTGATTGGTAAAAATCCTTTTAAAGAATTATGTTACAGAAAATTATTTGACAATAAAGAACTTCAAGATTATTAAATGCAGAAACGTAAAAAATTATTTTCGAATTTTATCATTGAGATATCGCTGAGACAATTACAGGTTTAGCTAATGTTGGAATACTTGCCAAACAGGAAATAACAATGTATGAAGACAGTTTACTCGTGACAGCCACACGTCTTGAATCGTCACTGAATTTAGTTAGAGCTAATAAAACTCCATACTGCCGTACTAGTTGTAGCACAAATTCTGCCTTTATCTTTACCTGTATTTATAATTCTAATATAGGAGATAAAATTCTAAGATCTATGTCCGCAACCACAGGCCGTCCACAAACATGAAGAGAAAATCCGAATAAACAGTAGTGACCTCGGATGATGTCACACCCAAAAAGGGAATGTGTGACACTTTATCACGTAAGGGATGTAACACTTAGTGATGGAAGGAGGTGTACAGATGTCCCAAAAATGGTATGACATCATTTGAGTATGCCCTCATTGGCATATAACCATAGGTTATATCCATCTTAGGTCGCCTCCTTGTTTAAGCGTTTATAAAAATACTGCAGGGAGGTCACGAAATATCTTATGAATCATGTGCCTTATTGCTTTCAAAATCAAATGACAATTTCAAATGTTTGGCATACAAATTATATTTTTGGAGATTTCGCTCTTCTGGTTCTCACACCCAACCTCTCTCTTTGAGAACACCTTAATTCCACTTCACACCCGCTAAGGCAGAAAATCATTTTCTGTATTCTTTTTCAGAAAATTTAATGCTTACTCCCCTTTTTATATGTGCATGATCATTATCTTTTTTGTCAATCCGAAGAATTTAATTATGGTTTCTGATTTCGAGTCATTGAAGATTTTTATCGAGCCAAAGATATGTACAATGTAATATAAGACTAATTGCGTGTTCCTTAACGTTATCAATGTCATATCTCACCACTTGATCGGACAAAATTCAATCGATGTTTTCAATGGGTGTGGACGCTATTTTCTCTTCGATAAAGGAAATAGTGAGCTACGTAATTTCGTAATATTTGTCCTCACTTGTGTTTTACATCTTCCTTCACTCATTCTTTTCTAGATCTCATGCAACGTTCACAAATTAACGTCTTCAGGATGTAACGATTTAGAGATAGAGATTTAGAGATTAGAGATAGATGATTCTGTTCTGCCCTCACCAAACATATCGTTACTTCTCATTCTTCCACTACTGTATTACATCCATTCTTTATTATTCTTATCTTTGTATAGAGGAAAACTAATGTGGATGCTTATAAAATAAAACATAAGCCTCTAATCTTCTTGATCAGGTACAATAATAAAAAGAAGAATGGGACTTAGATTCAACTAATAGAAAATATAATACTAAACCTTCACCGTGACATATATATATATATATATAGAATATGTTATATGCAGAATGGCAAAATGAATTACAATAACAACTTTAAGAAGCATTATGAAATTAAACAATCTAATATGAAGAGATGAAAAATTCATTATATTCAGAGTAATATGAACATTGAAAGATAAAAGGCTTCGGTAACAATGAGATATAAAGGGAGTGAGGAAAATATATAGATCACAAAGCTCTCATATCTGTCGACGCATATTGGGAGATCTGAAAATCGATTGGCCCCATTTCTAAAGGTATTGGGCGGTTGTCCAGGCACTAATATTAGAGCGAACTCTGACCATAAGTCATTTGTCGTGTTACTTCCTTCTTCTCAACTGTGAATAGATCGTGAGAAGCGTAATATGCGTTTTTATGAATACAATCTACGTTCATCCCTTCCTGTGCACATTAGGTCTCTCGAAACATTTTCCGAAAGCAATACGTAAAAATTCAGCAGCTCAATACAGGATCATCTAATCCACGATTACGTCTTGAGATACGAACAACGAAAGAAAGGTCACTTTTAAAATAAATTAATCACTTGAAGGTTTACAAGTTTAAATGAAGATTTTAAATTTTTACTTCGTACTGTTATTAGAAATTCAATTCTCTTTTACACCTTTAAATAATAGATAAATTAATTCTAAATGTTTTTCCTTAATCTGAATTCTATATCGTTATAAATAGGATAAAAGATGTTTTACTAAGTTATGTTTTCTACAATCAACTTTGACCGAAATATATATCAGAAGCAAGGCAAACTAATTAATAAATATTAAAAATTTCAGGTTTTTAACTCTAAAATTTATAAATCTTATATTTAGCTTACTTCTTTAAGGGATTCTGCAGGGTAATTGTTTCCCCTTCTAACGCACAGCTTGATGCAATTATTACACTCTGATTTTTAGACGTACATTTGTCTATAAACCAAACTGGTTTTACAATACCTTTAATTATTTATACAAAAGTTAATTTTACATAAAGGTATTAAATTGATTAATTCCTTCTATCTTTAAGTATTTCATCTCTCCGCTTTGTCATAAATAGACAAATGATATTTGCCAAAGTATATTGCTATCGGAAAAAATAAGTTCATAAAACAGTATTAAAATTGCTTAATAGAATTTAAATGTTCTATAAAATGCGTAGGAATGATCAATAATATATAAATGCCGGAAAAGTTATTTTACTCCATGCCTAGGATTCTGATATAATATTATCTTACGACATGAAATATATTTCTGTTATTCCATTTTTCATTCCATTCCAACGAGAAAAGAATTTTGTGAACTAGATTCTCCGTTATATCGTGCTAACCGTTTTTGTTTCTGCTCTATTTCCTACGTCCCTTTTCTAGCCGATTCTTGTCACAGTTGTTTCGAATTAAAATCTTGAATCGAATCACCGCTGCTCGTCTCTGTACCTGTAAACAGCATCAAAGTAAGTGTGGGGGTTCCCAAACTGTTTTGATCTTTCTAGAGTATGTTTTCTCAGGAAGTGGATGAGTTGTAATACCAGGAAAAATTGCCACCGACGTGGAATAACCTTCGTCAGGGTGAGACTAGGGATGACGAGTCCCTCCTAGACTTTAAAATAGTCACCGACCTCCGCACATTTTGTTTACCTCTCAAACTTGAAAGTGCGTAGGGTTTCCTTGCGACTTCAGCCAGAATTACTCACCGAAGACCATAACTCACACCTTCCCTCTCAAGCGAGTTCCCTTGGAGATTTGTGTTGATCTCTTAGGATGTTCCTTAGCAACGTATCTAAGATACCCTCTGTGCGGTTTAAGTTAAATTAATCGATAAACTATTTCGATGTATAGCTCTAGCTCGAATCCCGTTAAATATAGGAGCTCATTTCAATAAAATGATAAGAGAAATTTGAGAAACATGTATATCAAACTTTATCCAGCGCTTTTCTTGACAATCTAAACTCCTGGCAATAAAAATAAAGCTATTCATAATTAAACAAATGGTACGATAAAATTTGATAATGAAGTTCAAATGCTTTGAGTTGTAATATAACACTCTTAAAGAAACTTACTTTTAGTAAAACGCCTAAACGTCAGAAAATAATCCACCTGTTTTTCCGAAATTATTTAAAAAAATATCTTTATCGTCGTTGAAACCTAATCTTGATATTACGAATTATATTATTTTATTGTTAAGCAAAAAAGTTTGACAACTTGCGACGATATTCAATAAGAAGGAAACGCTGGTCATAACATTTACATTGTATATATTAATGCATATCAGTAGTACATAAAGGGTTATGAATTATAACAAAAATTTTTATGTAAATAAGTAAATTTAGCCACTAAATAAATCTCATTTTTATTTTCTCAAGACGAAAGTAACATAGGAAACAATCATCCTCAAGCTGTAAACATTTCCTCAAAATGTATTCATTCTTATTAATTTCAATTATCGTTTGATTCTAGTGTTTGAAATTCCTTTCAAAGATTTCTATGTTTACATATATTAGAATGTAAACAAATGGATATATTTTCTATATTTTTCATTGCCTGACTCATTGAACCATTATTTCAATCAGCAATTGACTAGGAATTTTGACTGCCAGTTGATTTACTGTTGAGCATTCTTCATTACATTTTTTTAGAGTGTTTAATCCTATAGATGTCGATACTCCTTATAAATGTCTTTGCCTTTTCTTTAAAGGAGGTTGAAATCTTTAAAGAAGTCAACTTTAAATGAGTTCCCCCAATGACTCAAGAATTGGCATTGTCTTCAATATGTGGAGCAACTCTAATCCCTAAGATAACATTTTTGGTGTCATTCGATAATGTTTGGCAACAATGTTGCATGTTTGCAGCTAACATTTTAACTCTTTTGTAACAGCAATAAATAATAATATAAAATCATCTTATCAATACATAGTTTTAAATAAATAACCGTCTGATAAATAAATTACAATACTTGATTAATTAATTAATATTTCATAATACATTCTCGTTTGCTTTTTTCAAATGAATTTCCTTTAGATACACAAATAAGTGTCTTTGGCCAAGAAATAAAAATATTGCCCTACAATCTCTTGATTATGAAGTTTGAAGCTATTTCTTGAAATGAATTAGTTTATATTCACATTTTTAAACTACAAAACAATTCTACAGTCACTTCTGACTTCAATCCCATCTCAAAAAATGCTGAAGCAAAATCCCTGATTATGACCTAATACATCACATTCACTCTTTCATATATTTTATTAGTTGCTGCTTAATATTTCCATACGATTAAATACATCGCGGAAACAGAATTAATTCTTACCGTTAAAATGACAATTATACTACCGCATAAGAGTATAATTTCAGGATTTCGTTCTATTACTGTTGATTTACTCTCCTAAAACAGTTTAATTAACTATTTGAATGGTGAAACATTCTTAAATATGACACAAAAAGGTACCAAGTTGTTTATAATATTCCAAATATCCCTTTTCGAATTTATATGGAAACCTTATCAACCCAAAATTCAAGATCGATTAGTCAAATTATATTTAGTATATGGTTGTTATGATATCGACACCAAAAATGTTTCGATTTATCGCACAATCGAACGTTATATCGAGCGAAGCGAAAAAGGTCGCGAGTTGAAAAGTGTCTTCCATCAAATGTTAAGCACGGAAGCGCTCTCGAAGCATTTCAAAAGGACCGCTTTTGGAAGCCTCTCCTCGTAGAGCTATAAAAAGCCCGAATTCCTCGAGTGAGGATTCATCTCCATATCCTATTAAAAGCAAGCGGCGAAAGGGTACCATTTTCCAGAGGGCGGTGCTTCAGTGAATCACTCTCGTCTTTCTCTAATTGCATAACAATTACCCAGCGAAGGTGGCATCCTCTCGCGTACAGCGAACGAACGAGCCCGCAAAAATATTTTCTTCCGAGATGGGTGTCGAAGTAAATTTAGCACTCGAATTCTCATATTTTACCCTTAGGAGGTTATCTACCCTTGGAATCTATCGATGAAGCTTTCGGCGAACCTTTGCTTTGATGTTTCCAAGCCTTTCAATCCCAGCGAAGCAAGTCTCAACTCAACAGCTAGTGTCTATATATGATTTCTTGAGTCTCAAGTTTTTATTATATCTTCGGTATCTTTACAAAGGAGTAGACAGGAGATTCAAACATAAATGTGTAGAATTAAGTTATATGTCGAAAATACATACACGAATCAAAGTTGACCACGATCTACCACTGAAAATTTTAAAAATAAGTACAAAAATAAAAAAACTTAATCGCTGTAATACTACTATATGTTACCACTTATACATTAAGTTTACTAATCCTTATAACTCATTCTAAATTAAAAATTAATTTCATTATAGCTTTCCATTATTACATCTTAATAAAAGACAATGTATATTATGTTCTTATTTTCTTATTTTAAATATTCTACTTGTCTTGTTAGAAATGGTAGAATGTTACATTACATAATATAAAACATAAGTGTACATAAAGAATAGACCATTTTTGATTCTAGCAAGATAAAAAAGAGCATTCTATCGATATATAAAAAATAATAGATATTTTTAAATTCGCACTTAACTCTAAAGATGTATTGCGTTATTGCACTATTTGTAAGTTAAGAAAGTCACCAACAGAATATGTCGCGCACAGAAAATTGCGTTCAAATAAATAAAGACTGCTTATTCATATAGTATTGTTCTTACGCACAATTATAAAAGAAACTCTTTTTTAAGAGAATTCACTGTGTATTAATAGTACCTTTTCCCTATGATTCGTAGGAGGAAATGTTTGGGTAACTACTGTCTTGAATATTTTCGCCGTGAGTTTTAAACTTTTCTAGAAATAAAAACAAAGTCACTTTCTTAACCGCGTCCAAAACAATGATTCAAGGATGATGAACCTCTGCAAAGTCAATGGTGGATTTTGTTGCGTCATACAAATCGCTAGTAAGAGATGCCACGTAGTTCAGTTCTTGGATTTTCGCTAATTTTAACGAGGGGTTCTATATTTAATGAATTCTCAGCTGTTGACGTGTATTTTTGGATTCATAACTTCTAAATGAGGATCTTCCTTACTTTTGATTCATCAGAGAATAACTTTATTTTAACAATAGATCGTTTTTACAAGCATATAGCCTTAATTAGGATGAGGTTGGCGTGTTTTTATAACATTTATACTTTGAAATAGGAAAATTGTAATTTTTGCTGCTGATAAGTAATGTTGAAGTTTGAAGCAAAATAAATTTATATTAATTAATATCCACTTACTCGAATACTTTTATAATGGTACAAAAGTATGTTAAATTAATTGCAAACTATTTTAGAATGATATTAAAGAGGAAATTTGTTTATTTTTAGTATTTTCATGTATGAACTGAAAGATTTGAATATATTTAAATTACCTTAATTTTTTAATGACTTTTTCTTAGTTACTTGTATTTCTTAAATGTTATCCTAGTTACATAATCGTGATATGCGGTTATGAATGGAATGGATGGAAAAATATTAAGGGTTTTTCCTTTAGGCTCAAGATCAAGAATTCCATATTTTGAGGAGGTTCCAGTTTCATTTGGTAAGATAAAAAAATATCTCCGGTTTTTGTTCGATATCCTATTTATATATTGAAGATGAGTATTTATGCGTTCTTTAGAATTGGAAACTGATAACAAATTAAAAAGAATGTAATGTAAACCTGAGAGGAAAAGGTTTCATCTATAGATGAACAAGTATGTTGTTTATCCGTCATATATTCATAGCTATGAAGCAAAGCAAGTGAGAGCCTGATATAATACCAAAAATAACAACGGTGGAAAATTATTATTAATGCAATAAAAAGTATCTGATAACCAAAGAATGTGTTTTGTTAAAAGATAAATGTAAGGAATTCCTTTAGGATAAGTTACCTAAAAGTCACTCAAAGCATTTGGCACATTTTTCAAAAAATAGAAGAACGCATGTTTAATTCTTTTTATGGTTAACATCAATAATGTTTTAATTATAATTTATGTACATAATGTATCTATAGCAAAGAAAAGCATGATTACGAAATATGTAAATGAAAATAATACTAACAAATATGGTTGGTAAATACCTAGTCTTCCCTAACACTGACGAAGTTTTTTATTTTCAGGTGAGATTTGCATAAATTGTTCTTTCTTCGGATCAGACCCCAATCACTGTATTTCGAAAGCGTGGTTGCGATCCCTTGCACCAACCTCTTACCAGATGGCCACTTCAGTTGGGGGAAAACGCTAATATTTTACTCCAGAAGTGATTTAAACGCAGGGAAGTCTATTTTTAAGGCGCTATCCAGTTCCTCGTCTCGGAAACTTGATTATAGCCGTTTGAGGAGGTGGTAAACATCCTTATTTCTGAGATAACACGAAGGGTTCCTTATAAATTTAACAGTTCCCTTGTTTCTCGCACGTTATATGTTGTTTATTTTCCACTCGCTTTCCAAATAATCGTCACCTACGAAAAAAATAGAATTGGTTGCTATGAGTCAGACCTGATTTGATTATATCAGACGAATTGAAAAAATACTTATTGAAAAAACCTGCATTCTTAGATATACACTCTCATAGATTGCTCAGAAGCATATAGAATTTTTATATAAATATCTTTATTCTATGTACATGCAAAATTGATATTCTGGTGAAAATCAAAATGATCAAGCGATGGAAGTAAAGAGAAACATCATTGCTAAGACCGTTTCTCCTTTAATAGATACATATTTTCTGATGATATAACATATGGCATTTATGTCTACTGTCATTGTTTTTTATAAATTTCATGTAGTTTACAGAATGATGAATATTTAAATTCTATATTTATAAAAAAGTGTTGGTATCATTGACATATGGGTCCAAATAATATCGTTGGAGATCATAAAATAAAATATTTGATTAAAAGTGAGCAATGGTCATAAAATGCAACATTCTGTATGAACAAATAATGCCGTTAGATATTAACTTGAAAATACTATAATATTTTGTTATCTCGTCAAAAACATCTATATAATCCAGTTTTAAAATACAGGGTGATCTAGATCTACAAGTATAAGCTAATGGAAAAATCCTATTTAAGAGAAAAAACACAACCCTTTTGAGGGGCTGAACAATTGAATTTATATTCACTCCTAAGAACGTTCTGGAGGATCCTTTAGCATTGACTAGAACTTGTTTGATTCAATATAGTTTAATACGACCAAACCTTACGCCTTAAACAACCTTTCTTCGAAACTGCAACCTTTTAAGATCTCCCCATAATAATACATTGGCTCATAGCGTTCCTGTTCCCATTCATTCCTCTCACTCGTCCAATTTCGCGTAATAACATTCCATCCTCAATGGTCAGCCCCTCATTCATTACACTCATTACCCAGCATAACCCATTCCGCCTCCAGCTAAGACACGCCCAACTTTCGCCTCACAAAGAGATGCACCGCCGTAGATCTTCCGCGAAAAAATACAAGGAAGCGAATACGAACCTCGTTTGGGATAAAATATTTCGACGGATTTAAAATTTCCCGGCATTCCTTTCCGTCAACCCTCCCCCTACAGTCCTACAACTGAGTTCCGGAGCCTATTTTCGTACGCCTGTGCAGCAGCCGCGATCTATTTAAGACACGCGCGCTTCTTCGCTGAGACATAGTCACGAGGAAGAGGGGAAGTGGATGCCGATGGTGGAGGGGGGAAGAGGGGAGGCTGACAGGGCACAGCACTGAACAATTAGTTCTCAATTAGTCTAATGACGGATTCTGATTTATGTTACTTATTTTATCCCTGTCAACAGTTATTAGGATGGAAGTAGATTTTATTTGTTTCTTCTGATTATAGCATGTTTAAAATTTTTTGAATTAAAAATATACTCGTATTCATTCATTACTTACTCGTAAAATACTTTATAACTACATTTACATACATATACATTTAAATATTAAAATTGTAAAATCACTTACAAAGGAAAGTTGAACTAAAAGTTAAATTTATTTGCTAGAACATGAAATGAATGGGTTTTCATTTCAATAAATACATTTAAATTTTCTCTTTTGTCAATTTTTTGGTATTTGGATTTTCTAGTAAAAATCTTTTTTCATATATATCGTGGAGCTATTATTTGACCAGGAATTATATAGAACTATTACAACGGCCGATATTATAGTATGGCAAACAAAATAAAAGAATGGATTGAGATATGAGAGATACAGAAATTAGTATTGGGCACTGAACATATAACAAACAGATCAAATCAAATTTTATTTCTATTTCTTTTTATATTTATAATTAATTAATTATAAAGAGTATAATTTCATCATCAATTTATTAATTAAAATGCAATTCCATTTTGTAGATTACAAAAACCCTTTATGTCTAGGAACATTATTTGAAAGCTTAAAAATCACGTTTGAATTGATCACTTTGTAATAGTAACTATGCGAAATACTGTAAACAATGTCATTGGCCTGAACTTAAGTGGCCATTATCCAAAGAAAATATTATTTCTTGATGGCGAATGCAAGAGTTACTTAATTCATATTTCTTTTCATTCAATAATTGTAAGGTAAACTGTGGAGACTTCTCTTTAGAAATCAGATTTAGTTCCGAATATTTTATATACATCAAATTCTTGTTTGTTACTAAAATTTATAGAACAAATTCCATGACTGAATAATCTGAATATAAAAGGAAAAAAGAAAATATTGAGAATTCAACGATATAAGCGCATCGGCTTCATTCTAACCGAAATGCCAAAAAATCACAAATATTATATTCCTGTATCTATACGTATTTAACACTTAATATTTAATTAATAGCACGCAAAAAGACGAGAAATTGTAGTGCTGTCTTTCGTCAGATTGGTGAGTTATTACCATGGATACTTGTGCTATTGTTATTATTCACATTTAATCAAAAGCATAATGATAATTTTATCCTTAACATAGTTTTCTGAGTATCTCAAAACGTAAATTTTGAATGTTAATATTATTTTTGTCTTAACCACACGGAGCTAGATTACTATAATCTAAGCATTAGGAATCCAAATCAATCGCTAATCTTATGCGTCTAACGCTGTCAATTTATCTTTCCGTTGGTTTTCTTCTCTTAAAATGTATTCATTTCCAAAAATCCTCATCGAAATAGAAACTTCAGTCACACCTTATGATGTCGCTCTTTTAAAATCCCTAATTCTACACCTATTCTAAAAGCCAATTTGGAATGGTCGTCCAGTTCCATCAGTTAGCTTCCCGTTTACTATTATCTGAAAGATAGATAGAATTATTCAAGCAATACCTTATGGAGCTATCTTAGACTACGAAAATTAATTAGTTCTTCTCTGTGATAATGAGAATTTGCCAATATTTCTCCAACATTTTGCAGTAAAATTTATATATCAATCACATTCAACGATTCTGTTTTCACATTCATGAGGAGGAAGCTAAATGTTAAGAAATAGGAAAGTAGATGAGGAAAAGCGGTTCTTTTTTAATTCAATCTCGTATAACCTCAATTAATTGAATCGTTAATGAATGAAAATCTTCGTAAATAATAGAGATACTAATAACTAGAATTTAGCATCGATGTTAATTTAATTCAAATGTACGTGGTCTCCAAAAAATATTTCGATGATCTACTCAACATTTACAAGATTGCGAGCGCAACAATCATTTTCTTGCACTTGAACCTGTTAATAATTTAATTTAATATATAAATTAATCCAGCCCTCCTTTTTGCAACAATGATGAGATTGTGGAATCCGCCATTGTTGTGGGACTACGCACATCCCTGCCTCGACCAATCGGAGGATGCCTTTTGGTTGCCTCACAGGCAGCCGGCCCTGCACGGATCGAGGAGGGGAGGCGATGAACAAGTGGTGGGGGTCCACTTGTAAGGGTTCCAGGTGGCGGGGGACTGGGGAATCCCCATCGTCTGCGCAAGTGGAGCCATCGACCATTTCCATATGTGGTCAGAGCGGTGGTCCTTTTGGGGGGGCGGGGTGCCGAAGGGGTGGAACATGTGTGTGTAACTGCGCCCACGTATTGAGAGGGAAGTGGGGGTGGATAAGAGAGCGGGAAAACTGTTGATGCTTTCTGCCCGGTATAGGTCCCTCCCTCGAACGCTCCCCGAAGGGTTGTTTTCGACGGCATCTTTAAATGGTAAGGCACGAGGGTTTCCGAAATAAACCGTAATTCTTCACGAGCTTTCGATGCTTTTCATAGATGTCGAAATTTTCTACTGACGTTTTTCTAAGGAAAATTTTCATGGTTTTTTCCTCCAATGGTTTCTGCTCTCGAGGATGGAATTTTTTCCTGGAAGTGTTTCCGCTTAAAAGTTGTTTCCCAGAGACCTGTGGAGGGAGGCTGCAGACCCGTTTGGATTAGAGACCCGATTAGAGGGATGCCAATGAGGAAATACCAATGTCACTTGACCCTCTTCTTAAATGTGACGCAAATGAACATCACGAATATTCGGTACAGTTTTCCTTCAATTTTTTTAGAATGGTAAACTGTTCGAGCAGATTTCTTACCACACTCATCCGTAAACAAACACTTGGATATTCTGGGAACAATTTCCTAATCGTAAAAATAAACGCACATAGATGTTATAACTTAGAAAAAATAACCTTTAATACTTTAACTTATAAATCATTATAATGCTATAAAAATACTAAAATTTAATATCTCTTTCAAAAAGCCATAATGATTTTCATGTATTATTTATCTTATCTTAAGTTTTTTTCCTTCACTACTCCTCCTTGTTGTGAATGTTGCATCGTAATGCGGTATTCGTCTGTGTATGTATGCAAGTGCAGGAAAGAATTGTGTACAAAAATTCATATCATTCGGTATGAATTTAATTAATTAATAAATGAAGAATTAAACTAAGAACCCGTAATATAATCAATTGATTTTAGATGATGAATGAAAGATAAACCGAGATATCGGATCCCTACCATGAGGATTTCTGTCACAAAAGACTTTTTCTTTTGTGATAGAACTTTAACCTTTGAACTAAGATATTTTGTTGTAGAAGTTTTTTTCATCTAACTTTCATAACACTGTATATCATTAATTATGAAATAAAGATCACATATGCCCTGTGTATTGTAAATATCTAGAAATGAAAAAAAATCATCAAATATATATCTCATACATAAGTAACGATTTCTCCTAAAGGTTTAATTGGAAAGATTGGAAGAGGATAGTAACCATAAGTAACTCCTGCGACCTTCAACGCATGGAGTGGGTGTTTTACCGCTACGCAATTGCGAATAGCTAGAAATATCCGTTTAAATGAGGAAATTTATTCAAATATAACAGATATAGAGCCTTATCGTCAATTTAGGAGTCATTTGCAAAAATTATTTATAGAATATGTACGTATAACAAGCATTAGTGTTCACTCAATTGCAATCTTCTTAAAATAGCTTAGAAAACAGTTCGTGATTATGTATTAAACAGGTAAAATTCATTATAAAAGTTAACCAAAAGTATTAATAATAATTTACAGGAAAATTTATTATATTTCAATTCTATTATCATACGAAGTTTAATAATCCATCGAATATGATTTTTTTCATTTATAAAATGTCCCTAAATCACTTAATTGGAAGAAAATAAGAAAAAATAAGCCATCTTCCAAATTTTTTTATAAAAATATAAATTAAAGACCCGTTCAAAAATGAAAATAAACTGATGCACTGTTATGAACATAAACTCTTAGGTCGATCAATCTATGCAAGTAGTGGCGTATGGACAATTTAAATTAGAGTTTTGTGGACGATAAAAAGATATTTAAATGTTAAATGAATATTATAAAACACTTTTGTACAAAATGCGAGTCATAAATAGACATAAATATAATGCGACGGCTACTCGAAAGAGATTTATTTATTTCGTTGAATGGTTATCAAATCGTGTTTATACCTTTTAACAGACTAATTCTCACACTGATAATGGACTCCACTCAGTCTAAATCGAGTTGCTAGCAAGGATGCTCAATCTTCCAACAAGATTCTTCAATTTTCTGGCCAACTTGCAAATTTCGTCCACGCGCAGTATCCCTGCTTTATTTTCGAAGAGCTTTGGCTCGACTCATTTTATGGCTTGATATTTCAAGATCGGAATTCTAGACAAGAATATAGATCCCATCCAAATCCGTCGAGCGTTTTTTGCTTCAGTGGCTATATTCAGAGTTTGGCTTAAGTAGACAGTTATCTCTCATTTACAGGGGGAGCAATGAAAGTTACCCGCAATACTTGATTAGGCTTTATCACGTAGCATTTGATTGCTAGTATCTTTCCCTATTTTTTATTTTATTAAACAGTTGTAGATTTTGAATTTAATTCATTAAATGCTGACAATTGCATTATTTTAAAACATCCTTGGGAAGATGACAGTAAACACTCTAATAACATGAGTAGAATTTACATCTTAAAATAAATTATGACTGATTTACTTCACTATATTAAATGACACAGTATTCAAAAACACTCCAACAAAAATTTATATGATCATAAAACAATACAATTACCATTAAAGTATCCATGATTGTACTAGTATCTGTATCTTGGCAATTACATAAGATATCATGAAAAAAGAGGCTACAGGGACTGACTGACTAAAAACCTCATCGATGTTAATCATGATGAAGAAATGAAATTGGGAGATAATATTATCTCTGTTTTAAGATACTTCCAACTATTCCATATTTATTTTAAAATATACTAAAAAGGAATTCGTATTAAATTCGTGAGAAACCAGAAAAAGTATCGTTCTTTTAAGAATCTTTTAACCTCAATAATATTTTTTAATATATATATCACGAGTTTTGTAGAAGGATTGCTAAAGTGTAGCTATAATTGAGATAAATTTTATATAAACCGTATTAAAGCTTAAGGGAACAAATTTTCTTCCATTTAAGTTATTCTTCCAGTTTTTTTTCAATTCTTTACATCCATAAGAGTTGGAATAAAATTAGTTTAAATCAAAGACATTTCCATTCGCATACGACTTTTTATCCATTTATGGAATCGAATCTTCAAAATGGCTCCATTCCAAGCTCTCCAAAATGGTTAATTTACTTTGAAACATAATTTTTTGCGGAAGATTCCTAGAAACACTTAAGAAGGATGGATGCGAAGGTGATACAGCATCACTATGGACCGAAAAAACTCGTCTCCCTCTAAGTCTCTTTATAGCATCGGGAATCCCCAGGAATTCTAAACTCTTCCAGTTGGAATGGGAAGAATCCCCTTTCACAGAATTCCTTTTGCGTCTCATATTATGACTATGCAAAGAAACTTCTTTATCAGGAAGTGATAGTGTCCCCATAACATAAAACATAAAATTAAAGAAGTTTAAAACTTAAATTATCTCGGGTTATTGAAGGTCAAGGCTGTATATTGGGATTTTCGTGGAATAACTAATAGAATCGAAAATAATATGATAACAATATCGTCATGTGGCAATGGCAGCTGTCAATATCAAGCCATTATAATACCAGTATTTCAATGGCGGCAATTGGCAGTAGACGATCTATAAGGCAAACGTTAGTTCTATAATATTTATTTTGATAGCGTATAAATGTACAGAAGTGAAAAGGTAGCACAGTAAATAACGATGACTAGTAAAGATAATGGAGATCACTTTAAAGTAGAAGGATATGAAAAACATTTCGGTCCTAATAAGTACCTTTTAATGAAAAATTATCGGAAATATGTTATATTTACTTGTTGAGTAGGTATCAAGCCAGTCGGATACTGAACAAGACTGAGAGCAAATAAAATTCCCTTAATAAAAGCATAGAAAAACCCTATTTTTTCCAAGGTTTTAAGCTATTTCGTATTCTTACTTAATCACTTGTTGCTAATCCTGAAGATTCTATTGAAATATTGACATTTATTGAAATTTAATAAAATAATAATGCTTCCGCCTTCGCAAAAAGTTGTGCAAGACTTCTGTATAAACTGAACTTTACATAAATATATGGATTAAAAACCAAAATTCAGATCAAAATCATCCCAAAAATTTCCTCGTATAACAAAATGTATCCTAAATACAATAGTTGACATTTGCCAATAGATATATACAAAATTATGGAGTGTGTTGTTTATTGCATATTGAGTTTACATAAAAGTTGAAAATTAACGACTTCATAGAACTGAATGCTGCATTCCATCATTCTGCATCACGCTAATATCAATCGGAACACCATTTAGGAAGCCCTGCCTTATATGGCCTCATCTGTCGCACTTTCGCAACCTAAAAGACGAATGCTTGAGACAATTATTCGATGACAGGGCGATACTAGAATGCTTCCGGTGATTTCAGTTCACTGGGGTTGCCAGGGAAGAAGTTCAAAGAAAACTCATCTCCAGAAGCACGAGCGGAGGTGACTCTTCGAAGAGCGGGAAACCCCACCGAAGAATCTCCAGAAGCCTATTTTCATCGTAAGGGTTGAAATTCTAAAGCTCAAGTGTTTTCCGCCCAGATCCTGGTTTTTCCCGCTTCGATTTTTGAAAATTCCGTTAAGGGGTGAGGCACGCGCGCCGAGCCGTCTAAACCAGTGAAATCGATCCTTATAACGGTTTTATACTATTCGCGGCTCTCATTCAAGGGATTATATGATTCATAAGACGTGCGCTTGACATTTCTAGCACGTAGAACATATGTTAAGATTAAATTCCGTTATCTTTTAATATTAAGTTGAACGAAGTTAAGAAAGAAGATGCGTATTCTTAATCGAATCGTGCTATTGGAAACCTTTTTCATAGAATTGATTACTTCTTTAAGGAAATGTGATATCTATCGAACTAATCGCAAAAACACTGATGATATAATTTCTAATTTAATTGCTCTAGATCCCTTGTAAATTATGTTTTCCCAATATTATTCTTGTTGGTTCTTCAGCTGATTCTTAATCAAATGAGAGAACAAAATATAATAAATATTTACTCAAACAATGGAAATTGTAATATTTGCGATGAATACGTGACCATGTAAAACGCGTGAAAGTGGACGTATGTGCGGGCTATTTTTTAATTACTAAAGTAACTCATTTAATACTTATTAATATAGAACAAAATTCGTAAAGGCCTATAATAATATAATCTTTATGTTATAATCTTTATGTTGATTTTTTGTAGCGTCTGTCTATATTTGGTTTCTATGACATTTGAGTATAATAATCGCTAATGACAATTCTTTCGAAGGTCGCTTTTCGAACTTTATTTCGCTCTCAAATCGCCTATGAAATCCGTATCGTAAGTGAACAAATGAAGACTTGGGTCGCGCGTGTTTGAAATATCCCAGATGTGAAATGTCACAGTGAAGGCATCAGGTGCACCCAACGACGCCTGTAACAGAATCTATTTCAAGGAACAACGCATCGCACAAGAGCGCGAACTAAGGCGAGTGAAAAAAAGATCGACAAATGGGACCACCCGCACCGGCATAAAGAGTAAATTTTACGGCTCTCGTTGACGCTCGTATCTCAGGCGGGGCATGAATGTTTAGAAAATACAACTGCTACTTCTGAATCACCTACACGGTGTGCTCCCATTTGGCGCGCATTACAAATTTCTTTAGGTGACAGGAAATTTCCGTTTTAAAAGTTTACGTAAAAATCGTAGTCATCGCTTATTCCAGAGTGGTGGACTTAGTTTTTAGAAATCATGGGTTCGATATTATTTAATAGCAATGTCTGTTTTTCATTTAATATCTTGATAAAGCTTTATTAATGAGTATTTCACTATAATCTGATAATTTATTTTTCATGTATTAAGAAAGATGTTTTATCTTTAGTTTTCGATACAATCATCTTTCTTAATACATGAATACAATTACAACTATAGAACATCTTGGTCCTTTTAGGATGATAAGATTCTTAATGGTTACGGTTAATTAAAAGGTTAATAAACTAAATATAATGATAATAATAGTAATTATAATAACGGTATAAATTAAGGTAATTTTTTTATTTTAGCCCTTTTTATCCCTATTCCTTATCCAAATAACTATTACTAATAGCTACTTTGAGATAACAAACGGGATATAGAGTCGAAATTCAATTTATAAAATGAAAAATATAGTCATTCCATGTAGTGATTACTATGTAATGAAAATTAAATTGAAATTGTCGTATCTGAACCCTTATGTCGCTATGTATTATATTTGGAATGCTTGAGATAATCTGTTCTCATCAATTACTGGATAATCTAATAAATAAATTATGATAAAACCACTATAGAAACCAAATAATAGTAAAATATTTAAGAATCGAATCGAAAACAAAATAAAAAATCTGATGATTTTAACAAGAAAATGTAAACGTAAAATGTTTCATATCAGAAAGAGAAAAAAGAATTCGGGATCAACTAAAAACCCTAATATAATCAGTTAATTTTAATCGCGTCCAAATAAATAAGAGAAATGATGATACGACATACGAAGCATGGTTATGAAACCCCTCCCACCCCTTTATGGTTTGAAGATGCAGTGAGAACACCTGAGATATCTTTAGATATTCTAATTCTTTCTGTCTCTTTTAAATAGAACTACGTCATTATTCACCCTTGTAATCAATGCGATTTGACTAATTACCTGTTTTTAATTTTTAGTTATTCAGCTTGAAGCAATGAAGAAAGTCTAAATATTTCATTTCGATTCTCATTAACTTGATTAAAAGAAGAACGCATTGAAATAGAAAATGTACTCTTTAAAGACTATTCTGCCTAAAAAAGAAGTTCTTATAAGCGACAACAGACACGCCCATAGAATTGGGCGTGGCGACTTTCGGTAAAAGGATGTTGAGTAATTATTAAAAATATTCACAGAAATGCAGCCGATGAAAGGGTTTTGAATAGAGTTATATTTCAACGGTTGAGTTTCCTCTAAAAATGGGTGGGTCGATTATTGCAGGAAATATAATGTACGGAAAAAAGAAAGTGGGGAAGACCAAGTCAAGAAATATCAGATGAGTGCATCGACGTATTAATTCATTGAAGATAAGATATTTATACATTAAATATCATCAAAATAAATCTCATGTTTCAGAGTATTATGAGATAAGAAATTTGAAAAGATATTTATTGAACAGATTTAATAAATACCAGTATCCCGTAGAAGCATGGATCACCACGTCTCGAGTTAAATGGTTTAAATTTATGTTAAGTTAATCAATTCAGGTGACGTTAATTGCATTTTAATCCAGTTAAGAGATTAGTTCGTTGAAGCACTAATTAATTCCCTCCCCAATTTTTCATACATATAATTAACTATTTCAGGCGATCTAGTCTTGTGATAAATTTACGTAAGCATCAAAGCAGCTACCGTTTGCGTTTCTTACAAGATGCGTATTCCGATTGAGTTTCTGATGCATTCTCGAAGGATCGAATTTGCATTCAAGACATGACCCATCTCATGCTATCAACATTTTCCTTTATCTCTTCTGAAGAAACGATGTCCTTTTATTATGTATTCACAAACCATCTCTTCTTCAGGATATCATCATCAGGAATTAAATATGCTAATGAAGCAATTAACTCACAGAATCTGCACAGGAAACAGATATTGATCATTCTTCAGAGACGCGATGGTACTCGAAGTTGGATAAGACATGGAGGAAAACGAATAAGATTAATAGATGCAATAACTTGTATCTAAACGTTTTTGGAAAACCAGAGGACAATTATTGCATGAATAAGTATAGTTCAAATTGTTGACGTATTTTTTCTACTGTTATTTAATAATTATTATGTAAAGGTGTCAAAATGTTTATAGCTAAGATTATTTTATCAAAAACACTATTTTGCGCATTTGATCTTTTTCAAATTAATGCATCACATTCAGCAGCGTCATTGTTATCGAAGGTATGTTTATTAGTTACGAAAGACCCATTGAATTATTATAATGCATAAGCAAGTATTTAAATTTATTCAAATGTTCACTTATTAAGTGAGCATTCGTTCACTGGATACTATATTATGCATATCATTAATAAGTGATGTCCTAGACCACCTATAACTATACTTTAGAATTTTACCTTATTAATTAATTAATTCTTTGATTCCTTAAAGGGAATAGTAACAGTAATATTAATAGTAATATTCCTTAAAGGGAAAAGTACGTAAATGTAAGTTATTTCTTTTGGAATTTATTTATAGGTTCAGAGTCCTAAGTTCAATACAATCTCTGGTGAATTTTCATTATCTTCATAGATAACTGAAATTTTGGCGAAGTAGTTGGAGAGTAAGTTTATCATAGTTATTTTCGCTGTTTTGGATTAAAAATACAAACTTATGATTAATAAGTGAATGCAACGCTCACGGTATCGCTTTCCTAATTAATTCTCATAACTCTTCTCATTCTGATAAAAGAAACATTATCAATTCAGGTATTTGCGTTTTAAATAAACACGACGCTTCAAAACATTGGATTGAGTGGAAAAATACAGCTCCGAGCGACCCACATTCCAGACAAGCCTTCTCTATGAACAACAAAAGCATATCTTTAGAGGCGATAAAAATCACGGAAGTGAGTATCTGATGCATCCTGGCGCCACCCAAAGATGTTGAGATATTCCATCTCTTTGATAAGAGTTTCACAATCATTCTGTCAATTGGGAATTAATGGGTTCAGATACATCAACATCAATAAAGAGCATTTACTGCCATGGAAACGTCAGTCCTTATAGGGAATACCGTGTTACTTCTTTTCGCAAACGGGGACAGGATATTCCAATATCGATGTACGAAAACTGTCTTCCTCTTCCCATTCTCCCATTTCATTCACTTCAGTGCGCATCACGAAAAGTGACGTCTGCACTCACGCGATTCGCACGCAAAAGGGCGATTCGTGGGTCGGATCTTGTACAAGTTCCATTGGATTGATTAACATTCGATTAACTCTAGGATGCTGTTTTGTGCTGTATCACTGCTTCGATCTGTATGCGAAGGCCGCTTCCAGAGGAGAGAAGGAAAAATGAAGATTCCCTTAGAACCGAATTGGACTTAGAAAATTTCAATTCCAGTTAACTTTAAAGATAATAAAGAATCACATAAAAATCGCCGTTCTTGGGCACTGGAATTAGACCTAAATTTTAGAGAAAAAGGGGACAGAATTCCATCGGAATCGTTTGAAAACAAACAAGTTCAATAAGGAACGGAATGAAGCCGAATTGATTATAAAAATTCAAGAATGGGATAAACGGTCATTTACCAAACAATTTCATCTGTAAGATATAAAGTAACTTCATCAGGATTGACAGCAACTGGAGCTTGGAAGGTTTAAGTGTTACCAATTCATATGGTTAACAGAATCCTCTACGATAGTAAATAAAGAAAAAGAATTGATATATGATAAAAAAAGTTTGGAGATGCTTCATTTGAGGGGAAACTGATAGCATAAATTCAGATGTGTGGGTTCAGATGGACAGAATGAATGAAACCTTTGTTAAAATGTTACTGTCGCATTTTCGTCATCGAAAACCGAGATGTTGAAACTTATTAACATGCGGATTGAAAAGGAAAAATCAGATATTAAAAGCGAAGAAAGAAGACAAAAAATCTTTTAGAGATTTTATGAACATAAAGCAGTAATTGGAGAAATTACTAAACACTGACTCAGTTAAGGAGGATCAACCCGCAGAAATCTTACACAACACTTAGCCTAGATTCGTTCAGCTACTCAACTAGCAATTTTCTTTTTGTTTCAAGGAATGTTTACATCACATGAGAAACTCAAGTAGAATCATCTCGTGAGTACGAAACCAGTTAAAGAGATGTTACGAGAAAGTAAAATAAAACGCTGCACAGTGGGCTGGAATCGAAGAAAGCTGGCAAAAATACAAAATGCGTTTTCTGCGTACGGACTTCGTAACATTTAACTTAGTTCCTGCGCATTTAAATTTTACAAGGGATCAGAGTATACCAAAGTTTGAGAAAAACGGCCGTTTTCGATTTTTCGCAGAATTATTCAATTTAAAACTAACGCTGAGCCCAAATGAACATCATAATCTGTCAAAACTGTTTCATGTTATAAACCTATTCTTCATGCTTCATAGCACTCAAGTTGAATGATCATACTTGTCTCGGTTCTCGTATTCCAGATTATATGCGAAGCAAAACGGTTTTTAATACCACTTTCGATGCTTCTCTATAATTCCAAGCTCGATATCACCATAAGTACTTTACAAGTCCATAAATAAATGACAATTTGTGTTGTACAGTACTTAAGCTACTTACTTTCACGTAATGTTGTGACGTAATTACGCGGCAATACGCAAATTCGAAAATGTTTTTTGGAATTCGTACAGAGGTCTCTGTAGGTCTATAAGTACCCCTCAAAGATAACTCTAATTATTTAGTCAATAAAGAGCCATTTTAACGATTTATGATGAGCCTAGTTAGGCTATAAGTACAAACCAGTGAGTAACAATTACAGTGAAACTATGATTGATATCTTGCCTAGTACCGAGATACATTAACCTTCCTTGATTCAGCGCTTTAAGCCATAACAGTGACTATAACAAGATGTCCTCAAAAGTTCACTAAATCATATACTTGGAGGTAACTCTGACAAAAGGCAATTTCGCTTACCTTTGTATAGTTTATAAAACCGGCCTACATCATTTGTAGTGGAGGATTTTGCTGAGATCTTGTTCTAGTGAAGTCTCAAGAGCGATGAGCCCTGAATTGTATATACGTTGAGTGTTTTTGTGATGGTCGTACCCAGCTAAGATATTAGAATTTGATCGTTAGATGGATACTGTGATATGACGGAGAAAGTAGAGCTTCAAGTAAAAACACGGACATTTTCAGGTAAGGATAAATAGTATAGGTGTTTCAAAACTGGTTCGGAAATCTAAATGTAAGCATTGTTAGACGTGTTCATCACTTGTTGGTCTTCCCATAAGAATTCAGCAAGTCGTCTTTCCGCGCGTGGTTGTCGGTACACCATGTCTCTACTTACGTAATCGGCAGTTCTCACGTATTGTACGCGGGACGATTGAATTTTTGTATCAATTAGTTCGAGCATCTAACTCCATGATCTTTTTAATTTTATTTCAAAAAATTTTACTGCCGTGCATTTTTTGAAGCTCTAGTTGCCATCGCACCATTGCGTAATATAATCTGAATCATTTGATAGAGTTACTTTGTCTTCGCTACTTGCTGTTTCCTTGTAAATCAGAGGTTTCCAAACTTTTTCGTGTCGTAGAACCCTTGTTTCTCCGTTTTGTGTAGACCCCCTACTTACCTGATTTTTCGTAAATTGCTAACTGTAGTGAAGTTTAGTGTAAAGAACATAAAGTAAAAACATATGTTCAGTTTTATATATTTATTAATTAAATTTAAGTTAAAACTACTCAAATTAAATATAAATAAACAATCCGAATTTTTTTGCCGACGTCAACCTCTTACAGGTTGTCATAGACACCTAGGGGTCAATATAGACCAGGGATGGGACCAGGACCAGGAACCTTTCCGCTGTTGACGGCCGCACTACAGACTTTTTACTTTAGGAACGGCCCCCAGTAAGTCCAAGTAAACTTAATAATGCTGTATAATTTATATAAAAAATATACAAATTTTACATTAAAATGAAGTATTATATATGTGACATATTCAGCTTACTGGTCAACATATGTAAAAAATGTCTGCGTAACTTAATATGGTATAAAATAAAAGTTTTACAGCAATTGTCCACACATCCACGGCCGCCTAAGTCCTTGCCCACGGCCGCAGGTTACGTACCCATGATATAGACCTTTGGGAATCACTGTTGTAAATTATGGTACCGTCTGCAAGCTTAATTTTACTAACACGTATTATGTACGTAAGGAAATAAATTTAAACATTCTTCTGTCTAGTTCTTTAAAGCATGAATTCCATTAATTTACGATTAAACGAAGATTTAAGAGCAATCTTCAAACCTCTTCTGGTATTTATTTAGAATTTTGAATTTTCCCTCTTCATTATGAATACCTTTAAGTTACGTAAAAGTTAACGCGAGATGGCTCTCAACATTCTTTTGCAAAAAAATCACATTTATCACGTTTTTTTCGAGTTTAGAGGATAATTCCTTCAAATATCACCCCTACTTAGAATAATTCATAAGATTTATTAATTGACCCTTTTCCATAATTTCGAATTTTAGTTCCGAATTCGTAATAACTCAAAATACAACCTTTGGTATTCTCGTATGGTTGGGCATTCGCCTTAGCCTCCCTTGATTTCTCGCATTTACGGAGGATATTTTTGGGTATATAAGGTTTAAGACGAGGACCCAATTCTTTGGGGGGCATGGAGGAAATGCTGCACCAATTTAGGTTGGTGTATACTTCTCCAGCATGCCCTCCCGTTCCATAAAATGGAACGAACCAAATTTTGAACATAACATAAGACACCCGCCAAATTTCGAAAATAATTTAAGACACCTGAGGAATCACCATTTTTTCATAATTTAAATAAACGCAATTTACGAAGAATGTAATAAGGAAGATTTTTTTTTTTTAAGAATCGCTCTTCATTTTGCTGGAGTTCACCCCACCCTCTCGCCCCTAAAGCCTATGGGGGTCCGAAATATTGGTATTTTACCATATACCATTGTATACTCGATGACTAAAAGATAAAAATTACAGAGACATCTGTAGAACTTGTACTCCCAACGCTTTACTTTTCAAATATTCCCTCTACATCACGTCCTCTCCTCACCTTTCGACTATGTTTCTGAGCCTTGCCGTTGTGGCGCCACCGATACCTACCCGTCACATCTACCGTATACTATTCTCTGATATAGATACACTAATATCTCATTTCTCCATCTGCTTTTCTGTATCTCTCTCTTACCAACAACGCATATTTTTGCATAGAACACCATTCATTTACAACGTCGGTAATACAGGTAAATAAATAAATAAAACCATATACTATGCTTAAAAATTCTTTATTATTTCTAATTATTCCACATTGTCAATCTTGCATCATACCCTTCGAATAGAGTCTGGACGTGGTAGAATAAATAAGTAGACAAAACCATATACCATGCTTCAAAACTCTTTAATATATTCCTTCTACATTCTCTGTCTTTACATCGCACTCTTACAAATCCCGCTCGAGACGTGCTGCTTCCCGTTTCGGACGGAAATTTTCCCGCTTTAACCGAATGTTCACCCCACTGTCTTTTTATGCCTTGCTTGATGTGGGCTCTTTTATGTTTCTGAAATCTTGGTTTCTGAAAAGAAAAAAAAAACATACGGAATAAGATAATAAAATAGTTCGAATCCAGTCTTTGAAGGCGACTTTTAAATTGGAGACCTTTAGGAAAAAGCATTTTTTTATCGTTCGCAAACATCCGAATCCGGGGATAAAAGTATCCTCCACAACCGGAATTCGAACCTGGGACAACGGTGTTACAAGGTTAGTATTCTAACCAATCCGCCACCGAAATATATGCATTTATGATTAAATACATATGAAATACAGAATTACCCCTGCATCACCCTTATAACACAAAATTTATACTTCCATATTTTTTCGCTTCACAACCAAGTTTTACTCTTTTCCCCCTTTCACGCTTTTATACTATGCGTACATGTACGTAATTCTGCGAAAAACTACGCGGATATACGCAAATTCAAAAAAAAGGTTCTAATAGAAATTCATAAAGAGGTCTCTGTGCGTCAATCAGTACATAAACATTATGTTACATTATTTAAAAATTAACAATATCTTCA
This sequence comes from Pantala flavescens, assembly GCA_020796165.1. NCBI lineage: Eukaryota > Metazoa > Arthropoda > Insecta > Odonata > Libellulidae > Pantala > Pantala flavescens. The sequence goes on along the minus strand of CM036884.1, from coordinate 6,578,360 downwards.
TTACTTCCAATTATTCTGCATTCTCACTTTTTACAATTATATTAGTATTCACCTTAATTGCTGATAGAATCACCTCTAAATTGGAATGACCATTCTTCTACATATTACAATCGCAGCATACCAATGGACCGAAATCTTCCAACGCAGATATGCGCCTCACAGTTGTCTCTCAGCGTAGTGATGGTCAGTTTCGGCTCCTTTCTCTACTCACATCATCATCTCGCCCCATAAAATGATCTTGATCTCGACAACGAAGACTTGTGTGCCACAAAGACGCATTTTGAAATGCGTCTTTGTGCTGAAAAAAAAACAAAATCATAAAATACATAATTAAGTTTGAGAACGACATAAGAAAAAGAATGAAGAATATTTTAAGAAATTTCCTCTTTGAGAATTTGTATAATTCAATGAAAAGCGGTTTGTTTAGGAAGAAGTTTAGATAAAAATAATACAAAATTATACACTTATAAAAACATTAAAATTATAACACCTCGCGGAAATTTTTCTCGTTTTTTCAGGCTAAATCCTGAACGAATCCCGCCTTTTTTGTTCGTTCACATATGTCGCAATTTATAGGCGCTTTTTAGCGGAAATTGTGTCTTACATCTTATCCACTGATATTAATAAACACAACAACAGCAATATCGATATTAATAAGCAAAGAAATTAAGCAGCTTAATAGAGACACATGTCCAATTCTTCGGACGTTAAATGTAATTTAGGCGGAGGATTGGACAGAAAAAATTTCATAAAATATATTTTTTGCATATTATAGAATATTATACGTAATGGATTCGAAGGATACATCATTTAAAACGAAAATTATATATCCAATGGATAAAATTAAAATTTTACTAATTTAAATAATTATTAATAAAAATAAAATTTTGTCCTGTAAAGTAGTCAAATTTCCAAGGGTGATCATTCAAATTGAGTACTATGAAGCATAATGAATAAGTTTATAATATGGAACAGTTTTTGTCCCATATTTCTGTTCATTTCAGATCAGCGTTAGTTTGAAATTGAAGAATTTTGCGAAAAATCGAAAACTGCCGTATTTCTCAATCTTTGGTCAACTTTGACCTCTCGTAAAATTTAAATGCGCAGGAACTAGGTTAAATAGCTTTAACAATCGACGAATAATTTATTTGAGATTGGCTATGCTAACTAACGTTTCAAAGACCGCATTCAAAAAACGCATTTCGTATTTTTTCGATTCTAGTCCACTGTGCGCTGGTTTAAAAAGATGAGTGACTTACTAAGTGGTTCAGGTGTTAATCTATTAAAATATTTGATAACAGGAAACTAGAGGTTAAATGATGCATAAAGGAGTGGTGCTATTTCAGTTTATAACATACAAAATGTGCTTTCCTTACGTAACAACCGGCAGATGTTTCTAAATCCTTGAAATAGAGAAAGTGCATTTTGAGACGATGTTATAAATTGTAATAATTAATCAAAAAGGTCGCAATTACGATATCTGACACCCGATGGAAATATCTTATAACAAGATGAGAATTATAAATATAAACGTTTTAGAGAGAAAACTCAGATCTTCTGATCGCTTTTCTAATTCTCTTTAGACTCACCTGATGGAGTGATTCCTGCACTAAACGATACCTTCGCTGCAAATTAACACATCATAATCGCTACGTTTCAATTGTTTAAATTTACTTTTTGCAATCCAAAGCAATTTAAATCAGTAGGACGCTTTTATTATCATTTCCATGAGTTAATTTTTGAATGATACAATATCCAAAGCAGAAATTAAATCGGACCAAGACATAAACCTTGTAGAACAAAAAGTTCATCTTTCTGTTTTGATTTAACAATATCCTTTTATATGCAATTACCTTATTTTTGTACTAAAAATATTATTTTGAGAAATATGTGTAAATGTTACGTGAGAATTAGCCCGAAACAAGCGTGCCTTTAACATATAAAGATTTTTTTTCAATACTTGTTCCCACTTCAAACATTTCGAATTACGTAACTACAATCCTCGTTCTTTGGAAAATATTTAAAATGCACATAATATACTTATTACATACCGCTAACAATGCATTTTGACGCGCTCCCTCGTTAATGGTGCATAGGTATTGATTTAGACCTGTTGTTATGGTAATCGCCCGCCGAGTAAGGAGATAGAGCGTAGAAAAAATAAATGTGCGTAAATAGAAGTGAGGTGCGGCAAAAGAGAACTTGATTAAGCGGGGAAATGAGGCGGAATAGGCGAGAAAGATCGAGAAAGTAAGAGGTGAGTAAACACAGAGTAGGATGTGCATCTGTGGGAGGGAAAGGTCAGGAGGAACGCTGTATACGTCACCACATTCAGCGACATCTGACCATGAGTATGCGTCGACCTTGCTCCTCATGAAACCGGAATTCCTCATCTTCGCAGTCCTTCGAACAGAAGCAATTGGTTTACGGAAGATTATACTGCAGCATTTAATGTGAAGATAAGAGCAATTGACACGTTCAACAGACAAGAGGATAAAAACTTTATTGGCGTGTTGACTACACTCTCCTGAACTATTAATTGGATAATTCGAGTGGTTGTTTGCTCCTGACTTACTCGTGATAAGATCGTATTTTTAAAAGACTATTTATCAGGTGAAATTTTGATGAGAATAAAAGCTTAAGATTCGATAAGAATGCAATATAACGAGTTTTTTCAAAATTTTATATTTGCAAATAAAATACACAAATGCAAATAACAAGTCAAAATTTGATTTTGCATATAAACATGTCAGTTTTATTTTCTCTCTAAGACGGTCTATGATTTTTTTTTCGGATCTTGCTCCTAGAGACAGAATTTCGAACGTTCTATCATTGGGCCAAATAGCGAAACCATAAACAAACAGCAATTCATAAACCTGTTGCTGTTTTCCTTCTTTCCTTAGATTAAAGGACTGATGAAGAATTCGTAGTTGGTGTATTTCTTTAGCAAATTCTCTTCAATTCAATTATCTTTAACGGTAACGGTTCTAAACTCTATACATTAATAAACTAATGGTAATATTTTTGTATTTCCTAAGCGTCTAGGTATGTACCAATTTCTCCTATAGATTCCGTGGTCCCGGCAGAAATAATCCCTTTCCCTATACGCAATTAAATCCAATGACATCACATCGTGATGGCGTTCTAACAACAAACATTGCATCCTCAGCACAGAGGTGTTATTATCCTCAGGTGACGCGCTATCTGCCAATTTCCCTGGACATACCATGAACTCACCGTCATCGTCGGTCTTCTACGTTCTTCTCCATCCATACGCATCTCATAGAAAGTATCTGGAAGTTCGTCATTTGCTCATCGCGAATAGAAAACTATGGAAATCCCAAACAGACGTTCAGTATCCAGATTTCTCCCAAACTCCCGTTAATCCAACCCACGGAAGGCAGCAGATACGAAATGCATTGTTTTTTTGTGCTTTCTCTGGAGATGAAGCCCACGTTCGGTGAGGATGCATGCAAATGAAGTATAGTAAGTGACTCACTCGGTTGGTGTGCGTGTATGAGTAAGAGGGGATAGCGGAAAGAGATTTTGGGAATAGACGCGGGTTGCTTGCGTATTTTCTAACGCGTCATACACTTCCTCTACCGAAAGAAACGCATACGAACAGATACCCGTGGAAGGATATTGAGCAGAAGATAACTAGCGCTGCTCCTTTCCGGCGACTATTATCATCACTAATCGAAGGAAGCTGGTTGCCTTGGTAGCGGTGCAAATAACTACTGCTATGTATATTAATATAAATTCACCTTTCTGTTCCCTTTCCTTTTTTCTCTTCCATTCCTCCAAATACTACATAGAAAAGCTTGCATAAATTTACCTCCAGATGGTGTTTAAGATGAAGTGGCCAATGAAATACTTTTAAACAGTTCCAAATCATTTGTCGATATCTAATAACATCGCTGTACGAAGAAGTTTATTATGAAGCGTGAAATGTGTTATTAGGTTAGGTATAATTAGATTATTGGTATAATTTATGCATGATTTTAATTTTTAAATACTGAAAAGTATTCATTTCCACAAAGAATATAGTTTTTACAGTCATGTCGAATTTAGCATCGTTTTTAAACATATTGAGCGCGTTTATGATATTAAAATATTAATATATCAATCAAAATTTTATTGTTCAAGTTATGATTTAACTAAGTTGTTTAATTCCATATAGATATTTTATAAATAAACTTTCATTTATCACGGCTTTAAACAAATAAGAGCTCAATTGGAATTACATAATCCGACACAAGGAAATAATTCCAAGATGGTTGCCTCAATTGCCAGTGAATAAAATTAGAGATGAACAAAAGTGTTGGGGAAAATAGATTCGTCAGATGTATACATATTTTCTGATCTTATAAGTTTGGTATGGGCGATTTCATCTGAGGAAAGTTAGAGGTGTAGAGTATTTCTGTCAGCTGAGTTCAATTTGAATTTTATAATTTACAGTTCAATTTTCCATTAGGAGAATATGGTTACAACAATTTGTTATATTACAGGTATGTAAAACAAGACTATCTTACAACTGATATATCAAGGATGAATATTTAATCTTTTGAAAAGCAAACGGAATTCTTGTGAGTTAGCATTAGATAAATGTAGAGCTATGTTAATCCAGTCTGCAAAATAAAGGACCAATGATGATGGTATTATAAATATATATATATATATATATATATATATATATCTGAATATAAATAACGATGTCATTTTTGGAAAGATTCATATAAAAATCTTTGTACTTTTTTGTGGTTAAAGTTTGAAGTTTTTTTATATAAATCTTTCCATTATGTATTACCGCTCTAGTCCGCCTGACTCACATCAGTGACGTTTATTGTCATTTTTAATATTTAGCGACAATAAGCAACAATTCATTGTTATGCAATTCATTTAATTTAGATTCATTTCAACAACACTAGAAGGCTTATAAAAAGATCTATTCTACGAAAACTCGTCATTAACTTTAAATCTTACGCATAAGTTTATAATAATTTTTTCATCTTGTAAATGGAAATCATGTACTGAACGGGAAACTTTTCAAATTTTTTTGACATTACAATTGGGATGTATATAAATCGACGGGAAAATCAAAAATATCAAAATTCGTGAATCTGTAGATGCGGAGGTCGTGAGTGAGAATCTCTTGATTTTTGCAGGGCGTCCACCTCTTCAAACAAACCACCTTCTGTTCTCGGATCGTGAGGAGATACCATCTGAAGATTTTCGCCAATTCAGTCATCACGATAAACCCCTCCTCCATACCATAGAATGGCCATCAGAGACTCTCAGCCCGAGGAGTTTTATCTTTGATGTGGAAATCAGAGTAAGGATGGACTATAGAGGTTAAGGAATTGAAGTCCTCATTGGTGAAAAAGAATTTTGTTGCCTTTGTGTAACATTCTGGTCTTTCATTTCACTTTTATTCAATACCTCTCTGAGAAAATAAACCAGTAAATTAATAGAAAATGTATATTAACAACCTCTCGACCGTTGATGTCTCTTCTCGAACAGATATTCAGTTACACTTGAAACTTAAACGGACTAATATTCACGAAACTAGAAACAGTAAAAAAGTATATCTACGTCAAAGATGCATCAATAGTATATAAAATAACAAAATCTGAACACTGAGCCTTTTATTTCAGGAGAAAGATAATAAAAGTATTGCTATTTAGAGACAATCATTTGAGATAAATCGCGTTGAAGTACTGTAGATTAAGTTTTATTAAATCCTAATAAATGTCCTCGACCAAGGTTTGCTATATTCATCTACTGGATAAAAAGCTGAATCTTGATAGGATGCATGAATACTTAATTCTGACAACATCAATGGATGGAAATACGCTTAATCCTAATTAGAAATGATGAGGGATGAATTAATTCTCTCTCGCTTTCTTAAATTAGCCAAATTACAAAACGTAAAACTAATTCACGTAAGGGAAGCGCCATGACTCGTACAAACCTTTTACGTGGTATTCTATTGGAAGAGAACTCAATCAATGCCATTATTCAGCATTACTCATTCTGCTGTTACTTTCACGATATCATCGTCACGTGCAAGACTGTGAAACAGATTTAGATGAAAGATTTGTATTTCTGTGACCAGTTGAGGAATAAAAGTTGAAGAAAGAAAAAAGTATTCTATTCATAAAAAATGTGTCAAGAGGACTACAAATACTAGTAGTTAAAAGAAATCATTCATCATTTTATTACTGTACAACTTTTGTAATTGGTTTCCATTATATGTTTATAGTTGACCAAAACTTATGAATTTAATTCTATCTATCTCTTGTAAAGGCATTTGCTGAAAGTGTATCGATATGATGTGTTTTGAACACGGAATGGTTTCGGAAGAGATTCCCTCCCCACTTTCGCCAATTCCGGATATGACGTAGTATGGTTTGGCAAATGCACTGATATAAAAGGTGCAAAGACAATATGAAAACGAGCAAATATATTTATAGTTATTGCAATTATTAAGTCCATGAAACTCACTCTATGGTCTTAACAACTGGATATATTATTTCTTTAAGTTCATCAAAAGTTATAAATTTCATATAATTTCGATATTTGATTTAATGATAATGTTCTATCTTTTTCATAATTTCATATAATCAACTTTTAAAAAGTTCTCTAATCGGAAGTATTTTTCCTTTTTGTGCTCTTCTTTTTCAGTGTTAACACTCATATTACTCTCCAAGGCTGCCTTATATGCATACCATATGAAGGTCCTTTTTCCACCGTTGGGATCCCTTTTCTTTGGAATATTAAAATAAAAAAATTAAGATCCGAAGGTCGAGCTGTTCGTGGGTCAACCAAAGTGAATAAAAGGCAGATTGTCTTATTCGAAAGACTTTCGGGAAATCCAGGTTCGGGATCCGGATAAGGTTGGGTGAAGTGAGTAGCTCACGATCTGAGGCGGAATTAAGCAGGTGTATCACCAACAGGGAGTTTCCTTTGTGTGCGAAAGGCTAAAAAGAGGCAGTTTCCGCCGTCTGCGAATGCTCATGACCTTTCACTCCCACAGAGAGGCGGAATTTGGATTCTTTGTTTTCCTTCGCCATCTGGCGTTGATGCCTCGAATTTACACTCAATCCTATCACTTGCAATGGAAGCGGATGCAGGGAAACTATGCGACTGCCCAGGGCACACGATGCTATTGGGCGACCTTCGTGCCGATTATGACTCTTTCTGGTCCAGAAAGAGAACACAATCTAATTTCCATTTTATATATCGTCTGAGCCAAAAGAATCATGTTCTATATCCGTACGAGTATCACCCACTAAGGAAATTGCAATATATCTAAATATTCACCTTTAGCGTCTAAGGTCTGATCTCAATTTAGTATCGCATAGATTACACTAATCGTCGAAAGAATTCGAAACCCACTGAAAGCATACGTTATACGTTGCCTTGTGATTTCAAATACTTAAGATACAATGCTCTCAAAGAAGCTGAATAATTATGTACTTAGTAACACGTATAATTGTATAGATAAATCTATGAACGACAATGATATGTAAAACAACGTTCATATTATTTTTGCCTTTATACATGACCTGGATATTTGCTGTTTGAATATCTCCGTACTCATCTAATTCATTCGACCAAGTAACGCTTGATCATATTAACTTTTTCCTGAATATTTGTTATTTTATTACCCTTAGTTGTATTTAACTGTCCTATTCACACATAGGCATGTTTCTTTGACTAAATAAGTTTACATATTTGAATTTAGGCGACCTTTTACTATCAGGCATCCTCGTGATTCCACTTGCGGCGTGTCTTGTTTAGCCTTATTATAAATTATGATCTCTAGAGGTTCCACAGGGTCTAGTCTTAGGATCTTATACTTTTTTATTTCAATAAGAAAATTAAATGTTTAAAAAAGATGATATATTGAGAGATGCAAATATAACAACTTAAGGATAAATAAGAGAAATTCGCCCCTTTCATTATCATTGTTAATGTTAAATTAGTCTCTCCGTAAGGAAAGAAGATGGTTGCATTGTGAATTCCTCTATCCTTTTGATTGATGGATTAGAACAAGGAACGAAGATAAAGATCAAATTGAACAGTATACTAGTTCGCAAATTCTCTACAAAATGGCATAAAATGATACTGATGAAGCGATGAAAATAGTTTGAGGTGAATCAAAATCAAAACAGTAGCTTCATTTTTGAATACGCCCTAGGAGAGACATAAAGCGATGCTATGGAACAACATCACTCACAGTCTCAATGTAATTGGACCTGCGAACTGCAAAATAATAACTTGGAATTAATGGTAAACTTATCGAAATTGACGCACGATGGAAAACTCAAATACAGATTTGAGATTCGTAGATGAATTTCAGGATCATACTTCAAAGGAAAAACATAAAATGCTAATTAGAAAAAGATGTTATTCCGCCATCGTGACCGAACGGTAGACAGTAAAAGAACGGTTTCCGTGAAGTTGTAAGAAGCGATGTAGATCACTTCCAGGAACTCCTTAATTATCCCTTTGTTAAGAGGAGGGTTTGCACTGAAAGCTGTTCGGAATGTCCTCGAAAATGGACGGAAGTAAAGGGGTTACGTACGGCCACCCTTGAATCATTGGAAAACCCCTTTTTCACCCCGATTCGTTGTCACCTAATCCACCGGGTTAACGTTCCGGGGAAAATCCGAGCTTTCGAACTGTGGCGCGAAAAGCATTGTCTACTTACATAAGAGAGTTATCCGAGGTTAGGTCTGAAAATGGAAAAACCTCTTCAGCACGGTTCCGTTTCAATTTCGAGGTTAAAATACAATGTGCATGGTGAGAAAGTCAACCTTTGAGAAGGTGAACAAACGAGTCACGACCGTAGAGTAAGAAGTCTAGTTTTTGTTTTTGCCCATTAGCGAGCAATTGGGTTTTGAAATATATCATCTTGGAACACGGACTTTGATTGAATATATGAATACTGAAAATATTACTAATTTCATTAAAATACAATGAGAACTGTTACAATATCATTTACCTTTTCTATTGAGCTATTGGAAATTGATAGGTTTTGATCTAGTAAGAATATGTTGTAAAATATGAAAGTTGAACTTCAATCACAGTAATTATTACAAATGTATAAATTGATGGTGTGAAAATATATTTCAACTAGGATATTCACTTTGTATTTACAGGATTTTTTCTCTTGAGCGACGTCTCCGAGTCAAGGACTTCAACGATTGGTAACACTTTCACCATCTCATTTCCATTCTTTAGTTCCAAACGTTTGGAGTACAAAAGACGACCTTGCTGATTCATTAAGAGCATAAAAAACATCGATTGAGGAAACATTAAGAGCCTAACCATCTAATTAGAGTAATGCCTCTTTAATCAAATGACACCCCGCAAAATCCTTCAAACTGAAACGTAGACGAATTGCAACAGAGATTTGGAAGAATCAAATGCTTAAGTTATCAAAACTAAATCTAATGTTCTCTTGCATTCATTAACCACTCGAAACATTTTTACGGCGTTATTTTTTATTCGTGATCAAAGAAGTCCAATTTTTTGTTAAAAAAATTCTTTGATTGGAGGGACTATTTACATGAAAATTCAGTGAAAATATAAATTTTGAAAATTTGATCACTCACGGTTTCCTTATTTTTACACTTTTATTATTTGTAATAAAGGTTTTTCTGATTTCCTCAGAGGAATCTAGGTGCAAGAGTCTCTACAATTCCTGCTTCACAAATAGAAATAAGCATCACCCAAGTCAATCGCATAATTACTCAAAGAGTTCTCATCTGTGTAAAAACTATGAGGAGATTCCATGAAATGAATAATTTGTGACATCGAAAGAGGTTTTATGGAGTTCCCAACATCAATCGATACCATGGGAAAGAACTTTGACTAACTGAAAATTCCAACCCTCTACTTCCAAACTCCTGGTAGTATTTCATAAAATAACATCGTTTTGTTTGTATGCTCACTTCCTCATTAGCCCAACGGTACCATACACGGATGACCTCAACACTCACCGTGAATACCCATGCGTAATGGAAACGGCGTTCTTCCATCTGCGAAAAAGGTATTTAGCTCAACCATCGATCATGGGGATGCTCTAGAAAGAAGGAAGAGTTGCTGCTTGTACCGCAAAGGTGTGAATTTGGAAATATAAGAATGCTGGCACCTATTGCAGGCGTATAAACATCGCGTAAACATTAAACGTAGTTTCCCAACAATATATATCATTAAAACTGATAAACAACTTTATCTATCGCGAATTATCTTGATAATTTTCCCCTCAAGTCCTGATTTATTGATTATGAATCATTTTAATCCACATTATTACATATGTTTTATTTCAGATACCATGTGAATGGTGATACGAAAGGCGAATTTTTATTTTTAGAATAAATTATTCACGAGAATAAAAATTTTACATCATTTAACTTAAACTGCTAATAATAGAATATTTATAAAATCTTTTACAATCACATTTGACAAGCATTGGATAAGAATCTGAAAATTGAACCATCCCTACAAATTTATTTAGTCAAATAAAACATTAATATCCGTTTGGAGTGGCTGTTTTGTTTGTAGCATATTCCCTTTTTTCCAAGGGCTGCTTCCTTATCTTAATATCTGATTGAATCGTGCAATAAAATTTTCTCAATCCGATAAAAGATAACAGATAACAGAAAACTTATCAATTAAATAGATTGTATTTTCCAGGTTTGTCGCTTACTGTATTGATTGGAATAGATGGGATGAATTCCCTTTTCATTGACTAAGTCATCAGAGCGTATCTCGATGGAACAAAGAGCTGATATCTATATTTATATCAAAAGGTGTATCCGAGAATTGAAGTAGTACATGCAACCGAAGATGTCCGTTAGAAACGTCCGTTGAGTGTTTCCTTTATCGAATATGTATTTAAAATATAATTGGAAAAGTATCTTTTCTGACTCATGAAGATGTTTTAATGAAATGTATTGGGAAACCATTTCCATAAGTTATTAATGAAAATAATGCTATTTCTTTATAATACAAGAGTATAGAGAGAATAATTACTTAACTCTCACTAAATACTGAGTAATTTTATTATTCTAAAATGTGACTGATCATGTGATCATCTTAAGACGCCAAGCTTCGAAAATGATCGCTAGGAACGGCGAAAAGATAAAAAATCGATTCAATAATTACGTAAATTATCTTTTAATGACGTGGAATTGAAGTTAATCGAAATTTTTTTAACATTTGGGATTTTATCTGAAGGAATACGACATGAAAATGGTTCTAGGGAACCAGCACTCAAATCTGGATTCCCCCGTTTCAGACAGATCATCTGAAATACCGGAAAAGAACAAGGAGAGAAGAGGACTTTGACTGCATGGGAACGAATATCTCTTTCAAAATCGGAAAAGCCTATGTATGACGTTGAATGATAATAGCACATGATAGTGGAGGTATTTATTGGATAATAAGATTTCATTGATGCATTTATTGATTCTATTAATTGTACTGAACAGAAATACAAATTGATTAGAGGTAGCTTATTAGAAATCTTTTTACAAGTGCAATTTTTGCAACTGAAATTTTATTTTTAGGAGGTATCATTATTATTCATTGTTTCTACCTGAATATAAAACGCACCAGTGCATAATCCATCTTTTAAATACCTGTCAAGTTTATAGTTTCCTTTGTTAACTAGCTTTAGTTAATATCGATTTATAAATAATATTTCCAGGTCTAAAATTCCGGATAAAACGTACTATTGGCTGCCATCAGAATGACGAGTTAGTAGGCATATGGTTCAAACCTCGAATTGGAGGTATTCGAATCGAATGAATCATCGCGAAAATTATGTTTAAACGAGATGTTCCAAATGGATCACCACTCGCTTTTAGATCCAGAGAAAGATCTCCGAATTTATATTCTCTCCATTTCAGTCTGGTACCCTGAATCTACTTATAAGCGCGGTAAATGGTTACGTAACTGTTTCCATGGACATACATGTTTATAGATGAAGTAGTCTTGTTTATGTTTTCCCTAGGGGGAACACCCAAGCCGATTAAAATGTCCTTTTGTGTTGGACAAAGGGTTACACATCCGAAGCATTTAGCGACGTATTATTCCATCCTAAATATAGACAAATGATTTACAAAAGTGTCAGCTTGAAGGACAGTCTGTGCCCTCAGCTGTCCGTTGGATTTGGGTGGACTCCCCCATATGGTGACTCACCAGTACATGCGTATTTGCGGACGTCTAAATCCAGTTATGATGGTAATATTTTTCGCTTTTTTGTACACCAACAAAAGAAGCAAATCTCCTCTTGACTCAGATCGCGTAAATAAACCGACTGAAAGTTTAGGATGACTTCCTCTCGAAATGACCTCAGAAAGAAACATCGAGAATTTGTATTTAGAGCTCGGATTTTTTTAGAGGCTCAAGCGTGTCATTCGGTAATAAATAGATCCTTAAATACATCCTTGGAAGTGCATTCTCTTTTGATTCAAATGGGTTTTCACCTTCATCTTGCAAAAAATAAAAATAATATTTCATATTACGAAATCTTATACTAAATATTACAAAGTCCTACATTAAATTTTACAATACCTAATATTATTTGAAGTTTCTTTTATTATATTATAATATTTACGGTTATAGGGTTAAAAATTCGTAGAGTAAAATTGTACATGACATTTTACCCTCTTTATATTCGAAGCTTTTTTTCTGAAGTTTTACCTCCATGATATTTCATTCGAAAAAACAAATCTTATCTATATTATTTTGTGTAAAATATATCATATTAATATCGTTATTAATTCTGAGCTTCTATTTTCACTTTCTTCAATACTTTCAAAATTATTTATATAGAAAAAAGTAGATATTATGGGATAAATATATTTCTCCCGAATCAATATATAATGAGGTTTTATATGATATATTTCTTGATTTAGCTTTTAGCATGACATTAAAATAATTCCGAGAGAAGACGTTTTCCTTGATTTTCTACTATAACACTTTTGTTTCGTATGTATTTGTTATAAAATCATACTATACAATAATTTATGTCGTTAGATGAAGAATAGTTTAGAATTTTCACATTCCAAAAGGTATGATTCAAATACAGCTGTGATTATTGCAGGATTGCATCAGATTTCATTACGACGCATATATTGCCTTGTTCATTCTTACTTTTAAATTAATTTAATTTCTTTCCTCCTTTGTTTGTCACCTTGCTGAAATTTTCTTGCGTGACTTTCTTTATTAATCCTTTTCATTTCGGAAATATTCTTCGAGTAAAACACATATACTCCCCATTTCTATTTCTATAAAATACCTTGCCTTCTAATTTCTAATACCGAATTCAATACAGACTTACTATCCTCTACTTTCAGCTTTCTATCAGCTTTACTTATACGTTAAGATTTTCCCATGAATGGCTAAATATACTCTATATAGAATCCTATTCTTTAGCTACACGAAACTGCTTCAGTTAAATAATTTCTTTAACTTTTTAGGATATTCATCTATTATTATTACATTAAAGGTTTCAATTACAAATCTTTTAAGAGTTTTAAAAGATTCAAAAATCAGATTAACGCGAAATTTAACTATCCTTTGTTTTTATTTTCATATAAGTTCATATTCAGCGGGCAGAAAACTCAAAAAAAATTATTAAATATACTTTACTGAGCTTTCCTATTACACGGCTGAATAAATTAAATAACACATTATATCCAACTCTATTTCGTAATATCTATGAGGAAGAGGTTATAAGAGTAAAAAAGGGAACATACCGGTAAAAGCATTCAGCATATTATGCATATAAGCTATGTTTGTCATGAAAAGTGATAAACAAGATGTATGCTGGAAAACTGATAGAGATAACTGAGGAAGCAAGAATGGTGATATGAAGACAAAGGAAAGCACTCATGAGCAACGTGTTCTTCAGAAAGAAGTAAGCCGCCTCCTGCCAAATGCCGAAGGTGGCTTGCAGAGTAATGTAGAGTACACATACGTAAACTGTTAAAACTGGACTGTATATTACTGAGAGAATGTAAGCGGATAAACTAATATAAAATCGTAGCGCGATAAAATGACGCACAGCGTAGACACGTAAGTGACGCCAAAGCCATGGTTACGCGTGCATCTAAAATGAGAGCGACGTAATCTTGAGACGTAAAAGGAAATATTCGATTGAATATTCCCTTATGATGAACGTATGGATCCACGCATCGCTTACGTAACAATGGGCGCAGTTTCACAAGATGTCGCAACTGGTTCGTCATCTCCGTGTCCTTGGAGTGAATTTCGTGGGCGTGTGAATTCCACGGGTGGAAAAATCGGCGAACGGAATTTTTTATAAAATAGGATCACGCGCTGTCGCGGAATGAATGGAATGCGGAGAAAAACAAGAGAATGATGACACAAGCGGAGGATGGACTCTCCGTATTTGTCTTCTCAATAGATTCCCTTTATAGTTTCGACCGTCGCTGCATTTCTCCCAAAGCGCATCTTCAGTTGCCATTGGATTTAATTATAAACAATATCCTTGTTTAACACGTTGCGAAATTCATTGCCTAAGAAACTGGTGGTGCATAACTAGAAGTAGAAGTATTAAAGCCCACGTCTCCCATAAATATAAATTGGAAAAAAGGAAGATGAAAAGGAAATTAAGACTTATATAATTCCTCGTCAAGAATTGTTCTTAATTTATGAAAATATCATGTATTGTGGTTATTGATAAACTTCGTTCTAAAAATAATTATTTTTTTATTAAAGGATCATCGTTGATGAATAATCTGAAAGCACACAAAATCCTCTAGGCCTTATAAAATAAATATTGATTTCTTAATGAATATAAAGAAAGTAATACCAAGTGAATTTTTGCTTATTTTGTCACCGGTGATTCTTAAACTTGTGTGAATTTACATTACAAGAGATGAGAGGAAACATAAATAACATTCGATAACGAAAATCATAAATGTCTGATTAAAAATATCCACCCTATAATTTATGACTGACAGAATTATATTTGGATACTATTTTGATAAAATTTCCCATCACAAAGAAGAGCTATATCTCATTATCCCAAACAACTAAGAATCTAAAGGCCTTTGCCCCATTTCCTCTAATGAAATACGGCTAGGAGCATAGCATAACATAAAATTGAGATTGCATCACTTAATGTTATCACTTTGCCTTCTTTCTTCTTCAAAAGAATTACATTGAATAAACTACTCGTTTCACCCTCATTTTTTCTGGGATTATCAAGAGTTATTATTTATTATTTGATAAAATGCAGACGAATACGAAACATTTTAGAATAAAATTAATTGTAAAATAAGAAAAAATTGCGCATAATTATAAGGAAACTGATTCCGACGTGAGTGATACTAATTCCTTGTTTTAGAAGACTTTTTAATGCTACACTATAAAAATTTCAACTTGGTAATCACAATCATATCACCGTCTACTATGTTTACATTTTTTTCGATTGCATGACAGATGGTTGACGATGTCCGTTATTGCTATAATCCCTAATTCTAGTTGGTATAGATTCTGTCGTTTTGAATATACATCTAAAATAGAAAAGCTTATAATAGAATTAATAATATAGTATTATAAGTTAAAGCATATTCTCTCACGTAATTTCATTTGGAAATCAGTATATTATACGGCAATAAAGTAAGATGAGCAGAGCATGGTTATGCGAATAGGTTGGTTTTATGCGAATCGTTCATGAATGAATTACGCTATGTCATGAAATCTACGTTTCCTATTTTAGAGTTATTCTTTTTAATAGAAAGTATTTAACAATCAAATTAAAAATAATCTATATTCCTACCTTAATTGCCATTTCTAACTGCAACTAGAATTTCTGATTGAACCTTCCAAGAAGGACTATGAAAATGCTCAACATACTGTCATTTCAAAGCCGAATAATAATGATAAAATAATGAGAGGAAAATTAAATATATAAAAATTCTTATTTTCTGTTTAAATAATTTTTAAGCTCACTCGGAAAATACAAAATATGCTTTCGTAAGTATATCATGAACTTATCCTTAACTGTTCTTTCGATTTTTATTATATAGCTCGCATACGAAGCTAATGGTGATGAAATGACATTTTAAAAACCTTTTACAAGGATAGTGAAAACCCGTTACTTGCATTTAATAGGGAATACGTGCAGAATAAATGGGTGAAAGGGAACTTCGTGGTGTTTAGTTTCGGCAGAAGATGTGGTTACTGAGGAATTACGGGCGTGACGAAGGGTTTGGATTTCCATGCAATCTAGATTCATAGGAAACCTTGGATGGAAGTGGAAGAGTAACTTAAAAAGCGCAATTCCAAAAGCGGTATCTTTCCTTCGTGAGCTGTGATGATTGTGAAAAAGGATGCATGTGATCGCTATAACATCGGTGTGAAATGGAAATACCTACATTTTTCAGAGACGAGTCTTTTGTTCTTCACAACATTTTGATCTCTGTCATCATGTTATATGGGAGAAACTTCCATATTTTAATAATAAGGAAAGTTTTTCACTTTCAGGCTCCACTGATTTTAAAATGAGGAAAATTGTCCTCCAGAAAACAGATTAAGATATGTACACAACTGTCTGGAGATAATGCCACACATAATAAGTTCAATGAAGATCAATTCATATCATTAATTAAGGAAATGCGTATTCATTATAATTGCTAAAAACTGTTAAAAGTTTCCTCGTAAAAATATATGAAGTTATGAGTGTAATTATGAAAATATCCAAAATAAAAGAAGATTTGAATAAGTACTATGATAAGGTATAAGTATTTTTGAAAGGAAATCTTCTAAAGAACGACTGGTTAGCAGCTCAAAAATTGTTCTGAAGATACGTAAATAGCTCGTTGCAATAAGTCTAACTCAAAGGGACTGGTTGTACATCCTCTAAAAAACAAAAATAATAATAATAATTTGTACATAATTTTAAATCATGATGGTTTATAATATTACGATGATGAGATAGTGAATTTTTAATATGAAGTGACGGCATTAATGAGTAAATTGACGACTATAGTAATCTACAGAAATCTTAACGGAAAATGCGAGAAAACGAAACAAGACAAATGATTGCCTCGTTTTTAATTATCTGACGTGAAATAAGAGCATTTATTTGCACCAGAATCTGATCATAATTGCTGTGGATTTGATATAAATAACCGCTATCCATAATGTCACCGTAAAAAACGGTTAAAAACGGTATTTTATTGGAAAAGGTTTCGTCAGAAGTGTTTGGATACGCTCCAATTGTTTTCCATTTGTCCCTTCGGCGCAAAGATACTCAAAGTCCCACTTCTTTCGATATGACATCACTTGGACATCCTTTCTTATCATTTTGTGCTTTCACACGTTATGACACCTGTTTCTTCACCTCTCGGGTTTTTCTTGCCCTTCAATCGCCACAGACAATGTTCATTGCGCAAAAATCAAATCGGGAAATTTTAGGGAAATGTGAATGGAAATAACACGAAGAAAGTTCTTATAGTTCATTCGTGGAAAAAAATCACGGTATACTGAAGATACACAAGTATTGAAGAAAATTATTTGATAATAATGATTGGTGGTAAAACCGGTAAAAACAATTCTTAAATCATAAGTTAAGATCAAAATGATATTATAGAGACCATAAGTTCATAATTATAAGACCAAAGGCTGCAGATACCATTTTTAACTTTTAAGATAACAGCGAAGTATAATTCATTTGAAATTATTTTTATTGGTTGAACAGAATCCTGAAGATATATCCATGTAATTGAAAAATTTTTATCTCAAGCGGAAATGGATACATAGTTTGAACTTCACTCACGCCTCCAATTTTAGAGTTGCCGAAGACTAATGATAAAAGTACCTCATCCTTGGATAACAATGGAAGGGTAAATCCAAATGATAAGAAACTGTTGACTTATCATTTCCAATTATCGCTGAAGGTATCTGAGAAATTAGGTCATCAGAAGTTGCTGAAATATAGTGTTATAACAATTGCTGAAATAAATATAGTATATTCTTAATCTGTTTCTTTCGATCCTAGTGTACAAATACATGTGCAAATGAAAGATGAATTAAGAGAAAATAACATAGTATCGTTTCCATTTATTTATGAAATGTGAATAAAAGAACAATTGAAAGGCGAATATCAACGGGAAGATTCAAAAACATCTATTCAGTAAATTGCGTAAAAAGTGATATTACGAATGAGAAAAAAAATGATGGGATAAATATTTAATTCTCAAAGGAAATCTCGAATATTGAAATCCTTAAAAGCCAAAAAAAAGTAGAAAGAAAAATAATAAAGCAAGTAGATTAGATTAGAATGAAAGAAATAAAGAATGACTGCTAGTTTTTCAGTTCTTCGCAATGGAAAAATCCCCATGATTTCGAGTAATCACTCTGAATACGGGGGGAGTGGCGCAACGTATAGTGGCTGTTTCTACTCTACCTTTCCACTGCGGAAAACCCGCTGTGCTTTTCTAATCCTAAACTGATGCAATGGTTCTCGGGAAGAGATTAAAAGGGAGAAATTTGTCGAACACTTTTGCTCTCGGAATTTCAATCGCATTTTAATCCAAAATCAACTTTCTCCACTGAATTCATTCGATGATTAATTTAAATTTTCCAAAACACAACTCTTAGGAGCAATTGGTATGAAACATCAATAAAAATTTCATCGATAATTAACTAGTTATATTTCTAAAAAGGAATAAATTCATTGCAGCATTAATATTCTGATTCTATTTTAACAAATTCATGCCAAGCGCCCTTTTTATATTAGCTATTATAAACTTCCAGTTGCCTTGGTTTTATTAGGTAGAAAAGGTAAACAGTTAAATAAATTTATTGAATAATAAATTATATTATATTATAAGAAGTCATATATAAGTTATTCAAATAATTTACATAACTAAAATAATTTGAAACTACAAACTTAATGGTGAATTTTTGTTTACTTTTAAACTGCTATGTGAATAGGAAATATAGTTCGAAGGTAAGAATTTATAACAAAACCTAAAAATTCACATAGAAATATCCAGTTGAGTGACTTCTAGTATTTTATTAATACAAGTAGTTCAGTTACTTTCGAATGTAGATTTTATTTTCCAACTATGGACGTAACAGACTGATTGGCGCACTCAGTGATTCATAGCTCTCACCAGTAAATTTCTCAACCACCTTTGCTACGGGCGATATGATAGGACAGCAATGGCTACTACTATGTTCGGATTTACGCATAGCTGGCAAATTACCTACTTTTTTAGACTATTATTATATAGTAAATGAAAATTCCATTGATTTGAACGGCTAACTTACATAGATATCGATTTCTAAAACAAGCATTCTTTCAAATGTTCATCACCGGTACGCATTAGAGAATTTAACGCTTTAATGGATTGGAAAATCTTAGATATAGTGAGCAATTATAAAATTAATACTTCACTTCACAATTACACAATTAATACTTCACAACTATAGCTTCACTTGGTGGAAATCTAGTGATATCTTTGAAAATATAACTCAGTATTTTCCACATAGTAAGCATTTGTAACTCCAATATAAAGTCAATACATAGTAGCTACAAAGAAAGGAAAATTTACTTTCACACTTTGAAACGTTGGCTTCTATACAAAGGTGTAATAAATTTACCTATTTCCTTGAGATATTTGTAACATTTTGAATCACCACCTTCAAACAAAAACGTGAACATTCCATGTGATATTTTGCGATACTTAAAATAGAAATCCCTCCCTGAAAATAAATAATAAAATAAAGATAATGGAAAATGTACTTCAAAATTTGGCCCTTAATTTCCTGACTGTCTCGTAATTCTAACAAGATATTTCGTTTTCGGAAAGGTTTTATAACGGGAGATGGAAGAACAGAAGAGCGCTATAATTTTTCTCCTCCGGGCGCCGGAAGGGTGCTTATGACCGGAAATGTTCTCTCCGCTGTCTCATTAGCATAATGTCAGCGGTCGTGCCTTTAAAACCGAATTAAACAGAGGAAGTGATTTTAATGCACGGCTTTTAGTCGCTGTATTACATCCTTCTCGAGAATTAAAAGACACCTTTGTAATCGCATCCTGTCCACCATATTTAAGGCTCTATGCTCTATTCCAGGAAAATTCCCTTTTCCTCATCCACTCACATTGGTCCGTCCGTTTTCCTCATTCAATTATGAGCTTCTTTCAGAAGCTCGAATCCGTCGTTGATCGCCTTGAAAATGTTAACAAAAAAAATGTCGAAGGGTCGTTCTACGCTCCACTACGCCACTCAGCTCGATTTAACACGCAAAATGATCTTGAACTCTTGTGACTTCCTTTTGTAGGGCAATAACTTTATATTAAACAATAAAGAAGCAATTTGATGCCTATAATCATAAAGGCAAGGTCGATATTATTGTATTTGTTAACGAATGATGTATGTGTACAAATGAAACAATAATATCTCTTTCTCGATCGAGCCATCTGTTAATAAATCTATTCTGTGTGAATATGGTAAATACACAGATATATAAAAACAAGGACCTGTACTTAGTATAACTATACTGAGATTGTTCTAGATACATTCGGGTCTTCTTTTATATTCATCACATGCATTCCCGGCTTCTTAACTCTTTGGGTCATTCATTTTCTTATATTTATTTTTTACGTTATTTTTACTACCAGAAACATATTCTATACATTATGCTACCTTTTTCTAAAGAATTCATCCTTCTTGATATAGTAATATAAGGTAAAATTTACACTCTAATTCTCATAATGAAAAGAATGCAATTTTAAGCTATTTTTTCTTACAAAGAAATGAAGAACCAATTGTACATTCATCAAAGTTAAAACGTCCTTATTTTTTATTCTTTTCAAGCTAAAGTAGATTAACATTCGCGTAAAATGATATTTGCTCCATTTCTCTTATCGTAGGTGTTATATTTAATTGGCAGTACATTAAATGCATGCGTACTCCTTTTTTGTTAGTCTCCAGTCTTTACATGATCTTTGTTTAGTTTTTCTACTTTCCAGTGGAAGTTTCCTTCAAGGCGAATTATGTTGGAGTAGGTAACATAAAGCAGTGATTTGGTTGGAGAAGTCTATGCTAAATTGTATTTAACTCTTCTTAATAAGAAGATGGAGTAGCCTTTGGGTAAGGATACATGTAAAATTTGACAAAGATAACTTGATCGCTCGGAGTAAATTTTAAGATTTAGAGTTTATCTTGATCAGCAGCTGTTAAACAATTGAAGAACATTCAACGAGTATTAGAAAATCATTCTTTCACGAACTAAATTGCGGTTTTGGTTCTTCAACACCATACGACAACGATAAAGAATAAAAACACCTATTCCGCAATATTACAGGTAAATGGCCGAAAAATCCAAGGCTAAAACTATCTCGCAAGAAATGTTATGTGATTACCTAACGGCATTTAATTTCTGATCGATGTCAATAAATGTTTGAAAGACAAATAGAAATTGTTGATTTATCTTTATCATGCGTTTGGAGATATTTTTGTGTTTTTTTCTTCTCCAAATGTTCATCAAACGGAAATAAGTTACAAAATGATTTCATCGGCGGTCGTTGAGGCAACTCATCGTCGCCATGGCTGTGAAAAGGATCATTTTCGATATTTTAAAAGTCAGTTAACGCGGAATCACGGTCGGGAAATTACCCAAGTGATCATCATGGTGAAGATTTTTTACATAGGAATGTGCTATTTGGTGTGATTTAATCGTTGCGTCATGTAACGTAATTCTATTTAATACTGTCGAGCGATTATTTGGTTTACAAATTAATCTATTTCATTGCTTCGTAAACATGTCCCCGTTTGAGAAACAGACATTTGCTCTGAATGACGATTTTATGACACATTGTAGAAGGGAATTTTATTGCCTAGATTTTACATTCTATTAAAATCTTAATTTAACTTGACCTTGGAAGATCATACATTTTGCACTCTTATAGAATTTTCGGTGGTAGAAATCGACGATCGAATATTACTCAAGTTAAAAATAATTCCTCTTCAACAAGTGCTATTTAGATTAGTACTGTATTGCAATCACGCTCAATTATTACAAATAAATAACGATATATATAGTATGTGACAGATTTCCCTTACCATTTATAACCGAGAAAGTCAGCTTTGAAGTTTCCTACGGTATGAAATCCATTTATCTCAAAACTCTATCACATACTCTTCAAATTAGAATTCTATTCTAAAGACATAGTTTCAGTGTTTTTAGTTAAAATCAGTATGTTGAACAAATATAAAATGAAATCGATATTCTTAGGAGAAACTTGGATGAGAGCCTTGATAAAATGAAAGTGAAGACTTCGTTAAATAGTAGAATAAATTAAGGAAAAGTCTGGAGTCTTCAATATCGTTTTATTGTATGAAATGACTTTCAATGTGGTGCATCCACAAGGTATATTATGAAAAGAATTTATTTTCGTTTTCCTAGGAAGAACGAAAATATTATTCAAATGAAAAGGAAATTTCGTAAATAAATCAAATGAATGGGACAGTTGTTACAGGTTCCTACTTGCACACAGCAATGTCTCATAAGACTGCCAAGATAATATTTAATTTTAGCGTTAACATCTATGTAGTAATTCCAATCCTATAAAAATCACATAGCATTTCTACACCTAAAATTCACATTCATATAAAATAAACATACAAATAAATAAATGTATAAATGCAAACATATTGATACATGCACGCATCATTCGATTGTGATGTTGTTCAACCAAATACCTCAAGCGTCTATATTCTAATGATGTCTGCACCATGATTTGATGATATTAATCCTAAGATCAATTGTTCATTTAACACAATGAAATTTCTCCTTAGAGACATCGTTGGTTTTCCCTTTGGGGTATTCCAATGGGAGAATCCACGCGGCCCACTTCCTAGGCCCCCCTAATCAGAGTCTCTTCTTCAAGACACGCCTTTCACTTTCTCCTTACGAAGTAGAGTATGTTACCGGAGTTTCCAATGGAATTTCTTTCCTCGACAGACGCTTTCCTGCAGCTGTGATAATCAGAATGTGTGGTTGCTATGGGATTTCACAGGATAACTTCACTTCCTGAAATTTCCCACCTGCTGGAATAATCAAACTTCCCGTCATGCGGATTGAGCGTGAATTGTGAACACGCCTATCTTCGTTTTATTCTCAGGGAATGTCCAATATGAGTATTTACAAATACTTTCTTTGAAACGAGTGATTTCCCAATGATTTCATAGTTAAATACGCTCAATATTAAAGTATTGCTGTGATAAAAATTATTGAATTGAGTGAATAAATCGTGTACTATTTGTCGTTCAAGTATGGGTGGGTGTTTTGTTGATATCTGTGATCGTGAGTCCAAATATAAGTGAGATCCTTGTATATTATACAATCTACGCAGTCAATGATATAATCAATTTCTACATTTCATTTTTTCTATTTATTATAAATTAATCTAAAACATTTAAGAAACAATCATAACGGAGCACAGTGTACACACTTCACAGAAAGTTTATTCACGAAAATTTAAAAGTAAATTTAATTGCAGAATATTTACATAGAAAACCTACGCTGTGATATTTTATGATAATTAAAAAATACGTCTTATTAAGTATGAATCTCATTTTTATAATTAATCATTACAATTGTTACTATGTCTCGTAAGAAATCCGAATCAAAATTTGAGTGGAGGTTAATTGGCGGAAAAAGTCTGCCCTTGTGAAGGTAACTATCATTAAACATCTCAAGAGGCGATGAACTCTACAATTGAATCACTTTCACCAAATCTGATCCAATATCCGAAAAGATATTTTAAATCGTCAATCCCATATTTATCAATTGGAACTTCTCGCCCTAGATCCCTGCATCTTTCTATTCTTTAATACTCTAAATGCTAATGAATTGAAATTAGAAGTACTGTTTCATTTTCTCTTCCTTGCCTTTACTATGCTGTACTCAAGTAGAGCTCGAATCACTCCTAGAATCATATTTTTTCTTTCACATGTTAAATCAATCAAACAGCCTTAAAGAATACATTTAAACTAAATTGTGTAGTAAAGTTATCAAATCAGAGCAAAATAGCATCACCGTCTGATTCGAAATCGATAGAAAAATTTTAAATGAAAGTGTTTCTATCAATAAATACCTCATTCATTAATGAGATGTAGAATTTATATCGTATATAACAGTCGTTAAGGCATATATCAATGCTCTAAAAAAATATAAAAGTTAATTAATATGAGCTTTTGACGAAGTAGATAGAAGAGACGAAAAATCTCTCACTCTGTTCTTGTGTTACGTAATGAATAAAAAATGAATCATTATCTAGCATTCTTAAAGATTTACTCATTTTCAGGTTAAAAATCTCAACAAACCGCATTTTTTTAAGGTCCTGACATCATATTTCTTATAAACTCAACTTCGTGAAATCATCAGTTGAGATTGGTGGAGTTCATTATATCAAATTACGAGGAAACTTTCCCACCTCAATCTCTTGTTTTATTTTTTATTTTCATCCCACTCATTTGTGTATTACTCATATTTGTGTAGGAGTAACTGCAAACAAGTAACTGTTTGAAGAGTAGGTAGAAATGTGCTATGAAATATATTACTATTCACAAGCCACAGCAGTAAAAGTGTAAAACCTTGGCATGGAAAAACAATGAAAATCAATCACTTAAAATGGTTAATTGCAAATAAAAATCGTATTCTACGAAAAAAAATTATGATATTTTTATCTATTATTTATTAGCGGCTGTACCCTTTTAATCAGGGATGCTTAACCCTAATAACAATATTGAGCTGAGGTATAAATATTATTTAAAAAATCAAAACTAAAAATTTTAAGATATTTAAATCATTTTTGATTATTCTATATCATAATTTATCCAATTGTAGACTTAGTTGGTATCATTAACAATAAAAATATATGCGGAAAGTAGCAAGTGGTTTTTTTATTTACGTTATCCCCTCCCTCTCACAAATATGAGTGTATGATAATTAAACAAAAAATTAAGAGTTTGAAATCAACAAGGGTCGGCGTAAATAACTAATAACTGGTTCCTTAAAATCTATACGAAAAAATATTCTGAAATATGTAGCAGTGTCAGAAAAATCGCGCGTACGCAGTAAATCGAGCTTTGAAGAACAAGTTGTTTGTTCGTGCATGCATGAAAAGGGTTGAGTAATGACTGATTTAAAATAGTTGGCCATTGTTTTTTTATATGTTTTGCACCATAAGCATAAACAAAAATGGTTAGATGACCTAGATGTGGATGTTCTAGGAATCTTGGGCGTTGTATTTGTCTTCCCGCGCGTGAAAAATCACGCTCTGAACTGGAGTGACGTGCTTCTCTTACGTGAACGATATTGACGCATCCCTCGCAGAGATTTCGAAAGGGTCACCTTTGGACTCGGCTACTCGAATTCAATAACAAATGCGAATCAAATTTCATGTGAGTGAACTGAATCACCACCTCGAGCGCTACCAGGAAATAGATTCACACATTGCTAACACGGGAATACCACATTCCAGCGCTGTGAAGGAACTCGTTCCTTGAAAGCGAGTGCAGGCGAACTTCGATGGATTGTTTACTCGCGAAAACCTTAATTTCCTCCCGTGAACTTGACTGTGATTCACTCGTGCACTGGTCGTGACCTTATTAAAGGTGTGTCACACTGCCGTGTGGAGAATCCCCCGTCGAACTTTCTCTAATTGATGTAGTGAGAGCTTAAGGCATCTTCATAATGCATACGTATCTTGATATTCCCATGTTATATAACAGTTTAATAAACTTTAGGATTCAGATAAAAGGTCAACTGAATGTGGAGAAAGTTGATTACCTTCAGATGGTTCCTTCAACGGCAGATTTTAGCGAATCGCCAAAGTTGAGCCGCCCGATCGAAAGAAAATCATCCTAACCTCATACCCACTCGTTACATACAAGCTCATGGCACATATTATTAAGCAAGATCCCTAATTAAAGTTAGATTTGAGATTAAGAAAACCAAATTTTATCGATGATTTCCATAAAAAAAAGTATTGATTGAAAGTTATGAAAACATTTAAATGAGTTCGGGAAAAGCAACTGTCAACAATCTTTATGCAAGCATAATGAATAATCATCTTCACATGAATAGCTTCAGTAAGCATGCTTGAAAATTCATCTATAGTAATTGCAAAATTTATAATATTCGACATTTTCATTCCGTTCGATTACGCAGGGGACTTAAATATTTGCACAATAAAGAAACATTCCTAGCTGAAATTTTTTCTTCACTAAGGTGCATTAATACGCAATAATTTTGAATTATAAAAAAGCAATTTGCTTATATGTTTCGATAAAACAGTTTTCACTTATTACGACAGCCTACCTCTCTTTTGCAGCCTTTCTGCACTCGACAGTCATTTCATTATCCTGGGTTCTTGTTGCTCTCAAGTCAAACTAAATCAGTGCCAGTTATTTATTATGTTTTTTCTGAGGCTCATAAATTATCACACTAATAAATCATTAACCCTTTCCATTAAATTTGGTGACTAAATTCCAAAAGAAGTTATTAAAATCCCAGTTATGCATTTGATAAAATAGGAATTGCTTTTTTCCTTATTGAAACGTATAGGGTTATATGTCGTAGCATTTGAATTGAATTCAACTTCCTTCGATACATTCTTAATTTAAATGTTACTCTTTTATGATTAACTTGGCCACTGTAGAAAACGAAAAAGAATACAATAAACTACTTCTCAAAATAAATACTGTAATATTATGTGAACATAATATTAAAAAATTCTCTAATAAATTTGCAGAAATAAGTAAAATTATGACTATAATGGATTACTTGAAGTTAAAAATATTATAATATATTATTACAATAAATAATTTTAAGTAATTCATGATTCTAATCGTCTTTTGATTGATTTTTTGAAAAACCAATTAAAGTAAAATAAATAGACATGAGCAATATCTTAATATTCTGTTGAGATGAGATACAACCGGTGGAGATGAAATATCTCAATATAGCAACACGAAAAATCCAAGATTATCAGAGTGTACAGAACATCTATCAGTTCATCTGAATCATTTTACGTACATATTACTTGTGAAGGTTTCTCTTTTTTAAGACTGGAAAAGCCTTACACATTGGAAGATGGATCGCTGTACCAACCATCTGCTTGAACATGAATCTGTCTCATTTATTGTATTGTCACCCTCTGAGGGAATTTCAGTATTTCCAATGCTGACCTCATCACTATTTCCTGCGTTCAAAGTTCCCGGAAACGTATCGTTTCTCCCTCTACATCTCTCCATAAGGGATTTATGCAAATCGGATGACCGTAGGAAGCAACATATTGTATAAGGGAGTTCCGGTGAGAAATCCTACTTCAACTGCTAAAAATGCAGCTATGAGTAAAGTATGTGCATCCTGATAGACCGTGTAATAGGATGCAGCATAGATTGGTATTCATTATGATTCTATCCTGTTTTTACACTTACAAATTTATTTACTCTATTTCCCTTCTGTTCCATAATATGGGTTAGAAGGATATAAAGCCACTTGACTATTTTTCCGAGTTACATTTGTTTTACTTTAATTTTCTTCCTTTCTTAATTCTTAATTTTAATTTTTCCTAGGTGGTCAAAAGATAGAAGATAAATAAATGTATACTTTAATAAAAAAAACAGACATTTAATTATCTTAAATCATTCAACCATTTTTATTGCTCGAAAAATTCTTAAAATTTTAATTAAACTATCATAGTAATAGAAGGATGCGATGATGAACGAACCGGCTTTTCCAAGATCAGATACTTGATTCCTCTGACATGTACTGGACCAGGTTTTCCTCTTGATGGACGGCTTTCGGTGGAAATACATTTGACCTCATCGAAGGACCATCCCAACAAAACGGATATCCTCATGAATTCCATTCTAAGCTTTTTACCAAAAAAATTGCTAAGGATTGTTTTCAAATCAATTGTATAAAGTTGTTAAAATTTGATCATAAGCACCAAATTAAAACATGATCAAGAGCCGACCTCTAAGTGAATTGTTTTAATAGAGGCAGCCCGAAATTTTGTTGTTTATTATTATTTTCTGATACTAAAATTTGCGTTTGATGGGAGAAAAATTATCTGCTGTAATAATTTCAACATTAAGGACTCAAAGAGAAAAAAATGGGAAGCATCTGTTAAATCTTCGAAGGTAAAAGTCTGTTGTACTGTATGAACTCAATAGATACCCAAATATTTTTCTGGAGTTACAGATAATACTCTTAAGTAATCTCTCTCCGAAAGAGGCATAAGAGACCACGGGACTATTATTGTCAAACTTTCGACCGATAACAAGCGGTGAAATTTTAAAAATCATCATTGCGCAATAGATGACAAATATGCTGCAACAGCCAATTACTGTAGCGTTGCGTGAATATGGCGTGTCCTTCTCATTTGAGCCCACGGAAAAATCCGATGTTTAAATGATGCAGCGTTTCATCATCGAATATCCACTCCATGTCAATTACCATTCGAAGGAACGGACGGAAATTTTTGTCGGGGTTCAGAAATGGAATGCAATGAGTAACTGTAGTGATTAAACTTTGGAATTCGATCAATTTACGTTGGAGGTCTTATGTTTAACGGTTTCAGCGATGGGAGAGGAAGAGAGCGATACTAATTACATGAGGAACACTAAGTAACTTCCAAGAATACTTATTTCAAATGATGTTTAAATAATAAATTATCTGAATTTATTTAGTTTCAAAACTAGTATTTATACCTATGATCCGCAGAAGATTGAGATAAAAAGTGAAATCTTTTATTAGCACCTCTAAATTGTGAACTTATCTCAAAAAATCGATATGGATTTAACACATTCCTCATTTATGTTTTAAATGAATTGAACGATAAAGCTTTTTTCAATCGAAGGCTCTTCAAATGTAATCAATTTATATCAAATACTGCTTATCCATCTCATTTATCTAAATGTGTATATCAATAAACTTCTCTTTAAATATCACTTCCTGTAATCATATATTCAAAGCTTTACAAACCAAATACCTCCACGGGATTTCCCTCAGCTTTTTTATGCATTGGAATTGTAATTTTAATATTTGTTCATGCACGACAAAGAATTCCCACCTGTGAAGAATGTTCACGCAACAGCGATCTCTAATTCCCCATGTCTTGTATGTTTGCTATCTCATCCAAAAGGTATAAAGGTTTTTCTCTTATCATCCTTAAGAATAGGTTTATAAGATGGGTTATTCCGCTAGACACCTTTCTTGTTATCATGCTTCATTTTCATTTCTATCTGATTATACTTTAAACTTATAATAATACTGTAAATATTTAATTGAAAATTGATTATCTTTTTTAAATTTCTAACATAATAAGAAAATATAGATTTTTCTCTTTTATTCTCCGAACAGAATATTTTCATGAATAATTCGTCCTTAGGTATCTGAAATTACTAAGAACGTTAAAGAATAATGATAGATGACGACCAATTCATCACTCCGGTAATCCATCAGTTGTTTACTTTTCAAACAAAAGTTTCTATTTACAATAAATTAAAATTTAAAAATTATTTTTTATCCTTACTTGGCTAAACATTCCAAATTATCCTCACATACTTAAAATGTCCACTTTCTCTAGGAGGTCACATCTAACTTTAGTCCCCCGTTCCTCAGTGACAAGCATAAATGCATCTACGGTCATAACCAAGTATCTTAATTACCTTTTGGGTTTTACCACCTAATTTTTCCGAACGTTTAGGAATCTCGGAATTTGCCGAATGAGTTTCTGTGAAAGGAATTTTCGGGTTTTCCATACGAGTCGTCAATGTGATTAACGCAAGGAAACGTTTAAGTAATTTAGAGGCGTGATTATGAATAATTTCTCACATTGAAGATGAAAGAAATGTGTTTAGCATTTAAGAAAGTAAATTGAAACAGTTTGTGAATGTCTATGTTTTTAAATGAAAAAGAAAATATAACAAGGTTTAACAAATCCTGTTCAGTGCTCATACTCGTAATCCAATTTCGTTTAAGGAGTGGATAAAATGATAATTGCAGTGAATCAGGTTTTTCATTTTAGACATTAACAAGTTTTAGTTGAAAAAATAATTTAAGTAAGAAGATCGGATAAAATATTTTGTATAAAGTGAATTGAGATATACATTTTTCCTTGATTTACATCGATTAAACACTTAAATTAGAAGATTTACTAGAATAATTTATAATTGATCAAAGTATTTCAAGAAAATATTATTGAAACTAAAATATAATTCTCCATCAATTGTATCATTAAATTATCAGTTGACTATCAGATATCTTAGAGAGTATTATACAAATAATTTTTAGCGCATTTTGTCACACATTACGCACTTAAATACCCACGGCTATTGATACAGAGATAAAATTCAATATCTTCTTGAGGTATTGAGTATCTGTGACTCAATTACATACAACCATTACAATGAAAAATATAAATAAACATTAAGTATGGCAAAATCTAGGGAGATAAATTTTAACCTAAGATAAATCATTAGCAATATATTTCAAGGAATTGAATTGATGATTCAGTTTAAAATTTTTTCATTCGTTAACTACGTCCCGTTGCGTTTCTGCTATAGTTTGTTATTTTTTCCCCTCCTTTCGTTTCTCAATCGGAGATGTGTCGCATATTCTCCTTTTTCATCCTCAATAAGTATTAACGGCTTTTATGTGGTATCGGAACACTCGTCCCCTAATCGAAAGCTCTCAGCGGCAATTTGGCCTTCGACATTCATTTTATATTTTTTCTCTTGCGTATGTTCATTGATCTGCCAACATGCAGATTGTCACGTATAGTCCTAAGAGATCAACAAAATCCGTAATGAAATATTTCCTTTCGAAATGTGCGGTGGCGTAACTCATCAGAGGTCAAATCAATTAAATTATCATCCTTCACTTATTTTTAGAAATTCCTATGCACGCGATTTAGAAAATACAATTATTTTCTTTGAATATTTACTGAATTTTATGAAAGTAGAACTCGAAAAATAGTTCCGAACGCTATTTTAACTCTATTTTGTATTTTCATTAAATTTATACTGCTTTGCTTTTAATGGCAACTGACTTTTAAATATTATTATAAACTATTGATCTTGCCAATTTTTTTAATTGGATTTTTCAATTCTAGATTCGTAATATTTGTAACTATTGATTTTAATTAAATATTTCTCAATAAATCGTCATAGGCAATCATATGAGAGAGAGAAGCTCAGAAGACGTAATAAACGTTTTTATATAACATAAAAATACAATGAAGAAAAAAATAGATTTATTGTCATTAGATCATTGAACATAATTATTCAAATAAATCAAACTCTTCATCTTATTTGAGGTATTCTAAAAATCTTGATGCTATGGATGTTAGATTCAATACTAACTTCCTAATTACATACTCAATTTTCTTTAGCATCCTTCTTAAACTTCTTACTCCCTAAATTATTCTTAAACATGTATATAGAACTTATAAGGAAATTGATTACATATTTAACTGCAAAAATTTAATGAAATAAATAAATTATATAATTCTATCATTTTAAGAATCGATCGTTTCTGTAAAAATTAACATTATTTACATTTGCGTTAATTGGAATGAGAGATAATTCTTTTCGTATATATATCTTTCAAGTCTATACTTGACTGTGAGCTCAGATTCTAGTATATATAGGACAAGGTTTACTTCCTTCTTATCTTTGAACTATTATCAGCAATTGCATGATCTGCCACTCCCCGTAATAGCTTGAATTCTTGGAAGTAATAGTAGAATGAGGAGACAGATCAAAGTTAATTTAGAAATATCACATACTATTTATGGAATCTATAAAATCTAAAATCAGGAACAAAAAATTGAAAATTTCTCGAAAATGGTTAATAATTTACAGTAGTTATTCAGTTATCAAATACAAGATATGCATGGAAATATAAAGTTCTGTTTATAAAGTCTTTTTGATTTATACCCTTTCGAACAATGCGAGAAATTTAAATAGAAATAAATGATCTACTCAAATAATGCAATCGCTCTGTCTATCTAAATCCTAGATTAGGGAAGAAATTATAAATCTTAATTAAAAAATTTAATTTGATAAGAAAATACACGAGAAAAATCCTAAGGAGAATATAAAAATAAAGGTACTCTTTCTAATGAAATCAATGTGAGAAGGCGTGACTTCGTAGAATGCCATAGTAATGAAAACAACTTTGTAAATTTCCACAGAAAAAATTGGTATATTCGCGACCAGTTCCGTAATATAAGATTACATCTTCAGGCATGGAATGGTGTTTTGCTAGGGAATATATAGGTTTGTTGGAGAGTGCATGATGCACCCACTCCCCCTTCCCTTATGAAGGATGTAATTTTATATTACGAAACCGGTCGCGAATATACCAATTTTCTGTGAAAATTTACAAAGTTGTTTTCAGTATTATTTCTATATAAATAGGCATATTCAAAGAGCTTTTCGTGGCGAAAAATGTATGCTTCCCGACGAAGTAATATATTGTTCTTAACTAAATATATTCCATTAATATTTGATGAAGGGATTTTATATGATTTATATTGATAAATTTGATAAAATTTTGTAATTGGATATATAATAAGTCTTCATTATATAATCAATTTATAATCAGATAAGTCGCAAAATCTCTCAATATATTTAAATTGCATATTTAATTACTAAAATTCATGCAGAGCCTACTCTCAATGCAAAAGCTAGATTTTCTAGGACAGGATAATTTGGGAGATGACAAGTAACGGGGGTTGTCCACGAATAACATGAAAGAAATTTCCTTTGTAACTCGTACAGACCAGAAATTGTTTTCTTCTTAAGTCATTTGTATTCTCCGCCTTGACTAGAGCTAATCAGTCACATCAACAGTCAAACTTAAGTTATATTTGCCTGAGTCGGTAATGGAAGTTCAAGATCATATACTTATACAACATAATAATTAAAGTTACAAATTTGATGTAAACCGACAGAATTAAAAGTTAACTTCAGTTCCAACAGTTTATATTGATAATTATTACAACCCAAATTAATCATAATTTAAATCAGTCACTTTCAAGCTTTCAGCCTTACCAAGCGAAATTTTCATGCACGTATCTATGTATCTCGTGAAGTAATTGCATAGACTAAACAGCTAATGAGAAATAGTTCAGTGTCAAGCCATAGGTCAGGGCCATTTGTGACCGCTCTTACTAAGAATTGTGACGGGAATCAGTGAAACAAGCCAAAAGACTGTGACCACAGCAAGGGGAGATTCACTGCTGACGTCACAGGATCACCGATGAAGTTCAAGATCCTTATAAACTGTAGATAAGAGAAAATTTCTGCCGAGTATTCCTAGATGTATTTTTTCCATTTAATTTTTTAAAGCTAGTATTAAAAGAAAATTGAATCTCCTGATAAATATAAAAGCGTGTAAATAGATAAATGTACTGAATTACATATGATTTAAATATCTCCGTAGCAAACGTTATTTAACAAACAAAATAATAGATGTTGCTTAAAGTTTCTGCGAATTCACTGAATTAAAGGCATTTATATATGTCCTTGTATCATTCCGATTCCATTCTGATATCTTTCTTGTTCTGAAATCAGTTTAAAGTTATGAAATTTCTACAACGGAACGGAGAAACGTTATTTGAGTATCTTCATTAAGTATATTAAGAGGTTTGTCCAATTTAGATGCTTAACAACTCATCTCACCGTTGCTGTGAAATCTTTATCCTAGTAACCTCGTATTAGCAATGGCTTTGAGAATAACATAAATATAAATTTGCATTTAATATTTCATTGCTTTTAGACCTTTAGAGCATTATAAAAAAGTTAAATGATGTGAAAATTACAACAAGACTCGACGAAAAGATCATGAATCATTATGAGATGGGGGAATACAAGAGAAGATAGCAGTTTATAATTTTTAATGCAGCAATATAATCTTCTCTTTTCCGTTTCAATGAACCCTTAAGATGATAAGAGTCAAAGAATCTTCATTCATTCGCTGCAATAGGAAGCACACCTTGAATCAATATCTTTCGTAACTAGAATTACATCTAAAGATCAAAGTCCTAATAGACTATCTTTAGACATAGACTTCGCTCACAAGTTGCCTATGAGGATTTATCTAAAGGAATTCCGATACTTTCAATCAAAAAAAGTTGTAATCAATTACATCAATTCCTCATTATAAAACGGTGGGAATTGATAAAGGAGATATGAATGACAAAAGAACAGGTTTCAGGAAGTGTTTAAGCATCTTCGCAATGTTTTAGGTGTTTCATATTTACAATGTTCAATCCGATGTCTTTTTAATGAACTGAATGATAACTTTGTATAAAATGCTCTTTTTGTATCAAATTTAAATACCTAAGTCAGTTTCATCTCGACTCGAGACTTGAATAAGAAATATTTACTAAACCATTCTAAATTTACAACTGCGATGTAAACTAAACTGTGACAATTTAAGCAAAAACGTTAACTATGAAAATAACTGTATTCGAGGCAGCATAAATTTATATACTTAATAATAAAATCCATAGCTTTCAATTTGAAATTAATGAAATAAAATACTGAAAATAAGACCAAAATGAGAAACTTCCACTTTCCTTTTTGTTCACCGAGAAAAAAGGCTAAATATTATCACCATCAGGAGTTTACGATGCTAAAATTTATTTTCATAGAGAATTATAAAATCAAACGATCAAAAGCACTCTTCATTCAAAATTATCATCTATATCACTTAAATATCATCAAAAACCAAATTTCTAAAAAAACATATTTCTTATAAACTGTCATATTGTGAGACAAAAAATGACCGGTGATCACCAACATTACAAAGTTCACCTTTGATCATTAAACCTTCAATAATCATTCTCTAACATTTAGAGGTAAGATATCAAAATGGGAAAAACCAATGAGGTGTTGCATTAAATGCACGTAATTTAATTTCGATGTAGTTAAAAAGGGACACTTTTGTGACAAGTTGATAAGAATCCATTCGTCCGAGATATGATAAGCATAAATCCAAACTTCAAAGTCTTTGGGTGTTTGGAAAATTTTGGACTTCTTCCTACATCTTGAAATGACAAACGAATTTATTGAGTGCTTTGACATAATAATTATGTAACATTTGTCTCCTTAATTCATGAGACTGTGGAAGAAAACGTTTTAAATTACGAATGATACTGATCAGAAAGTAGAATAAAGAAGGCTAAGTATTACATTAATGCTGTTCTCACATAAAAACTCTTCTGATTATAAATATAGAAAGGAATTTCAAAAATCTTAATTTTATAACTACATGAAAATCTATGTATCTTGGTGATTAAACGTTATATTATTACGCTACTACGACTACTCTTCGAATTATCCCGCAAGAAAAGAATCCATTAATGACGTGATCTTCTTATTTTCTTAACTTAATATATGGTATTCAGATGAACGAGTAAAATATTTATCGATGAAGATGCAAATAGATTTTTATTCATCAAAGTTTTATTCTCGCATATGTAGAGAATCGGCTTGGAAAGTGGCAAATGTATATTGGAGCATATATACAGATGTAGTATTTAGATGAACTTATGCTTATTTATGTATATTATTTCATACGTAAAGATTAATTCATTAAATTTGGAAAAATCTATGGCTAATTATTTTACTATTTTTTCCTAAGTATTTCCTCGAAATTTGTGGTCTTACATAATGTAATGAAAATGTGCCTGATAAGTAATTATGCGATGTAAGAAAATTGAATCAATGTACCAAAATATATTGATTGATTATAATATACTATTACGAATGTCCGAAAATAAATAGGAATTTATACACTTGAAAATTAATCCAAAAACTTTTGTAATATCTTAGAATTAAAAGATAATTAGCTCAGTCCATTGCCGTTGTCTTCATTACAAGAAAAGCGGCACCTGGCAATTGATAGTATCGTACATTATGGACATATATAAGAGTGATTCTCACTTAAACCTATTCTCTAATAACTCCTAAAAATACTTTAGTAATTAGACTAGATTTTCTTAGCAATATGAGGGCAGAGGTTGCCTGCATAACCATTCAATGTTAGCTGTGGATATTGATACAATTGTTGGAGCGACAAGATGCGGACACTTTTTGTCCTAGATGATAAGGAAACTAATTAAGGTACTTTGCAAGTGGGACAGGACCTAGATTTTGTAAGTGTAACTCGAAGCATAAGTTAGAACTGATAATTGAATGATAGACTGATAAATGCTATACTGCTGAAGCTATAGAAAGATCTATTCCGTATATTTCCTCACATTCTATTCTACGATGCCAGAAATTTACGTAAGATTTATAAATGAAATTGCTTATTTCTTTACCTTGCATACCCATCTAATTTATTAAACATTACTGGCGGGATAAAAGACTTACATAATCAATATTGGTGCCAGTATTTATATATTAATATATTGTATTAAATAATTCAAAAGAATGACATAATGTCACAGTTGGAGCGAAAGAAAAAGAATTTATAACTAAATGTAAACAGTTTTTAATTTAATTGTCTATAGCAATATACTTTACGATAGTTCTATAAGTATAATTTTTTAAGAAGCTTTAAATGTAAGAAATCCTTAAGACTGATTTAAACAATTCGATCTATTTTAGTGTAAGCTTTTTACATTTCTTCTCATCCAACTATTATCCACGTATATATAGTATGAGAACACGATGGTTATATAATGTTTGATGTTATTAAAAGCCCCCATTTAAAAAAATACCGCCTCTTTTTACGTCTCACACATCTTATTCTAATTTACCCTCTGATCTCACTGATTTCCCTTTCACTTCTCCAAAGGACTGGTTTCCATAAAAGGACTTATCACTCTTCTTTTCCCCGAATCGACTTCGCGAGAGATTTTGTATCGAATTCTGAAGAGATGACGTTCACCTTTCGATCGAATCGGAGATAAGAGTGGACAGATTCCCATCTCAGAAGCACTGATTATATTTTTACAAATCTATAATCACACTTGGCGAATATACGGAGCGATTCCTAGAACTTCCATTTCCGACTACTGTATCACAGATTCAGATGAACCATCGCTGCAAAATCCAATCGTGCGTTTAGTCACGTCCGATGCATAGGCCAAGGTGAAACGAATGCTTTATTTTTCCAATTAAATCTTGCAAATCCGGTCCTCGCTTTGAGATATTTAGGGAGATAATTGTTGAATGCCTCTTGAACAGGAACTTTTCGTGATTCACAAATCGAATTGGAATCAGTTCGACTGAATCATTAAAAGGAAATAAAAGGAGATGAAGTGAATAATGTTCTCTTTTACTCTATTAAACGTTTAGATGCTGGAAAGTCTGATCAAATGTGAGGGACAGGGAATATAATTGGAACGGTGGGAATACATCATATCTTAATCTAAAAAGGCCTCCTGTTTTGCAATGCACTTTTTCTGAATTACGTATATGAGCTCTCCAAAATTAGTAGGACATTTCAAATTAGCGGTTTATTCGAACTGCTATACAACCGTTTTTCAAATTTAAATGGTTTTATAGATAAGAGCGTATTTGCAAAAAAGGCAATAGAAATATTTAAATTACATAAATAAAGAAACATATGTTGCTCTAAACGTTTAAAATAAAATATAGTTGAATTAAGGATTTAAAATATAAATAATATTCACTCATGAGACTAAGGAGAAGCCGAGCTGATTTGTATGGACTGATAGCACCCTTTGAAATCCTATTTATATAAATGTTTCAATTTAATATTTTATATTCGAAATTTTGGATTTAAAGAAAAATTTCATGAAAATAATTTTTGAATGAATTTTCAGGGAATACTGTTCATAAGGATAAGTAATAAATAAGATCATGAGGGCATGAGACATGAGAGAGTATATATTTATAAATCAGGTTTATAAAATTAGCAATGAAACGGACTCTTTAAGATAATTATCGAAGTAAAAAAAAGATTCGATTCTTTTGATGAATAGAGGTGATCGTAAATAACATAACTATTCTAAAAGATTTTTAAATTCTTTACACTGCTGGAACGGCTATATCTAACCTGTATTCCATAGATTTTTTATCTGAACATCTAATATACATTAATACAAGTGGATTTTCTAGTTACATAACGATAGCAAGTGTAAACCGCTATGTCTTATATCATAACAAGGTCATGAAGAAGGGAAAGAGTTGGGCCGTGACGTAATATACGCGAGTTGAGCAATTGTATTTTCAAAGTGGAAGTACTTAAATGTCCAAACTCGGCCTTGTTTTAGGATACATCCCCTTTTTTCAGGAGTAATTTATTCGGAATTCCACGGCGTGACTAAGGAAGCTGTGTTGAGATGACTCAATTACGTTCAGAGGATCAATGCGTTTCTAGAAGGATAGGTCAGGACGAGTGCAAGGGGATTCGGAGTTTCCATTCAATTCTTACTTTGGTGTAGCTTTAGCGATAATTTGAGAGCACTCCCTCAAAAAAGAGGAGAAAAGTGATGGCCGAAAGGAAAAGTAATGTAAAAGGAACGTTAACGATTTGAAGCGAATCACACTTCAGCCAAACTTATGAGCAATACGGAGTCCAACTCCAAAGTGAATGCGTACAATTTTAATAATTTGAAACCGCAATGAAATTTTTTTATAAAGTGTGTTGCCTCAAACAGTAAACTCAATTATTTGACTATTCAAATAACATTGCTTTCTTAAGAAAACCAATCAAACATACAGATTGGAATCATTTTATTAAGTAACTTATGTTTTGTAATACATATGATTTAAAAATATGAATCAAAAACTTCTTACATACAAATGTCAACATATGTCAGTATAATTTAATTATATACTTTAATTATATGTAACCTCTAGTCTTCTGATATGTTTGAGTTATTGTTCAATAATATTATAAAATAAAGAATTATGTATCATCGAGAATGGAATGCGATTTGCTAAACCTCTACTTCAATATATATTTTCCATCTTTAACTTTAACATATTTCGATACTTAAAATTTACTTAGTGCTTGAGTAATACTGATATGCATTAATATTTATAATATTATAATATTAATATGCATTAATATTTTTTCAAAAGATATATTACCTTCAATTTTTTTTCTTCATACATCTGTAATATAGGTATAATAAAAATTCTACACGATAGATAATGTTTCAGATAAGAATTGATTATTCCATAATTACTTAATAAATCACTATTGTCAAAGATAAATTATATAAAATGATCCTTTTGAATTTGAATTGATTTTTCAGATATGTATTGCTATGAGTAACCTGAATAAGCTGAACTTATCAGAAACCAGAAATCATTCTAATCTAGAAACAGTAATCTCTTATAAATTCGTTACCCCAATCGTCAGTCACGGAAAGAGTAATTTTCCAATGCCTCATCGAATTGGAATGCTTTTTCTCAATTTGTATACTGGTGCGCACTCGTGAATTGGAAATCCATTTTAGGAATTTCCGGAAATGTTTACAACTAAAATTTCTCTTAAACTTCGAAAATTTTCCATTTGGTGTAACAAATAGTAAGTGGTATCGAACCTTGACAAGTTTGGGGGATTTCCCTTTATACATTTGCATGAATGACAAGCCCTTCAAAAACCAGTCAATTAACAGTTAAAATCGTTTCTCCTTCGTCATTCCAAGGTTTTTCCGCTATAGTTTTATTTTTCGGGTGAAAATTATCAGCGGAAGGAATTAATTCAAAAACTGGAGCAGTTTTGGAATCGTTTGGAAAATTGACTTTGACCTACTTTCTCCAAATGGGTTGTTTGGGATGAGGAGAGGGTTTGTTACTGTCCTTCATTACCAAAAGAAGCAAAGTAACAGCTTCCTATGTTTGCCTCAATTAGTTTCGCAGAATTAATTGTCCAATGTTTTCCTCCCTAACCTGCAGATTGGACTGTGACATCGTTTACTTAACCCTTAACTTGTGGTATTCCCCCAACTGCGGGCAAATAAAAACTCCGCTTCAGCCAATTCTGCTTTAGCCACTTGTCTTTTCCTGTTGATGAACACAAACAGATTCGCCAAAGTGCCTCTTCCTTTTTAGAGGAAAAATAATCAGAATGACAGATGGGAGTGTCTTGCAGATTTTTTCACGTTTATTATTTTAAAAACCATGTTCCCAGAAGGTGGGAAGGCCCAGATTCTAGCTCCACTCCTATACAACGACCTTTTCTCAGAGGATACCATCATCAAAGTATAGAAAAGACAATCCAACAATGAATTCAACAACTATCTTTATTGCGCAATGTTGATAATTATCTAATTTATTTGATTTTTTGTAATTACATAACATTGTTGGAAGTATCATAATTGTAGCGGAATCATAGTAATTTAGCAATGACTGAAATTGTTGATATCTAACTAAGCATCATAAAATTAATTTTCTACGATCAATAATTAATTTCTATTCTTTTATTGCAAATAATAAGCCAATTTTAATTTCCAATTAACAGCCATTTAGGATGAAACAAAAAATAACTGGACAGTGCCTTCCTACGGTGAACAATTTAATTTAATAATATTTAATTTTACATCAATTGTATTCTTCACAGATATCAAACGGATCGTCTAGATGTTTTCCTGTTATTGTATCTCTGACGAGAAGAAAATTAAATATAATTTCTTTTATATATACCTCATCATTCATGATGAGGTATACATAAAAGGTCTGTAAATATTTCCTTTTAAATTATTATTTCCAGTTTGATTAAGAGTACCTTATACAAAAAGGACACTTTTTGTGTTAAGAGAGTTCAGATTTCCTCATATGTCTGATTACCTCAACATCCCTCGAGGCTGCACATTTTTGCCACACATTCTTTTCGAGGAAACATTTTTCTTTAATTCAAACGCCGGTTTTTTGCTTCAATCAACAAAACAAAAAGTTTTGAAACTCCGGCGATATTATGGAGAGTATCTGGAAATATGGTCACTCTTAACTTACTTGTACTCTTTATTTAGCCTTAGGGTTTAACTTTCTTTTAAGATACCAATGCAGAGTTTTTAAATATTGCAGACACCCGTGATTCAGTCATTTATTGTCGGGTGAAAATTACTATTCTTACAAAATTTTCTGTTCAAAAGATTACTTTCAGATGTACCAAGTTAAAATTTCAAACCTTTGGGAACTTTGACCAGGATCTGATTTATATGATGTTATCTTTATGATAAGGAAAAAAAGGTTAATTGCATTTTAGAGAAATTACACTGGGAATAGTACCAGGTGAGTTTACAAACGAGGTCAAATGCTTTATGGATTTGTTTATTGAGAATTTTTACTATCAATGAATTATCAAAAACATTATACAGTAAATCATATCAAAAAATTTTATAGTAAATGGTGATAATTATACCATTAGGCTAAAAAACCAACAGTATCTTAGTATCTGTTCTTTATAAAAATTTCCAAGTTGTACAGTGTATGTACAAGGCAATGATCATTAGAAAAAGTAACATCGTGTTTTGGTACGGAACGGAACAAAAATATTGGTTCTGATTTTCTAAAAGATTAGATGTGATGGGCGATTTTCCGCTTTCATATTTGTATACCTTTTCTATTTCGTTAAATGGAAATGAAATTCATATCTATTTATGCTAACCCATGGAAAAATTATGGTTGTTTGTAAATATATCAATGTATTTAAGTTCGAAGAGCAGAATGAAGAAATCAGTTTCCATAGAAACTGTCATAGAAATGTTTCTTCTTTATGCTTTCGTTGATCAAGCGATCGAGTCGAGTGGTACCTCAAAAAGTGGGTAAAGAAAGCTGTATCCAGGTTACACTCCGCCTTTGTTTACCCATTCTCTTTCAGAGAAAGATCTATAGGAGTTGTGAGATGCAGTAGAGAGTTCGGATGAAGGAGAAAGTAGTCGGTGGGATGCTGTGGGATTTAGAGAATAGGCTTACAGAGAAGTCGATGACGAAGCCAATGGCTTTGGAAGGAGTTGGACCCTCATGACGTCACCTCTTGCTATACTTCTAACGTTGGCTTTCCGGTCGCGCTTACCTTTCCTGTCAGTGTCCTTTGTTTCCACATTCCTTAACACCTCTTTTACAATTCATCGGTATAAATTTTTAATCCATTCAATTTCCAGTTCGAACCAGTGTGCCTCCAGAAATAGATTGTAAACATATCACTAAACCGATCCCAAATTTTCAAGGGTATTAACAAATCGTTCATAATTTCCTAAGTATTTTCAATTTGTATACTTGATACTTATATTCAAATCAATTGTTAATCTCCTCAATTTTATTATCGTTATCAGCTGTTTTCACAAATTCAGAATCGTTTATACTCTATTCCTGAAACAATGAAGAGCTTTTTTATGATGAATATATTATTGCTTTCAGGCAGTAATGATTCGTAGCTGAGTACATTTTGTTAGTACTAAAGAGCGTTCATGTTAACAATAACCGTTTCTTGATACTGTTGATTGTTATATTCAAACAAAACGTTGGGGAAAAATCACTTAATGATCTTCAAAAGCAAAGACATATTGGAGTAGAAATGAACCCAGGCACACTTACACCAAGGTCACACGCTCTGCTATCATCTAGGCCAGCTTCATAAATATTCGATGATGATAATGAATATATCGCGCGGGGCTTTATAATTAGATGCAGTTTAGAGCGACAATAGAAAAATTCTTCGCATGCCTATTAACTCAACAATCGTAGCTGAAGTACGTCAGAGTAGCTTTGTTGAGCATTGGCGTCCCTGACTATCTCCTCCGCATTGTGTGGCTAAATATTACGCAAAGAGAGTCTACACGTGTACATCGATTCGTAAAAAGGGAAGCGGAAAAACAATTGCGCGCTTCATTTGTCACTACGCGAGAATGGTGGGAAAGTGTTTACCTACTTCCACTAGTTTCTTCACACTTCCAATAGGTGAATCACCATGGGATCCAAAGATAGACTCAATTGCACTGTATATCCCATGGACTCGATTCAGATCGTATCTATGCGCTATGCATAAGTCGAAGATTTATACCTGTGAGGGAGAATAGCTCCAACCCACGAGCAGTAATGATTAAGAGTCCTCACAAGTGTTGGATACGTGCAGAGCATATTGCACGAATAGAGTGGAGGGAAAAATACACAGCATCCGACTTATGATTCAGGACGCTTTTATTTTCATTTTTATAACCAGAGCGGACTCTCAATGATTCATAAGGTCTGAGCGTATCTTGGAAGCTACGACTATGATCAGGAGGAATAAACAAGAAATACTGCCAACACAACTTTATAAATGTTGTAAATTATGGTGACATGAATAACGTCTCATTAGCACCACAGTTGATTTGTAGCAGAGGATATCTTCCTGAAGACACAGCAGAAAAAAGGAAGCGCCTTCAAACTCAGAGAAGGCGGTCCCAGGTTCGATTTTTAAGAAAAACATCAGCAGTAACGTATAATATAATTTATTATAAGAATAATACTTACAGTACCTAACAGGGTTCTTGGATGTATGACTTTTTGGATCTGTCCATGGAGTACACTAAATTATCTTGTTTTGCAATGCTCTAAATCTTAGGATAGTTGTTAATAATCAATGAATGTACAATGTTTAGAAAATTTTGATGGATGTGCTACGTATATCGTTCTCAGAGGCCTGTTTCTACTGTTAATAGTCATTATGATGTGAAGAATACAGAGGTTATGGACAATATATTTTTATACATAGAAATTAGAATAATGACCTGCGGTTTAGCTGTAAAATATCAAAGATTTCCTCATTATCCAAAGAAATTTATAAAGATATTGGAACGACCTAAAAAAGCAAATGTAAACAATGATTCATAAGTGATATTAAACAGCAAGTTTGGATGTTAAAGAAAATCTTATAATAATGATTCAAAACAAGAATTGATAAATGTGGTTCAGAATTATTCTTAAAGAACAATAAATATGTTGAGCAACGTTTCTTTCGAAAATGCTTCCTGGCCGTGATGTAACAATCGTTTTTCTTACAAGGCCTAAATTTCTCTTTATTATACTAATCGGTTTGTTATTGTCGCATAAATGAGGCGCAGAAGGTCATTGTTGATTTGCAGATTGTTATTTGTCTCGTAAATCGTTGTTAATTAATTGATATCGAAGGACATTATGGAAATAGTAGATTGTAACACTTATAATGTGGAGGTCTGCCAAAATAATAATCGGAAATGAGAGGTAGATTTCCCTAGGTTATTTATTAAAAATCGCCTCTAATTTGAATGACGTTTTCATTATCAAACCATTAAATAGAATTTAATATTGTAACAATGGGAAATTTTAATGAAAAATTTAATGATTTTAATATATGGAATAATTATCTTCATTTTATGATAATAATTTATCAACAAATTCTGGTCCAATAAATGTAAATTCCTCTATGATACAATAGATATTGTTTTCGGAAATATTTTTAGTAATAAAGACGAGATAAAATTTATAACATACCTTAAAAAAATTGCGTTAGTAATTCAATGCAATTGCACTCGTAAAACTTCGAATTTTGTATGCATATTCTTAATATGAATTCATCCGTGAATATAGTTCAGTTACGTTATAATGAATTTGGTCACAGATTGACGTTCAATAAAAAGAGTTCATCACAGCAGGTCCCTCGTTCACACGGTGATAAAAACGATTCCAAGAAGCCGAATTCGCCATTGTGAAGAAGCTATTGTCATTTTACTTTTTATTCAACTCATTCTGCCCATAAAACT
The DNA here is from genome assembly GCA_020796165.1 of Pantala flavescens. Lineage (NCBI taxonomy): Eukaryota > Metazoa > Arthropoda > Insecta > Odonata > Libellulidae > Pantala > Pantala flavescens. The sequence continues at coordinate 6,533,557 of CM036884.1, read as the reverse complement.
ACCGTTTGTTGAACAGTTAGAGAGGTTGGCGTTAGAAATAATGAGCAAAAAAAATGATTTGTCGTAAAGAAAATCTAGGCCTAGTAGTCTTTCGCTGATACTGTATGTTAAGAGTTTCTTTTTCTGGCACTCTATCTGCTCTATCTGATTTTCTGCTGATTCCGTTTTATAATAACACGGATAAGTGTTTTCTGTTTATTCCGCTGTATAATTTCCAAGCATCGCTCATTAAACTGGGTTTGAAGAAACTTTTTACCTATCATTTGTGATGCAGTAGTTTATTCATTAAAAGTTTCGCTGCCTTATAATTTGCCCTTTCGAGGAAATGTGAGAAAATCCGCAGCGATTTGGATCCACACACGTGTAGACGTGACGGTCACATCTTTACCTTGGAAAGTGTGGGACGGCTTTCTCTTCATCGAGTTTATATCATTTCCATTTTCGCGCGTTACGGGATGCTGGACGAAATAAAAAAGCGATTCCTTGAATCTGGATTTGATCATCATCTTGTGATTCATTGCGAAGTTATGGGTCTGAGATCCGTTGGTCGGTATCAATGCTTCCTGTAATTTAATACCAATTTGTTGTTTTCGAGAATTTTGAAGTAAGTTGAGATTCTTTTCGTAGATGGTGCTTCGAACGAGGTTCATCGTGATTTATTTTTCTAAACACCAACCTTACTGGTATTTTTTGTTATAATTGAATCTGAAAAATTCTGTTCAGATGTTCATAGCTGAATGTTCTATGTTTTCATTTTCATAGTTGAAACGCAATGCAATTTACGATCTGTATTTGATGTCAGCTAAAACTCACTCTTTTCATATCATATTATAAGTGAGACGTCAATAATATACGCAATCAAGATCCTACATAATCTTAGACAAAGATATAAATCTTATAAAATCGATGATACTATGTTTTGAATGTATCCGATCACAGAATCACGACTAAATTAAATAGTTAAATTATTATTATAAACCCATAGAATCAAATTATGTTGCTGATTCATAGATAAGGAACCCTGAGAGTATCGTAAGCAAGTATGATCTTATCTAGGATAATAGCCGTTACTAATCTCTGCATGTATCTAGTTTTGTATACATTGAATGTATTCGTTTGATCTTATCGTAAGTTTTACTATATAAATAGATATCTACGACGATACGACGAAATCACCATTTCTCAAATTTAAAAACCGAGTTACAACTATTAACTATTTTATATAGCATTACCATAACGAACTGCAAGAAGGAGCTAAGTTAAGTTTAATAATTATGAGTAACTCATATGAGTTATTTCATTAATTCTAATTTTTAAACAGAAAGTAATGTAGTCACAAGAACTTGGTCTTCCTTTTTCTAATATATTTCTATTCCTGTTTTTGGTACAGTTATGGTTCAATATCCTCATCTTAGTTCTAGATTTTCTGAGCTAAAGTAGTGCGAACTGAGTCAATAAACATTCTATTCTTTTCTTGAAAGAAAACCACAGAATATAAGTTTTTTCGCAGCAATGCGTTTCCTCATGGATGATTATGAAACAAATGAATAGCGTAACGATGTTCCGATGGCTAGCGTTAAACTGGTAAAACCAAAGTTTTGTATTGTCTTTCAAAATTTTCCCTGGAGTTTGAAGTCACTGGAAGAAGATACAAAAATAAGAAGAACGGATCTGAATTAAGAAAACAATAGCGTAAGTACCTCCCTGTTGGATCATTTAGAGGGATATATTCTGGTTGACTTTAATTTTTTTAGAAAATTGTCATCTATATTAACGTAAAACCTAAGAGAATTATGTATTGCTATAAATATATAATGAAATCATTTTTATAAATACATTTTCTTAAGTATCTATGAGCGATGAATTATTTCAATTGTTTCAACTATTCAAATTGCCTAATAGTAACTTTCCCATTTTCAAAGATACCTTTTACATGTCTTTGGTGAGATAATGAAGGATTCCCCGACCTCAGCTCTTAAGAAGAAGCATTGCCTCACCCTTATATTTATTCATATATTTGTTTTGCAGATAAAGATTCACATGTCAATAATATCTCTTATGAAATCGTATTTCCATGTCTAATTTTGCGAAACCTCTTCAATTGATATGGAATGATCTGATTGTCACAATGCTATCAATTGAGTGCAATTATGCAACCATACACCCGCTTCGAGTCTGAAATAGTTGCGAGAAGTACTTGATATTATTATGAATAAACATTAAATAAATGACAATTATTTTCAAACTTAAGAAGTTTGGTGGCAAGTATCTGAAAGGTATCCTAAACCGACTTCCCTATTAAGGATAACTTTCAAATATATTTATTTATGTTCATAAATTTGGCAAGGGGTAGAAAAATGGTATCAAAGCACAAATTTCAAGAAAATTTAAAATAGAAGTCGAATAAAATTAGCTTTTAAAGAATTTTTATGTTTATAATCTTAACAAATTTTATTAAGACTTATTTCTGAATTCATAACCATGAAATCTATTTCATTATACGAGTATTGTCCTGTGTGAATATTAGACAATTCAAAAGAAACCTTGGATATTTTCCAAAGTTCATCTAAAACTACAAGTTTTTAAATTCATAAATTTTTCTAAGATTATTTTGAATGCAAATTAGAATATTATCTATTGATAACGAGAATCTTCAAGATAATTTGTAAAATAGTGAAATTATAACATTATCTTACCATTGAAATATTGAATTACAGAATCTACCATTAAGTCATCGTTTCCAAATCTAAGCTTTTGTCCACAAAAACCATCGATCTTTTAGAAAGAGTTTATATTTAGATAAACATCCTAATCTTACATTGTTTTTGTATATTAAAAATACTGAAAATTTTTGAGGTAATCCGTTTAAAAGAGTAATCAATTTTATTGTTAAATTTAGAGCTGGTTTTAGATTCATCAATGAGTAAAACTTAGGATTCGTGTAAAAATTAAGAAAGCAATCATTTTTGAATCACAGTATAGAATGGTGAGGAAGAAATATGTTGCATGTACCTCAACTATTTCCAACTGGGAAAATACTCTGCGGTCCGCGATACAGTGTTCATTTCTTTCTGCGGGAAAATCTGCGGTCTGGGTTTTTCCAAAGGATTATCACCTTATTACCACTGAGCGATAATCCTTTGTTATTCAAAACCTTTATACCAATTATTCTCGCTCAAAGATAATGCGGGGAGTAAATTATAAAGGATATTACGGAGGATCATAACATTGTGAGGTAAAGTAATTTTAACTTTGCACTTGAATGTTGAAACCCATTTATGAAATATTATTATTCGTTTTTTTTGAAAACTTTTTTAATAAATTAACTCAGCTAATTTCACTTATTCTTTTAAAATAAAGTATATGTTATTGAAATAACATATATTCTGTCATAGTTGGCTATAGTATAAAGAGAAGAGATTATAAATTAAAGTAGATAGCACGCACACTATTGTCCACAATATCAACGGATAATCATTACTGATTCTGAAAAAATCTATTAACAAATAGCTGATAAAGTACGTATTATGCTGTAACGTTAAAATTCTAATCATTAATTTACAAATCGTATTATTCTCTCTTCATCATATCGTTAAACCGCACTCTCTTTAGTATAATCTGATTTGCATTAAAATCCTTTTTTCATAAACTCAACAATCTATAGGGAAAAATATATAAATTTTAAATCCATGACTTTTACCTTTCTAGCATTTTCTACCAACGTATAGCCAAGGCTATTAAGGTCGTTACATAACGTATGATTTAATAGGTGGTGATAGTATAAAAAACGACTGCATTTTTGCAAAGGCACCTCATTCCTGTGTCAATTACCGAAGAGAACATATTTTCCCATGATGATTTAATAAGAAGAAATGTGGTAGATAATGCAAGGGCACCTTGACTGAGGAATTCCTCAAGTTTTCATTAGTGATAAGATAAATTAAATCCCTCGAATTTCAGATTTTGATAAAATTACTTTGATTTTCTTTTTATATCGTAGCTGCTTTCTAGTATAATTTTATTTCATATGTACTACTTTTTAGAAGGAAATATTAAATTCCACGTTACAAGTTAACGTAACTACAAATTCGATCAGAATAAATGTAGTTCATTTACAATATGTCTCTTGTACCTTTCTTATACATCAATACTCAATGTATTTACACCTATAAGATTACTGATATCTTCCGTGATTAAATCCTCCACCTTGGAATTATGTATTGTGATTTGAAATTAGTTTATAGATTAGTATTATGTCTGTTATGAGGAATTTGCATATTTATGTACCCTAAATCAAAATAGCAGTTAATTTAGATTTGCGCCCGTCGAAAATCAAGAAATCTAATGGATGACATCAGAAGGGATTTTTGATCATTCAGGTCATTTATATTATCAATTTAAAATTACGCATAAAAGTTTCCGAATCCAATCACAGTTTCCGCTTATATATTACAGAAAACAAAGGAAATCCAATCTCAAAGTTAAAATCATCCCAACTTTTATCATGAGCAACATTTCTCAACAGAGTATGAAAATGATAGCTATACTTTAATTAAAGCGAAACAATGTATATATTTATATATATTACAGCATTAATGACTTTATGAGTTGATTGATTTTTCCCCTTCTAAAGACTATAAGTATTCACATTCGAAAAAACTGTTCAAGGTTATTAATTATTTCGTGGAATCGGGATCTCACAATTGTGAGAGTTATATAAACCTCGATAAATGAAGACAAATCTCTTTCAGCTAGATTTGTGTGTCCTTCAAATCCAAACAATAAGATTGTAGAATGGAGATGGTATCAGAAAATGCTCGTTACATTGCTCTTCTTTTTACTTATTTAAAATTAGAAGATAAATCAGTTTTTTAATAAGAAGATATAATTGTTTTCCGGGATATCCAAATATATATGTATATATGTACTCGTATATTGTATCCTAGGGAATTGAATTTCCAATCAAGCAATTGCACATCAAAGCACATACGTGAATCATGTTTTTAAAGAAATTCATATTTAATGGGTGACTGTTGCGGTGAACTATTTTCCGGAAAGTTCTGCAAACGACTATCCGTCTCTAGAAATACATGAAAAGAAGACAAAGGAGAATCTGGATTTTGGAGAAATATATATGGGAATGTAGGTGGGAATAGAGATGAAGAAAAAGAGAATAAATTGCAAAGAAACATTGAAAAAATAACAATAAAAGGACGTTGAGAAGCGTTTGTTTTCGTGAAAATGACTCTTACAACTTCTGTTATTTGATTACGATGGGTTATCGTTGCTTGCAAATATCTACTTATATTTTATAAAGGAACAGAGATAAACTATGTTTTATTTCATAAGATTAATTTCTCAAAATTAGAGGAACAAACGGAAACACTATGGACTTTTATCGACAAAAAACTGATGGAATTGAAAATGTTGAGATACAATCAAATTCAGTAGAGCAATGTTCAGAAAATACTCGACCATTGTCAAATACAAAGATTGCTGTAAAATCAAGTACCTTAGTAAGCAAGAGTTTGAGGCTTGTTTTATAAAGAAAAACATATTATACACTAAAATATAATTTACCCTTGAAACTTATCTTTTTTGGAAATGTTTTTTTTCAAAAGGTATTCATCATTCTATCGCTAGCTAATGCATAATAAACTTCAAAATCTTAGTATCTCATCACTTTATGGAAGATGGGCTTTCATCTGAAATAAAATTCTCAATTTCAAGCAGTAAATAAGATGCTTATGCAAAAGAGGAAAACTGTTCCAGACACAATTCTCACTTCCTTTACAGAAGATGACGATATTTTTCATTAAGATCCCATATCATCCAAGATGACGTAATATCAGTGTCTTGCGAAATCAAGCGAATGGAATGCAACCACAGCCTTTTTTCAGGAAATATTAACTTCGGATGTTTTGACATTTTTAAAGTGTCCATCATTTAAAAAGTCTTATAAAAACATAATATTCGATGTATCTTTCACGCGCGAGCAATTATAATTAAGTTCAGTTAATTCGCTGAAAATGGAAACTACATTTATTTACATAGAAATCAATTCTTTAATGTTAAGAGTATTATACGAAATTCCGTTGCTTTGTTTACGAATCTCTCACCACAAAAGAATCTGTGATAACAGTCATTTAATTTTTCTCATGCAAACTTCGTTACGATGCGACACTATCTTTTTGTGTCAGTTTTCATTTTATTGCATTTTTTGCATTGCATAGTTGCATTTTATATTTTTAACGGTTTTCTTTCTGGATTATGTTAAACTATAACGATTAATACTTCTCACTTTGTGTCATTTATAGGCCAATAGATCTTGATGTATTAGATTCACCATGCTTACTTGGTCCGAATATTCTCTTAATGTTTTATTTTGTTCCTTAACCAACTATTTATTCCCATATCCATGGCTGAAATATACTCTCTCCTTGATGAACGATGGATTATAATGCCATAATATACAATCTAATGATTATCTCGAAGAAAGAAGAAAATTTACAAATGGTGGTCGTAATAATATATTTGCTTATTTATACTGTTTTATGATAGTTTAGAGGAGGCCAAAATTTCCTGCTGAAATGTGGTCTTGTCATCGGCGAGGTTAATATTCCAATTAAGTTCTTAATTTTCTTTTACGGTGGACTGAATTTAGACTGTGGCCGAGTCGTAAAAACTCTCAAATCAATTTATAGAGCAATCTTACCTAAGAATAGGTAGGTTGAGAATATTCTTCTATATTTTGTAAGAAAATTAAATTACAAATGGCGATTCTAAAAGTGAATGTAATGTGATATAAAATTTGATATACGGAAGTAAATACTAATATTATAATTCAAAAGTTACGTTTCATAAATTAATATTTTACAATCATATTTTTAGATACTTAATCTTTTAAAAAAATATGGAATATAAATCAGAAATAATACTTCCTTTATTTTGAATAAAAATATTTTAAGTTAAAATATGAATTCCTGAAATGTAGAATGATTTGTTTGCCTCAAGTGTTAGAAGAACTATGGTTTGACTAGAATGTTGTGTACTATAAACTTAGTTTGCTGCAATTCTTTAACAACCTGTCCTGTTTAAACACTACGGATTTAGACTCGTAAATGAGGAAAAATGTTTCTATTTTGTTTAAACTATTTTCGACTAAGTTTGAAGATACTGCAAAAATATAATCTTTTCTGTTGTTGATTTAAATGTGGAATGAGACATTTAAAACATTATCAATTTTAAAAATGTATTTTTTATAACCTTTATAATCACATCGCAAGTATTCCGCAATTCGGTTCACTATTCATAATTATTTCAATTATTCCGATCAATTAATATATGTTAGCTGCGTGAAAGAACGGTTAGCGGAAAATACGTTTCCCTTCTCTAAATTAAAAATGCGGAAGACAAGTGGTTCCGAAACGTGTACAATCGATGTTGGGAAAGATTCGAAGATTGCTCCACGAAGAGGAAGGAAAGAGAAATTTCGTCGCGTGCCGAAAGAACTTTCTCGCGAAGTTGGGCTTCCCCCCTCCGACTGAGAAAGTCCTCCGAGATGAGGTAAGTTGGAAAGACAGGAGGGAAAGTAAACATCGGTTTGGGAGAATTCTCTCTTGACCTACGCCCACGGACACAAAGCGTGGAAATTAGAAATCTTTGAAGCGGAGGAGGGATTCGTATTAGAAAATAAAAGTCGTTGACATCAAATGATCTCATTTTTCAAATTATTCATCTAATATTATGGTTGCAATTTTTATAATTATGCATTGACGCAGAAATCCTCTGTATGTATTTGCGGTGAGAAATGGAAATGTATTCAAAAGAAAATTTTTCATTGCTATTCTGTGCAGTATATATTATACTATTATGTTGATATTTCTAGATACTGACGATGGTTCCTTTCAATGGAGCATAAATTATTTTCCTGAATATAATCCATTCATCAACTGCATAAGAGAATATAAAATGAGATAAAATGCGATTTAAACTGGATTATAAATATTATTAAAATTATCTTCTAGCATAATGCTCATTTTTTTGCGTAAATAATTTTAATAATATTATTAATTAAATTAATAAATTTAATTAATAAATTTAAATGAAACAAATTATTTCGAATAAACAAGTTGAGATGAATAATTCTTCATTCAATTCTTTCATGCATCGTCGAAGAAATTAAACAGAAGATTGAATGGAAAGTTAAAAAAAAACACTCCAAATTTATTAATATTTTACAATATTTTGACACAAATATTTTAATCCTAAATTCTTTAGAATTTTTGATGCTGTGCAGTTAATACGATTTAATATAAGCTTTCTTTTCCGTAGATGTGTAAATTCCACAACTTTTAATCCCCAAATCATAATTACATACATCAAACTACGCAAAGTTAATAGAGATTTTAAACACACGATCAGCTAAATTTATATCATAAATAAAACTCTCTGATCTTTCAGCAACGATGAATCTCGTCGTTTATTTCACGAGTTGAAATTTACTTCCTTATTCCTTTGAATTTCGTTTGTTTATTGGTATTGAGAGAGTCTGCTCGGTGTTTCAGAGCCATTTTTCTCCCAACGAAATATCTTTGGAAATTCCAAGGAAATGCTAATTCTGCAACTGCGTAGGGGCAAATGCACGCGTTTAACTTCAACACGTTTGGTGGCTGCACTTTTCATGACAGAAAGTTCAAGCTATGAATTGATAATTCCACGAATCGTAGAGCTAAGGGAAATCCCACGAAGGGAGGAAAATGAGATAAGAATAGAATTTCAGATTTTGGCCAAAAGTGATGCAGATTCCTATCAATTCTATTCTTATTTCCGTAACTGAATACTTTCCTTGAATTATCGTCATGACATTATGCCCGCCTACACACGAGGATAGGATTCAAGGTTGCTAACGTATAGTGTAGTTTCTTTACTGCAGTGAATACTCTTTTAGTTTTGATGAATAATTAATCTATAATAAAATAGTAGAAAATAAAATAATAAATAATTCAATAATTGAAATTTTCATAAAAAAGAACTTCGTACCTTAATTACAAAAATGTATTAAACCAAAATACGACCGATATCGACGACAACCTCGCGCCTGATTCAGTCGAGACAATAATTATTACATATTTACTTAATAATGAAAGAAGTAAGATGTATCCTCGTGTAGATATGAATTGAAGGAATAATTTATATAGCTGTAATTTTTTCTAAAATATATTATATATCCATTTCATTTTTCTAAAAGGTCAATAGTTTATTATATTTTTGCTCTTTTCCCTCCGTAACAAACAGATTTTGAATTATTAATTTCACATTGTAACTAATTACAACATATTTAGTTGCATATTGATTTTTTAAACATATAATTTATGGAGATTATTTCCATGGAAACAAATAAATATACAGTTATATTAAAATATATAATCATTTATAAGGAAACTATAAAATTTTAAAGATTCAGAAACTCGTTTGAAACTGGTAAATGATCAGTCGTGGGAAAGAGACGAGAACTGTCAAGGTAGAATAATTTCCTAGCGGAAGTGGATCTAGCAAAATAGCAAACGAGGAAGAGAAACATTACCTAGGCCTTGAAGCAAAAACTAGCAAACTGAGGATATTTTCAATGATGAACAGACGAGTGGACAAAAGATCTTGCCAAGTACACGTTGTCACCTCTTCCTGTGTTGGATTACTTTGCTGAAGTCAGCTCTGCATTTGATGCAGTTTAAACTATGAATCTCTTCTAGAATATATATGAGCGAGTTTATACGAATGGTTTTTTATACAATGCATCACACTTTTTCAATACGATCCACTTAAAATATATTTTATCAAAGGAACTCGCTTTATTGCTTTTCCGAAGACGCGTTTGCGTATCTGTTTAAATACTACCTATTGATTAATTTTATTTTTCATGCATCCTCCGATAATGAATCAAAGTTCAAAGGAAATATAACAAAATATGACATATGAAACGCCAGAAAAGGAAATTACTACACGTAGAACATCGACAATTTCGAAAAATAAAATTCTAAAAATAGTGGATGAGGTTAACTAGCATCTTAGTAAGAAGTCGATATTTGCATTCATTCAACCAAAAAATTTTTATCCTTTCTTCAATAATCATATAAGTAGACAATACACTAGGGGAATGCTATGGTGCTTGATAATGTGTTTTTATTCATTTCCACCCATGATATGTTATGAATATTTGAGCAAATTTTGAGCTCTTTTCCAAACATCATGCTATTACCTGAGTATCACATAGTTCCTTTTTCCCGAATCTCCTTTCTATTGATTTATCTAACCCCCTTACACCCTTCTACGAGAAGGGAAATGGTCAAAGATAATCCAATGTTTACTCAAAGATGATTTTAATGGCGTCATTTCATTCGTCGTGATATGAAGATTATTTTTCAAGGAGGTCTTGCCGTAAATTTTTAGTACCTTCGCAAGGTCTTGACCTTTGTCGTACACTTGTCGTGAAGGACTTTATTCCTGAGCTAATGTTACTCGTTTTAGGGACGCGACGGAATGCAGAAGGTCTTCCGGAGAATTTTGGCGGGAATCTTCATTCAGTTTGTCTCTTCTGAGATAGGTTCCGAACAAATATGAAGAAATATTATTTTTATATTATCACATAACACTTTCGAGATAATTGAGAAGGATTTATATCTATGCATAATGTAAAGGTGAAATTTGACATGAGCCTATCAATGAAACTGTCTACAATTCAATTTTAAATTTCTCTCTTAATCCCATAAGATCACAATGTCATCAAATTAATACCTCTATTATTTGACTATCTTTTAAATTTTTTCTCAAGTTCTGTTTAAGATATGATTTATTATGCATATTCCATTGCGTAAAAAGGTGGAAGAGAGTTTATTTTCGTGAAAGGCGTCTGTTTTCTCAAGCCTTAGATCATCCTTAAGTCTTATTTCCTATCTATAGCCAAGTTTCAGGTAGTTATGAATTATTTAGGGCGACCATTGCAAAATGAAAATATTACTTGATAAATAATAATTACCTTTTTCAATTTGTTTTCGGAACAATTATTAAACATTAATTTTTGTTGAAAGCGTAATTTTAAGAGAATCTTAAGAATATGATGATTTAAGGTTTATTTTTTCCACTTGAGAATCGAATATCTATTATATATAGACGCTTCGGGGGGATATCTATTATATATAGACGCTTCGGGGGGATATATATATATAACATATATATATATATATAACATATATATATATATATAGGATATTAATGTCAGGCCTAAACCGCTCGGGCCACGGAGCCGCCGATTTTTTTACGTAATGGCCAACTAAATCTCACCTAGGAAAAATTCGAAAACCGACCCTACCTATCATGGGTTCGATTCTAGAAGGCCCCAAAAATCGATTTTCCCCATTAAGAATGCATTGGGCCGTTTTTCAAATGATTTTAAAAATACTTCCCATTAACCTAGAAGGATAAGATTTCATGTAGCTATTGCTACTATATATATCTACGGAAAAATGCTATCACTTACGTGCAACTGGTCATGGGTTTGATGCCAGGAGGTGAAATACTTTTTGATTTTGAAAAATCGTAGCTCTATAAATATGAAATATAGATCATTCAAACTTTTTACACGTACAGATACATATAAAATGCACTTTGGAAAAAATCAACAGTTGCCTATGTGTCACGGGTTTGATTCCAGAGCGTCCCGTAATCTCGATTTTCCCCGTTAAGAATGCATGGGGCCGTTTTTCAAATAATTTTAAAAATACTTCCCATTAAGCTAAAAGAATAAAATTTCATGTAGCTATTGCTAATATACATGTCTACGGAAAAATGTAGTATTTTACGTACAATCGGTCCTGGGTTCGATGCCAGGAGGTGAAATATTTTTGAATTTTAAAAAATCGTAGCTCTCTTAATATCGTACATAGACCATTCAAACGTTCAACACGTATAGATACTTACAATATGTAATTGGAAAAAAATCAGCATTTGCCTATGTATCACGGGTTCGATTCCAGAGCGACCCGTAGTCTCGATTCTTCCCGTTTAAAATACATTGGCCATATTTCCGAATGCTTTTTATAACACTTCCCGACCGCGCTGAGGGTCAAAATTTCACACAGCCATAAAAGGGACCATTCTCACATTAAAGCGACCGTAATAGTATCGTAAATGGTCGTTGGTTCGATTCTAGGGGGCGTAAACTATAACTTCTTAAAAAATGCAAAGGGAATTAAGGACTCATTTTAAGGTACTTCCTGAATGAATTTCCTTTTGAAATTCGGGGTTCTTATAAAGGTAATCGTACATAAGCGATAAATGACAGTGATATTCGTAAGATGGCCTTGGTTCGACGCCGGGGCGGGAATAATGCTGCCGAAAGAAATGCATGGGAAATCGAATTTACTGCGTTGTCCACTTCGAAAATGTCCTTTACTTAGCATGACTTATCCGAATAGTCTTTCGTAAATTTTTACTTTTTATTAAAAGATATATTTTTCGATTGCTTGCTGTAAGCAAGCGCACCTTTACTCGTATATATATATATATAACATATATATAGGATATTAATGTCAGGCCCAAACCGCTTCGGCCACGGAGCCGCCGATTTTTTTACGTGATGGCCCACTAAATCTTACTTAGGAAAAATTCGAAAACCGACCCTACCTATCATGGGTTCGATTCTAGGAGGTCCCAAAAATCGACTTTCCCCCGTAAGAATGCATGGGGCCGTTTTTCAAATATTTTTTAAAAATACTTCCCATTGAGATAGAACAATGAAATTTCATATAGCTTTTGCTATTATATATATCTACGCAAAAATGCTATTTTTTACGTACAATCAGTCCTGGGTTCGATGCCAGGATGTGAAATATTTTCAGATTTTGAAAAATTGTAGCTCTCTTAATATGATAGTTAGATCATTCAAACTTTCTACACGTATAGGTAGATATATAGTGTACAATGAAAAAAATCAAAATTTGCCTATGTGTCACGGGTTCGATTCCAGAGCGTCCCGTAATCTCGATTTTTCCCGTTTAAAATACATTGACCATTTTTCCGAAAGCTTTTTATGACTTTTCCCAACCGCGAAGAGGTTCAAAATTTCAAACAGCCATAATAGGGACCATTAATATATAAGAGCATCCCTAAGATTGTCGTAAAGGGTCGTTGGTTCGATGCTTGGGGGCGTTAACTATATCTCCATTTGAAATGCATAGGTAGTTTAGGACACATTTTTAGGTACTTTCTGAATGAATTTCCTTTTGATATTTGGAGTGTTTATAAAGTCAATCATATTCAAGCGGAAGATAACAGTAATTTTTGTAGGATGGCCTTGGTTCGACGCCGGGGCGGGTATAATGTTGCCGTAAGAAATGCATGGGAAATCGAAATCAATGCAATGCTCGCTGCGAAAATGTCATTTACGTTATGTTTAGCATGGCCTTTCAGGATAATATATTGAAAAATCTTACATATTATCAAAAGATATATTATTACACTGCTTGCTGTAAGCAAGCGCACCTTTACTCGTATATATATATATATATATATATATTATCTTATATTATCTATATATTATCTTATTATATTATATCAGATATAAAAACTATAAAAGAGCTCAACTCACAAAATTATTGCAGCACATAGATTGTAATTAAATTACATTTTGTTCTAACATATTTATTTATTTAAAGTACATCCTAAGTATTTTTATACTTTCCTTTAACAAACCATGAATATAATTCTGTTTTAAACTCAATTGCAAGTACAATGCATTTTTAAAACCAAATAAAACAAAATAATTACTTCAGTACGTCGAAAAAAATTGAGTAAAATACTCAAGTAAATGAAAAGTTAACCAAACCATTAGAGGAATTTTATGGATGAATATGTCTTTCCTTCATTCAACGGACTTATGACTTTCCCTAACAAGACATTGATAGGAAGTATAATAGTTCAACCTATCCATCACATATTTTCATAAATATTTAATAACGAGCAATTTAAGAGTTTATTGGATCATAAATTCGGAATTCTTTATTCAAAATGCACTCCTTAGTCTGAAGCATTCCTTTTATAAATTGCAGTATAACGATTGTTGTATTCGAACCGTGGGAAGCAACCGGTAAAACCAGTAATCACCTTGGAAATCAGAACTGCTGAAAATTAACTTGGATCGCCTTCGCTCGAGATTAATTGCCTTCGTAAATGACTAAATCAACGCAGCTCTTCTGAAAGTCGTTTAGCTAATGAGAAAACATGAAATGTCTCTTCCCTGTCCCCATCTAATTTCCCAAACGGAAGATGCTAAATCAGTTAAGTATTCATCAAGAATGACATCTGCATCTGAAAGGGGCAACTTTCCAAATGGATCGCAGCTGCTATTATAAATTTTCCTGTGGACACGTGACCTACATGACACGTTGTTGTGTCAATAACGAAAATGTGTGATGGATTCAAGAGGAATGGAGTGTTACTAATGAATTGCACCTGCAGACGTCGGTACGTTTCATTTTCGTTTGATCGACTAATTTAAATTCCTGACTGAAAATATTAGCTTGTATATGAAATAGGATGTAATTAAAATTACGTTTAAATTTAAAGAGGAATATTCCAGCAAAATCATTAAGCTACAAAACTTCTATTATGATAAGAATTTGATACATATTGCTTTTCCTGAATTTGCGCTAAAAATGTCAATGAAATTTAGAAATTAAACTAAATTATGTAAACGTACATCAAACATCTCTTCCATCGGAAAATTTGAAGTTATATTGAAATATTTGCTAAAAAATACAATATTTGCACAAGGTGATGAGTAATTGCAATTTAAAATTCTCATCACACATTCTAAGGATAGAGCGTTGATCAGCTCAAAGAAAACTAATCTCGAATGGGATTATAAATAAAAGTTGACACGGGCTTACACTAGAAGAGGCTGTTGAAATTCTAATTTTACTCCATAGACTCTGTTTTGCATTCATAAGCATTACTTATAATTCAAGGAGAGTCCTCAGTAGCACCTGAAGCACCCCCGATGTACTCGATGGCCGTGAACACCCCTCCTTACAGGTTTTACAGATTCTCACCGTTTAATTAAACTTATATCCTCACTTGGTGAGGATACTTTCACTTTAATTTCATTCATCAAATTCATTATTACTAATTTGTAATACTCGTTCTCGATTCGTTACTCGAAATGTCGAAGAGCAAATGGTACTGATCTAGTTCTGCTATTCTGCTACAATAGGTCATTTTCCTTCATTATTGCAATACAATATATTTCATACTGTCATCGATAACCCTCTGGTTTCCTTGGGAATAGGTATAAATAATATAATAGGAAAGGAAATAGAACTTAACCTCCAAAACTGGGAATGTAATCTGTTTCCATCGGACTTCCTGACCATATAAAACATTTTTCTGGAATATTATCTGTTTCTATGAGTTTAATAAAAGTTTCCTGTTCATTGGTTGAATCTTAAAAACTAAAGCAAAAATGAAGTTCGATTTTAGAAATAGAAATATTTTTATCATGGCTTGTTATCTTTTTTTAGATAGAATAAGAAAGAGCGGTATTTTCCAAGTAGGAAAATGGAAAAATTGTATTGCACAATCCTACATTTGGGCATATTTAGGCTAAAAGAGTGATAAGAGATAAATTTATTATTAATATATATGAATTAATAAAGTGTTTATACTAATTAATTTGTTATAAAATGAATGTCATCGTCATTTTAAAAAAGCATGATAACTAAAGTCTTCTAATATATTCTAATGGTATATTTTAATATTAGATTCCAAATGTGGCATGAATTAGACGTCAAATTAAGGGTTAGATGAAAGAAGATGTCAATGTATTACTCAATATTAATATTGCTTTGCTCAAAGATATTTTTTGCTTATTATTATTGTCATAATTAAATCAGTGGGTTTCAGCTGATCTCCGTCACAATCATAAGTGCTTAAGAACAATTTCGTTATAATCTCTCATTCGCCTAATTATACTTATGTTTCGCCTTAAGTAGTCACTAGAATTTTAAATTTATGTAACGACGTAATATAGGTCCTTAGACCTCCAACATTTTCGGCTACGCGGGTTTAACGGCCCCACCGATTTCGGTCAAGGCTTTGGGAAGGTTATTGATTTACGTATTAATAAAATATTGCGTTGAGGAAGTTTATCGATCAGAAATATTGCGTCTCAATAAATATCAATCAGAAAAATGTTTCATCCTCTACTTTTAAAGGCTCAAGTACCCGTTCCATGTTGTAAGGTTAAGCAGGTGATTTCCTAAGAACCTATCTTGCAAACATGGTAATTTAAGGGGAGGGTTTACATGACAAAGAAGGATCGGTACATCCTACGGAAATGTGGAACAAGTGTTGATTAAAGACAGTATCTCGACGAGTTCATCTCCAATTAGCTTTCACAGTTACATTTTGTCGTGACATTGTACCACATGTACGAGGAATGTAAAAAATTCGCGATCCGTTTTAATTCAGTCTACTTGTCAGATTCATGATAAGTTACTAGTGATACTAAGTGACTAAGGCCCTTCCTACGTATCCGCAAATAACTGTAGGTTCCTTTCAAACCGTCCGACAATATTTATAGCCGCTCTTAGCTTTTGTACCCTGAGGCATTCTCGCATAGTCTGCATCCGGCCCAGGGTCCACCGTCACATGCATCTTGGGTTTTACCGCCGATCCCTGGCACCGAATGCATCAATCCACAATTCCGTATCCTGGTCTCCGCCCTTATAAGGCGGCATTTGACTCTTCCATTGACGTCAATTACGCTCTTACGATCGTCATCTGTCATCCCTTCCAATTTCGCGCGTGGCAAAGCCTCGTAAACAGCGATATCGCACGCGTTTGGATCGGCGGCGCCTTAATCCAAGGACGGCCATTGAAATGTGCGTCTCTGGAGATTGGCTCGAGATCGGGTACATTAATTGCGCCTCACACAATGGAAAGCTTCCATTCACAGTTTCGATGGAGACGAAGTGAGAAAAATAGGAATAATTACGTATTCGATCCGAAAGCACGGGTAGGGAGTTGAGCCATTTACATCCGTGATCCGTCTTGGAATACGATACGTCCGTGGTCTAGATTCTCAGCTCTTTGACCGGGTTTTTCGAACCGGAAACCGTGTATAAATCGAAAACCAGAACGGTTTTTAATGATACATCTCGACATAAATTAATTTCAGTTGCTCCAGTTTAACTAGAAAATTCAATTAATATGATCCTAAATTTTTCTAGAATAATATAATTATAATGATAACCTTCAGAAAATTTACTTACACGTTTATATGTTTATTATTTTATTAAAAATTCTGAATAAAGCTGAACGAACATTATGACATAATTACATATATCCATAAGCTTATATATATATATATACAACATACTAATTCTGGCAAACGTTCATCTAAAGGCTATAATAAAGTTTTACTTTACACGGAAAGTGAAGGCAGAATTCATAAAGATGCACGATTTTGATTCCAGTTCTAATAGAATAGCCTGTATTTCTATCGAATCCAATTATACTCTAATAACATATTTTTTGCTGTTCAATGTATCATTCATTTCGAACTTCTATACCAATTTTTGGGAGTAGCTACACATTGTTGCAATAAAAAGATCGATTCAATAAAATTCGAAGAATGATTCTATACTCTTCTTCATGTTGTGAAAGCCTATCAACGAGTAAGACTCTGCATTGACCTTCATTTACTTCCGCTGGAGACCTCAGTTGCATCCCCAGTTGACGACATGGGATTATCAGAGGTCATCGCGTTCTTGTGCTGCGGTTTCTTTAATTACAAGAAAACATGATTGCGATTAAAAACGGTCTTGTTGTGTTACCATTGAGCATTTGGCATCGTATTTTATAAAAAAGCTCTACGTGATCATGTTAATCACCCGTTTGACTAAAAGCAAATGATTTACTTACTATTCTCTTATGGATACCCTTCCCTTATTCAAAGGATGTATAAAGGGTAAAATTTTAAATACATCATCCTAAATGGAAGCAAACTTGAAGACGCAAACACTTAAAAAAATTAAACCTCAAACAGTATCAGTAACTATAGAAACATTAATCTCCGATGTAGTGAATACCTTAACTAGATACATAAAATGCTAAGAGGAATTATACTGAAAGTAGACATAATTGATTTCTTTAATTTACGTACTTTTTTATCTCTTGATAGAGTATCACTGAACGACTTCCTTGCAATGGTAGTTAATCAACTATTGCTACAACAACTACCCAGCCTCATGATCCTCAGTTCAAATCTTGGTCGGGACTCTTTTTCAGTAAATGAATTTTTTTACTGGACATGGTCGGACATGATTAAAAATAATATAAACATAAGAAAGAACGAGTGAGAACATTTTTAGAGGAAATTAGTGAAACTAGCGTATAAATAATTTACTAATAAATGGATTTGTACATTTACATAATGAACACGAGAATTCTGAACTGAATAACAATGATGACATCAGGTCCATCCCGAGGTATTGCGGTCATTGTAAGTAAAGCGGAAGGACTTCGTCAAGATTTCTGCCGAAAGAGGAAGTGCGCGTCATGTTGTTTCGCCCAGATTCAGTATTTCCCACGCGACAGCTCTTTATCGCCCAAGGTCGCACGCTTTTGCTCACTTTTCCGCAAATGAAGAGGAACATCTCAAATGCGCGATGATAGTTGAGAAGGGTTTATAAAATCAGAGGAAAGGATTGTCTGAGGAATCTTAGCGTTTTCGAAGCGAAGTATGAATCTATCAAGAAAAGGAATCAAACGAGGGAAAATGTAGAAAGCTGTGATGAGAATAGTTTTTAATTTGCATCTTAAACTTTGATTTAAAGACCTTTTTTTATTTCAATGTCTGATATCGATCAGTAGTTATTCATTGATACGAAACATCAAGTTCTGGCTCAGAAATTGATGGTTTGAATTTTACTATAATTAACTATTAACTATTCTAAAAGTATTCAACTTCAATTTAAAATAATATTTTTATTATTGGGTCGACTCAATTATATCAGTTATTCTTTAATTATAATCTTTGCCTACTTACATTAAAATCATAGGTATAAATTATTTTTCATTTCAAATTATCATTAATTATTTTTGTATAAACACTTAAGACAAAACTAAAATTTTTAATCGAGCGACACTTATTGAACAATATACTAATTTTAATGAAATCTTTAATTTATCTGTAATTCAAATATGATTAACACTCAGTATTACTTAACTTTTACGTAATATTCATTTCGCGAAAGCTTCTTGCTTCTTTTCCATATTGATCAGAATTGTGAATATTCCAGCGCTTTTATTTATATAAAATTTAATTTTCAGTCGTAATAGTTCTAAAAACCCTCTTTCTTCAATTTAAAAACCTAATGCGTTCCATGAAATCAATATTAAAAATGAACTCTTCTCGTAAAATATTCGTGAAATTTCCCCATATGACTATTCATAGGAAATTCAAAATTAACATCAAACCGCACGAATTGATGGATTAAAAGTTATTTTTGACGTAATTTTTAAGTAGCTATTTTTATTTATAATTTTATAATTGTAAGTAATATATAAGTGCGGCTTTGGTCTCGTCCACATTCATCCTGCAGGAAAGTTACTGACGTCCTACGTCTTACCAAATCGTGTATTCTTAGGAAGTCTTGTACCACAAGGAAATTCACGCGTATTTTCCAAATTCCTCTGTTGCTATGTTACGCATCAAATAAGTTTATCCAATGAAGATTTGCAGGAATCATTTTATAAAGAGTGTGGATGCAATAAGAAGAGCCAACCTCTGTGTATAATTCACACTTCCTTTACTGAATTAAATTTATCATTTTACTTATTTCCAAACATCATCTGCTAAAGGGTATAAACAAACGCATTATTGAATTATCTGTTATTCATGTGTGTGTTATATTGAAGCTGCAGCTGATGGGGAATATTACTATCGATACCACTTGGTTTGGAAATGTTTACATAGGAAATGTTAGAGCAAAATTTAATTAACTCAAACAATTTTGAATACTCTCTAAACTTTCATCTCTAAACAATATCATACTAATTTAAGGAAATTTATTTTTAGCAATAATCTATCTCTAAGCTCGGAAAATAAGAAATTATGTTACGAAGTTTTCGGAACCGATCAATGATTCTTTTTTAAATATAAACAGAACTTTTGCCATTTAAGTGGCTTAACTCGACATTTACAGAGAAGGAAGCTCTGTTTCTTTTGTTGTTGTAAATATATGCCTTTATCCTTTTAATGTAATTGTTTCACCCTATATTATTATTGTCATAGTTATTTGTATCCAACTTGCTCCTATTTGAAATACGTCAATAAAATTGTGCTACATATCTTCACAGATCAGATAG
Source organism: Pantala flavescens (assembly GCA_020796165.1). NCBI lineage: Eukaryota > Metazoa > Arthropoda > Insecta > Odonata > Libellulidae > Pantala > Pantala flavescens. The sequence continues at coordinate 6,513,130 of CM036884.1, read as the reverse complement.
CGTGTCTAATACATGTTACAGGATATTTGCGTTCATCAAAATTTTTAAAAATTTTCTGCCTCAAAATCTCACTGATATAATATATTTTACATTCCGTGTCATATTATTTCCTCTGGATATATATTGGAGATCTTATTCCAAATTATGAGGAAAACTGTTATTGGAGAAGACCTATTACATCAAGAAAAAAACAATATCTATCGACTTAAAAACTTCCATGCATATGAAAAGAAAAAGAAGATAATTGATATACACATGAAGGAGCAGCTATTCTTCAGGAACGTTCTTTTAAATTTATTTAGGGAATCTGAACGTTATTTTTGAGTAAAACAATTATTGCTTAAATACATACAAAAAGTGAAGCAGGATTTTAATTTTTGGCTCAAAAACAAGTAATCTGAGGATGTATGATGGAATTTATAGGAAGTTTGAATTTCTATGAAATTTGAAGAATTTCTAAGAAAATGAAAAAAATTTCTATCTTGTACTGAATATTGACGGAAAACTTTGCTGATTATGAGACTGTTGTATAGACAAAAATAATATAAGGATATGTTGAGTTAATAATACGCTAGGTATTATGAATATAATACCCTTAATAGTCTTACTACTTAAATGACAACTGCATATAATGTCATAGATTTGCATCCCTTGTCTATCTTGTTCCACTCCCAACGACCTAATGAATTTAAGAATCGCCTCGCGTGTGAGTGCAGCCTTCAAACAAACGTAACAGTGTAGTTCGCTCTTTCCGGGAAGGTGTGTGTGCCAATGAGGAAGTAGGTTCGGCGAACGTCCTTTTTGCGGTGTTTTACGTACGAGATGTTTCTCATTCATCGAATGATGGAATCGGTACCGTGTGTGGATGCGGCATTTCAAAGTGCCGCCGATGGCTATCGGAGAGGTCAAAAGGAGGAACGTGTAAGACAAGGATCTTTATTTAGGATTCTCAAATCCACAACACACGGACAAAGATGGGCAATAAACAGTATCCAATCGCATTAAAGAAGGAACATCAACGCCTGAATCACGGAGGTGTGTAAATACTCTAAGAAATATAAGTTAAGATATATCTATCGAATGATATTATGCCGAAGTATTAATAGGATGATTTCAAGATTTTGCACCTATTTCTCATAACTTTCAAATATATCTAGTATTCCCATTATTTTCTGCAAACAATATTAGAAATTATGAGTGCATATGAAAACCTAAACACTTTCTCCGATTTTTAAGAAATAATAATATCTATTTATGCAGTTTATATACATTTTACATACTTATAACTGCTGAATATGGTAAGGTACAATTTCCATTGATAAATTTGACAAGAAGGTAAGAAACTAAAATTTACTACAAAACTTTATAATATATAAGTTTAAGTTTTATTAAGTATCAAGATATTCGGATGAGTTTTTAGGATATGAAATTCAAAAGAATTTATTTCGAAATTAGGCTCGGTTCAATAAATTAGACAAATCATTCTAGGTAATCACATTACTATTAAAATAAACTGTCTTTATGGTCCATATGCTTTGGTTTGATTGCTACTGTAAAATTAACGAAGTTCAAAATTCAATTCAAATAGATAAATAGCATTCGATCTATACTACGAGTAAAACTCACTAAACGAATGACTTTAAATTGATTCGATGTTTCCAGTGCATTATGACTGTTTCGAAAAGTATTCTTAGAAATCAGATTTTACAGAACAATTTATTTCCTTTATTGTTCCTCAATCATTTCTTCCTTGATCATATCTTATGTGATATACAATTCCACTCAAGCAGACGCATTTATGATAATAGCAATGATTTTGAAACCCTAACAGAGGGACAGTTGTCAATGTTTCCAAGAAGTATGTTTACACCTACGGTATTTAAGTATTCACTAGTGACCATTCATATTGTACCGTTTGATGTCATATCCCAGATGTAGAGATACAAACGGAAGAGTGTGTAATGAAGTGAGAGGAAAAGAAGGTAAAATGAAGGAAATGCCATTCTTTCATCTCTCCACGTGTATGAGAGTACTCTAACGCATTCCAATACGTTATTGGCGAGAGATTTCAACTAAGGATTTCCTTTTTGTAATGGCCGTGGCTTAATAATGATAAACAAGTCATTATGAGTAATTTCTCAAGAGTGAGTCGCTTAGATCAGCGGCGGAATAGAAAAAGAGCTTTCTAATTGCTCGATGTTTCATATCTCTATCGAAGTAAGGCAGAGAATTTTTATTTACTTTTGTATTATTTCCCGCATTGCTTTCTTTTTCTTTATTATTATCGGTCTCCACCACAACGGAGGTTATAGAGAACGAAATTGAGTAATTGTTTTTCTTCTTTTTATCCTGGGATAAAAAATGGGCCAAAACAAAAAACTTTACATTTTATATTTCCCGAAACACAAATTAAAACTTTTTAATCTATTTAGTATGATGAGAGAGAAGGAATAAAATGACTAAAAATAATATAAAACACTCTATTGGAGATAGAAAACTGAATTCTTTGGTTATTAGGGGATAATGGGCCAGGTTTGAGAAGACGAATGAAAATCGAAGTTGAGGTACTTAATTTAAATCAGAGACATAAAGAACATTTAATTTTATTTATGATTGCTAATATACAAGTTCAGCGTACGTATTGTTGGTAGAACTTGGAGGAGTTCACGGATGTGTTTACAAGATAATGAACGCAATGTCCTCATCCGATGTACATATTAATATAAAATACGAAAACAGACTACGATGAATCTCACTCAGTTAAGTGCTAAGTTTCTAACCTACAGTTGAATAAAAATTTTACATACAATCAATTCATGTACTATATTTTATAATACATTTTTTTGTTTATATATTTTAATATACACTCTCTAATGTTTTAAAATTGAATGGTTATTAAAATTCCACTTTTTCGATTCTATTTCAAAATATTTATTCATATAATAGTATTCATGTGTTCATTCAAACAGTCTGTGTAATTCGTATATTTTTTCATTTTATTCCACATGAGCTTTTGAATGCATCAAATTCAATCCAATCAATAATCAAGTACACTAAATTCATTTCCAAACCACTAATGTAACGAAATTTAATAATTTGGATTTTTCAATAAATTATTCAAAATTCATATGAAATTATGTTCGAGAGATGGTCGAATGCACCAAAGATCGGAAATAAAGGAATTACTAAATTTATAGTGGTAGACAGAAATGTACTAAATCTCTTTGACTCCTATATAAGGCAAGAATAAATCATTCGAACTGAAGCTTTGCGCAGCATCCAGCTGCGTGCTTCTTTTTACGTGAACATAAAAACGTTCGCACGAAAGACTCTTTGAACTCAATCCTTACGTTGCTATAAAAGCGTTGGATATGGTACGGGGAAGCTGAAGAAAATTATAAATGAAATAACTTGCTTCTTTTTTCCTAGAACAGATTTAATAAAGGAAATTAAAAGATTAGTACGGTAAAATAGAGACTATATTTTGATGATGATATGAATGCTTGAAATACTCGACCTAATGCATCACAGTACCGAAGTCTTTCTTGTAACTCTCGCAAGGGCAGACGGCAAATCCGCATACGTGATTTGAAATCTATACCCAGATGCGGTCATTGCATTCCACAAGAACTTCAAACGGATGTTACACCCACGAGTTGAAGTCTCCCTTTTGACCCCACGTATAGTTCATTTGTACAATCTTATTTATCATTCCGCATCGTAAAAAGATACAATACTTTTGAAGCTCATTTTGAAGAATTGTATCTTTATAATAATACATTTTATTTTATTTACCATGATGGATCATGTACAAACAATATTAAGTGATGTGAATATTGCAAAACTATGGATAAGTTTTAATTAAAACTTTTGATTCTTCTCAGCAACTCTTTTGGGATATATCTACATCAACGTAAGTATCTTGCAAGCCGCCTTTCGGCGTGTGGCAGGGGGTTTAAATACCTATTTAAGCTATCGCTTATTTTAACCTATTATTAATGCATATCGTGTGCGGGAAGAATAAAATCTTAAATTGATTCGTCCTAGCACCTATTTCTCGTATTTTACGTTTTATAGACGTTTAACCCTGGGCCTCGTATTTATCAAGACACAAAAAAGATAATTTATTTGGATACTTCTACAAAATACCGCAATAAGATATTCATTATTGTAACCATTACGATTGAGAATAAAGTATTACATTTAGTTTTATTCTTTATTATTAGTTTATTTTTACCCTTTAGTTTCAGACCATCAATAACTCACCATTTTCTAAATTTAAAACGTATTTATCTAGCCTTCTTTTAAAACACCTAAAGTTTTTGAATATCAGCTAATTATTTAATCCGCAGTATTAAAGTCTCAACGCTAGATTTTTTCCCAAAACACTTTAACCCTTAAACATATCACAACAGCTCTATTGAAAAAAATTAGGAAACATTGGTTTAAGGAAAATATCTTTTCTACTGAATGTGGAATTTTGCCTTTATAAAATTCATCATTAAAATCGCAAAATGTAAGAAGATTTTTTTATTATAACGGGACCATGTTTTTATTTAACAAGTGTTAAATGCTACCGCTGAAGTAGACCCAGTTCATTTAATGGAGGGAGATCGTGAGCCCACGCACTAACCTGCATTGATAGCAATGCATTTACGCCCCATTTCGACCGATTCCTCAAGCAGACCACGCTTCTCAGATACGAAAGAAGTACCGTTTAAAATGCTTTCTCGAGAACCATTCTTCGCTACCAGAAGCAATACACACACGGAGATGTACGTCTTCAGATTCGGATCTTGAACGCTGCTCGTGAAAGGAAGTCGATCCATTGCGTGACCAGAATGGTGGTGAAGTAGGCGTACGTCACAAGAAACAATTGAGCAGCGATCGCCTTCCGTGATTCACTTTTCGCTCTCTTTGTCTCGATCGTTGTCATGGACCTCACGTCTCGTATTGTATCAGCCAATTATCGATAACAGCAACGGATTCTCAGGAATCGGAGCTCCTTAGCTTACGCACCGATTGACGCAAAATGTTATTTTTCCTTCGAATCGAGAACCCATTTCGTGCACCCACTGCAATTTGCAGTCGGCGCGTGGCATTGTGGGCACGATCTCGTTAATTTCCTTAGCTCGTGAGCAGGAAATCGGATATGAATGAGTTCTCCATTCTGGCATTGAAATCACTCCGCCCTTTTGCGGATACATTTCTGATCAATGACGAGTGTCGAACGCGTGCGCGATTTTCGGTGTTCATTAATGCATTGGAAAGCTTTCTTCTGCCAATTTAATCTCAGTCATTTAATGGACCCAACCGGGAGAAAGTTTTTATCTCGTATCTTATGCTTATCTCATTAATTTATTTCTTAATGAAGCATAATTGAGAAAACTTGTTGACCTTAGTCATTCCATATCAGATAATTTAACTATATTATCACGTGCCTTGAATTTTTACATAGATCTGCACTTCGCATGATTTCAACGGATTCAAATTCTAACTGAGTGAGACGTACATCACTTTTAACTCATGAAAGCTATTCCATTCCAAACTATTGCCGAATTGATATTGCTCACAAGTTCCGTGATTAGAAATTCTAGAAGAACGTCCCTTAACAAAGGTAATCATCACCGTAGAAGGTTTGAAATTTAATCGTAGTTTACGCATGCATCATACGTTTTAAATAATACAATAAGAATTACAATAAAAATGCCTAAGAAGAAGAATAATACTGCTTTCTAATTTCAAATTTTGAAATTTATTGCGAAGTCTTCACAGAATCTCCATGTAATGTAATTATGTAAGGATGTTCTTAAATTAATTTCACTATTCCATCAGTTCTAAAATTTATCAGTATTTCTGAAGAGCAACAATAATTATATCATTGATTATTTATTTATAAATATTCGAATTATGCCGAGGTTTTTATAAATCCCGAATTTCAGACTTTAATTGTTTTCTTTAAGGGATGCAAGACATTTTAGCTGATTTAGGAAATAATATTCAGCAATATCGCTTCATATTTTCAACTCACTTACAGAATTCTCTTCTCCATATAAATGTAAGTATTGTCAGTTATTCCTATTTATAATTAAGGTTTGGTTTTTCTATAATTTTATAAGGTGTCTGCTATGTTTACATATACCTCTATTTAATATGCACTATTTGGTACGATGAATTAATGTTTTACTTCCATGTGGATTACAAAACGAAGATCTATTGTAGTTGGAACAATTATCACCACGATTTTCCAATTTTATCCGCAATCATAAACAAGAACATAGAAGAAACTATCCGTTCCAATGAACACTTTGCAATGCCTTGTCGATTTCGCCGAGTTAGCTCGTTCCGCCATGGATATTGCCAATAATGACCCGTTTTTACAGGAAATGACGCATAACTTTATAAATAAATCCATTCATCGAGGTTGAAGGAATGAGAGAAACGAATTCAAAAGTATGGAAATTATACTTACATACTTACATAATTATACTTATACTTGTTAGTAAGGATAGAATTTTTCAGGGATACCTAGTATGATTTATATTATTGGCAACTGTTTCATAAAAAGCTAGGGAAAGTTGCATGAAATACATTACATATTTTTAAAGATGATTGTGGGATGATATATAATTCATACATTCCGATCTATTTTCTTAAAAGTTACAAGATGGAAACGGCTCATCAAATCCTTTTCTCTTAAGTTCACCCAAAACAGTTTACCTACACTGTTGACGAACAATTTACAAGTGCAATGTTGTTCATCATCTTTGCTTTTCTAATTGCATACTTTCTCTTCTTCAAGACTAAAAATGTGATTAATTTTACTTTGTTCTATTCAACCGCATCAACGCTGAACAGCAACTTTTCCTTGTGCTTCACTTATATCTTGATCATTAACTAGTAATTATGTTATAAATATTTCCCTGAATCAAACCAAAACAGAGAGAGTTGTGTCATAGTATCAAAAGGAAAGTAAAGTATTACATCAAAATCACTTTTGATTTAATCTTAATTGATATTCGTTGACTTTTGATGCAACAGGTTAGTTACATACTTAGATTACTCAAGACTTTGTGATTCCGTCATACACAATGAGCCAATTAATATCAATACTTCCGTTTACAAGTAAGATCCCTTGTCCTTTTAAAAAGTGATATACGTCGTCATCTCTTATCTCATTAACCTTCCTTTGTTTTTTATGGCATATCGTATTAAATCATGATAAATCTGCTAGACTGGAATATCGAGTGTATATACCAAAACTGAACGCTCAAAAAATAACTCTATCTCATCTTCATACCTTATACAAATAATTATATATAACATATTAGCATATACTATTTACTGTCCGCGGTTTCTTGCAACCATATGAATGTTTAAAACCAGCTCAATATATATCACTCTGACAGTAGACAAATGGAAGCCTGCAGACGCTGGCTAAAGAAACCATACTCTAACCAGAATTCGAACCCACGACTCCGACGTTGCCAGAGTAACCCCTGTGCAGGGGAAGGTGTATGACCTTGCACGGAGAAAGATATTGTCACAGTTCACAAGTACGTTTGAAAATCACCCTCGACTATGCTGGTACTATAAGAAATACAACAAATTTCTAAGAATTGCTCTCGCTATTAAATATGTGTAAAGCGAAAATATCGTTATTTTAAAATATAAATTTTCAAATTAAATTTCCGAAAGAAATTATATATTGTTTTCGAAAAAATTGGATGGGAAATATCGGACAGTAAAATGAAATCTCTTATTTTATAATCCTATCTGTGGTCTTAAGTTTGTTTCAATTTTATAATAAAATCTACCAATTGTTTTCTCATGGTTGAACTCTCGTCCCTCTTGAGATGTTTAGGTTAACTGTCGTTAAATTTTGAATAAAAGCATATTTCGCATACGATTTCTACGTTTAACTGACTGGAATATTTCAAATACAATAAAAACAGTACAAGAAAATACATTAGGAAGTTTGGATCAAATAAAGCTTACCTGGTGGTTGAAAATATATCAGCTAACAGTCAAATTCCCTCGTTGAAAGAAAGGATTTCCTACTGACAACTCCAACGCTCGTGACTCCTCACCAATATCTAAAGTACGTCTCGATCACCTATTTGTCACAGAAGCCCCTGCCATACGCCAGTCGGTGGCTAGCAGAATTATATTCTAATATCTTATCCCATGATCCTCCCATATTCTTACTCCAACATTGGAAACTAGTGAAAGTATAAAAGCGAATTTAGTTGTTGCATTTGATGGCTGTAAATCAATTAAACATCATTCAGTGGGTAATGAATCTCGGTTATAAAGAACAATATCTTAAATTAGGACAAAAATATTTTATTTATGAATAATAGAATGCTTTTTGCAGAGCATACCAATTGGTAATTGTTTAGAGGTGTCGAAAAATAATTTTTACCACATATCAATGACTCAAGGATGGGAAGAAAACTTTTCCAAAAACCTCCCAAACTTAATTTTACTATAAATAAAGGCATAGAGTAGCATGAGCTACAACGAAAATTTAAATAATATAGAAAATTTTAAACAAAATTTATGATAGTAAATGAACAGTTTTATGTATTTCTCAATACAGTTGAAAGAAAAGATAGAAAATTACGCGAAAGAAGAATATAAATAGTAGTTACTTAGTTTATTTGTTAAAAAAATCAGTGTTAATGTTCGATCTTCTAGTCTAGATCGTCTTTGCAGAAATAATATTGACACATCGCTAAGTTCATTCCTCAAGCAATTTGAAAACAACTTTTTCATCTAGGTGACAGCGCTGCTCTGGAATCTGCAGAATTTTATTTACCACGATACCGTCATCTCTCGTAAACGTATCGATGCTAATTAACAACTCCAAATGAAAAATGTAAAACATTCCTCTGCAATAAATAGCGACCTTCCTAGATCCGTCCTTCGTCTTATCCTTGCATGTTACGAGCGAAAACCACACAAAGAATCAAATACCTTTAGGATATCTTTCCATTTTTGGTTAAATGCTACGGCTCCTCCAGTATTTTAGTGCTAAAACACGTTAAAATATCCGATAGCGAAGATCATTAAGCACCTAATAACACACGGTCATGATCCATGACTGTTTCATGTAGGTGTTCTCGCTAAAGCCTCTTTCCGTTTTGTTTTCAGATTTTAATGAAAGTAATTATGTAACGATTCCGGCATCGTTTCACCCTCTGCCATTCTCTACCAAAGGCTTATAGGATATTAATATGAAGATATATATATATTAATACGAAATTTACAACAACCAGCGGTAATTCTGTTGCAATGGAACGATGGAATTTATGCTCTCGGAAATAAGAAAAAATGCAGAATGGTGAAAAATTAAGAATAAAACGCTTTTCCTTACATAGAAAGTCTTGTTTGATAGGTATGAATATATGCCAGGGCAACTGTATTTACCAACACATTTGCGCTTATCCGTGTATGATGCAATAAGGAGCGAGCTTTACCACTACGAACATCCTCCTTTTCGAGGTAAAATCGTCCCGAATGCATTCGAAAGATATCATTTATTTGGAGCATGAGTCGTAATAAGCTGGTTCGAGGATTCTGTACGCCCTGCGGGCATAGAGATGTGTGTTTAATCTTAACGATGAGTAATTATATAGTGCAACCACATCGCCACATTGGATTTTCGCTTCAACAATTAGAACATCTCGGCGTTCCTCTTTCACTAAAATGGACCAATATTTAGAAATGCATGCGGGTTTAGGATGCAACACCACCATTTCCTTTTTTACTTTGCCCACATCACATTCCGCTTCCGACACGGCCGTGACTGAATTCAGCCAAATACGGGTTCCTTTCAGATGCTCCATTTTACCATGAAGAGCGCAATTATACGGGCGCGTTCTTCACTGGCAAATGGGACAGGTCCTTCGGTCTTTAGATATTTACCAAGGCTGAGATTAACATACAAAGGCAGAAGTGTGAGGAATTCTAAGCATTTCGTTTTAGAATTAGTTAACCGAAGGACAAAATATATTCCAACGCCAATAATCTCTTCAAATCTGAAGAAGACATAAATTTCCGGAGTAGAAATATATAATTCGCGTGCAGAACTCATGCCAAGAAAAATAAGCGAGATTCTTATCATACGATGTGATCGATATTTCATTCAAACATGTTTACTATTTGTTTATATATGAAATAAGTCATATATCTCACAAGTACGAAAAGAAAACAATAATTTTCCATATTCGTAAACAAAATTAATTTCAGTTTCTAAGAAACGGTTTTAAACCTTTCATCTTAAGAAGTTTCTTTTGTAAATAAACAATACCCAGGCAATAAACAGGTATCGCGAAATATACAGAGTCGATTTCATCAATCATTGTAGCAATTTTAGTTTTGATATTTTTCGCGTTATTTTCATTGATTTAGTTTGTTTCAATAAGCGAATCATTCAGTCAAGCCAAAAAAGAAGGCAGTTTGAATAAATTATCGGTCATCTATGCATTACTGGCGTAAAGATTGAAATCGGTTCAGAATTAATTAGATATTTATTTAGACGATAAGAGAAAATTACTCATTCATCCGCCATAAATCGATAGACTGTTGACATTCTTAAAATTTGGCATCAACCCATGTCGGAAATATTCCAGCTATTTCAACGTCAATAGAGAGGTTTATTAATCACCTTTAAAACCATTGTTTACTTCTACGCAGATACTTCAGGGAGGTGATACAATTTTTTCTTTAAAATTTCAACCACCTACTATCTTTAGAAGCATTGTGATCTCTATCGACGTACGTACTTTGTCGTCTGATACAGTCGTTTATCCCTTGATTTACTGCATTTTTCTTGTGACGCAAATGCTGAATTATATACGACATCGACCTAGTGATATATATTGCCGGTCCTGTTATCTTGTCGTTTCGCCAAAGGTAGGGCTGATAAGAAGACTTGGCGAGATGTGCCAGAGCAGTAGACTAATGATTTCACCAATTACGATTACTATTCGAAGTTGTAAATATATATACACATCAACAAAGCAAGAAATAAATGTTGACCTATAAAACATTAAAATTTTTATCAATTATATTTTTAGTTGTTAAACAGAAATGACGGTCAAGAAAAGATATGGACTGAAAATAATGTAAAATAGAATTGTGAAATTAGAAGCTATTCCCCTGTAACGAAGCCTGAGATACTGAACTTTCTCAGTATATGTTTATTACGACCGTTTTTTCAAATATTTAGTTTCGATTAGGTTGTAAACTTTAATGTACATTCGATATTTGAATCCTCATTGCACTTTGTTTCATTAAAGGGCAATTAATTAAATGCTAAATATGTTCCTTAAATACTTTCTGTACAATTAAATCCTTTTTCTGATAATTATAGACTGATCTATTTAAATAAATTAATAATTGATATAAATAATTTGTAGATAATTCCATATTTTAAATTTAATTCTGCCACTACGCAATGGAACGTGATTTTCTTCTGCGTAAATATATCGGAGAATATATATTCTGAATATATTATTTCAATTGTATTTATTAATGTACAGAAATAAACACATTTCGATAAATATTATTTACACTGCAATATATATTCTATAGCTTAAATAACTTTTATAATAAATTTAAACTTTGGAACGTCCTCAAAGCATAAATATACTATCAGCTGTGTTCCGAACCCAAGTCTTTGGTACCAGAATGTACAAGGTACTTAAATCATAACTCCTCCCCTGAAATCGTTTTTATGTTAGTATAGTAAAAATAAAAAAATGAGGTTCAATAGAAGCTTCAAAATCAAGGGAAGTACGAGAAAGTAAAAAATGAGAGAGGGCGTCGTGGGCACGTATTCAAGATCTCTTCGCCCCTCTAAAAATACCGGCGCTGGGCAAGAGGAATGCCTGCTAAAGCTGTGAGACTCCCTTAAATATCACAGCGACTCACCCAACTGGATCGCGCTGAGGGCATCAAAACATTTCTTTTACGTCTTCTAGTTTCGCAGAGAACACCGCGCCAAGGATGGATTTTCAACCGCGCGAAAAAAATAAACTCAGATAGAATCGCCTCGAGAATTTCGTTTGGGATTTTCCACTTGCGATTGTTTTGAACGGCTATTTCCGGCAAATGCGTCCGGAAATAGAGTCGCCTTATTTGACCAAACTTCCGTTCATGTTTTTCTCACCTTTTTATCGACTTATCGATTAAAGAATGTGATAGATGAGTTAATTAAGTATTACCTAACCCCTGAGTGACGAATTAAAATAATAAATAGGTAATTATAGAAAAAAATTCAATAAATTATATGGTAAATACATTATATAGTCGATGAATAAATCAATACATATCATATGAATAATTAACAAATTAATTTAGGAACAACGTAGTTAATTACAGTAGAAATAAACTATAGATTAACTAGGATAGATTGATAGATCATATAATCTACTAGCATCTATTAGCAAATTGAGAGGATATGAAATAATTTATATAAGCACCAATTTATTGCAAATTGAAGTAATTATTTAAACAAACTGGCTCTCTTACACTGGGCTGAAAAACAAAACAGGAAAAAAATATAGTATGAGTGATCCGTTCAATGAAAATAGACTTGATGTTCGATTTATCTTAATTAATGTAGCTTTAATTAGAGTTGAAGTTTCCAAAATGTTGTGCTTTTCGAAAATTATGCGACCTTTTCCAATGATTCTTATTTAACGACTGGTTTAAATGTTCAAGTAAAATTAAATTTTTCTTCTTTCTGAAGATGCAAGATCTCCTTACGAAATTTAAATTAGTGGAACCTCTTTAAACCTCTAAAATTATAATTATGATTTTCTACACCGTAAAGTCTAATCATATTGATTTTATTAATCTCTTCTTCTGAAATGATTTTGAAAGAACATTTAGAACGTATATCACGTATACTGTCGATTGCATTAGAATTTCATGCCCTAAAATGTCAGATGAATGCGTAAAATTATTCAGTCCGTCTATTCACCAATATAAATAAAGACCGCAAAAATTATACACAAATATAAGGAATTCAGGCGTTCATATGAATTACCGGTCCAAAGAATATGCATAGGATGTCAGCTCATGATGAATTTTAAAGGCCCCTTGACGGAAGATAATTTCGAGACTATTAAAACGTTTGGTAGTATTATAATTAACGTCTTTTATAATTAGAAGCATTAACTTTTCTTTTTTTCATTGTTTTGAAAATGAAGTGTCCTTAATTTTTTAAACTGCATCTCTTCGTGGCAGTGTTGAAATGAATTCACTGAAGTACGAATGATTCTAGACAATGATGTTCTTCGTTTTCAATGCTTATCGCTAGCTATGGAAAGTTTTACTTTTGAGGTCAATGCCCTGAAATAATTTAGACTATCTGAAATCCCAGTTTTTATTTCCTGAGAATCGAAGCGAACGTTTTACGCATTATCTTGTTAGCTTACTTCCCATATCCCATAAAACAGCCTTAGCGTTTTAATATTAATAAACATTTAAACATTACATAGCTCCTTAGAGAAAGTCATCAATGAATGAAAACATGAAGAATTAATTCACTCTAGACAGTTAAAGGAATAAAATAAACAAAGGGGATTTATTCTGTTTTGAATTACGAGTGGAAATTCTTCTATACTTCAAATTTCAGTAATCATGAATTTAGACGTAGAAATACATAAGCATAAAATCTGCAAATTGTTTTTATCTTAAAAAGACTTAAGTTAGCTCTCGTCCAATGAAGTTTCCTCGACTTCAGCAGAGCGGAACATATATGAAGTTCAAGGCGTCAAAAAAAAAACTGAAATATCGGAAAAGCCCCGTTGGAAGACACGTTCATCAACCCTTGAAGCTTCCGTTTCCTTTGGAACTTTTTCCTCAGGAAAACCAGATGAGCAGAGATATTAATCAATTCACGTAATTACTGAGCGAATCCTGATGCTTGTTTCGCTCCTTCGGATGGTAAACTGCTGGAGGGTCCTTGGCCAACGTTCATCTACGTGATCACCGCTGACCTAAGACAGTCAGTCGTGTTTTCATTTCAAAGGCGACAATTTCCGTCCTTTTTATCGACCTTTTTCGTCATAACAAGGAAAGTCAATATTGAAATGATTTCCTAGTCATGATGTATTTATTGCATCCTATAGATTCAGTCTACAATTTTGAAGGGGACCTTGTTGTACGAAGTTCATTTTCTTGTGATCATCATTGAAAGGCTATGCAGTTTTTTTATTCGATCTGTAATGGGCGATTTAGTGTAGATTTCAGTTTACCCAATGAAAACATACGTCGTAACCATGAGGTATATTCTTATACACGAACAGAAGAAGTTCAATGTACAGAAAAGCTCGGTCATAAAACTGCTGCGTGAAATATTTTTCGAAAGTCGTAACGATTTCAAATTGTTTAGAACTTCCGGTGGAAGTTCACGCTCCAGCGTTCCCTGGGCAACAACCGAAAAAGAAGTAAGATTGAAGATGTAAGGAGAAAGCGGGAGTTGGAAACCCTATAGAACGCAGTGCGGGGGAAAAGGTTGGGGTTAAAAAATGCGTGTGTTGTGAGTAAAGTGGCCAAATTCTAAAATTATTCTCGTGAAATTAGACGAGAGCTCGGATTCACGATCGCATTTGTCTTCGGAAGACACGATTTCTTTAAAATCACGAACTTTTCTGCGTATTTCATCTTTTTATACGTACTATATAACAATGAAATTGATATTGTTGTCTTTGGACAAATATTCTTTCTAATGTATAATCACATCTCACTTAAGGTCACCAGATATGATACAATGAAATTTTAGTAAATTTTAATTTTTAAAGTATATTTGTATAAAAGTATAAATTGTAATAACAAATAATATAAGTATAAATTTGCTCTTTATATTATTCATATTGATGATAATTTTCTTGTGGAAAATCAACTTATTAAGATTAAATTTTACAAATAATAGAATCTTGCATTCGATGTAAAATAAATAAGTTTGAGGTAATTTTAATCGAAGTTATTTATCTAGTGTGTGTCTTATTCGTGTGATTTTTATACGAATGATCTTCCTACTTTCAAAATTCTACAAGTTCTACTTTTTCGTTATCAGAAAAATATTTGTACAAGTATACGAAACCCGAGCTCATATGAGCAATGAAATAAATTAGCGGTTGAAGTCAAGTATGACATTCTTTTATGACAACCTAGAAAGTATTAATCTAAAATTTACATTAAGTTATTTTGGAGTAAATGAAAGGATTTAATTGCAAACTTTTGTTAAACTTCCGCATTTCCATCCAATTAAAACCTTTCATGCGATAAAAATTCATGGTTGATTACAGATCCAATTACATTCTCTTATGAAAGAAAAATTAAACGGATTGCACCCAAAATATATGAAACTCCAAAAAAATATATTTAGTGTATCAATTACTGCTAAAACCAACTAACACAAACACAACAAATGCGAATTGTATATTTTGAGATTGATAGATTTGACATTATCACAAACACTCATTTCCGATACACTGATTATCAGCCCGTTTTAGCATAATACCGAATTCGAATATTTACATGCAAATGTATTCTTCATTTTCCTAAGAGCATCTAGTTTTTGGAAGAGAATATGCCGAACAAGAGTGCACAAGGTTCTTAGAAGTAACTTCCTGGATTGTTGGGACTCGATCGGGGAAACACGGCAGGGGAATAAGACCAAGTCAACGATATTTTAGCATTTTTCCTCATTTTTAAATGACAACTTGAACTCTTGATACTGCACTCGATAAAATTTTTGTATTGATTAGACATCAACTAGATAAAATATACAGTGTAAGAAAGAAGAAACATGCAAAAAATTTATTGATATATTTTCTTTGTGGTATCACTGATGCAATTATTATTTCAGTTCGATGGTAAGCATCCAGTGTTAATGGGATTATAGTTAACGTAAACCTCACATTTCTTAAACAAGGATTAGGCAACTGCTCAGCGATTTACGCGTCAATGTCAGCTGTCAATAAATCTAGCCATTTAAGTCGAAAGTCTGTCGATGAAGATGGATTTCGCAAAGGAACAATAAAATGACAATTTGATCTCCACCCTAATAGGAAAGTCTACCAAAAAGACAATGGGAAACTATTGTCTCAGATTGCTATGGCTCGGGTTTGGAAAATCATTCACAAAAGGTTTCCGATGAGAATTGTGCCACACTCGTTACTTCTCTTAAAGTCATCATTCAGAGTTTGATTTCTAAATTGATGGTTAAATGGTTCAAATAGATTCTGTAGACACGGATGTGCGTCATAGAAGGCAAGAGGTTAAGGGAGATCTGGATTTTACGTCAAGAGCATAAGTGCATTCTGAAGATACAGAAATGGACTATATTGGCAATTATCTAGCATTTGCGATATCTATAATATTTATGAGATGTTTCAATGAATATAATCGTTCGATGCTTTTCAATAATAATTTTATAAAACTGCAAAATGATTCGCCTAAAATTGTATGCATATATAATAAAGTGATTGGGGAAACTTTCATTAATCGTAATTTCGTAATGTTGCAACTGAAGCGTTTCATCGCCTTTATATACACACACACACATATATATATATACATAAATATATAAGCGAATATATATACCTTTCTTTCTCCCTCCATTTAACTATACTTATATTTTACTCATTTTTACAAATCCCTTTTTGAGCGCTTATATGTGCTGCCGCATAACGTTTCCTGTTTGAAAACTAATCCTATTAACTCGTTAAATTACGTTTTACTCTGCTCTCATAAATCTCCTTTAAAAAGCTTTCCAATAAATTTTAACTGACTGAGGGTTATTTTTGAATTAAGGGTTAAAAGTAGTTTATACCTTACATCACATTCGCTTAAAATATTTTATTCATTACCCTTCAAGAATTGCAGATCCTTTCTTTGCATATAAATCTCTCTCCATTTGAAAAGTTTCCAATCTCACAAGACGTCATTTCTTTTCTTGAGATACGAAACCGACATTTTATTTCTAAATCAGTCTTATAAACATAAAGTTATAAATTAGATACCTATTTATTACCTATTATATTCTATAATTATATTGTAATACATCCATAATGTTACTCATATGAATTAGTGTCTATCAATAAGAATGTTTTTTATTTAAATTATTAATATGCTATGAAAATATTTAATTGATAATCAAACAATATTTTGAATGGGATATCATTTCGTAATCGCCCTTAGAATAAACGTAATTTTGTTTTTATTCTCTTCAGAGGGTTAACATTTTCAAAATGGATTATAAGACATGCACGAACGACGTCAGTGTTTAAAGAATAGACATCGCGTGTCGTCTTGAGCACGCATGCCACAGGTTTCGCCACTATTGCCTCTGATCCTGGAGAACATTGGCCAGGAAACACGGCTTCAAAAAAGGACGGGAAATGCCATTTCGTGACGGTATCCTAGCGTCGATCGAAGGAGAGAAAATTCGCCGATGCGACTTTGTTTTGGGGAATTCCGTACTGCGACGAAATGCAAACGACGTTAACCCATTGGAAGAACAGTCTCAGAAATATTTCCTCGACCCAGTTGTCTCTTTTTGCACTCGAGTGAATGTCTGCCTCATTAAGACTTGAAACGGTTATAACAGAGACTCGATTTCGCACATTTACTTTCGAGTGAATTGCTTCTTTAAATGCCCCAGGTGATTGCAGTGATGCAGTTAATAACCCATCAAATGCCTATGATGCCACTCAAGAATTGCCCTCCGGGGCCGTGCGTCTGCAATTCTTGATACCTTACCTTTTCCACAGGCATTTGCTCAGCAGGCAGAAGATCGCCTATGTATCGATGTATGCTTTCTTAAATCTATATTTACTTACTGTTATTCGCTTTGATGTTAAAAGTACTACTAACTTGTATTTAAGAATCTACCATAAACTACCACACCATAATCTACGATACCATAATCTACCATACACGCTCGCTGAGATGCGATATACATATCCAAAGCCTTAAAGAAACCGCTTGTTTTCCATATGAAGGTAATATGCTATCAAAGGGTCAATGTCCAATTTCAACCAACCACCAAAGACTCTTCACAAAGAGAGTTATTGTTCCTTTTTAGTTTCCTAATAAAAGCAGATAGGACCTCTAATGAATTAAGGAGTAACCCAAAACGAAAGAACATCTTCTCTACCAGATATTGAAGTCCAATCCCTGAAAATTTTCACTGGATAATCTCCAAACATTATCGTGTCCCTGTTAGGCCAATAAGAGGGACTTCGGTAATCCTGTTCTAGCGCTCGGCTCGGTAAAGGAGTCCATATGTTAAGATTTGGGACGTTGAAACACTTTGAATAAAATCAATATTCAGAAATGTACAGTGACGCATCGAATAGCACTAGTACATCTTGAAGCATATAGCTCTGATATTTTGTTTGATTGAGAGCATTTTATCCATTAAGATAAAAGTGAAGAATTAGTGCAGCACAACAGTTGAAAATCAATCCTTCATGCGCCTAGACGATACGTTCATTTCAAAATCAAAAAGAGAAATTATAGTATTGCGTAACGGATAGAAATAATTGAGAAATAAACAATGTAAAAATCGAAGGAGGGATACAGTTCGACAATCGCGTGTCAGACGGCGGAAGGCGCATTTCCAATGTCTCTCCGCAATGTGGATTCATTTCCCCTCCTCCGTCCCCATTTCGTTAACCTCGGAGAACAGCGACCTCCCCGCCGCATTTTATCAGCGACCGATGGAGAAACGGCGGGAATCCCAGGCTCTCCTCTTGCTATCCAAGAGGCGGGATTCCCGAATGGCCGACAGAGGGCGCTAATGGAGAGGGCAGTGCACGTAGGCTCATGGGAAACGAGAAAACCGCCGGAGGCGCGCCATTCACAGCGCTTCCAGAAAGACAATTGTCTTCGAAGGGAGGAAGCGGGTGGATCTTCGGGAAGTCCAGGAATGTCGAAGGAATTATGGCTGAAAGAGATGCGGTAGGACAGCGTCAAATGAGGCCAAGAACCCTCTGGTCCTTGAAAAATTTATGGACTCGGCGAACTTAGAAAACTGGCGCTATCAGGAAAGATGAAGTGGAACGGTGACGTGCGTGCGAAGCCATCTGCAGAAAAGCATTTGCATACTGGCCTTGCGAGCCGCCTGGTGTGTGGCAGGGCCTACCGAAAACACCAATGGTCCTGGGGGCAGATCTACCACTACAAGATCACACCCAAGCTGAGGTCCTCGCTATTAGAGGCCTCAAAACAGAACGTTATGTCGGTTCTTGGTCCTTGTTTGGGCCTTCAGAGTGGTCAATACACCTTAGGGCAATGAACGCTGAAAATTCGCAAACATGTATCCCTATCTAACTATAACTTCCATTAGCCACTATTAAGTTCCGAGGAGTAACAATACATATTTCCTTAGAACATAATGCTTAAACCAATAATTCTTCTTAATAAACTTCAAGGCGTATAGTACGATAAAAAGCAACTCTTACCTGAATTACACTGGTAAAAGGAATTCCAATTCTTTCCATTGAACTCGTGGAGAATTCACTCGGTAGAAGTAACTGAACATTCCTTCAAACGTAGCTTCCTGCACGCTCCAACAAGGAGTGTCTTCAGGTTAAGAATTCTTCCACAAAAGGTTTTCTGAAGTATATTACTGTGAATCGGCTATCGATTTGTAAAACTATATACGAGAGACCACCTTGTTTTCTACCTGGTCAAAATTCCTCTCCTTTAATAGAAGATGCAAACAAAATTCGTAGTGTATTTGATTTCCGACAGATATTTTCTTTTCCAATTAGTATATCCAATGGAAATTCCGAACACTCGTTTGACTATACAGTGAAGAACAAACATTAAAGCGATGTATACTCGATAAATTGCCTTCCTCTCTCCATTTAAGGTGCCTTACAAATCTCTTTTCGATACTTAATAAACATCTTTTCCAGTAGCTTCCCATTACCAGCAGCCTTCATCAGTACACAGTAGATATCCCCAAATGGAAATCTCTTAAAAGCCACCCCTCCTTAAATTACTTTCATCGATGATCGTCCAAGAGGGAAATACTAAGAGAAAGAAGTTTTGAATACGAAAATATTATTTATTAGAAGTTTTTTTTTAATGTTAATAGTTGTGATAGTGGACAGGAGGATGTTTTTCTGACCCGGGAAGTGAATTTTAATATATGTTTGAAGTTGCGTTCACGGAGACTAATGTGATACACATGTAAACACGCATTAACAGGTTTGGTATGGGGCGATTACTCTAGAATCGAGGACAGTCATAAAATTCATGACCTGACCTATTTATGGAAAGATAAAGCGTAAGAAAATGCGGGAGATACTTTCGGAAATTCAGAAAAAACTATGAAGAAATGACATACTTGAGCATTCCTTCGTGAACGAGGTGTCGAAGAAGTTTTCATACGGGAATACCTGAGCGCAGTCGATAGAGAGTCGCTATTTATCGAAGACCAATGAATACAAATATAAAACGGATTCTATTTGAATGCGGAAAAAATGAATTGCGACTTCTTACGATAAATGTTTTAATGAACAGATTAGTGGAACTTTAGAGTGAATAGATTATAGATAAACAGGACTGAACTCTGAAGATAAGAATGGAGCTGCTAGAACAGAAAAAACAAATGGGATATTTTGGTCTTAAGAGGAAGTAATATTTTCATTTTATCTATCAACAGAATTTAACTGGATCACGAAAACCATTCTACTACCTTTAATTATCCTTTCTCATTATCCTAACTTCTCTTTTCCTGTTACTATATATATTCTCTCCTCGTAAGTAGAGGATGTATAGAATACCTTCACTTAATTTTTATGAATCGAATTGAATAGGATTGATAATAACAGGATTATTATGTACCAATCATCTATTTCCATGACATAAGACAATAACTGAGTGGTGGACGAATTTAATTAGAAAACAATTATTTGACATCCTTCAAATAATAAATATGTTTGATGGATTGGTACAATGTGACTGTAAGAGATGAACGTTAGATAAAGAGTATTGACCACGCTGATATGATGGAAGCAATCACAATTTTAAGGGTACCCACCAATTTTTCTGACATTTTCTGCTGCGATCATTAAACACAGCAGAATCTGCATCATTACAAAAAAGTATCCAATTGTTTCAATATGGTTCGGACATAAGATTGCTTCTCTTTTTTCCGTCGGATATATTTCTTCTATATTCTGCGAACTCGACGGTGAATGCTTTCAAAGAATTTGCAATTGGGATTTACGAAGGAAAGTCCGCCGAAGGAATATCTCGGAATTGAACAGTGCGACTTCCTCGAAAGACATTTGAGTAAGGCCAGCGAAAAAATAGGATGCAAAACACTGATGTCTTACGATAATATCGTCCAAAATTGTAAATGAAAAAGGGCTTACAGTGAACAGACTAAACTAAGCAAGAAACAACCGAATTCATCCTGACTTCTCATTCGTATATGCGCAGTAGGTTGAGAATTAATTTCCATCGAAGAAATTCGCTGGAGAAAGACATTGATATTTGATGTATTTATTCAGTTGTTCGCGAAGTGTGAAGCCTCGGTCGGACTATAATAAATATTTAAGGTTTTAGAATGAGATACTCAACGTAAGACTCTAAAATTCATGAGAGAATTGAAAATTTCATAAATAAATTTACGGAAACGCGTCTCAGGAAAGCGTACGGATGCTTGGAGAATGAAAATGGTCAGTCACTTAAGAGAAAATTAAGGAAGCTTTCAATTCAGTCGTTTTCGAAATTCAAATTTCTCCAGAATGCGAAATGAACGACCTGGAATGGCAAACTGTGACTGTAATGAGGTTGCTTGCTCTGTAAAACCGCTGAAAGTAAAAATTATGAGAAAGAAATAGTCGATGTCTTTGGACGTCTTGAACCCAGAAAAAGTTGCAAATATGTTGAGATAATCAAACCCTCCTTAATAGTTCATAGTAGGATTAGAACTCTCTGTCAATTAAATGGATATAATTCTCCCAGTGAAGGTATTTTTTTCCAGTAAATTCGTACGCCACACTGAATTACACAAAAGAAAAGAGAGATACAATCAAATAGCGATTGCTCTGAAAAATCTATTATCTTCTATTTTTCTCTAAAAACATATCCGGACAATAACAGATAAAACTCGCTTTGTACCAAAGGTTAGGAAGTGTTTACCTTGATATTTATGAGTAGTAATTCGCGTAATAACCTTTGATTACTCTTATTTCACGCTCCGGTTCAAAGCAACAGGTACGAGATTCTGTAGCTATAGAAACAAATATATTTTACCAATAAGAAACAGAACAGAAACTCTCAAATAACCATTCTGAAGGGGTGGAAACGGTGTGCTATTATGAAAGTAGACGAGTAAATGTATCTCATGTACTACTATATTTCCTGTTTTATAATTAAAAAAAATCAAAAAGAGCGTATTTTCGTCGAGGAGCCAAAATCGTAAAAATATAAAATTAGAATTAAACGAATTTAACTGACTCGTGTAATCCGATACGAAACTAGAAAAATCTTAACAAAAATTGAAAGCGAGCGTTTCATGGAATTGAAACGAGGTTTTCCCATCACTCTTTCCTTATAAAACGCGCAAATCGAACAAACAGATGCCCATATGAGTCTACTTCTCGCTGTTGATGACGGCCTTGGAAACGAAATGAATCGGCAGCAGAATGAATAGTCTTTCACCGGTGAGCTTCTCGTTGATGCTTACTCACCGGTGACTTCACAAGTGGAGAAGTGGAAAACCCTTGGACATCCTCCGAAACAAAAAGCTGATGGGATACAATGTAGCGATGGAGACGGATTCCTTAGCAATCTTCCCATTATTTAAGTATGGACAATAGTTCGTCTATCCCAACAATCACGTACGAAATGGAAGGAAAGGAATTTCTATGAAAGAAAGACATGTGATTTCAGCTCACTTGGCATTTTATTAAAGTGTCTGGCAGGATTTAACAAAATAACATGAATGGTATATTTTATATACAAAATAAAAAGAAAATGTTACTTGAAATTATAATGAATTTCCTAGGAAACTAGCATGACTGAGGTTCCCGACAGCGGGCAGTCCTCGGCAAAATCTTTTTATTTATAGCGTCTATACAGCTCTTAAAATCGTAGAATTAACAAGAATTCGTAATAGCAAAACCCTCCCATTGGGAGAATTTAATTTGGCAAAATGTCTTTTAATCGTTTTCAAGGCACATGGCAAAGATTACATATGAAAAATGGCATCATTCGAAATAAATAATAATGATAAAACAGAACACAATGGAAGAAAATAAAAAACACCTCTCACTAATCGGCAGGTACACTTCTTTTCCTGAATAGGGAGTTTCTTTGAGAACAGTCTTTTTCTTTTTTCATTCTTTTACAACATCTCCGATACAAGCCCTTCCACAATTGAACGCGGGCTTTGACCAAATGAACGTCGTAATTCGATCCCAAATGAAGTCCCCTCTCCTCAATGGCAAATGCAATTTTTTACTCCAAATCAAAACGACAATTTCTTAGTCTAGATCAATTTCTCTCGTGAGTCAGGTTTACCCTGTTATGAATATATTCAACAACGTCTCATTTACTCTCTCTCAGTCATACTTTAGACTATTTACACATAACGTTTCGAGCGGCAGAAAACAACGGCCAACTACGACTTCCTCGAAATAATTTCCGCGAGGAAGAGACAGCAAAAACATGAATTACATTCTTTTGACAACAATTCAACATCGGGCGCTTTTACAACAAGGCTACGTTTTGCAACATGGCCGCCCGGCGTACAACAATTCGACGGTTCCCTGGTGTCTTCAAAGGGAAGAACGTGTACGCGGCCTTCTATCTTGTGGCTCGGGACCTCAGGGGGCCCCTCTGCAGCTGCACAGTTTCGGGTGAAGGCGGGCCCGGCGGCAGTCTTTGGCCCAGGGCTGGTAGCTCGCTGGGGCGGCTTGGTCGATCCAATCAGGCGCTGATGTCAATCGGCTCAATATTCATCCTGAGACCATTGAAGTAGTTGTTTGACTTCAAGTTCATCTAATAAGGTAAAGACATGCACACTTAAAGTTAAAACTAATGTATAAAGAAAGGGTTTGGGACAGAAATCAATAGACATTTCCGAAGTGGAAACGCATGTGGACAAGTCATAATGACTGCCAGCTTTTAAAAGAACTAGAGTATACTTCTGTATTTCAATAGCATGCGATATTAAAAGGGTAAGAGGAATTTCTCCGTTTTATACAGAACAAGATTTCATTTGAGAAAATATGCTAGTAAGGCATTATAGCAGAGAGATTATTTCAGGACGCTCTCTTAAACAAACATCCCGAAGGTGATGGACCTCTGAAGAAATACTACAGCGTATCAAAACGTACGAAAGATTTGCGAAATGAGGAAACGCACAATTAAGAGCCAATAGAACAGCTCTCTCTCGCTTTCGAATGGAAGGTAGGCGTCGCACTCAAGGACTCAAGGGATGGTTGTGAAAACAAGTTTCCTTATAAAAACATAAAAAGGGACGATAAAAAACAACTCAAAGAAGACACGAGACAAATTCTTCCCAAAATCGTTCAGGCGACCATAACCGGTTATTCCAGAATGATACGAGCTGACAAGACTTACAACTATCTAAGAAAAGCGATGAAGAAAGAGTTCCCTTAAATACCAATACTTGCGACGCAAGAACAATTGAAAATTCTTTTCCGAGCGGCAAGCTTAATTTTTCCTATCCATACGTATTAAGATAATCACCCGGAAAATAATGAACGATAATTTGATGACGAGCTAGCCGATGTATTGACTAATTTTCTTAAAACACATGGTATATCAAAAGTACGAGTAAATCAACCCCTATCTTCCAACCCGTTTATTTTGATTCACAAAGTAGCACTCGAAGTTATGAAAGAATCAACGAAAAATAAAATTACACCCGTTTATCATAAATGTCATAAAGCAACACCATTCTCTGACAAAAAATAAGGACCACTTCACTAACGACAACAGATCGTGCCGCAAAAGACCCAATTCGCGAATCCGCAAAAAATATCGGTCGCTGGACCCATGAGGTCATCTCCAAGGACCAAATTCATAACGGACTCTGATATAGAAAACGATCAATCCCTAATGATCCCCTTCTGAGTTGACAATGCCTCTGAGTTAGGTAAAAAAAGGCCTTCGAATTCTCCATTTAACGAAAATAAAAAATTCGACAACAAATAACAATCCAGAAAGGAAAAAGAGTTGACGTCACACCGGTTACGAAATTTCGCAAATCATCTATAAATCGCGTAATTTCACCTTAAGATGATTTTTTTGCGGGAAATATTACGAAAGGGCAATCGAGTTGGCTGCAGTGGATACAACAGCTCAAATGTGAACTAATTGGGACAAAAAACACCAGTAGACTGCTTTGAGCTACGATTTTTGATGCGAGGTTATAAAAAACAGCAAAGATCCAAAGAAATTTAAAAGCAACGAAGGTCGTAAAATAAAATCGTAGGAAAACTTAGCTATATGTTCTAATTGCTACATTAATTATTTACTCCTTGACAGTCAAAATTTAGTCGTAATACTGTCTTCTTCTGACAAATTAAAACACAAGCAAATGAAATGGCAAACGCGAAGAGAAGGACAATTTCTGAAGATAATACCCAAAAGATAACGTTAAATGATAAAAGGGCAGCGGGAATCCCGTCCCATATCTGCGATGAACATTGTCGTTTCTGGAGACTTTACCAAATACGGTTAAAGGGATAAATAAAGATACTTTATCTCTTACGAAGATAGAGTATTAGAAATTCCAGTTAGATCATTCATGAGCAGAATTATCCACTATGCGATTTTTATCTTAAGAATTAGGCTAACCCAGGAAAAGTTACCTCCTTCCCATTCAAAGTAAATGTAATAACCTAAAGTTCCAAGAATCCTTCTGCAGATTCCAAACATTCTTTATTATTTTTACTAGAATCCTTATAAATATAGGATGTTAACTATAAAGTGCATTCACAAGAAATGCTATTAGTATGTTCATCACGTCCCATAGTAGCGAATATTTTAAATCAGAATTCACCAATATAATCGAACATTCCGTTTTGAAACAATTCTCTGCAGGCGGAGAAATTCCTCGTGCAAAAGGAGGGCAATAAATGTACAAAAGAGAATGTTGACTATGAAACCAACCTCATCTTCGCTTGAGTCTGAATCGGAATCTTGAGGAAGGGGCAGAGTTCTTGCTCCCCGCGCGGCCAAGTCTCTGGCGACAGCCCCTTGAGCACAAGCCGCAGCCATTTGGTAAGCCGTGAGTCCTCCGTAAGTGGTGGCCTCCAGGTGTACAGGACAATGCTCCAGAAGGAACTGTGTCAGTCGCCTATTCCCTAGTTCCACGCCGTAATGGAGGGCTGTTCGTCCACTCTTGCCATCCTGAAGAGGAAGAAATTACCAATGGTTACGAATAAGCACTAATTAAATATCTCAAGTTCATTACACCTTAAGAGACATTTTTAACCCGGTACCGCCTACTGCCTAATAGTGATACTTCGTTATGGTGAATATATATTATGAATACCACTAAAAATACAGAAAGTTTGTAATAATAATGATAGAAGTGCAGTAAACAGACTATCTTAACCAGAGTAGCCTTCTAGAACCCTCGAGGGAAAAACATAAAGGATGAGAAACTAAGGGAAACAATTCCTATCTTCCACAACATAAAAACGACCCAAATTGCGATTTAAAACAAGTAGCAATTTCAAATTTAAGCACAATTAAATTCAGATTAAGCTGTATCAATGAAAATCACCCAGGTTTTGTATCATTAAAAATTACGGTTTTAATGTATGAAAAAATGCTTCCACTGATAATCGGTGTACAATTTTCTTAGTGTCTAAATGTTTCGTCCATAACTAAATAAAAGAATGAATTCAGTATATGCTAAACTTATTGTACCCAATATGACAAGAGAGAAAAGTATCGTATCATTGAAATTCATGCGAATACAATCCGTAAAATCTCTGTTTAAACGATTGTTGAAGTACGTGATGCAAATGTGTACATTTTAAAGCAAACATCACCTGTAGAGAACCAAGGTACTTTGAGGAGCTTTTCTGCAAACCATAAAGAAGAGCCGAGATTCGGTACAGAGGGTGTCATTCACCTATTCACCTAATCCCTACATATCGAGAGTTGGCACGTCCTCTAACGGGAACGCCCAGGTATTCTTTACATTCCCACCAAAAGGGTCCTCATACAGACGATTTTAGGATAGGTGAATATTTAACTTACTCGAAAAACAACCTTGGGAATCTTTTACCGACTAAGGAATAGAAGTGGCATTCTTAGCTCTAACAGATCAAACTCAAAATTTGGAGACTTCAATCCTAATCCAACATATTCTCTTCGGTATAGGTAAGGAGACCATTTAAAATTTGCCTAAGCACAAAATTGCATTCGTCGAAATGAAAGAAAACAATCACAGGTTCCCGGAATCATTGAGTACGGAAATCCTGAAGAAGAGCATTTGAAAAGGCGGAAAATGCATTTCTGAAGAAACAATAACTCGTTGCATTCGTGAATAAAATAATCGTAACTGGAGAGCGGCCCTGAAGACGGGGGAAATTGGAAGCAATTGATGCAGTGTGATATAATGCGTCGTGACGCAATGCCATCGTCATTTCCGCTTTGAGTGCCGGAATTGCATGGAACAGCGGTGAGCTAATTTTTGCATTCGCCCAAAAACATACCTGAATATATTGTGATTGCGAGATTTCACATTGCATATATAAAATTCATATACAGGTTCAATTATATAAGAGAGCTAACCAAACAACCACCTCTTCGTGATCAAAAATGAGGAGAGATCACTTTGCATTGGGGCTGAGAGAAAGCATCCGTAGATATATTCAAATAGTCAAACAAGCCCTTGGCGTGTGAGGTCGCGAATGGACAGCCGCGCGGTGGGGAGCCTACCCTTCCTAGAAAGCTGGAAGAACGGTACGCCTGAGTGCACCTTTAGCCCTCGATTGCAAATTCCGATTTGTATTACCTGCTTTCCCACCGATTGCCATCTATGGCCACTTGTAAAATTCCAACAGCTCTTAAAATACGACATTGGAAATTGCACTCCGGGGAGAGAGGTCGGAAACCTAAAATAACCATTGAGTTGTTCGCGCGTTGCAAATCAAATGGAATTCCTTCCCGTTTAAGATTTTATATTAACGATTCACAGCCACGTATTTTTTGTATCTGAGCTGAGCTAGACGCTTATATGACAAGGAGATAATATTGAAAAGAGAAATAATAGGATTGCTTACCCTTGCATTTACGTTGGCACCATAGTAGATTAGATGCCTTAAGACATCCAAGTTCCCTCCAATTGCTGCTAGGTGTACACACATCTGACCTGAAAGGAAGAAAAAATCTATCAGAATTTCTACTTCAAAATAATTGCGTAATATATACATCATGGATAGAGAACATACACATTTAGTCTACGCCCTAATACAGCTAAGATTCATAGCCTGCGAGCAAACGGGTAAAACTACTCGGTAGTAAAAGTAGACATGTAATCTTAGACTTAAGAAAATTGCGATATTGCAATTTTCGAACCGGCAACATTACAAAAGACAGCGACAAAAAGTACTTCCTATAGACGGAATAAATTGCGGCAAATAACTCTTCCTATGCGACTTTCCGGAAGAAATTTCCACACGGGAAATCCATTACCTCAATCGAGCAAGTATGCTTCCGTCTTGGCAGGAAGAAAAATTCCTATCGAGCGGAAGACATATCGATTGAGCCCGTAAACGGACAAGGTCGCCGACTATAAATACTAACCAGTTTCGGAAAGAATAAATTCAGGAGATAATACGAAAATCGGTCGGCGTTAAAAGAATACGGTATTTCCCAGAATATCGCTCGTTGACTGCAATTTCCAACCGAGGCGATATCGAAACCAGGCAACTCCTCAGCCGCGAAAAAATAAAAATTGATTCGGAATAACTCCGAAGTGGCACGAAACATCGCATGATAATCTTCAAATAGCCGACCAAGCAAATTCCCCAACACTTCTAAAAACAGGATAGAGGTCAATATCATAATTTGCGATAAGAGACCTAGAAAGATAACGTACTAATATTAATGATGGCAATTTATTTTTCAAGGATGCTATAAATTAATGTTTTCATAATTTCAGGCAGAGGGATTGCCAGAAGAATCACAAAAAGGAATAAACGGGAACAATTAGTACAGTTAAGTACATCAACGTCTCTGTAACCTCCTTGTCTCATAAAAAGGAGTAGAATTTCATGACTAAATGAGTAGCCTCTTTTCTCACAGAGAAACAACGCTAATGAACCGTGGAAAATGAACCGAAGAGTTCGAAAAAAACCATCAAACACTACTTCGCTGCAGGTTGTCTTAAATAATGGAGAAACGATCAACCAAGTTAACTTATTTCATAGATGTTACTTAATCTATCATCATGATTATCAGCCATTGTTGCCCAATAAAAGAAGTAAATTTTAATACACTGAACTCATAAGCGATACCATATAAAGGCATTCCCCTTAATAAGCTTTCCAATAGACATCTGAATCACCTTAATTAGTCAGCAAAGCAGCGCTCGTACATCTTAAACATATTAAAACGCATCTATAAAACAGAGGGATGATATTCCAGTCTCGCGCCAAGATCGCATAGTGGGACAAGGTGATGATAGGGAGGGAGGATGCTGTGGTACAGGGAGGGGGTGCGACTGACTCATTCTACGAGCATCCAGAAGCCCTCCCTTCTGGGCCGAATTTGACCCAGGGAGGGTGTATTTCTGGATCAGACTGCTGCTTATTTCGGACACAGCATCCCCAACAACTCCCCAATAGTCCTCTTCTCGGGGAGGAATCCGTGGATGGAGGGAGGGCATCCATTTAGAAGACGAGGCCGAATATCTTCGCTTGGGGAAACCCCGAGCGCGGATGGGCCAAGAGTTATTTTTTCTGGACGGTAAACAGGGAGAATCGGTACCTGAACTGCGTAAAGATAGACGAGGAAATTCACTTTTGAGTTGCCGTGACTCACGTTCACGAAAGACGGAGAGAAATTGCATTAATGCGGGAGAATGCACACCCAAAATCGAACGTGTAGGATAAAGCGTAAGCTGTTTCTCCAAATATTTTAATCGATTATTGAATAGGGAAATGTTCAATGTACTGAAAAATGCTCCAATCAAATCAAAAACATACAAGTAAAAAATTTTTAGCTGATACTAATTAATTAGTATTTCATGAACTACATTCTCGCAAAGTTTTAATTGTCAGTATAGTTGACATTCTCATGATTAATCATAATTAGGTATTTAATACTGCAAATATAGGGAAATCATTCGTTATTGTTGTTACTTCAACAACTACCTGATTTCATTAAACAAAAATACCATTACATCATGACTGTCGTTACTCAAGAAGCACGAACTGCTGTTAGCATAGCATGTGTAACTCAGCTAAGGAGAAGCTGAATCCAAGGGAAAGATACTTTCGTAAGGAGAGGCTTTCTAAAGGACGCTCGATCGTCCTTCGACATTGTTTCCGGAATCAAGGACTGATCATCTGAATTCCGAAACATACCAATACGTACTTCCTTATACCTTTCCTTCACCTCCAGGCGAACAGACGAAAACCAATAACGGAATTCCGACGCTACGGGACCTGTTACAAACACCGAGACCCCTCCCATAATGGACGCATAACACACGGTATCAGAGTTATCATGAAGCATACGTGGTTGGAGAAAATGTGAAAACTCGTCAAATATGATGATTTATAAGGTGAAATGAGAAAACAAAGATGCAACAATCTCTTGGAAATATAAATTCAAAACTATATGACCCTAGTTTCCTCAAGGGACAAAATACTTTTCGGTGCTTAGTATAAAACCCTTTTTTCATACAAAACATTCCATTGAATTCTATACACCGCTCGAACGAGAATCACAGCGACCCAAGGACAAACTTTTTAGCTTACACATTCAAAATAGCGCTTTATAGGGATCGTGAAGGAATGAAGAATTACCCCAGGTGTACCACAAGGCTTCGAGCTTTACTCACATTTTTACATAGCTATACTCAACGTTTAATTTTTTTCCTCCGGCAGACGCTGCTGTTCAACTCCCGCACTCTCTCTTTCAGAGCACGGAGGCGGCAGGGAAACCCCGTGAAACGGGGTCAACTAAAGAGAATTTTACCAACTCGAAACCTTACGGCGGCATCCGCGACGTTGCCAGCCAACCTTCCTCACAACCACTCAACTGTGAGTTTTTAATGCTAAAATGTCCACGAATAGAAAAATAACCAGGATCACCAACAATGAGAAAGTTACCTGAGCGTACAATAAAAGCATCATTAAAAAATCCATGCTATATCAGCAGATGTTTTTTCGCATTAAAAACCTCGAATTTAGATAACTTATGTATTTTCTTTGAATCCATAAGGAATTAAGAGGAGTATGGAAAAATTCTGCATTGATCCAGATAAGTAAAAATCTCGAATCTTCATTTTTTATTATATAATTAGTAGCTGGAAACGTACAATTCGAAAAACTACGCAAGATATGAGGAAATGGGAGGGAAAAAATCAAGGAATGGACAATTTGCATGTCCTCGGATTCGAGGAGCACGTGAGACTTGGGAAGGTTGAGAAAAAGAGCCAAGGCCTTCGTTCGGCCTCAAACCGCCAATTGGCCGCCTTCTCGATGGAACAAACAACGAACGATTGCCGTTACGTTAGGTGTCGATACATAATTTGAGGCGAATTTTTGTCAGAAATGTCCCACCTGGAGGATTGTAAGTCGATTCCATCAACAAGTCAATTCATTCCATTATCGTGATTAAATAATGCACTCAATACATTAATTTCGTCCCCTTCTCAGTAAATAACAGGAAGATGGGACACAAACAATTCCTTTTCATACAGTTCTAATAATATTATACTACAACTCGAGGTAAGAAATATAGCCTCAAATTAAGCCAACTAAACAAAAATATGAATATTAATGCTTTATGTTTACTCTGAACACATCTACGATATTTCTACGTCACGACGCAAGTTAATAAAACTAAAATTCAGAAAAACACACCAACAATTACCAACTCCGATGACTGTTGACATTACTAAGGCAACGGAGGCTTTTGGGACGAAGGGCAAGAATAGTTGGGAGAGCTATTTTCCAACGCGTGACAGACGCACTCCGAGGGATCCCTTCGCATAATCTGCCGAGTGAAGAAAAAAGCACGGCGGGTTAGGAAACGAAGGAATTTGCGCTATGTAACCGCGAGAAAAAAAGGAAACCCGAAAACATCGCAGCCAAGGACATTGAGGAAGGTGCACATGACATAAAGTGGGATGAAAAATGAGCGTGTACGGGACGGACGATTAAATTCAGTGTTTGTGGAAGGCGCGGAAATTCCCGGCAGAGGCTGGGATTCCCCAGTCCGCAATCCCGCGTGGAGGGGAGCGGAGAAACGGCGGGGGAGACCCACTCCACTGGAAGGCCAACTTGGGATTTCCAAACCCACGCCTGAGCACAGAATTTGTGCGGAAAAAAGAGATGGAAGGTGAAGGATTTTTTGTTTGCGGCCTCGTGTGAGAACATTATTGCGATTGTTAACAGGGCGTTAGATGACGTAACGGGCCGCGAGGTTCTTAACCCGTAGGCCGCGCGAACTATAGACCGATCGCCGACGGAAGTGGGTGTCTGTAGCCTTGAGAGAGATTGTTGCTGCTTCCGGAAATAATTAAACAATTGCTTTTCATCTCAAGTAACCTGACACGAATGATAATGGCATTCTGCACAGTCAAACGAGTACGATCCTCATTAAAACTATTCCAAACCAAATAAAATAGCTATTGGGTGACGAAAAAGCTCACGATAGTTAGCATCGTACACAGCAAAGGGTAGAGAGGGCGTAAAGTAACAAGTGGTTTGGGTCGCAATTTACGATTATGAGACAAATGCGTTGGTAACTCCAAAAAAGATGGCCTAATCTGGGAATTCAAGAAACCGTCAGCCAAGTGAGACCGATACAAAAATTTTGACTAGCATTTACTGGAATGCGATAATATAACAAAAATATCAATGAAAAATAAATCTATATGTAAAGACCTGGCAAATCCTCGTGAAGAATCGTTAACGGGTGGGCCATAAAGGAGTGTTTGAATATTGGTCAATGCCGACTACGAGGGATATATATCCAACCATCCTTCCTGTTTCCCTAAAAGGCACGCTGAAGCACGAGGAAACCCGCGTGGGCGTCTACAGAATTTCACACAGATTCTGCACAAGGAAAACATGCGGAAGGGACCAATTCTATCCGATGCGACGAGAAATCTGCGCACAGAATTTACCAACAATGAACAAGAAATAAGAGCAGAGATAATTGCAAGAATATATTAATGGGCTAGGGGCATTAAACATTAAGTTTAACTGTAGGAACACTCACATTCGGTAAATCAGAAGATACCGCCACATAAACCCCGTTTACAGTGAATTAGAAGTCCAAAAAAGCACGCACAGGCTGCAAATGCGAGAGGGAAAATGACCTGAGGGGATTTCCAACTGGGGGTGTGTGAGAAAGTGGGACATGAATGCGTGGGGCAGAACATGCGATGGTCGTTACGGTCAAAGGGATTCGCGTGACGGTATATCACCTGGGATTTACCCCTCCACACCATTCCTCCGTAGCTCTGAATGACGTGAATTCAGAATGCTATCACACGGCGACTGATCGATGATGCTCTACAAAAATAAGCCTTTCTAAAGACCGAAATGTTTCGTAAACCCAAACATTCCTCTCCAAGAATAAGGACTGCATTGAGCAACGAACGAGTTTCCTCACCTACACATTCCCAATTTATCTTCCTTCTTAAGAATTATTTGCACATTAAGCAAAATCTACTACCACAAACGATGAATGATGAAAACCAAGCAATTATATTCTAAGCTATAAAATCTTCCATGCCAAATGAAAGAAATATACCACCTCACTAATATAGACAGAAGTATGAAAATACATAATAAATGGCATCCATCACAAACAACTTAAAGGGAAAATAAATGAAAATAAAGGAATGTATATATACCGACCAGAAATTAGGAGATAAGGGCTTCTTTAAGTCACTTAATTCAGAACTAAAACACATAGACCATTCCTTAAGTCAATCAACCCAGAGAAGAAAACCATACTAATTGAAAATAAAACGAACATACACCTATAAACACAGAGATAAGTACCTGCTAATGAATTAGATGGTGGAATACTGAGAAAAATAAAATTGTCAAAATTAAAAAAAGGAAAGTAAATGTCAAGTCATTTGATCACATATCTTCCACAACCTAGCAAATATCTTATCAAAATAAGTTATTCTTGCTGAATG
Organism: Pantala flavescens; assembly: GCA_020796165.1. Taxonomy (NCBI): domain Eukaryota; kingdom Metazoa; phylum Arthropoda; class Insecta; order Odonata; family Libellulidae; genus Pantala; species Pantala flavescens. Next base: position 6,478,698 of record CM036884.1, on the reverse strand, counting down.
ATATTTGAAGTCACACAGATAGGAATAAATATTGGTGGGTGATACTAAAAATTGGAGCCATGAATTCATTTGAAAGATAAACAGCTGATTGTTATATCTATACTTAAATTAGGACCTATTTTCAAATAATAAAACTAAATCTTGCAATGAAAAAACAGAATGAAAATTCCATAGAATATAAGTATCATAAATTACTATCAGCATTTTATCTTTCCTCAAAATGTGAGACAATCATTATTAACAGGTGAAGAAACCCTAACCCATTACAGACCAAACATCACCACTACATTAGCGTAATTGATTTTTATGAACAGTTTTATTTTAAGTATTACTCCTATATCTCCTATTTAACCATTCTAAAGAATTCAACTCCTCTACATAAATGTTGAAAGGGATATGGAAATGGAAGCCAGCAGGAGGAAGGGTCTGCTACAATTCAAAAAAACATTCAAATAGTAAACTTACCGTCATGATTCCTTTCATCTATAGAGGCAGGTGGGAGCCTGTGAGATGCATTTGATGGTGCTAAGGTTAACTCCTGAGTGTTCAAGGGCTCCAAGAGGGCCTTGGCGCAGTGGACATCACCAATGCGAGATGCTAAGTGCAATGGAGTGTCTCCATTGCGATCCCTCTGATCCACAGATGCACCTGCAACCACCAGATTCCTTACAATCCGCGATTGTCGTGTTAAAACAGCTAGATGAAGAGGAGACTGTGGAAATAACAATAATTAATATATTATTTGAAATTTTAAAGACACTGTAAAGCTAAACACTAAGGTATTATGAAGATGTAAACCATAAACATAAGGATAAAAACAGTTCATGTTTCCATAGGACAAAGAATCCGAATGACGTGTTGAAACACCAAGCAAACTATATTTTTATTGATAAAATAAAGTTCTTACAAATTAAAGACCATTTATTGATGAGGAATCACTCCACACCAATTTTTAAATATATAGGTCATTCAATGATACAAAAAATAATTTTGATATAAATTAACCATAATATATGAAGCTTCCAAATGCCCACATCATGACCAAGTGAAGATTGTGATATAGCTCCAATTGTTATGTAAACAATGTAGTGGCAACTAAGCCAAAATTTTTACATCAAGCTAAGAATCACAATATCAAACTATGATGTTAAAAACTAAACTCAATTCTGATTATCATTCATGAATTTTCAAAATACATAAACGATTAAATTCCAAATTTCACTGAAAATATTTTACCTTATTCTGAGACAACAAAAAACGTTCAAGTAATTTGTCCATTACACATTTTTTCATATATACGATTCCTCAAGATTAAAGGGGATTCAAAATGCACATTAGAAACAAATTTATTAACTCCAAGACATTTAAGTACGATAGAAATGACAAGCACCAGCTAGAGAGCAGTTTCCAAAACTCTTACCTGTCTTAAGTCATTGAGGATGTCCAAGAAAGAAGGATGAGGGGCCAAACGAATCAAACTATATACAACTTCAATGAAACCATGGATGATAGCGAGATGCAACTGACTGTAAAACAAAATCATAAGCTTGATGAGAAACAGATAGATTTGAAAATACATGAAAAAATGAAATAACGTGAACTAAATAAAATCCTGTGGCTATATCTATTGAATGAGGAATTTATATTCTTTCAATGGAAAAATAGACATAATTAAACTTACGTGTCTCCGTCATCATCCTGCATGAAACATCTTTCGCGCGTAAAAAATGGCTGACACAACTGATCAGTTGACAACTGCGACGAGATGCCACTCTGCGGAACCAAGTTGGCATTGCTGTACTTGGTCGTATCCTGCTGCAGCTTCGACGACAAATTCAGGTTGTTGAGAGCCTCATTTTTCAAATTCAAATGGCTGAATTGTTCATTAAGTCCTACATCCACACCACTGTCCAACCTCATGAAGCTTTTTGATTCTTCTTTGTGTTCCGGAAGGCTTGTGTCTTTGATTTTTCTGGGCGACAAATCTTCTGACGAACACTGATCAGAAGACACAATGTTAGCTCCAGATAAAAATCCCGAATCAGTTCTACCAGAATCGTAAAGGGAATGACACTTCCCACTGTCTGAATATCCTTTCGCGCTTGTGGGAGAACATGCATCACGTTTCACGGCGCTCACTACACCAACATCTTGCTGATATTTTCCAACACTTTTCCACTGGTGCTGACTTTCTTCACACTCCAGGGAAGAAGGTGGTAATCCATGAGATAACGCCTTCGGCTGGCCAGACGCACAATCTGAAACCAATTCGGAACCGTCAATATGGCTAGAAGTCGGAATCTGTCCTTGCTGCCACATCGTCACACCACTTATAACGCAGAGATAAACACTAAGGACGCAGAATATCTATAAACTTGAAAGCGAACTCGAAGGAATGAGACAAGCTAACGAATCATTCCCTAATATTCTTCCACGCGATATATAAACTTTTAAAATGAGTTAAACATAAGCCAACCCAAGAGTAACTCCTCAACAGCACTCGAGTGAACACAAGATTCAAAACATTAAGACCAAATGGCGTTTCCTATAGCCGGACCTCATGTCCACCTAAACACACGCCAACTGAAGAACTGATACCGACACGAGAGAGAGTGAACCTCCTAATGTAGGGGAGCACAAAAGTTTTCCTTCCTATTTTCGATCGTCAACGGATTTAACGCGACCTTTCGACTCTCTCCCCAAGCTCGCTAACTGGCTGCGCAGAGAGAGCCACGGAAAAACCCAAGAAGGCAGCGCTGCCTGAGGAGTTTCCCCTCCCATTGTTGAGAATAAATGAGTATAAGATAGAGTAAGCAAGTAATTATGACACATTTTATGAAAAATAAAATTTAGCGTTGTTGTTTTAACGATATGGTACTTTTTAAACGTATGCTTCTGAATTTTCAGCGGGCGCGTCATGTACAAGTGAAAACGAATCATAAAGTCGCGCCAAATTTAAACGAGAAATAACCATCTCTCAGTTAATTATTAAACGTGGAAGGTTATATTCATCTAATTGTGATAAGTAACTATGAATTTGACGTTTATAGACTTAATTATAACTCTGTGAGAGAATGGTCAATATTTAGCATCTTAATTCCATCTTTATCTTAAATACACCATTATCATCATTATCAATGCATAAATAATGTAATTGATATAGCTATTAAGAAATAAATTGCAACGTGGTTTAAATTTTTATCACTTTAAGTACAATGGGAAAAGCTGAATTTAGGATAAAATATAAAAAATAGTTTTTGAAATTTACAATATTATATTACCACTCAAAACTACGGTAAAAGAAGTAGCCAAATATCCACCCACCAAGCACTTCCGTCGGAGTATTTAGATACTGACCCGAGAAGGAAATTTATAAACCGTATTCATTGGCTTCTTAAAAATAATGAGGAAATCGCATATGCGCGTTTTACGTCCACATGTGTAAGAAAAAGCATTTACATAATGTAAAACTATTATAATCGAACAGTTACTTTAACTTCGATTTTACATTCTTTACCTATATAAATTCTTAAATATTATTAAAGACATGATGAAAAACCTTCGTTTTCCTTCAAAGTTCATAATTTAATAAATTTTACTGGAACTTCTCTCTTAAGAAGGTACATGTTAAATAATGCCGATAAATACGGTACGTAACTTAATTTTTTAAGAAAAATATGTACTTATTTTCGAATCCATAAAAATTTCCGTTTCAAATTTCATTGTTTTTAACTCACAGTCTTAAAAAATATGTATATAATATATTCGTAAAATACTATATTATATAATTTATAATTCTAGATGCATGGAAGTTTTATTTTTAAAGAAAGCTAAAGCGTAAATTCAGGAAATTTTAAAATTATTAATCATATGAATATTTGCTTAACATGCAATGCCCATACAAGTATCCAAATGCAACCATTCCTTCTCGCGTTCACAGATTTCTTGTCGCGAGTTTCGCGCCACCTAACGTACGAAAGGCGAAATAACTATAAGTGCGCTTAGTTCAAAATCATATCAACACAGTAGAATAAACTCTAAACTTTTTCTCATTATTTATAGTGATCGATACTTTAATCGCAACAATTACTACTAACATTGAAAAAAATAATAAACCAAAAACTTATAAAAATCATAGCTATTTATTCATTTATCCTGACAGCAAAGAAATAAAATTACGTAAATACCTGATATTAAATTATTCAAATTTCTATTTCGTAGTTTCCAGAATTTTGATCACTAATTATCATCAGCTATCAGCTCAAGTAATTCTACTAGAAAATATTAATTCTCAATTAGAATACGGAATTACGTTTTTGTAACTATTTCTTCGCTTAAAATCTTTTGTTAGCCTAAACAAAAAACAATATGGAGAAAGAAAAGAAAGAGATTACAATTCCAATAAATAAAATCTGATGGACTCGTCGGTTACTTAGTTTTTGGACGAAATATCGAGTGGAAATGGGTGACCGTCTGAATGAGGATAGTTAAGAATCTATATGAAACGTAAGAGTACTCTTTTAATAGACAATTCAAGCAAAAGGTTTTTTCCTTCAAGTCTTGTATCTTCTCATTAGTTTAATGCTATCTATACTTGAAATTTTGATGAAAAAGTTTTAAATATCCTCATTTAATTTGTTAAAACTTACAAAAACGGAAACGTTGCGATGATGGAAAATAATTATTTGATATTATTTCAGCATTCTCCCAAAAAAGTCAAACACTTCCCAAGGAAAAAATTATGCCTAAACCCAATTTCTTAATCTTCCGATAATGACTGCTATGCTCGATGACTTTCCAACATCTATGAGAACGTTTCTAAAAGTTAGTTCTTTTTACAACGATGAGAAAGTTAGGTCTGGGATACGAACTTATAGACTACAAAGAATGTATTCCTTTTCTCGATTTAGTAAAGAAAGACAAGGGACTTGGATATACTATATCGAGAAAATGTTTTCCTTCGCGTACAAGTCATAGTGAATCACGAGATGTTTGTAGTCGCGTGTCCCAATGACGAATGCGTGCTGATGATCACTATTGGATTCCCTTCACGCCTAACGCATTCCGAGGGATAAAAAAAATCTGGAATATTTTTCCTCTGAAGGATTTTAAGCCGGAAGCAAATGCATCACTCCGAAAAAACGCGAGGGCACTTCTAGGGAAATTCCCAAACCTCGTTTCCATACGTCGCATTGCACTGAGATGTGCACATGAAAAGCGAGAGAGCATATGAGGTTTTGTGAGAATGTTTATCATTTCTTTATAATATACACGGAAAACCACTGTGTATAGAATATAAAAACTGCATTTATTGTAAATTATACTTATGGCTATATTGCAAAAGTAGCACATTTTACTCGCTTGTTGTATGCAGTGTTCAATTACATATTATAACGAAAGATATACCGATCTATTTTATACAGTTACTTTCTCACGATTGATTCGATGTAGGAATGAATTAAGTGATTCAGGACTGCTTGAATGGTCAAACCTACATGGAGGTTATACGCAGAGAAAGAAAGTGTGGTATATAAAGGATTAACGAGCTGTGTAAATGTCGATATATTTACTATGCAAGTACAACCAATTGCTTCTGTACTTCCTTCGAGATAATATCCTTAAACGAAATCCGCACAACTTCTTTATCATTTTCAACTAATTTGTACCGAAAACAAAGGCGTTCCTATTCCACAAAATTGAACTGAATCTTCGTGATAACGAGTGACATTGCGCCTGTACTCATATTTATACTAAAAGTCTTATATGTGATTCCTTTTACATATTAAAATTTATGTACGATATCGGAGAGCTATTCACGATTCCACTAATCCTTTAGCGCCTCAAATACGTCACATCCGACATTTGTGATAATCCAATAATTCTTTGAATAGTGTTGAACCTAATTTTACTTTGGTATAAGTATACTTCAGTATACTTTTGATATTCTCTGACATAAAAATTAAGATAATAATTGTACATAAAATTAACCGAAATCCAAAACAATCCGTATAGATTCTAAACTTAAAGACCAGTATTTGAATAATTCATCAATAAATACAAAAGTCGGGAATAAAATAAATTAATAAACACAAAAACTTCTAAAAAGTGAATAAAAGAATATGAGATTAACTTTAAAATTACTCTTTCTATGCTATTTCAAACGTTTCGCGAGGGATTATATTCCTAAGATTGTATGTTTTAAAATATAGAAAAGCTTATACGTCACACATCAGACCCCTTTGTAAGAACCAAAGGGTCATCTAAATACATATATTTAGTAGGTGATTATTGCAAAGGCCATACGCGAAATTCGTATATTGTATAAAATACAAAAATCATGTTCGAATATAATGATTTTAGAATGAGAAATATCTGAAATGGATGGTAATATAAGCAACACCGACATTCGTATGAATTCACCAAAACAGATATGAAACACGATTGACTTGGTAATCAACTTTTTTTTAGGTTTTCCCGGAGATGGCATAACGACATTGTTATGGTATCTTCGGGAAAACCTGAAAAAAAAAACAGATCGGTTAACCAGCGACATCGGTTTGGATTTGAGCTCAGGGGCAAACCCCCAGCAATTCTCAAATTTGAGGGGAAAACACAATATGGCGAATCTATATTCGAATGAAAAACAATTTCGAAATCGTGGGCGGAAAATGTAAACATGCAAGCCAACGAGGTCACTGACTTGTAAATCTGAGATTCGGGAGAAAACATTTAAGGTGTGAAGAGAAAAGCTTAGTCAAGCTTACTGAAACATGAGCAATCCCTAACAATTACGCGTAGACAGAACTTATTTTAAGGCCGGGTCAACAATCAAGCCTCTTCATTTATTTTTCATTGTTTACATGACGTGCTTTAATACCGAGCTTTTTTCTAGGCCATTTAAAATAAGAACCTAAAGTCACCAAAGTTGTAACCGAATACTAACTCTTAGATTTGTATATATTATAATTCGTTAGCTACGAGTAAAAAAAATTCCAACGTATCCTGACGTAAGCCCATCCAGAAATGGGGACCGGTATTTTCTCTGAACCGAACGATACGTCATCGTCTTTCAAAGCAACCAATTGGAGATTCGCCATTCAATTAATTTAGGCTAACGGATGTAGAATCCTACCACTGAATTCGCATACATTTTTAGTTAAATTTTTAATCCTTCTGGGACTGCCATTCTTTCTTATCAGTGAAACCATTGTGGGTCGCAAATTAAAAATCGATTAGCGTGAATCATCCGAATTATTTATGTATTGAAATAAAAAATATTTTTTTATATAACACTATATCGATATGTATACTTTCCACGGCGACCCCTGAACGGGTCGCAAGATAAAAAATCAAATGTCAAACGAAAGCGACATCGGTGCTGGCTTTCAGAAGGATAGCACGAACGCCACGTCTCAATTTTAACGATCACCATCCTGCTTTATTATTGCGACTCAAAAATGGGTCGCCGTCTTAAGTTGAATCTTCTAATCAACTTCTCCTTAATTTACACTAGTCCTAGTATAATCGGATCTGACACATTCCGTACCCTTCTAGTTGTACCTTGGTGTAAGGCAGGGGTTGCGAGTTCCACGCTCTCGGTCCGTTAATGATGCGTACAAAATTGCATAAGAACTGAAATATTTTCATTTTTGCCTCAACTGATTAGTTCCAATGCACTCATATCTGATAATAAAACAAATTTGTATTACGTAGAGGGAATTCCAACATCGTGTCGTCAGCAGAATAGATTCGATTTGTTTATTACCCATCAAACTATTCCCAATTCAATCTTTTATTTTTTAGCTAAAAAAAAGTCATCAGAAGACAAATTTGAAGCTGCCTTCCCTTTCTCGATTCACCGATAATGACTTCTAAATTCATTACACCTCCAAAATCAAAATGGGAACAAATAAGCATCAGGAACAGTTTCAGAATTTTTCCCTCTATAATGCGCTATTTTTCGTTTCCTAAAGTCCTAAATAAAAATTGAACTAAAACCAGGCGTTGATTCACACATTTCTTGAACTCAATAATCCCTACTTCAATTTCCGAAAAGCTAAAATAATCATCACTAAACCAACATTCGCGATCTGGCAGTAAGGAGCTCAAATGAAATCGAATCCTTTAAGTCGATCCTTACCTCCCGCCAAATGAGGCACATCCTCACTCACCGACACTTGGGAAGGCATCGGTGTTTGGTTCACTTCTTTCGGCAACTTCTGGTAATCCTCTTTGGTACCCCGCGGACACTGGGACGTCCTGAAGCACTCGCGGAGTAGCGAAGATATTCCCGGCAGAACGGCCGCGAGAGACTGGAAGACCTTCCTTCAGAGGCCCTTCTAGTAACTGCATAAAGGGGCATGGAGCGGACCTCCTGGGAAAACCGAATCGCAATTCTTGCCACCCCTACCTCTCCTTCTCCGCCATCCACTTTCCTCTCCCTCTTCTTTTTACTCCTTCAAGAGGTTACCGCCCTGATGGTAAGGAGACAGAGGTGTCTCGCTCCCCGACAGGGGGATAGCATCATCTTTATCCCCCTCCATTCATCTAACAAAAAGGCCAATTAACCTGAACGATGTTGTGCAACTTTCAATTTCAGAATTATAGGAATTAAAAATGCGCAAACGCAATCACGAATTATAGCGAGGATAATCAGAAATGGAAAATGTCGTAAAGACCGGGAGATTGACCCTTTCACACATTCTTCTGAGAAACCATCTATAGCTATGGTTATAGGAGAAAACGGCATTTGAAATATTTTGAAATAAATTTTCATCAATTAAACTATCGTTGAGTTTCAATCAATTATGAATAAATAACTTCAATATTGCGTCGCTATTGTTACCGAAAGAGTCAAATATTAACAATTACAACAACGATTCAATGCCGCTTTGTTACATGAAGCGGACATGGTAAACATCCGCTTATTACACTGTTTTATCTTTGATTCCATAACCAGAAACTTCCTTTCCGAATGCGTCGAGAATACAAATTTCCTTTTAAAATGCTTCAAAAAACAAAATGGAGTTAGTACGCGAGAGCGTTGCTTCAGGAGGATCTCTCTCCTCCTAAGATACACCTTTGGAATGTATTAATTTCCGTTTAGCTTCAAATTCACCTTTTGGATAAGATGCGACTGTATTTCTAAATGGTACTTGCACATATACATTGCTAACTAACCTTACTCTGTATAAAATGTGCATTTTTGGAAACCGGAGAGGAATTTATAGCAAAATCCGACCCTCATTCGGATTCAAATCACTGTAACACACGTTAGTTCATAGTATACGTGTATACGTTCAAATATATACGTATATATACATCGCTTTAATCTCTAAATTCTCCAAAAAAGTCGATCGGATATTTTAACATGGGATACTTTAATTTAATACAAGTTTTAAGATTATTTTACGTTGTTTCACACGCTTATGATCATTATGACTATCCAAGGAATAATTTCATCGTCATGCGAGAGAATTTATTTAGGTTACGGATAAGACAATTACTTTCGAAGGTCGCTATTAAAGAAGACGAATAGGAATAGAATGCAAAATAATAGACGGTATTCCCAAACTAAAAACGACATTTGCTTACAACAAGGGGATTTCTAATTCATTGTTTCAAGGCACACTTGCGTTCATGCAAATGTTAAGTCGCGTAATGGCGTCAGCATCGAGGAGTTTAAGGGCGAATCCTTCGCTATTCGAGAGATTAAAAACTACTATTGGTAAATTCATGTGATTTATGTCAAGGCAATAAAATTTATGAATGGGTTAGAAAATTGTCATAGCCTACATCGAGTAAATATATGGGTATAGTTCCAAATGACTTCATTATGAATCAGTCTCATAAGGACCTGCAACCTAGTTTCCGAAGAAATGGAGGACAGATTCACAATGAGAAGTTCTCCCGGATCCGGAGTTTTTATTTTCCGAAAGTTGTAACTTATTGTAACGTTGTTAGTAATAAACCTCAAAGAGATGCAACAGCGATTGAATCGCCTAAACCAGTATGAAAACAAAACAGAAATAAATGAGCAGAATCTAATTTCTTTTTCTATGAACATGATAAAATATGAATGAATAAAGTAAAATTAATCTTAATAAATCTTAAAAAATAAGTCACGGAAACCTTGCGTTCTAACTTGCGACATCCAACGGCGACTAGAAAATTGTGAATATTTTTAAGAATTATTATAATTGCTTATCATGTTTAATAATAAGGTCTTTATTTGGGTGAGATCAGACTGAAGTCTCCTCTTCCATCCAACCATGAATATACCCTTTCCATTTTAATTCAAGATACGTTCTGTAAAAGACCATTAAAATTCTATACTTCGTTAACAATTGAATATCTCTTCTCCTTGATTATACACAAGTATGTACGTGAAAATGAATTAAGAGAATTGCAATTGCATTAAAAAGAAATTTAAATGAACCAATATCGAAAAAAAATCGTCCAAAAAATCATAGTTTAAACACTTTTTATCCACATGGAAAAAAAATCAAGCCAAAAAAGTGACGTGAGTAAATATCTAAAAAATCGACCAATCGTGTTTTTTATGAGGCATTCGAATTTCAAATGAATTACAAAGAGTGAGTGGTAAGCGTTTCTTGGCTTATGAAACTCTCCTTCGAATTGAGTTAGCCTTAGCTTCCTCAGGTGCAGCTTGTGATCTTCATTCGCTCCGTCATGCTTTTCAAACAGAAGCAATGTCAGGGTTGAAACAAGTTTTCACGGATTTGTAACGGCGAAGGAAGGCACTCCGAGTTCTTGGGGTTTTCCCATCGACCGGCGCCGATTTATCTTTTTATTCTGCTTTTTCTTTCGTGTCCCTCTATGCGACCATGGCCTTCCACGGAAGACGCTGGGGGTGCACGCAGATTCCGAGGAGCTATACCGATGCATCACTCGGTCTCATGACACGTTGCGAAATATAAATTTCGATAAAATGTATAGTAATAGAATGTAGAATGTAAATAGATATGTAACGGAATTCATTAATTACTAATACAAATTAAATGGGCCACACGTCCACGTTAACGTCCACAAATGAATCTTATAATATTGATTATGGGAGCACAAGTTGCCTATACTTCCATTCTTAATAGTAAAATGTTTTATATTATGAATCATTCTAATCAATCAATCGTCAGGCGTACATAGGAACCATTCCTTGTTGATACCTATCTGCCGATACTTGATGTCGTTCGCCGCAAGGTCGTGGGATAACTTCGCCACCCTTGAACAATCGTTCAAATTTATGCATGATTTCCCAAAATTAACGGTAACTGTTTTTATTTACGTGAATAAAATTAAAAAAGGTAAAGAATATTTGCTACCGCTACTTCACCTTCACATTCAAATATCAATCATCAATCAACTTATGATATTCTACTTCAAAATATTCTCGATAGTTGGGATAGTAGACTACTGGATAGGTGGCACTGGTATATGACCATTACAATAATGAGCTTCGAATTGTTAAATTTTCCACGTGCACTGGATTAGAAGCGGATTAATCGTGATGATTTCTGCTACTAAATCCTAACGTCCGGTTTTAAGACTTCAGAATTCAGGGTATAAAAGCTGCTAAGAATAAGCTGTATTTGAAATTTTTTGTTTCATCTATTAGAACCTCTCTATCAATAAAATTACAACGAGACGTTTAAACCTTCGAAAAATTATTTCAATTGTATTGCACATTTCTTTCAATGATGATGGCTTGGAAATTAACGGTTCATTAAACTGCATTAAATAACATATTCGAGAGGTGTTTGTAAGAATTTAGAAAATTAGATAACGCAATATTAATGAAGGAAATTGCATTACAATCTTGAAAGATTAATTTAGGAGTGGAAAATAATAACAATATGGGCTAACTGTTAACTTCAACTTAATTATGGCATATGAAAACATGCTATATGGACTTACTTACGTTAAATATGCAATGAGGGTGCGATAAATATCGGCAGTAAAAGAAATACACGTCCTGAATGATGCATCGAAGATTCTATTTATTTAAACCCCCGTCTCTTAACTACCTGTGAAAACAGGACGAGGAGAAGATAGTAACTTATTTATTGACTGAGACATTACAACACTTCCGCAAAATAGGTCTCGAGCGATCTGGGTCAAAACAGTACAAAGAATTCTTTATACGCACGAAGAGATTCGCTTGTTTTCCAGAGGATTATCTCTCTTGGTGAAGGATAGAACAATGCTGACCGATAACACATGAACTCGATATTTGTCCCGTCGGGAGTGATTTTTTTCTGTGATTAAAGTCTGGGGTAATCACCTATGTCTTTCGTGCGCTTCATTATCTTCCCTTAGGCAAATTGAATTTATTGAGACGTTCATTCCCTCAAACAAGCAAATGAAAATCTTGTGATTTTTGTCTGAAAAGTATTGCTTGCTTAAATCATTACATAAAATCGCCATCTAAAATATATATTATGAAGTATGTACGTCTATAAGTTTTTTGTTCAAAATAATTAAGAGCTTTATTACCTTATATCAAAAGATTATAGCATTTTCAATATTTTTCATCAAATTTGAAAATAAATTTAAAAGGATATTCTTTCAATTGTATTATTTCTCTAGTATTGCATTAATTTGGCATTTTTCTTTATGCAAGCTAACTAATTATGATTGCTGTTAAATTATTTTATATGAGACTTCTACTATTATATATGCGTATATTATACGACTATTTTATTTGTGACTTCAGATTCTGGTCCATTAAAGAACAAAACGATGTTTTCGAATTCAAAAATATTTTATTTCGTAAACCATTGATTGATAAATCTCAGCAATTGCTCGAATAATAGAATTTGATATCTTGAGTAACGCACTGAAAAATATCTAATGTAGCCATCAACTTTTAGTGTACTTATCGATCATTGATTTTTCGGATAAATCTTTCAAACAGCAATACACTTTGTAATTAAACAAAGTAATAAATTTATATTTCCTCAGTCAGATTTTCTCCATCTTTTATTTTACATTGGCAGACCATTCATCGTGAAGAAAAAGAAAGAATGGTATATCATACAATACGCAAAACGTGCCTTATTCAATAGATAATATTTAAAAATTATCATGTTCTCAATTATGAACGTTCTCCAAATACATGAGCGGAGGTTTAAAAATCTCAGCTGAAGTCTTAATCTTTTAATAATCTGAATTATCAACAAAATCCATGATGGGCTCATTCATCACAAAGTTGTATTTCATTTTCCAAAATGATATCTGTTTACGTTAAAACATTAAAGATACGAATATTCAATAAATAATAATAAGGGCCTTAAATGGTGTCATACGTGAGTACACCGTTTCGATTGGTTCTCTCAGATGGAACTATCCGCTCATCATAAAAGACTCGATGCGTTAAATGGAAGAGAGTTTTGTATCGTCTTTAGGGATTATATGGGTGTTTGAAACGGGATATTGGCTGATTGTTCCGAACGGAGTGCATAAGGGCGCCAAGTATTGTTCTGAATGGCGCCTTTGGTGCCTCCAAAGGACTCCCTTGTGACGCAGGGTTTTTACCCCTCAATTGGAGAAAGAAAAAGGGTTTTCCAGCACTAAGTGCGTCTGTCTGGGCTTTCAAATGCCTTCGTTGCATTGTTCTCAAGAGCTACCGGTTTTTTCTTTGGGTAAAGTGGTGGAATATGTACTGTGTGCCGACGTCAGACGAGAAGTGGAACAGCCCATCAAGGAATAACGTTGATGGGGACAATTTTCAACATTAGTGCGCGGAGGAGATAAACCATTTAAATCCTGAAACATTCACAGTGATATTTACTGTCACCAATAATGAATATGATAAGCAGGGCAACTCCGAAGTGGATCATTTCATTTAGCTGAAATTCAATCGATCTTGTACGGATTTATTTAATGAGGAATCAAAAACTGCTTTCTTCTAGACAAGATCGAAAATTAGAAACATACAGAAAGCATGCAAGGTTTGTATGAAAAATGAAATTGAGAAGGCACTATCTTAATAATTACTTTCCAAGAAGCTAGATATATAGAGTTTTTTAATGAAAACGTTTTAACTGTAAAACTTTCGAGGGCAGCTATTCATGAAAGAAATAATAAATTATTTTATCATTTAAATTTCTTTCGATGAACATTTTATGGCACATCTCCTTCTCTTTTCCATTCAACACATTGAGTCCCTTCGAAACTTAGACATTTATTTCTTTTATGCAAACAACTTTCAAAAAATAAAACAGCTTCGATAGACCTTTACATACATGCACTTGTTACAAATAGAGCTAAAGGGAAATTTGAACAATTATTATAATAGAATTGATTTCACATGATTTCTGCAATCATGTGAAAAATATGAAGCTCCAGTTTCCTTTATAAGTTTAGAATGCGATATATATGATAGTTATCAAAAAGTGGACAGCAGTTATTCGAAAAACAGAATTTTTGTAAAACCTTGAATCAAAGTTTTACTTTATTTCGTAAGGTAACGGGATAACCCGTCAGGTTACATATCCTATTGTCTATTCATTTAAAAAATATATCTTTCTAGAAGACCAGTTCAATTTAATATTAATAATTATAATTCCATGCGCTCCAAGATTTGCCAAACGGCAAAGAAATATAAGAATGTACTGCAATAAAGAGTGTACTGACTGACCATATCTTTAGCGGTAGACGGAGGTCAGTGCCTATTCACGCATTCTTTGTGTCTACCAAAAGGCAATTCACCCAAGACCGAAAAAATACTGATTTTTCAAGAAGCTCTATTTGACCTATTGATACCAATTGTCAGAAACCCAACTGGCTTTAGCAAATGGTGACTTGCAGGAAATGACGTTGAAGCCCTAACCTGCCTTACGGAAAGAAATTGCAGACAAAAATAGGCAAAAAATCATCAGAGAGGAAAGACCCATTCACTGATGAAAGTTACTTTCGGTATTTCCCACACCAAGGAGGATTTCTACAGAGAATGGATGGATGACAATAGATCTTAGCGTCGATCGTAAAAATCTAATAGGAAGCAAAAACCAAAGTGCGCGTTGTACCAAAAACAGAAATGACTTAGAGCATGTTCTCATTGACGGAGTGATTCAATTTATTACTTTTCATAAAATGATTCAATTAGTACATTCTACGCTTAAAGCATTTCCTGAAAAATTTAATTTAATAATTTAGCTACTTGATCACAAAGCTGAACAAACAATAGCGAAAGTAATCGAAGTTTTAACAACAGTGACGTTGATAGTTAACAGAAGTACAGTTTATATAGGTTAAAGAAGAATTTAAAGAGAAAAGCATTTTTATTACCTGCGGAGGAGGGTCTTTCGAAACAGGTATGCCTCAGCCTTTTGTATCACTTATGAGTCAACTACTGCGGGTTTCCTCTTCTTTCTAAGACTGAAGGGCAGCCGACAATGCCGCAGTCTATTTAGCGTGGAAAACCCCTGGCGATAGCAGACCTTCGAGATAACTGAAATACGCAGGAAATTAATCGCTTTACATGGGCAACGCTGACACTTTGAAAATTACTGTGTCAAAAACAGAAAAGAGTATCTATACGCACGAGACTACCATAAGGAAAACTGACCTAACTAAAGAAATGATCGCCAGTGAAGGAGTCAGAAGCGACATTTTTCGAAATCCACAGAGAAAAAAATTGACTATGATATTTGAAATTCAAGTAATTGCTTTAAGTAAAATTAGTAATTGTAATAAAGTGAGTTCAACATTAGTTTATGTACAGATGGGAAGTATCATTTACATTTTATAATATACCTAACGAGCATCCCTTAAAAACATGAATATTGATAAGAGAATTCAGTCATAGAAAATAATGAATAAAATGATTTCAGGTCGTTTTGTTAATCTATGATGAAATTCATGAGCAACATCACTGCACAAGGAATACAGTTATACTATAGTATGAAAGACTATACATAATATGGCATTCCTCATGACTCTTTCAATAAAAGCCACTGTTCTGAAACATACATTTTCTTATGCCTTAAAAATTTCATTCGATTTATTTGATTTCATAATCTGAAATTATATTACATGGTCAATTATACTCTGCTGTCTTTCATGATAAGTTTAATATTGCAGATAATTTTCTTGTAGCCTAAAGATAATACATTTTAATGATAAAATGTATGATATAGGAAAATCTCTGACAAGAAAAATAAATATATTGGACAAATTAAATAATTAACCTTTTTGATGAAGATGAGGAAATTATTACCTTCCCCGTGTGGGGAATAAATTTGGAGAAGGTGATAGTATTTCTTCCATCTAAAGGGGTTAAGGAACTCAGTTTAAAACATACTCATTATGCCACAATAAGTATGCATACATCATTCCTGTTAGAGTTCACTTTGTTAAATTATAAGCACTAAATATTTGATTTTTCCATATTCTTGAGTAAGAAACGGTAAATGAATATTGGAAGTATAACAATTATGTAGAAACATAAAAATAAAAAATGCAGGAAAATATCTTTAATAGTGTTTGTTTCAATAAAAGTCTTGGCTATGTAAGTGTTAAAATTTATCAGTAATAGTTCTAAAACTATGATTCTCATCAGACATATTTCCATGTGCTATTAAAAAAATGTATTTATAAACCTATACTTTACAATAAAAGCAAATGCATTCTTAAGAGAAACTGAATGGAAACATCACTCCCCTTTCAAGCTGCAAGCATTATTTCCAATCATTTCACAAATAAAAATTTCTATTTCTAAAAGAAAAAATATATAACACAAAGAATAGGTCACAAACAATAAATACCAAGCAAGCAACTTGTTCTTGTGCTTACTTTCAATCAAATTTATATTGTAAATATAGTTGAAAATGAATTCCCTAAATGTTTTTAGAATACTAGTAGAAATGATGAGTTTATTAAAAGAAATTCTAACAATTTCCTGAGAATTATTTCATGAACTTGGTAAAGAAGTTAGCGTTCAAACTAAAATGTTTTCCAATTTATGGTAATTTTTACAGTAGGTTATTAAAACCTAGACTAGAAATGATGCCAACCTGATTAATTTATAATAATACAGTGATATTGCACCACGATTCCTCTACAACCTCTCATGGAGCATGCAAAGGCTGCAAGTATCCTATTTGGAGAGATGACTTGATATACATATATATATATCAAGTAAATTGTACCTGTAATACCAGGAGTTGAGAATGTTCTCTCCTTGATTTTGTCTTTGAGCAAATTACACAATGTAATTAATAATATAATAATACATGTAATTCTTGAAATGGTTATATTCTATAGATTTCTACAAATATCAAAAATATAATTTTTAGTTCAACAAAATGCAATCTTTATTAAATTTTTAATTACAGAGCAAATATAGTTTATTATTAGAATGATAAGCTTAAATAGATCTAAAGATATTATGATTAATTTGAGAAAAAAATGTTCATCTAACATATTTTACTTCTAAAATATGAATTTTCTTTGTACATTTCTATGTATCCGAGTCTCCTTTGTTATATTACTAATTCTTCTTCATTCAGTTATAAAAAAGACTACTATCCATCTCAATTCTAAATAATGTACTTGTTTCACTTAAAATTAAGTGACCAGAAAATTATTATTCAGAATAATTTTAAGAACATATAATAGGTAAAAAATTAATGAATCAGTTTATGGGTATTTACTATAGATATATAGTAAATACATAAGTAAATATATATTTAAAATATAACAGTTGTTTTGAGCACTTCTAGCACTTCCTAGAATAATATTATCACATTCATTCCTATTTAATTTCAGCATTTTAATAATGATCAAAATTTAATGGATAGTTAAGGACAAAATTTCATTTCTGACAGATTCACAAGTTTCAAGTTTGTGATTATTCAACACAAATGTCAAACCAGCTAACTTAGGGATGAAAAAGGATGATTTTCAAAAAGTATATCAATGAAAGAAATGCAAATAAGCTTCATAAATTCCTCCAGACACTTTTATATGAAATAAAATTACAACTAATAATTTTTATACAAAACTTTAATATGATGACAAAAAGTGGATGAAACAATGAACAAGGAAAGCTATTAATACATTTATTACTGTTGAAATGTATGAAAATATAAAAAGTTAAAAATAACTGAGGAAAAATCCATGTATGTACAAAGATATTAATTACAGTAAGGTATTTTGGTTAGATTGTGATGAATTTTTGTGATGTTTCAGTGCACAATATGCTGAAGGATGCCTTGTCGAATCAATGGCTCACACTCTGACCTTGGCAGCAAATGCTGACTGTTCTTCTTGAGCAGGACTACCTCTCCATCTTCTAGTTCAAGTTTCCCATAATCAACAAGACATCTAACCTAAATTCAAGTGAAGAAGAATTATTGCTATTTCAGTGAATGGAACTTAAACTAAAATGAGCAAGCATGAGTAAAAGTAGAATTAGAAGAAAATAAAATAGTGAATACTAAAAGGTTCCACTAAAAGAGAAACTAGGGTAAATTATAGAATTATAAAGATACTATATTATTGAACTCAAACTCATTACATAATGAATCACAGCAATACCATCTTTAAATGAATAACCTATTCACCCTCATCAACATCTACATAAGTATCCTGCAAGCTGCCCTTTCGGCATGTGGCAGAGGGTGTAAACACCTATTTTACGTAAATGTGTATTTTATTCTGTTATTATCGCATATCGTGCACGGGAAGAAAGGATTCTTAAAACGATTCATCCTAGCATCTATTTTGCAAAAAACACCCTCGTTGCTCAAACGCCAATGAAACAATCCATTATAGATACTTTTAGTAACTGGGGAAAAAATTGGATTGTTTATAATAGGGTCAAACAAAAATGATGATGGGGTCATTCCATTAAGCAACCACCAGCCACTTGAAAATCTAACATTGATTCCCAAGAAGTAATGCTCTGTTGCTGATGGGATAGGAAAGGTATCATGTTCCATGACCTACCTTACCATGAAAAATTAAACTGAATATTTTGTCAGATAAAACTCAAATTAGACAGATTAAAATAATTATCAAATTCATTCTGCAATTCATCAGATCTGGCTAATCAGAGGCTTGTTTATTTCTACCACAATAATGCCTTACAAGCCTTTGTTCACATTGAAAAAATTGTTTAACCTTTGCTGGGAAGTTTTACTCCACTATCCACATAGTTATATAAAATGGCAATTACATTATAGACTAAATTTGGTAAATTGTATTCCTTATCTTTTTCTTCATTTTCCCTGAAAATCAGAGAAAAGAGAAAACTTTTTGAACTACTCAATAGCATTGCTTAGACTTTTCACGTTAAAATACATAAACAGTAACTCCGCTTATCATATTTAAATTATACAAAAAATCCACAGAAAGTAAATTTATTAATAAAACAGTATTCATACATTCCAATAAGAGTATATTAGACTTATATTTATGAAACTGAAAAAGTCGTTTGTGTGTTTTTCATAGGCACAAGTGTATTTTTTATAAATAAAAGATCTTGGTACCTCGTATTACTTGAAATTTTATATAATTTACAACATTTTGAAGTACTAAATAACTACTATCAAAATCAGGTATGTTTGAGTAGAATTGAGAGTTTAGAGTAGTCTTTAGTATTTCTATGAGGTAAAATCCTCTCACATTGAGAACTATCATGAGGAAGTTCTGAATTTGGTAAAATTATAAAACCAGAATAATAATTAATATGCAGTATCTTATGAATAAAGGAAGCTGATTCAGTACCTCAATGTAGAGGGATTTTGGCGGTTTTGTATCTTGAGTGAGATCCAGCCCATAACCATCTCCAATTGTCTTCATGTAATTTGCTAGATATTTGCTATAATTTCCGAACCATTTTACCTGAAAAAGAGAAGGGACAAGAATATGTAGTTAAATATAAACTGTCTTCAATATATGACATAAATGAGCAAGATCAGAAGAAAGTGTTTGTTGATTTCACATAACCACCTCAAATATCCATATATGGTATAATTACAATAAGTTACTCAAATACAAAATAATGTATTCCTTTACCAGAAAATACCCTTTGAGTAAAACTTGAACTTGGACCCTATGCATTTAAAAGTTAGCACTGCTGATATTGCCAGCCACCAAAGAAGGTAATTCAATAAACAAATAACTAATACATGGTTTAACAGGGAATAGTGAAGTATACATTGCTCCCATTGCTACAGCATGTATCTTAGTAATAAATAACTACTTTATATAGAGAAAGAGATAAAGTATACCAATTAAATGCTGAGAATACTGGATTATGGTCTGCATTCACTAAATCTGTTTCTATTTCATTGGATTTCTATTCAATATATAATATTTGTTGGAAATTATCATACATCATTATTAACAGTGCATTCAGTAGTGGTATTTAGCAAAATGCTTTGTTGATATCATGAGCTTTTTCAGCAGCTTTACGGTGAGCTTGAATTGAAATTTAAAAAATTGTGCATAATTGCTTTCAGTCCATGTTGCATTCAATGTTCTGACGAAAAAAATTTTTTGAAACGACTCTAATCAATACTGCAAGAAAGAGCAAAAATGCTCTTTAATATAGTATAAAGGTAAAGGTAATACAACAAAAACTTATTCCGAAGTACATAATTTAAAATCAAATTTAAAAATTCTGCAAGAATTTTCTTGACAACCAAACAATTTATGACAGAGAAGAAAATCAAAGCATAAAGAGGGGCATTACAAGCAAAATAGGACAAAAGGAGATAGTTGGAGTCTAAAAAGAAGGAGAGATAAATCCAGCTTTCAAGATCTATGCATATAAACCAACATTTCAAACAAATTCTAGAAACATTATGATAAAATATACAGTGCCCACAATACTGCAATATACGATAAGATTAATAAACTATAATTATAAAATATGTATTCCAGTACCTCAGGTTCACACAAATTGTACTTTATCTCAGGAGGTAAAATACTTCCGAATTCCCAGCGCATCTGCCGTATGTATTGCAATCGGTTGTACCTGAAAGATAAAAGGAATGTCAATCAGATAAGCAGATGTGGATTGATATTAAAGTAAACTACTAATGATTCATAACATTTCATTCCAAGTTGACAGAATAGCAAAACTGGAAAAGCAGCAGTAATTGGATAATAATGCAAGGAAATTAATGTCTCTACATCTTAGATTGGCCACACAGGCCAGACCACCTTTAAGTTCATTATTTGAAGAAAATTTTAGTGCGGTCATTTATAACAAAGAGATTTCAAAAGATTAGAAAACTGCTACAGCTGTAACATAAGCAAAAAGAAAAAGAAAGGTTTGCCATGGATGTCTTGATGATATGGCTCTATCAAGTATTTTAGAAATGCAAGAGATAGTAAATCACGAAATGCAACAGAGGTGGATTTATAGGAGGTATTTGATATGGGTATTTAAAACATGTTATTAATATATAAGCATGATATATATAAACAAAGGTACATACAAATTCATTAGCTTTAACAAGAATAAAGTTCAGTTTAAACTATTGGCAAAAATGTGTGAGCAAAGGTAAACAAGATGATTTATTTAAGTTTTAGTTTCAGTGGTAATTTTAAAATGGAATACAATCATTAAGCAAATAAAACACGAAATTTTTTAATACGTTCTCCTGATAGCTGAAGAAAGTAGGTAAAGGAAACTGGAAAAGCACTGCTTTTTAGGTCCACAAAACAATATAGCAAACCTCTACGCATTACGATTAAATGATAAGGTACAGAGAAAGGTTTCTATCTAGGTTTGTGTTGGGTAGATATGAAAATTGTATAAGCGTGAGAAAGATGCTGAAAATATTTGGTTGGGAGAGTTTAGATTCCATAACAATTAGAGAGAGAGAGAGATTCCATATTTACACGATACACAATAGAAATCAAAGTTAGATTAAACAGAATTTTTAAGGAAATGCGTTAATACTAGATTGATGTAGATAATCAACGATAAAAGAACTTGGTTAAAATGAGTCTGTATAATTTAATGAAACTTGGAATATTGTTATAATTTCCGGCAATTGAGCAGTAAATTCCAGGAGAGAGCTAAATTTGGTAAGAGTATTATTGAGAAATACTTACAAATATGCTAACAAACATCTTTTGTTCCTTTCGAGGCTTGTATGCCTAAGCTGCACTCCAGCAAAATAATTCGCATCGCCTGATACCGAGACATTTCTGGAAAATGAATAAAAGTTAGATGGGCGAGGAATAGCTTCACATCTAAATTTACATTGAGACACGCACTTACACATCTTTCTGATTCTGTTCAAACAACACCTTCATCTCCTCGAGAACTTGCCGAACGCCTTCATCCTAGATATATACAAAGAGATTAGTAAAAATTCAGCATCTGATCAAGAAATTCAACATGTTCAACGATGCATTCATACATTGAAAGGTGGTAATGAATCAGGACATCTCTCTAATTCCTTGATGAGCTCGAATGCTTTATCACCGAACATTTAAAATGAATGTCTGTAATCATGAAATTTATCTGGCAAAACTTAATAACGACAAATCAAACAAAATTTTTCATTCGGAAATACGATCGGCTTGTGAACACCAACATTTCCACCAAATTGCGCGCATCGACAAACGACTAACCAAATTCGTTGCAATGCATGAGATCTTTGGCATAGCAAGAGTCAAAAGAGCGGCATTTAAATCACTTTTGCGTGAAAGTCAACTCTTGATTTTAATTTTCATCGGAAGTAAGAACATAATGTACCAGCTGATACTCTTAAGATATAAATTTGTTAAGAATCTTTCATTTTCTCAAAATTCTATATTTAAGCATTATAATCACTCGTAAGAATTTTGAGTTACTAGATTTATGTTCTTTCAAATTGCTATGGTTAGTTGATAGATTTATTATCATTAAGTATTACTCAATTACACATTCTTCAAATTTTGAAACCAATGGAAGGCGCCACTAATTTACGTGACGAAATAAAGCGAATACTTATTTTTGACGATGACATCGATGGAAAATTATTTGTAAGACTAAGTATCTCTATTTGTAAATCTTTTAAAATTCTTCATCCCAAAAAACCTAAAAACCTTTCAAAAATTACAATTGTATTCTATATTGCTATGAAGACATAGTAAGACATTTAATGGAATAATCTTCCTTAGGTGGTGGATATTCTATTCTGTTCATATTGAAGCCTATATAAAAATTCAACTGAAAACACTAATTGTATATTTTTATTAAATTTCATTCACTTCGAATAGAGAATCCATACTAAGCGAATATTTTTGCTAATTTTAACTTTCCCTTCTCTGACATCCTTAAAATTTTTGAGTATTGCTCATAAGATGGGATTTAATCAATTATCAAGTTCATTTTTCTGAAGCTCTCATTTTTTAACCACACAATACTCAATGAAAACAATCTTGTCCGGGTCATTGTGCTACTAAATTGTTTTTGGTGTTTTCCAGTCTTGAAAATAACTTTTCTCCAGTAAAATTAGTGTCTATTAAACTGAGAAACAGTTGTAGGATTGATCCTATATTTGGAGAGGTCATTTAAATATTTTCTTTAATTATTATCAGAAACAAGTCTGTATGCAGCAATACGAATTTTTTATTGTGTAAGATGGGCTAGAAAAGAAAAAATATCTCTAAATCATCATAAATAGAAGCCCTAAATTTGATAATAGTGCAACTAGTATAGGAGTGAATGATTTATCATTAAAATTTTCTTTCTTGAAGAGGAAAAAAGTTTTTGCTATTTTTAAAAATAACTTATTAACTTAAATTTATAAAATATTTTCATAAATTTTCTCTTCACTGGTAACATTAATAGTCTAAAAAGAGGTCACATAATAGAAAATTCATATTTGCTTTTCTCAGTGCTTGTTTGTTTGATTATTAGGACTACTCAGAAAAATGACGATATTTTTTATTCTTGATTTCTGAAGCAACTCTGCGTAAATAAATAATGTTTTTTTCTTTTTTTTTCATTTTCCATAATGAATACACTAAGAGCAAACTTGACCTGTTTGGAGAAATAAAGTTATATAAGTTATAATACTAAGAATCGATTGCAATTTTCTTCGAACCCAGGAATCTTTCAAGTTATCTTTTCCGGTATCAAAATTAGCTTCGTGTAATTCACTTTTCATCTATGATGTCAACTTGTATATTAAATTTTTGGAGAGAAATTATAAGAAATCTAAAGAAATACTTTAATAAATAAAGGTTTTCGGCAAAATGAATTGAAAAATGTAGTCGTCTACTACTTTCCGTTCTATTAACCCTTTTACTACCAGCGGGCCGATATATCTTATTTGACTTATTTGACATTTTTTATTTCGTGATTGTGACCTATTCAACGGCTGCGGTCTCATTTATACACATGTGCTTTATCTCTGCTGCTTACTTTATCTTACTTATATGGTTTCACCTTACCTTGCGATACATTTTGATATTTCACCGTGATCTTTCCTCGTAAATCGGATTTTTTCGTTACTTCGGGCCAGCGTCATCCTGCACTGTATTATCTTTCGTGTTTGTCGCAAGTTGTGCTGAATTGTTTTTTTGTGGCTCTTAGTGTTCGTTTTAGAGTGTCAGTGTCCTGCTAGATAATCAAATTTTTTTTGGCCCGCCTTTTTTTTATATAAGCAAAACCTAGATATTCAACCCGGATCATCAGATACATATCTCAAAAAAACTTATAAAATGCCAAATAAAAAAGGAAAGGACTGTTTTCTGTGTAGTGTAAGAGGGAAAAAGGAATAAAACAAAGAAAAATATCCAGAATTGTGTGTGAAAAATGCAAAAACGGACTTCTTAGTGAATGCTTCCATAAGCATAAGTGCGCCAGCTGATGGGACCGTAAGTGTAGAGTTAGATAAAATATTTTATATCTCTGGCAAAAATAGTTTGATCACAATAAAACTGTACAATGGGTGAGAAAACTAAATAATATTGAAAAATAACACTATTTTATTCCAAGTGTATAATATTTTGTACAACACAATGTGAAAAAACGGAGGATTTTGGGTTTTTACATATATTATAATTACTTTGTTATGAATTTACTTTATGAAAATATAAGTATATCCCCATAATACATCTATGGTTCTAAGCTATAAACATATTTTTAGGATTGGGAAAAATCTATATGAATCAAATAATATTAAGTAGCTGAAATAATTTAGAATCTGAAATCTTGCATATTCCGGAAAATAGCCTTGGCAGTCTTTGCACGTCCCACCCGAAATGGGCTGACAGTAAAAGGGTTTACGCGAGAAAGAACTTCCAGCGAGAATGTTTCTCGGGAAATACTGAATTATTTTAACTTCGAATTCTAATATTCTACGGTCAACGGTAATGTCAATAACGAATTATTTTACGACCGTAACGAGGAACTCACGCGTGTGGAATCGGGAGGCAGCTGATCATTCTATTTTCGCTTATAATTTAGTCATTTCATCTTACACAGAATTTTTAACAATAAAATAATTGTATAAACACATTAATTAAACATAGCTATAAATTGGTCAATTTCAGTTTTCTTCTCAGATGATCATTTTTTTGAAAAGAAAAGGAATTGTTAACTTTAACCATGTGTTGAACTAGAGAACCAACGTAACAATACATGTAATTTCGGCCTTAATCTACAACTTTACTCCTCCTCGGGGTAATACTGCATTTCATAAATACATAATGTGAATAAGGAAGTAAATAGCCTAATATTACTAAGGAAGTAATACCTTGATGAATAAGTAAGCTAGTAATTAGTACATTAACGGAAATTGAAATGTATATTTTTATCAATTTTACGATTTATTGTTTTAAAAGAAGCGAGGTAAAGGTCACAAGCAAGATTAGTGATTTCAGCAAAAGCGTTCGAACTCTTCTATTAATCATCGAGCCAAAAAATTCTCTCAATTCTATTTACTCGCAATTTAGTATTTAAATGGTTAGATAGTTTTAAAATTCTGTATTCTTAGGAATAATCAGAGATAATCTTAATCTCGAAGTGAATCGGCCAAATCAAGCAGTGATGAGATACTCTTCCCACCCTCTTCCTTCCGTAGACGCTATCGACATGATATCACTACGATTATAAAATGTATTTCAGCCATAAGTGAAATAGCGTCTGATGGAATTACACGCGTAATGAAAGTCGACCATGAGCTCGAAGCGTTTAGGATATGTTCTTCTCACAACGCGGGTCGGAAGATTTTTGATCACATCCCTACTGCTAGCTGTAAATATTCATATTTCAGGTGAGCAATTTCGAGTTTATAGCAGCATATTGTTATTTTTGACGCAAGGTATATATACCTATACGTATAACGTAAACCAATGTTACTAGACGACAATGCAAGTTACGAATGGACCAGTTTGAGACAATTTACCAACGCACAGCGGGCTAGAATCGAAAAAAGCTGGCCAAAAATACGAAATGCGTTTTTTTGAGTGCGGACTTTAAAACTTCGTATGGTAAATCTCAAATAAATCGTGCATTTCATCATTTTTAATCGCATTCGATTTTGCAAAGTGATTTAACTTTGTTCCCGCGTATTTGAAGTTTACAAGTGATCAAGGTTGACCAAATTTTGAGAAAAAAGGGCCATATTCAATTTTTCGCAGAATTCTTTAATTTCAAACTAACGCTGAACCAAAATAAAGAAAAAATTCGGATGAAAAACTGTTTCGTGTTATAGACCTGTTCTTTAGGCAATATGTCCGAATGTTCTCTTTATTTTGGTAACAACTTTCATACGACGCAGAGAAGGCAAGAATCGAAAAAACCCGGTCAAAAGTACAGAAACCGTTTTTTGAGTGTTGACTTTGAAACTCCGCATAATCTCTCTTAAATAAATTCATCATATGAGTTAGTCTCCGCGCATTTAAATTATGAATTGGGTCAAAGTTGACCAAATGTTGAGAAAAACGCTGCTCTTCAATTTTTTTAAATCAAAATTCTTCATCTCAAAACAAATGCTGAACCCAAAATAACATTATCGGATAAGAACTATTTTATAATTTAGATCTATTCTTTATGCCTTGTGCTGCTTAATTTTGATGATCATAATTGAATATTTGTATGCTTTACAGGACGAAATGGTTGGCTAATTTTAGTGTGAGTTTTGGTATAAAGATTTTTTTAAAAAGATTGTTTTAAATTCTTGCCCACAGTGTGATCTTTACTTATTCATATTGATTTTTAAAAATTCAATATCATTTAATTTTAAGAATGTGTAATTGATTTAAGATTGTCAAATTAAGGAAGGTAACAAAGTTATCTATCATTTGGCTGCATTCAACATTCATAAAGATTGACCCTTGCTTTGAATTCTTCAAATAATTTCATAAAATTATAATGTCATAAAATAAGAATGATAGTTGTAATTAAAAGGAAAGAGGAGAAGACGAGAAAGTTTTAGATAGAGGCCAAAAAAGAGAATGATTCAAGGAACCCATGCATAGTTGCGGAGCAGAAAAACTTATCATAACCTTAATATCTAACGAATGGCACGAGTATTCTAGTGAGCAATTACGGTAGAATCTGCAAAAAAGTTTCCAAAAAATTTGGGCTCCTGTTTTTCTTTATTATATCTCTTTGCGGATATTAAAACGGAAATGAGTCAAGATATGGTCATCATTTGCACTGAACAGGAAATATTAGCTCATCAAATCATATTAATTTATTTAAGTTGTGTATCGCTTAAATATTTATCCGCGGTTTTATAAGCCAATATCCTCTTTTTGATAAAAATAAGTGTATTTCGGTGATAAAATTACTGAATGGTACCAGTGTGACTGATAGGATTGACGTTTTTCCTCAACCGGAGCAAAGATAACAGAAGCTTTCTCTAAAAAAATTTCTCACATACTTTTTTGATGCTATAAGCTAATAGATGACCATGGTGAAATAAATTAGTTTCCAGATTAGAAGGATTGTGAATCGAATCCAAAAAGTGGAACTTTCATAAGCATTTATGTTAAAAAGTAAATAACTTAAGCCAGTGAAGTAGAGAAAGCCCTACCACCATGCTTCTGTCATAAACTTTAGGCGCAGAGAGTGATCACCTTCACCATTTGTTCATATTGCTGGATGGTATAGAAATTCGCTTTGGTAACATCATTTTTACGTAAATATCAGTAAATTTCATTTGATAATTAGTCACTCACATAAAATCCTCGGATACGTTGTGATTTCACAGTGGATATGTATATATCAAAATATGAATATATTTTAATATTTTTTATTGTCTTAAAAAATTTCAAATATAAAAAAGCGATCAGATTATTTTTATTATTTTAGAAAAAAGTGAAATAAAAGAAGAAGAAAAGAGTACCTTAAATTATATTTGACCTACAGTCCTATAAAAGGTTCTGTATAAGTCTGCACCCTTACGCCAGGGTTGCTCCTAAATAATGGATATATATCATATACAATGGAAAGTACTGATTTATTTAAGGTAAATCTACTCTCAAAACCGGGCTTATTGAATTGTTGACAAAGCTTATCTTAAAAATTATTAATATAGTCGAATCCGGTTAATCGGACCAGCCGCTTATTGGGACCGAATCCGAACCTTTAAAAATGGGATATACAAAATGCTATCATGCTGTAGAGATGTCATAAATAATGATGGTAATTAAATTATTCAATAAACTTTATTCAAAGTATGAAAAAATTATTCTTTTGTTTCATTCTAAAAACGGACAGAACTTTCCGGTAGACCTATTATATAGCTACTTCAGGCTTTTGCATTCTCTCCGAAAAGAATGTATGTCTATGTCTATGTAGATACCCTGCGAGCCACCTTTCGGTGTGTGGCAGGGGTGCATGCACCGTGAATTTACTTCTCTAGAATAAAATAAACATATCAAACTTGATTCAAAACACCCAGACGTAATGACTTTAAATTAAATTTGAGGGGTGTGAGTGAGCTTACAATTTTTGAAAAAACTTTTTAAATTCAATATTAGACATATCATTCGATTGCAGTTTGCATACTAACATTTACTTAAGTGCATGTGTATGCATGTATGTGTGTCTATATATATTTGTGATTTGTGATATAATACATATTATAACCCATGCAGTAAGAGAAAATTTGAAAATCAATGAGAAAGCAGATGATGGGAAAATGTGAGAAATGATTTAATTATTTGGTTGGACCAAATCGATTAGGTAGTGAGGATAAATATTCTGAATTTGGTTGATATTTATTTTCATCAAATATAATGTAAAAGAGTTATCAATAATCAAATTTAAAAAGGCAATGGGTATGATTAACAGGTACTATTTAATTAAAACTATTAAGCTATTAATATTAAATAAATCATCTTTTGCAAGTTCACCATTTCCATAAAGAAGGTCAATAACTTATTTTCAGATCTCTGTTTTTATAATCAAGATGTGTGCATTAAAATAAAAGAACGATTGTTAAAGTTATTAATTGATCATTTGACTTTTAAATCATTTTAAACCGCTTCTATCATTGTAGATGCCAACCTCAGGACACCAAAATTGATGCTTCTTATGAATGACAAAGTAAGAGTCCATTTTTACAACTATGACTATTTAACAACTGATGAAATGCTTCTGAAATATGCTGTAAGTTGTCAAGTTAGTGGAGGCCATCTAGAACTTACAAACAGAGGTTGGGTGAGAGTTACCACTGTTAATTTGGAACAGAATCCTATAAGGAAAGTTTGGCATAGGCCTAAAATTACAGGTGGCCATGCATTGAATATTATTCGTACCAGAATGGAATACATTGTGACCTATGATGTAGAAGGAAACTTGACATGCCATGACACTCTCGGAAGAAATCTTGTGTCAAATACAATACTTTTACAGCCTATAAACTCTGCCTCTGTTTTGGTTAAACTTAAATGGAATAAACCGCTACCAAAGCTGGAATTCATCCTTAAAGACTATGTTCAGAAATCTTCCTCTACTCTGAAACCAAGGCTTATGGACTTTAAAAATGGAAGTAGTTCAGAAATATCATTAAGAGTGATATACATCAGAGGCTTTTCACTTCCTGATGATAAGGTAGTGAAAGATGTGAAAGAGTGGACCGAAAGTATAGCGAGAGATTGGAACTTAACAGTAGAATATGTTAGGAGCACACGTTTA
The DNA here is from genome assembly GCA_020796165.1 of Pantala flavescens. Lineage (NCBI taxonomy): Eukaryota > Metazoa > Arthropoda > Insecta > Odonata > Libellulidae > Pantala > Pantala flavescens. The sequence continues at coordinate 6,448,568 of CM036884.1, read as the reverse complement.
TGCAACTCCATTGTTGAGGATAATTTCACCTGGCCAAAGACAGCTGCTGGTTTTACAACTTCTCCAAGAAACTACTGCTTAGATATTAATAAACTTCCTGTACCAAAAAGAAAGTGCGTTGGAAATTACTTTCATGGAGTTACTTGGGAATCTCCACCTGATCAACCACCAATTTGTTTGGACCCTTTTGAGCGCTCAACTTCTCTGAAATACCTCACTAATTTACTAGATCGGAAGAAATTACTTGAAAAATTATCTCTTTATACTTCTGAGGGAGGAGATTTATCCACTGTGGAGGTAAGATTTGACTGTTTATTAATATAATTTCAATAGTACAGAAATCATATACCGTTGTTTTAAATGCATAATGTAGACTGCTGATAAAACTGATGAAATATCTATTTTAGATAGTATAAAATATCATATTTAATTCAATTTATCTTTGCTTGATTAATTGTTAATGCATTACATTTTCACTTTTTAATTTACAGATTTATTTTGTCTCAGAAGCTCTGAGGCAAGCAGCGGATGAAATCAGTAATGGAATGGATGAGAAATCAAACATTGAGACAGAAACAATAGGAAAAATTGTGAATTCTATTTTGAGATCAGGCAGTGATACAGTTATAGCAGCCGATAACTCCTATGGTTCATCCAAACTGATACTTGAAGCTGTTGGAAAACTTTTGCAAGCCGCAGCGTCTCCATTGCCCACTCCTGTGTCTCTGTCACATTTTGCAGCTTTTGCCTCAGTTGCAGGGACAGGGATAAAGGGATTTCTCTACAGTAACATAAGTGGAATTGGTAAAATGCAGACTTTGGAAAAAACTCAGAATGATCCACACACAGTAATCTGCACGTATAAAAATGGTACAAATGTGAGTACAACTGCTACATACTATAACGATGGATGCCTTTTTAGTGCAGCTAACTCTGCTGGTCCAAATGCTCTGGGGCCAGTTTTTGGAATGAAAATGTTTGAACAAGGAGAAGGAAACAATGATGATCAACATCCAGTCCAACTGACAATTGTCTTTCAAATTGGTAATATAGGTTAATTATAATATGTAATAAATTTTAAAAAATCATTTTTGGAATATTGATTTAAAACTCATAGTTTTTTCGAATGAATTCATTTCAGGAATAATAAAATTATTTGGTCAAGTATTTAATATCCCTTGACTTATATCAGTAATATTTTATTATTTACCGTATTTTTCGGACCATAAGACGCACTTTTTTTTCACCAAAAAGTAGGGAGAAAAGTGCCTGCATCTTATGGTCCGAATAGAAGCAGAGCGGTAGCGGGTCCCGTGTCCAGGCACTTGCAGAGCGGGAGCGGGACCCGTTGACAATAATGCCGGGCATTTGCAGGAGGCGCGATGCTGCTCTGTGCTGTGTCACCGCCGTATGCTAATGGAGGATAGCATGTAGTAGGCAGTGTTACACTACACAGCAGTGCGCGGGGTTTTCAGAAGACTAGAGCAGGGGTCTCCAAACTACGGCCCGAGGGCCACATCCGGCCCGCGGAGAGCTAGCATAATTGAAAACTCCTTTTAGAGAACATATTTTTTATAGGAAATTAAATTTTGTTTACTGAAGAATTCTAATTTTATGTTGAATAATTATTAATATGACATCTACATTGATATGGGCATGGGCTAACTACTCATAACATTGTTATAGGCTTATTGTTTTTGTTTTTGTGATAAGTAGAATAAAGAAACACAGAATTGTAATGAGTAAAGACATGTATAATATGCAGAAAATTTAACTTCAGTATATATTAACTAACAAATTATTGAAATGAATCCAACTAACATTTTATACATTTGAAATAAAAACATAACTTAAAACAAGCATAATGACATATGAAATACTAATGAGATTTATGTAATTGGTATAATATGGTTTTGGCTCTCGGAACTTGCTGGAGTAATCAGTATGGCCCTGAGGCTGGAAAGTTTGGAGACCCCTGGACTAGAGTACTCAAACCTTTGTCTTTATGTATGATAATGGTTCTTAATGCCACTGTTGACTGCTGTTCAGTTTATATGGTTCAAATATTATTCTGTTATACATTATTAAATATTTTACTACACTATTTGGTTCAGAATATTTTTTGTCCTATTTTTCTCCTCTAAAAACCAGGTACGTCTTATGGTACGAAAAATACGGTATTTAAGCTGACCATGAAATTTTACTAAAAGTGAATTCCAAATAATTTGCATTGTTAAAAAAAAATTTAATCATATTTCACTAAATAATATTATTCGAGGAATAATTAATAACTCTGTAAATATGGATGAATTAATAAACATGGATGATCAATAACTCCTATATTATACTATATCAATCAACTCCTATAACTCTGATTAATAACAAGTCCTTACATCTAACAATTGTGTCTGTAATTGGTAATCTTTATATTTATTTCATGATTCAATCATGTTTAAATAAAATAACAATTTTCTTATATTACTTTCATTACTTGATATATAGATATTTTTCAAATATTGAACTTGCTTTTATAATCATGTTTCTTGAATTTATTCAATGAAACTGAAATGTATCTGCCTTTACCAAATTATAATAAACCTAATTTACATATCAATATTTTTTGGGAACTAACAACTTTTTATCTTGCAAATATGAGGTTTACATTCAGTCAAAATTTATAAGTTTATTAATGATCATTTTGAAGTATTAATTTGGTATTAACAAGAATCATAGAGTGCACTATTCTATGGATTGGTTATGTAAAGCAAAATAAGGGTTAAGAATAATAATAAAATAAAATGCAAATTTTTCAGAAAAGGGGAATAAAAATCTTCAGTGTGCATCTTGGAATCCAACAGTAGAAGGAGGATGGTCAACAGCAGGCTGTCATGTTTTAATGTTAAATAATACAGATCTGCATTGCATCTGCCTACTTCTAAAATCAGTAGAGACATTTTTCACTTTTATAAAATCTCGGGAAGGTAAGTTATTTTCATACTTAAATGGCCAACTGAGAATGATATACATGATATATAAAACATATAGAATTTCTTCAGATAGAATGTGTATTTTATGAATTACTAATAATGTATTTCTCACTTCTTAATGTGAAACTCAAGTGTAAATTTAAATAAATACATTATCAATTATACTAGTCAAAATATTTCTAGTGCTCCAGATAATTTCCTAAAACTTATATATTGAAACACAATTGAATTACATGCAGTGATACAATCAAATAACTTAAATGGCATCAGAAAATTATAGAAACATTAAATTCTTTTTCATCTGAGTTTTCACCATATAATTCCCATTTACTTCCAGAGTGGACAGAGAATGAGGATAGGCTTGCCATTTTACCAATGAGAAATAATGTTGGTGCATTGCTAAACCTTTATATTAGAGGAAGAGGAAACATATTTGAAATGGAGAAGAAAATTAATTGCACATTAACACGAGGAAATGATACAGAATCCATAAATTTCTCAAAAATTGGGCAATTCACTGTTTCATATGTACATAAAGTCATAATATTCAGTCTATCTTTCAGCACTGATGGATTTGCTCGATGTACTTATGGAGATTCTTTAATATCTAATGAATGCCTCCTCCTTGTCCATAATCGAGCTTTTGTGAAGTTTAGAGCTCCAGGCATCATGGATATCAATGAAAAGTTACTAAAATATGCAATCAAGCATGATTTGCAGTTCAACTTTACCAAGATGCCCTCAGAAAAAGATCCTGACATTGAAATTTACCTTGTATCCCAGTATTCAATGAAAGATCATTTGAGATTTATGGAAGAGGTGGAACAGGCCTTCAATGACATGTCAGCTCTTTATAATTTCACAATAGTTAGTGTTATTAGCAATCGCCTCTGCCGACAGCATGAAGAGGGAGGTTTTCTGTGGCCAAATACAAAGTTGCATCATCGCGCTACTCCAATTAATCCCTGCTTGAATGAAAAAGGAGTGCCCATCCCAAACCGACTTTGTAAAGGAGACTTTTTAACAGGTATGGAGTGGGAAAAAGTTCCAAGGAAGCCTGAGCCATGCAGGAGGCCTTCAAACAAAACACAGAAACTAATTCATCTAATTGCAAAAGAAGAAGAAGAAGATATACTTCAAGATATCTCTAAAACATTAGAAAAAGAAGAAATGGATTTTATGAAGGTAAATATGTCTCTATGTATGTGTTTGTGTGTGTATATATACATGATATGTATATGATCTTGCAGAGTAGAAAAAACTCATTAACTATCTATCCCTTCTTTTAATAGTTTCAAACAATAATAAACATCCTCAAGATTGCAGCTGATGAGTCCACACAGTCAGAATCAAAAGCTAATATCACTTCTTTGGTAACAATAGTCAACAAGTTGGTTACAGCTGAATTTGAATCCCAAGAGGAAATTGGGGAATTGCAAGTTTCATCTGAAGAGCTTCTGGATGCAGTTGATAAGTTGCTAGTGAAGAGCTCATCTGATGAACCACAACCTGTTTGTCTCCCTAACTTTGCTGCTGTAGCTGCATCCAAAAGAAGCAATTTAAGAGGATTTGTAGCAGTGAATGAAGACAGCCCAAGTGTAACTCCTATAGAAAATATTTATTGGAATGATTCTGTTTCAGACGTACTACAGAAACCAGTAACCGCTGGAGCTGTTCTTTTGGAAGCCCCAAAAGATGTAGGAGTGACTTTCTCAGTGTTTAGAAATACCAGCATTTTTAAAGAAGATAAGCAAACAGATCTTGTTCCAGACACCCCAGTGGTTGGCTTCAGTATGTTTCATGATAATAATGAGGAACGCTTTAATTCTCATAATGCAACTGTTCTTGTATTTTTTGAAAGAGGTAAGCATTCCCCTGCAACAATAAATTATATTTTGGTTGTATTACATAAAAAAGAAAATAATAATGATGCAATGTGAACATAAATTTTTGGAAAGAGTATAAAAGGTATTAAAATATTAATTTTGAATTTTTTTACAATTATTTATCTATTTTGATTTCTAAGTATTTAAAAAATTAAATTTTTTTGATAGGAACTATATATATAATCACACACTAATAAAAATTACAAGTACTCCCTCTGAAAAAGGTTCTTGCTTTGATATAATGTTTACAAATATTTCATTAATTATCTAATTTTGGAAAAAATATTAACCTGAAACCCAGAATTTCTAAAATTTAATGACCATTTCGAGACATGAATAATGAATGGAATATCTCATTTGGTCTTAAGATAGACTTTAATTTTGCCTTCTTAGTAAATAAATTTGATAAATATTCTCTATTATCAGATTAATTGAAGTGATATTTAAAAATAACTTTGTGTATAATTTTATGTATATATTTATTAGTGTAATTTAACTATACATTATTTTTACATGTATATATTTTTAAAAGATACATAATACATTTTAATTATATCCTTTATTTCTTTATATTGTATTCTTAATCAGTAATTTTTTTCATGCTAGGTAATGCTTCTTCAAAAAATCGTGAGTGCTATTTTTGGAATTCTAAAGCAAAGCAGTGGTCTAAAGAAGGAGTTCAGAAATTGTCACAGTGCAACTTTGAGGGTGAGGTTCCAAAAGTAATAGATGCCTGCTTGAGTACACATCTCACTCATTTTGTAATGCTCATAAGCACCAATGAGAGCATTGCACATGCTGACATACTGCATCTGCTAACTCTGATTGGATGCAGTATTTCTCTCATTTGCTTAATGGGGATATTTGCCATGGCACTCATATCTAACAAGTGGAGAGATGGAGCTAGTAAAAAAATACAAATGAATTTATCTGTCTCAATAGCCATGATTATGGGATGTTATCTGTCCATTGCAGCCATGGGAGAGTGCCCAAGAAGTTTAGCTTGGTGCATAGCTCTTGGAGTTCTTATGCATTATTCAGTTAGTGCAGCATTTTCCTGGATGGTGGTAGTGGCCGTGTTACAGCTATTTAGACTCACTCCAAATACATCTATGGATTCAAGAAGGCATACTGGTTCTCATTTAGTTCTGAAATCAAGTATATTTGGATGGGGAATACCTGTAATTCCAGTTGTAGGTACATTGGCTGCTGGTCTTGATAATTATCAGTTGCGCTTAAACACAGCTTTATGCTATCCATCAGGAAGGGCATTCTATGTGGCTGTATTTTTTCCTATTACCCTAGCAGTTACAATAAACACGGCAGTTTTCATTTGGTTGCTGAAAATTTTGTTTTGCAACAAGGTGAAAATGATAAGAGTTCACCAAAAAAGCCATGAACTTAGGAGAGGATGTTCAGCATTCTTTTTATTTTGTTTGCTAGGAATTACTTGGGTTTCTGGAGTATTTGTAGAGATAACGCTCCCATCCGAAGAAGTCTCTAATGTTCTTAGCTACCTTTTCTGTATCACAGCAACACTTCAAGGAGCATATTTATTCATCTTTTTTGTAGCATGTGACCGAAATGTTCGAGGTAAAATGGATGTAGCAATGTCTTCCATGAGGGCTTCATCTAAAAAATTTTGGTTTAAAAATTTACGTAGCCGTAAATTATATTCTGACAACTCTGAGACGTCATATAGTGTGGCATTGATTACACCTCGTCCGCAGAGGAAGAATGATTTAAATTGAAGAAACGCTCTTTAATTCTAACAAGATTCTTGAACGTAATGTAATTCATTCATTTGATGTTATTTATTTATTGATTTATTGATGTAATATATGATAATCGGTTCCGTATAAAAATATTTGGAAATTTTCGTACAAATATTACTAATATTTTATATTATGTATATTTTGCAAGACAGTTATAAAAACATTTTTGTCAGAAGAAACAGAAGCTTGTGGATAGTATACGAGATACAAATTTAGGTTATAAAACTATGGTAAAAAATATTGTGAATTTGATTTTTAAAATAAAAATTAAAGTTTATATCTAAAAACTTTAAAAAGAGAAAATCATACATTATTATTTATTTAGTCACTTCCTTGAGAGAGTTATGATTCCTCCTGTCTGCTTAGGATGTGATTCAGCATTTCAAGAAGACGATTTGAAGACGATAATTTATTCCTACTCAAAATTCTCCATTCGAGTAAAAATAAATTCTTTTATTTCAAATTATTTATTAACGTATTTTTTATTATCGAAGATTCATATAGGTAATACTCAGTGGACCTAATCAAGTTATAAATTGTTTCAAAATTATTACTCTTCTACCAGAAAATTCGATGTTTAACAACAAATTTTATCAGTTACAATTACCATATAAATAAGTACGCAATAAATTTGTACTTTACTCAACATAAATTTAATTTGCCATAAATTAAAATATCTTGCACCAAAATTGTCTGTGGAACTGGTGTAAATTCGATGGAGCGGCGATCCATGACAGGTATTGAAAAAATAACCACTTTTCGGGACGAAACTGGTGATTTATTCCAGATATCTCGCCTAATAAATGCTGCAGAAAGTTTCTGTAGTATTTATTAGCTAAGATATTTGGAATAAATCACCGAAAAGTAGTTATGTTTCAATACCTTTGGAATTGATGATTAAATCTGATTAACTTTAGAAGGGAACTAACGTGAATAGTAGTTGCTTAACTCATTTTCCTTTAGAAGTAACGTATAAATCAATGCCCAGATGAAACATTTTGTGTGCTAATGTTGATTATTTCTTAGCGTAAAGTATTCTCTAAAAGTCTCAAAAGGAGTAACTCTCACCAATGTCATTTCAATATTATAAGATATTCAGTCGAATCCGGTTAATTGGACCTCCGGATAATCGGACCAACCGCTTATTGCGATTATTCCTTATATTATTATTGGGCTATATCTTAAAGAACCGATGTAAATCCTATGTTCATAAGCCTAATATTATTCGCTTATTTGGACCAAAATTCCGTTTAAACGGACCAAAGAACGTGGCAGGGAAGATGAAAAAGGAGCCGCAAGTCACAGTGTACAGTAGGAAGTCGGAATTTCTATTTATCGACAACGAGCCTTAATGTTACGATGAAAATGAAGATTACGACGCTTAAAATTGTTGCTCTAATTACAGCAAAACACGCTACAGCATCGGAAGACCAGGTAAGTGATGATGACGCCCCGAATGAGTTGATGCAAGTGACAACACTATGGAGCCAGGAAATGCATTGAAACTTTGCGCCGCTAGTTCATGCAGGTGGGGATGCAGTCCCATTGCTGCATTAGATGTTTGTAGTGATTTTGTTCAAATTGAGTCCGTCAACAGAATGCGTCAGATCACACTGGATAAGTTATTCAAACGTTGACTGGAATTTGATAAGAACTATTTATATTGAGCTTCGCATTCTGAGTATCGTTTAGATCGTTTCGAAGAATTTGTTTGAAAATTTATTTTTCAATGAATAAAGTTCATAAGCAACCTGGGTTAGACAAGATACATTCCAACTTGCTTCCTTCCGGAACAAAAAATGCGTCACCGCTAACTTCCGCCCATCTAATCACGTAGTCTGTAAAGATTCATAAGTCTTCGAGTCACGAAGGGGAACACAAGTGCTGATTTGTGGTTCAAAAATGAGTTTTCATCGCCGAATCTTTGATTGGCTCCTTTCGAATCAATCCAGAAATCTTCCGATCACATTCCTGCTGTTCTTTGCTACCGTTGATTTTTCAGGTGAGTCATAAGTAATATTTTAAAAGAAATTCCTTAATCGAGAAGTAATTACCTTGTATAAATGTGGAGAGAAGGTGCTGATGACAATTTTTAGCTTCCCTAGATTTTTTTCAAATATCATGAAAATTTGAAAGTATTAAGACGATATATCGATCTTCTTTAATGCCGAGGACAAGGATAAGGCACGGAATATTTCTTGTTTATGGAGCAAATAAACCTCATTCCTAATATAAAAATTCCACAACGTAGCGATTAATCATTTAACCTTTGAAAATTTAACATTTTAAAATTGAGTGTCAAGTGTAAAAATTTTTTTAAAATGTCGCAGGAGATTGGTAAAAAAATCTTGAAAGCAGTGTTTTTAATTGAGTCTCTTATCAAGTATCAAGTAAAAATCTGTTTAAACAATGAATCAAGTAAATACATTTACGAATCCAAGTTTAATTTAGTGGCCTGAATTTTCGTTAATTCTCTTTCTATATTATTATTGTATATATATATATATATTTTTTCATAGCAGTGAGAATTAATTCAAAACAGAGATAATTAGATTAGAAAGATTGAACTACGTAAAGTTATTAATTCACGTCTGTAAAAACCTGGAAATAAAGACTTGGTGTTAATTTTATCTCAGTTAGTGTATTTCGTTCATTTAAAGGAAAAAATTCCAAAGATCTATCTCAGCTTATAAACATGTAAGTCTAACATATAGTATAGTATAGTAAAAAAGCGTAGAAAACATGATATGTGGCCCTATATGGAAGCACCAGCAGTCAAGGGAAGTATAAATAAGCAGTTGAAGAGCACATTTCAGTGAACAATAAAAATTTAGGAAGATGAACTTAATTAAAATCAACGAAATCGTCAATTTAAATAATAAGTAGAGTGCAATGTGATGTGAAAAATAATGAGGTGTGTCGAAAAAGTAATAAAACTGAGTTTTTATTTACCAGATTAATTTTTCAAACATCGATGTTATCTTCTTCAAAGCAGTTTCCTTGGGCAGCTACCAACATATGGAGATGTTGTTCTTACTTTTAGTAACAGCGTTGAAAGTCTATTTGTTTGAAAGAAAGTGAAGTTTGTTTTGGTATTGCGTCACGCAAAATGGAACAGCGGAATTTGGAATTTTGCCGTTAAGTTTCAAGTTAAGCTTGGAGAATCGGAAAAAATTAAGTTTAAAAAATTAAAATACACACCTATGAGGAATATTTTTCATTCCAAGGTCAAAATTTCGCTAGTACAAATAAGTTTTGGAAGGTGGAGAACATTTGGAAGATAACACAGTTCAGGGAAGGCTTCAACTTGGAAACCAACTATAACATCGAACATGTAAACGCTCTTGAGGAATAAGACCGTCATTTTGATCCATGAATTGAGAGCAATTGAAAATTTCAAGTGAACAATTAGATTTGAAAAAATTTACCGTTCATCAAATCTTGAGCGAACATTTGCACATATGAAAGGTCTGTATCAAAATGGTTTCCTCACAATTGAGGAGAGAGAATATTGAAAGAACAAGTGTCTTCTTAAACGAATCGCCAATGAGCATGATTTCTTTGAAATCAATATTAGAAGGGGTGACCTCGTGGAAAGCCATAGAAAAATGAAAAAACTTTATTTCCACAAAAAATTTCCTCTAGAAATCGTGGATTTTTAAGACATCGACAATTTTTTTATTTCAAGACAAAAAAATTGGTTTTACGTTGATGTAACTGTATTTTACGCTGTATTTTTGATCACTTAAAGAACGAAAGTCATAAGTTACAATCGTAAATCTTAAAATTACCTTGAAGAACTACTGCATTTCAACATATCGAAAGATAATTTGTTTGATATAAATTTCAATGTCTAACAATCCTCCGCCTACATGAATATAAGGAAAATTGAAAGGAGCAGATGCACTTGGAATTCCATCAAATTAGGCTTCGGTTGCAGTTATCGTATTTAACTCTATGTAATATATTCCAAAACAGCCATGTTCTAAACTTTGATGTAATTAATAAAAGTTCCGAGAATAGAAGAATGAGGAAAAGAAATTCTCTGCTGAAAATTAAAAATGATATGGAAGTGGAATATTTTCTAATATATGAAAATACATAACTCACAAGCTCTAAGAGTACCTAAATTACATTTACTTCCATCGACTCCCAGTTTATTTTTGGTGAGTAGAGGCGATTGGGGGTAAATCTCTCTTTACTGGGAATTCCCTTTCGTTGGGGTTTCCCGCAACTTGCATCCTGTGGAATACGGAAAACTCGTAATGCTCCATCAGGAAATATGATCTGTAAACTGATCAAAACTTATCCGTTTCTTCTTTCCTTAAGGAGCAGGAAAATAGAAGGACCCTCAAATGAGAAAATTCAAAACCAAAAAAAAACTATTCGAGATATATATATCTTATAATGTCCTTACCACGAATTTGATGCATGAACATCATGACGAAATATCGAATCTCCCTTAATATATTCCAATGTTCAATTTATTTTCTGTGCATTTGTACGCGAATCCCGCGGTATAGAGAATCTTATCAAGGATTAATCGTTGCCTGTCAAAAGGTTTACTTGTGTTTAAAATGCGATTCGTGATTTTTGACTTGCGATGAAAGTTGAATGATTTTCTGTTTTCCTATATTGGAAATATGTATGTGAGCCTTCAATGGATGTATTTTAGAACAAAATTTTTCATGATTATGAAACCAAATAGTCCTCCTATTTGTTGTGAAAACTCATAGATGTTATAAGCAATGTATCAGAGAAAATCAGGAGCCTTTGGTTGGAATTTTTTGAGGATACACATTTTTGTGGCAATTCTTCCGATAAATTTGAATGGAATGATTTGTACAATGATAAACGAAATAAGTTGTTCCTACGATTGGTGAACTTCGAGATCAGAGTCTGAAAAATCTTGTGAGATTATAACGATGAGGGGTAGTTATTACTGGTCTTTATTTTAAGATAATATTTGACTATTAACAGGACAGCAATTTAGAAAAACTGATTTGCTAACCCTCCCTCCTATGCCCGATTTGCGGAGTATTTATGGAAATGAACAGTTCATTCCTACGTTACCTCTGTCTATGCCTAAAATCCCTCTCTGGGATATTGATTCCACCATTTATCACGGCTAATATCTTCAGCATTATGCATAGTTTTACTTAAACTAGTCCAATGCTTATAGTTGTACCCACATGATGACAAGACGTCGTTAAGCGGTATTTTAACAAAACCGATTAAATAATACTTCCATAGAGTATTTCTATAGCAAAGATGGAACTGTCGAATGTTTTTATATTTTCTCTCTCTCCACCTTTCACTTTTGTACACTTCCTAAAAGTATTGAAGTCGAGTTAAGCTTATATCGAAACCACTGATTCTTAGTGCTTTTATAAAGGAATATAATTGTGATAAGACGAAAATAATATTTTTATGATGATCATTATCACAACTAGCTTTCAGATGACTTCTGAATTTACCTAATGGAAGTTCAATCATCTAACTTGATAAATGGGTTTAGTGATAATATTTCATGAATTTTTCCAAATGGTCATCTGAATGAACATCACCTGGATCTCATAGTATATCACCAAATCCGCGAGAGATGAGAACATGAAAATTGCTCCAAGGGATCTCAAGGAAACCTATCAAGCCCTATAACTCCAATACGTGATTTTTTTATTCGACAACTTTTAGACTCGTGACCACCCCTTAATCTCTTCTGATAAGGAAATTCCATAATTTCCGTTGGTCTCCGGCTTCTCAGCACGTAATTCCTCGCACTTACGGAAGTCATGGCGACTTAATGCCTTGCTGACGCATTAGGTACTTAATATTAGCGCTTATCATAATATATTCTGTTAGGCATGATTTGGGTGTAAGGTTTCATCATTCGCAGTTATTATCGATAAATCTAGATCTTTTAACAATGGCTTGCCATATTTTAATTGTTTTAATTCCTCTAAGCTTTTTAGGGTTGATTAAGCAGTATATTATTTCTTGAAATTTTACCAAAATTATTTATAATGATTAATAATAATTATTTATTAGTAGGTTTACGCTCAATCACGTCTTTCTTTGGTGGAAAAAACTTGCCCTCGCTGTTGGACGCAAAGTATGAATCGTTACCATTCAAAATTTTGAGATAATGAGAAAAAAATTCCGAAATAAGGTCCGATACATTTAACTTTCTTTCTGTTGACATGAATGACAGTTTCTGCAGTAATTTAAAGAACCTACAAACAGCTTTCAATTCCCTCGAGTTATTTTGCCAGAGAGTGACAAATAATAGTTTTTATCTTTTTTCGTTTCTTTAGAAACATACGTCAACATTCAGGAAGTGATTTTCTCTTTATCGTTGGCTGCGCACTTCGTAAATGATTAAAGGCATCCTCGTTTGCGGTTAAAGCCATAGACGAAGCACTGTATTTCCATATCATCTACCCCAGTGCCAAAATTCATCCTTCAACAGTGACTCCATGGTCTTTAAAGCTCATAAGATAATCTCGTCGGCTCTTTCAATGTTGTCCATGAAAATTATCATACAGAGCGCTGATATGAGTGAAGCTTTTGCAGTTTATCCTAAAACTTAAACGGCCAACGCACGATTCCTAATGTATGTTTGGGGTGTGAACAATAAGAATAATAACTTCGGCCATGGATTTATGTATCATTTCCTCCTTCTATGTCATTGTTAAAATAAGCTGTTTAATTAAAAATAAGAAATGGTATTTAACTTGGAGGTTTCACTTTCGGCATCAATTAGGGGCTATCGAAATTTGAATAGAATCACAACGGGAATGGGATCATAATCAATAAACTACCAACTGTTTCATGAAGATTATTTTATATATTTTATTGATAATATAAATTTATTTACGTAATTGCGTAACATAAGAAATATCAATTAGTGATATTAATATCACTCTTTTACTATAATTTCCTTAAAAAACCGTACATGAAAAATTTATATAATGTTAAGGGAAAATGTTACACATACAAAAATAAAAATGAAAGAGGTTCCTTATTTTTAATTGCTACAAAATCGATGTTTTTCCAAGTATCGGATTAAGTTATGCTTAAAGGAAGTCCATAGCTAAATCTTCCAATGTCCGAAGCCAGTTTATAACCTTAAAGCATAAAAATAAAAAATTTGTTGTATCAACTATTGTAGTAACAATTTTTCGTATTCCTCCTTTGTATATGAAACAGTTAGCTCTTCTTCCTTTTTTACATTGAGAGGGGAAATTTATAGAGAGCGATATAATGTCGTGGAAAAGTATGCTCGGGATTCTGGTTGCTAAGGATTGCAGTTGAAACTGGATGATTAATGCCCCACATGCTACAAGTCAATTTTTTGAAAAGTATTTGTGTGTAAGCTGTTTTATATTTATATCCATTCCACCAAGTGTTAATAACAAGCCAAAGTTGGTTTCTAGACTTCATAACTTGTTGTATAGTTTTACTTCCTGTTCTGTCACGCAAATTTCTTGATTAAATTCCCGATACCCTTCTTTTTTATCTCTCTGATTTGAAAGCTTTGCACATTCAATGTCATCTCCTCATGTGTCTATTTCCATCAGTTATTTTCAAAGTTTCGTCCGTTTCGGAGTTATATCGTTAATCTTCATTCCATTTTTTTTAGGACCGCTTGATATTTCTTTCACTGTATCTTAATTGAATTATTAAAATTGATAATTGATACTACATTAGTATTTGCGCTTACGCTGCTTACCGCTGTGGGTACATTTACTTGTATGATCTGAATATAGTAAGGCTTATTAAATGGTTAACTTACCCCGTCAGATATTCTTAACTTCATTTCTATTCTTATTTTTCTCCTACAAAGTGAGGCTAAATATGTTATTGTAAAATATACCGTTTTTTCCCTTCCGTTGATAAAAATTCCTACGCCTAAAAATGTCAGTTAAAGTGCAGAACTTATGCGATAAATGGACGGCGCTACTCATATCAAGAGCAGCAAAGTTATTTTAGGTTAAGCGATCACGGTGATAAATTTAAATTAAGGAAATTAAGGAAGGATGCGGTTGAATACTCGTTTATTATATAAAAGGAAGGGAATGGAACATATTACCTGAATAAGCCTGAAAACAATTAACGAAAACAAGGAAAGAGTTAAGGGATATAAAGCTTTTGTTGCAATGTTAGGTCCCAAAAATATAGTAAGAATAGTGAATCAAATTTATTTTCTTTTTTATACAATTTTGCTTGTGATTATTTGATTATTATGGAGTAATATTCACGGCGGCTGTTAGAATATCTCCCTACCTTGTCCAAATAGCTTTCTGGTTATGTTTGAGGAAGTAGACAATAGTAAGTAAATATCCAGTGTATTTAATTAATAAATTTCATTGCATGATTTTGAAGAATATGTAGTAAGATGCTACCTTCACCTTAATGTATCAATGTTTCATAAATTAAGAATTACCTTAAGAATAATATATTTCTTTAATAGCTATCAAATCTTCTGAATTCTTCTTAATTTTCAATAAGATCTTCCTATCTCTTTTAGTTTCTCCCTCTCAGTCTTCCTTTTTCGAAGGGAGATATATGAAATTTACGAGATAATGATACTAATAATTATCTTTATTTCGGACAAAATGGAGGTTGAAATGAATTGAAATTAACGGTTTTCCTATTTCGATCGTTATTCTTTTCATTTCTTAAACCTATATTGTTGCAATTTCCCGCAAAATCATTTATTTTAATAATAAAATCTCTAAAAGCCTTATCATTTATATCTTATGATATATTTCGAAGCGCCTAGTTTCTCATCAGGGAGATGTAATTATTCCATAACTTTTGCAGCTCTTTCCGGTTATGCAATAATATAACTCCGCCAAGAGTTAATTTAAAACAAATTAAGCTCAATTTATTTTATCAAAAACTCTTTCCGCGGCCTTTGAGCTCTGACACTAGGAAACTGGAAAGAATAAAGGATGTTTGACGTTGCATATTCTTCTGTTTTGAAATATGAACGTTAAACTATATTTATTCCAAATTTACTCATTATTTTTGAACTCCTTAGAAAAATGAGCAAATAACTTCGTTTGAAAAAGATGAACGCAATACTTTTAGTTTACTCCTCTCTTTCATAATTGAATTACAAGAAAAGAGTTATCTTATTTTTTGCGAAGCTTTTTAAGTTATTTTACATTCACTCCACTTATTAGCGTAACGAAAGTGAGAAAACAAAAGGTAAATTATAGCAAAAAATCGTATTTCCAACCCTTATTTATTTCCACAGGAGCGAATTTGAGGAAACCAAGACTGGAGCTTGTGCAAAATAGGAATGTAGCAGTTCATTTCTACAATCTTGATTCTATCACAGTTGATAGAATGAAAGATGCTGTGACCTGTACTGTTAGTGGCGGTCATCAGGAACTAACCAAAAAAGGCTGGGAAGTTGTGACCAAAGTTAATTTGCAGCAAAATTCTAAAATTGAAGTGTGGTATATGCCAAAAATTACTGGAGGTCATTCATCAGACATTGTGCAGACCAGGACAACATATAATGTAAAATATGATGTGGAAGGAAACCTGACATGCCGTGATAATCTTAATAAAAATCTTGTTTCAAACACAATACTCTTACAGCCCAGAAACTCTGCTTCTGTTTTGGTTAAACTTAAACGGAATAAACCACTACCAAAGGTAGAATTCATTCTTAAAGACTATGTTCAGAAATCTACCTCTATTCTGAAACCAAGGCTTATGGACTTTAAAAATGGAAGTAGTTCAGAAATATCATTAAGAGTGATATACATCAGAGGCTTTTCACTTCCTGATGATAAGGTGGTGAAAGATGTGAAAGAGTGGACCGAAAGTATAGCGAGAGATTGGAATTTAACGGTAGAATATGTTAGGAGCACGCGATTCTGTCCTTTTTTTTATGAAAATAAATTCACCTGGCCTATGACTGCAGCTGGTGCAACAACAGCTCCGAAAAATTATTGTCTAGATATTAATGGGATGCCGGTACCAAAAAGAAAGTGCGTTGGTAATTACTTTCATGGAGTTACTTGGGAATCTCCACCTGGTCGACCACCTGTTTGTCTTGACCCTTTTGAGAGATCCACGTCTTTAAAAAATCTAACTAATTTATTAGATAGGAAAAATATACTTGAAAGGTTAAATAATGATATTTCAGAAGGAGGAGATTTATCCACAGTGGAGGTAAGATTTGACTGTTATTTAATATAATTTTTAATAGTAGGCGAATCATATACCTTTGTTCTTAAATGCATAATGCAGACTGCTGATGATCTAACTATTTTAGATAATTTAGCGATCGTATTTAATTTAATTTATCTTTGCTTGATTAATTGTTCATGAATTACATTTTCACTTTTTAATTTACAGATTTATTTTGTCTCAGAAGCTCTGAGGCAAGCAGCGGATGAAATCAGTAATGGAATGGATGAGAAATCAAATATTGAGACAGAAACAATAGGAAAAATTGTGAATTCTATTTTGAGATCAGGCAGTGATACAGTTATAGCAGCCGATAACTCCTATGGTTCATCCAAACTGATACTTGAAGCTGTTGGAAAACTTTTGCAAGCCGCAGCGTCTCCATTGCCCACTCCTGTGTCTCTGTCACATTTTGCAGCTTTTGCCTCAGTTGCAGGAACAGGGATAAAGGGATTTCTCTACAGTAACATAAGTGGAATTGGTAAAATGCAGACTTTGGAAAAAACTCAGAATGATCCACACACAGTAATTTGCACGTATAAAAATGGTACAAATGTGAGTACAACTGCTACATACTATAACGATGGATGCCTTTTTAGTGCAGCTAACTCTGCTGGTCCAAATGCTCTGGGGCCAGTTTTTGGAATGAAAATATTTGAACAAGGAAAAGGAAACAATGATGATCAACATCCAGTCCAACTGACAATTGTCTTTTCAATTGGTAATACAAGTTAATTATAATTTTAAATAATTTTTTTTTAAATCATTTTTGAAAATTTACTTATAACATACGTGAGTGTTCTAATAGGTTTCCGACCTAACATAGAAGCAAGGCATATTGTTTGTATTTTCTTTTCAACATAGTCTCCTTGAAACTATACACTTCTTCCAATGATACTCCCATCTCTGTTACGCGTCCAAATAGTATTAGGCGTTTTTTACCGTAAAGTAATTGTTCATGAAGGTGATCTCTTCATTTGACGAAATTCTCTGTCCTCCGATCACAATTTTGAGATTAAGGTACAGAAAGTAGTCGGTTGGGGCTAGATCTGGTAAGTAAGGCGGATGGTCAAGTAGTTTTAACCGTAATTCGTGGATTTTCGCCATGGGAACCGCTAAGGCGTGAGACTATGCGTTGTCTTGGTGGAACAGGATTGTCTTTTTCATCAATTTTCTGCAAGTTCTGCCTTCGACTTGTCAAGTAATATGCATATTATGCTCCAGTGACTGTTTTTCCTTTTAAGTTAATCGACTATAATAACTCCATGAATATCGCCAAAACAGTCTTCATCACTTTCCGAGCCGAAAAAACAGTTTCTGTTTATTCTAGAGCCGGTTCCCCACGTGCAGTCCTCTATTTGGACAGTATTTTTGTTTCGGGTGAATAAGGGTGTACTCAAGTTTCATTCAAGTAATTAATCGGCACACTAAGTCAAATTTATTGCGTCTACAAAACGTTGGGAAAGTCCATTCGAAGACCTTTTTGGTCTAACGAGAGCAAACGCGCCACTCAACGCGAGGCCTGCTTTCCTATACCAAAATGTTGATTTAATATGTGATTATCACGTTCTTTTAAAATTTATATAACCTCTAATACCTCTCGCTTTAATTCGGCGGTCGTCTAGCACCCTTTGTTGAAGTTCACGTCGGTAGATGCAATTTTTGGACTTCCCGAACGTTCATCGTCCCCAAAGCTCTTACGACCACATTTAAATTCAACTGCCCAAAATTTTACTGTGGTAAATGATGGTACAGAGTCCCTACACACAGAATTTAACCCATTTTTGAATTGCGTGGGCGTATTGCCTTTCAAAAACAATAATTTAATGACAGCTCGATACTCGATTTTGTCCATTTTTACAAAAACCCTTGCATCAACTCACTCAAACGACTGCTAATTAAAAAATGCTCGGCTGAAATGGTTGAAAATTTGGCGAGTAACTTAGGTGAATCAACAAATAAACAACTAATTCAATAGTTTTTATTTATAAGTGCTAAGAAGTCGGAAACTTTTTAGACCACACTTGTATAATGTATTTCCTAATGAATTTATTTCAAGAATAATAAAATTATTTGGCGTAGTATTTAATATTTCTTCACTATGATCAATAATATATATTTCAGCTGACCATGAAATTTTACTGTAAGTGAATTCAAAATAATTTATATTCTCACAGAAAATGTATTATATTTTGCATGACTCCTTGTCCAATTTCTAGTTGTTTTATCGATTTTCTATCTTTTCAATCTACTACTGATTTAATTTTGAGTTGGAAGTATTTGATCGCATTTCGCCCTGTCCAAATAAAACACTTTTACATCATCTGAATCATATGTGTTATTGTTGGACCCGAAAAAAACAGAAGTTATCGCTCATAAGTTATGTATCCACCTTCATACGATGGTCAGATAGATTGTATACACTTTATTGTAAATGGAAGTTAAAGTTTACTCAATAAATTGAAAATACTTCAGATAAATTTGAAGATGACTAAGTGGTGAAAATATCTTTTATCTATTAATAGATGTGTTTTCTTGGAAGTTTAGTTCAGAAATATTTTACCTAAAAATGAGAATAGTATGATGATTATGCAGAAATAAGGGTATGAAGATGAATAACTTTTTATTCTTTAGCTGGCTTGGAGAGGAATTATATCATTTGGTTTTTGCCTAGACGATATTGTCTATCACATAATCATTCCAAACTCCTTCACACAATAAATGTTGGAACCATTAAAACATAAGGTGTACTTAATGTATTAGTAATTTCAGTATGAGGTAAAGTGATCAGCATTTCACTCATTGTTGATACTTACTGTCATTAGCTTTCATATGGCTAATAGCTCAGGTAGATGGAAATTTTTTTAAATCTTGAAATTAATTGTCAAATCTTACTATACTACAGATTATTAGCAGAAAAATTTGACAATATTAAGAAATATTCTCTCAG
The DNA here is from genome assembly GCA_020796165.1 of Pantala flavescens. Lineage (NCBI taxonomy): Eukaryota > Metazoa > Arthropoda > Insecta > Odonata > Libellulidae > Pantala > Pantala flavescens. Next base: position 6,428,758 of record CM036884.1, on the reverse strand, counting down.
GCAACATTTACTTGTGGATGAGTTAACCTTCAAAACATTAGTAAACTAGCTTGAAGTAACCTGCATGCTTACTTTACAAAATATTCACTACAGAATCCAGTAAGAAGTATTACTATCTGATGACTATGTTTGATAAAATTTATTTTTTATCATTTAAGTAATATTGAAAAAATGCATAGAATAGTATATGAATTTAATAAACACAATCATTTCCTAAATCTTTCAATTCCTGAATAATTAAAAAGCTTTTTGATTGAAAATTTGCTGGTTGAGATAATGGTGATCTATTTCTTTTCATATTAACTTCAGTAGGGAATAGGAATAAAACTCTTCGCTGTGCATCTTGGAATCCAAGTGTTGAAGGTGGATGGTCAACAGCTGGCTGCTATGTTTCAAGATTTGATAATGAGTCTCTGCAATGCATTTGTTCACTTCTTAAATCTGTTGAAACATTTTTCACTTTCATAGATGTTGGTAAAGGTAAGCTATTTTTAGGTTAAAATAGCATACTAAGAATGAGAAATATTTAATAAGTAGATAACATAGTTTAGACTAAAATAAGAAAACTTACATCTTAAACCAAAAGGTAAGAAAAGTGTTTCTCCTTTTTGATCATGATGAAATATATTAATTTTATTATTAAGAATTATTTTCCTGTAAATTCATTTGGGATCTACACCAACACCTTTTCACAAATTTGATAAACTAATAGTTATGTTATTATAAAAATTAAAATTTTCTGACAACTCACCTCTCAATTTTTGAATAAATTATTAGAATATGAAAAATCATTTATGAAAATTAAACTTTAACATTAATTAGTATTAACACTATTAATTACCTCCCTGAATTAATCATATTTCTATTTTATTTTACCTTGTAATAGTTACACCATCCATGTTGTTACATAAAAGACACATTATGAAAAGATAAATATAAACTTATATTAGCTATATATAAACTTAAGGAAAAGAAAGGTATAGCAGTAGAGTATAAAAATATACATGACCATTACAGTTCAAATATATCCATATTCCTCTTATTTTCAGAGTGGAAAGAGAGTGAAGATAGGCTTGCCATTTTACCAATGAGAAATAATGTTGGTGCATTGCTAAACCTTTATGTCAAAGGAAGAAAAAAAATGTATGCAGCGGAGAAGAAAATTAAATGCACATTAACACGAGGAAATGATACAGAATCCATAAATTTCTCAAAAATTGGGCAATTCACTCTTTCATATGTACATAAAGTCATAATATTCGGTCTATCTTTCAGCAGTGATGGATTTGCTAAATGTACATATGAAGATTCTTTGATATCTAATGAATGCCTCCTCCTTGTCCATAATCGAGCTTTTGTGAAGTTAAGAGCTCCAGGCATCATGGATATCAATGAAAAGTTACTAAAATATGCAATCAAGCATGATTTGCAATTCAACTTTACCAAGATGCCCTCAGAAAAAGATCCTGACATTGAAATTTACCTTGTATCCCAGTATTCAATGAAAGATCATTTGAGATTTATGGAAGAGGTGGAACAGGCCTTCAATGACATGTCAGCTCTTTATAATTTCACAATAGTTAGTGTTATTAGCAATCGCCTCTGCCGACAGCATGAAGAGGGAGGTTTTCTGTGGCCAAATACAAAGTTGCATCATCGCGCTACTCCAATTAATCCCTGCTTGAATGAAAAAGGAGTGCCCATCCCAAACCGACTTTGTAAAGGAGACTTTTTAACAGGTATGGAGTGGGAAAAAGTTCCAAGGAAGCCTGAGCCATGCAGGAGGCCTTCAAATAAAACACAGAAATTACAAGATTTAGTGTCTAAAAGAGAAGATAAAGATATGCTTCAAGATGTTTCTGAATCATTTGAAAAGGAAGATATTGATTTTATAAAGGTAAATCAAATAAATATATACTAATAAAACTTATAATTGGATGAGGAGATATTGAACATGATGGCTGAAAATGATGTTATAATGAAGGAACTATATGTTTTATGTCCTCTTGCCTTATTTTAATTTAAAAAAACCATGAGGAAATCTTAGCCAATATCTAGCTAATACCAAGAAACTTAAACTATATTAATCCTTAAATTATAGGTTGTCCTCATATTTCTTCATCAATTGTTTTCTATCATTGTTACTATCTTGATTTCTATAAAATATAGTTTTGAAAAAAGGTTTTATAGGACTTCCTTAAAAGAAATCTAAGGGTTGAGGCAACAAAATTAGGAATTGGCATGACATTTTCTTATGATGAGCATTAAGATTTAAGGAAAGGGAACAAAGGAGGAGAGGTGAAAATATGATTTTGATCTAACTTTTTTGTAACTGTTCTAAACTTTTTTCTTCATCATAAAATTTATTTCCTCTAAAATTCAGAGCCATTTTATAAATAATATCACTATTTATACTTGCAGCTAATATAATCAATATTTCAAACAACTGCAAAAATTTTTAATCATCCTACAAATACTTCATTCATTTTTTCATTAATTTCAAAATTTCATTTTATGGAAATATTCATGGATATGATTTCTTTCATCACTTTTATTCATAGTCTTTTTTCAGATGTCTAAAAATAAATCATTTAATCACTATTACCTTAAATTATTTCAGCTTCATTCTAAATAATTCCAAACATGCCATGATATTAATTGGTATTTCACACTTTCCTCAATGACCTTTAAATCAACATCTTTCCAAGTACTATCTTTATTAATTTGAACCTTTGCTCATTTTCAGGAGATTATTTGATGTCATTTGATGATCTTGCAGAGTAGAAAAAACTCACTAACTATCTATCCCTTCTTTTAACAGTTTCAAACAATAATAAACATCCTCAAGGTTGCAGCTGATGAGTCCACACAGTCAGAATCAAAAGCTAATATCACTTCCTTGGTAACAATAGTCAACAAATTGGTTACAGCTGAATTTGAATCCCAAGAGGAAAGTGGGGAATTGCAAGTTTCATCTGAAGAGCTTCTGGATGCAGTTGATAAGTTGCTAGTGAAGAGCTCATCTGATGAACCACAACCTGTTAGTCTCCCTAACTTTGCTGCTGTAGCTGCATCCAAAAGAAGCAATTTAAGAGGATTTGTAGCAGTGAATGAAGACAGCCCAAGTGTAACTCCTATAGAAAATATTTCTTGGAATGATTCTGTTTCAGACGTACTACAGAAACCAGTAACCGCTGGAGCCGTTCTTCTGGAAGCCCCAAAAGATGTAGGAGTGACTTTCTCAGTGTTTAGAAATACCAGCATTTTTAAAGAAGATAAGCAAACAGATCTTGTTCTAGATACCCCAGTGGTTGGCTTCAGCATGTTTCTGGATGATAAAAAAGAACTTTTGATGGCTCATAATACAACTGTTCTCATATTCTTTGATCAAAGTAAGTTCTATTATTCATTTCTTAAAAATTGTTTACATGTATCGATTAACTATCAGACAGCTCGTAAATTAAAATTAACCAAAGAAATTATGAAGAAGCTAGGATCCACGAATGTCGTATATTTGGATTATTGATCAATTAAAATCTTATATCAATTACAAGATTAAATCACAATTGTAAGTGATATAAATAATAAATATGGGGCCAAGATGGCATATTTGTAGTTAATGGCTAATGGTAGAAGAGCTGAACATACTTAATGAGTATGTTCTTAGATCATGTCTTACGAGCATTATTATTTTTAGCAGAAAGTTTTCCCTACATATTTTCTTCCCTTTCATACAGGAAATTAGTTGAATTTTCACAAGCAGATGGAAAGCCTTAGATGTTCATAACTGATATCATAAAATATATATTTTAATTGGTTTCTTATTATGCTTAACTTGAAAGGAATAATAATTGATCATCAATCATAAGGATATTTTATTTTGACTTATTTTCCAATCCTTTATTCCATAATCTTACAGAAAACTATTTGGTAGGGTTATTGCATAATGAATGAAAGAAGAATCTGAATAAACAATTTATGACCAAAAATATTAATTTTATATTATTTTATTGAAACAGGAGAAGGATCTTCTTTAAAGAATCGTGATTGCTATTATTGGGATCCTAAAGCCAAGCGGTGGTCCAAGGAAGGTCTTATGAAAGTGACATCCTGCAACTTTGAGGGTGTGATACCAGTAGGTGTGGATGCCTGTATGAGCACACATCTCACACATTTTGCAATGCTCTTGAGCACCCATGAAAGTCTGGAACATGCTGACATACTGCATCTTCTAACCCTGGTAGGATGCAGCATTTCCCTTGTTAGCCTGATGGGAATTTTCATTATGGCGCTAACATCTAGAAAGTGGAGGGATGGAGCCAGCAAGAAAGTACAAATTAATTTATCAGCCTCATTAACCATCATGATGGCATGTTATCTGTCCATTGCAGCCATGGGAGAGTGCCCAAGAAGTTTAGCTTGGTGCATAGCTCTTGGTGCTCTTATGCATTATTCTGTGATGGCAGCATTTTCTTGGATGGTGGTTGTTGCTGTGCTACAACTATTGAGGCTTAATCCAAATACAACAATGGACTCAAGGAGACATACTGGTTCTCATTTAGTTCTGAAATCAAGCATATTTGGATGGGGCTTACCTATTATTCCAGTAGCTGGTACATTGGCTACTGGCCTTGATAATTACCAGCATCGTTTGAATTCTGCTCTCTGTTATCCCAGAGGAAGGACCTTTTACACAGCTGTTTTCTTTCCTATTGCCCTTGCGGTTACAATAAACTTGATAGTTTTCATTTGGCTGATGAATATTTTGTTTTGTAACAAGATGAAAGTAATGAGAGTGCATCAAAAAAGCCAAGTAATTAGAAGAGTCTTCTCTGCCTTCTTTTTATTTTGTTTACTAGGAATTGCTTGGGTTTCTGGAATATTTGTAGAGATAACACTTCCATCTAAGGAGGTCTCCAATGCTCTTAGTTATATTTTCTGTGTCACAGCAACACTTCAAGGAGCATGTTTGTTTATCTTTTTTGTAGCATGTGACCGAAATGTGGGAAAAAAGATGAAAGGAGCAATGTCTGGACCAAATAAATTCAAATTTCAAATTTTCAATAGCAATAAATATGATTCGAGCAGCTCAGAGAAGACTAATACAACGATGGAGCTCAATCAATCAACTCTTTCAAAGAAAAAGAAACACAGTAATAACTCCTCATCAAATTGAAGATCCATGTGAGTTACCTGCTCATCAAAAGCTGCTAGTTTGATGTTCTATGAAAAAATTCCCAGAATAATGATGCCATTTAAGATATTAACATTCAATGGGAATAATCTTCTTTGTAAAGCATAGAAGGTTACTACATTCATTTGTGCTTCTGCAGCTGATAAGAACCAACAGAACTGAAAGTGATTTTTGATGTTCCTTTTTATCACTGTCTTTCTTTGAACTATCATCCAGACTTTCCCCATTGTGTTAGGAAGTAATTTAGATTTGTTCAATATTAATTTCAACTCAAGTGTTAAGAATTGTTCATCAATAATGGTATTCTCATAATTAAGCAAGAGAAGTGTATGACAGATCTAACACTCACTGTTAACTCCATTTTTATGCCATTCAGTATTAAGGCTTTGGAAATGACATTTTCCTGGTGTGTTTGAGACATACAAAGACTGAGTTATATTAATCTAAAATGCACAGTGAAAGCTATTACGATATTTCTTTTAACATCAAATGAATAAGAAAATAATATGAAAACATGTTCTTGTAAATTTTTGAGGTGCATAAATAATTATGTAAAAATTGTATAAATTATAAATGTATGAATATAAATAAATTAAAACTTATATACTATAATTACAAGTGAATTAGAAAAATTATTAACTTCTAAGAAATTCACTAAGTTTTGATTTCAAATTTCTTTTCTGATTAAACAGTCAATTTTTTGTGAAAATGTATACCCTATGATAAGGTTGATAATACAGATATATCCTAAAACAATTCTATAAATAAATATTGCTGTATCTTTCTTATTCTTCCCTTCCATTGTGACCTACATTAGCAGAAGAAAACCTCACAGGAAAGGAAAACATCAAACTAAAAATTCAAAGGATAAGAGTTTAGATGTTGCACAAACTAGTTTGTGCGCAGGAAAAATCCTAAGGATGAATGGAATTGAACTAAGTCTGATGAGACTTGGAATCAAAGCTGGATCTCCCTATTGTCAGTTGAGTGCTCTATACCCTGAGCTATACAGGCAGAACATTCTCTCAAGCTATTCAACAAACTTAGTGAGCAAGGACTTTTGCAAGTATCTAAAGGGGACATTCTTTACATCACTTTATATGGTCAGTGCTTACAGAAAGCCATGATATCAAATGTAACCATTAGCCATAGAAAAACTTGCAAAAGGCCTTGCACATAAATTTTCCCGAATGGCTTGAAAGAATGTTCTGCAAGGATAGCTCAAGGAATAAAGTACCCAACTGCTAATTCAGAAACCTGGGTATGATTCTTTGTACCATCAGACTTTTTTCAAGTCAATTCATCCCTGGGATAGTAAAAATCAATAATTTTAAACTTAATTCAATAATAAATTTTAGCAAATGATAATTAATGTCAAGAATCTTACAATGAATATTGGGTATAATAAGCAAATTTACTTGTTCACAGTTAAATGTTTTTTAAACACTATGAAGATTGAAAGAGATGCAAGAAGAGTGCTATTATCTTCAAGGGAACTCAGGAGAGAGTAAGGATATACACTTATTCCTTTTTCACTGTGAAAAGAACAAAAAATTAATCAAACTCTGATGATGATTAATTAAGAGAGTAACTTTTAACTTAATATAATATACCGTATTTTTTGGACCATAAGACGCACTTTTTTTTACCAAAAAGTAGGGAAAATTGCCTGCATCTTATAGTCTGAATAAAAGCAGAGCTGCAGCGGGACCCGCTGACACTAATGCCGGGCATATGCAGGAGGCGCGATGCTGCTCTGTGCTGTGTCACCAACTACGGCCCGAGGGCCACATCTGGCCCGCGGACAGATTTTGTCTGGCCTGCGGAGAGCTAGCATAATTGAAAACTCCTTTTAGAGAACATATTTTTTTATAGGAAATTAAATTTTGTTTACTGAAGAATTCTAATTTTATGTTGAATAATTATTAATATGACATCTACATTGATATGGGCATGAGCTAACTACTCATAACATTGTTATAGGCTAATTGTTTCTGTGATAAGTTGAATAAAGAAACACAGAATTGTAATGAGTAAAGACATGTATAATATGCAGAAAATTTAACTTCAGTATATAATAACTAACAAATTATTGAATTGAATCCAACTAACATTTTATATATTTGAAATAAAAACATAACTTAAAACAAGCATAATGACATATGAAATACTAATGAGATTTATGTAATTGGTATAATATGGTTTTGGCTCTCGGAACTTGCTGGAGTAATCAGTATGGCCCTGAGGCTGGAAAGTTTGGAGACCCCTGGACTAGAGTACTCAAACCTTTGTCTTTATGTGTGATAATGGTTCTTAATGCCACTGTTGACTGCTGTTCAGTTTATATGGTTCAAATATTATTCTGTTATAAATTATTAAATATTTTATTACACTATTTGGTTCAGAATATTTTTTGTCCTATTTTTCTCCTCTAAAAACCAGGTGCGTCTTATGGTCCGAAAAATACGGTAAGTGACAAAGAACTTTTGAAGATACTTCTTGCTACTAATATATTCAAACTTCCAACATAATACTAATAATAAGCAGGAGCAAAGAATTACCGTATTTTTCGGACCATAAGACGCACCTGACCATAAGACGCACCTGGTTTTTAGAGGAGAAAAATAGGACAAAAAATATTCTGAACCAAATAGTGTAATAAAATATTTAATAGTCTTTATTTTGGAGGCGAGATTGAGACTAAAAAGTCTCTTCTTCCATCTAACCTCTTTAAAAAGTTTAAAGTACCAAAAGAATTAGAAAGAGAAAAATAATGATTATAAGAGAGATTTAAGTGGATATAAAAACCTAAGAAAATTCTTAGAAAAAAATCCACTGCAGGAAAACACCCACAATGAAGGGGTGTGTGAAAAACCTGCACAAACCTACTGATAGAATTATCTAAAAACAGAATACTAAAATTTCAATTTTACAAGATAATCAATGAGTCAGATCATGTTAAATTTGAAAACATAACTTATAACTTAACAGGTAATTAAAAACATTCAATGGTATATTTAAGATGATTGCCAAAAAGAGAGGCAAAGTGTAGATAATAAAATTAGAAGATATTGGACTGAGCTGCAAAAAAAAGAATGTTTCAGGACAGATGCATAGTTAAATGAATTGGATGTTAAGAGTGAAAGGAGCAGTAAAGAGAGCGTTGATCAGTGTTATAGAGATGTGATGACTGTTGATACAGGGGATAAATTGGATATATGATTAAGATAAGTAAGACATTTTCTTCTGAAAGATCGGGTGGAAATGGAAGATTTTATGTGGGAGGGAATGGTATTCCAGAGCGTGGTAGCATTTATAATAAATGATTTGTGATATGTCTCCGTTCTGTGGTTCGGTATTAGTAAATTGAATCTCCCTCTAGTATTAAAATTATGGACGGACTCAAATCTTACAAATTCGGAAAAGAGATATTCAGGAGATTGCGTTCGCGAAACAGTGCATGAAAACGTTAGAATGTGTAGTTGTTTGCGAGTTTCGAGTTTTATCCAATCTAATTTTTTAAATGCACCGGAAATATGGTCGAATTTTCTCAAATTAAATATAAATCGAACGGACACATTCTGGATGCGTTGGAGCTTATTGGCTAGATCTCTTGATAGATCTTGGTCAACAATGTCACCGTAATCAAAGTGGGGCATGATCAATGAATTTACTAGTCTACTGAGTCGAAGGCTTTACTAAAATAATATATAACAGAATTTAATAATGTATAACAGAACAATATTTGATCCTGCGGGTCGGCTGCAGTGGGTCCCGCTTCAGCTCTGATACGAATGCCCGGCATTAGTGTCAGCGTCTTAGTACAGCGTCATTGTCAGTCTTCTATTCGGACCATAAGACGCAGGCACTTTTCTCCCCGCTTTTTGGTGAAGAAAAAGTGCGTCTTATGGTCCGAAAAATACGGTAGTTTTCAATAATATAACCTAGAACATTAAACACTGTCGTCATTGAAACTCTTGAGTAAGGTGTTTTGAAGAAAAAGAGATTTCAAAGTTTTCAATATAATGCAACTTGCATTTATTACATGGAATGTTTCAATCATATTCTTTGGAATTCAAAAACATCTATCTTTAGATAAACACTTGACATAAAGGATCATAAAAACTTCACAAGTGACAGGCTGTTACAGCTGAAAATATGGCATTTCAAAACTCATCTGCTAACCAACATTCCAAAGAAATCACAGAAAGTTGGTTTGGATGCTGAGTCTATCGCAAATATCTATCTATAGTTCAAGCAAGGAACTGGGTTTTAAGTTCATATTGCAGTTAAAATTTTAAATTAACAAAGAACCAAATGAATATTATTAAATAAATACGTATGTACACAAAACTCAATTTCTATACAAGTTAAACAGTTATATCTACTATAAAGCAAGATATATAAAAGTATTATACCATTCTTGTATAATTCAAAATAATATTATTTTGCAAATTTCAACTACTTTCTTATTGGCTATGATAAAGGATCTGTAATGGCACAATACATAAGTAAAAAGACATAACAATTATCAATGAATTTCAAAATATTATTTTTCCACTGATGATTATCCAGGAAACTTTTGCTTTCAGCCCAACAAAATGAGAAACTACAACCTCACAATTGTAAAACAACAGGGAACTCCCTCCCACCAGTTGTGCACACTTATGTCAGTGAGTGTAAAACTTTCACCCAATTCTCCAAAAAACTTAAACAATTCTTTCTGAAACAGCTTCAACTCTGACTCAACTATCTTTTACTGTAAGATTTTTCAATATTAAGTCTGCAACAAGTTTTGTTGCTTCACTGGCCTTTGGTATGAGGAATCTGAAATAAGGAATGCAATCATTATAATAAATAAGATAGTTCAAATTATCATATAGATGAGAATAGTTTATTTTTAAAGTAAATATTCATCTCCATCTTTCAGGAGTCAACAGTAAGTGTCAACATAGCTTTTACTTCTAACTCAAATTCCAATATTGATAAATACTTCAGTTAATTATTTTGCCTATGAAACTGAATAAAATTTACTGCTATGAAATGCAAAAAGAAACCTTGATGCAGAACTTGGAAAACAAATAGGAACTCAGAAACACAACACTACACTGATGTCACCTACATGGAATGTAAGAACTATACCGGGAAAATGATAGATGGCTGTAGGCTAAGGAAATGATTGATTACTGAGGAAGTACTGAGATACAGGATGGATGTAGTGGCATTGAAAGAAGATGCAGCAAATACGAGAGATTATAATATTCTAAAGTGAACCTGAGACAAGACCTGGGCAGCATGAAACAGGATTTATTATTAATCATAAAGTGAAGCTAAGTTGCTTAGGTTTTGAACCCTTGGAACACAAAATATGCAAATAAAGGCTAAAAGGAAACTTAGAAACTTGTCTATTATCTTAGCCTGTGCTCCCATAGTAGTTTCAAACGACACAGAGAATAATACTTATTATGAACATTTAGATAGAGATTTTAGCAAGATACCCAAATATAATGAGTTGATTGAACAAGAGGATTGAAATGCGAAGAAAGGTAAAGATGATTTCTTCCGATTGGCTGATATTGACTTTACACACAGAAAAAAAAGAAAATAAAATGCTAAGCTGGATAGCAAAAACTAATGGACTAATAATCAAGAGTGCATGCTTTGCGCATAAGAGAGTCTGTAAAATAGCACATACAGGAGAGGCTAACCACATTATGGTTTCCAGAAGACACACATCTTTGGTTATTGATATCTGATCCTAATTCTGACTTAGATCTTTATTTGGTAAAAGCCAAATTTAGATATATGCAAATTTTGGTCATAATTAACAATTTAAAATTATAATAATAAACCATAGAAAATTCATTGAAATGTGGAAAAGTTTCAGCCATCTGCATGCATAACCAAGAAATACTAAGTCAGACACTGGAGGAAGGATTGAAGAATAAGTGTGTAACTGATTCAGTGAAAGGAAATTGGCATGAAATATGGGAAAGAATGAAGAATGACTTTTCAAAAGCTATAGAAGGAAAGAATAAAGATAGAAAGAGAAATATTCAGTTGGAGATGAGACAAAACTCTGAAAGATACAAATAGAGTAGAAGATAAACATATGTTAGAAACAACAAAAAATAATTCCTGAAGATTTATGAGGAGAATATTGAGAAATTGAACACAAAATGACAGCAGAATGCCTGAAGGCTAGCTTGGCTAAGTCATGAGGAATGACTACCTCAGCAATTACTTCATGGAAAAATGGATTATACATGGGTGGTCTGAAAAGTTTCCGACAAAACAAAGATAAAAGACATTTATTTAAAATGTTTTTTATATTTCAACATAGGCTCCTTGTAACTCGACACACTTCTCCCGATGATGCTCCCATCTTTGTAACCTATCTTAATAGTACTCAGAGTTTTTCTCTGCAAAATGATTGCTTGCGAAGGTGATTTCCTTTTCATTTGACGAAAATCTCTATCCCCTGAGCGATCTTTTTATCCCCCCTGGGGATAAAAAGAAGTCGCTTGAATCTGGTGAGTAAGGTAGATGGTCAAGCAATTCAAACCGTATTTAGTAGATTTTCGCGATGGCAACCGCTGAGGTTTGAGACCTGCGGGTGTGACTTTGTCTCGGTGAAATAGGATTTTCTTTCTTTTCTGAGATTTTGGCCGATTTCGGCAAGTGCTGCCTTCAGTTTGTCAAGTAATGATTTGTAATATGCTCCTGTAATGGTTTTTCCTTTTTTCAAGACAATCGATTCGAATAGCTCCATCAATATCCCAAAGAAGAGTCGTTATCACCTTCTGAGACGATAAAACAGCCTTTGCTACTTTTGTAGCGAATTCCCCCATCTTTTTCCCTGTTTGGACTGTATTTTTGTTTATGGCGTATATTGGTGTACCTAATTTTCATCTTAAGTAATTATCGGCCCAAAACTCGGATTTATTGCGCCTAAACTGCGCCTTCAGAATGTTGGGAATTGGAATCATTCGAAGACGCGTTCCGTCTAACGTGAGCGGCGGGCAACGCGCGGACAGCTTTCTCGTGCCTAAATGTATATTTAATATGTGGCAAACACATTTCTGAGATGCTCACAACCTCCGCTATCTCTCACTTTAATTCGGTGATCGTCGAGTACCTTTTTGGTCAAATTTGGCGATGTTTTCTTCGGTAGCTGCAGTTTTTGGACGCTCCGAAAGTTCATCGTCTCCCAAGTTCTTAGGCCATGATTAAATTCAACTGCCCAAACTTTAATTGTGATAAACGATTGTGCAGAGTCCCTATACACATAATATTACCAATCTTTTATTGGTAATATTCCGTAGGTGTATTGCCATTCAAAAAAAGAAAAAATAAATAAAAAATAATGACAGCTCGATACTTGATTTTGTCCATTTTTACAAAAACACTTGCATCAACTCACTCAAACGACTGCTAAATAAAATTTATTCGTCCAAAATTGCTGAAACTTTGGTGAGTAACTGTCAAAAAATAACCAACGAAATTCACTAGCTTTTATTTAGAAGTGCTAAGATCTTCACGTTGATGTAGGAAACTTTTCAGACCACCCTTGTATATGAAGAGTAAGACTAAGAAAAAGATGGATGAAAAATTTGGAAGACGATACAAAGACAAAGGGAATTGACAGATAGTTAGAGAAAGAGAAGAACAGAGGAGAATGGACTCTTAAAGGAGGCCAAGATCCACACTGGGCTGTGGCGCCAGAGAAGAAGATGTTATAATAGTAAGATAACAAAATTCATGATGAGATAATGAGAATGATTGATGAAATGGAAAAACCTGAAAACAAATTAGGAAAAGTATTATCTAGATCACTGGATTCAGAGAAAAACATAAAAACATTGTGCACTATGGAGTTAATGTAAAGACAAAGGTAATGTGTTAACTTAATCAATGTGAATAATAGTATCCCTAAATGATAATATTTCCGTAAAAAGCAAATCAATGCACATATTCATAATTTGAAAACTGACCTGTCTAAATCGGTAATAGTTAAATCATCTCCTTCCCGTGTTCCGTAATTAAAAGTGATCCTCTCGGGATGTTTCTTCTTTGAGGTTATCTTAACTATAGCTGAGAGGGGTCGCTTCACTGCAACATGAGCATAGCCCTTCTTGCCAGGGATTTCTCGAAGGACATATATATGACTTTCTGAGACCAATAAATGACTGGAATAAAACCACAAATTGATAAGTAAGAGACAAAGAAAATGTACATAATATATAATTAAAACCACAGCTTTTGTCATTATTTAAAAATTATGCCCAAAAGAGCAAGAAAATGACCCAAATGTTTCATATTTCATGAAAATCGTGAAACTATATCTTTACAAAAAGAATATCTATGATCAAGAACTCTAAATGTTAAAAAGTAGGCAGCAGGAACTGGCCAGATATTTTCAGAAGGAAAACTAAGAAATTTGGGACTTAAAATTTAGTATTATAAACTCCAAAACATAATTTATAAATCACAATCATTCAATATATATATTTATACTCAAATGATACATTTACACCTAATATTCATATGCAAAGGATACATATACATCTTATTTTCTACCTAGGTACATTATTATAAATTGTAAATAAATTATTTGTTAACAAGATCAGAAAGGGAAATATCTTATTATTTTCTTAAATGAAACAATATTCTCTTTCAATTTTCATTTGGATTACTTTGACAGCTTAGGCTGTTCATAGTGCTAATAGTTTTAAATTAGCTCCCTGTCCTCTGTTTTATCATTTTTATGATATTCAAATGTAACATTGGTATCAAGGATAAGTAACCTATAATAAATATAACATTACTCCTTAACAACATATGATTAGCTATATAAAAATTTTATGTATTTGACTGAATAGTTTCAATACAATGATATCAACACACTGTGGGTCATAAGATTATCATATATAATTAAAAGAAAGATGGAATATCACAGACCTTTCATACATACTACCATTAACTTTGACCTCCTGGCACTTGAATGATTGTATGATTTCAGGTTTCTTTAACCATGCTTGGATGGAAACTGTTTCTTGCTTCTCATCTTCTTCTGGGCTCTCAAAATTTGCAGCATCTGATGAGTTTAAAAAAAGAACGTTATAAACTCTCAGGAATAAAAGCTCAGGGAGAAGAGATGATCCTCTTATTGGAAGGGATTCATTGGTGGTCCAACATAAACGACTAAACGGAAATCATCAATAAAATATTTTATCACCCAAAGACTGCACAAGCTAAAAATTACGGACTTCCAAATTTCTGTATGCATCTCAATTCAGATTTAAATTGCTTATGTAATTGTTTGTAAATGCAAATAGATTTAATACATTATTCCTTACAACTGGGGCAATATAAGATCCTAGACTGGTTAATTATCAGCAAAACAGATTCAGGTGTAACTTTGTGGAATTGATAAACAGAGAAGTGGTTGTTCTAAAGTTCAGTAAAAATATTTTCTTAAGTAGGAATATTAATTGCAGTAAATAATTTTTTCAGAAATTTTCAATTAAATTGTCTTCAATACAAAAAATAATTAATCTATAATATACATTTTGAGAGTTTTGGGTAAAGACTTCAAATAAGAAGATATACTGTTGGAACTGAAACATAAGAATTACAGGTCAATTTAATTAATTTTGATAGAAGAGCATTATTAAGTTATCAAAAATAAATCAGAAAAGCAAACATTGCTAAAATCTAGATAAATTTTTTTGGTGTGACTAAAATAAAATTATTTAAAAGAAAATCAGAATATGTTACTATTTCAATAACTGCATTGCTTATGAAAATTTCACTGATGCTTGTTTCACTGACACTCATGTTGCCTAAATCATTCTTAAACTTCTTACATTAAAATGAATTTGATAGCATATTGAGTATTTTATTTCTTTTAAGATACTCAAAGCTATTCTATTTCTTATCATGTTTATAGATAACGAGAGTCTAGAAAAAAAAATATATATATATATATAGGAAGAGATTACTAATTTACAGCTAAATTAGTTGGTATAGATTTGCTAGAAATTATGTTCAGTGACAATGTTCTACTTTTAATTGGCTGATTGATGGTGTTTTTAACATTTTAGGTAACTATGAAGTACTTTAAAAGGTAAGAAATTTGATTGATACATTTGTTAAACGCAAATCATTAAAATGTCTTGAGACTAGATTTACAATTTAATTTTATATTAAATAAACAGATTTCTCCTAAATCATCTTTGAATTAATGCTTGAAGTAAGATAAAAATATTGTTTTTTTTAGAAGAGAAAATTAAAAAATTAAACTAGGGCACTTCTATTCCTAGTGCCAACAGTTCTCAGTTAGTTATCAATTAACACTTAAAATTCAACCAAGAAACTTAAATTGCTCATACATTACTTAAGCTTTCATGATTGTTGGAAAATATTAATACTTACATAACGTAATGATTATAAGTAAATTCTATTGTGGATGGCCTCACTTTGTGGAATAGCATTCTAAGTTGAAGGAAAAAAAGTACTTCGGATTTTCCACAGGATATTTTTTATATAATAAGACCTGATGATGGCATATGAGCCAAAACTGGTCATTCAATAAAAAATATTCTGTGGAAAATACGAATTACTTTTTATATTTCAACTTATTCTTAAAGTGCTTAGAATACCACTTCTTTTTTAATGAGTATTAAGTTTCAGAGAAACAGAACAGTTAAGTGAAAATCATTCCTCATTAACAAGGACACTATTCTTATATTATTCAACAAGTTGCATACCTAAGAGTTATGCCACTAAACTAAGCTAAGGAAAATTTCAATCTTTGAAGACTATGCCCATCAAAAATTTACCATGGCTACCTATAGGAATTAAAATACAAATGTTTCATCAAGAATGAAAATAGCTAAATGAAATAATATCCATATTAAATGGGGTTGTAAGCTAACTCATTAATTTTAAACTCCAAATGGTTAAATACCCAAGAAATTTTAGGGCTAACTCTTATATAAAATATCCACAACATATTTAATATTAATCATTATTAATTAAATTATTCAAACTATAAAAAAGAACAATTTGAATAATACATGCTCTATTAGAAGGTTTGTACACTTTATGTTATTTCTCACTGTTATGAATTACTGGTGGGAGAATGAATTTAATTTTATATTGAACTCACAACTGAATTATTCTGTAAATAGGTGTTTATATGATTAAGGGGATTTTATTTAGTGTAAGTAATTGAGTTAAGAGTAGGTGATATGAATGCATGTATGTACTCAACACACACCACTAAAAAAGGTTTTCATAATTCACCAAAACAATCATTTCAGAATAAAAAAATCTTCAAATGGAGATAATGAAAAATCTTCATATAAAGATAATATACGCATAATTTAGAATTAGTTGTGTATATCATTAAAAAGCATAGGAACATATTCAGTTTATTATATTTATTGGATATGTAAATGGCTGAGTAAAGGAAGGATAAAGAATAAAGAGAAAAGAAGATACAAAAGGAAGAACTGAAACAAGAAAACTAATAGCATCTCAATAAAAGCACCATCATTTAATAATGTTATTCCAAAAAGATTATAAAGTCAAAGAAACAAACTGTTGCCCAAATAATTTGGAAATCAAAATATTACATGAAAGAAGAACAAATCAATTGCAATATAATAGAAGATAAATAAAATTACCAAATTAAAAAAATAGAAATCTCACTGATTTGAGTTTGATTACATTGCCATCAATGAGAATATAATAATATTATAAAAAAAATAAAATTATTTTCAAGACTTACTATATTCAATTGTGAAAACTTCACTAATTTACATAATATATCAGTGAAATTTTAACATCACAATTACTTTTTTTGCTGATATTTAACAAAAATCAATAAAATAATCAGAAGCAGTAAGCAACATCAGAAATAAGTAACAGAAGTAAAAAAAAACACATTGAGCAATATAAAAATTTGAGATATACAACTAGCATAAAATAATGGCACCAGTTCAGTTGTGAAAATGGAATATCTAATATATAGTTTTTAATAAGAAAGATGGTTATTCAATTACAATGTTCAACAATAGTTATAAAATTAAACAATGATAACAATATTGTAAAATTCAATAAAACCCATATGTATGTATGAGCACCCATGTTTGTAATAAAGAATTTTTAAAAATAAAAAATAATTTTAAATGGTATTTTATCATTGAAGACTAGAAAATAGAGAGCTTATCACAACTGTCTTGTATTTTTTGCTATGGAAAAGTTATAAGACCAAGATTAATAGCTAGGCTCTATACCAAAGCTGATACCAAAGGCATGTTCATCCATATGGATGTACATGGACGTAATCAGTAGAATGATTAAAGGGGATTGATTAGGGGCAACAAGCTTATGGACACAAAATTTTTATGCTACAAATGATACATTCATAGCTAAAGACCAGATAACACTGTCTAATTAGTAACTTATGTTTGTAAACCAAAATAGTTTCAACCCAATTAATTGTTCTAGATTGAGCAAAATAGAAGATCATGAGCACCTAAGGCACAAACAATGTAAATGCAATGAATAATAATAAAAATAAAATTTTAAGAAATAACTTCATAATCAGCTTCATTTAATAGGCTCTCTAAAGGCAAATATAATCTAAGCTTTGAATTTTTCAAATATTTTAGAATTAAAATTTTCAAATCTGAAATTTCATCTATAGTATAGATTCAAAATTATTACAGCTACAGTTTCCAACAAGCATGGCTTAAAAATTTACGATAAATATATGATCAGATTTTTAAAATTCAAAATGAAACCAGAGATAGATAAATATTACTCCCAGTAAATATTGAGGAACTAAGAAATAAAGGAGTTTGAAACAAACATCCAATTGCCTAACATATAATAAACTAAACATGCTCTTCAAAAAAAGCACAAAATCTTCTTAACTGCTTTTAAATGGGAATTATTCGATAAGATCACTCAGTCTTCCCAAATAAAATTTCCTATAATAAATTTCCTAATAATGAGATTCATGTTTCCTTGTGATAATAGTTAAATTCAGTCAGTTAACTACCATTGTGCCTTTAACAAGGGATTGATTTGATCTGCATTAAGTTAGGATTATCTTTTCATTAATCAATTCCTAACTAAAAAGTATAACAATGTACTTTTAGATAAAATACAAGTGAATATCCAAAATTACACTCATAATTTACTAATCAAACCTTAATTCTTATAAATCGATATTTGAAACTCTATTTACTTCAACTGCTTTTAAAATTATTTAACAAGGTTGCTGGCTCAAAATCTGAAGCTGATACAAATTTAGCCCATTCTTAATAAGTCACTCTCAAAATTTATGATAAATATGTAAAATAGGAGTTAAAAGTGATTATACCAAATTTCTGAACCTCTAATCTAATTAGAGGCAAAATGTTATTGAAATTAATATTCTAGCTTTAACAAATATGAAATTATCATATTTATTAATATAATAATCCATTTAAATGCCAAAAAAAGTAAAATATTTACTAAAAATATTTCTTAGAGATAACATCAAATATCACTCCTCTCTAATATTTTCTCCCAAAATTGAAGAAAACCTTTATATTTGTCATGAATATAATTATGTGACAAACATCAGCGTAATAAATAATTTTTGTATAAATATAAAAACAATTGCATAAGAAAATATGTAACTGCATAAATATTAATAAGTTTAACTTGAATGCAGGAGGAAGAGGGGGGATCCCTTGTTTTACTATCATTGTCTGGAATTGAGTTTCAAAGACACTAAAATATTCCAAAAGGAGGGTAGGGTATGACCCACATAACAAGTTTGCTTCTTTCTGAGCCAAACAAAGCCAATATCATCCAAACATTAAAAAGTCCCTGAAATACACTTCTTCAAGATGAAATGTTATTTCTTAATTTTCCAGATGCTGAGTTTCCTTCCTGTAATTTTAAGAAAAAATGGGACTGATTCAGAGAATAGTATCTTCTATTACACATTCACAATTAATCAACCATTATATATGATCCAGCAGACTCTATATTGCATTAATATTGAGCATGAAATAAAAATTGAAACAAAATAAAAAATAAAAAGAACAAGCTTCTGATGCAGGCATTAATTCAGGTCTAAGATAAGTATTTATTTAGGGGAAACCCATCACCAAATAAGAAAGATAATGACATTTCATAAATAATATAAGGATTTTAGGACATAATTAGAATGAAGAGTATTAAATATTATAAGTTAAGGAATTAAAAATGCCAGAATTACTGATGAGCTAAATTTAGACAAAAAGATAGGGCATTGGTAATAATTGATAAAAGTTAGATTTAGCAAAGGAAGTTTTCATTGAATTGATACAAATAATTAATCCCAAAGGTTCCATAATGAACAGTTTCACAAAAATAACTTAAGAAAAAGTTCAAGATCTAATACTTAGAAATTCATAAGTATAAAAATATTGGTTAAAAATTCAAAGTAGTAAGACAATATCTTAAATATCAAAAGCTTTAATTAATCAAAACAAAACTTCAAGAGATTATTAGTAATTTTAACTAACAAAAAGTAATAAAAATAGATTAAATAAAACGTAAATTTTTGTGAATTATTAAAGGAGTTAGAAGTTCAAAAATTAAGATATAAAATTCTTGAATGACCTATGTTTCTTCACTTAAGTGATTATAGATGTTCAGGCCATTTCTTTGATGCACTTTCACAAGCTATAATGAATTATATTTCAACTAATTTACCAACTGAGAGAAATTTAATGGTTTAGTGGCACTACTTAACAGTATGTTTTATCTACAGTTACTTTTTTACCTTTACTTGCAGATATGAAAACACATTGAGACAATCTCTTGAGACAAAGATAGTAAAATCCTATATCAAAGGGATCAGTGGGCTTACTTAAAATCTGATGAACTATTCTCATGAGTCATTCAAAAATGTTCAAAATAATTGTAAAAGATATCTTTTTAATATGCGATAAGGAACTTCAATACATGCAAGAAAAAACAGGACTGCAATTGATAATGACAATAAAAAAGGATACTTCCTAAAATTTGGAGAGTATACTTCTTCGAAGGAGGGTATCAACAGATGAAATGCAATAATTAAACTTAATAATGTTTTGAATTGAGGTGATTTGTCTCCATGTAACAAAAGACTATAATGTTAGCTGTGCCACAATTCTATTTCACCAAAAAAACAGTCAACATATCAATGATTTTGACCCTCTAATTATTATTACCCTCTAAGCTTGCAAAGCAATGGTCCTTAAGTTTTTCTATGATATATAAAAATAAAATGCAGTAAAATTCTATAGCCTTAGCTCAAAGAATTTGATTTCCAAAAATGGAAAACTAAAAAAATCTGAAATAAAGATTAAGATTATTTAGGTTTTGAATCCCATTGATCACATACAATCACCATATAATACAAACAGATAGCTAGAAACTTAAAAAAATATCAATACAAATAAAACATTAAATCATAATTTCAGCATGGAAGAGAGACTTCAACATTCCTTTATATACCTTTAATTAATACCTTTACTGCTACATGAAAATTTTCAATGAAAAATAATATAAACATACATATTAATGATCTATCTTTTTATAGACATAGAAAATATTTTTTTAATTGAGAAAAATTCACAACCTTGCATCAAAACCATGACCTTGATACAAAAGGAGAATTTTATTGTATGAATACATTGTATACATGTGCAAAATTTGAATCCTCAATAAAATCAACTGTACTTTCAGAGTAGATGGAAATTTAAATTTCCCCCTTCCATAAATTGACTGTATTTCAATAAGTATCTAATAACTATTCAAAAATCTATATAACTGCTATTAAGTTATTATAAATAATCATTGTATTGATTTTAGGTGTTTACTATCTCTGCACAAAGAATACATAAGAAAATCAGAACATCTTTTGAGGCACTTCCTGAAAGTCTTTTGAATTCTTTGCGCTGAAACTGGAAGATTAAAAAATTATTATATTATAACCAGATAAAAAGAAGCATAAATTGTTCTCAGTTCAATCCATAGGTAGGTAGAATGCTGCCAAAATAATAAATTATAAATTGAACTTAATTCAAAATATAGAGAAGTAATGACTTTAAGTTTCAGCAGTAATGTGAATATTATCCAGCTTTCGGAAACACTATTATAATTCAATATTCGAAATAAACTAAGTTTATTAACATCAACCAATTGCTTGTATTATGCAAGCTACCTTTTATTCATAACATAATATTTTAATAACTTTCCATATCTTGCATAATTTTTCATTACCCAGGAGATCATAAAAGTGAAAGGCATTAATTATATTAAAATACTTTATACAGTAGACTCTCGATAAATCGAACCTCGGTAATTCAAAAACCTCTATAATTCGAAGAAAACCCTCGGTCCCACGAGAGAACCTCTACAACTCGAAGAAAATCAATGTATTTTGGTCCCCTCTATAAATCGAAGTGAAGCTTGACCGGCTCACTCCACAATTCGAAAAATTAGTCAGATTAATTAATCTACAGATCAAATAAGAAGGCGTGGATGATAGCAGTATTGTTTTCTAAATGGTTAATGAGCATTGATGCTGAAGAATGAGAAGAGAAAAACAAAAAAATTTGATGTTTATCGATAATTGCACAGCCCATAAAGATGTACCTTCACTTGAAAATATAGTGCTGAAATATTTACCCCCTAACACAACTTCAATTCTTCAACCCCTAGATCAAGGAATTGTTAAAAATTTTAAAACCTTGTATCGAAAAGAAGTGGTTAGAACTGTAATAGACACAATGGAAATAAATAACCTGCGCAGCATTTCAGTGCTTACTGCAATGGAAATGGCTCACAAAGTATGGGAAGGGGTTAGCTCACAGACAATCGCAAATTGTTTTAAAGCCTGCGGATTCATCAAGGATCAGGAATGCAAGGATGGAAATGATATGGTTCAACAGATTCTGGAAGATGAGGGACCTTTTTGAGTGCTTGGAACAGACTTCCAGAGATTCCCATAACTTTCAACGATTATGTTAATATTGACAATAATGTTGCCACAGCGGGTACATTGTCTAATGAAGACATTATGAAACAGTCAATTGTGGTCATTCAACAGATTTCTGACAATGAAGATGAAGACGACGATGTTCCGATGGTGTCTTTGAAGGAAGCAACCTTTTTTTTAAGAGGCTTGCGTCGTTTTTTCAAAAAGTCCGAAATGGATAACATCCAATCTGATAGTGTGTTCAAAGCAGTGAGGACTCTGGAAAATGCTGTGGACGAGATTGCAGCCAACCAAGCAACCCAAACAAAAATAACTGATTTTTTAATGAAGAAATGATATAAATTTTTTATAGTAAATAAATTTATCCACATATATTATTATAATATGTATTTTTGTTTCTACCAGCATTCACAATCTTATACAATGACAAATAATTATATACTTAAATAAAACGTAACTTTCTTCAATTTGAATTTTTACTTTCAGCCCCTCTTTTAATTCGAACTCTCACTATTCCGAAAAACTCGATAATTTGAATTTTTTGTTTGGTCCCTATAAATTTGAATTATCGAGAGTCTAATGTATTTATTTTGTTTCATAATAATCCTCAGATAAAAAAATAGATAGAGTTATATGATCAATGATATTCATGCATGATTAAATATTGCAACAAGAAGGAAGATGTATGGTACTGTGATATATCTTGAGAGAATAATGAAACAAGGAGAAATATATACCATGAACACCGTATACAATTGCCAGATATTTGAAGAATCTTGTTAACACATAGATTAGAGTAGAATTATTCTATTTGTCTTGGGAGGGATAACTCTTTCCCTCTCACATTAGATAATTAGTTGTAATAGTTAAAGTAAACACAAATAATAGTTTGGAACAAATGTCAAATTTTAAAGGGAGGGGTAGAATGGAGATAATTGTAATGAGGAGGAATTATTTCATAAATCATGAATGAGTGAATAAGATTATGAAAGAGCCTAAGAGGTATAAAAATGAAAGAGGAGCTAGTTTTAAGTAATATAATGTAAGAAATGGGCAATACTTTTTTAGTTAGATAAAAATTAATTAATGAAAAGATAGAAATTTTGAAAAAAAATTTTTAACAGATTTTCATGCATTAACAACTAAGCATAGCCCAGATGGTATGAGACAAATAGAATTTACCTCCTTCATGATCATCATCTATGCTGAAAACTGGTGCCATGTTGCGATACCTTTTCCCTACTTTGTCACTGCTGCTTACATGTCGCTCTAGAGATTGACTACCATTTGGGTTCACTATATAATCCAACAACTTCTCTTTCACTTCTGCAGATTTACTCTTCATAGCAGCACTGAAAGAAAAATTATTATAAATTTGTGTGTCCTAAGAAAATAAGCGGTATGTGTACTCATAAATAATTTGTAGGAGAGGCGAATCTAGAGGGCATTAACATGATTTGAATAAGACAATTATTACGATCAACTGTAATAATTCCTGAAATTATAACTTTTATTCATATAATTGTGTTTGTAGAGAACCACAAAATTTCCATGCATGTAATTATTCCATGAAAAATGCTAAATTTAAAATTATATTACAAAATTTAGTCATCATTAAGAAAATAGAAAAAGAAGTAGATAAAACTTCCTCATTTGTCTTTATCATGCACCTATGAAACCATTTCCTTTGTAGTGAAATCCACATACTATCGACATAAGGGAAATGAATGCATTACCTGGAAAAGTTCTCATTCACATGCAGGAAAATTCCAAAGAAATTTAAATCTAAGTTGACTAAGTAATGTAAATGTTTGTAGTAAATATTAGCTTACATTCTCTTATTTGTATTTTATTAGCATAAGTTATACATAGGTATTTTATGTACATGTTAGACTTATGCATACGTTAGACTTGAGAATGACTTCATGAATGTCTTTAGGTTTTGTAAATTTTTCTTCTACTGATGTAATAGATAATGAGTAATTAAAAAAAAGACTTTAAAAACCGGACTATCTAGGAAGAAACAACACATTCATAAAACTGCCATTTTGAAACAGAAAAATAAATGTAAACATTAATTTCTAAATTCTTTGCTTATTATTCTTATTATATAATATTTTAAGATTTTGAGCGTATTTTGTTAAATTTTGTTTGATGCACTGCATTTGGGAGGTTTTGGGGGGGTTTCCCTCTCGACTAGGGTGAATGCCAGGCAGAGTATTGCATTCGTCCCCCTGAAAAGAGAGCTACCACCTGGCCTGGTGCCTATTTGTAGCTCTAGCACACAATAAATAAATAAATACTGCAAAATCATGAATTAAATATTCACTATCTGACTTAGATAGTGGTTCACTCAGAGTCATGAGTAAACAGACAAAAAACAAAGTACAGTAAGACCCCGCATAACTCTGCTCCACTTAATGCTTTTTCAGTATGATGTGGTATTTTGGGGGTTCCCCACACACTGTATTGATACTTGTTACGTATGTGTGCAAAGGAAATGGCCATGCACCAACCAAAAGCGGTGCACTTTATAGAGACGGTGATATGTAGATATACTACGTAATTTTTTCAACGCTCTTTCATTAGTCTGTCCAGAAAAAGGGTTCCAACTGTATTCTCCTAAGTCGCAATCCAAGTGCAAACACAGCTTTCCAGCGTCACAATTGATTTATTTGTTCTCATCAAGATTATTAGGTGTATAAAGATATAAACAATATATTTTTTCATTGTGATCAATCCGGCAAGAATTGATAAATTTTCTTATTAATATTACCCCACATTAAGCATGGTCTTACTGTATTTACAAGAATATTAAAGGAGAGAAACTGGGGTGATGATAATTAGAATTTTAAGATATCCACCATAATCATCATCTTGAAGATAAAAGATTTTATGTTTGGCCTACGATCAAAAATTAAAATTCATCTAACTGCAAGGCAAGAAACTCAATTTTTTTATACAAATACTTTTTACAATCAAATATCTTCCACCCTATTCAATGACCTTTAGCCAACTTTCAGGTTATTTCATAATTCTAAATGTGTAGAAATTCTGGTTATCAGCAGCAAAACACTCAACCAAGTGCAATAGGAGATAATCATTATTACTGAAATTTTTACCACTTAAAAAGATTTTCAAAGCATCAAAATAATGATAGTTCAATGATGCAAAATTGTGGCCAGGTGGGGGATTTGACATTTCCAAATCAACTTCCAATAATTTTATATTTGTTGTTAAAGTTCTGTAAGGGACCATTTTGTTAATAAGAAAATATACATGTAACCATATACTTTCTTTGTGAGATAAAAGATCATTTCAAAATCACAACAAGCTATACTAAATATTGCTCTTATTTTTCAACAAGCTGAAACAATTAGCTGAAAGGAGTTTTACATACAGGAAATAGTCCTTCATTAAATTTTACATACCTTATCTTCCCAAAGATATCCTGAGAAAGAGAATTTGGACGAATAGTATCAGAACCATCAATGACATGTTCTGGCTTACAAACCAAACAAGACTGAGGATTGTGATCCTGAAGACAGGCTGCCACATCATCACCTAAATAATCATGTATTGCTACAACAGAAGAGGGATCAATATCATTAGATACAATAACTTATATAAAAGGTAACTACAAAGATATTAAGTTTAACATTCAAATGAATGAACTCATTAATGGATTAAAACAAGAACTGCAATTAATTAATGAAGATAAATGTGTGTTATTCTTATCACAAGTTACATAAACTGAGGAGAAAACATTATTTCTTCCATAAATATCCTCAGCAAACTCAATTTCTCTGGAGGAATTATGAAACCTTATAAAATTGTTAGAGCTCTTACGAGAATGTATTTGCTTACTAAGTTCCTGATACTTTAAACTAAGAATTTCTCTCCCCTGAATGCCTGACTAGCAATGACTTTATCAGGATATACATATAAAACATTTTGTGCCACAAATATTGGGGACGACACAAATTTTTTTAACAATACCACACAGTATAACTTCATGTGAAAGTATGAAATACTAGCCAACTCTAAATGAATTAATCTAATGAAATTAAGGCATGATCAGGTGTTTCTTCACTTATATTAATACATTATGAACATCATTTTGGAGATAAAATTAGTTTCTCTTAATCATTTGAAAATTTTTTCACTGGAAATCGTCTTCAAAATATGCAAGGGATATACAATATTACAGTTCTGAACCAAAAACAATTAAAAATAATTTCTCTCCAAAATACTAATATAAATCAGTATGCAAGATGGTTATGAATAACAAAAGAACAGAATTAATTAACCTTAAACATCTTATTATACTATTTATACTGATTGAAATTTGAAATTGGATTTTTTTGTGATTCAAATAAATCCTATAAATACATAAAAGTATCCTTTACACAGTTTTCTTCAACCCAAATAAAAAGACATTTCCATTCCTGAACTGTTACATAAGTGAAACCTCTAAAAGCCTTATTCCCTTATTGGACTATTTTATTCCAGCATCAGGCAGACATATATTAATTCATCTATCTCAAATATACATCAATTGAAATACCCACTAATATTAGCAAAAATGAAATAATGAACGAAATTAATTTTTACACCGTATTTGACGGCATATAAGACGCACTTTTTTTCTTAAATTAGTTCTCAACAAATTTAACCACGTCTTATATGAGAAGCTATTCGTATTGATGCTTAAAACTATTTGTTTAAAAACAATTCCCTCCAAAATATGACTTGAGGAAACAAGAGATTAAGCCATACCATTCAGTGTAAACTAGCAGTAAATTACGCTTAAGTGTATGCAAACAGAGCAGTAGCAAGTCATTATGTTATTGTGGTACCGTGGTGTTGCACCGATTATTAAAACTTTATTCCTTTTGTGTGGGTTACTTAATGTGGATGCTTCTAATATGCCGTCAGTAATTATAGTAATTCTTATAGTACAATTTTCAAAATTTCCATGAGACTATTAATTCTTCAATTTTACAGTATAAGTGAATTAACTGCAAATATATTGAAAGTAAATGATAAGATCAGATTGTGAATAAAAAAGTTTAATAACCCTTTTATGATTCTGATAGAAATTATTTTACTTCAATTTGCACAATCAATACTGAATATAAAACCATCATAAATTCCCTTTATCCTTGTACATAGACCTTCATCGTTTGAACTTAATTTTTAAAACTAAATTAATTAGATCATTAACTCCTTGGATTCATACAATACTCATTTTTATACCTTGTTATTAACTTTGATTTGAACAATCTAAGGTTGTTATCTTCTGATGGTTTACTTGATCTGTAACCATTCATAACTAAAGACAAACATAAATATCTTACCTTGGTAACCTCCAGTGACCATTGCGACGTAATGAGTATGTTTTTGAAGAAAGCTAGCAACAACCATGTGAGTATATTGATCTTCTTCTTCCCTCCCAGATCCAAGGAAACAGAGATGTTCTCCTCCTGCAGCTGACCTAGCTGCCAATGACTGTCTCTGAGCAAACAAGAGTCCCTGAACAGCAGTGGAGAATGCAGCTGGCTCTTGAAGCATCTAAGAGAGAAAAATTGATTGTTTGTATTAACTATAAATAAATAAGAAAAACAAGGAATAAGGAAAGGGTGTCGCACAGATATGCTGAGGATAATTCCCAAGGTAGAATGGACTTGAAAAAAGTCTGACTAATGAAAAATTTGAACTACTAAGTCTTTCAGTCAATTATTTGTTTTACTTTATTAACCTTTAAGCTATTTTGATATAGCAAAACTATCAAAGTATTTTAGTAGGAGTATATATTTTAGTAATGAGATATAATATAATAATTAAATCACTAAGTACAAGATTGAACTCATTAGATTGAATACGGGGAAGAAATACTTACATAAACAACCTATATTTCAAAGCAAAGGTAAAACTTAAGTCCTGAGCCTTACATGCAACTCACCATGCTATTTTGCATTAAATAAAGGTTATACAAGATAGAGAACAGGATATTATAAGAGAAATTGAAGGAAGATGATAAAAACAAATTGTTTACTGCGCACAGAGATCAGAGGAAAATAATTAAGAACAGGTCCTTTATCAAGTTGAAAAACATGGTAAACTGGTTTCATAATCAAAACTTCTCACAGATTGTCTTAATCTTCTAACAGTATTAATGAAAATGCACACTTAGCAAGAAGTGAAATGGATAACAACATTTCCTACTTTATATGAAAATTTGGTCTTAGTGTTAAAATCATACTCATTCATCATCAATGGCGATGAATTTGTGTTTTATAAGAATAATCAGTATTTGGAAATAAAACAAGAAATGAGTGCCATAATTCCTTTAAATGAAAATAATTGGATATAAAGCATAAAATGCAAGGAAATAATAGCAAGAAAAACATAATATGCAATGAAAAAATAGCATACCAGATTGCAATCAAGATGAAATGCTGTAGGTAAATGACCTGCATTATACTGTTCGGCTGGCCGGCAATCAACAAGGAAAAATTTCACACCTTCAAGAGTATCTGAATTATGTGAGGTTTCTGCATTTGTTATCAGTTCTTCTGCAGATACAGGCAGACATAAGGCTTGAGACAAACTCATTGCTTCCATCCTGTTCTCCAATGCATTTGATCCAAACATAGAATCAATAAGGTCCTATAAAATATATCATAACAAAAATATTACTTTCCAAAAATTAATTTGAGGCTGACAACACTGATAAGAAAAATAAACCAGTGTAAGTATGGCAATTGAAATGTATAGCCAACTTCAGAGATGAAATTAAATATATATAACCTGATATGCACTGCATTTTAACATTTACAAAATAAACCAACAATTTTTCTATGAATAATTTATGGTTGATGAGAATAATTTCAAATTTGATTAATATCCTCACATAATTTGAAATAAAATAGGATATGAAACAAAAATTACTGGAAGACTTAGGAATGGGTTATGTACGAGAGTATTGTAAATTTGAGAAAGAAAGAAAAAGGAAATAAACTGATACAGAAAAGATTTTTCCTTTCTTCTTCTAAAATAAAGGTCTTCTCATCATGGCTCTAATCTTTTAGCTAGGCATAACTTCACTAAATCATAATTTCCAGGAGAATAAGTTACGATTTTTTGGGGAAGAAAATTTATGATAAGGAGAATTTATCATATATAAAGCTATTGCAATACCAAACTTCATAAATACAAACCTTCCTAAATGAGTTTGGTGTCTTCAAAGCATGATATTGGGCAATAGAACAAAAGTCTGCAACATCTTCTGCAACAAGAGCACAAGGCATTGACTCCAGAGCTTTAACAATACTATCCTTGCTTTCATTTTTCATATCTAAAATTTGTTCCCTGGAGTACAACAAGAAAAAGAGCATTATATACAATATATGTGCAAGATAAACTGTATTAACAGAATAAATATACATTAAAAATTCATTATAGATAATGGATGAGATTTTATCATAAAATAGATTTTACCTGGCATTGACCATCATAACAAGTGCTAGAAAGAAGACAAAAAATGGATCTGATTTCTGGAAGTATAAATCCCACATAGCAAATATGGCACTCAGGTTACAAGTTGATGCAAACAGAGAGTGGAACTGAAATAAAATTAGTTAGGTAAAATATCTCTCCTTAACTTTTAAAGAATTCAATATTTTTGCCACAAAATTACCCAAGTTTTACAATAGAAGTCTGGACTAATCTTTTTTGTATCTAAAAATGAGCATAATTGAGGATCATGATAAAGCAAGAGAAGACGGAACAAATGGAATGGACTTCCATTTTTTGTACAGCACCTATATAATAAAAATAATTCAAATTAATTTACAATATGATTATGTAAGCCATGAGTAACATAAATTAATTATAATACATGTATATTTTTACCTTGGTATAAATCGGGTCATAATAGCTTCAAACAAATTGTATGTTTCAGTTTTATGGAGTTTTAAGGCAATGAGTGGAAGCAGTACTTCTATCCATCCATTGTTCTCATCATACTTAGATTGAGTGGATTTGCAGTAAAACGTTAAAATTGACTCAAGATCAGATATCACAGATACTTTGTCTTCATCTTCATTCCCAAGTTTATCTAAGTAAGAAAAGCAAATAAAATCTTTCAGTTCATAGACAATATAATTAAACAAGAGGTATACTAAAATCTATGTGAGATTAAAAATCAAATTTAACAATGTAATAGACTTATTAGAGATATTAAGAATGAGTTCCCCAATATTGATGAAACATAACATACCAACAACTTTCTTGCATATTTTTCGGAGATCCTCCTGTTCTGGTAAATCATATATGTCGTTGAAAAGTATGAATTGGTTACCCTTATCTTGAACATCCAAGCATATCTGCCACACATCAGCTCTTAACGAATCAGGAATCTTTTTTCCTTTCCATATGCTGTATATATCCGCTGCAGAGCAATCCCTAAGGATAGCAGTCTCTAGCTCTAAAGTCCTGAAAGAAGTCATTCAGAATTGTTGAAAGAAGTTTAGAGGCCACGCAATTGCGAGTCTCATATTTCTTGCTAATGGGCAAACGCTAACGCCGGATTGGATTGTCGACACAATGTAAACACGACGTTGATAAGAGTGGAAACACATCACTATGTTAACCGATCACATTCCAACTCATCATTAGGGCATCAACAAAATTTCTGAGATGCAAAGCACATTTATACAGAGAATAGTCCAACTTAAATCGATATCAAACGATATTTTCAGATATCATGAAACTAAAATTTATTTATTCTATGTTGACCTTCCACTGTCCCGTATGATAAATACATCGTTTGTATTCCTTAGTGTTACTAGATTTAACCTCTAACTATTACAGATGCTGTTTCCCTAAAAAACATCATGAAAGATTAGCAGTAATTCCAGCATTCTCTACCATGAAAGAGCAAGAATTGCGTTACAGCGAATGAATCTGTTAAGATTTTGCTGCCTCAGTAATAAATAGTACGCTTTACTCCAAACTACGAGTAGATGAGATTGTACGATTGAAATTGAATTAAGATCGAAGCTGCAGACACTCTTACCATGAATTATCGTCTTCTTCTACTGCCATCTTGCCATTTTGACTTAAAACTTGGGTTTTTATTCAAGCAGAACTAAACACAACCAGTTTCACAATAACATATGTCTGCACGGTAGAGAGCAGTAGTGAGCTCCAAGTACGTGAGCCACCTCTCCAATTTTTTTCCGGCGCCTGTTTAAAAGCTGATGGTTTTAATATTGGATAATAGCAACCATTAAATCATTCAACAGTCGCGTAAGATCTATGAAATATGAAGATAATTGGGAAGAGGTAACTTAAATAAATCCCTTAATCTTCCATACTATGCAAGATTTTAATATCATTAGAGTACGATATTTATAAGCTATTATATCGACTAATATGCGACTCGATTTTCAAAATAGATTTTCATACGTCTACATAGGACTCATGTACTCGGAATGGTGTATCAAAGTGCCATAATGAATTATTTCTTTTATCGGAATATGATAAAAATGATTTACTGTGAAGCTCGAGAAAAATATTAATACTCGTTCACAATCAACTCGTTGTTTTCGTAGCAGAACAAAATTTAAATCCATAAGTTATTTAATAAAAGAATACAGAAAAATACTATGATCATTATGTTAATTAGTATCTTTCCTATAGAACTGTGCTCCCTATCTTTTGTTTTTGCTATGATAATTCAACTCTACAATTAAATATTGTATATAAAATGGAATTTTGTAAACATTTATTAGCTAAATTGTATTGTAATTGTAAATAATGCCTTTGATTTATCCCTATACGTGGAGTATTGTAAAAAAAAAACTATATAAGTAAATAAAGAAACTAAAATTTTTTGTATCTTATAAACAATATATTTAAGGTTCCTTGATGATGGCGAATGCTTTAATTTTCTTTGATTGTGAAATCAAATGTTTGCTTGGGTGATGCTAGCGTTCTCTAGAGACAACACTTTGAAAGATATCAGTAAACCATACAATCGTGCCGCCTCCGCTCTTACCGTACTATCCGAAAATAAAGAGAAACGGAATCCGCAACCACTAGTATAATCCGAAGCTCGTCTGGATATCGTCATGGCTGCATCCAGTAGGACCGGGGTTGAAAGTCCATCTTGGTCAAAATGGCAAATAGCATTAGTTGTAGGAGCCCCAGTAGCGATCGGGTTAGGATATTGGTACTTGAAGAATTCTGGATCAATATCTGATAAAGAAAAATGTCAATCAGGAGGGAAAAAGAAAGGCTCCCAAGCAGCATTAAGTACTAACAACGGCTCAGCACGAGGTGCGGCAGGCGTAAATTCCAAAAGTCACCAAAATGAAACGGTGGATGAGAAAAAGGTGGTTAACTTAGGTCTTTTAAATCCTAATTTTTAGTTTAGGTTGTTCATACCTTTCATGTATGTCGATAATCACATTGTTGCCAATTTCCTTGTAGAGTTTGTTTGAACAAGCATTGGATTTCAAGAAAGATGGAAACAAACATTTCAAGGATGGAAAATATTCCGATGCTATCAAGTGTTACAATTCCGCTATTGAAGCTTGTCCGAAAGATAAAACTTACGATTTGTCAACATTTTATCAGAACAGAGCAGCAGCTTACGAACAGCTAGTAAGAAATTAGTTTATCCATTTAATATTTTGATCTATCCTGACCTTTGATCGGTCTTTTTTTCATGACATTTGTTTTATTTAATGAAGCGTTTGTTATGATTTTAAACCAAGTACTTCTTTGTTTAGGGTGATTATGAGTCTGCTAAAAACGACTGCACTGAGGCTTTAAAATTGAATCCCGTCTATGTGAAAGCATTACACAGGCGTGCAAAAGCGTATGAATTGACCAAAGATTTAAAAAGTTGTTTAGAAGACGTCACGGCTGAGTGTTTGCTTGATCATTTCCAAAACGTAGCATCGGTTGAAAGAGCAGATCGTGTGTTAAGGGAGCTTGGTAAGTATTTAATAGATTGGTAGGAAAATGTAATAATGGCATACTTGAGGGATGCTCATCTCTGTAGGTCAGCAGCACGCAAAGGATGCAATGGCCAAACGAGGACCAGTGATACCGTCGAAACATTTCGTTAGGACCTATTTCTCATCATTTAATAATGACCCAATAACTTCGAAAAAAGATGGGGAGAGTGCGGATGAACCTGTTATGAATGGTGAAACAGAACAGAAACGGTAAGAATATGCATTTTGGTGCTCTTGCAAGCCGGTATATTTCGTTATATAACATAAGCCTTGCTATAATTGATTTGTGTATATACTTCGCGTTAGTTTGTGTATGTCGATTAATTTATAATAACAGTGTGTAGAGATTTTTGATTGATTTTTTTCATATTCCATTCTCAGATATTTATCGTGGTGTAAGGTTTTAGGTTTTATGCTAAATCGAAGCAGATTGCCTGCAAGGGATTGTAAGCCACTAGAGATTGTTTTAAAGTAGAAAGATCAGATGATTATCATTTATAAATAAAATTAATTAATATCTTTAATTCAAATCCTATAGTAAGTCATTTTAATCATTCAGTTTTTTAAGTCTATTTATGATATTTTATGTAATGTGAATCATCAGTTTTCATCGTCTTACTTATAAAGTATCACCAAACTGGTCATATCTGATCGACTAATATTCAGTACCTGATTATAGAGTTTTGCTACAATTTTAGGACTGTGCATAGTCTGTATATATGGCGCATTTTCTTTCATTAATATTTTAAGTATTACTGTCCACTTATTTTACGAATATCTATGGTTACATATTTTTCTTTAGGTTTGATATAGAAATCAATAATTTTTTTATGAAATCCAAATAATAATTTTGCAGAATTTAACTTAGGAGTATAAAAATTTCTTTTGACTTCTATTTTCTCTTTCTTCTATTTTCTTTTAAGAGGGTTTCTGCTGGCTAAAGAGGCATTGCTGAAGCAAAGGTACCATGAAATAATACCAGCTTGCACTGAGGAGATCAATTTAGAGAATTCTAAATACAAGACGGAAGCTCTTTTATTAAGAGGAACCTTTTATCTTCTTAGAGGTGAACACAGTCTTGTTTACCAAGACTTGGAGAAAATCATAGAAAATGAATCTGTTGATGTCAAGGCAAGTGTATAATTAGTAATTCGGAAACTGTGGCATGTTATCTTATCATGTGTTTCTTATTTCATTCCTTGGGCGGTGTGCAGTGAAATACTGGAAATAAAGGTGTTTTAACATTTTCTCTCAGATGGTTTGAATAGTTATGTTCTTTATAAAGAAAATCTACCTGCAGGCATAACGCAATGACACACTTATCGTTTGTAATTAGTATTATATAAGACTTTTCCAAGGAGTGGCTTCAAGAAAAAAAGTCGCTTGTGGAACATCAAAAGAATCCTTTATTGGGGACAGTAAAACTTTAAACAATAAAACATATAAGGATGAATAACTTTATTTATAATTAATAGAATTTATTTTACAGAAACCTGCATTTTTGGGGAAAATACCTCTGAAAGTTTGGCATGCACCTCGAAAGTTAGGTCTGCAGTAAAAGGGTTAATGAGGCTTAACTATTCTACTTAGGCCAATAAAATCTCCAAAGCATAAATGTAATGTCAGTTTGATTTGGTTAAAGAAGGGGTGATCAATGGAAGTATGATTTCGTTGTAATAGCTAATTTCCTTTCTGTTCCCAAAACAGATATGGATGTTTTTGTGTCTGGCTTTAACGAACTAAAATAGCTGAGATCAACCAGTGTAGAAAGTACTTATCTCTCTTACTTCTTTTATTCAATATCTATTATATGAAAGTTTCTTTAATTGTAATAGTAAATTAATATAATTAAATGTATAACATATCTTTCCTTGATTATTGATTCCCTTTATCAAAATTTCAGATTCGTGTTAATGCTCTCATTAAAAGAGCTTCATTACACATGCAAATGGATGACCCAGAGAAAACCATCCTGGATTTCAATAGAGCTGCTGAGCTTGGACCTCATCTATCAGATGTTTATCATCATAGAGGACAAGTGAGTATATAGATCAATATTTTCTTTACTACTTCATATTTCAATAATGGCTTAGGGGTATCTTACCATTATAAATTGATTTGAATCCAGGAATGAAAATGCACACACAAAATCCTTGTCTTGTCAGACTTGTTTCACATTCAATAGTTTCTGGGTTCTTAACTATGATTTCATTTCGGTCTGTAATAACTTACTTCCTCTACATGTCATTCCATTGAAATATAAGTAATTATACAATTTATGGTAAACTGCCAATTTTCTATTTATTATGTTATAAATCATGTAAGTTCATGATATAGTTATCCTTGTTTTCATCCATGTATTTCAATATTTTTCTAAACCATATTTAATCATTTCCTTTCTATAAATAAGATGTTTTTATTTAATAATTAAAAACAAATCAATATGAAAACTTCTTGGGCGATCAACCAAGTAAATATGTCAATTCCCTCAGATTTTGGGACCACACTTTGCACCAAACCTCAGGGTTTTGTTAAAACAAAACACATTTACCTGGTTGATCTACCTATAGTCTGTTCCACAATTCTAGACAGTATTATCTTATTGGGAAATATTTATTATGTATATTATATTATTAAAACTGCATACATACGTAAAAGTTTTAAATATCCACTTAAATTATTTTTTACTGAAATATGATCACTCAAAAATTAGTATAATTTGACTTTTATGTATTCATAAGGTTTAAAGAATATTCTAAAAAAACTAGCTCTTTATGTAGGATGGGATGAGAGAAATGGCAGTTTTAATAATGTTCTGGTAATAATTTTGTAGCCATTTTTTTCATTACGCTATAAAATTTATTTCTTTAGTTATAAAGATGAAAAATCTTCATCAATTTGTAGAACCATCATTTCTCATACATATTTCACCAATACTTTGAAAAAAATCAATGCAGCTAACCTGAAAATCTTAATTTTATCCGTAAAAGTATGTCAGAAATAATTAACTGGTCAATGGGTAGAGGCTAGGTTGCTCCCTTATGGGAATTCACGTCCATTTATTTCCCCATAAGCTTCTCATTCTGGCAGCTTTAGTGGAACGGACTATAGAAAATTTTCTGCATTCAATAAACTGGGAAAAACCACCTCAAGTAATGAAGGAATTATTTTTCTGATATTAATAACTCTACCGATATATTTTCAGAATCCATATACCACTTACTTACTTACATTTCTTATCTTAAGATTGACGCAGTGAAGGGATGAGATAAAAGGGGGTTGCCTGTTCCAATTTTTTGTAAATTTGGAATGTATTCTTGTATGTCACTCAATCACTATGAAAGTGAGTGAAATATTATTGGATTACAAGATGAGCTTCTCTTCATAACTGAAACTTATTTTGAAGATTTTTATCAGTTGTAAACTTTTATCTCATTTAAGAGTCTTAGTAGAAGAACAATTTCTGATTAAATAATTGTACTTGTGTTTCTGATACAGTTGTTCTGATGTCTCTAATTCAACCATTTGTTGCTCTATTCACCTTTTATTTTCCATGATGTTTTTCTTCAATGTAACTGTCAGTAAGAAAGTTACTTAAGAAGCTTACAGGTTGTAATTAACAGAAAAACAATGAATTAAAGAGTGTTTAGTAATATATATTGTAAGGTAATTGGACATATTGTTTTAATGAGGTATTTTATTTAGATTATATTGCTATTTAGAAAAATAATGAAATATTTCTAATTATCATCTTTCCAAAATTGGGAAAATTTATACAAAACATTGAAAATTTGGGAATTATTCACGTTTAAAGTTATTCTTCATCATTATTCAATTGATCAAAATAAATTTATAATCACTAAAGTTGTATTTTTGTAAAATTCTGGTTTATTGATAAGATGTTGGTCATCATAATGTTTGGTCAAAGTTATTTTTATATTTGTATTTAACCCTTTCCCCGTCCAATTTAAACATCTCTATTTCCTAGACCTAATGGGAGAGGGGGTCTAGTTAATTCATTAACAAAGATTTTATTGCTACTGATAACTCATATCCTGCATCTTTAAAAAACGCTTTAGGTACCTGAAACGGACAACTTAATCCTTAAGAGTAAAATATATCATTTACATGGGAAGTATGTGGTAAAGGTATACAGTATAGAGCAGTATTACATGTCGCTTGTTAGGTCAGAATTATTTGAGTACATGTTATCATAAAATTACAGAGAATAAGTCGCAAAATTCTTTAGGATTCATCAAGAAAGTATGCTGTCTGATTGTATAAGTAACATAGATGAACATCTGATGCATGATATTTAGGAATCCAACTGTTGGTGTGGATATTGGATCACAGATTTTTGTTGGAGAATTTGGAAATCCTATACTGGTTCTTTGTGACTTGGCAAAAAATTTGCTTTTTATTTATGATGAAAGATTTGAAGAATATATTAGTGACCTTATGCAAAATATGAATAAAAGCATCTCCTACTTGGAGCCATGACCTGAAACATCTAAATTTCATGAAAAAAATTAGAAATTGCTGCCAACATTTTTGCAGGAGTTTTTAATGGTAGGTTTCATGCTGTGGCTAAGATAATGGAGAAAAACAATGGCAAAAATTGGACAGCAATGCAAGAATTACAACTGATAACTATTATCAATGAAAGTTTGACAAAGTAGGAGCTCTGCTGCACCAAGGGAGGGTTGAATAATTTGCAGAAAGGATAATATGCAGCTTAACAACATCTAAGCAGAAGATTTGCTTTATGTATCAGGTGTTATAGAGCTGCAGTTAATAGCAGTCAATTTATTAACTTTGATGAGTTTTCAACTTAAAAGGCGTTGACCTTGAATTAAACCATCATCAGATGATATACACTGTTGTGTGATAGCACATTCAATTCAAGTTTTGTATTTATTTTGTAAAGTTTTCTGGTTACTAAAAGTTGAATTTCCATCAATTATCACTTACTAGGAATCACAACTAGTTTTTAATTTAAAAAGCCTTAATCAAAACCATGAATTGAAATTTTTGTGCAGGATAAGTTTTTAACTATCAAGAATCTCACAAGCAACAAGTCTGGAAAAAGTTTTTTTTTGACATTGGTCATCTAGATTTAATTATATCCTATGAGATGGAATATTCAATTTCGAAATTTAAATGTGAATTAAACATGCTAGAGTGCACACTAATTCGTTTATACTTTCTTTGAAAGAAGTTAAGTAAGAAGCTTAGTGAGATAGCCCCATAATTCCTTCTGATGGCCCCTACCAATGTATCAAGATTACAGGCAGATTCAGGTGGTTGGGCCCAAAGCTAATATTTGTTTACAGTTTTGGACACTTGTGCAGAGAAAGGGTTATACTGTGAATGGATTATAATTCTCATATATAGTTGTTTTATAACTTTAATTTTGTTTACCCATATGAATGATATGGATCGTGTAATTTGGCTGATATCTCCATATTTGTGCTTTTAATTCATTGAGATTAGCATTCCTCAATCAGTGCCAATTCTTTTTCAGGTTTACTTATTGATGGACAAAGTAGATGAGGCTTTAGCTGATTTTAGGAAAGCTGTTGAGCTCAGTCCAGACTTTCCAATTGCTTATGTACAGAAGTGTTATGCTGATTATCGCTACGCTAATACAAAGCAAGATATGGAGGCATCCAAGAAAGCTTTGGAATCATTTGAAGTTGCCATTAAAAAGTTTCCCAAGTGTGCTGAATGCTTTACGTTGTATGCCCAGGTAAGCTTTGAATGATGGATTAAATGCAAAGTATTTTTTCAACAATAAATATTTGAAATTGTAATTTTTATTAAGGTGCTGATTGAGCAACAGGAGTACCAGAAAGCAGATGATTGTTACCTTAAAGCTATTGAAGTTGATCCTGAAAATGCTACCCTGCATG
Organism: Pantala flavescens; assembly: GCA_020796165.1. Classification (NCBI taxonomy): domain Eukaryota; kingdom Metazoa; phylum Arthropoda; class Insecta; order Odonata; family Libellulidae; genus Pantala; species Pantala flavescens. The sequence goes on along the minus strand of CM036884.1, from coordinate 6,389,581 downwards.
TTCATAGAGGTATTAATTTTACTTTAGCAAAGCTTTCATATAGCTTTGATTACATTTGCTTATTAATTGAAATTCTGTTGAGTGAAAGCTTGATCATTTATAAATTGAATTCTATTTTACTATTTCAGAATTATTCTCATATATATATTATAATATATATTAATATTCATTCATTCATGATATTAATGTTCATGATATTAAATTAAATTAAATATTATATGTATAGAAATATATCTACATACATATAATAGTCATTATTTTTCTCATATAATGATTACATGAAAATTCTGATTGAGGTTGACCATTAAAAAACACCCGATTTTAGAATAGGAATTATAAAGTCAAAAATAATTTTTGGTGGTCAGTAATTAATAAATTTATTATTTTCTGCAATTAATTTATTATAGGCCTTCTTCAGCTGAATTGGAGTGGAAATGTTGATAAAGCTATAACCTACATCAAGAAAGCCCTTGAGATGGATGATAAATGTGAATTTGCATATGAAACACTTGGTACTATTGAAGTGCAGAGGTAAGTAATGAAAGCCCTGGATTAAATAATAGTAAAGCTTCATTTCCTCTGACCTTGAATCTATTCAATAATATCTTTTACAGGGGGAATTTCTTAGCTGGAGTGGAGCTGTTTGATAAGGCAATTCAGTTGGTTAAGACTGAGATGGAAATGTCTCACTTGTTTTCACTGAAAGATGCTGCAAAAGCTCAAGCTGTTGTAATTGAGAAGTACAAAATTCCTATACCCATATAGGTATAAATACCCATGAATGATTAAGGAGGCTTTCTTCAGAGTTAATTATTTCAAGTGTAACAAGCTTGTTGGAAGTGTAGAGCATTTTTAATGCAGTGTGGTATGAGACCTGTCCATAATTGGAAAATGTTTAAAATTAAATGTGGTTTGTTAAAAATTACGGAACCACTATAAACATGCATTCCCGTCAAAAATATTATCTCAATACTCAAAAATATTAACTGAACTTGATCATTTGCTATTGCAGCAAACCAATGGATCTCCTCATAAAAATTCTATCAATCATAATTGTTTGCGACTTGTGGGGATCTAGGGGATTTTGTTGGTTAAAACATCTCAAATTTTACCTGGCTAAATTCTAAGCAAATGACTCTTTGATTCCTAAGATTTTATACTGCAGTGAAGCCAATTTATTTTCATTCTCTATTTGCAATGAAATGATTTTTTTCATTGAAAACATCTAAGTAAGAAGATAGCAATTGTGAAAGTATTGTGAAGACTTTGTATCATATTTTTGCGTAGTAACTCTTATTTGAAGAAAATTTTGAACAGTCTGTTTCGTGCAGTTTGGATTTGGGCCTTTTATCCAAGTCCATCCTATAGGAAAGATGCAGAGGTGACCTCTGCAATTACAAAGCTTTCCTTACTACTGGAGGATACAGAGTAGAAGGATGTTGGTGCATTTCTTAGCTTTCTGTTTTTCTGCTGGAAGATTGCCAGGTGTATATTTGTCTTGTATTATTCAAGCACTGTAAATAGAATTTTAAAATAAAACTGACATATTTCAGCTGTTTTAACTTATCTTTTTCTATGATAGGAGTTTACTCTAACAGTTCCATTGGTGGAACTGCTGGTCAGGTCATTGGATTGATATTTCTTGCTCAATATCTTGTCTGATTTTTAATTATTTTCTTCAGTCTCAATATTTCACAGTCATTTCATTTTAATTCTCTGAGGTAAATCAAATTTTGCAATAGGACTCAATTGTATATTATGGAAAGGTAGATAAATTCACTAGAGAAACTGACTGGAAATAGAGATTTGTGTTAGAGTACAGTTCATGCTTGACTTTTTTCATGGCCATTATTCCTTGGATTTAGATGAACATCCATGTATAGTATTCACTCAATTTTAATTGCAGCATCTTGCAATCTACTCATCACAGCGTAAGACGAAAAGTTGTGTCTTTTTAATGTTGTTATAAAATTCTCTTTAATGTTTAAATTTCATGTGCAAGTTCTATAAAAGCTTCCATTTCGCCTGTGTTGACATAAAGAATCATGTAGCTATCACACACATTTTGGCTTAGTATTCCTGACTTTCGTCAATATAATTTGGGAAACTTGTGAGATCATAAAAATTCTTATCATATACAGTTCTCAAAATTCTTTGCTAGAATTAATTAGTATTTACTTCTCTGGCATAAGAAATCCTAATTTTGATTCGCTATGAAATCCAATTTTCAAAATTACTTAAGCTGTGATAACATCTCTGGTGTAATATTTCCTGAAATGCTCACATAATAATTGATTAATAAGACTTCAAATAATTTAGGCCACTAAAAATAATTATTAAAACATACCATTAAAATTCTTATCATTGCTACTTAATGTCTATCAACAAACCTTTTTTGATTATATATATAAAAATGATTTACTAATGCTGGTAATCAAATCCTGCATGAATCATAATTCATTGAATTGATTCTCTTAATAAATAATCAATAAAATATTGAAGTAGAACCACATGTAAGTATGTAAGAACATAGTGCTTAATAATTTTGAAGCCTGAAAGTGTTACAACTTCAAACATTCTTTTTGTATTGTTCATGGGCATTTTATTCTTTGCAAAAAATGTACTTATGATGTAAACATTTCTTCCGATTATCTTGATAAGATATAAGAATGGCATAACTTATTACTAAGTTATGATATAGATAGGCCATAATCATAATTTTATGATGTTTTTATGGAAGGAAAAAAATTTTTTGAAAAGTGCTTACTAATCAACACTTTCACTATCATAGGCTCAGGGCAGGAATGACTCCTGGTACTTTTATGTTTAGCTCTTCAGTGGTATGCATGGAGTATCTTGAGTTTCTTTTAACTAGGGCAGTAAAGGAAATCTTTATTGCCATATTTGAGCTAATATGTAAGAGCACTTGATGTTGGATACAAAGGAGATGATAATTACAAGAACCAATTGGTCCAAAATAAATTTAACTGAATTTGAGAAAAATTATTATTAAGAAGCGCACTAAATTAATGCCAAAGTTTGAAAGTAAGTTTCGACCATTTATTAAACTCTGATATATTAAAAATCATCAATTCATATCTAATTGATTGAAGTGATTTATAGTTTCTATCTAAATAAATAACAGAACCAGGTAAAAAAATGCAGCTAGACGTGAATCATCACAGTTATTTTTAAGTATTCAACATCACTCTTAACCTAGACTGAGGATATATAGATAGAAGAAACTATCCAATCCAACAGGTTATTTCTTCTCCACTTCTACCATGCTGAAATTCAAAATTCATAAGATTCAGAGCAATCAGTCATTGAAATTCTTTTCCTTCTCTTTCTTCTATCCAATGACTTAAAGTGCATCCAGGGTATTGTTCAAATACTGTTTATATACAGAAAAGGTGACGATATCTTTTCAGATACTCAGGTGTATTTGAAGAACTGATACTATCAGAAAAAGAGAAGCATTAAGCTTACTAAATTGGCAGGTGTGGCTAATCTCGAATCAATTTATTCATTTAGAGCCAACTGGAACAGTATTTTGGAACTGTCAATAAGGAAAGGACTTAATGCTCTCATCAATTTAAAAGATTATAAACTAGGTAACTCCCAATGAATAATTTGACAAGGAATTTTCTTTCTTCCCTAGATTGAGTTTCATCTATGTTAATAACGCAGTTATTCGAAGCTACGATCCAAATACATTGATATAGAAGACCTAAATTTTCTTTCCTCTGAATAAATATACTTGTATGTGTAGCAGGAGACAAGAGAATGATGACAACAAGCTTGTGTGCATTTCCAGCTCAATGAACTCACTATTCAAAACGTCACCTAGATATTTTAACAATCAGTTAGTTGATTGCTTCATCTTTTCCTCACAGTTTTACTTCAAGATACGTTCTTAAGAATTCTTTCTTCAAATACGTCCATACCAGTTAACGATTTGGCCGACTAGTTCCTATCGTTTTAATATCAATCACATTTCACTTTCCTCATATGTTCAGGTGACCAATCATTCAGCATTTGTTAGGAGCCATTCCTCCATTAAATCTTGAGTAGTAGTTCAATCTCCTCTAAGTACTTACTTTCTCATTTTCTCAGTCAGAGTCGATGCTTTCTCACCTCCATTTCGGTTAAATTTCAATACGGCTCTCGTTCTATTATGATTGATTACAATGCAAACGTTTAAATTAGGATTTCGCACCTCTGCCACCTATTCTATCTATAGCTACATGAGAACTAATTGTAGGGGAGAAAAGAATTTGCCTCTCGAAAGTGCTGCTGTCTGCGGAAGAAGGATAATAGTTGTTGGCGGAAGGATAAACGAAAGGCGGCATAGCTGCAAGTTACTTTTTTACATATTCGACTAAAAAGTTGGTTTCAGTGAAGAACAGGCCTTTTCAAGGAATCTTTTACAAAATTCTTTTGAATTTCTGCTCAGTAAGTTTGCCTCTAATGATTATCTCTACTTACATTCCGTTGAATTTCGTAAAACTTAAAAGTTCTAAAGGAGTAGTGCAAGTTGTAGCAGGTTTGCGATTCCTCGTCTATCCACTCATTCTTTTGTGTATGCATTGCCTTCGAGCAATGATTGTATGATATAAATATCTCATCATAATCGCTAAGTTCTTAGTAAGTTAAACTTTAAGTAAAAACCACAAGTTTTACTCATCGTCTGGTTTCAACTGGTAACATAGTACATTTACTGTATTTTGTATATTATCTTTTGATTACAGTTTACAATTACCTTCTGACTCCACTTCCGTGTTAATTTAATATTAATTTGGTAAAAATATCATACTAATGACTCAGCTGAGCTTTTCATCGGTTTATTATTTATATCATTAATGTGCCAATATTGTTATTCCCTTTACCCTCCCTGAAAACAAACGAAGTTCTTTTTTCCATTATTGGCAGATATTATAGAACTATTGGTTGCTGTCTATAAGTAAAATACGGATTCCTCTTGGTGCTGTAAGAGGACAGAAGCTTAATGCATTTCACATTTTTTCTAGCTTTTATTTCTTGTAAAACTGATAATTTTTCCTAGTGGAACAGATTTTCCTGATGTAGAAGTGGGATGCAATTCTTTGTTAGTGTTTGCTGGTAAAGTGATATAATGAGAATAAATTTCGCCCTAAGTAAATAGGAATTATTATATACTCCGTTCCATGTTTAGAATGTAAAATGTATTTCTCTTAATAGGAAACTGAATGATCCGAGAGAATAATATTTCTGTCTAATAATATGTCTCTTTATCCAATAAATTACTTGATAAAGAATAATACTACCTGGTGTCCACATAAATGTGAAGAATGAGTTTCTCAGTAGAGTCAAATTACATATAATTTTAAAATTCCAACCTAAAGACTTTTAATTAATTTATTTTCAAGATAAAAATTGCAAAATAAATAGGTCTTTGGTAAAAAGGTTACAATGAGATGGTGGAATAGCTTGCGATAATGGATAATTAAGTCTATGGAACGATGCATTCTCTAGAAGAAAGTTTGAAATGTATCGGAAACTTTGAATCATGAAAATAATTATCTATTACACCCTTTTCCCATAAATTGTTAAATTTTCTCACCTGTTAGAACTACTTTCCCAGAAACAATCAACAATACAATTTTTGGTTTCACCATATGGTAAGCTAGTGTAGGAATGAGTTCAGGCTCATAGCTAAAAAAGAAAAGGACAATGAATTATACTTGCATTTATTTAGTAGTCAGCTTATGCTTCAGCTTAATCTTGAATTTTTAGTGTGAGTTGTTACTTCCTTAGGACTACAATTTAATTTCCAATTAAAGCTCATTGTTGATAATTGGAACATTACTACAAAAACTCTAAAAAGAATCAAATTACATTCAAGTTTTTAAATAAGGTATTAAGATTTAATTTAATATTAACCTTTCCTTAAGCAGAATCCTTAGATTAATACCAAGCCCTCTAACCCTCTCTAACTTTACATCACAGCTACTGACAATATTTTGTATCTTGAAGTCCTAAAATTTGCCTAATGAAAGTTGGAAATGAAATTGTAATTTCTCAAAATTATAATTCGTTATTACCTGATAACCTGGCTTCTTTACAATGCAAGCAGAATAGATATATATAAATAAAACAGAACATAGGACTGCAGCTCACATAATTTCACATGTGAGCTGCAGTCCTATGTTCTCTGATTCTCATGATCAGTTAAGATCAGCTCAGGGATAAACACAGCATTACGGAGGAAGGAAATCTTTTTCAAAGATAATTTACATCCCACATTTACAGTACTCACATTATTACGGAAATAAAATTTGATTGAATGCTCAAGTTTTAATGACCATGGGCGTTGACATTTTTCTTTCACCGATTCCTAAAAAAAGTAACGATTTCATATAGGGTAATTAATGCTTACTTTGATTGTGGTACGATTCCAGGTTCTGCAGAACTATGAGTCATAGATGTGTGTGTTCCTGGAGTTGCTCGTCCCGTGCTCGGCGTCTGCGCATGCTGGCTTGACTGTTGCTCCTTAGGTGACATCAAATTTTTCTGCAATAAGAAAACATTCGTTAATTCATATTGTTATTCGAGTACACGAATACAATCAAACGAATACCTACGGGAGTCTGAGGCTACATTGAGCTCCGAGCAGTGGCAAATCCTACAGAAGAAAATGAATGTAGGCTCTTATAGGGAGCAGCCGCCAAGAGCGGGGCAATGTGCGGCATAGCTTGAGCTTGTTATTGCTGTTATGCTCGAAGAAGAATTTGTTGGTCTTCTTCCGGTTGATGAAGAGGAGCTACGAAACCAAATCCGGGGCTTGTTAACATATCCATCTTGAAATTTGTGAGGTAACTATATTTTAGGAATATGAGTCGAGGGAACCGGTAGATGCACAACTTGTTAGTAAAAAAACGCTCGTAACTGTTCAATGCTCACTAGCGTAGACATGATACATTACTCGTGCAGTGGTCAAATAACTTCCGTAGCGCACTGGCTCGAAATCAGTGGAGATTACGCAGCTCTTGCTTCTATTTTCAAACCTAAAATTTCTGCAATTTTATAACAGACATAAATGGCGCCGATTATGAAGCCACGTCTGAGAATAACGTTTTCTACTTCTTTGAGACCGGCAATCACGAATTTCAGAATGAAACAGTTGAAGAGCTTTTAAATTATACAGTATTATTTAGAATTTCAATTGAATATTTAACAAATTGAAACTTTGAAATTTTAGATTGATTGGAAACATCAGTTATCAATTATCGACAAAGATGTTACATAGGAATGTAATTATGTTGAAATCAATCGCTTTTGTTGGTGTCGACGAATTATTAACCTGTAAGCTGTCACTAGTGCATGGAACAATAGTGAATAAAAAAATTATGAATTATTGTATTGAAACTTTCCATGTGGTATAATTAGATTGGCACGACACGTAGATTAATGTAATATTTTTCCTTTCCTGGTACGGTGCGGGGAATCGACTTCGTTCGATTTTCTTCTTGTAGTATGTAAGAGGGTTAAATTCATAATAGTATAACATAATAGTTAATTTAACTAATAAATTCTAAACAATAACTTTGTCTTCACTCCTCGTAATCATTAATCCGTTAATAAACTGCAATTGCGTATGTTTTCCTTTAAGGTTTATTTTGTTCATCGGGTAAAACAATAGATAGTCCATTAATTATTTTCTCCTCTTAGCCTTTATTGACTTCGAATTAACTTAGCTAACTTGCTACATGTAACAGAGCTTTAAAAATATAAACTTCCTCCGCAAAGTCTCCTATCAAATCGATTATTAGAGGATGTGTCGAATCACTACTAATTTCTAAAGGATCACTTGTATATTCACCGTAATAAATAATTACACAAATAAGAAATTTTTAAGTTTAATAAACATTTTCAAGATGCTATCATTCTTCTTGTCAAGCTCTTAAGAATTTTTCCGCTAACTATGTTGTATTATTGGCATAAACCAGTGCATCTTAGTCAACCGTATGTATATATGGTATATATTCTACTCAGAGAAAAACGGTAATGATTCTCTGATGCGATCATTTGCAGAGTTTTTTTGAATAGGCCGTGTACATTAGAAAGGCTAAACTTTGAGGAGCTGTTTCATAGACTTCTTGTCCGTCCCTATAAGCTTTAGGAAAATTATATCACTTAAAATTCAAATGCCAAGTTTGCAGTAAACAAGTTCGTTTAGTTTATCCTTGGTTTCCTCACAATTTTACCGTACAATATGAGAATATTTCTTTGTTTAGTACACAAATACATTCATAAACTCGTGGATGGAATAGAAGAGATGAAATTGAGTCGGAATCTCCATCATAAACTTCTAAGATCACGAGTTATTCTGTATGGGCTTTTCTAAGTTGACATTTATAGGTGAGAACGTCCTCAAATTTACTCCCCACTTATCCATTTTCTCCGCACATCTCCTTTAAATCCTTTATATCAAATTCGCTCCATCCCTTTTACGTGTTCTTACATCTTATGTATATGGATGCTATCCACTGTATGGCCCATTTTAATTGCCTGCACATCTTGGAAAAATATAACTCCCATTATACGGTAGTTTACCTGAGGATCAGTTGCCAAAAAAGGGAAATACCCATCCAGTATTTGCGGGGGAAATTAAGTACACCCTTAATGCATGCAATCTCTCAGGGTCTACCATTGTAATAATACGCGTTACGTAGAGAAGGAATCACCAAATATAATTGTTTTAATTTTATATATCTTTTAGTTAAGAGATAAAAATCTTAGATCTAACGTTTTTTATTAGAAGACAAATGTTATAACCAATAATTATAATAATAATCACGGAAATTTGTACTCATTGAATGTATCGATTTGGTTTGATTTGAGGATTTGGGAAAACTGTTCAATTTCTTTATTTTATAGTTGATCGCTGTTCTTAACTGAGTTGAAATCAAATTTATTAAATTATAATCTACGATTTTCTCTTAATATGAAAAATATCAAATAACTTAAATCAAGTAATCGGAAGGCATTAGCCTCTGTTTGCTCTTGTTGATCCGTTCATAACTATCAAAAACTTTACGTAAAAAGGTTTCTTTATCACTTTCGAGAGATGAACGCCAGTTGCTTCAGTTTAAATGAGGATGTTCCGTGCATAAACGAGGGATAGCGTAGGTAGATTTGATTTGAGCCGTTCGATAGGGCCGAGATAGCAGACGGTGGAATGCACGATTTGGAGTTTCGAAAGAGAATAAATAAAAGCGAGAGAAGTGTTATGAAAGAGGGAAAGATACGCTTGATTGGGCTGATGGTGTTCATAGGAGAAGGAGTTGATAGGGGAAGATGGGTAAAGCTTTGAAAAGGGGAGAATTGGACGAGATCGATGGTTTTCGGAAGGACTAAGACCATTGCTGGTAATCTACCGGCGATTATCGGCGATATGATGGAAGTCTCGCGGGATTATTGAGTCATTCGACATCCGGATATACAGATAATACTTATCCGGATGATCAGAAGCACTAATAATCGTATCCCATATAATTCAATGATTTAACAAAGGACTCTCAACGCTAACAGGAGTGCCACAGAACGAATTGAAAGAAAAAAATGAACAGAATAATCAAATTCATAGTATTCGTATAAAATCGCCACATATTTCATTTTGATATGTCATTCATAGTGTATTGCACTGAATGGAAACTGACAATTTAAACCTTCTAAACTCATGCCTTTTAAATCTATAACTTAATATATATATCAACTGAAGTTGAGAACGTCCTTCTTAGAATGTGAACTTAAAGGGGTAAATTGGTAAAAATAACGTATTCAAGTAAGTTATGTGTTATTATTGCAGATCTCATACCTATTGCAACAAGGAAACGGATGAATAATCGTAGAACATTGATCGCTCTCACCCAAATAGTCCGGGTGTACAATCTTCGGTTACCTACTCTTGTTCTCAATGGACTCAAAAATTAACTTTTCCTCGGATAAGTAGTTGCTTTCCCAAGAGCATATCCGGATTTATAAAGGAGAGTCAGCGGGAAAGTGGTAGACGTGAAGGATAGGAGTGGTTTCGGTGGCTTACAAAAGGGATGGAAGGAATCTGGGATGAACAGTCGGTTAAGGCACCAAAACGAACTGAAGTGTGAGAGAAAGGGCATTGGGAAGGGTTTTTGTAAATTCAGAAAAAAGAGAAATTTGCTCATTAGGATTTAAATCGCTCTTACTTTACCAATGACGTTAAAGGGATTTTTGCGAATTGTTTTTTCTTTAGAGGTATAAGGGTATTTACGTGGGTTATACGCAAATAGGTTCCGCTATAGTAATCTTGTTCCTAAACCTATCGAAGTCGAGGGCTTGATTTCAACGACTTATTCTTTCCGCGTTAAAAGGCTGCTAAGGCCCTCGTTTACTATTCTGAGCAGAAAGGTTTCGTCTTTCTTCGACTGGATTTGGCAAATAATCAGTGCGACAACACACAAACTTATTTTCAGTGCGATCAATGTATTTTGCAAGTGAAAAAAAATTCTAAAATTCGCAATTGGTAATATATTTCAGAAGTTCAATCCAATTGGAGCATAATATTCTGAGAAAATGGAGGATTCATCAGGTTGAATAGTTGCGGGTTAAATAGAAGAGGAGACTTTTCAGTTTCAATCTCGCGCTCAATAAAGATGTAATAATCATAAAATAATATATTAAATTAATGATCAAGATTTAATTTGAAAGACCTTAGGACCTTTAGGAACTCCAAAATATAAGTATCATTTAATTTACCTACGTTTTAAAGTCAAACGGGGGTTCTGTAGGCTCAAATCAGATATTTCTCGGTTTGGCTTTTAAATTGTTTGACAAATGTATGTATCTTTTACACTTTAATTTCTATGAAATTGCGTTAGATGTAAGAGGAGACTAATCAGTCATAAATGATATAATTGAAATGAAGGCTTTTAATCAATTAATGTATTGTGATTAACATTAGCACGAAATGTCTGGCTAAGGACTTACAGATCTAAGTATTTTGTTTCTTTAAAACTCATTATCTTATTTATTGTGAAACTATTTTAATGGTTTGAGCAGTAGCTTTGCGTAGGTATTTTTTTACTTTAATATAGTCTTTCAATGCTGAAGATACTAGAGGAGATAATGTAAAGGATGTTTACACTCTTCATCAATAATATAGTTACCCCTCCGTCAGGGCATGCCGTGCAGATCGAACGTCGATCTCAAAATATTTTCCTTTTATCGGGTGCTTAAAGAAAACAATCGCGCAACGATTATTAACGCTGACATCGATCCTATGAAAAACATCAAATGCTTCGCAAAGAAAATCCTCAATGCATCTTTTCGTTCCCTAAATATAAGAATGAAATTAGTTCGCAGGAGGTGGCCTATTTTGGGAAATGATCTCCAGAAAATGAAGCAATCGATCTGAGGTTGTAAACAAATTTTTCCCGTATCTTCTCTTTATTTTTCCGACATCTTCTTACATCATTGGGTCCTCGCATCTCTGACACGCTCTTGTCCCTGGAGAGAGAGAGGGGTTCGGTAGATGGGTTCTTGATGGCTCTTGGATGAAGGAAGATCGATGGCTTGACGAACTTCCCGAAGGGAGTTTGTAAGATGGGGAAAGTTGATGTTATGAATAATGCCATGGGCACAGAGAGTTCAGGCGGAGAAACGATGCTGAAGAAGGGTAACCTATCGGTAAGACTTGAGACTAACCACGATGAGAGGATGGTGACATATTTCCTCCCGCATTCAAGAAGTGGATGGGAATTTGATGGTACCAATCAAAGAGATTCCCCTCTCAAGTCCAGACTACAGGTCGTTATCAAAGTGCGGGCCGTTTTCACGCTGAAGATGGCGGAAATTTTAACGTATCGCGAGTGGTTTTAATGCGGGGTAATTAGTCGAGAATGCCCAAAGGGAGCTTATGATGATCTATCCTGCCATCTATTCTAATTAAGATCGAGATACGTCTGTCATCTATCTCATAATTTGGATGCTGTTAACGCATTTATATTGGCATATTAACCCTTATCAGGAATTCGCTTTATCATCATCACTAGGTAAAGATTTGTAAATTAAAAGTTCTTCTTACAGTATTTCTTCCCTCACGTTAACATGTAAATAATTTGCGAAATATTTACAGGCTTGAAGACTATAGAATTGGAGTTATGAAGAAGTTTTCATCCGTTAAGATCTTTTCTTTCAAAAGTGATCATGGAGAAGTGTATTTTTCAAGAAATATGGACATAGATACGGTATGTCTACCAAATAATCATTTTATATGTAAAATTAATCTTTTTTGGCTAAGGATCCTTACTATGATAATCACCTCTTATCATATATCATATCTTGGTGAAATATTTCCCGATTGCGTAATTATAAATTAATGAAACTGTTGTTGCAGTTGATCCTAAACAAATTCCACTGATGTTCACATTTCTTGCATAAATATTCACTTTATCTTCATTTATTGCGTGAAATTAACGTAATTCCTCTAGAAAAACATCTCATTAATGGTCGTTTTTAATGTGAAAATATGTGGAAGAGTGATTTTTATAACGAATGATAAAGAGCTCGCAATGAAATAGGAAAAGACAGCAAAAGGGCCATTTTGGTGTATTATTACTTTGGTTACTTTCTCTAAAACAAAGGAATGGAGACATTCAGCTGCAACGTTTTTTTCTTGTTTTTTTTAATTACATCCTCGTAGCGCTTAGGTCGCCTTTAGGAAAGTAGAGTTTTTAAACGAGGAAGTTCCTTTGCTGACATTTTCCTCACTCAAATCATAATTGCATCAGAGAATACACGAACATCTCCCAGGAAGAGGACTATTTTAAAAAGCTTTGAAGTAAAACCTCGCAGAAAATGCTTTCGAATTGAGCCCATATTCAGATGCAGTTGTTTTACGATTTCCTTAACGCATTCACGCGCGAAAATTCTTTACTGGATCCGCTTTCATTCTTTGAAAATTTATAAATGGTAACGAAATGGTTCTTCGATGCTTCTTTGTTCAGATGCTTTGAATAGTGTCTCTAAATAAAATCATAGCTGGAGTTATATTTCACGTGCGATCGTTGCACATTTTGAGGGAGACACAAGGTACTTCAGGATGTGCAGAGTCATTTGAGACGCAACTATAAACATCTCTGCTCTCGCGTGATTCACTCTTGAAAATTTAGTGACAAATGAAGGAAAACCTATTCGAACCAACACCTTCTACTTCTTGGGCTTTTATTGAAATATATTGAATGTATACATTATGGAATAAATAAATAAACAAACATATATATTTACGAAATTATAAATAAATATTAGTGAAATTGATTTTAGGTTAACTATGGGACTACTTCTTGGCTATAATTCAGAGGCGCTTACATTCTAAAATAAAATCCACTGAGAGGATTCCGAACAAGATCGATTCAAATAAATTGCTGAGCGAGTACAAATTAGCCAAATCAAAAACTAAACGCATCATGCGAGATGCGCTCCGTCAGTTCAAGGAGAAAATTTTATGCGAACACCTAGACAACGACCCTAAAGCCTTTTGGTCCTACGTTAGGGAGGTTCAAGGCAAAGTGGAAACGGTAGGTTCCTTAAAAAGTAACAACGGAAAAGTAGTTAACGATGCTAAGGGCAAAGCCAATATTTTAAATGAATTTTTCCATAGTGTATTTACGCCCAATTGTTCATCGCGTACCATGCAAAATTTAGACGCGCCTGAAAAAATGTCTAAAATCACCTTCAGTGAAGACGGCATCACTAAGCTTCTGCGCAACATTAAGTCCGATAAATCTCCTGGTCCTGAAGATATACCAGCCCGGATATTAAAAGAAGTTGCGGTAAGCGTCGCTCCTTTTCTTAAAATAGTATTTGAGAAATCTCTTAGTGAAGGTAGGGTCCCAAATGATTGGAAAATCGCGAACGTCACTCCAATATTTAAAAGCGGAGAAAAGGATGACCCATCGAATTACAGACCAATATCACTAACGTCACTAAACGGTAAGGTAATGGAGCATATAATCGTTAGTTCTTTAATGGGATTCCTTGAAACTTCTAAATTCATTTTTAGGAACCAACACGGTTTTCGTAAGACGCGATCTTGTGAGACTCAGCTTGCATTATTGGTCCACGACATTTTAACATCAGCCGAAAAGAATAAGCAAGTGGATGCAATATTTTTAGATTTTCGAAAAGCGTTTGACAAGGTCCCTCATCAGAAGTTGCTATACAAATTAAAAGTTGCTGGAATAAATGTCGAAGCAATAAACTGGATAAAAAATTTTCTCTCCGACAGAGAACAGCGAGTAGTGATAGATGGGGTCAGCTCTAACCCCGTTAAAGTGACATCGGGAGTACCACAGGGTAGCGTAATAGGGCCCTTACTCTTTTTAGTTTACATTAACGATCTTGGTAGTCTCATTAACAGTAACGTTAGACTATTTGCAGACGATACGGTTATTTACAGAAAAATAGAAAGTAGAGAGGACAGGTTAGCTCTATCGAAAGATTTAGATATCATCGGGAAATGGTGCGATGACTGGGAATTAGAGCTCAATATTCATAAATGCTCAGTAGTTAACTTCTTTAAGAAAAAGTCCACTACCGAAGACTTTCTATATAGCATTCAAGGGAAAAATATAGCAATAGGGGAATCTGTAAAATATCTGGGAGTTACGCTGACGAATAACTTAAATTGGAGTGCCCACATCCGTAACATATGTGGTCGAGCACTAAAAAAACTCGGTTTCGTCAAAAGAATAGTCGGTAGGAGCGATGAAAAGGTTCGTGAACGATGTTACTTCACGTTAGTTAGGCCTCACCTCGAGTACGCGTGCAGCATATGGGACCCTGCAAATAAAGACTGCATTCGGGAATTAGAAAAGGTCCAGCGTAAAGCGATACGCTTTGTAAAAAATTCATATGATAAAACAGCGAGCGTAACGCAAATGCTAAAGGACGCCGGGTGGGAATTACTAGAAGAGAGAAGGTCGAGCCAAAGAATTAAATTATTAGATAAATTCAGGGAGAGCTCCTTTATAGAAGACGTGGAAAGTATAATGCGTCCACCTTGCTATATAGGCCGATCGGATAATGCGAGAAAGATCAGAGAAATAGATGCGCGAACGGAGCGTTTTAAAAATTCATTTTTTCCGCGGACTATTCGCGAAAATAATCGCATAGGGAAATAGAGTCATGGTGCATGCACCCCCTGCCAAACGCCGAAAGGCGGCTCGCAGGGTAAATATGTAGATGTAGATGTAGATGTAGGGAAAATGCATAAAATTTACATTACTTTTCCTAAATTTTGGAAATCTTATCTAAAACATAGTCAGATTGGGAAGCCATTTCGTAAACAGTTAGCCTTTCCTTAATGATCCCTCTTCATATTCCAACTCTTACGCCCAATCCTTTGGATTGGCTATCTATCAATTCTATTCCATTTTACGGATTGCCGATGAACTCCTTTCAACTCATTCCAAAATTTAAATCCGATTTTTCACTTTCCTCATCATTTTCTCTTATTTCTCTTCTAACGACTTCACCGCCTTTAATCCAATCTTCTCTAAAACCCGAGTTATCCCTTCTTCATTTGCATTTAGCGTTATTTTTACCCACAATTGCCCTTTTCGGTAATCCAAGACATCGAAAGTCTTCCATTATCCTATCGAATCCCTAAAGTCTCAGTTGCTACGGAGGAATTAATAGGAATAATTCAATAGATCTCTTCAAAACACTTCGAGGAATTGGAAAGCAAAGATAATGGAAATCCGAAGAAAGAAATAGAAGACAGAAAACAACCGAGCGACGTTTTTGAACAAAAATTTAAATGACTTCTCACTTATCTTGAATAGTGGTGATTAAAACACAGTTTGTAAGTTAATGATAACATTTATTGCGGCATCTTCCTGCATCGCATTTAGTGCATTTTCCCACCCTCGGTTGTTGTATCAGATGCAGCGAATCAGATTCTTGGAAATTAAAAGCCTTTTTGTTCCTCAATCGGAATCCCAGCCTGAACCGTTTTACGAAGAGCCTAAAATGAAAGTAATTAAGTTATAAAATATTATTAAAAATGAAGCAATCGTATAGTTTTAAATCCTGCACAACTAACTGTGGTATCAAGGATACCAGAGTTATTTATATAGAATATTAAAAAGAAAGACATAAATAGTAAGATATAATTGCAGGTGCATGAGAATGAAATGCTACACCGCTGGTACCACTTACCCTTAGTATTACCTCGAATAAAGTTTACGTAATCTGACCCTTAGTTCTTGGACGCTCAAAATTCTCCTTAGCCGTGAAGATTAAACTGATGATAGGAGGTTCAGATACATCCCGTGAAATGCATCAAAGCAAATGAAATTCAGGTTCAAAACGTTCAGTTCTGAGACCTTACCTATCTTGTAAACTACCACATGCGCATTTCGGAAATGAAATTTCTGAAGTTAGGATAGCCTGATATGGGAAAATGCTCTCTTTCAATAAAAGTCCGAATAAAAATATTATCTGTATTTGGAGGTATCGAAATTCACTAAAATGTCTTTTAATGTTTTTCGAAATGTGTATTAGCCCTCAATGTAAGTTCCTTCAATCATCAACAGTGAAAAAATTCGTAAAATTTGTAACAATTTTTTATTTTGAGAACAGACTACAGCTTTATTTTGAATCTCAGAAACCTTATTTTTATCCATTTCATTGTGTACCTATTGATAAATTTTATTTTGATAAGTATTACGATTATTATAAATTCATTACATATATGCTCTAGTTTTAAAAATACGAGTAACGTTAAGAGCGATTTATACGTGTATAGTTAAAATTAAGGGAACGAATATCATAATGACATTAGGATTTTTTATTTAGTTTTTAATATATTGTATTTTTCCTGAGTGCGATTCTAGAGAATTCTTGTTTAGAATGGTCATCTATCTCTGTTATCTCTAATCATCTATTTACCTAAAAACACTTCATCCGGAATCATGCAATTTATTGTCATCCTCTCCTTGATCGAGACTTTAAAGGAGTAAATGTAGACAAAATAGGTGAACATCAATCCTAATTAATTAGTCTTTAGGCACTTGAAATATTTTTTTCTGAAACAAAAATTGATACGAAAGAAGATTAAAAATGAAATACGGAAAGTAAAAATCTGTTTTTCTTTTGTTTATACCTCTCGACTTGGCACATCTCCAGGAAATCTTTGATTGCTTTCAGTTCCTTTCCCCTTTAATAGAAATCTCATCTCAACATCGCACGCAATTATTTAATCTTTCACTCTCACCCTTTCATCATGTCTTCGATTTCAAAAATTCTACACCAGGATATGTGCTTATAACACCCATCATTCAAAAATGTTTCCTCTCAACAAGACATTGATGCTTCTTCTCGAAGTTTTTTGGACGTCCTATTTAATTACTTGAATCATCATATTCAATCGTCCCTCACTTGATCTATATCCCTCTCGTTAATTATCTTCACCTCTCAATCAGTTATTAAATGTGTTTAACGATTTAATGAGCTGCTGTATTTTAATTGCGGATAGCCGATATTAAAAATTTGGCGAGAGAAAGTTTATATTCGCATATTTTTGGCATGTGCATAGAGGAATGTTATCCCATAATGTATTATATTCGATTATCTATTGGTGACAATTACATTATATTCCTAATAATAATACCTTATGCTTTAATTATATATATAATATAGTTAAAACTGTTTATCGTAAGATTTTCTAAGAATGTTAAATAATGAAATAATGAAAATGAAATCTCAATAAATAGGTCTCTCCTATTACTAGAATTCAACCTATCGTGGGATACACCCTCTCACAGGGTAAAATATTAATCATCTAGTTTAAAAGTGTCTGTGTCAATTTTTTCTGTTGTATGTTTAAAGTTTATTTTAAATGTGTAATTTAAATAGTTTTATAAAAATAGTAGTTTTGATTCGTATTCATTTTCAAGAATAACAAAAGCATGAAATACTAAATTGCATTTACTATGCTCATCAAATATTAGTTGTTGCAGAAAGAACTGAATTTTAGTCTATGAAATTGGTACTAAAATTTTTAATGAAAATACGAAATAATACTTCTTCAGAAACTGCACGATAATTTGTCAAAATCTTCGTACAAAAGAATATTACCTCTTGTGAGAAGGAATACAGTCTATAAAGCTCTTGACATCATTCTGCTATATTTTATTCCTTTGAAAAATCTTATTTACTTTTACTTTTATCGGCGTCCGCTGTTATTACACAAAGCCTTTTATCTCAGGCAATACTAACGGCTACACGTGAGCTAGGAGCTAAGTTGAGTCTCAGTGTCTTTATTTCGTCTGACAAGTAGATCTTTCGGGAAATATACGACCCTTCTACACTCAACCACTTCTCGAATGTGAGTCATGCCTGCAACTCTCCTTATCATTCTAATATAGTGATTTATTTATTCTGCGCTATGATTTAATTAACATCTGGATGACATATTCTCTTTAGAGTTAAAGGTTTTCGACTTTCAACTAATAATTATTACTAAAGAACTCAAGAAGTTGGTTATAAAATTAACAACTATTAGATTTATATATATATATATATGTTGTACCAAAAAAGTTTACAGTTTTTTAATTTTTTTTTAGATTTTAACAATTTAATAGCTTTTTGACAAGTTTTTGAAAAATTTGGTAAGGTTTAATATTTTTCTTATTTATCCTGACAACTAAGTTTGGTCTTATCGCGTCTCTTCCTCTGAAAGTATTGCGTTGTAGCTAAAATAATTCATTCTAACTGTTAAAAATAATTCATTCAACTGAATTTTCAATACTTTTATTATTTTTTTTATAAGTTACACAGATTCATTCTATAATTCTACATAATATTACCCTGATGTGTAACATACGGTGAAGTATGATCTTAATTCCTAAATAATGAAGATAATACTCCTGCATAAACATAAAATATATTGATTATATAGAATCCATGAAAGAGTTGTCTGGTTGCTTATGTAAATTGGTATGAAAATCAGCCATCTCAGTGAATGTAGATCTCTCTGCGATCAAATCTAGTATTAAATTGATTAAAGTTAAAGGACTAGAAATCCTGCGTCAGATGTATTTTCAATTGCGAGTTCGAAAAAGTACAAAGATGGCGTGTAGCTAGTGACGTCAGCTGGGTATAATTTGGATAGGGCAAAAGCTTTAATCTTCCCGTTTCTTCCTCCAATTAAAGTCGATTACCGAAAATAATCGACATTCCCTCGCTATTCCCGGATGATGTAACCTTTTTAGGCGAAATTTTTGTAAGGTTCTGTTTTTTTTCAGAAAATCCTTTTCTTCCGATGCATATTCACGAGCGAAAAAAGTTCTCGATCGGCGATGAAAAACGGAGGTGAGGGGGTTAGACCGAATTAAGGGAAGATTAAACGAGTTTATCCTATTTTGCCTCCAAGGACATGAGAAA
The DNA here is from genome assembly GCA_020796165.1 of Pantala flavescens. Classification (NCBI taxonomy): domain Eukaryota; kingdom Metazoa; phylum Arthropoda; class Insecta; order Odonata; family Libellulidae; genus Pantala; species Pantala flavescens. The sequence continues at coordinate 6,370,114 of CM036884.1, read as the reverse complement.
TGAGTGTAAAGGGAATAGAAATGGAGTTCGGAGCCCTTCGATATTAGCTGTGAATTCTTATATCTCCCCCAAAAAAATTTCTGCAGAGGAAATATAAACTTTTGAATATCTTTTCGACACCTGTCTTTGTAGAAGTAAAAACCTTCAATGCTTTGATAAAGTAAATCAAATATATCGATTAAATAGTGTTCATATATATTCAGTGTATCTATCCAACGAGGAAACGAATCGGTATATCATAAGGATAAATGCTTTTTAAGCTAATAAGTAAGAGTTTGAGAAATGAACCAAGGATATGAATAGTATGTAGTACTCTAGAACCTATTCCTCCTGTTTTATTAATAGGTATTTCAATTGTTTGTGTTGATAGGTGGTGGTTGATAAGTCCTTGAAATAATTTATAAAAATTATATTTGCGTTCAATATTATTTTTAATATGATTATTTCCGTACTGAAATTTTGTAGCCTTTCTTTTTCCATTCTTCTTTTGAAAGGATTTTGAAGATTATAAAAATAGGTATATGTTTTGGATGTATCACCTCTGTATAGATGAATACCCGAACGGAAGGTGAGAAAACCTTCTTCCAATCGCGTTCCCCTACAGAGTTGTGAAGCACCACTTTTGCGTTTCTATAAGTTCACCACTTTTGAATTCTATAAATGCAGTTCAAAATAAAGCGGGTGAGCTTAGCTGGAATACAAAAGGTATTATTATAAAGGTATATAATTATTATTCAGTTAGGATTCTTATAGCTGGGAAAGAACAGGTTTTGGCCATACCTGTCCTAAATCAATCTTTCATATCTCCTTTTTCATCGATAAAAAATTCTTTTTCTCGCTCTCCTTCCTTAAATACTTCACCCTCTTATTTATACCTGTATGAGTTCTCAATTCGCATATAGGAAACATCAGACTTTGACCCAAGTTAAGAGGATGTACAGAAATAGGTTTATTGGTCAGCAGAAAGGACACATCCATTTATATCTGTACCGTCTTTCAAATTTTCCACAGTTGTATTGCTTTCTTTTTCCATAATAAGCATTTTTCATATCAGATAAAAATACTTCTTATTCTGGGTAGAGAGATTGGCGGAATACCCTTAAGATATGAAAGGAAATATCTTTGGATTCAATTCGGACCACAAAATATTCGACTTTTGGATGCGGTTTTCTGATGAATCATCCATGAATGGTGATTTTATCCATTATTTTTAGATTGAATTACTTTATTTTTATTCGAGTTTAATTTACGCTTGTGTTAAATCAATCTCAACACCTTTTGTTTCAATAGGTTTTAGTATTATAAATGCTCAAAAAGTCGTTTAGAAATTCATTAAATATTAAAGATCGGTTGCTTATTACCCGTTTTTCTATTTTATAAATCATTGTACTTTGAATCAATTAAATACTTTAATTGAATTTAACTCTTGCTCATTATTTTTGTGAAATCACATGCTCGCACTTGAGTTATAATATCAACTATTTACTAATAATATACTAATATTATAAATCTTTTTCTTTACTAGTGATTTTATTATCTTTATGTCACCGCGCACGTAATAGGGAATTGAATATGAGGATTGTAGTGGGTTCGATATCGTAGTAAAAATAGAAAAGATCGTCTTTTCTTGTACAATCAGTAACTCTTTAACCATTTACGGAATGGCATTTCATTGAGAAATTTAACAATGAGCTTTCTATTATTAAGGAAGCTTATTCATTTTTTAATTATTACACATTGTCCCCTTAAAGACTAAATATAGGACAAATACATTGAGGTTCACAACAATAGGTGTACAATTAAACGTTTGTTGAAGCAAAATTCGATAAAAGAGATAATGAGCTACTGCCAGAATAAATACAGCAACTAATCGTGAAAGATTATTATTTGGAATACTTTAGTATTAATTCGTAAGAACGTAAAAGAGAAAGAGGAGATTCAAATTGTAATGAAATTTCGATGTAGCTTAGAAAGAGATTTCGCCACAAACGAGATCCGGGGCCATAGAAAACACGAAACTAATCCTCATCAAATCCCCTGCAGTCGCTAAGACTTAGTCTAAAGAGGATCGAGGTGATGTAGTTTGAATAGGTTCGGTGGAGTGATCGAGATGAGTGGAAGGTATCCGAAAGCGGAAGGATCACCTGAAGCAATTAGCAAGGCGGACTTCCTTCGTCAAGGTTTCCGCTTTACCTCCAATCTCCGTAGGGAAACTGAGGGAACAAGCGACTCGAGTGGGACGAGACTTTGAGATACGTAAGGGAGGTGGCGAACTTCGGAAGTATCGAACTCGTCTTTCTTTACTCCGCGGATGATATTTAACCGCTCCGCGAATCCCTGTCGTACGAGGAAACGTAATGCGGATTGGGAACGGGCGACTGGGAAATTATCGTGCGCAGATTTGGGGGATTAAGTGGGAGGAGTAATTTTTAAATCTTTTTTAGCAGAGCGTATCATTATTAAAGATGGCACTTGGCTACTAAATTAAATTTAGAAAAGATTTATGAACATATCTTTAAAAAATGCACATGTCTGAAATATATCATGAGGGGCCACAGCTTGAGCTAAATATTCTTAGGGATCTAGTTTTCTACGTAAACATCCAGTAAAATTATGTGAAAATTGTGCGCTGTATCTTATAAAAATATTTAAGATTTCAATTACTTTACAAGTAGGAAAAAGCTATTTTCGACGTTAAAGTGACATTTTTTCAATCAATGATTCTTAAATTGTGTAAGATTTTATACATATTTTCATTTATAAAGAAGAAAAATCAAATTTTACCCCCTGAAATAGCATTCTAAATTTTTAACTGAGTTAGAATTAGATAGGAAATAAGGAAAAGCTAAAAACAATCTCAATGCAGATTCTTGTGTTACCATTATTTTGATTTGATGACTAAATAATACACTTCTGCTATATATCCGAGAATATAAACCTATTATTTTCAAGTGAGAATAAGTTATTATTATAACTAGAAAAATTGCTACAGTTGGAATATATCCGTTGAAAACCATTCTAAAATTACATTTACAAGTAATTATATAGTTACAGACTGTGCAACATTTCAATATAGTCATTTAATATTTGTAAACTATTAAATATGTCAAAACACATACCCACATTATTATGATAGATTTTTAAAATATTATATTTCATACATATCCGTCTTAAGTCTTTTATAGTTTTCGGTAACGGCTTGAAGATAACATATTCCATTCTTTATATTCATAAATGCGTATTTACCACTGTCTCTCCTTTGTCTCCTAAATTTTTGTTTATGGTCGCCGTGTGCAACGTAATTTGCCTTCTTTAATGTTTCTTAATTACTCATTCTTTTTATTTGAAAAATTACAACTAATCTACTTACTTTTTTCTAAAGAATCTTATGTGAGAATTTCTAACATTTTCGTTGAACCATTTTCTACTGTGTCGATTCAATACATATCTTGCAGCTCTGCGTTGTACCTTTTATATTTTCTATATAAAACTCTTACTGTGCGAATCCCGAACGTTTGTCGCATATTCTGATGTAGTACTTACTGTTATTTTATACCCTATCTCTCTAGCTACCTTAGCTCCTAAGGGATTTCTCTTTTATGGAATAAGGCCTATTAACCATCTTCAAGACATACTTTATCCCTCTGAACGTCATTCTATGCTTTATAAAAAGCATAAAGCAGTTCGCAGGTAGAATAAACTGCACATTCTTACCTCCATAAATTGAGTGAAGTAAGTTAATGTACCTAAGTAAGCAGCTGCTTCTACATGCGGATATAATGCTTTGCTCGCAAATTAATAATTTACGTAAAAAATTCTTGACCTCGGAAAATTCTCAGTAAAAATTAATTTTGCTGTTTTTGTAGAAGTTTAGTTCGATTTTATTAGTTTCAGTATAATTCAAAACTAGAAGACGGATTTTAAAGTTAAATTTATAGATGGTAACGGTATGTACGTAGAATAACAAATTTATTTTTCCCAAGTATACTATTTTTACGTGCACAAACTTCTAATATGATGGTTTTCACCATTGGTTAGTTAAAGAGAGTTAGCTTTTCTTTCCAAATTCTCGGTTTTTATTCCTTCGAAATTTTTTTATTGCTAGTACGATTTTTAAACTTTTTGATCATCAATTAAAAATAAATAACTCTGCGCAACAACAGGGACGATCCCTTAAAAAATAAACACTCTCAGCTTCGAGAAAATTTATGCATTAATATTTCGGTCTTTCATCCAAGGTAATTACACTCTATGGATCAAAAGAATCGAGGAAAACAAGGCTTTCATCGGCTTTCATTTTTTCATGGAGTGGTTGGCCGCATCGTCAAACTTCATTATCGGATATATTTTTCCCAGAAACTCTTTCCTTTTTAGCGAAAAATAATGTATGCATGAGATCAAAAGAGGATGCCCACAACCCAAAAGGATTTTCAGGTCGATCAAGGATTCCTCCACTGTGGAGAGATCAACGATCGATCCATCCACTGCTTGCATTGTCGCGCATAAGCCCTAGATTATCCATCGCGCTCTTAATTATAGAAATATCTCTCCTTCCGTTGCTAAGTGGGGTGCCGGAACCTTGCGGGATTCATGGGGGAGGGGGAGTGCAATTTATCTCGAGGAGGTTCAATTTTTAAAGCGCTCTCGGGGCAGTGCGTCTTCCAGTTCCAAGTTCCAGTCTTCCAAGACCTCTATTCTTTCTGCAGCACCAGACGAGATTTATTCCGAGAGACGATCGAGGAATTATTGTATACGAATCTTAATAAGATGGTATCGCGATTTCTCATCTGTTATTCACAATCGTCGTCTGTTCAAGGTGGAGGTTCACTTTAATAATAATTACAATGAAGTGATTTTGTGAGGCGCTATTGAGACCAGAGTGTCTCTTCTAGCCCCGAAGTTAAGGTGGTATGTCGATGTACTCTCACTATGGAATATTGATAGTATATCTACGGCTGTGATTTTTATTTTTGAGGTTTTAATGGTTTCTGCTCCTCAACTGAAGGTGCGAGATCTCTAGTGCAGGCAAAAAAGGTATTAAATGATATATCATCTGCATTTTATGTTCTAAGTAGTTGAATGCCAGGAGTGAAAATTTTCGGAAATATCCCAGTTGATTATTTATCTATTTTTTGTCTTTTAGTAATTAATGCCTAGATAATATTAGGCCCAGAATCGTTATGAGATAAGTAATGGGAAATAAGTATTAGAATATCAATCAACGTGAATATATATATTTGAGTAATCTATGAACAAAATTAGGTATGCAACGATAAGTACTTTATTAGTAAAAATAGTTCTTAATGCTCGAATTCAACATATAAAACTTAAATAGATTATTGTAAGTTAAAATGGCAAATAGAACACATCCAAAGTTTTCTTTGTATAGTGAAGATGATTCGTTACATTTGATATTTGAATTTTTTATCTATTTTTGTTAGTTTATAGTTCATTATTACCTGAATTGGTCGAATATTGTAACCTACAGCTTTGTCCTCGTTTCTATTGTCGTTATAATTCACCAGTGCCGATTTTCGTTTGGATTTCATCTTCTATGATCTTCTTACTCTCACTTCTTCTTTTCATCCACCAATGGTTCAAATTTAATACATTCGTAACTCCATATTTTATACGGAAAATCGTTGCGTAAAGTCACTGCTCTTCTTAAAGGTAAAACTCGTCCTATCCTCTATTGCCTTTGTGTCGGAGAAAGGGGTACATATATTGTGCCTCCATGTTCATCCAAAATTGCAACGGAAGCATCATATACGGACAATATGTGCAAAGAGTACGTCTGGAAGAGAAGTGTTTCTTCCGCAGATGTGTTTCATAATACGGAAAGAACGCGCTCTCCCACGCAATATGGCGTAAGCATCATTATCTTCAAAAACTTACAGGAATCATAGATTTTATTAAGGGATTCTGTGGGTAGGGATTCATAATAACTTTCACTCTCATGAATGGAGGCTTATCTATCCTCTGTAATACCCTATCACATCTTACAAAGAACCTTTCGTAGTGAAATAAATAGTAGAGCTATAAATACAAGGGAATAAATTTAATTGCACTGCATTGTTAGAGATATCGAATGAAAATAGTAACTTTAGAGGCCGATTTGATTTTAGAAGATTAAGAAAGTTTCTATTGGAAAATATTGAGTAAATAAATATATTTCTATCAATATGAATTAGATTAGGTTAAAGCAATAACTGATGACACTGAAATAATCCTTATCAGCTACTTCACAATGTGAATGTCTAAGGTAAAATATGAGAATATGCATCTTTGTGTGCTAATCTTCAATGGGAATTTCTGGGAATAAAAACAACTTTGTAAATTTCCACAGAAAATAATTTTATAAATTTTCTGTAATTCAACTTTGTAAATTTCCACAGAAAATAATTTTATAAATTTTCTGTGGAAATTTACAAAGTTGTTTTTATTACTATGGCATTCCACGAAGTCACGTCTTCTCACATTGATGGAATTTCTGGGAATTGAGCTCAGTCCTTTCATACTTAGAATTGCTATAATACATGAATTTGTTGCTAAATAAAGTGATACACTCTTGGTTATTTATTAATACATTTTTCATCAATTTCTTCGTACTTTTATTATTGTATCTATTCTTCGTATATTTATAATATATAATAATGATTTTATTCTCTACTTCTTTATAAGAGCAAAGAAGAGTAACTTTTTATAAGCAAATTACTAATCATGTTTATTTCTTATGATTAATTTTCATTCAAATTGTCTAAAATAAGTCGCAATATAAATTACAACTATAATTTGCTATTGTCCTCTGTACATGTACAGATCCCAATATCATTCCACTAGTAATCTATAGACAATGTCAAAAGTCATACTTCGCTTTATATACCAAGTTACCGATTATTAAATCCTTAAAATGGTAGCTAATTCGTAAATGTAAAACAGCGAAAACATGGACACTACCAATCAGTACTTGAAAGTCCACTGAAACAATGTTGTGATTAACAGTGAAAACCTTTGATTTCGTTCACTTATCACGTAATTGCGTTCCTACGTTAATAAAAGCGATTGGACCTGCTTTCCAGCAATTGCAATCGTAATTGTTTAATCAATTACAGTCAAATTGAATCATTTCGTTAACTCGAGAGATTTAGTCTCGAAAGAGCATTTGCTTTACGGTAATTGAAATAACAACAATTAAATTATGACTCAATACCGTAAATCATCATTGGTATTGCTTTGGGATAGTTGATCACAAAAGCTTTTGACACTCTTCTGTTTCAATATCATTCTGACATATTGTAAAGTCTCTACCAAAATAATTTCATTCACAGATTTTTCGACATCAAATTTCCGACTTCTGTAGAACTTCATGATATTTAGGGGAAAAATATTGTGATATTAACTATTTGAATTCTTTAAATGATGATAGTAAAATACGCTTTTCACATTTTATATTATTTAGAAAATCATTTATCTAAAAATATTTTTAAGGATATTCAGTCTCAATGCTTATAATTTTAGGTTATTCCACAAATCATTTTAAAATATTCAACATCTTGTTCAGGTTTTGTTTCAGTTATTAGGAGTATTATCTGCTGGAATCTTTACTTTAGACCCATATTTCCAGAAGAAGTAATTTGATCATTGCTCAAACACATTTAGAAGGATGTATGCTAATCCATCACTTCAAACCATCATACGGAACAGATTCCAATTTGTGTAGACGTCTGTGAATAAGGAAGGGGCGGAGAGACAGGAAGACACACGTTCTGAAAATTATATTAATGGGTACAGGTTCGGATGTCATTGGGTGTCATTCAGAGCTTTGAGGAATAGCTACAAACCATTTTATTGCGAAGAGTTTTATAACTCTTTAATCGTTTTAAAATTCAACACCGGACGAATATACATTCGATCGATTTCTAATCTTGATGGATGCGCATCAGACATTGCGGTTACAATTTTCCAGAATTCGCTCACTTCTAAAGTCGGCTAACGTTTCTGCCCAATAATAAATGCAAAACAAATTTCCACGATAATTGTCAATGATCGACATTTGCTGGAAATACTCTCATCGACAATTTATTCTGATAAGTCATATTGATGGAGAGTTTTGACCACTCATTTGAAGACTACCAGTTGGTAAATCATATGATCATGAAATCCTCAAGAATTTAACACTTGAAATTTAGGAATCGATAATGTTGAATATAGTTCTGCACTATCCAATTCAATCTTAAGGCTAATCATTCGAATCTCAACCTTCTGTGATTTTAAGAATTAGTTTCACTTCATAGGAGATATTAATGTTCATTATTAATTAGTTACACGAATTTATATCATCTGATCAATCAAAAATATCCTATTCCCATCTAATCTTCACAATGTACAATATATTCACTGAGAAATGCAATTGATAAACATATCTTCCTTTTGTAAGCAAACATAGGGATTCTGAATATTCCTTGAACAGGAAAGAGGTTAATAATAGAGAATATAATTTTAGGCGTATTTCTCATCTATTTCCTTCGTAAGCATACATTTTGTTACTACAAGTGCTTCGATGTCTGAAGTTGTCTGACATATATGGGCTCCCATTGAAAGACTTTCATCAAACCTTATGATTTAGCCATCTCTTTTTTGTTGTAGACATCTCGCACACGTGTTTTTTACCTTGATGGTCTGAGACAAGCATTTTCGGAAGTCCATTCTATTCTTTTCGCGTTCAGAAAATCACTTTTCCGAGAACGTCCCTTCTCATCGAGTTCATTCCGGAAGCAACAAAAACGGCCATTCGAGAGTTTCTAGACAACGAGATGAGGAATTGAGCTAAAAATAGGAAAATGCGATAAATTGTCTGTTTCTAGACTATCCCTCGTGCATCCCTACTCTCTGTATTTATGTCTGTAATAACCGCAAGACACAGAGGAGAACTCTAGGCTAGGTTTCGCTTGCGTCAAATTCGAGTGTCATTATATTCACAATCATCCAACGTAATTTAATACTAAAAAATGATAACTTTTCTAAAATTGTGTCGTTTTTTAGGGTCAGATTTTTATTTACCCGAGTCAATATCTTAGCTTTCCTTATTACCCCTTTTTGCATAAATACATACATCATAAGGAAAAACATACACGGGTATTAATATTTTCAGTAGGATTAATTATAAAAAGGAAAACTATCATAGCGATTGTGAAAAATCATAAGAATTTTAACTTAAAAATCAATTAGAAAATAGGATAGAAAATTAACGGTATTTATATTTTGTTGTGTAACCTAAAAATGTACGTTAGCATGTCCCTCAATCTGTTTTCTGCACGCGCGCCTTGTTTTTTAACCTACATGTATGTTATCGTCATCTAGCATTGGTAGTTTGAATCCAATGTGGAGTTCTTTCCAAACCTTAGAGGATACAGAAGTATTTTTGGAGTGTCAAAATTGGTTTATAAAAGTAGTCATAACATATAGCTCCAACTAGGAATTTGAAGGAAAGCTATCTATTATATAATAGGTATGTTTATATTAAAAAAAATGAATTCATGTTATAGGTTTTGATATGAAACTAATGATGTAACAGTGTTCGATGACTGAACGATAAGATGAGGACCTTATCTAACTAGTTATCCGGAGTTATATGAATAATATGGAGTAGCCTGATATCGACCCCGGTACTTTTCGCAAGCTAAGCGGGCGCACAAACATATGAACTACGTTCCCTTTTTAAAATTTTACTTATTTGTTGGTCCACCTAATATGATTCATTAAGTATTTCTGCTCTGCAGCGATATATTTAATTAGTAAGCGGTGTATTTAATAGTATAGCGTATATTTAATTATATCAATTTCCAAAGTATAACTTTAAATATATAATTCATTGTTGAGAAGTTCCATTCATCATAAATTATTTAATACCCTATTTATTCAATGGACTGATGTATCTAAAAAAGATTCAGTTATCGCAACGATAAGAATTGCACGCTCTGTAATGTACATTTAGCGTGTGCCTATTTGACTCTCATTATATATTTGATCATATCTCAAAAAAAATTATTAGCTTTCAAACATGTCATTCTCGCACGTGAAATGTTTAACTTCTATGATCACTTAATGACCAAACAAATTTAACAATTCATGTATGAGAGATGAAAATTATCTTTGATGAATGGGATTGAAGAAGCTATGTATACACCGTTAGATACGCCTAATCTATATTGAAACAGGGGAAGTCCATTTCATTTAGTTCCAAACACTTTGATATTATTCTAATTCATCGAGTCGATTTAAAACTTTAGTTTCGGTAGGAATATCTTTGATATTTACGGAGCATATGATATGGTTCCTCTCCTGAATATATGGAAGTGTAATTAGTAGAACAGGTATTAATGAAGAAATGGTATATACCAGTGTAAATAGATATGTACTAAAATATGTGGAGACAAACAGCTCTCCAAGAAAGAAATGGTCGAGTGACATGACTAGAACAACGAATTGGTCTGGTTATAAAAGCTACTCAGTTTCATGATTTGATTTTATATTTTTCGGTAATTTTATTTTTTCGTCGTCAGTAATCTTTGACGTTCGATTACTCCGGCATATTGACCTTACATCTAAACTTAGTACAAATGAATCTCGTATTGTTGTGAAATGTCAAACCTTCTGATTACTCAGCCGGTTGAACTATCGTCAGGTATTCCATAAATGCGAATTATTGGTACATTTTCTGATTTTACTATGAATGAATCGATCGATAACATAAATGGATCGATCCTAGTCAGTAAAAGGTAACTTGAAGTGTTTTTTTTTGATTTATAGGCGTTCAGTTTTCGAAAATTCACGTCCTCGTTAGGGAATTTTTAATTTGAGGCTTGACCTTTCAATATGTAGTCGAAACGAAAAAATATCTCGCCGACTCTCGTGTACAAATTCAATGAGGGCTCTTAAAATTTTGGCCATGAATATTATAAGGCTTTTGGTTTGAAAGAAAAGAGTTCTCTAGCCATAGAAAAATATTGCTTACGAGATAGTTGCTAAGGAGTCACCTCATGTTTTAAATAACGTAAATGTTCATTAAGAACGCTCTCTTTCTTCCTTTTCAATCAGCTATTCCTACATGGAGATTTCAACCGAGATTGATCTATACTGGATAAACTATACTGCATATTTACTTTCTAAGGCATCTTTTTGTCAAATTTGTGAGCATTGAATACCTCGATTCGTTGTCAAAATTCAGTAATTAAAGGTTCAAAATTTTTATTTCAGATTCAGCTGATAATAGATCATTTTGTCTCCCACATAAAACTTTTCCCTCTACGTATGCGCATCTGCACAGCGATGAGATGGCCTACGGGTCGCGGGACATTCTTTATTTTATCTTTAGTATTTAAGTTCTCGTCAAACGCGATTCATTGTGGCTCTCGCCTGGATCTAACGATTATATGCATAAAGAATGGAAAAAAATTAATGCAAATATCTTATCTACTTCAAAAACTTAAGAAATCTCACTCACGTTGTTCGCACACTCAAGCAATTAGTTGATCAATTAAATAAAATTTGATTTCTTGATTTCAGGCATTCGCAAAAAGCATTTTTACATAATCGGTGTACATAATAGCACTTAATGAATTAAAATAAATAATAATTATAATAATGTATCATAATTTACATAGGGTATATAATGGAAATTCTAAATTTAAAGTCATTCGGATTTTAGAGCAACTTAGATTATACAGCAACCAAAAGAAGCCTAAATTCGCTACGATTGGCTACGTAGAGTGGAATTTTTCATAACGGTTGAAAAATCATATAACATCAGTAAAAAAGTATGGTACAGTCAGTTATTAGTAAAGGAGCATGTTTATAGAATAAGTAATATCGAGAGACATTTGACGAACGGAACGATCAGATAACAATTGTAAGTACCGTAATATGGCTTCGATATTGCCTCTCCACGTTGCGTACTGTTTCCATTAATCCCTTAATCCTATTATTGTCCAGGGCCCGCATGAGCTAATGGTACAGCGTGGATTTCCTCTTTCGGAAAATTACATTATTTAGACGGGGATGAGTAGTTAGCGAGGACTAGGTCATTTCATCTCTCTTCCGTCGAACCATTTAATTTGGTTCCACACGACAAAAGGAGAGTGCACCTAAACGATTTGGGTCTCTTCTGTTAGCTTATCGACTCCGGCCGTAAGGGCGCTGCATCCGCAAAAGTGAATGGTAAGCTATTTTAAGGTATCAGCTACATCATATGAACGCGCAATAACAGTCTTCCCGTTTATATTTTTATGTGGCAGCAAATAGATTCATACTTTTATTCCGTACATTGAATATAAGAATGTTAATTGGTTTCTGATTTCATATGGACCTCAATACTTGATTTGATATAAACAAAAGGACAGCAAATGTTATTATAATGTAAATTTTATTATAAAATGTTATGATGAAATGGCTCCAGAAGTACTTAAGTATTTTTATTTTTCAATTTTTTTATAAATTTCACATTTCAGAATAGTGACTGTCTATTGAAGTAGGAAGGACTAGAAGCCTGTTTTTCATTATAAATGTTTAATTAAATGGGTTTAAATTTTTTGAGAAATATTAAATATACTATTTATGAAATGAACGATTAAAAAAAACTTATTACACAAGGATGAGTTAATTAAAATGTATGATAGGAATTTGTTGCTTCATTAGTGATGAAAAATACTTCCTTTAAAACACGGAAAACTATGGCTTAAGCTACTCGCTCCTTGTCATCCTTGAAAAAATCGGGTGACATTTGAATTCTCTTTTTTAAATGCCGACCCTGTTTGTTCAGACAAATCTGAAAAGGAGAAATATGCAATCAGCGACTGCATCCGAGCCTTTGCAAGGAAAACTTCGCTTGGTAATTGTTTTGGATAATTACACTTCCGGATCTGACCTTTCTTTCCCTTTTGTATCCCGCACTTTAATTTAGAACTAATTCCGATCTGCCGCTAGGTGCTCCATACAGCATACTTTGTTCAGGGATTTTAAAAACGTAAAACCAGTAGTGATGGAAAATCTTCAGAAAAGTCTAGAAGATCATACATCTTCATGTAATTTTATAAATCACATTTAAAAGTACATCTGTGTTGCTAAGATAATATCTTTCTAAATCCCAGATAATATTGAGAATTAAATTCCTATTATTATATTTAAACAATACATGTTATTCTCCTAACTGACCTCAAAAGCTCCAAAGATCAATAGAAAGCAAGAATCGACTTAATGATATTTGGACAGGATAAATAATTTATATTAATATGTGTGGATGCTTTTCATTCTCCCCTCTTAGAACCATGATTATATTTTTCTGATCATAATTCCTTCTTTAAAATTATTTGAAACGTACTTTAGAAATCAGAAGAAATATTGAAAAATACTATCTATTCTACGGTTATTGTTTACTCTCTGTAATCAATAATAATAATAGTTTTAATAAATAGTAATAATCTTTTATTTAAGTAGTGTTCCGTATATTTTTCGTGTAATATGCTTGATTCCTTATTTTCCATCGATAAAACTCATCGATTATATGTCACTTATAAATTCATTTTTTCGTACTTTAGTGGCTTTAATGTTAATATATTTCCGAAGAGACATCTTGGTTGTAAATAGGAACCAAAAAAGCCCTTCGCTCTCCATCATATGCAGACATACGGAACGAGATTATGCAACGATTTGACAAGATTAAAATTAATTAAGATATTCCGGCTCGTTTCCGTGCATGTGCTAGCAAAGAAAGGAGTAAAAATAACGTGCACATAAAATGGGGTACAGAAATTGCAGAGGTGGATCGATTAGGAAAACTCACAGAAAAAAGCACAGCGTAGTCTGCGTAGTTACTGGTCATTGCTGGGAATTATGGGTATTCAACGAAGGATTCGACTGTTTATTATAGCTTAAAGCGAATTGAGTTTCTTTCATTGTAAAGAATTATTAGTCGTTGTGTTGGTTTTATAAACTCTGGGATGTAATACTCATGTTAAAAATAGTACCAACTGGAAAAAGGTTGAATTTATGAATGTTTGTGAAAACGGAGAAAATTGTTTAAGATCCTAGTCTCTCGAAATGTTTCATTTCATATTCTACGATGTCCATGCTTTTAAAATCTTTATAGTTCTGTATTTTTTTATTTATTTAAAAGGAATCGAGGTGAACTTCCCAGTACTTAGAAGTTCCTATTCTAAAATTTTAGTTACTACGTACTCTTAGAAGATTTTTCTAACGAAGAGTTAAGTGTTATGAAATATTTAAAACAGAATTCAGTGTCCTGAGTGATACAGACAGCTTCCAAGCTCATTCAGTGCATTTTAAGCAAACTTCACTAAGCGAAGTCAAGTATAAATTAACATCCTCAAAACTCTTAAAGAGTAATTAACTAATGTACATAGCGTATTTCAAGGTACCCATTTTAAATTCTAAAACATATTTAACAACTTTATGGCGATTTAAACGTATCGTATAAGGACTAAACAACAACGTCATAATATTTCGACTTTAGTTCAAAATAAAATTAAAAGTAAGAAGTGGTGCGTAGAATGAATATATAAATATACTCCTGAACCAAAGGTTTTCTTAAATGATTAAATAATCATCAGGATCTTAAGTTATATTATATGGATGTGTAGTGTGATCAAGTGAGGCTTTATATGAATTTAATTTCACCCATTGTTTCCTCAATTTAATTATTGCTTATATTCAGCTCGGATTCTAAAACATGGTTCTTTTAGTCTTCTTTCTATTTCTCCGAATATTTGTTTTTTATCTGGAAGTTCCCTATAATCGATTTATGCTGAACCTTTTTTGGGGGTCCCCCCCAACCGATAATCTCTAATATTTTATGAGGGTAACTTCCATTCTCCGTGGCACAAATATTTTGTTGAACATTTTCATTTCGTTTTCAATAACTTCGAAGAGTGTTGATTGTCACTGAATAAGACTTTTCTTTTCGTAGTACCAATCTTCCTATGGCCTCTATATGCTCTCAGTTCTACTTTCTCCGTAACGGAATCTAAGCGTTCCTTTTCCCAACCAGAGGCTCTCCTCTGGAAGGGGGGCAATGCGAACAGTTTCCATTTCAAGAGTACGGAGTCCTTTGTCACAGGGAACATAAATGGAGTCCTCCCACTAATTCAGGCGAGTGGCACGTTGAAAAGGGATGATGTTTAAAGAGTGCAACGGCGGAGAGGTCACGCGGCTTCCTCTGTTCCGATATCACACACTCTTGTGAAATCTGAGATGTGGCTTTGATCCGTGAATCGATCAGAGGTATGCATCCTTTTCATAGCCAATCCGTCGGACGTGACACATGGAACACAGTCAAAGAGAAGGGAATATTCACGTGGATCCAGTGAAAGTTGTTTAGAGGATTTTACCATCTCTAAAAGTATTATAGGTAACGTGTCCTTAGAGACATTTCCCCCATGAGAATTATTAAAAAAAATAGTTGAAATATCAATTATATACTATCGTTAAAAGGATATCCTTCGACATGTTTTAATAAAATTTATGATATCACGATTTTTATGTTTCACTGTGTAAATTCACTTCAGTAAATGTGTGGATATTTGTAGATAAAATGTAAATATAGGATGTGAAGAAGTGAGATGGCTGAGTTCATTTTCGTTTTTCTTTTACATATGATTTTGATTTGTTACGAATTTATGGCAATTACGAGAATTTCCCGGATATGAATTATTACTTTTTTTAAGAAATATTTGTCTTCTTTCTTTTAAAGTGTCGTAAAAATAAGTATGAGATAATTAATTTAACTTCAATTAAAAGATTCATATAAAAACTAAGTATTTTAACCACAAAAATATCTTTCATTAACAATTATTCTTACCAAAAACACGATCGGATTCGACGATTGATTGTCGTAATCTTCAGAATGAAATATAAATCTTTCCATTACGGATTACCGCAACGCTTCGCCTGATTCATTGAAGTTTATTCAAGTCAAGTTTATTGTTTGCAATTTAATTGCTGATTTACATATGTTGTATATGAATGTCGTATGTAGATTACCATATTCAATGCAGTCATTTGAGCTTAGTTTTCATTTGATCAAGAATTATGGAGCGTTTCGCCAAAATAATTTTTTTTTAAATACACCCATTTGGAAATGAACGAAGATTTCGAAATAAATTAGTTAATGAGCTTTGTGGTTAAAAATGGGTCCACAGTCGCTCTATAAAGTTCCATCGTTTAGAAGAGAAGTATAAGAAGGTTGAGTTATTCTACAGATGAGTGAAGAACGTCGAAAAACGCTTCAAATGAATAGTTTTCATCTCTGGGAGTCCATGAGATGTAACAATCGATAGATACAATTTTGGTCACCGTACATGCAAATATCTTCCAGGAGGTGGTTATGAGACCGTGCCTTCATTAATTCCGATTATCCAGTTGGCCGAGTTCCGAGTTACACTTCACATTTTCCTCACCAGGCTTTCGTAGTATAAGTAACTCAGTGGGTCACAATTCAATATGCTCCAAGACATCTCCTTTAACCTCTCTTTAAATTGCTTTATCCTCTAAATGGGCCGTTGACAGATTTGTGGTTCGAACGTCATGTGACTACACGTACCGACTTTGGTTGGTCACGTGGTCGCTTCGATGATGGAAACTTTTCCCGGTCGATCATTTTATTACATCGTTTAGGTAGGTTATTTGTATTCTACTACTATTAGAGATGCGCAATTCAATTTACCCTTCCTTTTCCTAGTTGATACTTTTCATTTCAAACATGCTTTTCTAAGTCAAGTCTGCGGTGTCATTTTTATCCTCCAGGTTCATTACGGTTTCAGTGGTCATATTACTATTAATAGTTTAAAATAGTATTGTTATGGAGAAGGAAACATTATTTTTTACTTTCACTAGACGTAAGGCAGAGCCTTCCATGTGATATTTTATTTGATTAACGATCATGAAATGATTACCGCATGATAAAATTATTTTCTATATCACTGAGGCTCCGAACGAAAATTGAAATAGCAGAATTTTACGCAGTAGCAATATATATGGCAAATTAACAATACAAGTGAATATATATTTCAAATTTTTACAACATATCACCATCTATTATAGTTTCACATTTCATTACTTTATAAAAACTCAAATTAGAGTTTTATAGCTTGCAGCATGGGAAAAGTTGATATGTACTGGATTTCAAAATTTAATGAAGAATTTTCTAAACATAAGAGAAATAAGGTTAAGGATACTTTTGCGAAAAATTTTACAAATGTTTTACTTATTATTTGAGATGATTTATGAAAAGATCATACTCTTATTCGAACACAAATTTACCATTTGTGGTCACTTCGTTTCGATCAATTGCTCTGTCATTCGAGGAATTGAGAGAAAATGCGTCTACCATAAAATTAATCAATGGTAGCAAATAAACAAAAGCGTGTCAAAAAGACTGTTTTTTATCTAAAGTATTTAGAGCATCCTGGAAAAAAGGCGAAACATCCAGTGCATGTGGAGCACATAGGCAAACATTCTTCAGAGAGGAAAGGTTGTACAAAGGCGATGAGATTCTTTCGATTGCAAGGAATGGTTGAAAGGGTCCAGAGGGGGAAGGCGGTGTTTAGAAAGACACAATGGAAGATATAATTAAGAACCCGAAGGTTGGATCCAGAGGGACTGGAGGATATTGGCGATAATTGCGTACAATCACGCTTGCCAACCTTATCGGCTTCCAACTGACATTCTCATAGCTCCATATAAGGCTTTTTCAACTGAAGTTTTTCGGTCCAACCTCACGATTTCTTCTGCTTTCTATAAGATGGATTCCGAGAAAACCTTTATCGCTCTGATTAGATGATGAATTCTTCATTTGGGCAACCTTTTACGTGCAATTGCTTTTTTCTTTAATGGGATATGATGCGAAATTTATTCCGTCAATGTTTGTCTCTTACCGATGTGATTTTTTTCTCAAAAGGTTAGTCATATTCTTTCAAACAGGTTTACAATAGCTTCAAAATTCAGTAAATTAAACTAATTCATCTGGAAAATCAGACTAATATATACTTAATGCGTTGACTGCTGAACGAAATAGGTTAAATTAATGATACGGGACAAAATGCTTTAAATGAATTCGATATTATATACTAAAAATTTATCAAAGCGTATTAAAACATGGCATGGATATTATTTATGCACATAAAAAGTATATTACCAGTTCCTCATATTTAGTACGCATATTTCAGTTCTTAAATATCGTATATATTGTAATTTTACTCTCTTATAGCGGTTAAATTTTTATAATTATTGTTAAAGAAATTAAGCAAAAGACTTACTATCCTTATATTTGGATCTAATTTATGGAAAATGGTTTAATTAAGCAATTTAATTGAAAAATATATTTGATGATTGATTACTTATAAGATAACTTTTTATTCAGCTGGGATATTCCATTATGAGCGCTCGTTTTACGCAATCACTCATCTTTAAACGACCCCTGATGAGCGATTACACATGTTCAATCGGAAACATTTCGTTTTCCCTCCGCTGCCATTACCCGACGCGCACTGGTGCCTCAGACGGTCGTTCTTTGAAATGAGATGCATTTGAGAGCGAATGGTCCCTACGAAAACCATGTGCGAGAAGATAAACGACGTTTGAAATGCGGGAAAACAAAAGAAGATGATCAGTCGCAGAGCCAAAGCACAGTTACGTCAATCACATGAACAACTGCTGAAGCGAATTATCGTTTACGATGAATTGCAGCACATGGCACGACAAACATTACTGGTTGCCGAGATACCGAAAGTTGGCACGTATTGAAATTGTAAAATTTTACGGTATTAATACATCAATAACGAATGTTCTTAAATTTAAGTAAGGAACCAAATTAATAAGGTTATTTTATCTCTGTGAGTAACTATTATTTGAGAAAAAGAGTGAATGTCTCACGAAATCTTAAAATTTTGGTTTTTGTTATACTTTATGCACAAGTATATGTATCCAGGATTATTAAGTCAGAAAAGTATTCGATGTCTTTCCATATAAATAATATAAATATATTTTCTCCTTTCTGGTAACAAGGCTGTTGCTTGGAAGCAGCTTTGTGAGAATAAGTGCAGAACATTCTCAAAATTATTTTATCTAAATTTATAATTTGCATTTCATTCTAATCCTGAAAAAAGAGGGAAAATAATTTAGTAATAAATTAAAACATTTCATACTGAAGACATCATGGATTATGCTCATGTATTGTAATTTGAACTTAATTATGATCTTATCTCTAATTACATAAATCATTCAATTTACCAGAGTTTCATTTAAAATAAGTTTATTATTCGAATACCTCAGCTACGCATGGCTAAGGTAGAAGAATTTATGAATCAATTACGGAAAGGAACGAGTTCATAATTGAAACACCTACATAACTGAAGTTAAAGTTTCTTTTCATATCTCTTTCATCAATACTTTTTCGAGCCTATTCAAATCCAGCCAGTTATTGTTTCACATTCAGATCGAAGCGAACTTTAATGAACCTCTTGTATCAATATTTATCCGATGAATTATCGAGTTCTTCAGAATATCGGAAATCGAGGCCATTGTGGGTTTCAAGAAAAAAGAAATGTTCGAAGTCACTCGGGTTTTCTTTCCCTGGAATAACATTCGCATATCAATCCGAGCTCTCTGAAGTGTACTTTTGGACCGCTTCTTTAATATCTAAACTGCCAGATTGGAATTTTAGATCGTGGATAAGAATAGCTCTTTTACGTGGAAAATGCCTCTTCCGGCAAATTGCGTTACTAAATCCCAGATTGCGAGAGTGTAATATCCCCGCAAAAAGCTCTCGATTCAGCGGTGCATTTCAAAGGGCGGAACATTTTTCGTTTCGAGTGATGGAATGAGTTTATTACGATGCCACTCTTCCTTATCTCTGCGACAGGTGTCTTCCCTTACCTTGAATAGCAATCTCTCGCTGAGGAGAACGAGTCGCCTTTTCCAAACTCAATTATCCACGTCATGTAAAAGCATTATTTCAATATTATTTCCTTCAATGTAGGAAATATTAAATGTATGTTTAAACTTCCAAGTATATGTAAATGTGTTTCCGGAATGAGAGAATATTGCTTTCCCAGATTCTTTTATGCCATCGGAATTTTCTACATTCTAGAAGAAGTTTCAATACAATTTTGAAATAGAATTTACGTTGAGTAAATAATGTAATAATAAGCTTAGAAATTTTAGATATTAATGAACATCTAAAATTTAGTTGAAACAATAGCCTAGTTGATACATGATACCAATGAATTAGGTTGTATCGATTTATTACTTTCGTAATTGCATGAAATAGAATTATAGTACATTTTTTCTATGACCTAGGAAATAGCGTTAAGAGCTAATAATAAGTTAATTTAATTAGACAAATATTTAGAGTTTGTGACAGGTGAAGCTAAAAATTGAATAAATTAAGTTATAAACACATATATATCGAGGCTTTATAACAAGATTAATCTCCTACACTCCGATAGATTCTGATGTGAAAAAAGTCGTCCTACCTACTATAGATTATACTATAGATAAATGAAATTGGTATATTCCGATTTTAGACCCGTAGTGCTCCGCTTTTTCAAAATCCTTTCTCCTTTAGAATTTCTAGAGACATTCGTGCCAAAATAACTACATCCATTTTCAGTAATCCTATTTAAATTAGAAAAGAATATTATTTTTGTAGACGATTTCCAACTTTTTAGATTAATAAAAGCATTTCAGAATCTTGAACTGCACACTTTGATAGGATATAATTAGACTGAACAAAGTAACTCCTATTGTCATTTAAAAAGCGATTGCCTCAGTCATGCGCCTCTACGATGTGCAGATGTCGAAGCATAACAGGTACAAATATAAACCGATTCTGAACACACATTGAATCGATGAGCAAGATTTCGCGCAGAAGACACCGCAGCGTCCCGTTTAGTCGTCCTCCTTTTCCGATTGGAAGATTGAGTCCAACGGATTGATAGCTCCACCGGATGAGAAGTCCTTTTATTTTTTTAATATAAAGACGTTGAAATCGCTCAATTTGGCTCCGTTCCAATCCGCTATCGGAACAATTCATTCCCTTCTCCGGACGGTCGCCTTAAGGAATCAGATTTCCTCTCTTCGGTGCGTAAGTGATATTCAAATGCTGCATTTCACGAGGAAGCACGCGGCAGAGCTTGTTAAAGTTCCATTAAAAAGTGATTCGCCGTGAAAATGGTTTCTCGAATTGCAATGCAGGCACGAACCGAGTGCACTAGGACGTTATGGGTTTTTTTTAAGGAGATTTCTTGAAGGTCGTGTAGATTCCCGCATCGAAATGCAGTTACGAGAAATGGGCTTCCTCTTTAAGTTCGATCTCTTTATAGTATTCACGTGTTGGGTCATAGCTCTCTCACAAAAAGGGTTAGCAAATAAATTTTAATTCAGCAGTATGCATTTCTTAAGGGATATTCCGTAAAAACTGGATACTAAGTTCGCAAAAGCACGTGCTATATAAGCTCTTGATATCTCTATGAATGTAGTGGTAGGGTTCAAACAGTGTTTCAATTGCTTCAAAATAGAAAAATATCAAAGGAACCACTGTAAACCCATTCTTTATTTAGGAATTAAGTATTTAAACCTCATTGCATTATAAGGTTATCTATGCGGTGTAAGATTTACATAAAATATATCATTGAAAATGTAAATGGACTTTAAAATATTCATGTGCATCAAATCACTACCAATGTGACCGTGTCATCAATTTAATAATAATTCATTTTGAAATCCTTTTTTAATATTATTTTAACATGAATTAGAATCAATTAATGTAACGCTATCTTTTAGTATATTTTAAACGTAAGTTGGTAATTTTCTTTTGTTACCTGTTTCATATTCACTTTCGCTCTTTAATTGGAATGTTTAAAAAATATTTTTTCTCACTCACTCAATATTTTGAGCAAATTACGTATATATAATTCGCTATTTCAGTTTAGAAAACAATTTTCGAAAAAATATCCTTCCTCTGTTTTTCGAATATTTTCATCTATACTGACACTATTAAATTATGAAATATTAACATTCAATCAATTAACAACAACAAAAAATTAAATTTTCGCATTAATTTCATTAAAGACTTAATACAACTTAATATATTCCTTTGAAGGGGATAATTATCTCTATAATATTAAATATATTTTGCCTTATTCATTGAATTACCGTATAACTAACTTGTACTTCATCTCCTTGCATTTAATTCTATTGGAATCATATACCAGAGGTGTTGCAAACTTTATACAAATTCTCATCTTGTAAATGCTTTACGCTCGGCGATGCGTTGGCAATTAGTGCTATAAAAGCAGAGCATGAACGTGTTAATGCGAAGTATCCGACTTGATTAGTTTCCCTTTAAATAGGACCTCTTTGAGTCGCTCTGTTATTAATGGGATCAAAAGGTTCCTTGGCTTCTGGAATTTCACGTGAATCGATTGGGTCTATCAAGAGTTAAATAAATAAAGAGCTTCATTCTATGCCTTGATATGTCAGTAACAAGCACTCTTCTTCGTGCGTGAATTTATTTTAGGGCAAAGAAAATGCGTGTGGATACACAATCCTTCCTGAAAAGACAATAGATATAAGTATATAATATTCAAAATAAACTTTCTTTCGATTGAATTTTGAAAATTGAATTTTATCGAATCATATATTTCCATATTGGTATTGGAATTCATTCTTTTGATTTAAAGGATTTAAATTTAGGAAATAATCAAAAGTCATGGATGATTTAACGGATGAATTGAGTGGCTAATAATAATATTTATTTTGTTAGTGAATTTCATTCTCAGAAGATCATTCTTTTAATAAATTCCAATAATAATTTTTGGATTACAACAAGAATATCTCACAAGATATCACACACACGCAAATAACCACAATAAAAAATCTTTTACGCCAGAAGTGGAATGTGAGACGCTTTATGTTCCATAGAAATGTACCACAATCCGTACTTTCATTTCGATTATCGACAAAGTTCAGTAGGTACGCCCTCTTAAAGTGATGTAACTTTATTTATATACATGGAATACCTTCCTTCTCTCTACTCAAATGAAATAAGTGAGAGTATAGCTTATCAGTTCCAGTCAACTACTGTGTATTCGAAGTGATGTAAAACGAAACCCTCGCTTTATTCTTAATATCAAAAGGAAGCTGTGATTGCTCATTGTCGTAATCCGATTCTTGCGCCTGATAAAGGGCTTCAATAAGATTCGCTAATTATGCATGTAACTCTTTAAATAGCTTCACATCGATTTCAACTTAGAAAACGAATGTCCTCAACCATGAAACTTCATTTCCGCCAACCTCTTCCATCTGCGGAACTGAGCTCGGAATCTCACGGTCTCCCTAATATCTTCCTTCAAAGGTCACGCAGACGGGGGAGGGAACCGTGCATTTTCTTTCTTGCGGAGTTTGTAAAGGTTAAAACGTCTGCCCTCAAATTTCTCCATTTATTCAGAAAATTTTCAAGCTATGAAATTCAAACGGTTCGATGAAAAACCGCCGTGAAATTAGGCGTAGTGCGGGAAAAGTTCTTGGAGTGGAAAGGAAATTATGCGCGTGAAATAGAAATTGCTCGAAGGCAAAGATGTACACAGAACGAAAATTCGGAAAAATGTTCCAAAATGAGCATGCACATTAACAGTGAATGAATCTAAATGATGGAGAAAATGAGTTTAAATAATGGGACTAAAAAATTATTATTTTTCATTGAAGTAACGATACTATTAGGTTTTTTTAAACTGCAATGAAAAAATAAATAAATTTAAGTAAAGGGCAAAGGTTCTAAGCTTGACTTAGCGTAAAAAGTCACTCAGTTTGGAATAAACCCAGAGACGACTAATGAAACCCAACGGGAATTAGTAAATAGGGTTAGAGTTCCTGTAATTTACGATCTTTTTCACGCCTTTAATTTCTGTGTTACAATTAATGTAACGTTTATGATCAAGTAATTCATAATGTAAGAGAAAATAGATAACAATAAGGGACAACAGTAGACTGTTTTATTACAGATCGAATTGCTTCCGTCAACAGGTTTTAAAAATGTGATAAGTAAAAAAAAATTCATAGTATGTAATGCATTCTATGAAAAATAGATAATGGTTAT
Organism: Pantala flavescens; assembly: GCA_020796165.1. Classification (NCBI taxonomy): domain Eukaryota; kingdom Metazoa; phylum Arthropoda; class Insecta; order Odonata; family Libellulidae; genus Pantala; species Pantala flavescens. The sequence goes on along the minus strand of CM036884.1, from coordinate 6,345,948 downwards.
AAACTCGGGCAAATGGTTAGATTGGTTGTCTATAGGTATTTTATTCCAACTTACCTCCTCATTCAGTTTCCGTTCTCAGTAGTAAACAAAAAAGAGTAGCTTTTAAACATTTATTGATATGTTCCTTATCCTCCATAATTGACGTATTTTCACACTTTATAGTAACCTTGAAGACAACAATGTCATATCCTAGGAAATGCAGGGCATTCAAGTCAAGAAGCAAAAAAACCTTTTCAGCTGTACATTTCAGGGAATTAGAATCATCTGCACATGAAATCCTTTAATGAAGTCAACGAGTCAAGTCTTATTCATTGTTCTGAGGTCCATTGTGACTGCGCATGATTATTATTAAGGAGAGATTTAAAAATTGGAACTACATTGAATGAACTTGTAGATTAAATTCCGGAAGAGAAAACGTTGGAAAAGTTCAGCTCATTATCTGAACCCAAATCAACGAGTTTTTTTTCTTTTTCGTGAACCTCATTATTTAAAAAAATAGTTTTTTTCAGTTCAATTAAGAAATCCGTCTCCACCGACATGTGTGCCGAGATGAAGAAATTTTTTATTCAAAGACATTTCTACGAATAAATTTTTCGATTGCTTCATAGAAAGCCATTCCGAATCTTTCTAAAAATTACTGTGAAGTTTCCTTCGTTTCACTAAAAGCACTGGGAGGATGCATCATGTGGAAGTCCTTTACTTGTTCTAATTCTTCTCAGAAACGAAGCTAATTTTTTTGGACAAAAGCTTACTTTTGTGAAAGACTTTCATACGTTCTGATATGGATGTAGCATCGATATTTTTTCTATGAATTTTGCACTCCGCTGTTAATGATTCTCTATGATAGAGAAAAAGTGAAATTAGTCAAAAATATCTTTCTTCTTCTCTGTTTTAATCGAGGTGTCCAAAATTGTATAGAAGCGTAGCTGATTAATAGAAATATATAGATTTTATAATTTATTACAAACGATTACGTGTTTATCATTCCGTCGTCATAGTGAAAATCTCCTTCCTAAAGCTTATTATTCTCCTGAAATATTTAATTCTTTCTCATAACCCCATTTATCTCTCTCCGATTAGGGGATAACAGAAAATCCTCAATCAAATCTTCTGGTTTTCAAATACCGAAGGATTTAATTTTCTCTCCTAACCTCCTTAATGGCTCCTAATTTCTGGTGTTATATGACCATTAAGGCTTCTTCTCAACGCTCTTAGTTCCATCAGAAGAGCTTTCTAAATAGTGAAAAATCCTTCCTCCTCAGTGGCCATGTCTCAGCCTCAAACTAATCAATACCCATGAACTCCTTCCCAAGGTTTTCATCGATTTCAGCCGTTAATACAATCTTCTGCTCATACAGTTTCCTTTGTCTTTGGATATCGAATCCCATTTTTCAGTCTGAGGCTGCGTTGAGCTCAGTTATTAGGCACCGGTTGCTTTTTCCGATTCCAAATCTCCTCAATCAGATTTTTTTCCCTTAGTCTTTCGGATAATATTTTGTGTTAAGTATCACCTATGAGATTTTTACATGGCTTTATTTCTCAGGTGTTTCTACCATTCGTTGATAATTAATTCAATTAAAATATTTAAATTTAAAAATTAATAAATTCCAAGTAAAAAGGTTGTCTGTTCAATGAAAAATTAATGACTTAGGTAAACATATATATACGATTCACCTCTTTAAATATTTTGTTTACAAATCTCCTTTTTTAATTTATAGAGATAATAATCTTACCATAGTTTACTAATTCTCTGACTTATCATTTACTACTTTCCCTGATTTTCTAAGGCCTTACTCTCTTAATCTTCTTGATGATTTTCTAATTGTTAAGGTTTCCTGAAAGTAGCCAATCAGCGTAATTTCTATGGTACGTGCGTGAAAGATATGTGCCATATCTGTTGAATTTAAATTGTATGAATACTAATATTAAACTTCTTTCTAACTTGCTCTCATTCCTACCTCCTAATTTTTCTATTATTGATTTATCAATGATTCTATTGTTTGTTGAGTTTGATGAGTTTAAAAAATCTATTTTTTTCTGTTGTTTTCCAGTCATCTCTATGTACTTTTCGCTAAAAATAATTCTAATCATAATGGTTAACTTTTGAAGCACTTATAGATTTATTATATGCCCTTATTTATATTAAAATAATCTCAATTATCTAAATTATTTTATTTAAACTAAGCATATAATTAGATAAAAATAATTTCAATTTCGGCTTTGATCCGTTCTCAAGTGCCTTATTCTTTCGGTTTATATTCCTTTTCCATCCAAAATCATTCTTATTGACAATTTCATAGCATCATTATTCTCGAGAATTACAGATAGAAATAAATTAGATACTATTATTTAAAAATAGTTAATATACATATCATTATTCTTTGCTTTTGCTTGCAATCATATTGTTTGCAGCCTCATTATTATACCTACCGAAAATGAGAAAATTTATCTGTAATCAATATTTATGTTGGTTATAACCATACCGAGTTTTTTTCAAGCGAATGGAAATTTTGGTTTTATTTTAGATAAAAAATCACTCCCTAATAAATATCCTTGGGACTATTAAAATAACTCGGTTCGTATAAAAACGTTAATCCGTGTGAAGTAGAGTACTTTTTCAAAATTTTGAGACGCCAAGTGGAAAATAATTCGTGCGACGCATCTGCGGATTTCCTTGTGTAATTTAATGTTAAAAGGCGAGATACCTAGAGGGTAAAATTAAATCAGGCGTATTTTCCGGAAAGTGGGACGCCGGAAAGCCTTTTATTTTGTGGAAATAGTAGATTTCACCACTTTGTAACAAATGCGCATTAGCAGCGGCAACAATGCCATGCAAAATCTCTTCTACTTCAGATATGTTTAATTTAACAATATGTGTTTTACTTCCTTTCAAATGTGTCCGTGTAATTGTTCACAATTCCGCCATTCGTTTTACTACCTATTGTCAACTCAGTTTGATAATTAAATTATAACAAAACCTAATTTCTATGGTGAATTTTTTTCTTTTATATACCCATTTAAGGAGAGTTATATACCGTTGGATACACAATGAGGAAATTCTCATCAGGTTCTCTATGATCTCCATGGATACTTAGCTCCACACCATTCTGACATGATTTTTCCCCAATCAGCGTATTGAAGTAGATGCCTCAACGGGTCGTTAGATGAAGGACGTGTAAATATCTCTAAATATCAGTAATTGGGGCTGAATATTGGGTCACGTATCAAAGCATGCACTCCGAATTTTGCACTCAGTGTACTTTCACCGTGACGACAAGGATGCTGCAAAGTGGCCTGCATTCACTCTGATGGATGATCTTCAGAGCGAGATAATTGATCATCTAATAAGTCTACCGCTCGAGTAAATATTTCCCGAAATTACAAGTATGCAAATCTAGTCTTCATCAATAATGTACGAGAATGTTACGCTTGTGACCATTGAAGAAGGATTTGTTATGCAGTCGCTGCTTACCTTTCTTCGATTTCTGGAGGTAATCTTTAGCCCACTGTCATTTAGGATTCCGAACTCAATTTTCGTTCCTCATCACTAATACATTAGGTTGCAACCTTTCGTTAGGTTCTTTCTTATGTCCTAAAATCCACCGCTAAACCTTCCAATCTCAAATGCAAGATAGCTTTTTCTAGCGTTTATGTCCCTTACAATTTTCGAAGGTTTTTTCCTCTGCCGTTTACCTCGCATCCTATTCCCTATTGCTTTTTTTAGCTGTCCCCTTCCTCTTAATAATTAATAAATTCCTTCCCTCAGCTGTTATTACCCTCACAACGGTTTTTATGCTCTCATCTCAAAATCTCTTACCATTGTTTTTTCGAGTCGATGCTTAGCTATTTTCATAAGATACACGTAGATTTTCAATTCAACACTTAATGCACTTAAATAATTAAAAAGTTTGAATAGTGAATATTTACTATCGTTCGGTGAAATATTACATTTGTAGAAATGTATGAAAAAGATTCATTCGTTCATATCCCAAGTGCGTTTTAGGATTATACTACTACTCTTTCATAATTCTTACAAATGTGCTGAGCACTTTCTTGCTTCTGCCCCTTTAGAACTTTTTATATCACTAATTGTATTTTATGAAAGAGATCCGATGGCAGGGGAATATATAAAAAGCTCACATTTAATTCCAACCAATAAATGCTAAAAAAATTAATTCGTGAGGTGTGTATAATATACTATTTTCCAAGAACGTATTTTGTGCTTCTGTCCTCATAATAATTTTAAATGATATATTCAATATAAATGATAAGACTATACACTTAGTGATGTTGAATCACCATCAAAGCTTCAAAGACATGATTAACTTATTATATTCATTAGATACGTTATTAATTTAGCGAAGAAAATGATCATAAAATTCAAAACCTTTGTTAGGGGAGTAAGAAGTGCGGCGTTCACTACCTCATTGATCAAGATTAAATTTACTTTGTAGATGAACCGGCACATGGAGGATTTTTGCAGTAACTGCCCGACACACGTAATGCCCTTGACTCCTACGTATTGGTGTAAGGAAGATGGAAGAGCGCGGTTTGGCATGGAATGGATGGAGGATGACGATTTGCAAACCACATCACTTGGAGCTTCATTAGAGCAGATTAATGGACCGAAGGAAAATATAAGGTAACCAATTCATTAACAGATAGACTATCGTTCACGACCTTGGATTTCAGTCATTTGTATCGAATTTCGCTTTGAGTTAAGGACTACCCTCGTACAACAACTGTCACAGAAGGATAAGTGACTGAACTCTGGAAGAGATTTAATCAAGTCGTGATAATGGTATTAAATGACGAACGTCTGTAGAGATGAACAAAATTGAGTTATGAAATGTTATTCTACATTCCCTTAAAATGTTAGCTATTTTTTCCGTATTCCAACATTGCTTTATTCAAAGCATAAGAATGAATCATCGTCGATTATTGATTTCGGATTGTTAACGAAAAGAAATATTAACTATTATTTCTAAAAATAGTACGAAATTTCTACTGTCAAATTTTTTGGTTTTATCGATGATTAAAAGCGAATTAAAAGGAATATCCTTATAATGATTATCATTAGTATCAAGTTAGAACGTATTCTATTAAATGTAGATTATGAAAAATTTGGTAGTGTATGTAAAGCTTGTATTGAACGCCTATTTAATGATGTAATAATACCAAAGGGAACCTGTAAGTTCCGTTTATGCTTCTTGCTAGGAAAAAGTTGCGTAATCGACTACAAACAGAAACTTCTTAAACTAGGCTTTGTTCCCGGATGACTTTATTGATCCATTATTTCACGTTCAAGCCTCTGTAATTTCTATGGCATATTTTTGTTTGCTTCTCTTTCATTGAATTATTATATTCATTTGCCTTCGAGAAGTAGTTAACGTTTTTTTTCTTCCTCCAAAAAAATATTTTAGGTGTGAGATAGTTGGAGGGTAAACCGCGACGCGTCCACCTCAAATCCTGGTCATATTGATCTCTCATAAAATTTTATGGAAGTTAAAGTATTTTAAGTGTTTGATGCCAAAATTTTTATTTATACTTTTATTTACATTTATCTACAAAAATGGATGAAATAATGAATTGTGTTTAAATCAACTTTGTCCTCAACGTACCAGTGTTTAAATAGTGCTATTTTTGTAATTTTGCTGTTAACGAAAAGGTAGGTGATTTCTTATATATTTTTTGTGTGTTATTGTTTATAAAATATTTGTATGATATGTAAGCCATTAGAAGGTAAATCTTATGCCGAGTGAAGGGTAAATGACTTCCAAAATATGGCTGTTCTCCAAAAATTGGTAGGACGATATTTGGGAAAGTATTAGGTGTCCTATCAGCAGACTCTCGAACCCTTACACTTTCTTCTCAGTTTTTGGTCTCATTTAGCGAAAAGAAAGTGAGCATAGGCTCAGTTTCACTACAGATCCTTACAACGCTGATGTAACCAATTTTCACCATTTTAATATCTAGATAAAAATCTAAATATTAAAGTCGTAAATCTTAGACTGGAACTAAAGGATTTAAGTTTAATCAAAATTATTCCTGATTAAGAAACTTGTGGAGTTGATCCAAAGTGATATTAGACTTTTTTCCAATCGAAATTTATAAATGCGATTCCAAATCCGAGTTCAGATATTTCAGTTCTTTTGTCCTCATTCGAAGTGTACTCCATTAATAAACAACTGCGATTAATTCATTTAGTTAAATTTGGAATTTTAAGCTTTAATTGACCTTCATTTTCTTCGCTTGAAGAAACAGTGAACATTATAAGCTTAATGCTTCTGTTGAATTGACTTTATCTAATCATAATTAAAGCCATTTGAACCTTCATCTACTCTTCAAAGAGTCCATCCGCTATGTCTTAAATTGCGTAGTTGATTCTGTCAACATACATAAGTTTCCTTAATGAGCAGAGCGTATGCGTGCTGCAAATTCAGCGAAGTGCAACTTACCCTAACACGTCTAGAGGACCATCCGCGGAGATACCTTAATGCAATCGCCCCATTCGACGAAATCCCATTAGAACCATCCGCTCGTCAAACACTCGACTTCCAGTTCTCGGATACGTCACCTTAACCTTTACCCAACGGGGCAAGGTCGTATGTGGAGAGGGGGCGGCGTAGGTCTGCAGACCCTTCTGGAGCTGATGCGAATCAACGCATCATTCGGGATCCGACATTCGGCGATCCTTTCGCGGTAGACGAGGAATTTTTCGCGGAAAATAAAATAGATCATGACCTCGGAGACGAAAACAAACAATCGAAGTTCGCGGCGCGTGCGCATAGCGCCGTTGCACTTCTCCTCCGCTGCCGCCCTCTCTCAGTTCGCTACCGGTGTTCTCGCCAAACGGTCTGCTCCACCAGTGGTCGCCGATAAGGGCAGGGAATACCGGACGATAAAACAATAAAAAAAGCTGAAGAGGATCGCTGCGGAAGGCATAAAGTCGCCCCTCTGGGGAGGTTGCCCGCGAATATATAGAGAGAAAGGTAAGTGGAGTTTTGGTCAGGTTTCGGGAGAGCGCGGCTGGAATTCGGCAGAAGTTTGCGGAGTCTCAAGGGAAGTTTCGCGGGCGGAAGGCGGGGAAAAAACGACCTTTTTCGTTGTCGTGTGGGGTCGGGAAAGTTTTGCCGCGAAATTTTTGGCGTGTCGAAAATCTTCCGGGGATATTTTTTGATTTATCCAATTTATGCACGTGAATTATTAATCAGTTTTTGCACTTTCCACTTTTTTTACTCGAGATTTTGGTTATTTTATCGAGATAAGATCTTTTTAAAGAGGCCATTTTCAATAGAGAAATTTACTCAGCTGATTCTTAACTTTCATTAAAATTATTCACGTTACAAGAGTCTAGAAGGGAATGAGGCCTATTAAAGAAGATGAGAAATCATACGGGATTTCCTTGTTTTCCGCAATAATGCAAGCAGAAAAGTTCGTAGGAATCGTCCAATTAATTCAATCATTAAGATTTCAAGTGACACCTCTCCATGGAGCAGGAGTATGAGAGACTTTGAGTTTTGCCATTATTCACGATATCTCCGTGGAATTGACATCTTCATTGCCATGATCGAAACCTAAAAGATATTGGTATTTTCCATAACTTCAGCCTAACTTAAAATAACAAAGTAGTGACGAAAAAGTATAACCCTGTGGTCAAAGATTATCCCTAGGATGGCGAAGGTTCTATAATCTACGTATTCTCCGGAGACCATCTTACCATATTAGTTTTCATCATCATTGTAATCATCTCTTAGTTAATATTAGCTTATTTTGCTTGAAGATAGGGATAAATAATCAAAATTGAAATATATTGTAAATGGCGGATAGATTTTTCGACTTAAGAAGGATTGGACTAGTTTGAAAATTTTGTATTACTTGCACGAAATTTATTTATTCGATAAAGATGGGATCATAATTGTAAATTTTTTATTGACTCAGAATAATTAGCCTCGTTTGAATATACTGGCATTTCAAGGATGATTTTAAATTGGAATTACGATGGAGGAAGGTGTCTCCCCTTCGGATCGTTTACCTTAATAGTCTCAGATAACTTGATTAAATTATGCACCCTAAAATCATCCCAATCTGAAGCTTTGTAATACTTTATTTCTTTCCATTACCTTAATTCCTCTTTTATTCACTTGTTTATAAATCGAATTATTCCTTTGATTGAAATAGAATAATTATTGTAAAATCTTAAATAGCAAAAATATCGAATGAGGAGAATTTTATGAGTCAATACAATTATTAAAATCTTAAGATCAATGCAATTATACGGAAAAAAGGATGTCGAAAAATTCATATTTTTAAAATGTTATTGCATGCAACAACAATAATAGTAAGTAAGGTTCCTTTTATCGAAGGACCAACACATTTACGAGAAAACGAGATTTCCATTTCACAGCATTCGGAAGTAAGTTTGTAAATTATCAATATCTAAGAAAGTCTAAGAATAAACTTAAGAAATAATTACGAACAAAAATAGTTTAAGAGAAATAATTGAGTAATAAATATCTTTTGTACAATAATAAAAGAATCCTCTTTTGATCTGGTTACAAACAAGTAAATAAAAAAGGTAAACAATAAAATTCTTTTCGAGAAAGTTCAATTTGCTGAGTACGCAAACAGCAAAAATAAATTTCGTAGTGAAAAGTTACTAAAAATAAAAAATTAAAACGTATTAAAAATCTGGATGTATACATGGTCCAAATGCGGCAATTATAAATTCCGAAATGTAAACTTAAACGCATCACCATGGTAGCGAAGGGCGTAATTGAGACATCACGGTTAAAAAATACTCGCCCGTTTTTCATTCTTTTCCCATCATCTGCACATGTTTGGAACGAAATCAAACCGTCCGTTAGTTTACATCGGACGAAAACACGCTGCATGTTCGCTTCCCATCGAATTGTCCATTTAATCCCATTTCCTGTGCGGACGGTATAAAAATTTCGAGCTCTAACGCATCCGTCCCTCAATGCCCTTTTGCAGTAATTCCGCGAATCGGAAACGTCCCATGCATTGCTGATGAGCGGCTTTTATCGTTTTCTATTTAAACTTCTCTTACGAAAAAGTTACGGTCCGAGCGCTAAATCGTCTTATGGCTACGCGCCATTGAGTTGTCATGGTAATCAAGCGTTTCCGACACGGACTTGGTTTTTATTTTGATGGGAGTTTTAAGAGGCCAATTTAGGAAGGGAATACTCAAACGGGTATTAGTAACTTTTCCCGATTGGAAATCTTTTTCGTATCTTTGGAATGTGGCGATTGGGCGCTTTGATGAGCGGTAATCGGCAACGAAATATTTCGTTTTCAGTATACGTAATTAGCCTTTAAATACGATGAAAAAGATTAATTAAGTAATTCTGATATAAATTATACTTCATAAATACGTGAAATAAACGAATTTATTAATATAATTGAATATTAAATGAAGGCTTCTGCTGAATGATGGATAGATGGTTATGTCTCATCGAACAATTATTTAAAATCAAGTTTTGCCTTAAGGTTGGCTCAGTAATGCGAATGAGGGATTATTTATTAGGAGCGATTCAAATCCGTAGATATCCAAGGAGATAGAAAATAGAAGTAGATAATCGCAAATAATTTATTTTCGCATACAATATAGCGTATATAGTGACCGTTATTTTGTCTGGGTTTACCTACAATTCAGGCAAGAACGCCTTTATTTAGGTTGCAGGAAAATTGCATTTTTTCCATCATTCATAAAAATATGGAAATTTCGCGAAAGTGCTTTTTCATTGTGCTGATTGTGCACCGACCTTGATAAACTCACCGGATGCAAAATTAAGCCGTGTCCCGAAACGGATTTTTGTGTCAATGTTGGCAACTTTCCCAAATACAACATGGCTGCCTTTCAGTAATTTTTCGGATGTAACTAGCCTCTTAAGTTCGCTTATCTCTAGAAGAAGTATTTAATATCTTCTGTAATAAAAAAATCTTGAATACATTATAAAAACCGCAAATAGAGTATAGGCCAATGCTTGAGCTATATTTTCTTTTGAGTTATTTCAAATTCTCATTTACATTTATCAACGAATGGCATTTATTATCCAATTCAAATGTAATATGTTAGACAATTAACTTAATAACCATAAACAATCCATTTTTTCCTTTCTGAGTGCCTGAGTAGCTATGATTTATTATAATTTGCTATTTCAGAAAAATGTCGTTTCTGAAATTCTGAATTTTCACCTACATTTAAATTTTAAAACAGAAATAGATAACTTTAATCATTAATATATTAGAATATTTCTTTATTTTTATTATTTGGCTATGAAGAATATTTATTTGAAACATATTGGCATTAATGACTAGAATGGTGTGAATGATATACTAAAGAATATTTTTAACTGAGGGATGATATAAAAAATATTGTGGGTATTATTTAAATAAAATATATCAATTATATAAAATAACATAATCTTTTGAAAATATTCGAAAAGAAAAATGAGATTTATAAAGAAGATAAATGGTTAAATCTAAAAATATTCGTGTTTGTCTTAATTTCTCTTTCATGAGTTAACTGAAAGAGTCGAATATTCTTAAATGGCAAATTATCTACCCAATGGACTGTTATGATCTTCACACTTATGATTTGATTCATCCAAGTAATCATACAAAAATACTCAATCCTCCGTAGCCTTTTAGAATGACAACCTCATCGCTCCGTTGTGTGGCAGTCGCCGCGAACCCTAGTAGAGACAGGGAGCTAAACCTGGTTTTATTGCCTCAGTAATCCTAGCAGAGCGTCAAAGAAATCACACCGAGGTTTAATCATCATTTTTTAAGGCGTCGTAAACGGAGCTTTGATTCTGCGAATGGCCTCTTATTTACGACACGAAATTGAAAAATGCGAAACGAGTCGTAAAACAACGAGAGGAGTTGCATCTCGCGCGGTGCCATCGCCATGGTCACCCGTGAATCATAGGTCTCTGTGGGTGTTTACTCAGGAGGGAGAGGTCGTCATCGTGCTTGATACAGTCTTCCATGTCATCGGGGAAATGGCTCCTGAGTTTTTATGGCTCGATTCCCATCGATCCGGATTTTCTTCTTCTTTGCCCCTAACCTTGATGAATAACACTACCTGTGGATGAAGCATATGGGGACCTTGATTGGAAGATCTGATTCAGATAACAACGTACTCTTCTTCTGATTTAATTTGCTGCGGAAGTTTTACGCATTATGTGAAGAAAAAGTCGTAATGTCCTATCGACAGCATGGTCTTTAAATCCTTCACTATGAAATTTCATCCAAAGGATATATTTTATAGCTATCGATCGTTTAGATGATTTAAAGATCAAAATAGATTCGATTTTAAAAATAGAAATGTTTGAATCTTCGATTATTTTCCATCACATTTTGCTGTTAGATATGGAGAAATCAATAGTTAGTATTTTTATTGCGGCAGAGTATAGTTTTTCTTGGACTTAATTATTTTAAGACTTTAGTACAAGTTATTGAGTAGCCTCAAATTATACAAAATTGAAAGCATATATAGAATACCATATGCGTTCTAATAGAATTTTATTTTCGTTTTAAATGGTATAATTTTTCATCAAAAACGTTACATATTTCAATTTTAGCATCTTATTTTCATTTTTATGCAATGATTGTTTCCAACATTCAAAAAAGTATCCCTAAATTGTTATTACTTTCTTCAAATCTTATTAATATCAAGGGAGATCAATTTGAAACTGTTTGTTTAGAATTAGTATTTGAATAGTTCATTTGACGAATAATACAAGTTGATCTCTAACTGTCATGTTTTAAGCAATAAGCTCTGAACTAAAATCAGTCTTTTATCTATTTAAGTCTTTACATACATACATACATACATACATTGGTCTTTATTAGGCGAAATTGGGACTAAAAAGTCCCATCTTCCATTTTATTAGTCTTTATATTTTCAACGTGATTTTTCTCGTAATTTTCCCACTTTTCTGCGCAGTTGTTGCTTCGATTTCCCTGTCTTCAATTCACTCTCACGAATAATTTGTCAATTTTTATCACTGAAATAATTCGCAATATTACCAATAAAAAAAGTAACGAAGTTATGAAAAATTTCCCTTCGAGAACATCTAAATTTCAATGCAAAAAGAAACGCATGCATCATCCGCTAGGTGGCTTCGTGAGGTCATGAATATCTTTAACTTCTGTTTCCCGGAAAGGAAACTAAACTCGTAAGTGAAGTTAAAGCCAAAAGTCCAATTCTCAGATATCATTCGAACAGAATGATTTTAACCTCGAAGAGGTATGGGCTCTTGATGAACCTCTACTCTTAAGAATCACCTTGTCCACAGAATTTATTTCTTTTTTGAGAGGATAATGATAAGATATAAACATAAAAAATATGAATTTTATCATCACAAATGTTATCATTATAGTACAATTTAATTAAAGCATGAACATTATGATGAATTTTTTGACTTTATGGGATGAAAGCGTTGTACATATCTTACTGTTAAAAAAAAGTATGAATGCGTATGAGGAAAACATGATTCTGCTGACAGATATACTAGTTCTCTAAACATAAAAATTTCTCTAGCCATCGTAGAATGTTTAGAGTTTTTGCATTCAAATTAGTTTGTATTTTAAGAAAAAGTATTAAAATAATAAATTTAAAAATTTTAAAAACTACTCAATATTCAACCCTTAAATTAAGCTTTATTTTTGTTAGAATTTCTAGTTTAAAATACATTTATAATTGACCACTTTATTTGGAGCCAGAAGTATGTTTTAAATTCATGAATAGGTAAATGTTTGATAGGAGCGGATGATAGTATTTAAAACCTGAAGATAATACATATAAAATCACTTTAATCTATGATGTTTGATTTAGCTAATTTTCATTACTTAATGGACTGAATAGATATATCGTTTAAAGTTCATTAGTTAAGAGTGGGCTACATATTTGAACCGGAGAAACTTTTATGACAATTTATGTGTTATTTTATCGCTTTGTTCATTGACCGCATCATATATCCTCGGATCATAAACACGACTTTCGTTGGGTTGTTTACTCGCGAACTTGATACGGATGAATGGAAACAGGTTTTGTTTACTTGTGATTACATACAGCGAAATTCCGCTTGCTCTTTTTTCACATAATTTGTTTTTTGAGCTAAACCAATAAAATCCTGGAAATATTACATAAATGGGAGGATAAACTGGTTCAAATGAGAGAAAAAAAAATGAAGAAAGAAGTCAATTTTAGATACCATGTGACCCGTAAAAATAAAATTATGAAAAAAGTGATAAGACAAAGAAATTTATCATAAGCATTCATAAATTTAAGCTGTACCTCATAGGAAATAATAAGTATTGTTAAACATTGTTTTAAGGGAAGCGGAGTAAAATAAATGCCGAATCGAAAATTGCCCTTCGACTTAAATTAATCATTCTTTAATTTAGGGGTTATTCAATGACTGATGATTAACTTAAGATTAGTTAGACAGAGTAATGATTATGGCATGACAATGAATACAAAAAGAAAGACTAAATCTTTTAAAGTAGTTTTTCCAACTTTGTTCGTTTCGAGTAGATAAACTTTGATAAGGGTTTGATCCCTCATTCATCAAGAAGTGAAGCCCTCATGGAATATAAGCCTTGAAACCTTGACTTTAACCCTTCACTTACCCACCACCTCACAGCCGTCAATTCAGTGGAAAATAAATAGATTCTTCATCATCCGATGTTCTTCAGCTCACAGGAAATTACGATCTTTTTGTTGTCGAATTGATATTCCTGAAGTATCACTGCTGTCGAAAGTAAAACTCTTGTGAAAATCGCCGACTTAAAGGTGTGCGCATGCTGGGAGAGGGTCTGGAACCCCACCGTCATAGGTCGAGGAACTTTTCTAATTGCAAAAGGGTTGTGCGGCCAGGATAAGGGGACCCTCTTCAGGGCTTCATTGGGTCAATCCATGAATTAATATTCCAAGATTCGTTCTTCATTTACCACCTGCTTTATTTATCAGCTTATGACAAAGATGTCAAAATAAGTGCTGAGAAATAAAGATGACATGAATGATTTAAATAGAATGTATTCTTCATACTTTCTATCTCGTTCATTGCTCGTATTAAATAAGTTTTTATGTTAACTAAAACTATATATATTTCATATTTAAGAACCGATTAAAAATGGAATTCTTAGTGGCTTAAAGAAATATTTGGAGGATCAATGCCTTACTGATTATCTTCTCGTTAATTTTGGCAAGCATTAACATTCAAGTAGATGTGCAATTTTATGTAATTGTGTCCTATTTAGTCAGAAATATATAGGAGAAGTATAATAGCAACGAAGAGAATATATAATAGATAAAATATTTTTCGATTTAATTCGCTTCTTAGAGTTTATAGAATCTAGTGGGGAAGAAAATAAGGAATTATATTAATTTTCGTTTTCTAAATAAAAAACTGGATTTGAAGTTTCGGCTAAAATTCCTCCCACTCCAATAACTATTGTGTATTAGAGTTACGTGTTTTAGTTATCTAAAGCAAAGATAGGCGTTTTTCATTCCATACGTGTGGAAACTAATTATTTAATGGATGATGCTATAAAAAACGATGGATGAGTGACCTTGCATTTCTAGAATTTAATTGGGCTTCTTGAATATCTTGCTGTTTTTGCAGTAAATTCCAAAATGCAGGGTCCTGCATATCTGAATATTTTACATAGTGATATGACGGTCACCTCATTTGCACGCGAAATTGTGTTAGTAACTTGCGGTAACGTCAAATGATCAAATTTAAATTCACATGATCTTTAACCGTAAAGAGCTGTAAATAATGTCGTGCAAAATGATGCGAGCATTTTATTTTTAATTCCTATGAAAGGATTAGAGAAAATTATATAAATTTTAACGTTTTGTATTTAAATGTACTAAAATTTAATTATATTTAATACTACGATGAAGAAATTAGAAAATAGGAATTTCTTAGTATTTGTTCAATATATTTAAATTATTAAAGATAAATATCTTTATAATGATATCCTTAAAAGATTTCGTATGCCTTCTTTGGAAAAATATTCTTTATTTTATAAAAAATCATTAATAATTGGAACAATTAAAAAAAAATGAGTTTTCCGATCAAATAAACACACATGTCATCCTTACTCTATAAAAATTGCCTCCGTACATTCATATCTTTGTATTTTCAACCAATTAAATCCATTATGAAATTTAAGAAACGATTTATGCGAATTTGAAAAATTTATATATTTAAGCCTTCCTGAAAATTCAATTCTTTAGTTTCAAAAACTATCTCTTTGTATAGATAATGAATTTCTTGTTAAAATGAAGACGATTGGGCTAACAAATCTGTTCAGATTGCCCTTTGAAGGTGGATCGTTTGTTTGAAATTCATCAGCCCGCAAATATTTCATCACAAGAAGGATTAAAAAAGGGAAATTTTTAGGAAATTGGATTTCTTCAGAGAGAATGCTTTATATTTTACAATATTAGCACGTTTTAGTTTACAAATAGTAACGATTTCAGTGAAAGAAATTTAAAATTAGCAAGTTATATAATTCGCACAATAAATGATTCTATTCCATTCTGCAAATTGATTTGCCGAGTGGTTTTATTTTTCGATGAAAATATTGTGGTACAATATTTAAAATCATAGAACCTAAGTCTCATCAATTGAGTTTTAAATGAACGATTTGACGATACTTTTTTCGGATGAATCTACAGAAATGAATCCAGCAATACTAAGCATCTCGAAATTTGTTCAAAGGATTAATTCCTCTGTTCTCGTGAGATATTAATTTTCGAAGCTACGGACCAAGCTGCTTAAGAAGTCAGTCATTGATTAAATTGTCCCAAAGGAAAAATATGCTGATTTCAATATTCTTCATTTGAATCAATGAAAAGGATCAGATCCATGATTAAAAGAATGCATCGCAACTTAAATTAATTGAAGTGCCTTCTAGTTCAAAATTCCCTAGACACAGTAAGAGGTGAAAATTTTCATTTATACCAATAAGCAATATCTGAATATATATTGCAGTTATATCATCTTTTTCCAGTTTTAAATCAATAAAAGATTTTTCAAAGGTTTAATCCTTTTTTATCTTTCTGATAAGTTAAACTAGAAGCGGACTTGACTTTCTTATGTTCGATTGAGTAAAATATGGATATACTTGATATAGTATGAACTAGTAAATCGATGGTAACCAAAATTATTTCATGTATACAGTACAAATAATTTCATAGTACTAATGTGCTTTTCAAGGTGTGCGTGTAAACAAATTCGATCAGTACCTTGTAACTAGGATACTCAATCCTGTAACCATATTTGGGGTTCAGTTCTTGTTTACGTTCCCATGTTTACGATCAAGTCACCCAACTCCTTGGTATGTGCAAGCTCAGAATCATCGCAGTGCAAATGCTTATATTTATATTCTCTATCTGTACCTTCATATTTGGTTCCACTTGAATCGATTTGGGACTGCATCTGTTATTTGTGGACCAGGAAATAATTCGTGGCCGTCTGTCGTTTTGACACGTGAAAATTGCGTGATTGAGAGTAAATACGCCGAACCAATTAAATGGCGAGCAAATACGATTCGCCATTGGAGTACGGGAGACAGAAATCGGTGAGTCGACATCCACTTCGATCGAGAGCACTTGTGGATCGAGATGACAGCGAAACTACTGTGAAATAAAATTGGAAACGGAATGGATTATTACCGATTGCTTGGGAAAAAATAACCCTGGAAGCCCTTGCCAATTTTCTAAGTCGAATGAAGTTCCTGAAGATATCCGTGTACTATCATTTCATCGGGTTTTTATTTATTTGACCTACATGTATTTATATGTTTCATTTTTTGAGATGAATTCTGCTATCTTTAGAGGTGTAGCGTAGTTTATAAACAAGTATAATGAATGACCATCAGAAATAGGTATTTCATGAATTCCCTTGGATGAGTTTAATCAATTCCACAAAGGTTAATGTTTAATTTTATTGAGGGTATATAATGATAGTAAATAAATAATTTAATTATTCATCAAAATAAATATGAATTTTTATAAAGGAAATAGGAATGTAATAAGGAAAAATTATAATTCATCTATCTGTACATTTTGAAAAAAGATTTACTGGAGAGATATTTCGGTGAAAAAATGGAACGGGAGATATTAGAATTCGAATAATTGATGAACAGAATAGGTGTTAAATAATGCACTGAGATCTTAATTATTTATATTTATGAAATTCAAATTTGGAGTAAATATATTTAGTGTTATGAAAAAATGATCATTCTAAAAAAGTTTTATTCCACAAAGTGAGTTCGAGGTACTATGTCACAGGAGTTAGACTTGAAATTTGAATAAACACACCTCCTACCTTTCACCACTTACAGAGCGTAAGGTGAACGCGTAAATTTTATTACAGAAATAGTAATCCGAGAGTAAACAACCACTCGATTCGCTGTGTGAAGATACGAGAAGACCTTGCACTAATGCAATTCTTTAGACGCATTTCCGCTCCAGGCACGGGAGGGTAAAAAACAGTTAAATGAATTCATTAGCGAACTTGTCCTCGCATAATTCACGTCCCGCATACGGATCTGTTGGTAAGTTTGCCCTCCGCGTGTTTGTTAACGCGGATTCCGGATTGTGTTTGACTCCGGTGGTGGTAGGTCACGTCGGAATTATTCGCAAAAACATAGCTGCGTGAGCAGATTGACTCGAACTTTATCGTACTCCAGCGCGCGAATTATTCACGGGTTGCTCCTTTCATTATTCAAAATGCACTCGCTAATCCAATTACCAGAGGGCGAAAAAAAGATCACCAAGAATGTCGGGCAAGCATTAGTGGTCAAATGAACGCACACTTCCTCTTTTGAAGATGTTTATGCTAAATGTTATACGGCCCGTAAAAGAGAGAAAAAGCTTACAAAGGCTGTTTGAGTTAAAGGTGATGTCTCTAAGCAGTAGATTTAGGAGATTCACCTTTGGTTTACTCGAATGGAGTTACGAAGATTGAAGGCACAAACTTTAACGGCATTATTATTTTTCCGTGAGGATGTTTTTTTCTTTAGGGAAATAAAAGAGATCTTAAGTAAGATTATTTGATGCAGATAGTTTCCTTTCAAGATGGCTTATTGATTATTTCAACGAGCAGATGACTCATTGGTACTCTAGTTTCTCCATCGTTACCTATGCCCTATTTACGACCTTATATAAAGTTCACTTATATTTTTGACAGTCAAATTTAAATTGTTTACCAACATGTGTAAGTATAAATTATAAAAATAAAAACAACTTTGTAAATTTCCTCATAAAAAATGGTATATTTGCGACCGGTTTCCTAACATAAAATTACATCTTTATCATCATTACAAGATGTAATTTTATTTAAGTGTTTAATGATAGCAAAAATCTGCATCTTCTACCGTTATATTTATTATTACGCTCATGGGTTCCTTTATCCATACGAATCCAGCGAGCGAACTTCCTAGCCCAATTCCATAGGCGTGATCTTCGTACTTGTTCTCATCTCGTCAATGCGTGATGAGGGGGCGGTGGCGCCAAGGAAACATTCATTCACAGTAGCTTTTGTTTTCGCCTCCTTTTATTTCGACTCAACTTTCTACGTCTCTAAAATTCTGCACATGTCGCGTTCGAAGGATATGCACGACTTAACGCAGAAAGGAAGAAAAATTTCACGGCCTCTCAATTCTTCGCCCTTTGCGAAGTCCCTTCGTCTGTATTCATCCGTTCATTCGACGAATTAATAATGATGCGCGCGAGAAATAATAAGAGGGCTCGATGTAATTGGACATCGTTTGAAAGGGAAAACAGTGAAACGGAATTCCACGTTTGGACATTTCGTAGAAAGTCTGAATATGATATTTTTTACGGTTTAAATACGGTTCAAATAAGAGAAGGCCTGTATGCAAGCAATATTGATAGGTTTGGAAATACATAAGTATAGATTAATGGTCGTGTTTAAAAAGTATACTTTTGAATCCGCCTAGAAAAAAATTCTTGTTTCAATGGGTACTGAAATGAGAACAGATGATTCTAAATAATTCTTATTCGTTGAAGATAAATATTTATGTCAGCTCATGAACAGTATATATTATAATTTTGGCAAGGGTTAATTAATTTTAATAATTAATAATTTAGAAAAGTAATCTCAATTGATTTCATCTCATAACTTAATGTAATATGACAGAGGATATAATGTATTGTTTAAAATATAATATATTAATAATTTAATTAATATTATATATTGTTCAAAACGTTCAAATTTTATTAAATTAAATTAAGAGAAAGTTTAATTTTTATCGATTAATGAATAATCACTGCAGTTATTTTCAGAAATTTGTGGAAAAATAGTTCTAAATATAATGTTATAACTCTAAACTATGGTAAAATTGCATTTTATATAAATGAATAAAATACTGACAAGCAACTTTTTTGGAATTTTGGGTATCTCAGTTCTGCTCAACAGCAATTTTCTCTCTGCTTTCAAAAATTAATGTCAACCCTTTTCAATTTCACTCAATCATAATTACTGCATTTATCTCCCCGAATTAGCATACCTTCACATCCAAAAGTTAAATTTCATATGCAATTTTCTCCGTGGCACTCGTTATTTTTGGCTGACGTTATTTCATGTGCAAAATTAATGCTAAATTAAGTATTTACGCACCTGAGTTAAGTCCGTCGTACGGCATACAAACTGTTAGTTTGTATTCTCATAGTTTTACAGCAATAATTATGTAATTCTGACTCATAGTCCAAACGTAAAATTTAACTAAGAATTGGGTAAATTTGTTTAGCAGTTTAGTATTTCTACCTAAAGTGCTTTTAAAGGGGAAAGATCGTTCTACTTTTCGACATTCTAAACAAAAATTAACATTTTAAATTTAGATTATCTGAAATATGGACATTCTAAGTTCTTATTCAATCATTGGTTCGTGTTCAAGTCATAGAAAAATTTTAGAGACGCAAAGCAGAGAAAGGTGTATTTCTCTGAACCTAAAAATAATGATTTGCTAATTTTTGTAGATATGCACGATTTAACACTGTATAGAAAAGCAGAAATGGCAAGACAGAATTGCTTGGTTTTCTTAACATTTTTGGAGCGCTTCTTCTGTAAATGGAAAAGATGACGATACGGCCTCTCAATATTCCTTCGCATTCAGCCGATTCCTCACAAATGGATCTTTTGATATTTCCTCCATTTTTCCATTCGCTTCTGCTTCTCCTGACATTTGAAACTCCACTTTCACGTCTCTCTCCTAGGGTTCGCCTATTTCCCATCTAAAACCCTGCTTTCGCTTAGAATCGACCTTTCAGTTGGAGATTCTTTCCTTCGCGTTTCCATATTCAAAGGCCCCTTCTCAACTAACTTCTGTTTCGTGTTTCTCTCGTATTTTACTCTTTTTCGATGAATGCATATCGTTCCTTTCAAAGCCCTTCATTTATAAATTTTAGTTTGCGCTCGGTACCATAGCGATAGTGGTTTGTGTTAATTACGAGTACCCTAGAGAATTTTATTTAAATAGTTTTTTAGATTTAAATATGTTTCATATATTTTCATTTCTGCTCTTGTAAGAATTCTGATTCTTCATTCCTTTCCGTCAGAATTTCCACTAAAGTTTAGTGGGTGTATTTATGATATCGTTTATTTTAGCTTTTCGAGAGGAAGAATGAGTAGAACTGGAGCTCACTTATTGTAACTTAGTTCATTCTTAGCGATTTAATGAATTAGATTTTAATAGAGATTTAATTTTTTATCGCGAGCTTTTATCATACTCGTGTAGTGGATCCAAACATTTTGAAGTTTGGTGCAGTATCTTATCAATAAGTAAATTTTTATCTTGTAATCATGCATTGCCCGAACGGGAAAATATTAAAGTAAGAAAGTATAAATTAGTTGGTTGTCGTAGGAAATGTGACAACTTTGGCCGTGGAAAAACTTTCTGCTATCAACGGCGTCGTTGAGGATATTATGATCTTAACTGTTATTCATAATAATGATTTCATTGGTTGTGTCTAAAAATGAACATCGATTTAAGGAAATTTAAGCAACTAAAAATCAGATTTATAAACTGCAGATCTAAAGGAAAAGACCTGATAAATTTCACTAAATATGGAGAATATTCGCTTATATAAGTCGAACCGCGAACGATACGCCACAATAGCGTGCTTAAAAATGCTGGATGATTACACTCCCTGCAACATTCCATAAGGATGTTTTTAGTCTTTTCTCTGGATTATCTGTAAGTCTTATATGAAAATAATGACTTGGGAATCTAATTTCTTGGAAAATTCGAAAGTGAAGATAGTGAATAGATACATATCTCTACCATAGAGTTGGAAACAACATGCTTGAATATTTAATACATCAAAGTAATATAACACGCCAATGGTATCATCAATATTATCAAGATATGAATGAATGAATCCGGAATCAATCTATTGAGCTTTCTTACAGGTCTTTTATCGCCAATTTCCGCGAAAACTGTTATCATTTATCAGTGCATTTACATCAATACCCCGCCAACTTCCATATGGCTCATAACAGAATGTATGGAAACATTACACTTCCTTATCTGAATTGATACTCTTTGACCAGAAACAAGTCGTATCTATAAATTATTTCGTGATACTGAAAATGCAAAGTGATCGTGTATTTGGTGAAATAGAATATTACTAAATCAAGGTGATTATCTGAAAAGGTAGTATTCATGGCCCATACTATCTGATCTATTCTTAATTTCTTAAATAGTGGATAGGATGCATTTAGTTCCATAGAACTCACAGTGTTTGTAGCTGAGACACAGAACCGATGATAAATGCTGTCGAACTGAGGCAGTAAAGCGAAACTAGCAATTAAATAAATTAATTTCATATGAATATTCTTCTACTTTCTATAGCTTCCAAATCATTTCCTATAGAGATGATTTCGTCCTCTGTAACTTCGGTCGGTACTAATAAGTAAACTAAGGAACAATCAGCTGCTTATCATGCACTCCATTGATTACTCATGAGGATCTATAATAGCCACACAATTTCGGAACACTATCAGCTGACCCACCGCGCCTCGAAAGCGTGTTTCAAACCAGTAACTTTAGCTCTAAATATTGACTGAAAATCACAATACGGTTGTCGCGCTGACCTTATGCGGTTTGTCATAAATGAGTAAAGTAGGAAGCGCAGGAAACCTTGCACACTCATCACTAAGTTTACTAACCCTCATTACTTATCCGTGGTTAGCTAATGGATGTGAGTTTAAGGCTCTGAAAAGCCTAGTGATTGATGACCTTGCAAATAAACTGCACTTTGATTCAGTGTGAAGATTAATAAACCTCGCTCCTCATCTATCCTTTGATCCATTGCTTTCGGGATAATTGTAAAGCTTGAGGGTTCAGCCAACCTTAAGCATGGAAAATGATCATTCGATGCGTATTGTAAAATTCATTTTCCTTCTCTAGGATCATTTATTTCCTCTACCAACTGCAACAATCTTCTAACTCTCAATGTTATCTTCATCGATTATGCGTTGCATTCATCAATATTTTGGCGCAAACATTTGCAATGAAGTTCAGAGAATGTCGTTCATTTTTCCCATTCACGTCACATGAACCTCCCCTCAATCCACACCGGATCTCGTACGTGTCAGCACGCATCTAACCCTCTCCTCCTTATCTCCTAAGTCTTCCATCCTTACGTCTATTGTTCTCACCAAAAGGTTTCCCTCCAAGAGTGCTCTTTGGCCATTCAACGCCTCGACAAGGAATAAAAACCACCAGTGCGTGTTGCGGGAAGAAAAAGTTTTGCCGACATTTTTACCACGTAACACCCCCCCTTTTTCACTCTCGTGTTCTTTTATATTACCTCCATGGGCTATCTCTTTGGGGGTCTCCCATATTTCCCCTTATGAGAGATAACGAAATCCTCGCCCCAAACTCATCAGCATCGCCCTGAATATTCCATTCTTTTCAAAGGAGAAGTCGGAGGAAATGAGAGTTTTCCCAAGAAGGCAAAATATATTAATTCTCGCTGGAAATCATTCGGGAGGTGGAATTAAGCGATAATATAATGTATATCAATTTATAGGTGTCTCCTTCGTTCAAAGGATGAGATCTTTTTCTGAAAAAGATGAGGGTTTCATTACGCGCGGGCTTAAAAATTTGATCCTCAAGGTGGAGTGATCATGTTCGTAAGTTATAATGAGATTTCCTCTGGTTTTGTGTTTCCCTGCTTCAGAAAAGGAAGTATAGTTCAGTTAAAATCGCTACGTCATCGTGGAAAAAGGGACAGAATAAAACTAGAATCAGAAAGGACGCATGTTATTTTTTCATAAATTTTATGAAATCTATTCTCTCTGTTCAATATAAATATTCCAGAAATCGCACATTAACGCCGGAAAATATGAATTAAATTCATACAGAAACTTTAAAAGTAACCTTTCAAATAAAACGAATATTTCTATGAGCAAGGGAAATAAATTGTTTCCATGATCCTCCATGGTTCAATTTCATATATAATCTTGTGATCGGATATTTTAATTTAGACAGTTATAATTACCATTTTAGTTGCTCAGAAAATTTTGAATATTATATACAATAAAAATTTCCAATTCCAAGGCAAAATTTTCCTGCTTCCTGGTCTACATCGATTGGAAGGGAATTGTTCATAAAAAGCTAATGAGATAAATATTCTCCCGGATTCCCTAAATTACCTATCGAAGGGATTCTGTCTCGTATATTAGATAATTTGTAATATAGATTTAGAAAGTTCAATGGAAACTTATATTCCTTAATGCAGAGAGCTGTGTTTGGTATAATTATTCCTCTGTTGTAACGTTTCACTAGACAACAACGTTGCTATTCAGATTTAATCAATGCATTGATGATGTTTCGCTTAAATTGAGTGAATGTCGAGGTTACCAAGATATTGTCCGTTTAATCCGCTCTAATTGTTTTGGAAAGAAACATCGTACTGACTCTTCATTTATGGAGATACATATGTTAAACTAATCATCAGATTGGTTAAAGCGATTTAACACCGAGAATCACCGAGGTTTTGTACTGATTAGTTTTAGGAAAACGTGTACATTATTTATGAATGGTCAAACTATTTATGTGTGTGCGTATAATTTCTAAACAATGATGGAGAGTAATTGGGATATATTTGAAGTAAAATGACGATACTGACGAAATAAAAATTGAAAATTAGTAATTAAGGTGTAAAGAAGGATTTTGTGCTGTATTTTATTAATTTTATTTACACTTCTCAATGAAAAGTTATTTTACGTTAGTGTTGGGTATATTTAGTTAATCATCTTAATGCACACTCGAAAATGAAATGGGAAGTACCTAATTTATCATTTGTAAAATATCTATATTATATTAAGAGCATCTTTTAAAGGAATTTAGTAAATAATAACCGAATACGATAGAATTTACGTATCAATTATCCGCTCTTTATCCTTTGGTATCCGCAATGATGAAAGCCTAATCTTTGAGGGATTAAATTCAGCATAATCGTGTGAGGATTCAGTCCTAAAAGTATAAAGTGTGAAAGAGTTGTCGTTCGCCATCTGGTCCAGACTAGCTCAAATTTCATGTGAAGGCTAAGCCAGCTTAAAATATTAGCGCAAACTTAAAGTTAATTACTCTTCATTATAACATCTCGGCCGCTCGTAATCTAGAAGCTCCAAATCCTTATCTTTGCAATCTGTTTTAAATTCCCTCTGATCCTGCAATCCAACATGTCCTTTGACCTCTTTCCTTTTCTCTGCAAATCCCAGGATTTCCGCATTCATGTTTACAGCCGTTGATTGTGATGTGGATTACGGTTTACTTTATCGAGACACCTTCGCGAATCAATAGCGTACTTATATTACACGTACACCTGTTTTCATTCGCATCTCGAACTATCTTGAATCGCTTGTCGATGCAGAATTTAGTAGAAGGAAGAGAGAAGGATTTAGGATCGGGATTTTCCGAATTCTAAAAGGAAATTTGTTGGGAGATCATGACATGAGGTTTATCAACCCATTCCTATATTTTAATGAATGGTTAAATATATTTATAATTTATATTTCGTTGATAAAAAAGGTCCTATGTTTGAACATATCAATTATTTACGATTAAAACTTTTATTAAGTCATACGGAATATGTTATAATTCAGATAAATAACTTTTAACCGCTAAATTAATTAATATTTATTTACTTAAAGCTATTAGAACAAGCATAATGCTAGATTGATAATCTTATGTTACCGCATTAATTATCTCCGAATAAGGATCAAACAGTTCGTTTGCACTGATAGATTAAAAATAAAACTTCTGGTTATGAAAAGAGCTGAAGTGTTTAATGTTTTTCAACAATTATACGAGGAATATTTATAAGTCACTCGAGCACGTCAACTTCCATTCACTCTCCATTACTCTAAAAGACATAAATATACTCTTCAAGTACCACTTTCGAATTCGTATTCGATATTCCACGCAGCGGATGCTGGAACAGGAGTTGTCACATCCATACAATTTCAGTACAGCATTCCGAGAGTGTCACATTAATCTCTCTAACTGACGTTTAATGAGCCATTTTAGCAACTCTTGGGCGGAGATTCGAATGACTGCCTTTTTAATGAAGCAAAAGAGTTTGGCTCCTGCAAACGACTGCATTTCCACTTCCTCACGGCTTTGCTGAGCAATCCTTGTCCCATTTCCCTCTTGAGTGTCTCTGATTTTGATCCAGGTCATGGGGTGTTCTCAAAAAGAGTTCTTCAGATATCGGGATGACTACAGCATTACGTTTTCTTTCGATTCTAAAGATTTTCGAAATTTCTCTTGTAATCTGAATCTAAGAGTACCATCGTTATTGAGATTTAATTTATTATAACGTATATAATTGGGGCAACCTTTTTATGTTAAATAAATTATTATGTACATAAATTGTTATTTTTCAAATGCTTATAGGCTCCGTTGAAATATTAAAAAATTATGCTACTGACATCTGTAATTGAAATATTACTATCGCATGCATTATTTACAGCGCCATTACTAATTTCAATTTTTTTTGTCTAGCATTCAAGTTGTATTCGGAAATTTACTTAGATTAGTCGTTCCATTCGAGAATTCTTACGTGCGATACGGTGATTTACGTCAGTTTAATGTTTTGAATGGTGTAAACGTCTTCAGATGGCTTAAAGAAATACTC
The DNA here is from genome assembly GCA_020796165.1 of Pantala flavescens. Lineage (NCBI taxonomy): Eukaryota > Metazoa > Arthropoda > Insecta > Odonata > Libellulidae > Pantala > Pantala flavescens. The sequence goes on along the minus strand of CM036884.1, from coordinate 6,319,727 downwards.
TGAATAAATTTTCAATTCAAAAAATTCATTTTAAATAATTTTGATATGATTAAATACTGGATGCTGATATATCTATCTTTATCCGAGCTGGAAACATTTGTAAGGTTAATATTTAATACAAAAACACACTTAAATCGAATGCGAGGATCTCTAAGTTCATAAAATGAGATTTCAACCTCTGATAGAATCATGCAACTCGTTTTCATTCATTTTCTTTGCCTTTCAAAAAATTTCGTAAATATTTTACCATCTTAATGAAAATTCTGTGATTTTTAAATCAAGCATGTTATTTCTGAAATAGGTCATTGCATTACATACATACATACTTCATTTAAATCTTCTGCATTTCGACTTATTTAAGCTATGATGCAGTACAGTATACACCTGCTCGACTACCAACTTCTTTGATTTTGCATCTTAGGTCGACTTATCTGTCTCTCCCGCTCATCTTCCGTCGTTGAAACTCCCAAAGTTTCCTTAATGATGATGAGACGGTTCCCTAAATTAAATTAGAGTTTCGAAGTGTGATACTCTTTGAGTCCCATTGGTTTGTTTTCTGCACAAATCTTAGAACGTTATTTGATTCGATTTATCGTAGTCGTAGTATTTGTTTATGTTTGCTTCTTTCCTATGGTTTGGAATACAAGGTATATAATATGCAGTGACCTACGTATGGGTGATACTGCTTCAAGATTAGCAAAAGAGCGCAAATTACTTTAATTTATATTAAACTTTATTTAATTTTTCAAAATTTAAATAATTCATGAAAGGTAATTTAATGTACAGCTTTAATTTTGCTGAAATTTTGAGCTCTTTCGACTTTTAGTTAGCAACCGTCTTTCAAGACATATCAAACAATGTATAAATTTGGCAGTAGAAACCCATGAAAAAGATGGTAAAAACGTGGAATTCTCATCTCAATTTTCGAAACACAAAATTCTAAATAAACTATAGTGAATGAACAAATCTGTAATTTATAAGCACACATCCATGCGTAATATGAACAAGATTTCATGATGATATACGTTTGTGATGCTATACGATTGTGCTGTTTTCTTATTTGCATTATGTTGTTTAAGTATGAACATGCAGAGTTTATACTACCGCCCAATAACCATTTATGCATCCCTTCAAAGTTCAAATAGACGCTTATGTGTATAGCAAATTCTTTCGCTCTCTCATTCTCTAAAGGGAATATCCAATGCTCCGCCTCCTTCGATTTTTGCACACTAATTCTCTACGAAAATCAAATCTAAGCAAACCCAATAAACCACTTTCAAACCCCACCCACTGTGAATCTCCTTCCCAAAGAAATGCAGATCTCTGCACCAACCCACGCTCCTTTAGCGCTGTACCTTTCCGTTTATAACCTTTCTCTTTTCATTTATAGTACTCCTTCCGATCTCACGCCTCCGTTCGCATCCTTTTCAATCTTTCCGATCCGTTTCCTGGTTACACTCCAACCTAACGATTCCACTACTGCAGGCCCTTTGTTCTTTTATTACCATGCGTTCCTTGTTTCGTAGCGAATTCTAGTTTTCTTCATCAGCTCTCACGACTCGAGTTTCTTTCGAATAATCATTGTGCGGCCTTTCAGGCTATTCAATATTTTACTCTTTTTACGAGACAAGAATACAAAAGTTCTTGTTTAAGGTTCAATTATCTCGTCGTGAAAGTGGTCTTCGTTGCTATTCTGTGCAATGTCTTCGGCGTGTCGAGGGAAAGTCCCAACTAGGCTAAATCTGCTAATTGCATTTGATCGTCCATTTAATTGGAGATTTTTGATATTACAACAAAACGATGTTACTTTGTTTTCTGAACTTTTTTCAGATTCAAATGCTTAACTTACTCATTTAGGTATTCAAATTTTAAAATTTTCATTTTTCAATTTTACTTCCTACCTCATATAACTGAGAAACAATATCAAAATAACTTAAATCTATTTTAAATTTATTTTAAGAAAGGATTTTAATTAATGAGTTTGTGTTACCGAAACTTAAGCTCTTTTCATTTTCATTTTTATCTCTGCTAATTAATTTATCTATACGAATTGTTTCATTTTACGAATAAGTCGTTTAAAAATCATTTATATAATATTTCCCAACGTAAAAATATTTTAATTTCAAGTGACTGTTACAATGATTAAATTACTTAATTTTCATTTTATAAATAGAGCCTTATTCAAGGTTAGATATATTTTGTTAAAGTTTCCTTCCTTTTTTATACGTACATATTTAATTGAAATTGATTCATAATTTAATTTGATTCACGTATGATCCACGAATAAGTTTTAGATAATCAGCTTAGCTGAAAGTCAGTACCCATAGGGCACTTTAATGTGAGGGAGAAAATTTTCAAAGAGATATCCCTATACCTCGATATTCCGTCAATATCATATCATCTTAAAAGAATATGCAGATTGGATAAATGCTGTACTAGGTTCTAGTTTATAGTCCCAGATATATGCAGATAAAATAAATCCAATTTGAAGCCATTGAGTTTGAGAATGAATGGCCTACTTCTTGCGCATAACAAGTCCTTTATCCAATTCCCTTCCAAGAAAGTAAATTCCTTTACGAATTGCTCTTCACATTTCTTACCTTTGATGTCTCCGACGCATGCCATAAAATCAAATTCCATATAACCCTTAAACTTATTATCTTTTCGAGATCTTTCTACTGTAAAATTTCCTTTTCCCCATTCACCTTCATTTCCACTTGGATGGCATGTTTACTTTTCTTGTTTATTACGCTATTTCTAGAATCACTTTAGCACTTATTCTGGATTATGCAAACCTTTTCGCTCTTTGAAGACACACTCCACCTTCGCGTTATCCTGTGCCTTGCTTCTCGTCTTTTTAGCCCCCTCCTCTATTGAAGCTACCTTTTCCTATCCCGCCAAATGCAAACAAATCTATACTACGCATTCGTTTGTGCGAATGTATGGTTTTTATATCGAAATAGGTGACGAAACGCAAAAGAATGTTCAACACAAATTGAGGACCTTTATTTTAATCAAATCACTCATTACCTATTTGTGTTAGACACTCCCACCTTATTATTCTTTAAATATGTTTACAATTACATAAAGTCTTATAAGCTTATATATTTAAATAATTAAGTGAATAAAGGAAAAAATTATGAATATTCAATACCACTACTTTGTGGAATTTTGAAATATTTGATGGTGGAAATTGGATGAGAAAAAGCATCACTTTATAAGGTTGCGTAATAAATTCGATCACTGTCATAAAAAACAATGCCCTGGAATTTTACTAAACAATTCTTACCAGGATTAATTCAGTATTAAATATTTAATTATAATTTGTCGAAACGTCTAAGTTACAGAAGTGGCTCTCTATAAAAGTATGTATTAGAATTAGATCTGGATTATATTTGCGCTTCTAATAAATAGAAGAGCCTATCTTTTATCAAAGGTTTTTACCTTTATTCGAATGTGAGCATATTAATTTTACAGGATATGTTTTTATGGAAATTTTTATGAAGTTTTAAATGAATTACGTTCTTAATATCAGCGTATATAAGAAGACTTTAAATCCTCGATGGGTCCCCTTTAACATGTTTCATACCTTTCTTTTCTGACGAATTTCTCTCCACTTTCTGTATCTGTGCATCTTTGTCTGAATCTTGCCACTTCTCCCTTCCCTACATCCCCAAAACAGCCTCTACATCTGAAAAGGAGTAATTGGTACGTCATTATACGGATGGCGACCCCTTCCAAAGAATTTCCCAAGATTTCTTTCTCTTCTAATTTTCAACATCTTTCCTCAATTCTTCCTCTTGACGTCCGTTTTAGTTCTTTCTCTCTCTTTCTTTCTATTCGAAATGTGCGTCCTTAAATCCTCGTCACCTCCTCTCGCCTATTAGAGGTTAGCTTTTTAGTTTATTATATTTTGTATATTTTCTTTTTATCGCCTACGTTTTTCTGTCTCCTGAAATCCTACTTCTTAAATTAATTTAAAGCTGCATTTGAGCAATAAGGTGTCTAACATTCAAGAACCATTAGGTCACATCAAATGTAAATATCAGTGTCGGTGAGTTTTCTGTAAGTAAAGCGCTCACGCATGTGTGTATGCAACTATAAGACCATTCTTTTCATTTCGCTCTTCTCAAAAGATTTCATTAGCTTTTCAAATCTTCGTCTATTTCTATGTTCTTCCTTCTATATACCAAGAAATCTATGACTCATCTATTAATATTTTATTAAATTGCTCATAGTCTAAATGTATTACCTTAAATTATTTCATACCATTTTAGAAATGATCTTATCAATGAAAAGAAATGGTTATTCCCTCGACTCATATAACATTTTGGACGTACGTGACAGATATGGAATTAACACCACCACCATCACCGACTCCTTTGAAATTCACCTCGAATTCATCCGAAGGGTCTGATGGAGAACTCCACCTTCGAGAAACATCTTTCGAAGATGTCATGTGGATGATTTTTACAAAAAAGAAACGATCACTTCCAAGACATCTTCTTCTCTCCAACCACCCCATCGTATACTTTTTTCGGAGGTCAAAGGTTGTCTGAGGCGAAGAATTACTGACCAACGCCGCACTGACAGCCCATAACCAATGCTGCGATGGATAACCCCCTCCCAATTCCAGCGGTTGTCAAAGCCTTCCCAGTGGCCTCAGGGTGAAAAGATGACGGAAAGTGGGATTATAGGGGATTCCGAGGTAAAAGAAAGGCACACGCCGCTTCAGGATTACCCTCCCTCGGAAACCTATAGTCGCTATAGGGACACTCTTCATTTATATCGTCCCTTTCTCTTTTCAAAATACCTCCTAAAAGTACCCACATTTCTCTGCACTTCTAAGTTTCACGTTCAGTCTCCTCATGTACTCCTTATTTCTTTTAATCATACAGAAATGTTTCCGTGGTACTAAGGTCTGGCCGTGTCCATTTTTTTCTTCCTTTAAAGTTACTTTCTCACGAAGTTACAATTGAAAGACCAAAGCTTATTCATCTTTCAAGATATTAAAAATGATAGCCAGTTTTACATACAACATGAAATACTATTCTGAGGTTAAGTAACAGACCAATTTAAGAAAGAAATTAGTGCAAACATTTTAAAATATTAGCAAAGTGTTTGTAATCTCAATCGAATATAATTATCAAGTATAATTGAATATAAATAAATTTGATGCATCATCATCTAGCATCATTAATAGAGAAGTGATAGAGTATAGAGAATGGTATAGTTTTATTCAAATATTGAAATTGTTACCAATTTATTTCTCCATTTTATTTAATTAACATATGCGGTATATATGAGAAAATACAAATCTTGTGGGAATTATTTTTATTTATTAACTCCTAAATGTTCTTATATATAAGAGACATATGCTATGAAAGGAATCGTAGTTTTTCCCTCTGAAGAAATAAATAAAAGTAGATCTAGATAAATAACCCGTTATGTATTTTAATGAAAAACATTTGATAAAAAATATATGCGTATGCGTAAATATTGATTTTCATTTTCATTCCGATATAGTTTCGTGCGCATTTGACGTGTAATTTACCTCCAAAGGACATATCTATGTATGCTGGACGTGTCCTTTATTACTCTCTATCGGAAAATGTTCTTGCAACTACTCTTACCATAACAGGATGTTACATTATTCTCTCAGGTTTAAGGATATTGCATTGTTTAAAGTCGGGTCTTTTATCCTTTTTACCTTCACGTAAGAGAGGTGAATTTCGCGTGTCCTCTCGCAATGACCTTCTCAATTCTTTCGCACTGCTCTCCTTTCTCCGTGTCATGTAACTGACGGTGAAAGTTTCCGATCCTCTTTTATTCAGAGCGTTTTTTTTATTCGCCGCTGTGATTGACGTCGATTTATGTCGGACGCCCTGTCTCCATCCGGATCCAATTCCGTCGTTAAGTGTCTAATGCCTCATTGGCAATTCACGAATCAGGATTTACCCTCGATTCCACTGGATTTGTGCTTTGGTGCGCACGAAATGTATTTTACCACATTTTTTTATCATTTTAAAAGTTTCGCTGATGCGTGTGATTTACATTTAATTTGCGTATCTGATTGAACAAGAACATATTTTCCTTTCAAATTTAGCATATTCAAAAATCAAAAAAGAATTATAATTGTATTCTAATTTTTGCAGTTACCTGCAATTTATGATTATTAGTGTTTAAAAAATAAAATGAACTATTTTTTACGATAGTAAGGTTTTGAAAAGGAATATTTCCGTTCCCTTGGTTTCATGTGTCGGATATGAGAAAATTTTTTTGTTCAAATGATCAGTTTTAATAATTCCTTTCCGTTAGAATCACCTTCAGTTTCATTCGATAATGCTTTTCTTTCATATTAATTGTATGGTTACCAAAATTATCCATCCATATAAGTTTCTGAAAACTGAAATTGAGAACGATGATGCAACTCAATTAAGGATCAGTCTATTACACTAAATAATTCAATTATGTAAACCCATGATTCTTAACAATGCATAGTATCCCCTCTTAAAATTTTAGCGTTCATGTCATGTGAGAATGTGAATTTTATCTTAATTATTTTAATTACAACGTTAAATTCGAGTATCTCAGGAAAGCAAGTAATTTTAATTTCTTAATAATTACGGAAATAAAATTCGAATTTAATTTCTCGGAGATTTTTCTCAATGTTAAGGTAATTTCATTATTACTCATTTAATTTTTTATATCCTTTGTTATTCCATGAACCAATCTATGAGATATATTTGAAATATTTTAGAATTGTGAAAATATGAATCTCATTGGGTTTTTATCAGCATACATGATGAAATGATTGTTCAATTAATATCTTGCAGAGGAAAATTTAAATGAGTAACATTTGAGCTTTCGCAAGAGTTGCAAAGATTGAAGAATGCTATATACCTCATTTTCCAAACTGGCTGTTTAAGTATCTTTATTTGTTCGATTCTCACTTTTAGTTCTTATGGTAATATGAAACTATTAAGCTTCGGTCATTTAATTTCATAATTGTCCAAGCATCAACATATGTTACATTTCATAGGAATAAAAATAAAATTCGCAAACATATCTGAGCTCATGGGCATTCATAAGGATTCTTAACCTCTTCTCTTGTATTACACTTTTTTAAAGTGCAATCCGCCTTTGGAAATTCCGCTGGGCGTTCACTCGACCTATTCTCTTTGAAAGTCATTGCTCGGAGTGGTGCGTATGAAATCTTAAACACATGTTCTTATATTTGGCACTTGTGCAAATTTACTCTTGTGGAACAAAAGAACACCTTCGACGTGTAAATACTTGTTCTACGCACCTTCGGTTTCACAATTAGCAAATAGGAACTTTTAAGAAATCTTCTAAAGATATATCTCTTGTTAGTTATACTTCTTACTAACCTCAAAGTAATTATTCAGTTAAAAAAATGTGATTTTTGCGATGAAAAAGCTAGAAAAAAGACTAAAAGAATTCTTAGAAAATCCAAGTGTCGCAAATTCTAGGATAAATTGGGATTTAGATCTTTATAATAGCTATAATTTATTGTCTGACACGAAAGCTTGAAAAATTGGTTAAAATGTCTAAAAACAACGTAAAAAGTTTCAAAAGTAAGTAGGTTATTTCAAAGCATAAATAGAAGGTGAAATATGGAATTCTCCTGCACAGCGTTCTATCGTTCCGTAGCGTCCAGCAGAATTTTTATTATTTCACCCAGCTGGTTTGACACCTTCCAAAGCGCTCCTTTTTTACAGTAGCATGTTTTCAAGGGTACGCGAACACAGCCTTATTGAGTCCTCGGACGCGTGGTGTTCCAAAAATTCGTACTAAAACTTTCCAATGTCGCTGCAATTTTGACAAAGTCCGCTTTCAAAAACGGTGTTAGATGTGGTTTTTTTTATTGTTCCAAGTCCGTAGTCACTCGGCACTCCCCTGTTAAGGTCTTGTTCCTGTATTATCCAAGTTTCCCCTTTTTTATCTGCTGGGCATCTGGCTGCAACTCATGTACTTTCTCGGAACTTTCTTCAAGAAAGTTACTTTGATCTCGTTGCACCTCTTGCCTTTGAAGTAAGATTTGTGTCTCCTTAAACTCGGTTCGCACACTTTTGCGCTTGATTTCGCTCGACTGGGAACGTACGTCGGCGATCTTTTCGTCTCCTCCATCTTCAGCGGATGGAGTTTGCAGCCACAGAACGTGCTGATTAAAATCAAAGGGAATTCCGCAGTCGCTAATCCCTAATGGAGAGAATTCTCATTTGCAAAGACAGACGTGAATGTCGTTGAATTAATATTATTTATATCAGTGAAATATTCTAAAATACATGTTTGGTTTTGATATAGATTATTATCGTTGCTAAGAGTATTTTTAAATTTCAGAAGGTCATCTTTTTATTATGAGTTTCATGTTATTTAGATAACAGGTATATTTTATCGTTAGTGTGTGTGAAAAAGTGTGCAAAGTGATATAATAAATAAGATTGTTGATATTATTTCCCTATAAAATCGTTTACCTATCGTTTATGTATAATTTAATCATTGATCATATTATCATTCCCAAAGAAGATAATTAAGAAAGAATAAAGAAAGATCAACTTTCTTCTGCGTTTATAAAACATTATAACTCATTTCTTTTAACTCTTTCTCATAACTCATATATTATGTTTATGTATATTTTGAAACTTTAAGATTACGTCAAGGATCTATAATTAATACTTAAACATTTAATCATGATAATAATTGACGCTATTGCGTAACTTTCAATGAATTTAGTTTTGCTGTTCTGTGGTTGATTATCCTTGCTGTGAATGTCTATTCTGTTAAAAAGTTTAGTTTAATCGAGCGAATAAAATGTAGACAAACTGAAAGTTCAAGTTGGCTGATGGACTTTCATATACTTGGCTTTAATCCTAAGGCGCTATTTTCTTCACTCAAAATGGCAAACTCTAGGGACCTTTAAATGTTAAGAAAAAGGATTAAGATGATAATATCAGTGAAAAATATATTCTGATATTTAAAATATCAAATTATTTTTCATATTTTATTAAGTATAATCATATTCGGAGGAGAAGCTAACTTAGAAATAAAGTGCATAGAAGGAGTTTATTCGTGAAATTTCATTATTTTATGTTTGGTTTAAAAATGTTTTGAAGCTTTCAGAATAAAATAATGAATGTTTTAATATATTATTGACTGGAGACAAATTTGACATTTATTATCCGTTTTTATTTTTTAATGAATTGGATTAATATCAATGATAAATATAAATAGTATTTTTAAATCAAACAATTTAATTTAATCACGCTTGTTTGTATCTGTTTAATTTTTGAGTGAGTCTATTGACTGACGCGACCTGTCACATTCAGTTTTTCATTGAAGGCTGAATATTCCAGAGGCAAAAATTGGGAAAATTGAAGATTCGGAGTTCCAAAATAGGTAGCGCACGAATAAATTTTTTCCCAAAATAGCATCCGCAGAATATACGAGAGGTACGTTGGTGCAGCTCTTATTCCAAAAGAATGGAGTTCCGTGAATTAAACATGCGACTGAAGTGAAAGATCTGGACAGGAGGGATTTATTCATATTCGTGTGGTATTCGTAGGAATGGGAGCGTTATTCATGACTACGGCCTCTCAAAATTCAGGTGAGCTAAGAAGGGAAAGACTGAGTCTTTGCAATGTCTAAACTACGTCTCGGTTGACGACAATCCACTTCTGAGAATTTGTCGGAACCGAGGAGAAATTCGGGGACTCTTTCAATATGTCCCTTCAAAACCACGTGCCGATGAATCCACCAAATTTGGGAAACTGGCAACAAAAACTCAAGTGTCGCTCCCACGTCAATCCGAACTTTTCCAAGATTGGAATTATATTATTATGCTCTTACCAACAACTCTATCCTTATGCATATAGAGATTTACGTTTTTGGAAATAATTTTGAGTGCTGTTGAATTCAAATTTGGATGTTGTTAGGAATTATGTTCAACATATCAAGTTTAATTTTACCTAAATACTGGCAATGGAGTCGTGAATCACATATTTAAGCCTAAAAATGTTTAAGATAGTTGCAAGAAGTATTTAAATTTATATTAAGCTGCTGTGAATCACATATTTAAGCCTAAAAATGTTTAAGATAGTTGCAAGAAATATTTAAATTTATATTAAGCTGCTGTTTTAGACTTTCCCAATTTAACCTTCATATATTAATTGTATCCAAATTGAGTTATTAGTGAATATCAGTTAATAACAAAATAAAATTTTCTGAGAACATTAGAATTTCGTGTAGGATTTTTCGATTAGTTAATTAATATAAAATAATTTCTGCCATTTTACACCCATTTACGGATAACTGATATATTTTATCGTTAGTGTGTGTGAAAAAGTGTGCAAAGTGATATAATAAATAAGATTGTTGATATTGTTTCCCTAGGAAAGTTATCGTTTATGTATAATTTAATCATGGTAGGCAATCATGTAATTTCCTGAGAAATTTAAGCGAATCCTTTTTCCTCAATCTTACGTCCTTTATTACCAAAATCTAAATCTTCTTAACTCGTCAATATAATTCGCCTTCTACTGTTTATTATATTTATATATGGGCAATTTAATATTATAAGAGATTCATTCAAGTAAGAATATAATTTACTGATAGTGACTTTAGAAGACTGAGTGTATATTCTATATATTCTCTGCTGGACTCTCATAGATGCTTTTCGGTGGCATTAAAATCGAAAACAGCTGCTCTTTAAATTTCTATTCAACACGTTAGTGCGAGCCAATGATGCAATTTTATCATTCCCGATAAATCTATTTGTTCTAATGATCATAAATTAAATATATATGACTTACCCTCGTAGGAAAAAAATCATATAGAACTCGTCGTTATTTGATAAAATTCTTAAAAAAATAGCATTTTTTTGTGAAATGAGCCAATGGAATCAAAGAACGCTTAAATACAATTGATCTGAGATACTCTGTCGTTCATGTAATTTTCTCCCTATTTCTCGAGGAAAGGTTTCAACATTTCTTCGCCATCATTGCTTCTTATGTTGCATGGAGATTTCACCTTCGTCATATTAGTTACTCTTTTGTTTCCGTTGTCACTCACATTTTCCTTCACGCGTAAGCGCTTGACGCCAACTCGCGTCATCGCTCCAACAAACGGCTGCAGGGCACTTGTTAATGAGCATCACTTGTGTCCTTTTTCACCCGTTCCTGCGCCCTCTACAAAAGGGATTATTAATTAACTGCTTTGTGAACCCTGTCTCTTTCTTTGTTCCAGCGTTGTTTCGGACACTGGAAGACTTTTAATTTTCCTCGGCTGTTTTTATTTTGTGCATCTACGCGTGCTTTAAGCAGATTCTGAAATCCTCCAGCGCACCCAATGTTCCTAATATCGAAAACTGCGGAATTCTGTAACTGGTCCATCGCAGAGGATGTTTCGCAATGTGAAAATGCACCATTCCCAAGTGAATCTTTAAATTGTTTTTGTTGAAAGTTTAAGTCATTAAAAATCAGAAGGTTTAAGATTCATGAAATTTAAGTTTACAAGGAAGAAATTAACGTTCGTTATTCGATAATGATGTACATATTAATAAGTATTTTATACTATCAGAATCGATCGTTTTCAAGAAAGTTTTAATACAAACCGAGTAATGAATTTCACATATAATGATCGTGATATTTAATTTAAAGCATTCTCTAAAAGCGTATTTTTAATTTGAAAATGGAATTTTATTTTCTACTATCTTAATAATATAACAAAATCTTGAATCATATCAGAAAAAGAATATATTATTCAGATTAAAATCTCTTCTTGAGTATAAGATGAAATCATCCTCAGTTGGTGTAAACGCGTTCTATATCTATATTACTCTCTACGGTTAAACCGATTGGTTTCGAATTTAAGATCACTAATTTTTCATTTCAAATCTTCCAAAACCGAAGAAGGAATATTGTCAACGTAAATACTTCATTGGGCGTAAATGGTCGCCGTGAAGATGAATCCATCACGTTTTCATGTTTCACAAATGAGGGAGATTAGTATGCACATGGTTTCCTCAATAAAGGCCCTCCTCCGCCAAAATGACAATCAACCGAGAAATATAGTCGCGAGGAATACGAAGAAAACTCTCTCCTGTGGGATACCTGACCGCGGCTGAATATTAATCTCGTGGCTTCATTTTTCCCTCGCGACCAGAGGCTGGAGCATGATTGTTAATCAGGTTGGCGGACCGAGACAAGCGGTGAAATTTGGACTTTTCGTAGAGATTTAATAAAAACTTTGAGCAATAGATCCTTTCACTTTGCGAATCCCTAGGGACACGCGTGCGATTAAAGGGACTTAATTCAAAGGGACAGAGAAATGAGAGTAGACCGACAGACGAGCAATTCGCTCACGAAATATCGCCTTAAAATTGTATTAAAAGATAAGAGATATTCTAGGAAAGCACTCAGACAGTCTCTGCAGCCCCTCTTTTATGATTATTGCAGACTGTGAGGCTAGGACACAGTCGTAGCGAGACTGACGTACCTGCTGCCTAGGAGTGAAATATTTAGGAGAAAATTACCTATCATTTTAATAATGAAAAATGGGAAATTCCACGAATTACCTCTTTCTCTCTTATATAAGGATGAATGGAAGTTCTGCGAACCGAAGTTTATAAAATAATAATATTTACCTTTAGATCTCGATGTAAGACTATTCAAGTGAACCAACTTAAAGAATAAGTTAATGCGGAAACGTAAGCCAAAGGAAATTAGTAATTAGGACCAGAAATAAAAGCAAATTTAAACAATATGTAGTTACAACGTTAAACAGAAGTGAAAACAATTCCGAAAAAGCGCACCTATTAACATGCTAAGTTTAACATGCATTCCATCGTTTAATATGCATTTAATTTAGGCGATTCTTGATATGTATATATCTTTAATGAATAACAGGCTCTCGAATATCTAAATAATAACAAAGTAAATAAGAAAACAATCATTTAGTCTCTGAAAATTTTGTATCATAAGAATTTTATTTTTCCTTAAGAAATGTACTACAATAAGGAGATTGAAACAACATTTTAATCGTTTCGTAACTGACTTATAATAGTGAACTTTTTCATTTAGAGAAATAGTAAACAAATATGAGGTTTAAAGTTGATTACCTTTTTATGTCTCTAACCGTCTTAAAATAACGGAAAATTTCACTCTCTCACCTCAAAGAAGCTTCTACCTTCGATGAGCACACCTTCAGCTTAAGTCATGAGCAAAGTAAACCTATGGCACAAGAGATCGATGACCGAATTAAGCAAAAAACGAAGGTCAGGTACCGCTTTTCATCAATTTGCGATAAATCCCTCCTTTTTTCCTGGAATTTCTCGAGAGCGATTGGTCCCATCTTAAAGTAGTGCCCTCAAAGTGTATGGAGTATCAAAAGGAAAGGTTAACGGAGGGCAGCAAAGGGGTTACAGAGAGGAAGGAGAAAATGTAGTAGAATGGCGGAAGGAGCGCTAGTGGAGGCGTAGACAAGTATGTTATTGCCAAGCAGCGTGTGAAATTCCCTCTTTTGAGTATTTGAAACGAAAGCAAAAATCCCATTACTTATTTTTCGGAGCCTTAATTTCATAATTTTCAAGAGTATTGAACCGGAAAACCAAGATTCGATGCCAAAAGAACGTAATTTTCTGGAGTGGAGAAGGTTTGAATAATTGAAACTCAAAATAGTCGCATTTTTTCATCCGATTCTCATTTACATATCTCATGTGTGATCAATGTTACAGTGTAATTTCAAATCGATTTTAGTTATAATGTTGCAATCTGTAACTTTCACTTTTAACTTCGAGAATGGTTGTATAGGAAAATTCTGTTAATATCTCATTATTAATATCCTTCAGTGGACGTTAAAATGTTAATGATATTAAAAATCCGTTTGAGTCAGTTCTTAATGATTAGCATAGCTTTATCCAACCGGAACATGGTTATATCAAGGAGGAAAATGTAATATACAAATGCAGCACAGGTAATATGCTCTCAAAAGGATGAATGAATTTTCAGAAAACGAAAGGTTAGTGGAATATTGGTTATGTTAATTGCTAGGGCATATCAGCGCCTACTTGTCGAAGGAACTTAAATTTGTGGGTACGAAAATTTTCACCGTAAACATGAAAATAAAGGTGAAAGACAAACCTAATGATGTACACAATTGTAGTTGTGGAGATACTGAACTGATCTTTTTACAGAGACGCAAGGGGCATGATAGCAGGAGGTGGGAAAAGATACATTGAGATAAGGAAGGAAGACAAACGCGGATGTGAGATTCAGGAAAGAGATAAAAAAGAGAATAAGTACGTATATCAAGAGGAACGAATGCGTAGGAAATGAGAAAAAGAGAATGTGGAGAGATAAGGAAGTAAAATGTATGGATACAGATGGTGGAGAGGGAAGGATCAATTTAAAGGAGAGGTGGATTTGATAGATGAGAGAGATTTATAAAATGGAAGGATTCCCTGTAATGAATGTACGGAAGACCCGGAAGGTATATATTCAGAGGAAAGGTCAGGAATGGAACGTTGCCCTAAATCTTAAGTTGGGTTTCCTGAGGACAGTTGGTCGCCCATCTGTTTGAATATTGAAAAGATTAAATCAATTTTTTCGCATTGTGACGTTCAGATGGCATTTTTATCTCTTTTTATATTTGATCAATTATTCTATGAATTTATATGTTATAAGGATACTTTAGCATTTAGAAAATGTAAATGAATGCAGGGAAAAATAATTATTATTTAAATTTTAATGTTTCAAAAATATATCCTTATTTTATCCTTATAGTTTGACATCACTATTAATGGTCTAAATCATAATTTTGAAAGTTGTTAATAGATTTATTAACCAATTTGTTATATTTACAGCAGGAGGTATTTTTGTGCGCAAAAAGATGGCATGAGTACAATTGTATATTTACGAAATAGATTATATTCGAGCATTATATCTTCAAAGGTTTTATTTAAAACATTTAATTCTACTGACCATGATCATAAGATGCAGAGGTCGATTAAATTTAATATATTTTCTTGTAGTTAAATTCCTGGATTAAATAATACGGCTGAGATGACGTGGCTGAAATGTTTAGATGGGAAAGGTATTTTAGCGCGAGCGATGATAAGTTAATTTGGGAGACTGCTCATAGTGGGAGAAATAGGTAGTAATAAATTGAAAACCAAGTGTGAAGAGATGAGTAAATATGCAGAAGGATTTGGAAAAAACAATTTAACTTAATCATTCCTAGTGGAGTTTGGTGATTAAAGGCTGAGAAAATGTACGGCAAATTATTAGAGCAAACAGAATCGTAGTTGACGGTAGGAAAGCTTCATGTTCATGTAGATGAAAGTAGAGTTAAGTAGGGTACTTCTGCACGTGAGTGGAGGCGAAGCGCTAGATTTGATGCAAAAACTTTCTATCAACAAAGATTAGAATAGTTTAAAATTCAGGAGAGGGAAGGAGTTTTGGAGAAGCATTTTGCAGGAAGCGACGGGAAGAGGTGATGATGAAAACGTATAGGAAATTCTAGAGTCGAAAAGTTTTGTCGTGGAGGAGAAAGTATAACGAGGACTCCACGTGAATGAAATTGGTTCCCTAATTAATTTGGCCTTTGTTTTCCGCCGTTGGAAGAAAGATAATATGCAGCGTTTTGAGAAATTAATTACCGTGACGGAGCGGTAATTCGTTGTTCTTTTTGCTGGTCATTATAATGATAGAATTACTCGCGTCAGTAATTCCTTGTACTTTTATCGGTATTCCGGAGATGGAATGTAGACGTACAATGAAGCAGAATTCGCATATCCATGTCACTTCTGGGTTTATTTACTTTCACAGTATTTACATTATTTTTCTTGGCATATTTATTTATAAATTAATTTACTCATTAATTTGGATAACAAAGTATGGAATAATTGATGGGTGAATGGGGATCTGAGAGAGATCTTTTATACGTGAAACTAGTGCTAATTAGGAGTCAAGGAAATTTAAAAGCTAATTATGAATTAAATAACCTTAAAACCTCAATTAATTGAGTTTTGATTGCAATTTTCATACTCAGGTTATTGCTTTTTTATTTTATGAAATGTCTTAGCTTTTCGTTGAAAAATACATATAGTTTTAATGATATTTAAAATTTCCCACAATTCGTCGGTATTCACTTATAACCCTTATTTACGTTTCTAAATTTAAACGATAATTATTTAAATAATAATTACTTTATTACTTGCGTATGGATTTTTGATTGAAGTAATACAATCTTCTTTTTAAAAATGTTTTAAAGGACTCACAAGAAATACCTTAATATATATTAATATTAGAAATATATTTTTAATTTCTAATTTTTCCATCTCTTTCGATGTTTGAGTTTTTATTTTATACTCCAACTTGGCTCTTTGGGCAACCTTTGGGCTTAGCATTCCCTTTGAAGTTCTGGGTTAGCACTATCACCAGAAATTCACGCCTACGACCTCAACATAAAATGATTCAGGTAAGAAAGGGCAAAAGAGGGAGGGTCACTGTGAAAGGACTTTGGGGACGTTAGGATTAGTGGAAGAGAGGCATGATTAAAGGAGCAGAAAGTGATTCGAAGAACACGATAAAGATAGTTTGCAAAGTCAATGACCATTATAACTAAGGGAGGCTTCCTTTTATGTTTACATCCATTATAATTCTGCGTGCTTATAAACTATAAATTTCGCAATTGTAGATTAATATTAGAAACTCGTGTGCCGTCATAAAGGTTTTAATGCTGCCCACAGAAGATTAAGCCTTAAGATGTAATCTTACGGCTTAATATTTCTGGGTAAATACGAATTTATGGTTCTTTATCTACCATTTATCTTGAAAATTATTAGAGATACAAAAGAAATACTTATATAATGAAGGGGAAAATCGAACCTTAATATTTAGAGAACATATAAGCGATTCCTTTTATCTAGAATACATAAGTTTTATTGCTATATCTTAGTCATCATACGCATATATTAAAAATAGGTTTCATTTATACAGATGCATATTGATCTTGAGATACTTTGATTATTTTCTCGAATCTTTCATCCATAATTAACCTCTCTTTATTCGATTTAATTAAATTGAATATGTCTCTTATAATTTGAAGGTTTTACCTATTATTATTTAGTGCCTGACAGATGGGTATTTTTCTCTCCAAATTTGTGATTATAATTCAATCACAGCCACTCACGAGTGGAATATGTTCTTGAGGAAACCAACGAATCTTCTTCAATCGGTGACAGGCGAACAGCTTCCCTCTGATGGCATCCCTTTTAGGAACATCGACGGCTGTGGTGAGTCTGCACCACCGAGTTTTCGTGGGGACTAGTCACTTTCCCTTCCATTTACATCATGAAAGGCACTCTCGCAAGTTTATCGGATGCAATAAGGGAAAGTGTCTAGGCCAAGTTCTCCAAGTGCGAGATTCGCGAAATCACCATAGGAATTGCAAATGGATTCTTGCCAATTCGGAAATGGGGGAATTTCATAAACCGTCGCTAATTATTAGAAGCCCTGCGAGGAAAAGTAAATTCGCAAAATGGGTTCTCAAAAATCATTTCCCTTTCAACGACCAAGGTTTTCCGATATCAAATTCTTTCGCCAACTTCGTAACCGCTCTTTGCAATTTCACGGGCAGAATTCGTTTTCTATCCTGTGTAAATACGCCTTTATGAGTGAGTGCCCCTTTCGAGAGACGTTTCAAGCGAGGATGTTCTGGAATTGATCTTTTAGCCAATGATAACTATCTGTGAGAGTGTACTCAACTGAATTCACAAAGTAATGCGAATTATAGGAGAAATGAGCTCTGGAAAAAGAAAATTTCTAACTTAAACTTTCTACACCGATTTATCTTTTGAAGAAAAATAATACTTCTCTTTTCCTGTCCTCAAAAATAGATTGCGTAATCATATTGGATGTTATCAAAAGAGCAAAGTTTGATGTGAATCTACTTTTAGGGAAATTTTATGCGTAAACGGTTAAAAGCAAAGTTAAAAGCAGTAGTGAAAATAATATTATCATTAAAGCGAATATGTTGTTTACTTTACGTTTTCATTATATCAGTTAGATAAATGTATTTAGTGTATGAATAATCAAAAAATCCCATTCTGATTTTTGTCACACGTAAAAGTTTATTTTACAGAAAAAATTGAATTTACTATTTTTCAAAGAAGAAAGAATAAGATGAAGTTTTTCAACGAGTAAGTAGAGCAATAGTCTAAATATTAAGCACAATTATAGAGGTAAACGGAGTCAGTCGTGTATTTGTGTCTGAAGGTCGAACAGAGAAAGTAAGAGAAAAGGAAAGAGAACGTCCGTGATTAAGGATGCAAATCCAAAGGTCATAATGCAGTAAACTTTAATTAAAGGGCTGAGGACGTGGATAAGGGAAATCTGTTCTCAGCGGGAGACAGAGAGCAATGTCTATTGGAGATGGTGTGAATGCAAAGGGAGGACCACTGTAGAGGGAATGGCGAGGAAATATTTGAAGAGGAGCCTCTGAGGGTTGTGTGGGTGAACCACTATGACGCCATCACTTCGCATTCTTTCCCCTTTTGAAGCAGATTTCACTCTTGTTTCTCATGATGAACTAGTCTGCAATACTCCTTTTAAATTCACTCATCTCATATGTAGGATAGAATTGCTTAAAAAGCATTCAGTGGTAAACTAATAATTTCCTTGAATTGAAAGATATTTTCTTTTCTCAGATTTACTCCTCTTTTACCCACCCTCTTTTAGATGATAGTATTTTGGTTACTTATTATTTGAAATACTTATTGGTCGAAAGATATGTAGTGTTCGATTTAGTATAGGATATTTTTCATCGTCTCTCACTGATGATTTCCATGCAATTCTTTTCATCAACAAAAGGGGTTACCATCATTAAAAGAAGATTTAAAATGGTGATAATCAGTTGTTAAAATATCTTCCGATATCAGAAATTCGCAAGCAAATGAACTGTTAGAAAATACCAATCATAGAAAGTTATCTTTCACAAAGGGTTAGGTTATTGTCTGTTTATACATGTATAAATCACTACTTACTTTACATCTTATGAAGACCCAAGTATAATACGTCGACCAAAGAATGACATTTTGATAAACAGTGGAAAAATGCGTGGATATCTATATTTAAATATCTTTATAGGTCAAGAAACCTCGATACCAGATAGGTAATGAGACCTAGGTTTGTTTCCCGATTTATATAATTTTCCAATGCCAATGTCTTTGCTTGATTTTCTCGTGAAAATTTCTATTTAACACATTTCAACTTAATTAACCCTCCTTATATATTTCAAGAGTTACTTTATTTTTAGTCATAACAGGATTAAAGCATATTCTGGATACATATCATAAGATTTCCTATGAAAACATCTGATAGTTCCATCCAATATCCTCGGATGCTTTTATAATCCTTGACATTGCGAGGGAAGCAAAAGCGTGTTTGTAAACAGGATTGGGAGCACGTTGCTATGCGACGTGAGCCAGCGGAATTGCATTGCAACGGAATCCCCGGCAAACTTTGCGGGAACCCGTTGCGTCGGCTGCGGTCGGAAACGGAAGCTGTGCACGATTCGAGGAACAAGGACTCGTTCGCAGGGAAATCGGTGAAAGGAACTATTCTCTCGAAAAATGAAATAAAAACGGTGATCTAGGGGACTTGGGATTAGAAATAGATGTAGTGCGCGATCATTTACAGGAATAATTCAAGGTTAACAGTCGTTTCACTTCCGGTACTTAGTAAATCAAAATTTGGAGAAATACTTGAAATTGCGGCATTTGGTCTCTCTTAAATAGTAAAAATCCCCATTTGATGAGTAAATTGTTATTTTTATGACCCTATGTTTACGACTGGATGATTGTTAAAACCTCGTTGAACGATGAAGTTGTTAAATATTATTCTGAAAATGTTACAGAAAAAGATGTTAATAGAATTCCATTAGGGGAAAGTTAATCATTAATCGACATTAATACTATCTCTTATACATCAGTGCAGCTATAATATAATCCAAATAACGAGTTTAAAGCAATTTAAAAATGATAAAATTCTTTCTATCTCTTAATCAAGGCATACGGTTT
This sequence comes from Pantala flavescens, assembly GCA_020796165.1. Lineage (NCBI taxonomy): Eukaryota > Metazoa > Arthropoda > Insecta > Odonata > Libellulidae > Pantala > Pantala flavescens. The sequence goes on along the minus strand of CM036884.1, from coordinate 6,299,629 downwards.
TCCTTGAAATGAGGCTTCCTGATTTAGTGGACATCGAATACATTGCACTAAAGTAATTCCATTTTATTTTTCCTGGAACCAACTTTTCCCCTAAGAAATGGGAAAGTTCTATTTCATATAAGATATTTAGTTGAAGTTAAATTTATTAATTTTTATTATTTTAACTTGTTTATAACATTTCCAAAGAAATATTTAATTGATATTTATAAAAATTCTCCAACCAATCAAATATTATTAATTACGTCTATTTACAAAAATTGTTATTCCAATTTGAGCTGAATATCCGTTTATATTCTACGTGCAATTCTCTTACAACTTTGAAAGAAACCAAGGTTTACTCCGTGATTACATGAGCAAATCTCTCCACAGAGACTGATCGCCTTCCATCTGTGAAGTGAATTACCGGAGTACGACAATTAGTTTCCGAGCTTTAGATCTAAAGTTCCATGCTACATCATCTCAGAGGAGCAGAAGAGCTAAGTACCGAGTTGTAACTTAAATGAGGGTGAAAGTTAGCACGGTGATCAAGTCCGCTAAAGAGCCCTGAGAAGTTTAAGCTCCATGACACAGATTGTGTTCACGTTTCTGGAGCTTAACATTCGTTAATTGCTAGAATCATCCGCGTTATACAACGTTGTCGTATTGGCTGGTAATTATGAACTTGTTTTTCAGCAATTTAGGGAATGCACTTTCAAACCGAAGAAGGATGTGATTCTGCTCATAGATAGTAATTAATCGAGTCGTCTGAAAGAACTAAGATTAGAAACAAACGAAGGGAGTAAAGGTGTATCACGAGGTCATGCGGTGTTTTCTGCGATGGAATTGAGGATTCACAAATGCAAACTAAAGTTCGAAATCGGGAGAGCGAAATTAATCGTTAATAAACAAAGCAATCTACGGGTAAAAGTTTACTTTAAGATAGTTCGAACCTTTCCTCAAGAGGCGCTGTATCTTCATTAATAATTCGAGGATGGTTAATTCCGGGAAATGTTGAGTCTGCCGAAAAATAATTGTTTGAGGAGAAAGGATTTTCTTTGATTTTGCGATGCTTAGCTAATTAATGGACCACAGGTCCGCTAGATTAGCCGTGGAAGTTATTCAATATTCATAATTAAGTCAAACTTATACTTACGTAATTTTGTCTCTACAACTAATTGATCAACTAAGTTAGCGGTTGATTAATTAAAGTTGTATTTATCGCACTAATATAAATTCTATCCATATCTATCTTATACATATACGCACTATCATTTATACATTCCACTAAGTTGTATTGTAAGTATAAGTAAAGTATAAGTCTTCAGCTTTAATGAAGGACGTGCACAAGATGTCATGAATGATTATAAAATGGAAAAATCATTGCATCGGAGAAATGTACGCGATAAAACTGGGTAGGATTTCGAAATATAAGGATTTATTTTACCCAATGGCTTCTGAAATCTCATGTCTTAGTTGATACGTACCATGGTGAATTATAGGAATAATAAAGCAAATATTCAGTATGAACCACGTCGTAGGTTTCTTCATGATAATATCTCGAAGAGAAATATCTTCAAGATTATTTTCAATTCGAATCTTCTCCATACATTTCATTTCAGGCCAAATAATGACGACAATCGAGGCACGCGGTTAAAAAAGGCATCTCTCATTTTTTGAACTGACCCGTATTAGAATGTGGGGGCGGACGTTATTTGCAATATTCATCCGTCTCTCTAGAAAGCATTGGTTATTCAAGAAACGAGAAACTCGTAGAAAATATTTAAAGTGCTACATTTGTAAAGAAGCGCGCTCTTGAATATATGGATTACTTAGAAAACAGGCTTTTAATTCCCATCCAAGCTTTTAGCTCTTTCTAAGCTAAACTCCTCTCACATTCGAAGACGTTTCTTCGTATTACCACTGGAAACATTTTACTGGTGCTCCGAAGGAGATGCATAACTCCAAGGAATGAGACTCAAGAAATATAAAATATCTCATTCATGGCAGCTAAAGTTCCATCTTGCTTTATTCGGAATAAGTTCCCATCCGTAGGAGTTATACTTCGCCAACAAAAATAAAATCAAATCGGCATTTAAGGAATAGGATATGACTTTCAGGGAAAGTAAGATTTATGCTTTCGTAGTTGGCTATACTGAATTGAAAGAGACAAAGAAACTTTTAAAGGAATATACGAATATTGAATATTTTTAATTTCAAGTTCTTTAACTATATCTTCTTTAAACAAGAGAACAATTAATCAAGCGATTTCAGGCAAAGCTGGATATGCGTTTCATCGAAATTTATAGTAATGTAAGGGTGATATAAAAATGTTGGCTATGGGGGAAGAATATCGCGAAATTTTAACTTTTAATGCAAAAAACATTCATAATTTTGAGTATGATTTTTTAGGATTAAGATTTTAATTAAACTTAAATAATATTTACTATTATTTATGTGTACGCGGGGATTCAGTAGACTTCTTTAGTTTCAATTAAGAAAAAATAACGTTACTTTCATATGTAAGATATTTATAGCATGCGTTAATCCACTTATAAGAACTTAATATTTTTTAGTATGCTCCAACTACGTAATACAGCAGATAAGTTATGATTATGAAACTGCAAACTTTGAAAGAAATGTTTAACGAAGATCGTAAATAAATATCGTGGTAGCTATGGACAATCGCGAGGTTTTTCGCCGTAAAAGAAATTCCTTCTTCAAGTAATAGAAATCCTTCGAAAATAACGGAGGATTTGAGTTGGAGTGGATTTTCCAGTCAAGTAGATTCAGGGGATGAAGATTTGACTATTGACAGTTTTGTATTACTGCAGTAAGGCTGTGAGTGTAGGTAGTTTTGGTTCACAAAGAGGGTGATATTTCAGCGTTCCTCCGAAATCGGCCTCTCCCCTCCTTCCCCTTCCTTCCTTCTCTATTCTCCGCCGATGCTTCGTCAAATACTTCCACGGCGCATTGGATTAATCGGCCACTTCCTATTTATCCGCTCCCTTTGTCCGCCTCCAATACTCATTCCCCGTCTCTCTGCTTTATCTCCCTCTTTCGTTTTACTCTTCTCCAATTTCCGTGTTGGGCGTCTGATTCGGAGAAGTCAATGCACGATTGATTCTCAAAGTAGGAGATGAATTATCTCCTAGGAAACTATCTCAACTTTCTCTATTATCATTATTATACATTGTATAATCACGGTGTGTGTTCGGAGGTCACCCAGGAAATAAATCTGTTTCGGTGTTTAATTATCTGGGTTTTGTTTTGAAAAACTTGGCCTCGTGGCGAGAAAGAACGGTGCATTTTGAATGAGACTTCTTAGGATATAGTATCCCAAAGAACACTGTCCATGGATCCATTTCAACGACCCACTGCGGCCGTGTTTTAGGGCTACCTTTTCTCTCATTTTATTTCAAAGGTTTTCCTCTTCATTGCGATGTTGCCAGATTTGGCAAATAAACCCTCAGCGACCTTAAGACCAAAATGAATATTATTTTGCGGACGACCATCGTAAGGCGGAGAATGCACGTGTAAAACTGCCGTAAGATTTTAATGTGTTTGGTCTGATGAGATTTCAATTCACCAATCAGAGTTCTGATCGAAAGATAATGCAGATTTAGAATGTCGCCTATAATGATCACTTAAGATGAGAATTGTCACGAACTCTTTATTTGTATAAATTTTATTCCAAACCTCCACGTACCTTATGCTTTATGAAAGAGGTAATTTAAAGAGCAAAGATCAAAAGATGAAGGTATATTAGCATGTTGATGGCTTAAACTCATTTCCACGCTCTTATATGAAGATAAATATTTTCCGTAGAATATTTTATTCAGCTCATGTGATATCAAATACCACTTTTAGAGAATAAATCGGTAAATACTAACCTTCCTAATTCCTGGTCGAATTCTTAATGTTGTATTAATTATTCGAGATTGGAACATAAAGTGCTCAGATTTTGCATTTACATTTCGCGCATCTTTGAGAAAGCTTTTTGCATTCAGCAAAGTCAGGGTTCAGAATATCCAATCGTACATCCGAATTGCGTTTCCGCTAAATTCGAAATGTTGCGCCTGACAAGCTGCCAGAGACAGTTATGTTCACCATAATTATGTAGGTCATTTGGAAGATGAATTGCTGCAACATTGAGGTCCCCATTCCGTTAATTTACCTCTATTCCTCCGAGTTAATTGCATTCGATGATTAGGGGACTTCGCTCAAATTAAGTTCCTTTTCTTTTCATTCATTTTTACTTAAATATCTCGAGGTGCATCCAATATGCAAATTAACGCTGCAATTGACGTTCTCTTTATCTGTTTAATGTTTAATTTACATTGAGGACAATGGATCAATTGGCATTCATGGGAATTGATGGAACTTTAATTAATAAATGATGGAAAGAGTGTTTATAATTTAAATTTTTGTTAATTAATTTGGCTAGTTTCAATGAGACCGCTTTTAATAGGATACAATTGTTTTCGGCGTGGTAGTAATATTTTCTAGCTGTAAATTCTAATTTTATTTGTCAATACTGTGTTATCGAACGTTGCAAAATTAACATGAAAAATAAACATTTATGTGATGGAGGTCTATATAGCTAGACAAAATTAAATAAAATTCACCATTAGCATAAATCAGGGAACTAGGACCTATATTGTTGTATCTTACCTGATCTGATTGCTGTAACTTTTGAATTGATACACATTCGCGAAATAAAATGATCTCTGCATTAATTCTTCAGCTGTTAAGTTAATGTGCTATTTATCTTGTGCAGATTCCTCCGAATTGTCCACGAAATAAAATAGAGATAATAAGAAAATTAATTACGCAAGCGTTATTTATATTGGAGCAAAATGATTCACATGAATTTATACGCCCACATCAATAGTCAGGATTAATGAGAAGAAAGCTTTCACATTTAGATTGCAATGTTAAATCTGCCTTTATACCCGACTTTCCGATTGAATCCACGGTAAAGAATTTAATAAGCCACTAAATCATTAAGAGGATCAAGAATTTTAAAAGCACGATGAAAATGTTCGCAAGAGATGAACATTATCATGATCATTTGAAATCATCCCGATATTATTCGAATTATACACTATCGAGGTATGGTCTTAAAAAAGATTCAATCTCTGAAACAAGTATGCTGTTTATCAATTATAGTTCGTTTTAACTCTTCAGAATGATACAAAAGGAAAATTCTACTCAGGTGCTAATTGGCAATTTCATCAATTTATACTAAAGATTGCACCCTATTTCATCTCCTAAAGCAAATACCGTAACAATTATAAAAATTTTCATTACATATGCAAATTCGTGGTTAACTACTCACGAAAATTAATTTAAGCAGTAATTCTGATTACATGAATATATTTTGCTAGACCGTATTATATTTCAGTTTCCTCATTCGCTTAACACGAGGAATATTTTTATGAGATTATCTCGATGTATCGCCGTTTTATAGATTTAGAAGGAACGTATCGATTTATGTCGCTAGAAATTTATGTGCATGAACATTTCCACCCTTTAAGATGTCATTCGCTAAGTTAATTATGAAAAATGAACATCACGAGATCTAACTGGAAAATTTCCGTCACGCTAGGATCCTTTTTCCATTTTCTTCGATTCGTAATTAACGTTAATTATATCTCATTCATTGGCTTTATAAGACTCTGCTACTTCTTTTCACTTCCTTTCCTTTTGGAGAATTCAATTAAATCTAAATTATTTTTTTGTGAATTGCTTTAATGATATCAAATGCTTACCCATAAATATCTCTTAATTCAATTTGGTGTTTTATCTCCCATTACTTATACCATAACAATTACCCGAGGAAAGACCTTCTTTGAGATAAGGAAAAACAAGGTTGATTTTTAATTTTGTGTCTTAAACATTTTGTTTCAAAGCTTTATATGAGATTTATTTGGATTTTATCCATTAAAATTCAAAAGAATAGTCTTATTAGAGTAACCAGAGTCTTGTTTGAAATACTTCAACTATCAAAGAGGCTGAATTGTTTTATATGGGTCCATTATTATGATCCCCCATCTTAGTTGAAATACGATAATAAAGCCGAGATTTTTTCTAAAATATTTAAATCTCAAAATACTCCTCTTTTCTCTGACATCATCCTATTAAGAAGATATTTCTATTTCCTGTGTCATTTGCCTGACTTTTCCTGCTCTTGAACCAGTCCTTAATTATCTTGGGTCTAGTATCACTTTACATTTGGGTATTTTTTGCCCAGAAATTCTTTTCCTCGCTAAAGGGACCTTTTCGGCAGTGATTAAACTTGGATATCAACACTTAATTAACATAATGACTCAGGAGGAAAAGGAAGCTGCACATCATAGAAAATGGGAAGGTTTTAAAATGTCTTCTTTTGTCCTATGGTTATTTAAATTTGGAAGGTTTTCCAGTAGCCAAAAGAACGTATTATTTGAAATTCCTTTCTTCCCGCACCTTTTCAATCCTCCTATGATTCTCTACTCGGCCATTTTTCCATTCAACTTTCTTTTTCAACATTATCCGCTTTGCGTCCTCTTCATCCTTCGAAGTGAATGAGAGTTTGTCCAAATTAGGACCTCCTCTTTGGCTCGAATGTCTCCATTGCCTTTCTGTGCCTTTTTCCAATGCATTCGGAGAGTATCTTTCCCCTAAAAAAGCCTTCTATAAAAGACCCCGGCGTCGGCTAGTGTTCTTTTTTTCGAAATTCCCACGTCGTAATGAGATTGGAATCGATCTGAGGCTCAAGAGAAAAGAAACCGCGTTTTTCTCGGCTGATGAAGCCCTCCGCGAGATCCCCTCTCATTCATGTCGCATTTGTCTAAGTATAAATACTTGTTTCGTACCATTTTCGGGTCGAATTAGTACCTGTGGAATGAAAAGGACGATGTGATTATGACAATTGTAGAATTTTCTACCGATTTAAGAAAGATGCTTTCGTCCTTGTAAGGATAAAAGATGATAGTTTAATCATGACTAATGAATATGGAGTCATAACAGTGTACATAACTAGCAACGTATAAATTTAATACATACAAATTTGTTTTAACTGTCGATTTTGATCATGATTCGAATATCGAGTTAATAATTTAGCTACATCATATAATAGTATAGATACAGATTAAATGTGGTGCATTAAAAATTGAAAATCATGCGAGACTATTAATACGAGCGATTCTTGATTATAATAGCGACTCTCTTTCCTATTGGTATCTTTACAGCTTAATAATTTGTGATATTAATCGTTCTCAGTGATAATTTCAAGGATATTTGAATGATAATTACAAGGAAAATGAACTGGAAACAGTTTAGAGATGAATTTGTGTATTTCTTATATCCCTCATCGTAAATTAAATTCTTTCCAAACTTACCTGTAAACTTCAACTAACTTTCACGGTGTCTCAAATGAAGTCCTTGCGAAATGAGGGAGTTGTTCGAAAGAACGATAGGATGTCCTTTACAGTTGCCTCAGTCCAAACCTAATTATGAACGCATTGATGGAATCTCTGTTACTGACGGATTTAATTTTTTTCAAATGAATGGATTAATTTACTTCCACAGCTTGTATCTTCTCAAAACTACCTCAGTTACTTTTGTGGTATTCATTTTGAATGAGAAACTCTTTCGTTGGATGTGAGGTTTCTAATTTTCCTTGTCCTCGAGGGTAAATGAGATGCACAGTTAAGTACGAATGAGTTTAATACTTAAATGGCTTGACCAAAGTTTTACGTAGGCCTCTATCGCTTCAAATCACGATTTATTCACCCCCTTCCTTAATTACGGAGAGAGAATATTACTGTGTATGTAAAAAGAGGCAACGAGTCGAGTCATGATTATGACTCATTTATACTATATATTTCTGTGTATCGATTCTTACATTCGTATAATATTTTGTATAGAAGGATAAAATATAGATAGATATAGATATTCCCTTCAAACCTTGTATTTTTTATTATTTTACCACTTTTCATGTTTTAAAATATGATTGATCTATCAAAACGACGAATTTTCATAAATCATTCATATGATATGAAATTTTGAGATTGGATCTTATTACGGTGACCGAATTCTCTATTCATTAGTTTTAAAAGGCATCGTTGTACACGTAGCAGAACTATGAGTATTTTCTAAGAACTCTCTTTTCCTCTCCGGATTCTCATGTTTATTAATGTGTGATTTTCCTAGAATATATGTGTACATACATTTATATTTGATACCTATGTCCACATAGTAACACTGTTCCCTTCGTTATCGGTGATTGAATTAACAAAAGATAAAAATATAGGCTGACATTTAGAGCTTATTTTCTATTTATTATATTCATTTTTTTACGTCAACTAAATGAAAGATTCTTTAAGGCTAATCAAAAGTACATTATTTAGATTGCTAAAGATTCTTATACTTTTATGGAATTAATAACAATCAATTCTGTAAAGTTGTACGAATGAAGGTTTACATTCACTAGATTGTATAATTAATATTTAAAAACTCATTATTATCTTCAGTTTTTGGGTAACCATAGTGATTTAAACTACGAAAAATGGAATCATCCTTACGAATAAGGACCATCTTCTCATTATTCATTTCCTAGAAAATCAAATAAATAAATATTTGGTGGAATCTCGTAGAATTAGCTCCGGGAAATGTCCGCTTGAATTTGTCTATCCCTGCGGAAACATGTTACTCGTAAAATACCGAATCTTATCGAGGCATAAAATTCTATCTCAGCGCGTCTCTATCTTCTCTTCATATAAAACTCGAGATAAAAGGATATCAGGTGTTGGGAAAACTGCAACGAATACCCTGCGAATGACACATATCTCTCGCCATTAACTTGCCTTTCGCCCCGAGCATGCATATATTTTCTTTTTTATGGTACAAAATCTCGGCATAATATACAGCCATAGGAGTCAATGCTGCGCTTTTTTGCCCCTATTGGACCTTATTAATGGGATTTTCGAAATGAATCCTCGATGGACCTGACCTTGAAAGAATATATTCCGTGGAGAGATGTGATTTTGTTAGGAAGGATCTATCGAAGTCTTTACAGCTCACCTTCATAATTTGCATTATCATAGGCAATTTTTCTGCTCTTTATTTCCACCACGGAAACAGTATTTCTAAATTTTGGATTTTATGAAGGACTTGAATGCTTTAAAGAATATTTACGTTGTTAGTTAAAATACGGGAGTTGAATTCATCTAAAGAAAATATTTTATAGTAAAACATTAACCGTTTTAGAAGGTAAAACCTCATAACTAGGCAGTGTGACAAATAAATATATATGAAAAGACCGGTATTATATTTTTAGAAGCAATGAAAAATAAAACATGTTCTTTTGACTTAGATTTTAAATATACGTATATATTGAGGTGTTTAAATTCATATTTTATAGTTTTATACGTATTTATATTACGATGGGCGGAAATTTTAGTTCTTGAGAATTTACTGTAAGCATAAGGCTGGAGTGGTTTTGATTCCAGAATAGAGTGGATATGCTTATTTTATTTTCCCTTTCACCAAAAAATGTTAAATACCAGAATTCATGGCTATCAGCAATAAAAAGTAGAGAATGTATAAATGCGCGTGTTTTATGGAAGGAATGAGATATTTCTTGACGAAACTGCTGTCAACAATCTTATCAATGGTTGGTGCCTTGCCCTCCTCGAAACTTGCCGTGTCCTTGAATATCTTGAATTGCGCACAATAAAGTAAACTTGAAAGCCGGAAATTAGGTGTCACATCAAGTTGCGAGCAGATGATATCTGATATAAATTTTGCGACTCAACCGAGATAAGATTTCGAAGTCTGTGAATTCGGTTCCTTAAACTCTGAGTACACTTATGTTAGGCGAATCATCGAAATAGATTAGATATAATAAAAACACCTTAGTATTTGAGAGTTTATTTTAGTGGTAAAATGTCAGAGACACATAGGGAAAAATCGTGCAGGAATACTGTGCTTCATGGGAAACATAATTGTGAATTATGTGTTTTTAAGGTCTGCAATGAAAATATTCCACCTTGGAATATCAGGAAGATAAGGCTATCTTGAGGTGATATTTCTTTTTTCTTTTCAGTATTCCTTCATCAATTTGCAACTGATTTGTTTCATTATTATTTTTATATTATTTCTTTGTGAATCCCGTACATCCGGTTCAGTATTTGTGTCAGTTTATTCCGTTGTCATTTTGAGGGATCATATATCTTTATTATCAGAACTATAATTTTCCTATTTCAAGAAAAGCTTGTCATAATACTGCCATCCTCTTCCTGTTATTACTTTTTCCGCGGTAGAAAAATCTCTAAGATATCACAGAGACACGAGTGTGATACAATAATATATTTATATTTTTAGAAAGTAAGAAGGATTTTTGAAAATTCTGAAAGAAGCGAGATTGTGCCTGAAATATTAATTTCGCGATTCCGTCGAGAAAATGTAGGAATTCATAAAAATGTATTTCATCGTTCAAAAAAATTGTGAAAAATTTAGAAGTGCATCTCAAAAATTATCAAGATGTATCAAAGAGATTTTACGAAAGAAAAAAATGAATTTAAAAAAATCGGTTTCAAATCTTAGCATAGCCATGAATTTGAATGCATATACCTCTCAAAAGCTTAGTGATGCATGAATATCTTATGATTTTCGCGAGGCTAAACCTAAGCTCGAGGAATAGAACATGAGTGCTGGAATAGTTTAGGAGACGAAGATTGACGTCGACTCGTTCACAAACACGCGAGCTGTCGTGTTTAGACTGCACTGAGCAAAGAGAGAAAAAAAGGGAAACACGTCTGTTGCATTCGCTCGAGAGATGAAGTTCTGGAAATGAAATTAAGGATAAAATTATCCTTTCGAGAGATTTATTCTATAGAATATCAAACCCGATTTGGAAACCTGTTGCGAGGTTCGCTTTGGATTATGGAAGTCAGTGGAAGGCCCTTCTCAGACATTGGAATGATAAGTTTTATGTGGATTCCTCGTAAAGTTTTCTTTTTAAGATCTTTTATAAGACTAATATGAAATACAAGGTAGCTAATGGATATGCTTTTGTAAAGATTTTCTTCCTCGTGTAATATCTATTTCAAGAATAAGCTCTCCAAATTAAATCTCATTACTTGATCGATATATTTCACATTATGTTAAGCTCAGCTGAATAACAACTGTTTTCCATCGAAATTTTATTACTAATATTTATATATTCTCAATCGGAGAAATTAATCGTAAACGTAATTATTAATGAATTCTTCCCTGAGTAAGTTTGACAAACTTAGTCTTCTTATTCCGATTACTTGAATAGCCTAAATCTGACCACATATAATTTTCGTCGTCTAAGAACTATTTGACTGATAATTAGGCGTGCAAGCACATAAAGTGAGAAATTTTTAATTTAAGTCATTTTTATACAGATAAACGTGTTTGAGAATCTCAATTTGTTCTCATCATAGAGTAGTATATTATGTCCCATCAAATAAGATCCAGATAGCGTTAATTAAAGAAAAACACTGTCTAAAACGATCCAAATTAAAACTTAATTGATTATCAATCAAAACTAGAGTAGAAGAGGTTTAATTTTTTAGTCTGAAACCCTACGGATATCGCACCCACACGTTGTCTGCGAGAGATTTCGACCTGTCATTGCCGTCGGGTATCAATCAAACTCCGTCTCGGACAGGTATCGGGTTTCCACGAAACTCTTTTAGAAGAAATTAACGACTCCATCAGCTTCGAGTGTTTTGCTGTTTCATAAAATTCAAGTGAATTCCTCTTTCCATTCCGTCTCTTGTTTGCGTAACAAATTGGATGTTTGTGACCAAATTGCGATACAAGACACGAGTTCATGCGTTCAAATGAAACATTTTTTTGGGTAAAAGCGCAGAATTGCATTTCATAGAATCGCTTGAAATTCATCTATTCAATAAAGAACATTTGAATGATTATATCCTCAATATGCAGCAAAATACGAAAGATTAACTAAAAAAACCAAAAAAGTTTGTTTCTTACCACAATTATTTATAAAAGTAATCACTTTATTATCGTATACATTTTTATATTCGAATCGATTGTAATAAAATAATTTCATTGCAAAACTTCTCCTTGGATTAGAGGAGATTTTTCATATCAGCTGTAAAGACGTGAAGTAATAATTACGGTTAATAATTCGTCATAAGTTACTTAATTAGAGTAGTATATGGGTTGATTGAAAATATTACGGAAAATTAATAAATGCACACCTAGCTTTATCATGCCTCAAGAATGGTTAAATTTATCAGTGTGAATGTACATTAACCTATTAAACGAAATAAAGTAATTGGTGTAACCTCTTCCAAACAAACTTACGTAAATTAAAAAGAAGCGGCGGAAGAAAAAGAAGTATTCAAGATAGGTTTCTCGTATTTTCAATGCTTTATATACCTTCTTATACATCTTAGATTCTTAAACTTCTCAATCATTATAAATCGACAATTATTTCATCCTTTTCCATCCTATATCCCCCGTAAACGAAAGGCCTAGAAGCACCAGGTATTAGTACATCTCTTCGAGGGCGGTTTTTCGCAGAGTGTTAAGCCCTTTTCCCAATTACAATCCTTTTACCTTTTTCGAAACGTGCGTGCGCTTGCGTTTGTCAGGAGATCTTTCTTTTCGATCGAATTGGCGAACAGTGGCGATGCCATTGGGTTCTTGCAGTTCTCTCACAATTCAGAGTGAAAAAGACGGTTTATGCTGTCATCTCGCGTTGTATCTCTCGGTCATTCCTTTTGTTTCATACAACTCATGCACAGAGATAGATCCTCCCTCCGTGGTGCTCTTAAACACGAATTATTTTAAAGTTTTATTCACTCATTGAGACGTATTGTATCACATTCAGGACGGTAAGGAATTGTTTAGTTTATTTTATATGCATTTAGTCTTATTCAATTTGAGGTTAATATTACTCCAAGAAAATCAATCTCGGTATATAGGGATGCTTCTCCATCCAATCTCAAGGGAAGTACCTTTTTTAGTAATGATGTAAACGTCATATTATGTGTTTCTGTCGAAATATTACGAATCAAATCTATTTTGTAATCGTAGAATAACTTATTTAAATTTCATTTTTTAAATCTAACTTCATTTATCAATAAATAACTTGTACCTGTCTTTGTTTTATATATATCTAAAACCGTTTTTCTACATAATTGCGGCAAATCAATCATAAGCATTTGAAGCATCTCCCGTATTTCTTTAAGCCATCTTTATCTAGTTTCATTGACTATTTCGATCTACGAATACTATTCGTTCGCATATTAAATAACACTGTAAATATTTTATTCAAGTATTAATTATTAATTATACATTCATACCGGAAATGAGTTTGATAATAATTAGAGGTATCTAATTGAAAAGAAACTGTATGATATAAACCAGTAGTTTATAAATAACTCGTCTTAAGAACATGAGAATAATCTGAAGGCATCAATATTTGAACCAAAATATCTCAGTATCCAATCGTTTAAACCCATCATTGAGTTATATACGCTCAAATCTTGAATTTTAAATTTCTGTATGAAACTTAATTATTTCTTAATTATTTTAGTAGCTCTTACATCATTAAATTTGTCCTTATATTTTTCTTAAATTTAAAAGTTATGAAAATGTATTATTTATTAAGGACAGGATGGAATAAAATTAGGGTGAGATTACGTTCACGTTTTTAATGAAATGAGATTTCGGAGGATCGGGGCCCGAGGTCGCAGGATAAGCAAACACGCCTAAGCTATTCCCATGACGATGTAAACAGCCGAATAAAATTCACGTTCTGCTTACATTTCATCGCCAAAGAGGACGGTTTTCCATATCATCCCTTTCATTGTAAAAGAATGGAACCGACGCTATATCTCGTATCGTCTACCGCTTAAAAACTGTGCTATCAATCATTTAATTCCCATCCTTTGTCCGATACGTATTTTTTGCTAATCTCCTTCAATCTACGGAAGAATATTTCCCCAGAAACGCACTCACGAGCCCATTCCCGCAGCAGTCATAACTCTCAATTCGATGTCTCTCTTTTCATTTTATTTAAGCCTTTTCGGCAACCCTGCTTTTATTTTGCGAACGCAGATATTTATAATCTGATGCTATTCGCGATAGGAAGAAAGCTTTCATTTTATGGTTTCGACCATTCTCTTTTGCGAAACGGGTCAACAGCTTTTATCTCAAGGTTATTTCCTATTTTAAATGACGATGCGATATCCATGAGACACATATTATCGTGAATATGTCAATAGGTATTCATAGTGGAAGCTGTGATCTCGTAACCTCTACTATTATCTAAAAAGCTTTAAGAAGGTGGGAGAGAGAATTTATTAAGTAATAGTGGGAGTGAGGCATCCTAGTCTACCTTCTTGAATAAGAATACCATAAGAGAATCATTTTCATGTTTAGGAGTTTTTTATGAGTGTGTTGTACTATATTTTGTATTCAGTATAATTCGAAATTCTTTCTAATTCTTCAATTATTTTAACTGTAGTTTTAGTTTACTTGTTCATTTCTAGCAGCAGGAAATTCATTTCTTTTTATTCGAGCTTATCCTGATTCCACAATTATGACAAAGTTTTTCTTTTGACGTAAAGATTTCTAGTTGGCATAAAATGAATTCATAATGACTGTAGAAAATTATTTAACATAAATAAGAATAATATTTAAAAAATAATTTTTGTTCTATATGTGAATAAAAATCTGGAGCTTTGACGATTCATTTCTTTAAAATGTACGAAAAAATGTTCTAGGATATGAGGAGTACTTCTTCCATATAAAGTCAACGCTTTTGTTCGAAGCATGGAGTATTCAGCGAAAGCTCGCCGCTATTTTCCCTGATAAAAGCATCTGTTCCCCTTCTTCCGGAACTGTAGCTCCTTTGGCGCTCCGAGATATTCACGGGAATCGATAAATCGGCCGCTGTCGGGAAAACCGTCTCCGGGCAACTGTCGATCCGTCGAAGCTTTCATTTTGTGTTTTTAATTCCATGAACGGATGAAGTACACACATCCTCCTTTATCATCCCAAAGCGCGTAATTCATTCGAATCTGAACATTGTCCTGACGAAATTCTCTCTGTCAATGAAGCCATCCATCAGAGGCTGTTACATCCAATGGTTTTATTTAATCGCACATCAAGGAATGTTTTCATTTCCGGAAAAATGAGATAAATGGAACATTGATATGCTGCACTTGTTTTTTAAGCTTTCAATTATAAGGTTCAAACCAGATTAGCGCGACTCTCGCATCACATTTTTATTTAATTTATACCTCAAAAGACATTTATCGGTGTACAAAAGAAGGTATAAATGCCAAGCCGCTTGATTTCGATATCCAGCAATATTTCAAGCTCTCAAACAAACTCTTTCGATTGTATTTTTCTCTTATAGTTTTAACAATTTTTCTAATAACTTTTTTAATTACATACATTTCGTAAATTAAAACCTTGAGAGTTTTCCGTGGTATCAATCGGAGAACCTTAAATAAATATATAGGTGCCTATTTTGGAATTGAACTATTTATAAAGTGTGCAATCTGAAAAACGTGGAAACAGTGGATTTCAAAATTATTTGCATCTCATGCAATTACAAAAAAATCCTATACGGAAAAGAGAAACGAAAAATAGCTAAGACGGTTAAAAAATTCTTATGTTTCATTGGGATGTTATTCAAATATTATTATCTTTTCTTCGTAAATGTTTCCTTCATCGGCGAGCAGTATTTTTGCAAATTCTGAGAATCAAAGAGAGTATAACCTTGTCTCACTGAATATGTTTTAAGGAAATGCTGGGTTGTGTAACCTGAGTAAATATTGTGAAAAATGTCTCTACTTCTCTCCTAATTTGAATTGAATATGTTAAGGAATACCACTGTATTTAACTGATATTCATTCATAACTTCCTTACAGTAATGGACTGCATTAACTTTAATTTTTAAATAAATCTAGGCCAAAATTATATTATATTCATATTTATTATTATACGATGGAATTAATAATCTATATTATACGTGCGTGTTGGGTTTGATAACATGAAGATTTTCTTATTATTTTTGGAGAAAATCTGGATGTAGTTCAATTAAAATTATTCCTTATTTTTAATAATTTTGTGTAAATTACAATTTAGAAGAAAAAAGAAAACGATCAACATCTATACATGTTTTCTCTTATTTTTATAATCCCAAAAATTCTGGCAATGCACTATGCTTCTCAGTTGAAACGATTGAAAGGGGACAAAAAAGATGATAAAAATAAGAGAAAGGTAGATAATATAAGTTTAATAAGTACGTATTGAGGATCGAAGAACACATAAGTTCAAAGTGCTTTCACTACCTCTAAACATTCGAATCGATGATCTCCCTCACTTTACGATCTTAGCGCTACGGTTATATCTTCTTTGAAGCCTTTCTCTTTCATTATTTTACAAATCTTTCTCTTTCCATTTCCTTCCTTTTCATAATGCTGAATTTGTTGAAATTTTACCATCTTTGGTGTTGTTTTCTTAATGTTTTGGAGAACTAATCGAAGAAGCCCTGTTTATGGAATTCCGTTACAAAAAGCACGGTTAAGAACTGCATTCTGCGTAATTATTTGTCTTTGAATTTTCCTTCATGTATTCTCGAGCGAATATTTCAGTCTTTTAATACCCATGATGATTTGTATATAGATCAGTTTTCAATTTATTATTGGGTTTATCTACATTTACAGACTGGATTTCAACGGATTAAATATTCTCCTTTCACTATATTTTACCGATGTACCATAATTAAGTACCAAATGTACCAAATAAGGTATGTACCAAATAAGGTATGTACCAAATAAGTTATTATAATTTCTCAATTTTTCGTATCACGCCAAATTAGTCACATGAATGATTAAGAACACAAATTCATAAAGTGCGAGGGCGCTAATGGAATAACTTCCGTTGAATAGGAAGAGTTGTATTTATGTTTCGGAAAGTTTAGATCTTCTCCACTCTTAAAAACTGAAACGGATTCTTTTACCGCATATTATTATGCCATTTCATCTACAAAAGTATACGCTCTGAATAAAATATGAGATAGAATTTCGCGCTTCTCAAAAGATTCCAGCTTTTGAAGAATAAATGGGGGCATTTAAATTGGAATGAAAGTAAGAATGTGAGGAAAATGGGAAAAGTTTTAGGTTGCATTATTCATCAAGAAAATACAGCTTGTACATTTGTGGAAGAACCAGAGGAACAAGGGTGAAAGTGACTGGAGTGAGTTTATTTTAGGAGAGAGGTTCACTTTTAGCAAAGCACTTTTCTAGATTTATGTTTTATTTGTTTATGATTTCATCTCAAATTTCTTTGATACATGGCGAAGTTTAATGGATTATTTAATGCGAAACTCGAATGAATTACTTTTGAAAGAAATCTGTATATGGAGATTTATATTTTAGATATTCTGCTGTTTTAACATCTTATAAACATGTAACGAAACTAAGTATAGTATATAGGCTATAAAGAAGGAAAAGCGTTACGAAAGCTATATGGCCGAGGGTTTATATGTAATATTACTACATAAGAGACTTCATTCTCTATGGAGGTTTAAAAGAAATCAAAATTTAAATTTGATTTAAGCGAATTTTATGGTAGGTAAAAATTAATCTCAGGGAATTCACTCTGAGAAAAAACTCAAATACGTTCGTTGCATTTATTACGCATATTTACAAAACAGACCGATTTGATGTGTAATGATGAGGTATAAAGTATTCTTAAAGGTTTTTATAATCGGTTGTAAAGATTCTGAGAAATCAAATTTGTAAATTGATACTTTGCTATGTATGCAAAAAATTGCGAGCAAGTGAACTATTTTCCTTGATATTTTTTCATAATATCTTTTAAAAAATTTTGGGTGGCTTCTCTGTGTATATATATCATGAATAATAATTAATTTTTGATCAAATATAATATTTAAAGAGATGCTTCTAACATTCATCGGTATTCAAGTGTACTGCCTTTCTCTAGAAATTTAACGTCATAGTGTAAGAACATGAAATAAGACTCATAAATAAATGCATCTGAGAATTACAGTCCCACGGGATATTTATCGCTCTCCAAAAGAGATTCAATTTTGCATTTCGAGTATCGATAAGATGCGTGATAGCGATGGGTCGAACCAACCTCGCGGCATTCGATATCTCTCGAGTAAAATCAGATCTTATTGAAGAGGAAAAATCGGTTTCTCATCCCGCCTGCATTCCTCTCGCAATATTGTGCAATGCGATATCTTGTACGCGATTCGTATCCAGTTTCGCCTTATAAAGCCAATTCCTCCACCTGTCCCGTTTATTCCATTAGAGGAAACCTGAACGTGTGATTTCCAACTGGGAAAACACGTATCAATTGATATGCATGGTATAATGTGAGCATCTTGATTTTTTGCGTATAAATACATCCTATATTTCACAAAGAATATTATATTTTCATGAATTTTTTGCATTATTCTAATTTATCTAAATAAAAATTGTCCATCTGTTTTACGATTAAATACATCTAAGTATTTTATGTATAAATAAAATAGCCATTATTCGACATAATAGAAAGTATTTAAGAAAATGAATTTCAAATAATTATCCAAATTCATTCTAATGAAACAGAAATCGAACAAGATTCTCTTGGGATGATATGTGTTATACTATAAAATTTAAGCGAGCGAAATTTCAATGCAAAAGAATGGAAAATGTAACAACTTGCACATTTCAGAAAATATCCTATTTCTCTTGGTAAAATATTCCCTTTTTACGTAGCTAAATAGAGATTACTTAAATTATAAATACGTAAAACTCTAATTCCTTAACTCGAAAAACAGTACTAAATAATTAGCAGAGAATATGACGTAATTACAATCATTGTTTCATAAAAATATAAATGTTAAACAGCGATAAAATGGGTCCGAATCAAAATGCAGAACAATGTGAAATCGCCATGCGAATACGTTTTTAAACGGATAGCAAATGCATTTCCAGCGTTTGATTCGTGAGCCACCGTTCTATCGTTCAATTTCCTTAGACGTACATCTCGATTTTTCTTAGAAATTCGATTATACTTGTTTCTCGCGATTTTTCTATTCTTCCAAAGTTTCCATCCGCCGACTTATCAAAAAAATCTCCTCATCTTCCAGGAAATTCGCTGGAGTTTTCGCGACCGAAATTTCTAAAATCAAATCATGCGGAGAGATCTTTTTTTTCATTTCTTTACGGTGCGCTCCGTATTTCTCCATCCGAGGCACCTGGAAATTTTTTAGCGTGGATCGGAGACTTTCCGGAGCATCTAGCGTATGATTTAAAGCCATTTTTGCATCTTCCTAAGGTGGATTGCGTGGTCGATATTGCGCACAAGTTTTGGCGTGTATGAATGTGCGTTGCCGTTTTATTCTCATCCAAAGACTTATGTGACTAGCAGTCATTCTATAAAGAGAATTCCTCGTATGGGAATCTGGACTGGCGCATAGATAAACGTCTTAGATTCTTCCATTGGGAGACAGCGTATTTCAAATCTCTTGAGGTTGTTTGAGTTTGAAAGCAGGCTAAAAATGTTTGTGTGGCAGACGAAGGAACGAGTACGATATAAATGGATGCACAGAATCGTATTGTTAGCTTTATTCGCATATATGACTATGGCGTTGCGCCAAGGGAAAATTTTAGTTTTATTTACTTTAAGGCTGTCTTGAACAGTAGCTAATAATAATAAGTTTTTTACTTTTACCTAAAAAATGTTTTAAACAAAATCAAACGGGAAAAATGGCGAAATTACTGGTCGCTATTATTCACGTCTGTTTAAATATTTGGTATAACTGTAAAAAATATATCTACCCATTTCATATTATCACTCTTTTAAATAGGGTAAAGTAAGTACTGAAAACGTATTTTATGTATTTTAGTATATTTCTTCTACTGAAGAATTTTTGGTCGGAATATTTTGAGCTCCTTCTCGACACTGAGCCGTGGCCAGAGCGGTTGTAAATATTACTTCTATAATTTATTTTATCAAGAATTTGGGGGTCGTATTCTTTGGAAATATTTATGATTCCATATTATTTGGCGATGATTATGTATTTATATATTTTTATGCGCATTTTCAAGTTTAAAAAGTTGATAATATCATAAGTAATCTAATTCGCAATATTTAATACTCGGACGAGCTATTTGATCATTTATACTTTCTCATTTAATAATTTCTGATAAATTAATGTTTAATCGCTTTTGAAGTTCAAAATCTATTATGAATAAAATTCATGCCTCAAGGATTTATCATTTGGCCTCAAATTTGTCTTAAATATCATAATTTTTCTTCTTTCCCACCGAAATGAAAATCCAATGAATCTTTCTCCTTCGAAAATAATATCCAGATTAGAAATAAAATTCCATCCCTTGTTATGTGGATCGCAAAATGGACGCCCGAGGAATTAATCCCCGAAGTTTCAGGGAATGGGAAGCGGTTTCCGATATTTCCATCAGATTTAAAAACGTAATTCCACGCGCCGTTGCACCCAACGATGAAAGAGATGTATTTAGAGACCCAAATCATTCCCACCACCTCCTCGATGCTCAATTGCTGGAAATTATTTGCAGGGGTCAACCGTTTAACACGGTCCTTTTTAATTCTCCCACAATTGATTTCCGATAGGTGTATGCACGGGGTTCGGTTTCCGAAAAGAAATCGCTCCTTAGCAACCAATGCCGTCTTATTATTATAGCGAATCCGTCTCATTAGAACATATATTAACGATCGTATTTGGCGTATTGTCTCAGAACTTGCATTGCTCTATCGTAGAAGCATTATAATAGAATAACACCGTCGCCTTAGAGTAATCCCTTTGCGAAACTGTGTCCACTTCGCTTTGGAAGCAATTAGGGATAGCTCTATGGATATTGGAGGTTTTAACATGCTAGTCTTGGTGTGAATTATTTCGTTCAGGTCTCCCGCTTTGTAGTCTTGACGAGTCACGTATTCAGATATTAATTTTCTGTTAATTAATTTGTTATTTACTTATATATTCGTATCTCCTGACCTTTCTATATAGAACTAGTTTGTAATATTATTTTAAATATATATCTATGTCTTTGTAGATACTACCTTGCGGCGTGTGGCAGGGGGATATAATCGGAAATTTCCGAAACTGCATTTTGTATGAAGTAGTTATGGAGTAAAACGGCTTACTGCAGTCCGTAGCTGTTAGTAGCTTATATTTAGATTTCCCCTGATGATTCTGAACTCAATTTGATCACTTTATGATGATTCAATTTATTACATAGAAGTTATTTGGTGTACTATAGTCCATCAGATTTAAAAACGTCACCTCACTCACTCACATGACTTGTGAGTCATCATAGACCTATAAACAGTATGTCAAAGTGATAAAATAAAAATTACTGTATGCTTTCACATTATCACATAAGCATTCAATATTTTTCGTTTAATAACTTGAGAATATCCTTTCATGAGGTTTGGTCGAATATAATAGAATTTATTTTTACGTTTTCACGAGATAGCTCCATTGACTGGGGTAACCTACTAGAAATTGGAAGTTCCGAGCTAGAATCCCTATTTTATCGAGCAGCTTGCGTCTTTTGATTATTTAGTGAATTGTTAAATGAATTAGTTTAAATTATTTAGAGGAGAATGAAGGTTAAAAGAATAATTTCATTCGTTTCAGAAGTTTCTTTTTGAATGGATAGATAAGGTATCGCATTAAATTAACCGTATGAACTCAGTTAATTCCAAGTTATTTAAAATCAAAAGTTTTCCGCAACCTAGAGTCAAAGGCTTCCTCGAAAGATGATTATTCATTTACCTTATCGTACATTTGTTAGGAAAAGGACATGAAAATGTAAATTTGCCGAGGACCTGCTTGTTGGAACTCTAAAGAAAAAATTCACTTAGAAGTCTTGCGAAATTTATATTTAGAGCATTAAGCTAAAAGTTAGAATTCATCATTATAGCTTTTCCAAATAAGATGTGCATTTTAAAAATCTTGTTTCTCAATACACGTTTTGTAAATTTAAATTGAATAATCACGTACGAATTTAAAGGTTAAAATTTATAGCTATATAATTCTACCGAACCTTGCATTATCAACTACGTTTAAATTAAACCTCTCTCATAAAAAGTGATTCATCAAAAATTGAAAAGATTAATTCTAAAATGCCTAAAATACATCACAGTCAAATCATATGTTAAATTATTTTTGTGAGAAAAACTGCGCATTCGTGACAATTTTTAAGGGAATTCAAACACATCTCAAGTCTCCTCACATGTTGTCGATGTATAAAAAGGTATAAATGCGCGAGGGCAGTATTTCGTCTCTCTCGATTTTAGAACTCTCATAACCCCTTTTCTGCCCAAATACTCAGAAAGGGAGATATTCTTTGACCTTTTCCACACATATTTACGATTCAATATCTCAGAATTTCTGCTCCCTTTCCTTTATTCTCTTTTGAATTCTATGTCAAAGGCGACTTCCCACTATATTTCCGGTTTATGTCTTCTTTGGGTTAGTGACTCCAGCGTAGAAATACTGCTGCAGTTTCTGAGAATATTCAGACGTTAGGATCTTTCTACGTTCTTAATCTACTTTTACTTTCGGTGTTTGTATCATAAACGAAATGCTTGAATTGTTGATATTGTAGCAAATCTTTGTAGGAATCAGCATTACATTAAATAGTTTATATTTTTAGCTAATTTCTAAAGTAAAGTAAATCCTTCGAGTTTATCACGAGTATACTTTCACCGGTATTTACCTAAAATGTTGTATCCCTCGATAAAATTCGGAACTCAAATAATCAGTTACGGTAATGATTGCATCGAAGCAATTAATTTCACTTATATAAATTATCATTTGAGATTAATATATGAATGATTTTCAAGTGCATTAATGGTAGTTGTTTTATGATATTTTTCGTGAAAAACTATCTTCTGCTTGCATAAGAGATTTTCATTCAAATAATTGATTATTTTTTACTATTAAATGGATCATTTGAAATTGTAGAGTATAACTGAATCATATGAGCGTAATCATGCGCACTTAAATTTAAGTGTTTTTGAGTTATCGGTTCAGGGACGTAATCAGTATAAGTTTCCGTTTTCTCAAACGTCTAATAATAATACAGTTATACATGCGATTACTTCTTTATTGATCTTTTTATAATAGATAGAACTCATTAATTTATTTAAATTCGTAGTAAAACCTTATAAAGAATAATAAACCGGGAGGTCTTTAAGATAGAAGCTCTTTTGGATATAATTTCTTCATTATTCACGATTTTCAGACTCCTATTCATGACATACTAGCCATTTATGCAACCAAAGCCCTATAAACTACCTCTCAAGCTTTGCAGGAAAACATAAATTCCATCTTATCCTTTCTCCATCGACTAGTCGGTATCGTACCACTACGAGGTCACGATTTATCGGCATCTTTCCCTAACGAAAGATTCATCTCCATCACCAGCCGAGAAAGTCAACTCAGGTCTTTCACACATCTTTCATCCTTACTGAACCGAGTCGAGGTAGCTTATATTTTTATGCGGAATCGATTCTAGAGCGACTTAAAAAGATCCTCGAGAAATAGTGCGCCTTCAAAAGAAAACTTTCTCCGCTTACATCCTACTATAAATTTTATGTACACACTGAACGAATTATCTGGCCATATCCAAAAAGCAAACCGCACTGTAGATATTGAATACTGGGTAGCGATTGATTCATATGGAGAATATGCGGCACCTACTGGAGATTATTTAAATACGTAATATAAAAAATAAATAAAGAATTATAAAGAGATGAATTTTATTAAAAGTGTAACATTTCATTCAGTACAATGAATTTAAGGTACTCTTTCTTAGTTGTAGTTCCACATCTGGCGAATTATCCATCCATATCTCAAAAGATATCGTCCTTTGCTATCCTTCCTCTGCTTCGAGGAAACTAAAAAGAAAGTAGAAGGGATATCGATATATATTGCATTGTACTAATACCTTTATTCAATCATCATTAGTAGACATTAGCAACGGAATTCGACGAGCAGAAGATCAGGTTATATTTGAAAAAATATATTGGTAGTAGCCGAATTCGAATATAATTTAAGTAGTAAACTTCAAATAACACGAAATTTATACACAAAATTTCACAAAAAGATTATTCTCCTTCATTTTTACTGTAAGATAATAAGAATCCTCAGGAAGGAACTCATTGTGGCTGAGATGAATTATCGCGTCAATATCGGGTAAGAGTTTTCTTTTACAATCAATCAGTACCTGTGGTATTCTCCGCACTTTCAAGGTCTGCAGTTCCTTCCCTCCACTAGTGGTAGAAAGCTCTCCTTTCGTTCAAGGTCACCATGAAAATATAACAGAAATAGCGGAACAAAAATACTCTCTTTCAAAGCAATGTATCTACAAGTGCAGTTTGTTATCAAACAAAAGCATGCATTTATCATATGGTAAAGTCGCCCTCCGCGATGATCCCGTTTCACGAGCGACCTCCCCAACCCCCGCGCAAGCCCTTCGGGGACCCCGACACCGCCCCCGGGGCGCCCCCGACCCCTCCGCACCCACGCGACCGCCCGCGACCCCCGCGCACCCTCCGGAGCCCCCAGCGACGGCCCCAACCCCCGCGATAGCCCTCCGGGAACCCCGACACCGCCCCCGGGGCGCCCGCGACCCCCGCGCACCCTCCGGAGCCCCCAGCGAAGGCCCCAACCCCCGCGATAGCCCTCCGGGGACCCCGACACCGCCCCCGGGGTACCCGCGACCCCTCCGCACCCATGCGACCGCCCCAACTCCCCGGGACCCCCGAGGCCGCCTTCCGGGTTACCCAGGACCGCCACCCACCCACGCGACCGTCCTTCGGGGCCCCGCGATTGTCGTCGGAACCACCGCGACCCTAAAGCGTACCACTTACTTACCAAACCTTTACCTTAATAATGGTCCTTGTCTTCTTTCTCTTCTTCACCATCTACTTCGGAGGTCTTTCTTCAATTTCCTCAGAGATCTGGAATTCACTGCCTAACAACATTAACTAAAACAAATCCTTTCTACGAAGGAACTACACAAAATAAATGATTAACTAAATAACTAAAATTATATATTGTTGTAAAATGTTTGTTACGAGTATAAAACTTTTTGAATAAAAATTGATTTCGTAGAACCATTAAAGATATAATAAAACTAAATTAAAATTACTTATTATCACAATTTTCGTAAATTTGTATGGGCATATCCATTTAAATCATTCATTCGCTGTTCAATTCTGTCAAAAGAGAATGACTATTCGAAGAAGCGTAATAACATGTATATATTCCACGCGTCTAAAATGTAATTAAGTAATTCCATTTCAATTATGCTTATAGTTATATTAAAAATCCCTTGGAGATAAAATTGTAATTAAAGATAATATTTTACCGAGTTTCAGAACTCCATAATACAATAAAACTAAAATATTTAAAAATTGAAATTTATTTACAGATAATTAAATTAATATAAAGAATCACTACCTACATTACTTAAAATTCTTCTCTAAAACTTAAGTTTGCTTAAGATACTGACTAGCAAGTTTAAGACTCGTCGTTAAAATGTTAATACATTAGTAATAATTTTTAAGTCTCTTGATTATTGAATTAAAAGTAATAGACAGACAAAGGGTATCGTTGCTCATTACCACATTCGTCTTACTAATCCCAAACCACGCGAGTATCGTTTCCGTATATACCGTTATCGTATAACCGTTTCTTATAATTCAATATACTCTACGATTTAAAGAATAAAGTTTTATATCGAGTTGAATTATGACATCAAAGTAAATAAATTCAATGCTGATGGAAATTTAAAGGCATCGAACTTCGGAAACTTTTTGAAATCGAACATCGCGTAGCACCCACTTTTGTTAAAGTCGATATTCACTATTTTGTGTAAAATTTATTTCGCATCGCGGGGGTAAACGAATTCCTTGTTCTTACGAATTACTAAAACATATTGATGAAGGATTAAAAATACATATCTACTTACGATTATACAGTTTTTGAAACATGCTCCAATACACGTACAACACTTTCAGGAACCTGACGCGAACTAACGACAAGACCGCAAAAAACCGCCAAAAACATCAATCCAGGCCCCTGATTGGCTGAAACATATACCACTGTTGCCAAATCATATAAATTTTATCTTCCTTTTTAATTTATTTCTGCAATTTCTTAACATTTTATTATTGTTATAGTTAAAAAAATCTAATATTAAACCCTCAGCGATTTTTCTTCTTGATCTTTTATTCGATTTATTATATTCATTCCATACAAAATTTTGGAAAGATGGCCTTGGGGTAGCCATTTTGAAATTTAGCTCATTCTGATTTTCTCATATCTATAGATTCGCGAGTTTCGGTCTATTTTATAAAATGGTTTCATTTCGTTTTCATTTAATCTTATTTCAAGGCAATGAATATCTTGCGATGAATTAAAACTACGAATCAATGAGATTCTTCGCGAACTATCCTTTTCCAATTACCGATTCACTTTCAGAAATTTCAAATCAAAAGTTCAATATTGTTCTTCATTTATTGAGTGACAAAGTATGTTACGCTTTCAAAGCAATACATTGTTACTTACTTGGGATAGCCGTTAATTCAGATGATGCACGCGTTCGAAAGCAGGAAAGAAAGTATCTCACAAGCACCTTTGTCATATTGTTAGCGAATATTCATGTTGACGATGATCACTTTTATAGTTCGTAATAATTCACTATCAGTCTTGTAATTAGAACTCTTTTCCTATTTGTCTCATAATCTACATATTATCTCACTATTTAGAAACAATATTGATATCTTTTTGTTGAATGTACTTATTCACTGGATTCTTCTGTGGTCTTCTCGAATTCGTTTGCACTGTAATAACACTCGCCGGAAATTTACAAGAGGTTACTGAAAAAAAGAATCATTCAATTCAAAAACAAAGAAACATTCAATTGGTTATCGTATTTTCTTCTGGCATGCTTTTCTTTTCGTTAGATGATTCAAACTCGCTTGTTTTCTGAAGGACGTTCACTCATGCTGTTATGGGAATGGAGCTCATGTGGAATAGTAAAGAAATAGTTCCACCAAAATGACCAACTACTTTAGATGAAATGTTTTAGAATTTTGAAGGAAGAAAGGTGCTACTTTTGTGTCAAGGTGTTTATGTGTAGTATCCTATTAATATTCCTCTTACTCTGTATCTGTTAGCCTCTTAACGTCTTGTTTAAGCATTTCGAATGGAATTCAATTTCAAAATAGCCTTTTTAAAATTAATATAACTAAAATGATGTCATGTCCTTTCAATTGAAGATGTATGATTCTTTCCTACACCAATTTTTTAAACATTAGAGAAATATTAGTGAACATATCAGAATATCTTAAGGCTTGTTGGAGTAAGTAATGTAAAATACTGAAGTTTAAAAGAAAGGCTTTCGAATCGAATGAACCGCAAAAATGGGATATTCAGTTTATCCTTCGGCCACAGAAAGCTTAAGTCCCTGCGATAGCGCGCAATATAATGAATAAACATTGTAATTTTTATATTTTTATAAAATAATGAATCTTTTTTCCTCTTAATTCTTATAATTATCATCAAACCTTAGATGCAACTTCCAATGCTATCTTGCATTCAATTTCATGGTAATTGCTTCTATTTCTGTTGGAAATTCTTTTCTTCTTAAGTTTCATTATTTATATCAAAATATCTATTATACAGAATGCTCGTAACTTCAGGAAGATTAAATGGCTATGACTTTGAGAGCAAGATGAAAGTCTTAAAAAGTTAATAAGTAAAGTGATTGAAAAGTAGTCGGCACTTTCTGTAATATATTTGTGGGTGCGAATACTGTGTCATTTATATACTATCGAAATGTAAGCGTTACGGAAAGAATATTGGGCAATTAAACATGAATTTTCATTTATTTACGGAAAGAGTTTATTGAACCATAATTTACATTATAAGTATAACATAACATTAATTACGTGAAAGAAGACTTATGTACCAATAGAGACTTTAACTTTTATATCCGCACTTCATGAATTATCTATCCACATCTTGAAAGATATTGTCCTTCGTTATCCTTCCTCCGTTGAGATCCTCTTCTGGGCAGTGATTCCTGGTATCTGAAACGAAAGTAGAAGGGTTACTGAGGCATTGTAGTAACTTTTTGGTGTGATGGAGTTAATGTTTGAAAACCGTAGAGTAGCTACAGCTTTTCCAAATAGTTGGAAATTGGAATTATAGAAGAGTTGGGTTTGCAATGCATTGACTGATGCTACAGAATAATGGATTGAAACATAAAGGTGATACGAAACAATATCCATAAACGAAACCTCTGAAAAAATATTAACTGCTGTACCGTCTGTGTATAGAAGACGAAAGAGGACCACATGAAACGAAATAATTCCAGCAATGGAGAGTGTAAATCTTGCACAATCAACTACGGAGCCAAGTAGCATGAGATGTAAGTGTATAAATAAGACGTTCAAAAGAAATGGATGAAAACATAAAACCATTTCAGTTGGCAAAAACTCAAAACCAAAACCTTAATGTAAAATAAAATAAGACCCTTTGAGATTCAGATTTAAATTGAGGGAGGAGATGTGGGTTTGAGGATGAAACTTGGAGCGGATGAAGAAAATGAAGACATTCTAAAAAGCATAAAAGGTAATCAGTAGTAAGCGTAATAAATAATGAGGATGAAGGTCAAGATAAGAACCCAGTAATGTGTGCTTCAAGGAATAACATGGTCAAGTCAGTAACGGAATCAAAAAAGAAAAGAGAGATGGAGAATACATGAATATATAGACTTCTCATTCCTGCTCCCTAAATGCTGACGTAAAGATGCTGCCAACAGTTGTATCCAACATAAAAGAACAGAGATTGCGAACAATTATTATTTTTGGAAAGAGGAAATCATAGTTTAAATAAGACTTATGCATGATGCATCAACAAAATATGCGGTGTAGATAAGCTGATTGAATTTCCTCGTCTGTGGCATTCAATACCTTTATTTCGAACATAGTGAGTGGAAAGAATTACTGAAAATCATGGAAGAAGAAATCTTCGTGAAGACTTTGCTACATCTATAGGTCTTTGAAACCTTTGATACCTACTTGGACGTTGAATTTTAATGAAAAGTGAAAGGAACGAAAATGAAGTTGAAAAATGCAAGCTATCTCACGCAATAAGCACACAACGGTAAAGATGTAAGAAAACGGAAAAATTTTAATCCCCTTTTGGAAGCATTGATGCGCATTAAAAATAAGAATCTTTTCAACTCTGTCCATCCTTTTCGTCATTGAAGACTAGGTATGAAAAGATAATATACTTAAATATTCATACAAAATATTTGAATTAAAGAATACATTTAGAAGTATCGTGCATTATTTTTTAAATTTCAATAGAGAATGAATGAAAAAGTTGTCCAAGCTTGGAAGCTAGCGTTAGCAAGCAAAATTGAAGTTATGAAATTTAGGGGAGAATTCCTACTGCAGATGACAATGATTTTAAATCAAAGTTCATTACCTCCATGAGGTTGATAAACTTGTCCTTATTTTTTGCAAATAAATAATATTCAAATCCCTTCCTATTTACTAAACGTCCGCGGGACAACAGTCTTCGTTTTTTAGTAATGAACTCCATCAATATCTTTAAATAATCATAGAATATCTTGGATGTAAGCAGCGTTATGTATACTTGGAAAAATCTGGTTGTGATAGCAGAATCTCTTTCTTCAAAGGCTTAATGTTTTAAGGGATAATAATACTCACTTTATCTTAGAATTGATTGACTCGGCCTCCAGCCAAGGAAGTAGGCGGGGTAAATCACTCGGTGAATACAGTCTCTCCTCTCCTCATCCACGAATCCTAAAATAAATAAAATAATATATAAATAAGGGCAAATTTCCATAAACAAGAAGCACTTCTATTACAAAAGCCCTATCAAAGATACCTTGCTCATAACATAACGACGCGTCTTCACTAATTAACCTGTGTATAACCTTCAAAAGTAGTTGGAGGTTGAATTAACTTCTGAGTAAGGGATTGCCAATTATGTCGTAAATGACTTTGAAATGGTAATAATTACTAAAATAAACTTCAATTGGAAGCATACTGGGCATTCATTGTGTTAGAACGGCTGCCAACTACGAAGAATCACTTAACCTATGTTTTAGTACTTTAAAATTTTCACAATGAAGAACTATTATTATTTAATCTCCCGCTAAACTTTTATCTTGAATCTGATTGGCTGAGGGAAATACCACCGCTGTCAGTGCAAACGCTGTATTAATATATTTTATGCCAATTACTTCTTTCCTCAATTCCCGTTTGGATACGTTGATAATTTCTCCCTTCTTTTACGTCCACCGCCCATGATGGTGGTTTTCTCGAATTCGGAAGAATAAGCAAACGATACGTTATGAAAATAGTAAATTTGTCCGGTAAGACTCACGTAGTTGGTAAAAAGTCATAATAAATACTAATCTTCATGTAAATTTTATCGATTGCGAAGGAACTCTTGTTGATTTTCAAAAATCTAGTTTGAATTTTAGAATCCCGGCGGTTACGGTCTCGCTTCCCAACACCGTACGGCATTTTTCACTTTCCACGTGCACCCCACCGTGTTCACGTCGCTCCTATCAAAAGACACTTAATTCTGCTAGATTGTAAATAAATCGTACGCAGTTGTGAATAAAACCATCCCAAATCGAAGTATGAAACCGCGACGGAGTGCTCGGTCAGCAGAAACCGCTCCCGATTCTTAGTGAATAATTGGTCCTCGACAATATTGTACGATTCCACATGCATGATGCTGCGTAAGCATTCGCTCGATATCATAGCTGACGGCTAGAATCGAAGACTTCTGTCTTGAATACGAAAGGTAATCAAGGCAGTCGTTCACGGTCGCTTCCAAACAATGCGAAGGTGAATTTCTCGAAGCAAGTTTCGTAAACACGGGCCTTCCAAATATTATCTGATGGGACCTCGTTTCTTACCTTGACGTTTCCTTCGAACCTCGTTTCCACACCCGACCCTCTTCTCCATCGGCCGGACTCGCCTCACGATGCCTCCATTTAATCGGCCGAATGTATCACAATTCACAACCGCTCGAGACACGAAATCGGTCACAAAATCACTTATCCAGCAGGAATCTTTCGGATTCCGTCGCGGAAAGATTCACGCGAAACGGAACAGCACAACGGTAGAGACTCTTCGATGCTCACGTCACCAGAACAATCTCGCATATCCGAGGATAGGCCAGCCAAACTAAAGCGTTAGTGTGCCCTCTGTGGGAATGATTTAACAATAAAGGACAACGATGCGACGAATGTCGAATTCATACCACCGCCCCTGACTTAAGATTTCGCGGTGGGAAATAAATGCTTAGAATATCTATATGTTTTCAGCAAGTTTTCATTTTCGGAGATAGTATTAGACCACAGACAAGTGGATTTTCCATCTCAGTTGCAGGAGCAATGAGCTTCTTAACTTGGGGTAGGATGTGTAATAAACCTCTATTGAGAATGGATGCTTATAACAATCTAATTTCGCGGTATCTTTATGAAGATGAAATGGGCGAAAAGAATGATTTAAACGATGGTTAAGTTGAGGCCTCCAGGAAGGAATAATATGGAAAGCCTATCATTTGAGTGAGGAAGGGTGGTGGGTCTTGGAATTATTCCAACAATAAAACGGTGCAATCCCTTCTGAGAATTCTAATCTTAATCATTTCTTGAAGTTTACTTCCTGAATCGAGGGTAATAAATGAGACTTGACAATTATGATATGATATGATTTATTTAAAGTCTGCTATAAATTACAACAAAAGTATGATTATGACATTCCATTAAATTTCATTCTCGTTTGTGCATTGCGGCTGAGGTACACTGTCCCACTTGCTGTTGTTTGTCCTCATCATCATCCATCCCAATCTGGAAAACTGTGGCTATCGTTCCTCATCTGAAGGTCCTGTTTCCTGAACGGTTATTCTGAAAGGGAAATGGAAGAGATATTGAGTAGGCTAGCCATGAAACTATTCCAAGCAGGCAATCATGCGGTAGGGATATAGGGTGAAAAAGGAATGAGTCCCAACAATATTAGGCATTGAAATGGAGGGAGCATGTACTTATTTCAGAATCTTACAAGTAATGTTGGGCAGCCAAAGTAAATGTTCATAATTCCCTTGGAGGAAATCAGAAGCGTAATGATGAATGAAAGTTACAGAATCAGAATCTAGTTATGAATGTTAGGTAAGATCATTGTCCTGACAACAGAGGGATCCCAAGAGAGTTGAGAGAATGAATGCTTCTAAAGCCTTCTCTATCCTGCTCCCTGTGATGCCGAAGGAGCCAACGTTTTAATCCATCCCCTCAGAATGTGGATTGTGGTCAATAAAATTTTCTGCAGACAGGAACTCACAGTTGGACTAAGATCTATGAATGATGAGGCATTCGGTGTACATAGGCTGTGATACTTTCCACTTCTGCGGCAGTCGAGCATCTGCAGATGGTGAGTTTGAGGAATCATCCCAAATCCTAGGAGGGAAAAATGTGTCTGAACCATGAATTCCATCTATACCAGCTAGGTACTGTGAAGGCGAATATCGCAAGAAAGATATTCGGCTGAAATGAACAAGCTGAGTTCTGGCTGAAGGACAGAGAAAAGGCACTCGAATGATTGGTGAAATTGCATCTGGAGATTATTGAACACTGCTACACATCACAATCGTTCCAGGAGAATATCTGTAATTCCAATTTATCGATTGATAAACCAGGGAAGAGGCAAAGCATTTGTCGGAATTATGGGTCCCAAAATAAATAAAGCGAGGGACAAACAAGCCTTATTGAAGAAGAAGTTTTTTCGGTGCACCAGGAAAATCTGTTTGGATGAAGTTGAGATTCTGATGGTTGATTACAGCACGTAATCATTCGTAGGTATTTCGGCAATATGCAGGACCGGGAATCGGACGACCACACTCATACAAAGGAGGCCATCAGCCAAAGAAAGATTGTTGCTTTGTGAGGATGAAATTGACAGGTTGGGAAACCTTTTGGCATCTAATTCCAGACATGAAACCCGCATAAATAGATCCTCTGCTGAGGTATCGTGCGTTATTTTTTTAATGTCTATGGAGAATGAATGAAAAAGTTGTCCAAGCTTGGAAGCTAGTGTAAGCAAGAAACATTGAAGTTATGAAATTTAGGGGAGAATTCCTACTGCAGATGACAATGATTTAAAATCAAAGTTCATTGCCTCCATGAGGTTGATAAACTTGTCCTTATTTTTTGTAAATAAATAATATTCAACTCCCTTCCCATTTACTAAACGTCCGCGGGACAACAGTCTTCGTTTTTCAGTAATGAACTCCATCAATATCTTTAAATAATCATAGAAAATCTTGGATGTAAGCAGCGTTATGTATACTTGGAAAAATCTGGTTGTGATTGCAGAATCTCTTTCTTCAAAGGCTTAATGTTTTAGAAGACAATAATACTCACTATATCTTACAATTGGTTGACTCGTCCTCCAGCCAAGGAAGTAGGCAGTGTAAATCACTCGGTGAATACAGTCTCTCCTCTCCTCATCCTCGAATCCTAAAATTAATAAAATAATATTTAGATAAGGGCAAATTTCCATAGACAAGACGCACTTCTATTACAAAAGCCCTATCAAAGATACCTTGCTGATAATATAACGACGTGTCTTCACTAATTTCCCTGTGTATAACCTTCAAAAGTAGTTGGAGGTTGAATTAACTTCTGAGTAAGGGATGCTAATTATGTCGTAAATGACTTTGAAATGGTAATAATTACTAAAATAAACTTCAATTGGGAGCATACTTGGCATTCATTGTGTTAGAACGGCTGCCAACTACGAAGAATCACTTAACCTATGTTTTAGTACTTTAAAATTTTCACAATGAAGAACTATTATTATTTAATCTCCCGCTAAACTTTTATCTTGAATCTGATTGGCTGAGGGAAATACCACCGCTGTCAGTGCAAACGCTGTATTAATATATTTTATGCCAATTACTTCTTTCCTCAATTCCCGTTTGGATACGTTGATAATTTCTCCCTTCTTTTACGTCCACCGCCCATGATGGTGGTTTTCTCGAATTCGGAAGAATAAGCTAACGATACGTTATGAAAATAGTAAATTTGTCCGGTAAGACTCACGTAGTTGGTAAAAAGTCATAATAAATACTAATCTTCATGTAAATTTTATCGATTGCGAAGGAACTCTTGTTGATTTTCAAAAATCTAGTTTGAATTTTAGAATCCCGGCGGTTACGGTCTCGCTTCCCAACACCGTACGGCATTTTTCACTTTCCACGTGCACCCCACCGTGTTCACGTCGCTCCTATCAAAAGACACTTAATTCTGCTAGATTGTAAATAAATCGTACGCAATTGTGAATAAAACCATCCCAAATCGAAGTATGAAACCGCGACGGAGTGCTCGGTCAGCAGAAACCGCTCCCGATTCTTAGTGAATAAGTGGTCCTCGACAATATTGTACGATTCCACATGCATGATGCTGCGTAAGCATTCGCTCGATATCATAGTTATCCTAGCTGACGGCTAGAATCGAAGACATCTGTCTTGAATACGAAAGGTAATCAAGGCAGTCGTTCACGGTCGCTTCCAAACAATGCGAAGGTGAATTTCTCGAAGCAAGTTTCGTAAACACAGGCCTTCCAAATATTATCTGATGGGACCTCGTTTCTTACCTTGACGTTTCCTTCGAACCTCGTTTCCACACCCGACCCTCTTCTCCATCGGCCGGACTCGCCTCACGATGCCTCCATTTAATCGGCCGAATGTATCACAATTCACAACCGCTCGAGACACGAAATCGGTCACAAAATCACTTATCCAGCAGGAATCTTTCGGATTCCGTCGCGGAAAGATTCACGCGAAACGGCACAGCACAACGGTAGAGACTTTTCGATGCTCACGTCACCAGAACAATCTCGCATATCCGAGGATAGGCCAGCCAAACTAAAGCGTTAGTGTGCCCTCTGTGGGAATGATTTAACAATAAAGGACAACGATGCGACGAATGTCGAATTCATACCACCGCTCCTGACTTAAGATTTCGCGGTGGGAAATAAATGCTTAGAATATCTATACGTTTTCAGCAAGTTTTCATTTTCGGAGATAGTATTAGACCACAGACAAGTGGATTTTCCATCTCAGTTGCAGGAGCAATGAGCTTCGTAACTTGGGGTAGGATGTGTAATAAACCTCTATTGAGAATGGATGCTTAAAACAATCTAATTTCGCGGTATCTTTATTAAGATGAAATGGGCGAAAAGAATGATTTAAACGATGGTTAAGTTGAGGCCTCCAGGAAGGAATAATATGGAAAGCCTATCATTTGAGTGAGGAAGGGTTGTGGGTCTTGGAATTATTCCAACAATAAAACGGTGCAATCCCTTCTGAGAATTCTAATCTTAATCATTTCTTGAAGTTTACTTCCTGAATCGAGGGTAATAAATGAGACTTGACAGTTATGATATGAGTCATTTATTTAAAGTCTGCTATAATTTACAACAATAGTATGTACATGACATTCCATTAAATTTCATTCTCGTTTGTGCATTGCGGCTGAGGTACACTGTCCCACTTGCTGTTGTTTGTCCTCATCAGCATCCATCCCAATCTTGAAATCTGTGGCTATCGTTCCTCGGCTGAAGGTCCTGTTTCCTGAACGGTTATTCTGAAAGGGAAATGGAAGAGATATTGAGTAGGCTAGCCATGAAACTATTCCAAGCAGGCAATCATGCGGTAGGGATATAGGGTGAAAAAGGAATGAGTCCCAACAATATTAGGCATTGAAATGGAGGGAGCATGTACTTATTTCAGAATCTTACAAGTAATGTTGGGCAGCCAAAGTGAATGTTCATAATTCCCTTGGAGGAAATCAGCAGCGTAATGATGAATGAAAGTTACAGAATCAGAATCTAGTTATGAATGTTAGGTAAGATCATTGTCCTGACAACAGAGGGATCCCAAGAGAGTTGAGAGAATGAATGCTTCTAAAGCCTTCTCTATCCTGCTCCCTGTGATGTCCAAGGAGCCAACGTTTTAATCCATCCCCTCAGAATGTGGATTGTGGTCAATAAAATTTTCTGCAGACAGGAACTCACAGTTGGACTAAGATCTATGAATGATGAGGCATTCGGTGTACATAGGCTGTGATACTTTCCACTTCTGCGGCAGTCGAGCATCTGCAGATGGTGAGTTTGAGGAATCATCCCAAATCCTAGGAGGGAAAAATGTGTCTGAACCATGAATTCCATCTATACCAGCTAGGTACTGTGAAGGCGAATATCGCAAGAAAGATATTCGGCTGAAATGAACAAGCTGAGTTCTGGCTGAAGGACAGAGAAAAGGCACTCGAATGATTGGTGAAATTGCATCTGGAGATTATTGAACACTGCTACACATCACAATCGTTCCAGGAGAATATCTGTAATTCCAATTTATCGATTGATTAACCAGGGAAGAGGCAAAGCGTTTGTCGGAATTATGGGTCCCAAAATATATAAAGCGAGGGACAAACAAGCCTTATTGAAGAAGAAGTTTTTTTCGATGCACCAGGAAAATCTGTTTGGATGAAGTTGAGATTCTGATGGTTGATTACAGCACTTAATCATTCGTAGGTATTTCGGCAATATGCAGGACCGGGAATCGGACGACCACACTCATACAAAGGAGGCCATCAGCCGAAGAAAGATTGTTGCTTTGTGAGGATGGAGTTGACAGGTTGGGAAACCTTTTGGCATCTAATTCCAGACATGAAACCCGCATGAATAGATCCTCTGCTGAGGTATCGTGCGTTATTTTTTTAATGTCTATGGAGAATGAATGAAAAAGTTGTCCAAGCTTGGAAGCTAGTGTAAGCAAGAAACATTGAAGTTATGAAATTTAGGGGAGAATTCCTACTGCAGATGACAATGATTTAAAATCAAAGTTCATTGCCTCCATGAGGTTGATAAACTTGTCCTTATTTTTTGTAAATAAATAATATTCAACTCCCTTCCCATTTACTAAACGTCCGCGGGACAACAGTCTTCGTTTTTCAGTAATGAACTCCATCAATATCTTTAAATAATCATAGAAAATCTTGGATGTAAGCAGCGTTATGTATTCTTAGAAAAATCTGGTTATGATAGCATAATCCCTTTCTTCAGAGGCTTAATGTTTTAGAAGACAATAATACTCACTATATCTTACAATTGATTGACTCGTCCTCTAGCCAAGGAAGTAGGCGGTGTAAATCACTCGGTGAATACAGTCTCTCCTCTCCTCATCCTCGAATCCTAAAATTAATAAAATAATATTTAGATAAGGGCAAATTTCCATAGACAAGACGCACTTCTATTACAAAAGCCCTATCAAAGATACCTTGCTGATAATATAACGACGTGTCTTCACTAATTTCCCTGTGTATAACCTTCAAAAGTAGTTGGAGGTTGAATTAACTTCTGAGTAAGGGATTGCTAATTATGTCGTAAATGACCTTGAAATGGTAATAATTACTAAAATAAACTTCAACTGGGAGGATACTTGGCATTGATTGTGTTAGAACTGCTGCCAACTACGAAGAATCACTTAACCTATGTTTTAGTACTTTAAAATTTTCACAATGAAGAACTATTATTATTTAATCTCCCGCTAAACTTTTATCTTGAGTCTGATTGGCTGAGGGAAATACCACCGCTGTCAGTGCAAACGCTGTATTAATATATTTTATGCCAATTACTTCTTTCCTCAATGCCCGTTTGGATACGTTGATAATTTCTCCCTTCTTTTACGTCCACCGCCCATGATGGTGGTTTTCTCGAATTCGGAAGAATAAGCTAACGATACGTTATGAAAATAGTAAATTTGTCCGGTAAGACTCACGTAGTTGGTAAAAAGTCATAATAAATACTAATCTTCATGTAAATTTTATCGATTGCGAAGGAACTCTTGTTGATTTTCAAAAATCTAGTTTGAATTTTAGAATCCCGGCGGTTACGGTCTCGCTTCCCAACACCGTACGGCATTTTTCACTTTCCACGTGCACCCCACCGTGTTCACGTCGCTCCTATCAAAAGACACTTAATTCTGCTAGATTGTAAATAAATCGTACGCAATTGTGAATAAAACCATCCCAAATCGAAGTATGAAACCGCGACGGAGTGCTCGGTCAGCAGAAACCGCTCCCGATTCTTAGTGAATAAGTGGTCCTCGACAATATTGTACGATTCCACATGCATGATGCTGCGTAAGCATTCGCTCGATATCATAGTTATCCCAGCTGACGGCTAGAATCGAAGACATCTGTCTTGAATACGAAAGGTAATCAAGGCAGCCGTTCACGGTCGCTTCCAAAGAATGCGAAGGTGAATTTCTCGAAGCAAGTTTCGTAAACACAGGCCTTCCAAATATTATCTGATGGGACCTCGTTTCTTACCTTGACGTTTCCTTCGAACCTCGTTTCCACACCCGACCCTCTTCTCCATCGTCCGGACTCGCCTCACGATGCCTCTATTTAATCGGCCGAATGCATCACAATTCACAACCGCTCGAGACACGAAATCGGTCACAAAATCACTTATCCAGCAGGAATCTTTCGGATTCCGTCGCGGAAAGATTCACGCGAAACGGCACAGCACAACGGTAGAGACTTTTCGATGCTCACGTCACCAGAACAATCTCGCATATCCGAGGATAGGCCAGCCAAACTAAAGCATTAGTGTGCCCTCTGTGGGAATGATTTAACAATAAAGGACAACGATGCGACGAATGTCGAATTCATACCACCGCTCCTGACTTAAGATTTCGCGGTGGGAAATAAATGCTTAGAATATCTATACGTTTTCAGCAAGTTTTCATTTTCGGAGATAGTATTAGACCACAGACAAGTGGATTTTCCATCTCAGTTGCAGGAGCAATGAGCTTCGTAACTTGGGGTAGGATGTGTAATAAACCTCTATTGAGAATGGATGCTTAAAACAATCTAATTTCGCGGTATCTTTATGAAGATGAAATGGGCGAAAAGAATGATTTAAACGATGGTTAAGTTGAGGCCTCCAGGAAGGAATAATTTGGAAAGCCTATCATTTGAGTGAGAAAGGGTTGTGGGTCTTGGAATTATTCCAACAATAAAACGGTGCAATCCCTTCTGAGAATTCTAATCTTAATCATTTCTTGAAGTTTACTTCCTGAATCGAGGGTAATAAATGA
This sequence comes from Pantala flavescens, assembly GCA_020796165.1. Taxonomy (NCBI): domain Eukaryota; kingdom Metazoa; phylum Arthropoda; class Insecta; order Odonata; family Libellulidae; genus Pantala; species Pantala flavescens. The sequence continues at coordinate 6,260,355 of CM036884.1, read as the reverse complement.
TACTTGACAGTTATGATATGATATGATTTATTTAAAGTCTGCTATAATTTACAGCAAAAGTATGTATATGACATTCCATTAAATTTCATTCTCGTTTGTGCATTGCCGCTGAGGTACACTGTCCCACTTGCTGTTGTTTGTCCTCATCATCATCCATCCCAATCTGGAAAATTGTGGCTATCGTTCCTCGGCTGAAGGTCCTGTTTCCTGAACAATTATTCTGAAAGGGAAATGGAAGAGATATTGAGTAGGCTAGCCATGAAACTATTCCAAGCAGGCAATCATGCGGTAGGGATATAGGGTGAAAAAGGAATGAGTCCCAACAATATTAGGCATTGAAATGGAGGGAGCATGTACTTATTTCAGAATCTTACAAGTAATGTTGGGCAGCCAAAGTGAATGTTCATAATTCCCTTGGAGGAAATCAGCAGCGTAATGATGAATGAAAGTTACAGAATCAGAATCTAGTTATGAATGTTAGGTAAGATCATTGTCCTGACAACAGAGGGATCCCAAGAGAGTTGAGAGAATGAATGCTTCTAAAGCCTTCTCTATCCTGCTCCCTGTGATGCCGAAGGAGCCAACGTTTTAATCCATCCCCTCAGAATGTGGATTGTGGTCAATAAAATTTTCTGCAGACAGGAACTCACAGTTGGACTAAGATCTATGAATGATGAGGCATTCGGTGTACATAGGCTGTGATACTTTCCACTTCTGCGGCAGTCGAGCACCTGCAGATGGTGAGTTTGAGGAATCATCCCAAATCCTAGGAGGGAAAAATGTGTCTGAACCATGAATTCCATCTATACCAGCTAGGTACTGTGAAGGCGAATATCGCAAGAAAGATATTCGGCTGAAATGAACAAGCTGAGTTCTGGCTAAAGGACAGAGAAAAGGCACTCGAATGATAGGTGAAATTGCATCTGGAGATTATTGAACACTGCTACACATCACAATCGTTCCAGGAGAATATCTGTAATTCCAATTTATCGATTGATTAACCAGGGAAGAGGCAAAGCGTTTGTCGGAATTATGGGTCCCAAAATATATAAAGCGAGGGACAAACAAGCCTTATTGAAGAAGAAGTTTTTTTCGGTGCACCAGGAAAATCTGTTTGGATGAAGTTGAGATTCTGATGGTTGATTACAGCACTTAATCATTCGTAGGTATTTCGGCAATATGCAGGACCGGGAATCGGACGACCACACTCATACAAAGGAGGCCATCAGCCGAAGAAAGATTGTTGCTTTGTGAGGATGAAATTGACAGGTTGGGAAACCTTTTGGCATCTAATTCCAGACATGAAACCCGCATGAATAGATCCTCTGCTGAGGTATCGTGCGTTATTTTCTTAATGTCAATGGAGAATGAATGAAAAAGTTGTCCAAGCTTGGAAGCTAGCGTTAGCAAGCAAAATTGAAGTTATGAAATTTAGGGGAGAATTCCTACTGCAGATGACAATGATTTTAAATCAAAGTTCATTACCTCCATGACGTTGATAAACTTGTCCTTATTTTTTGCAATTAAATAATATTCAACTCCCTTCCTATTTACTAAACGTCCGCGGGACAACAGTCTTCGTTTTTTAGCAATGAACTCCATCAATATCTTTAAATAACCATAGAAAATCTTGGATGTAAGCAGCGTTATGTATTCTTAGAAAAATCTGGTTGTGATAGCAGAATCTCTTTCTTCAAAGGCTTAATGTTTTAGAAGATAATAATACTCACTTTATCTTAGAATTGATTGACTCGTCCTCCAGCCAAGGAAGTAGGCGGTGTAAATCACTCGGTGAATACAGTCTCTCCTCTCCTCATCCACGAATCCTAAAATTAATAAAATAATATATAGATAAGGGCAAATTTCCATAAACAAGAAGCACTTCTATTACAAAAGCCCTATCAAAGATACCTTGCTGATAATATAACGACGTGTCTTCACTAATTTCCCTGTGTATAACCTTCAAAAGTAGTTGGAGGTTGAATTAACTTCTGAGTAAGGGATTGCTAATTATGTCGTGAATGACTTTGAAATGGTAATAATTACTAAAATAAACTTCAATTGGGAGGATACTTGGCATTCATTGTGTTAGAACGGCTGCCAACTACGAAGAATCACTTAACCTATGTTTTAGTACTTTAAAATTTTCACAATGAAGAACTATTATTATTTAATCTCCCGCTAAACTTTTATCTTGAATCTGATTGGCTGAGGGAAATACCACCGCTGTCAGTGCAAACGCTGTATTAATATATTTTATGCCAATTACTTCTTTCCTCAATTCCCGTTTGGATACGTTGATAATTTCTCCCTTCTTTTACGTCCACCGCCCATGATGGTGGTTTTCTCGAATTCGGAAGAATAAGCAACCGATACGTTATGAAAATAGTAAATTTGTCCGGTAAGACTCACGTAGTTGGTAAAAAGTCATAATAAATACTAATCTTCATGTAAATTTTATCGATTGCGAAGGAACTCTTGTTGATTTTCAAAAATCTAGTTTGAATTTTAGAATCCCGGCGGTTACGGTCTCGCTTCCCAACACCGTACGGCATTTTTCACTTTCCACGTGCACCCCACCGTGTTCACGTCGCTCCTATCAAAAGACACTTAATTCTGCTAGATTGTAAATAAATCGTACGCAATTGTGAATAAAACCATCCCAAATCGAAGTATGAAACCGCGACGGAGTGCTCGGTCAGCAGAAACCGCTCCCGATTCTTAGTGAATAAGTGGTCCTCGACAATATTGTACGATTCCACATGCATGATGCTGCGTAAGCATTCGCTCGATATCATAGTTATCCCAGCTGACGGCTAGAATCGAAGACATCTGTCTTGAATACGAAAGGTAATCAAGGCAGTCGTTCACGGTCGCTTCCAAACAATGCGAAGGTGAATTTCTCGAAGCAAGTTTCGTAAACACAGGCCTTCCAAATATTATCTGATGGGACCTCGTTTCTTACCTTGATGTTTCCTTCGAACCTCGTTTCCACACCCGACCCTCTCCTCTATCGGCCGGACTCGCCTCACGATGCCTCTATTTAATCGGCCGAATGTATCACAATTCACAACCGCTCGAGACACGAAATCGGTCACAATCACTTATCCAGCAGGAATCTTTCCGTCGCGGAAAGATTCACGCGAACCGGCGCAGCACAACGGTAGAGACTTTTTGATGCTCACGTCACCAGAACAATCTCGCATATCCGAGGATAGGCCAGCCAAACTAAAGCATTAGTGTGCCCTCTGTGGGAATGATTTAACAATAAAGGACAACGATGCGATGAATGTCGAATTCATACCACCGCTCCTGACTTAAGATTTCGCGGTGGGAAATAAATGCTTAGAATATCTGTATGTTTTCAGCAAGTTTTCATTTTCGGAGATAGTATTAGACCACAGACGAGTCGATTTTCCATCTCAGTTGCAGGAGCAATGAGCTTCGTAACTTGTGGTAGGATGTGTAATAAACCTCTATCGAGAATGGATGCTTAAAACAATCTAATTTCGCGGTATCTTAATGAAGATGAAATGGGCGAAAAGAATGATTTAAACGATGGTTAAGTTGAGGCCTCCAGGAAGGAATAATTTGGAAAGCCTATCATTTGAGTGAAGAAGGGTTGTGGGTCTTGGAATTATTCCAACAATAAAACGGTGCAATCCCTTCTGAGAATTCTAATCTTAATCATTTCTTGAAGTTTACTTCCTGAATTGAGGGTAATAAATGAGACTTGACAGTTATGATATGAGTCATTTATTTAAAGTCTGCTATAATTTACAACAATAGTATGTACATGACATTCCATTAAATTTCATTCTCGTTTGTGCATTGCGGCTGAGGTACACTGTCCCACTTGTTGTTGTTTGTCCACATCAGCATCCATCCCAATCTGGAAATCTGTGGCTATCGTTCCTCGGCTGAAGGTCCTGTTTCCTGAACGGTTATTCTGAAAGGGAAATGGAAGAGATATTGAGTAGGCTAGCCATGAAACTATTCCAAGCAGGCAATCATGCGGTAGGGATATTGGGTGAAAAAGGAATGAGTCCCAGCAATATTAGGCATTGAAATGGAGGGAGCATGTACTTATTTCAGAATCTTACAAGTAATGTTGGGCAGACAAAGTAAATGTTCATAATTGCCTTGGAGGAAATCAGAAGCGTAATGATGATTGAAAGTTACAGAATCAGAATCTAGTTATGAATGTTAGGTGAGATAATTGTCGTGACAACAGAGGAATCCCAAGAGAGTTGAGAGTATGAATGCTTTTAAAGCCTTCTCTATCCTGCTCCCTGTGATGCCGAAGGAGCCAACGTTTTAAACCATCCGCTCAGAATGTGGATTGTGGTCAATAAAATTTTCTGCAGACAGGAACTCACAGTTGGACTAAGATCTATGAAGGATGAGGCATTCGGTGTACATAGGCTGTGATACTTTCCCCTTCTGCGGCCATCGAGCACTCGAATGTGCAGACGGTGAGTTTGAGGAATCATCCCAAATCCTAGGAGGGAAAAATGTGTCTGAACCATGAATTCCATCTATACCAGCTAGGTACTGTGAAGGCGAATATCGCAAGAAAGATATTCGGCTGAAATGAACAAGCTGAGTTCTGGCTAAAGGACAGAGAAAAGGCACTCGAATGATAGGTGAAATTGCATCTGGAGATTATTGAACACTGCTACACATCACAATCGTTCCAGGAGAATATCTGTAATTCCAATTTATCGATTGATTAACCAGGGAAGAGGCAAAGCGTTTGTCGGAATTATGGGTCCCAAAATATATAAAGCGAGGGACAAACAAGCCTTATTGAAGAAGAAGTTTTTTTCTGTGCACCAGGAAAATCTGTTTGGATGAAGTTGAGATTCTGATGGTTGATTACAGCACTTAATCATTCGTAGGTATTTCGGCAATATGCAGGACCGGGAATCGGACGACCACACTCATACAAAGGAGGCCATCAGCCGAAGAAAGATTGTTGCTTTGTGAGGATGAAATTGACAGGTTGGGAAACCTTTTGGCATCTAATTCCAGACATGAAACCCGCATGAATAGATCCTCTGCTGAGGTATCGTGCGTTATTTTCTTAATGTCAATGGAGAATGAATGAAAAAGTTGTCCAAGCTTGGAAGCTAGCGTTAGCAAGCAAAATTGAGGTTATGAAATTTAGGGGAGAATTCCTACTGCAGATGACAATGATTTTAAATCAAAGTTCATTACCTCCATGACGTTGATAAACTTGTCCTTATTTTTTGCAATTAAATAATATTCAACTCCCTTCCTATTTACTAAACGTCCGCGGGACAACAGTCTTCGTTTTTTAGCAATGAACTCCATCAATATCTTTAAATAACCATAGAAAATCTTGGATGTAAGCAGCGTTATGTATTCTTAGAAAAATCTGGTTGTGATAGCAGAATCTCTTTCTTCAAAGGCTTAATGTTTTAGAAGATAATAATACTCACTTTCTCTTAGAATTGATTGACTCGTACTCCAGCCAAGGAAGTAGGCGGTGTAAATCACTCGGTGAATACAGTCTCTCCTCTCCTCATCCACGAATCCTAAAATTAATAAAATAATATATAGATAAGGGCAAATTTCCATAAACAAGAAGCACTTCTATTACAAAAGCCCTATCAAAGATACCTTGCTGATAATATAACGACGTGTCTTCACTAATTTCCCTGTGTATAACCTTCAAAAGTAGTTGGAGGTTGAATTAACTTCTGAGTAAGGGATTGCTAATTATGTCGTGAATGACTTTGAAATGGTAATAATTACTAAAATAAACTTCAGTTGGAAGCATACTAGGCATTCATTGTGTTAGAATGGCTGCCAACTACGAAGAATCACTTAACCTATGTTTTAATACTTTAAAATTTTCACAATGAAGAACTATTATTATTTAATCTCCCGCTAAACTTTTATCTTGAATCTGATTGGCTGAGGGAAATACCACCACTGTCAGTGCAAACGCTGTATTAATATATTTTATGCCAATTACTTCTTTCTACAATTCCCGTTTGGATACGTTGATAATTTCTCCCTTCTTTTACGTCCACCGCCCATGATGGTGGTTTTCTCGAATTCGGAAGAATAAGCAACCGATACGTTATGAAAATAGTAAATTTGTCCGGTAAGACTCACGTAGTTGGTAAAAAGTCATAATAAATACTAATCTTCATGTAAATTTTATCGATTGCGAAGGAACTCTTGTTGATTTTCAAAAATCTAGTTTGAATTTTAGAATCCCGGCGGTTACGGTCTCGCTTCCCAACACCGTACGGCATTTTTCACTTTCCACGTGCACCCCACCGTGTTCACGTCGCTCCTATCAAAAGACACTTAATTCTGCTAGATTGTAAATAAATCGTACGCAATTGTGAATAAAACCATCCCAAATCGAAGTATGAAACCGCGACGGAGTGCTCGGTCAGCAGAAACCGCTCCCGATTCTTAGTGAATAAGTGGTCCTCGACAATATTGTACGATTCCACATGCATGATGCTGCGTAAGCATTCGCTCGATATCATAGTTATCCCAGCTGACGGCTAGAATCGAAGACATCTGTCTTGAATACGAAAGGTAATCAAGGCAGTCGTTCACGGTCGCTTCCAAACAATGCGAAGGTGAATTTCTCGAAGCAAGTTTCGTAAACACAGGCCTTCCAAATATTATCTGATGGGACCTCGTTTCTTACCTTGACGTTTCCTTCGAACCTCGTTTCCACACCCGACCCTCTCCTCCATCGGCCGGACTCGCCTCACGATGCCTCTATTTAATCGGCCGAATGCATCACAATTCACAACCGCTCGAGACACGAAATCGGTCACAATCACTTATCCAGCAGGAATCTTTCCGTCGCGGAAAGATTCACGCGAAACGGCGCAGCACAACGGTAGAGACTTTTCGATGCTCACGTCACCAGAACAATCTCGCATATCCGAGGATAGGCCAGCCAAACTAAAGCATTAGTGTGCCCTCTGTGGGAATGATTTAACAATAAAGGACAACGATGCGATGAATGTCGAATTCATACCACCGCTCCTGACTTAAGATTTCGCTGTGGGAAATAAATGCTTAGAATATCTGTATGTTTTCAGCAAGTTTTCATTTTCGGAGATAGTATTAGACCACAGACAAGTGGATTTTCCATCTCAGTTGCAGGAGCAATGAGCTCCGTAACTTGGGGTAGGATGTGTGATAAACCTCTATTGAGAATGGATGCTGAAAACAATCTAATTTCGCGGTATCTTTATGAAGATGAAATGGGCGAAAAGAATGATTTAAACGATGGTTAAGTTGAGGCCTCCAGGAAGGAATAATATGGAAAGCCTATCATTTGAGTGAGGAAGGGTGGTGGGTCTTGGAATTATTCCAACAATAAAACGGTGCAATCCCTTCTGAGAATTCTAATCTTAATCATTTCTTGAAGTTTACTTCCTGAATCGAGGGTAATAAATGATACTTGACAGTTATGATATGATATGATTTATTTAAAGTCTGCTATAATTTACAACAAAAGTATGTATATGACATTCCATTAAATTTCATTCTCGTTTGTGCATTGCGGCTGAGGTACACTGTCCCACTTGCTGTTGTTTGTCCTCATCATCATCCATCCCAATCTGGAAAACTGTGGCTATCGTTCCTCGGCTGAAGGTCCCGTTTCCTGAACGGTTATTCTGAAAGGGAAATGGAAGAGATATTGAGTAGGCTAGCCATGAAACTATTCCAAGCAGGCAATCATGCGGTAGGGATATAGGGTGAAAAAGGAATGAGTCCCAACAATATTAGGCATTGAAATGGAGGGAGCATGTACTTATTTCAGAATCTTACAAGTAATGTTGGGCAGCCAAAGTAAATGTTCATAATTCCCTTGGAGGAAATCAGCAGCGTAATGATGAATGAAAGTTACAGAATCAGAATCTAGTTATGAATGTTAGGTGAGATCATTGTCCTGACAACAGAGGGATCCCAAGAGAGTTGAGAGAATGAATGCTTCTTAAGCCTTCTCTATCCTGCTCCCTGTGATGTCCAAGGAGCCAACGTTTTAATCCATCCCCTCAGAATGTGGATTGTGGTCAATAAAATTTTCTGCAGACAGGAACTAACAGTTGGACTAAGATCTATGAATGATGAGGCATTCGGTGTACATAGGCTGTGATACTTTCCACTTCTGCGGCAGTCGAGCATCTGCAGATGGTGAGTTTGAGGAATCATCCCAAATCCTAGGAGGGAAAAATGTGTCTGAACCATGAATTCCATCTATACCAGCTAGGTACTGTGAAGGCGAATATCACAAGAAAGATATTCGGCTGAAATGAACAAGCTGAGTTCTGGCTGAAGGACAGAGAAAAGGCACTCGAATGATTGGTGAAATTGCATCTGGAGATTATTGAACACTGCTACACTTCACAATAGTTCCAGGAGAATATCTGTAATTCCAATTTATTGATTGATTAACCAGGGAAGAGGCAAAGCATTTGTCGGAATTATGGGTCCCAAAATAAATAAAGCGAGGGACAAACAAGCCTTATTGAAGAAGAAGTTTTTTTCGGTGCACCAGGAAAATCTGTTTGGATGAAGTTGAGATTCTGATGGTTGATTACAGCACTTAATCATTCGTAGGTATTTCGGCAATATGCAGGACCGGGAATCGGACGACCACACTCATACAAAGGAGGCCATCAGCCGAAGAAAGATTGTTGCTTTGTGAGGATGAAATTGACAGGTTGGGAAACCTTTTGGCATCTAATTCCAGACATGAAACCCGCATGAATAGATCCTCTGCTGAGGTATCGTGCGTTATTTTTTTAATGTCTATGGAGAATGAATGAAAAAGTTGTCCAAGCTTGGAAGCTAGTGTAAGCAAGAAACATTGAAGTTATGAAATTTAGGGGAGAATTCCTACTGCAGATGACAATGATTTAAAATCAAAGTTCATTGCCTCCATGAGGTTGATAAACTTGTCCTTATTTTCTGTAAATAAATAATATTCAACTCCCTTCCCATTTACTAAACGTCCGCGGGACAACAGTCTTCGTTTTTCAGTAATGAACTCCATCAATATCTTTAAATAATCATAGAAAATCTTGGATGTAAGCAGCGTTATGTATTCTTAGAAAAATCTGGTTATGATAGCATAATCTCTTTCTTCAGAGGCTTAATGTTTTAGAAGACAATAATACTCACTATATCTTACAATTGATTGACTCGTCCTCTAGCCAAGGAAGTAGGCGGTGTAAATCACTCGGTGAATACAGTCTCTCCTCTCCTCATCCTCGAATCCTAAAATTAATAAAATAATATTTAGATAAGGGCAAATTTCCATAGACAAGACGCACTTCTATTACAAAAGCCCTATCAAAGATACCTTGCTGATAATATAACGACGTGTCTTCACTAATTTCCCTGTGTATAACCTTCAAAAGTAGTTGGAGGTTGAATTAACTTCTGAGTAAGGGATTGCTAATTATGTCGTAAATGACTTTGAAATGGTAATAATTACTAAAATAAACTTCAATTGGGAGGATACTTGGCATTCATTGTGTTAGAACGGCTGCCAACTACGAAGAATCACTTAACCTATGTTTTAGTACTTTAAAATTTTCACAATGAAGAACTATTATTATTTAATCTCCCGCTAAACTTTTATCTTGAATCTGATTGGCTGAGGGAAATACCACCGCTGTCAGTGCAAACGCTGTATTAATATATTTTATGCCAATTACTTCTTTCCTCAATTCCCGTTTGGATACGTTGATAATTTCTCCCTTCTTTTACGTCCACCGCCCATGATGGTGGTTTTCTCGAATTCGGAAGAATAAGCAAACGATACGTTATGAAAATAGTAAATTTGTCCGGTAAGACTCACGTAGTTGGTAAAAAGTCATAATAAATACTAATCTTCATGTAAATTTTATCGATTGCGAAGGAACTCTTGTTGATTTTCAAAAACTAGTTTGAATTTTAGAATCCCGGCAGTTACGGTCTCGCTTCCCAACACCGTACGGCATTTTTCACTTTCCACGTGCACCCCACCGTGTTCACGTCGCTCCTATCAAAAGACACTTAATTCTGCTAGATTGTAAATAAATCGTACGCAATTGTGAATAAAACCATCCCAAATCGAAGTATGAAACCGCGACGGAGTGCTCGGTCAGCAGAAACCGCTCCCGATTCTTAGTGAATAAGTGGTCCTCGACAATATTGTACGATTCCACATGCATGATGCTGCGTAAGCATTCGCTCGATATCATAGTTATCCTAGCTGACGGCTAGAATCGAAGACATCTGTCTTGAATACGAAAGGTAATCAAGGCAGTCGTTCACGGTCGCTTCCAAACAATGCGAAGGTGAATTTCTCGAAGCAAGTTTCGTAAACACGGGCCTTCCAAATATTATCTGATGGGACCTCGTTTCTTACCTTGACGTTTCCTTCGAACCTCGTTTCCACACCCGACCCTCTCCTCCATCGGCCGGACTCGCCTCACGATGCCTCTATTTAATCGGCCGAATGCATCACAATTCACAACCGCTCGAGACACGAAATCGGTCACAAAATCACTTATCCAGCAGGAATCTTTCGGATTCCGTCGCGGAAAGATTCACGCGAAACGGCACAGCACAACGGTAGAGACTTTTCGATGCTCACGTCACCAGAACAATCTCGCATATCCGAGGATAGGCCAGCCAAACTAAAGCATTAGTGTGCCCTCTGTGGGAATGATTTAACAATAAAGGACAACGATGCGATGAATGTCGAATTCATACCACCGCTCCTGACTTAAGATTTCGCGGTGGGAAATAAATGCTTAGAATATCTATATGTTTTCAGCAAGTTTTCATTTTCGGAGATAGTATTAGACCACAGACAAGTGGATTTTCCATCTCAGTTGCAGGAGCAATGAGCTCCGTAACTTGGGGTAGGATGTGTAATAAACCTCTATTGAGAATGGATGCTGAAAACAATCTAATTTCGCGGTATCTTTATGAAGATGAAATGGGCGAAAAGAGTGATTTAAACGATGGTTAAGTTGAGGCCTCCAGGAAGGAATAATATGGAAAGCCTATCATTTGAGTGAGGAAGGGTGGTGGGTCTTGGAATTATTCCAACAATAAAACGGTGCAATCCCTTCTGAGAATTCTAATCTTAATCATTTCTTGAAGTTTACTTCCTGAATCGAGGGTAATAAATGATACTTGACAGTTATGATATGATATGATTTATTTAAAGTCTGCTATAATTTACAACAAAAGTATGTATATGACATTCCATTAAATTTCATTCTCGTTTGTGCATTGCGGCTGAGGTACACTGTCCCACTTGCTGTTGTTTGTCCTCATCATCATCCATCCCAATCTGGAAAACTGTGGCTATCGTTCCTCGGCTGAGGGTCCCGTTTCCTGAACGGTTATTCTGAAAGGGAAATGGAAGAGATATTGAGTAGGCTAGCCATGAAACTATTCCAAGCAGGCAATCATGCGGTAGGGATATAGGGTGAAAAAGGAATGAGTCCCAACAATATTAGGCATTGAAATGGAGGGAGCATGTACTTATTTCAGAATCTTACAAGTAATGTTGGGCAGCCAAAGTAAATGTTCATAATTCCCTTGGAGGAAATCAGCAGCGTAATGATGAATGAAAGTTACAGAATCAGAATCTAGTTATGAATGTTAGGTGAGATCATTGTCCTGACAACAGAGGGATCCCAAGAGAGTTGAGAGAATGAATGCTTCTTAAGCCTTCTCTATCCTGCTCCCTGTGATGTCCAAGGAGCCAACGTTTTAATCCATCCCCTCAGAATGTGGATTGTGGTCAATAAAATTTTCTGCAGACAGGAACTAACAGTTGGACTAAGATCTATGAATGATGAGGCATTCGGTGTACATAGGCTGTGATACTTTCCACTTCTGCGGCAGTCGAGCATCTGCAGATGGTGAGTTTGAGGAATCATCCCAAATCCTAGGAGGGAAAAATGTGTCTGAACCATGAATTCCATCTATACCAGCTAGGTACTGTGAAGGCGAATATCACAAGAAAGATATTCGGCTGAAATGAACAAGCTGAGTTCTGGCTGAAGGACAGAGAAAAGGCACTCGAATGATTGGTGAAATTGCATCTGGAGATTATTGAACACTGCTACACATCACAATCGTTCCAGGAGAATATCTGTAATTCCAATTTATTGATTGATTAACCAGGGAAGAGGCAAAGCATTTGTCGGAATTATGGGTCCCAAAATAAATAAAGCGAGGGACAAACAAGCCTTATTGAAGAAGAAGTTTTTTTCGGTGCACCAGGAAAATCTGTTTGGATGAAGTTGAGATTCTGATGGTTGATTACAGCACTTAATCATTCGTAGGTATTTCGGCAATATGCAGGACCGGGAATCGGACGACCACACTCATACAAAGGAGGCCATCAGCCGAAGAAAGATTGTTGCTTTGTGAGGATGAAATTGACAGGTTGGGAAACCTTTTGGCATCTAATTCCAGACATGAAACCCGCATGAATAGATCCTCTGCTGAGGTATCGTGCGTTATTTTTTTAATGTCTATGGAGAATGAATGAAAAAGTTGTCCAAGCTTGGAAGCTAGTGTAAGCAAGAAACATTGAAGTTATGAAATTTAGGGGAGAATTCCTACTGCAGATGACAATGATTTAAAATCAAAGTTCATTGCCTCCATGAGGTTGATAAACTTGTCCTTATTTTCTGTAAATAAATAATATTCAACTCCCTTCCCATTTACTAAACGTCCGCGGGACAACAGTCTTCGTTTTTCAGTAATGAACTCCATCAATATCTTTAAATAATCATAGAAAATCTTGGATGTAAGCAGCGTTATGTATTCTTAGAAAAATCTGGTTATGATAGCATAATCTCTTTCTTCAGAGGCTTAATGTTTTAGAAGACAATAATACTCACTATATCTTACAATTGATTGACTCGTCCTCTAGCCAAGGAAGTAGGCGGTGTAAATCACTCGGTGAATACAGTCTCTCCTCTCCTCATCCTCGAATCCTAAAATTAATAAAATAATATTTAGATAAGGGCAAATTTCCATAGACAAGACGCACTTCTATTACAAAAGCCCTATCAAAGATACCTTGCTGATAATATAACGACGTGTCTTCACTAATTTCCCTGTGTATAACCTTCAAAAGTAGTTGGAGGTTGAATTAACTTCTGAGTAAGGGATTGCTAATTATGTCGTAAATGACTTTGAAATGGTAATAATTACTAAAATAAACTTCAATTGGGAGGATACTTGGCATTCATTGTGTTAGAACGGCTGCCAACTACGAAGAATCACTTAACCTATGTTTTAGTACTTTAAAATTTTCACAATGAAGAACTATTATTATTTAATCTCCCGCTAAACTTTTATCTTGAATCTGATTGGCTGAGGGAAATACCACCGCTGTCAGTGCAAACGCTGTATTAATATATTTTATGCCAATTACTTCTTTCCTCAATTCCCGTTTGGATACGTTGATAATTTCTCCCTTCTTTTACGTCCACCGCCCATGATGGTGGTTTTCTCGAATTCGGAAGAATAAGCAAACGATACGTTATGAAAATAGTAAATTTGTCCGGTAAGACTCACGTAGTTGGTAAAAAGTCATAATAAATACTAATCTTCATGTAAATTTTATCGATTGCGAAGGAACTCTTGTTGATTTTCAAAAATCTAGTTTGAATTTTAGAATCCCGGCAGTTACGGTCTCGCTTCCCAACACCGTACGGCATTTTTCACTTTCCACGTGCACCCCACCGTGTTCACGTCGCTCCTATCAAAAGACACTTAATTCTGCTAGATTGTAAATAAATCGTACGCAATTGTGAATAAAACCATCCCAAATCGAAGTATGAAACCGCGACGGAGTGCTCGGTCAGCAGAAACCGCTCCCGATTCCTAGTGAATAAGTGGTCCTCGACAATATTGTACGATTCCACATGCATGATGCTGCGTAAGCATTCGCTCGATATCATAGTTATCCTAGCTGACGGCTAGAATCGAAGACATCTGTCTTGAATACGAAAGGTAATCAAGGCAGTCGTTCACGGTCGCTTCCAAACAATGCGAAGGTGAATTTCTCGAAGCAAGTTTCGTAAACACGGGCCTTCCAAATATTATCTGATGGGACCTCGTTTCTTACCTTGACGTTTCCTTCGAACCTCGTTTCCACACCCGACCCTCTTCTCCATCGTCCGGACTCGCCTCACGATGCCTCTATTTAATCGGCCGAATGTATCACAATTCACAACCGCTCGAGACACGAAATCGGTCACAAAATCACTTATCCAGCAGGAATCTTTCGGATTCCGTCGCGGAAAGATTCACGCGAAACGGCACAGCACAACGGTAGAGACTTTTCGATGCTCACGTCACCAGAACAATCTCGCATATCCGAGGATAGGCCAGCCAAACTAAAGCATTAGTGTGCCCTCTGTGGGAATGATTTAACAATAAAGGACAACGATGCGATGAATGTCGAATTCATACCACCGCTCCTGACTTAAGATTTCGCGGTGGGAAATAAATGCTTAGAATATCTATATGTTTTCAGCAAGTTTTCATTTTCGGAGATAGTATTAGACCACAGACAAGTGGATTTTCCATCTCAGTTGCAGGAGCAATGAGCTCCGTAACTTGGGGTAGGATGTGTAATAAACCTCTATTGAGAATGGATGCTGAAAACAATCTAATTTCGCGGTATCTTTATGAAGATGAAATGGGCGAAAAGAGTGATTTAAACGATGGTTAAGTTGAGGCCTCCAGGAAGGAATAATATGGAAAGCCTATCATTTGAGTGAGGAAGGGTGGTGGGTCTTGGAATTATTCCAACAATAAAACGGTGCAATCCCTTCTGAGAATTCTAATCTTAATCATTTCTTGAAGTTTACTTCCTGAATCGAGGGTAATAAATGATACTTGACAGTTATGATATGATATGATTTATTTAAAGTCTGCTATAATTTACAACAAAAGTATGTATATGACATTCCATTAAATTTCATTCTCGTTTGTGCATTGCGGCTGAGGTACACTGTCCCACTTGCTGTTGTTTGTCCTCATCATCATCCATCCCAATCTGGAAAACTGTGGCTATCGTTCCTCGGCTGAGGGTCCCGTTTCCTGAACGGTTATTCTGAAAGGGAAATGGAAGAGATATTGAGTAGGCTAGCCATGAAACTATTCCAAGCAGGCAATCATGCGGTAGGGATATAGGGTGAAAAAGGAATGAGTCCCAACAATATTAGGCATTGAAATGGAGGGAGCATGTACTTATTTCAGAATCTTACAAGTAATGTTGGGCAGCCAAAGTAAATGTTCATAATTCCCTTGGAGGAAATCAGCAGCGTAATGATGAATGAAAGTTACAGAATCAGAATCTAGTTATGAATGTTAGGTGAGATCATTGTCCTGACAACAGAGGGATCCCAAGAGAGTTGAGAGAATGAATGCTTCTTAAGCCTTCTCTATCCTGCTCCCTGTGATGTCCAAGGAGCCAACGTTTTAATCCATCCCCTCAGAATGTGGATTGTGGTCAATAAAATTTTCTGCAGACAGGAACTAACAGTTGGACTAAGATCTATGAATGATGAGGCATTCGGTGTACATAGGCTGTGATACTTTCCACTTCTGCGGCAGTCGAGCATCTGCAGATGGTGAGTTTGAGGAATCATCCCAAATCCTAGGAGGGAAAAATGTGTCTGAACCATGAATTCCATCTATACCAGCTAGGTACTGTGAAGGCGAATATCACAAGAAAGATATTCGGCTGAAATGAACAAGCTGAGTTCTGGCTGAAGGACAGAGAAAAGGCACTCGAATGATTGGTGAAATTGCATCTGGAGATTATTGAACACTGCTACACATCACAATCGTTCCAGGAGAATATCTGTAATTCCAATTTATTGATTGATTAACCAGGGAAGAGGCAAAGCATTTGTCGGAATTATGGGTCCCAAAATAAATAAAGCGAGGGACAAACAAGCCTTATTGAAGAAGAAGTTTTTTTCGGTGCACCAGGAAAATCTGTTTGGATGAAGTTGAGATTCTGATGGTTGATTACAGCACTTAATCATTCGTAGGTATTTCGGCAATATGCAGGACCGGGAATCGGACGACCACACTCATACAAAGGAGGCCATCAGCCAAAGAAAGATTGTTGCTTTGTGAGGATGAAATTGACAGGTTGGGAAACCTTTTGGCATCTAATTCCAGACATGAAACCCGCATGAATAGATCCTCTGCTGAGGTATCGTGCGTTATTCTTTTAATGTCTATGGAGAATGAATGAAAAAGTTGTCCAAGCTTGGAAGCTAGTGTAAGCAAGAAACATTGAAGTTATGAAATTTAGGGGAGAATTCCTACTGCAGATGACAATGATTTAAAATCAAAGTTCATTGCCTCCATGAGGTTGATAAACTTGTCCTTATTTTTTGTAAATAAATAATATTCAACTCCCTTCCCATTTACTAAACGTCCGCGGGACAACAGTCTTCGTTTTTCAGTAATGAACTCCATCAATATCTTTAAATAATCATAGAAAATCTTGGATGTAAGCAGCGTTATGTATTCTTAGAAAAATCTGGTTATGATAGCATAATCTCTTTCTTCAGAGGCTTAATGTTTTAGAAGACAATAATACTCACTATATCTTACAATTGATTGACTCGTCCTCTAGCCAAGGAAGTAGGCGGTGTAAATCACTCGGTGAATACAGTCTCTCCTCTCCTCATCCTCGAATCCTAAAATTAATAAAATAATATTTAGATAAGGGCAAATTTCCATAGACAAGACGCACTTCTATTACAAAAGCCCTATCAAAGATACCTTGCTGATAATATAACGACGTGTCTTCACTAATTTCCCTGTGTATAACCTTCAAAAGTAGTTGGAGGTTGAATTAACTTCTGAGTAAGGGATTGCTAATTATGTCGTAAATGACTTTGAAATGGTAATAATTACTAAAATAAACTTCAATTGGGAGGATACTTGGCATTCATTGTGTTAGAACGGCTGCCAACTACGAAGAATCACTTAACCTATGTTTTAGTACTTTAAAATTTTCACAATGAAGAACTATTATTATTTAATCTCCCGCTAAACTTTTATCTTGAATCTGATTGGCTGAGGGAAATACCACCGCTGTCAGTGCAAACGCTGTATTAATATATTTTATGCCAATTACTTCTTTCCTCAATTCCCGTTTGGATACGTTGATAATTTCTCCCTTCTTTTACGTCCACCGCCCATGATGGTGGTTTTCTCGAATTCGGAAGAATAAGCAAACGATACGTTATGAAAATAGTAAATTTGTCCGGTAAGACTCACGTAGTTGGTAAAAAGTCATAATAAATACTAATCTTCATGTAAATTTTATCGATTGCGAAGGAACTCTTGTTGATTTTCAAAAATCTAGTTTGAATTTTAGAATCCCGGCAGTTACGGTCTCGCTTCCCAACACCGTACGGCATTTTTCACTTTCCACGTGCACCCCACCGTGTTCACGTCGCTCCTATCAAAAGACACTTAATTCTGCTAGATTGTAAATAAATCGTACGCAATTGTGAATAAAACCATCCCAAATCGAAGTATGAAACCGCGACGGAGTGCTCGGTCAGCAGAAACCGCTCCCGATTCCTAGTGAATAAGTGGTCCTCGACAATATTGTACGATTCCACATGCATGATGCTGCGTAAGCATTCGCTCGATATCATAGTTATCCTAGCTGACGGCTAGAATCGAAGACATCTGTCTTGAATACGAAAGGTAATCAAGGCAGTCGTTCACGGTCGCTTCCAAACAATGCGAAGGTGAATTTCTCGAAGCAAGTTTCGTAAACACGGGCCTTCCAAATATTATCTGATGGGACCTCGTTTCTTACCTTGACGTTTCCTTCGAACCTCGTTTCCACACCCGACCCTCTTCTCCATCGTCCGGACTCGCCTCACGATGCCTCTATTTAATCGGCCGAATGTATCACAATTCACAACCGCTCGAGACACGAAATCGGTCACAAAATCACTTATCCAGCAGGAATCTTTCGGATTCCGTCGCGGAAAGATTCACGCGAAACGGCACAGCACAACGGTAGAGACTTTTCGATGCTCACGTCACCAGAACAATCTCGCATATCCGAGGATAGGCCAGCCAAACTAAAGCATTAGTGTGCCCTCTGTGGGAATGATTTAACAATAAAGGACAACGATGCGATGAATGTCGAATTCATACCACCGCTCCTGACTTAAGATTTCGCGGTGGGAAATAAATGCTTAGAATATCTATATGTTTTCAGCAAGTTTTCATTTTCGGAGATAGTATTAGACCACAGACAAGTGGATTTTCCATCTCAGTTGCAGGAGCAATGAGCTCCGTAACTTGGGGTAGGATGTGTAATAAACCTCTATTGAGAATGGATGCTGAAAACAATCTAATTTCGCGGTATCTTTATGAAGATGAAATGGGCGAAAAGAATGATTTAAACGATGGTTAAGTTGAGGCCTCCAGGAAGGAATAATATGGAAAGCCTATCATTTGAGTGAGGAAGGGTGGTGGGTCTTGGAATTATTCCAACAATAAAACGGTGCAATCCCTTCTGAGAATTCTAATCTTAATCATTTCTTGAAGTTTACTTCCTGAATCGAGGGTAATAAATGATACTTGACAGTTATGATATGATATGATTTATTTAAAGTCTGCTATAATTTACAACAAAAGTATGTATATGACATTCCATTAAATTTCATTCTCGTTTGTGCATTGCGGCTGAGGTACACTGTCCCACTTGCTGTTGTTTGTCCTCATCATCATCCATCCCAATCTGGAAAACTGTGGCTATCGTTCCTCGGCTGAGGGTCCCGTTTCCTGAACGGTTATTCTGAAAGGGAAATGGAAGAGATATTGAGTAGGCTAGCCATGAAACTATTCCAAGCAGGCAATCATGCGGTAGGGATATAGGGTGAAAAAGGAATGAGTCCCAACAATATTAGGCATTGAAATGGAGGGAGCATGTACTTATTTCAGAATCTTACAAGTAATGTTGGGCAGCCAAAGTAAATGTTCATAATTCCCTTGGAGGAAATCAGCAGCGTAATGATGAATGAAAGTTACAGAATCAGAATCTAGTTATGAATGTTAGGTGAGATCATTGTCCTGACAACAGAGGGATCCCAAGAGAGTTGAGAGAATGAATGCTTCTTAAGCCTTCTCTATCCTGCTCCCTGTGATGTCCAAGGAGCCAACGTTTTAATCCATCCCCTCAGAATGTGGATTGTGGTCAATAAAATTTTCTGCAGACAGGAACTAACAGTTGGACTAAGATCTATGAATGATGAGGCATTCGGTGTACATAGGCTGTGATACTTTCCACTTCTGCGGCAGTCGAGCATCTGCAGATGGTGAGTTTGAGGAATCATCCCAAATCCTAGGAGGGAAAAATGTGTCTGAACCATGAATTCCATCTATACCAGCTAGGTACTGTGAAGGCGAATATCACAAGAAAGATATTCGGCTGAAATGAACAAGCTGAGTTCTGGCTGAAGGACAGAGAAAAGGCACTCGAATGATTGGTGAAATTGCATCTGGAGATTATTGAACACTGCTACACATCACAATCGTTCCAGGAGAATATCTGTAATTCCAATTTATTGATTGATTAACCAGGGAAGAGGCAAAGCATTTGTCGGAATTATGGGTCCCAAAATAAATAAAGCGAGGGACAAACAAGCCTTATTGAAGAAGAAGTTTTTTTCGGTGCACCAGGAAAATCTGTTTGGATGAAGTTGAGATTCTGATGGTTGATTACAGCACTTAATCATTCGTAGGTATTTCGGCAATATGCAGGACCGGGAATCGGACGACCACACTCATACAAAGGAGGCCATCAGCCAAAGAAAGATTGTTGCTTTGTGAGGATGAAATTGACAGGTTGGGAAACCTTTTGGCATCTAATTCCAGACATGAAACCCGCATGAATAGATCCTCTGCTGAGGTATCGTGCGTTATTCTTTTAATGTCTATGGAGAATGAATGAAAAAGTTGTCCAAGCTTGGAAGCTAGTGTAAGCAAGAAACATTGAAGTTATGAAATTTAGGGGAGAATTCCTACTGCAGATGACAATGATTTAAAATCAAAGTTCATTGCCTCCATGAGGTTGATAAACTTGTCCTTATTTTTTGTAAATAAATAATATTCAACTCCCTTCCCATTTACTAAACGTCCGCGGGACAACAGTCTTCGTTTTTCAGTAATGAACTCCATCAATATCTTTAAATAATCATAGAAAATCTTGGATGTAAGCAGCGTTATGTATTCTTAGAAAAATCTGGTTATGATAGCATAATCTCTTTCTTCAGAGGCTTAATGTTTTAGAAGACAATAATACTCACTATATCTTACAATTGATTGACTCGTCCTCTAGCCAAGGAAGTAGGCGGTGTAAATCACTCGGTGAATACAGTCTCTCCTCTCCTCATCCTCGAATCCTAAAATTAATAAAATAATATTTAGATAAGGGCAAATTTCCATAGACAAGACGCACTTCTATTACAAAAGCCCTATCAAAGATACCTTGCTGATAATATAACGACGTGTCTTCACTAATTTCCCTGTGTATAACCTTCAAAAGTAGTTGGAGGTTGAATTAACTTCTGAGTAAGGGATTGCTAATTATGTCGTAAATGACTTTGAAATGGTAATAATTACTAAAATAAACTTCAATTGGGAGGATACTTGGCATTCATTGTGTTAGAACGGCTGCCAACTACGAAGAATCACTTAACCTATGTTTTAGTACTTTAAAATTTTCACAATGAAGAACTATTATTATTTAATCTCCCGCTAAACTTTTATCTTGAATCTGATTGGCTGAGGGAAATACCACCGCTGTCAGTGCAAACGCTGTATTAATATATTTTATGCCAATTACTTCTTTCCTCAATTCCCGTTTGGATACGTTGATAATTTCTCCCTTCTTTTACGTCCACCGCCCATGATGGTGGTTTTCTCGAATTCGGAAGAATAAGCAAACGATACGTTATGAAAATAGTAAATTTGTCCGGTAAGACTCACGTAGTTGGTAAAAAGTCATAATAAATACTAATCTTCATGTAAATTTTATCGATTGCGAAGGAACTCTTGTTGATTTTCAAAAATCTAGTTTGAATTTTAGAATCCCGGCGGTTACGGTCTCGCTTCCCAACACCGTACGGCATTTTTCACTTTCCACGTGCACCCCACCGTGTTCACGTCGCTCCTATCAAAAGACACTTAATTCTGCTAGATTGTAAATAAATCGTACGCAATTGTGAATAAAACCATCCCAAATCGAAGTATGAAACCGCGACGGAGTGCTCGGTCAGCAGAAACCGCTCCCGATTCTTAGTGAATAAGTGGTCCTCGACAATATTGTACGATTCCACATGCATGATGCTGCGTAAGCATTCGCTCGATATCATAGTTATCCTAGCTGACGGCTAGAATCGAAGACATCTGTCTTGAATACGAAAGGTAATCAAGGCAGTCGTTCACGGTCGCTTCCAAACAATGCGAAGGTGAATTTCTCGAAGCAAGTTTCGTAAACACGGGCCTTCCAAATATTATCTGATGGGACCTCGTTTCTTACCTTGACGTTTCCTTCGAACCTCGTTTCCACACCCGACCCTCTTCTCCATCGTCCGGACTCGCCTCACGATGCCTCTATTTAATCGGCCGAATGTATCACAATTCACAACCGCTCGAGACACGAAATCGGTCACAAAATCACTTATCCAGCAGGAATCTTTCGGATTCCGTCGCGGAAAGATTCACGCGAAACGGCACAGCACAACGGTAGAGACTTTTCGATGCTCACGTCACCAGAACAATCTCGCATATCCGAGGATAGGCCAGCCAAACTAAAGCATTAGTGTGCCCTCTGTGGGAATGATTTAACAATAAAGGACAACGATGCGATGAATGTCGAATTCATACCACCGCTCCTGACTTAAGATTTCGCGGTGGGAAATAAATGCTTAGAATATCTATATGTTTTCAGCAAGTTTTCATTTTCGGAGATAGTATTAGACCACAGACAAGTGGATTTTCCATCTCAGTTGCAGGAGCAATGAGCTCCGTAACTTGGGGTAGGATGTGTGATAAACCTCTATTGAGAATGGATGCTGAAAACAATCTAATTTCGCGGTATCTTTATGAAGATGAAATGGGCGAAAAGAGTGATTTAAACGATGGTTAAGTTGAGGCCTCCAGGAAGGAATAATATGGAAAGCCTATCATTTGAGTGAGGAAGGGTGGTGGGTCTTGGAATTATTCCAACAATAAAACGGTGCAATCCCTTCTGAGAATTCTAATCTTAATCATTTCTTGAAGTTTACTTCCTGAATCGAGGGTAATAAATGATACTTGACAGTTATGATATGATATGATTTATTTAAAGTCTGCTATAATTTACAACAAAAGTATGTATATGACATTCCATTAAATTTCATTCTCGTTTGTGCATTGCGGCTGAGGTACACTGTCCCACTTGCTGTTGTTTGTCCTCATCATCATCCATCCCAATCTGGAAAACTGTGGCTATCGTTCCTCGGCTGAGGGTCCCGTTTCCTGAACGGTTATTCTGAAAGGGAAATGGAAGAGATATTGAGTAGGCTAGCCATGAAACTATTCCAAGCAGGCAATCATGCGGTAGGGATATAGGGTGAAAAAGGAATGAGTCCCAACAATATTAGGCATTGAAATGGAGGGAGCATGTACTTATTTCAGAATCTTACAAGTAATGTTGGGCAGCCAAAGTAAATGTTCATAATTCCCTTGGAGGAAATCAGCAGCGTAATGATGAATGAAAGTTACAGAATCAGAATCTAGTTATGAATGTTAGGTGAGATCATTGTCCTGACAACAGAGGGATCCCAAGAGAGTTGAGAGAATGAATGCTTCTTAAGCCTTCTCTGTCCTGCTCCCTGTGATGTCCAAGGAGCCAACGTTTTAATCCATCCCCTCAGAATGTGGATTGTGGTCAATAAAATTTTCTGCAGACAGGAACTAACAGTTGGACTAAGATCTATGAATGATGAGGCATTCGGTGTACATAGGCTGTGATACTTTCCACTTCTGCGGCAGTCGAGCATCTGCAGATGGTGAGTTTGAGGAATCATCCCAAATCCTAGGAGGGAAAAATGTGTCTGAACCATGAATTCCATCTATACCAGCTAGGTACTGTGAAGGCGAATATCACAAGAAAGATATTCGGCTGAAATGAACAAGCTGAGTTCTGGCTGAAGGACAGAGAAAAGGCACTCGAATGATTGGTGAAATTGCATCTGGAGATTATTGAACACTGCTACACATCACAATCGTTCCAGGAGAATATCTGTAATTCCAATTTATTGATTGATTAACCAGGGAAGAGGCAAAGCATTTGTCGGAATTATGGGTCCCAAAATAAATAAAGCGAGGGACAAACAAGCCTTATTGAAGAAGAAGTTTTTTTCGGTGCACCAGGAAAATCTGTTTGGATGAAGTTGAGATTCTGATGGTTGATTACAGCACTTAATCATTCGTAGGTATTTCGGCAATATGCAGGACCGGGAATCGGACGACCACACTCATACAAAGGAGGCCATCAGCCAAAGAAAGATTGTTGCTTTGTGAGGATGAAATTGACAGGTTGGGAAACCTTTTGGCATCTAATTCCAGACATGAAACCCGCATGAATAGATCCTCTGCTGAGGTATCGTGCGTTATTCTTTTAATGTCTATGGAGAATGAATGAAAAAGTTGTCCAAGCTTGGAAGCTAGTGTAAGCAAGAAACATTGAAGTTATGAAATTTAGGGGAGAATTCCTACTGCAGATGACAATGATTTAAAATCAAAGTTCATTGCCTCCATGAGGTTGATAAACTTGTCCTTATTTTTTGTAAATAAATAATATTCAACTCCCTTCCCATTTACTAAACGTCCGCGGGACAACAGTCTTCGTTTTTCAGTAATGAACTCCATCAATATCTTTAAATAATCATAGAAAATCTTGGATGTAAGCAGCGTTATGTATTCTTAGAAAAATCTGGTTATGATAGCATAATCTCTTTCTTCAGAGGCTTAATGTTTTAGAAGACAATAATACTCACTATATCTTACAATTGATTGACTCGTCCTCTAGCCAAGGAAGTAGGCGGTGTAAATCACTCGGTGAATACAGTCTCTCCTCTCCTCATCCTCGAATCCTAAAATTAATAAAATAATATTTAGATAAGGGCAAATTTCCATAGACAAGACGCACTTCTATTACAAAAGCCCTATCAAAGATACCTTGCTGATAATATAACGACGTGTCTTCACTAATTTCCCTGTGTATAACCTTCAAAAGTAGTTGGAGGTTGAATTAACTTCTGAGTAAGGGATTGCTAATTATGTCGTAAATGACTTTGAAATGGTAATAATTACTAAAATAAACTTCAATTGGGAGGATACTTGGCATTCATTGTGTTAGAACGGCTGCCAACTACGAAGAATCACTTAACCTATGTTTTAGTACTTTAAAATTTTCACAATGAAGAACTATTATTATTTAATCTCCCGCTAAACTTTTATCTTGAATCTGATTGGCTGAGGGAAATACCACCGCTGTCAGTGCAAACGCTGTATTAATATATTTTATGCCAATTACTTCTTTCCTCAATTCCCGTTTGGATACGTTGATAATTTCTCCCTTCTTTTACGTCCACCGCCCATGATGGTGGTTTTCTCGAATTCGGAAGAATAAGCAAACGATACGTTATGAAAATAGTAAATTTGTCCGGTAAGACTCACGTAGTTGGTAAAAAGTCATAATAAATACTAATCTTCATGTAAATTTTATCGATTGCGAAGGAACTCTTGTTGATTTTCAAAAATCTAGTTTGAATTTTAGAATCCCGGCGGTTACGGTCTCGCTTCCCAACACCGTACGGCATTTTTCACTTTCCACGTGCACCCCACCGTGTTCACGTCGCTCCTATCAAAAGACACTTAATTCTGCTAGATTGTAAATAAATCGTACGCAATTGTGAATAAAACCATCCCAAATCGAAGTATGAAACCGCGACGGAGTGCTCGGTCAGCAGAAACCGCTCCCGATTCCTAGTGAATAAGTGGTCCTCGACAATATTGTACGATTCCACATGCATGATGCTGCGTAAGCATTCGCTCGATATCATAGTTATCCTAGCTGACGGCTAGAATCGAAGACATCTGTCTTGAATACGAAAGGTAATCAAGGCAGTCGTTCACGGTCGCTTCCAAACAATGCGAAGGTGAATTTCTCGAAGCAAGTTTCGTAAACACGGGCCTTCCAAATATTATCTGATGGGACCTCGTTTCTTACCTTGACGTTTCCTTCGAACCTCGTTTCCACACCCGACCCTCTTCTCCATCGTCCGGACTCGCCTCACGATGCCTCTATTTAATCGGCCGAATGTATCACAATTCACAACCGCTCGAGACACGAAATCGGTCACAAAATCACTTATCCAGCAGGAATCTTTCGGATTCCGTCGCGGAAAGATTCACGCGAAACGGCACAGCACAACGGTAGAGACTTTTCGATGCTCACGTCACCAGAACAATCTCGCATATCCGAGGATAGGCCAGCCAAACTAAAGCATTAGTGTGCCCTCTGTGGGAATGATTTAACAATAAAGGACAACGATGCGATGAATGTCGAATTCATACCACCGCTCCTGACTTAAGATTTCGCGGTGGGAAATAAATGCTTAGAATATCTATATGTTTTCAGCAAGTTTTCATTTTCGGAGATAGTATTAGACCACAGACAAGTGGATTTTCCATCTCAGTTGCAGGAGCAATGAGCTCCGTAACTTGGGGTAGGATGTGTGATAAACCTCTATTGAGAATGGATGCTGAAAACAATCTAATTTCGCGGTATCTTTATGAAGATGAAATGGGCGAAAAGAGTGATTTAAACGATGGTTAAGTTGAGGCCTCCAGGAAGGAATAATATGGAAAGCCTATCATTTGAGTGAGGAAGGGTGGTGGGTCTTGGAATTATTCCAACAATAAAACGGTGCAATCCCTTCTGAGAATTCTAATCTTAATCATTTCTTGAAGTTTACTTCCTGAATCGAGGGTAATAAATGATACTTGACAGTTATGATATGATATGATTTATTTAAAGTCTGCTATAATTTACAACAAAAGTATGCATATGACATTCCATTAAATTTCATTCTCGTTTGTGCATTGCGGCTGAGGTACACTGTCCCACTTGCTGTTGTTTGTCCTCATCATCATCCATCCCAATCTGGAAAACTGTGGCTATCGTTCCTCGGCTGAAGGTCCCGTTTCCTGAACGGTTATTCTGAAAGGGAAATGGAAGAGATATTGAGTAGGCTAGCCATGAAACTATTCCAAGCAGGCAATCATGCGGTAGGGATATAGGGTGAAAAAGGAATGAGTCCCAACAATATTAGGCATTGAAATGGAGGGAGCATGTACTTATTTCAGAATCTTACAAGTAATGTTGGGCAGCCAAAGTGAATGTTCATAATTCCCTTGGAGGAAATCAGCAGCGTAATGATGAATGAAAGTTACAGAATCAGAATCTAGTTATGAATGTTAGGTGAGATCATTGTCCTGACAACAGAGGGATCCCAAGAGAGTTGAGAGAATGAATGCTTCTAAAGCCTTCTCTGTCCTGCTCCCTGTGATGTCCAAGGAGCCAACGTTTTAATCCATCCCCTCAGAATGTGGATTGTGGTCAATAAAATTTTCTGCAGACAGGAACTCACAGTTGGACTAAGATCTATGAATGATGAGGCATTCGGTGTACATAGGCTGTGATACTTTCCACTTCTGCGGCAGTCGAGCATCTGCAGATGGTGAGTTTGAGGAATCATCCCAAATCCTAGGAGGGAAAAATGTGTCTGAACCATGAATTCCATCTATACCAGCTAGGTACTGTGAAGGCGAATATCACAAGAAAGATATTCGGCTGAAATGAACAAGCTGAGTTCTGGCTGAAGGACAGAGAAAAGGCACTCGAATGATTGGTGAAATTGCATCTGGAGATTATTGAACACTGCTACACATCACAATCGTTCCAGGAGAATATCTGTAATTCCAATTTATTGATTGATTAACCAGGGAAGAGGCAAAGCATTTGTCGGAATTATGGGTCCCAAAATAAATAAAGCGAGGGACAAACAAGCCTTATTGAAGAAGAAGTTTTTTTCGGTGCACCAGGAAAATCTGTTTGGATGAAGTTGAGATTCTGATGGTTGATTACAGCACTTAATCATTCGTAGGTATTTCGGCAATATGCAGGACCGGGAATCGGACGACCACACTCATACAAAGGAGGCCATCAGCCAAAGAAAGATTGTTGCTTTGTGAGGATGAAATTGACAGGTTGGGAAACCTTTTGGCATCTAATTCCAGACATGAAACCCGCATGAATAGATCCTCTGCTGAGGTATCGTGCGTTATTCTTTTAATGTCTATGGAGAATGAATGAAAAAGTTGTCCAAGCTTGGAAGCTAGTGTAAGCAAGAAACATTGAAGTTATGAAATTTAGGGGAGAATTCCTACTGCAGATGACAATGATTTAAAATCAAAGTTCATTGCCTCCATGAGGTTGATAAACTTGTCCTTATTTTTTGTAAATAAATAATATTCAACTCCCTTCCCATTTACTAAACGTCCGCGGGACAACAGTCTTCGTTTTTCAGTAATGAACTCCATCAATATCTTTAAATAATCATAGAAAATCTTGGATGTAAGCAGCGTTATGTATTCTTAGAAAAATCTGGTTATGATAGCATAATCTCTTTCTTCAGAGGCTTAATGTTTTAGAAGACAATAATACTCACTATATCTTACAATTGATTGACTCGTCCTCTAGCCAAGGAAGTAGGCGGTGTAAATCACTCGGTGAATACAGTCTCTCCTCTCCTCATCCTCGAATCCTAAAATTAATAAAATAATATTTAGATAAGGGCAAATTTCCATAGACAAGACGCACTTCTATTACAAAAGCCCTATCAAAGATACCTTGCTGATAATATAACGACGTGTCTTCACTAATTTCCCTGTGTATAACCTTCAAAAGTAGTTGGAGGTTGAATTAACTTCTGAGTAAGGGATTGCTAATTATGTCGTAAATGACTTTGAAATGGTAATAATTACTAAAATAAACTTCAATTGGGAGGATACTTGGCATTCATTGTGTTAGAACGGCTGCCAACTACGAAGAATCACTTAACCTATGTTTTAGTACTTTAAAATTTTCACAATGAAGAACTATTATTATTTAATCTCCCGCTAAACTTTTATCTTGAATCTGATTGGCTGAGGGAAATACCACCGCTGTCAGTGCAAACGCTGTATTAATATATTTTATGCCAATTACTTCTTTCCTCAATTCCCGTTTGGATACGTTGATAATTTCTCCCTTCTTTTACGTCCACCGCCCATGATGGTGGTTTTCTCGAATTCGGAAGAATAAGCAAACGATACGTTATGAAAATAGTAAATTTGT
The DNA here is from genome assembly GCA_020796165.1 of Pantala flavescens. Taxonomy (NCBI): domain Eukaryota; kingdom Metazoa; phylum Arthropoda; class Insecta; order Odonata; family Libellulidae; genus Pantala; species Pantala flavescens. The sequence goes on along the minus strand of CM036884.1, from coordinate 6,231,803 downwards.
CCGGTAAGACTCACGTAGTTGGTAAAAAGTCATAATAAATACTAATCTTCATGTAAATTTTATCGATTGCGAAGGAACTCTTGTTGATTTTCAAAAATCTAGTTTGAATTTTAGAATCCCGGCAGTTACGGTCTCGCTTCCCAACACCGTACGGCATTTTTCACTTTCCACGTGCACCCCACCGTGTTCACGTCGCTCCTATCAAAAGACACTTAATTCTGCTAGATTGTAAATAAATCGTACGCAATTGTGAATAAAACCATCCCAAATCGAAGTATGAAACCGCGACGGAGTGCTCGGTCAGCAGAAACCGCTCCCGATTCCTAGTGAATAAGTGGTCCTCGACAATATTGTACGATTCCACATGCATGATGCTGCGTAAGCATTCGCTCGATATCATAGTTATCCTAGCTGACGGCTAGAATCGAAGACATCTGTCTTGAATACGAAAGGTAATCAAGGCAGTCGTTCACGGTCGCTTCCAAACAATGCGAAGGTGAATTTCTCGAAGCAAGTTTCGTAAACACGGGCCTTCCAAATATTATCTGATGGGACCTCGTTTCTTACCTTGACGTTTCCTTCGAACCTCGTTTCCACACCCGACCCTCTTCTCCATCGTCCGGACTCGCCTCACGATGCCTCTATTTAATCGGCCGAATGTATCACAATTCACAACCGCTCGAGACACGAAATCGGTCACAAAATCACTTATCCAGCAGGAATCTTTCGGATTCCGTCGCGGAAAGATTCACGCGAAACGGCACAGCACAACGGTAGAGACTTTTCGATGCTCACGTCACCAGAACAATCTCGCATATCCGAGGATAGGCCAGCCAAACTAAAGCATTAGTGTGCCCTCTGTGGGAATGATTTAACAATAAAGGACAACGATGCGATGAATGTCGAATTCATACCACCGCTCCTGACTTAAGATTTCGCGGTGGGAAATAAATGCTTAGAATATCTATATGTTTTCAGCAAGTTTTCATTTTCGGAGATAGTATTAGACCACAGACAAGTGGATTTTCCATCTCAGTTGCAGGAGCAATGAGCTCCGTAACTTGGGGTAGGATGTGTGATAAACCTCTATTGAGAATGGATGCTGAAAACAATCTAATTTCGCGGTATCTTTATGAAGATGAAATGGGCGAAAAGAATGATTTAAACGATGGTTAAGTTGAGGCCTCCAGGAAGGAATAATATGGAAAGCCTATCATTTGAGTGAGGAAGGGTGGTGGGTCTTGGAATTATTCCAACAATAAAACGGTGCAATCCCTTCTGAGAATTCTAATCTTAATCATTTCTTGAAGTTTACTTCCTGAATCGAGGGTAATAAATGATACTTGACAGTTATGATATGATATGATTTATTTAAAGTCTGCTATAATTTACAACAAAAGTATGCATATGACATTCCATTAAATTTCATTCTCGTTTGTGCATTGCGGCTGAGGTACACTGTCCCACTTGCTGTTGTTTGTCCTCATCATCATCCATCCCAATCTGGAAAACTGTGGCTATCGTTCCTCGGCTGAAGGTCCCGTTTCCTGAACGGTTATTCTGAAAGGGAAATGGAAGAGATATTGAGTAGGCTAGCCATGAAACTATTCCAAGCAGGCAATCATGCGGTAGGGATATAGGGTGAAAAAGGAATGAGTCCCAACAATATTAGGCATTGAAATGGAGGGAGCATGTACTTATTTCAGAATCTTACAAGTAATGTTGGGCAGCCAAAGTGAATGTTCATAATTCCCTTGGAGGAAATCAGCAGCGTAATGATGAATGAAAGTTACAGAATCAGAATCTAGTTATGAATGTTAGGTGAGATCATTGTCCTGACAACAGAGGGATCCCAAGAGAGTTGAGAGAATGAATGCTTCTAAAGCCTTCTCTGTCCTGCTCCCTGTGATGTCCAAGGAGCCAACGTTTTAATCCATCCCCTCAGAATGTGGATTGTGGTCAATAAAATTTTCTGCAGACAGGAACTCACAGTTGGACTAAGATCTATGAATGATGAGGCATTCGGTGTACATAGGCTGTGATACTTTCCACTTCTGCGGCAGTCGAGCATCTGCAGATGGTGAGTTTGAGGAATCATCCCAAATCCTAGGAGGGAAAAATGTGTCTGAACCATGAATTCCATCTATACCAGCTAGGTACTGTGAAGGCGAATATCACAAGAAAGATATTCGGCTGAAATGAACAAGCTGAGTTCTGGCTGAAGGACAGAGAAAAGGCACTCGAATGATTGGTGAAATTGCATCTGGAGATTATTGAACACTGCTACACATCACAATCGTTCCAGGAGAATATCTGTAATTCCAATTTATTGATTGATTAACCAGGGAAGAGGCAAAGCATTTGTCGGAATTATGGGTCCCAAAATAAATAAAGCGAGGGACAAACAAGCCTTATTGAAGAAGAAGTTTTTTTCGGTGCACCAGGAAAATCTGTTTGGATGAAGTTGAGATTCTGATGGTTGATTACAGCACTTAATCATTCGTAGGTATTTCGGCAATATGCAGGACCGGGAATCGGACGACCACACTCATACAAAGGAGGCCATCAGCCAAAGAAAGATTGTTGCTTTGTGAGGATGAAATTGACAGGTTGGGAAACCTTTTGGCATCTAATTCCAGACATGAAACCCGCATGAATAGATCCTCTGCTGAGGTATCGTGCGTTATTCTTTTAATGTCTATGGAGAATGAATGAAAAAGTTGTCCAAGCTTGGAAGCTAGTGTAAGCAAGAAACATTGAAGTTATGAAATTTAGGGGAGAATTCCTACTGCAGATGACAATGATTTAAAATCAAAGTTCATTGCCTCCATGAGGTTGATAAACTTGTCCTTATTTTTTGTAAATAAATAATATTCAACTCCCTTCCCATTTACTAAACGTCCGCGGGACAACAGTCTTCGTTTTTCAGTAATGAACTCCATCAATATCTTTAAATAATCATAGAAAATCTTGGATGTAAGCAGCGTTATGTATTCTTAGAAAAATCTGGTTATGATAGCATAATCTCTTTCTTCAGAGGCTTAATGTTTTAGAAGACAATAATACTCACTATATCTTACAATTGATTGACTCGTCCTCTAGCCAAGGAAGTAGGCGGTGTAAATCACTCGGTGAATACAGTCTCTCCTCTCCTCATCCTCGAATCCTAAAATTAATAAAATAATATTTAGATAAGGGCAAATTTCCATAGACAAGACGCACTTCTATTACAAAAGCCCTATCAAAGATACCTTGCTGATAATATAACGACGTGTCTTCACTAATTTCCCTGTGTATAACCTTCAAAAGTAGTTGGAGGTTGAATTAACTTCTGAGTAAGGGATTGCTAATTATGTCGTAAATGACTTTGAAATGGTAATAATTACTAAAATAAACTTCAATTGGGAGGATACTTGGCATTCATTGTGTTAGAACGGCTGCCAACTACGAAGAATCACTTAACCTATGTTTTAGTACTTTAAAATTTTCACAATGAAGAACTATTATTATTTAATCTCCCGCTAAACTTTTATCTTGAATCTGATTGGCTGAGGGAAATACCACCGCTGTCAGTGCAAACGCTGTATTAATATATTTTATGCCAATTACTTCTTTCCTCAATTCCCGTTTGGATACGTTGATAATTTCTCCCTTCTTTTACGTCCACCGCCCATGATGGTGGTTTTCTCGAATTCGGAAGAATAAGCAAACGATACGTTATGAAAATAGTAAATTTGTCCGGTAAGACTCACGTAGTTGGTAAAAAGTCATAATAAATACTAATCTTCATGTAAATTTTATCGATTGCGAAGGAACTCTTGTTGATTTTCAAAAATCTAGTTTGAATTTTAGAATCCCGGCGGTTACGGTCTCGCTTCCCAACACCGTACGGCATTTTTCACTTTCCACGTGCACCCCACCGTGTTCACGTCGCTCCTATCAAAAGACACTTAATTCTGCTAGATTGTAAATAAATCGTACGCAATTGTGAATAAAACCATCCCAAATCGAAGTATGAAACCGCGACGGAGTGCTCGGTCAGCAGAAACCGCTCCCGATTCCTAGTGAATAAGTGGTCCTCGACAATATTGTACGATTCCACATGCATGATGCTGCGTAAGCATTCGCTCGATATCATAGTTATCCTAGCTGACGGCTAGAATCGAAGACATCTGTCTTGAATACGAAAGGTAATCAAGGCAGTCGTTCACGGTCGCTTCCAAACAATGCGAAGGTGAATTTCTCGAAGCAAGTTTCGTAAACACGGGCCTTCCAAATATTATCTGATGGGACCTCGTTTCTTACCTTGACGTTTCCTTCGAACCTCGTTTCCACACCCGACCCTCTTCTCCATCGTCCGGACTCGCCTCACGATGCCTCTATTTAATCGGCCGAATGTATCACAATTCACAACCGCTCGAGACACGAAATCGGTCACAAAATCACTTATCCAGCAGGAATCTTTCGGATTCCGTCGCGGAAAGATTCACGCGAAACGGCACAGCACAACGGTAGAGACTTTTCGATGCTCACGTCACCAGAACAATCTCGCATATCCGAGGATAGGCCAGCCAAACTAAAGCATTAGTGTGCCCTCTGTGGGAATGATTTAACAATAAAGGACAACGATGCGATGAATGTCGAATTCATACCACCGCTCCTGACTTAAGATTTCGCGGTGGGAAATAAATGCTTAGAATATCTATATGTTTTCAGCAAGTTTTCATTTTCGGAGATAGTATTAGACCACAGACAAGTGGATTTTCCATCTCAGTTGCAGGAGCAATGAGCTCCGTAACTTGGGGTAGGATGTGTGATAAACCTCTATTGAGAATGGATGCTGAAAACAATCTAATTTCGCGGTATCTTTATGAAGATGAAATGGGCGAAAAGAATGATTTAAACGATGGTTAAGTTGAGGCCTCCAGGAAGGAATAATATGGAAAGCCTATCATTTGAGTGAGGAAGGGTGGTGGGTCTTGGAATTATTCCAACAATAAAACGGTGCAATCCCTTCTGAGAATTCTAATCTTAATCATTTCTTGAAGTTTACTTCCTGAATCGAGGGTAATAAATGATACTTGACAGTTATGATATGATATGATTTATTTAAAGTCTGCTATAATTTACAACAAAAGTATGCATATGACATTCCATTAAATTTCATTCTCGTTTGTGCATTGCGGCTGAGGTACACTGTCCCACTTGCTGTTGTTTGTCCTCATCATCATCCATCCCAATCTGGAAAACTGTGGCTATCGTTCCTCGGCTGAAGGTCCCGTTTCCTGAACGGTTATTCTGAAAGGGAAATGGAAGAGATATTGAGTAGGCTAGCCATGAAACTATTCCAAGCAGGCAATCATGCGGTAGGGATATAGGGTGAAAAAGGAATGAGTCCCAACAATATTAGGCATTGAAATGGAGGGAGCATGTACTTATTTCAGAATCTTACAAGTAATGTTGGGCAGCCAAAGTGAATGTTCATAATTCCCTTGGAGGAAATCAGCAGCGTAATGATGAATGAAAGTTACAGAATCAGAATCTAGTTATGAATGTTAGGTGAGATCATTGTCCTGACAACAGAGGGATCCCAAGAGAGTTGAGAGAATGAATGCTTCTAAAGCCTTCTCTGTCCTGCTCCCTGTGATGTCCAAGGAGCCAACGTTTTAATCCATCCCCTCAGAATGTGGATTGTGGTCAATAAAATTTTCTGCAGACAGGAACTCACAGTTGGACTAAGATCTATGAATGATGAGGCATTCGGTGTACATAGGCTGTGATACTTTCCACTTCTGCGGCAGTCGAGCATCTGCAGATGGTGAGTTTGAGGAATCATCCCAAATCCTAGGAGGGAAAAATGTGTCTGAACCATGAATTCCATCTATACCAGCTAGGTACTGTGAAGGCGAATATCACAAGAAAGATATTCGGCTGAAATGAACAAGCTGAGTTCTGGCTGAAGGACAGAGAAAAGGCACTCGAATGATTGGTGAAATTGCATCTGGAGATTATTGAACACTGCTACACATCACAATCGTTCCAGGAGAATATCTGTAATTCCAATTTATTGATTGATTAACCAGGGAAGAGGCAAAGCATTTGTCGGAATTATGGGTCCCAAAATAAATAAAGCGAGGGACAAACAAGCCTTATTGAAGAAGAAGTTTTTTTCGGTGCACCAGGAAAATCTGTTTGGATGAAGTTGAGATTCTGATGGTTGATTACAGCACTTAATCATTCGTAGGTATTTCGGCAATATGCAGGACCGGGAATCGGACGACCACACTCATACAAAGGAGGCCATCAGCCAAAGAAAGATTGTTGCTTTGTGAGGATGAAATTGACAGGTTGGGAAACCTTTTGGCATCTAATTCCAGACATGAAACCCGCATGAATAGATCCTCTGCTGAGGTATCGTGCGTTATTCTTTTAATGTCTATGGAGAATGAATGAAAAAGTTGTCCAAGCTTGGAAGCTAGTGTAAGCAAGAAACATTGAAGTTATGAAATTTAGGGGAGAATTCCTACTGCAGATGACAATGATTTAAAATCAAAGTTCATTGCCTCCATGAGGTTGATAAACTTGTCCTTATTTTTTGTAAATAAATAATATTCAACTCCCTTCCCATTTACTAAACGTCCGCGGGACAACAGTCTTCGTTTTTCAGTAATGAACTCCATCAATATCTTTAAATAATCATAGAAAATCTTGGATGTAAGCAGCGTTATGTATTCTTAGAAAAATCTGGTTATGATAGCATAATCTCTTTCTTCAGAGGCTTAATGTTTTAGAAGACAATAATACTCACTATATCTTACAATTGATTGACTCGTCCTCTAGCCAAGGAAGTAGGCGGTGTAAATCACTCGGTGAATACAGTCTCTCCTCTCCTCATCCTCGAATCCTAAAATTAATAAAATAATATTTAGATAAGGGCAAATTTCCATAGACAAGACGCACTTCTATTACAAAAGCCCTATCAAAGATACCTTGCTGATAATATAACGACGTGTCTTCACTAATTTCCCTGTGTATAACCTTCAAAAGTAGTTGGAGGTTGAATTAACTTCTGAGTAAGGGATTGCTAATTATGTCGTAAATGACTTTGAAATGGTAATAATTACTAAAATAAACTTCAATTGGGAGGATACTTGGCATTCATTGTGTTAGAACGGCTGCCAACTACGAAGAATCACTTAACCTATGTTTTAGTACTTTAAAATTTTCACAATGAAGAACTATTATTATTTAATCTCCCGCTAAACTTTTATCTTGAATCTGATTGGCTGAGGGAAATACCACCGCTGTCAGTGCAAACGCTGTATTAATATATTTTATGCCAATTACTTCTTTCCTCAATTCCCGTTTGGATACGTTGATAATTTCTCCCTTCTTTTACGTCCACCGCCCATGATGGTGGTTTTCTCGAATTCGGAAGAATAAGCAAACGATACGTTATGAAAATAGTAAATTTGTCCGGTAAGACTCACGTAGTTGGTAAAAAGTCATAATAAATACTAATCTTCATGTAAATTTTATCGATTGCGAAGGAACTCTTGTTGATTTTCAAAAATCTAGTTTGAATTTTAGAATCCCGGCGGTTACGGTCTCGCTTCCCAACACCGTACGGCATTTTTCACTTTCCACGTGCACCCCACCGTGTTCACGTCGCTCCTATCAAAAGACACTTAATTCTGCTAGATTGTAAATAAATCGTACGCAATTGTGAATAAAACCATCCCAAATCGAAGTATGAAACCGCGACGGAGTGCTCGGTCAGCAGAAACCGCTCCCGATTCCTAGTGAATAAGTGGTCCTCGACAATATTGTACGATTCCACATGCATGATGCTGCGTAAGCATTCGCTCGATATCATAGTTATCCTAGCTGACGGCTAGAATCGAAGACATCTGTCTTGAATACGAAAGGTAATCAAGGCAGTCGTTCACGGTCGCTTCCAAACAATGCGAAGGTGAATTTCTCGAAGCAAGTTTCGTAAACACGGGCCTTCCAAATATTATCTGATGGGACCTCGTTTCTTACCTTGACGTTTCCTTCGAACCTCGTTTCCACACCCGACCCTCTTCTCCATCGTCCGGACTCGCCTCACGATGCCTCTATTTAATCGGCCGAATGTATCACAATTCACAACCGCTCGAGACACGAAATCGGTCACAAAATCACTTATCCAGCAGGAATCTTTCGGATTCCGTCGCGGAAAGATTCACGCGAAACGGCACAGCACAACGGTAGAGACTTTTCGATGCTCACGTCACCAGAACAATCTCGCATATCCGAGGATAGGCCAGCCAAACTAAAGCATTAGTGTGCCCTCTGTGGGAATGATTTAACAATAAAGGACAACGATGCGATGAATGTCGAATTCATACCACCGCTCCTGACTTAAGATTTCGCGGTGGGAAATAAATGCTTAGAATATCTATATGTTTTCAGCAAGTTTTCATTTTCGGAGATAGTATTAGACCACAGACAAGTGGATTTTCCATCTCAGTTGCAGGAGCAATGAGCTCCGTAACTTGGGGTAGGATGTGTGATAAACCTCTATTGAGAATGGATGCTGAAAACAATCTAATTTCGCGGTATCTTTATGAAGATGAAATGGGCGAAAAGAATGATTTAAACGATGGTTAAGTTGAGGCCTCCAGGAAGGAATAATATGGAAAGCCTATCATTTGAGTGAGGAAGGGTGGTGGGTCTTGGAATTATTCCAACAATAAAACGGTGCAATCCCTTCTGAGAATTCTAATCTTAATCATTTCTTGAAGTTTACTTCCTGAATCGAGGGTAATAAATGATACTTGACAGTTATGATATGATATGATTTATTTAAAGTCTGCTATAATTTACAACAAAAGTATGCATATGACATTCCATTAAATTTCATTCTCGTTTGTGCATTGCGGCTGAGGTACACTGTCCCACTTGCTGTTGTTTGTCCTCATCATCATCCATCCCAATCTGGAAAACTGTGGCTATCGTTCCTCGGCTGAAGGTCCTGTTTCCTGAACGGTTATTCTGAAAGGGAAATGGAAGAGATATTGAGTAGGCTAGCCATGAAACTATTCCAAGCAGGCAATCATGCGGTAGGGATATAGGGTGAAAAAGGAATGAGTCCCAACAATATTAGGCATTGAAATGGAGGGAGCATGTACTTATTTCAGAATCTTACAAGTAATGTTGGGCAGCCAAAGTGAATGTTCATAATTCCCTTGGAGGAAATCAGCAGCGTAATGATGAATGAAAGTTACAGAATCAGAATCTAGTTATGAATGTTAGGTGAGATCATTGTCCTGACAACAGAGGGATCCCAAGAGAGTTGAGAGAATGAATGCTTCTAAAGCCTTCTCTATCCTGCTCCCTGTGATGTCCAAGGAGCCAACGTTTTAATCCATCCCCTCAGAATGTGGATTGTGGTCAATAAAATTTTCTGCAGACAGGAACTCACAGTTGGACTAAGATCTATGAATGATGAGGCATTCGGTGTACATAGGCTGTGATACTTTCCACTTCTGCGGCAGTCGAGCATCTGCAGATGGTGAGTTTGAGGAATCATCCCAAATCCTAGGAGGGAAAAATGTGTCTGAACCATGAATTCCATCTATACCAGCTAGGTACTGTGAAGGCGAATATCACAAGAAAGATATTCGGCTGAAATGAACAAGCTGAGTTCTGGCTGAAGGACAGAGAAAAGGCACTCGAATGATTGGTGAAATTGCATCTGGAGATTATTGAACACTGCTACACATCACAATCGTTCCAGGAGAATATCTGTAATTCCAATTTATTGATTGATTAACCAGGGAAGAGGCAAAGCATTTGTCGGAATTATGGGTCCCAAAATAAATAAAGCGAGGGACAAACAAGCCTTATTGAAGAAGAAGTTTTTTTCGGTGCACCAGGAAAATCTGTTTGGATGAAGTTGAGATTCTGATGGTTGATTACAGCACTTAATCATTCGTAGGTATTTCGGCAATATGCAGGACCGGGAATCGGACGACCACACTCATACAAAGGAGGCCATCAGCCAAAGAAAGATTGTTGCTTTGTGAGGATGAAATTGACAGGTTGGGAAACCTTTTGGCATCTAATTCCAGACATGAAACCCGCATGAATAGATCCTCTGCTGAGGTATCGTGCGTTATTCTTTTAATGTCTATGGAGAATGAATGAAAAAGTTGTCCAAGCTTGGAAGCTAGTGTAAGCAAGAAACATTGAAGTTATGAAATTTAGGGGAGAATTCCTACTGCAGATGACAATGATTTAAAATCAAAGTTCATTGCCTCCATGAGGTTGATAAACTTGTCCTTATTTTTTGTAAATAAATAATATTCAACTCCCTTCCCATTTACTAAACGTCCGCGGGACAACAGTCTTCGTTTTTCAGTAATGAACTCCATCAATATCTTTAAATAATCATAGAAAATCTTGGATGTAAGCAGCGTTATGTATTCTTAGAAAAATCTGGTTATGATAGCATAATCTCTTTCTTCAGAGGCTTAATGTTTTAGAAGACAATAATACTCACTATATCTTACAATTGATTGACTCGTCCTCTAGCCAAGGAAGTAGGCGGTGTAAATCACTCGGTGAATACAGTCTCTCCTCTCCTCATCCTCGAATCCTAAAATTAATAAAATAATATTTAGATAAGGGCAAATTTCCATAGACAAGACGCACTTCTATTACAAAAGCCCTATCAAAGATACCTTGCTGATAATATAACGACGTGTCTTCACTAATTTCCCTGTGTATAACCTTCAAAAGTAGTTGGAGGTTGAATTAACTTCTGAGTAAGGGATTGCTAATTATGTCGTAAATGACTTTGAAATGGTAATAATTACTAAAATAAACTTCAATTGGGAGGATACTTGGCATTCATTGTGTTAGAACGGCTGCCAACTACGAAGAATCACTTAACCTATGTTTTAGTACTTTAAAATTTTCACAATGAAGAACTATTATTATTTAATCTCCCGCTAAACTTTTATCTTGAATCTGATTGGCTGAGGGAAATACCACCGCTGTCAGTGCAAACGCTGTATTAATATATTTTATGCCAATTACTTCTTTCCTCAATTCCCGTTTGGATACGTTGATAATTTCTCCCTTCTTTTACGTCCACCGCCCATGATGGTGGTTTTCTCGAATTCGGAAGAATAAGCAAACGATACGTTATGAAAATAGTAAATTTGTCCGGTAAGACTCACGTAGTTGGTAAAAAGTCATAATAAATACTAATCTTCATGTAAATTTTATCGATTGCGAAGGAACTCTTGTTGATTTTCAAAAATCTAGTTTGAATTTTAGAATCCCGGCGGTTACGGTCTCGCTTCCCAACACCGTACGGCATTTTTCACTTTCCACGTGCACCCCACCGTGTTCACGTCGCTCCTATCAAAAGACACTTAATTCTGCTAGATTGTAAATAAATCGTACGCAATTGTGAATAAAACCATCCCAAATCGAAGTATGAAACCGCGACGGAGTGCTCGGTCAGCAGAAACCGCTCCCGATTCCTAGTGAATAAGTGGTCCTCGACAATATTGTACGATTCCACATGCATGATGCTGCGTAAGCATTCGCTCGATATCATAGTTATCCTAGCTGACGGCTAGAATCGAAGACATCTGTCTTGAATACGAAAGGTAATCAAGGCAGTCGTTCACGGTCGCTTCCAAACAATGCGAAGGTGAATTTCTCGAAGCAAGTTTCGTAAACACGGGCCTTCCAAATATTATCTGATGGGACCTCGTTTCTTACCTTGACGTTTCCTTCGAACCTCGTTTCCACACCCGACCCTCTTCTCCATCGTCCGGACTCGCCTCACGATGCCTCTATTTAATCGGCCGAATGTATCACAATTCACAACCGCTCGAGACACGAAATCGGTCACAAAATCACTTATCCAGCAGGAATCTTTCGGATTCCGTCGCGGAAAGATTCACGCGAAACGGCACAGCACAACGGTAGAGACTTTTCGATGCTCACGTCACCAGAACAATCTCGCATATCCGAGGATAGGCCAGCCAAACTAAAGCATTAGTGTGCCCTCTGTGGGAATGATTTAACAATAAAGGACAACGATGCGATGAATGTCGAATTCATACCACCGCTCCTGACTTAAGATTTCGCGGTGGGAAATAAATGCTTAGAATATCTATATGTTTTCAGCAAGTTTTCATTTTCGGAGATAGTATTAGACCACAGACAAGTGGATTTTCCATCTCAGTTGCAGGAGCAATGAGCTCCGTAACTTGGGGTAGGATGTGTGATAAACCTCTATTGAGAATGGATGCTGAAAACAATCTAATTTCGCGGTATCTTTATGAAGATGAAATGGGCGAAAAGAATGATTTAAACGATGGTTAAGTTGAGGCCTCCAGGAAGGAATAATATGGAAAGCCTATCATTTGAGTGAGGAAGGGTGGTGGGTCTTGGAATTATTCCAACAATAAAACGGTGCAATCCCTTCTGAGAATTCTAATCTTAATCATTTCTTGAAGTTTACTTCCTGAATCGAGGGTAATAAATGATACTTGACAGTTATGATATGATATGATTTATTTAAAGTCTGCTATAATTTACAACAAAAGTATGCATATGACATTCCATTAAATTTCATTCTCGTTTGTGCATTGCGGCTGAGGTACACTGTCCCACTTGCTGTTGTTTGTCCTCATCATCATCCATCCCAATCTGGAAAACTGTGGCTATCGTTCCTCGGCTGAAGGTCCTGTTTCCTGAACGGTTATTCTGAAAGGGAAATGGAAGAGATATTGAGTAGGCTAGCCATGAAACTATTCCAAGCAGGCAATCATGCGGTAGGGATATAGGGTGAAAAAGGAATGAGTCCCAACAATATTAGGCATTGAAATGGAGGGAGCATGTACTTATTTCAGAATCTTACAAGTAATGTTGGGCAGCCAAAGTGAATGTTCATAATTCCCTTGGAGGAAATCAGCAGCGTAATGATGAATGAAAGTTACAGAATCAGAATCTAGTTATGAATGTTAGGTGAGATCATTGTCCTGACAACAGAGGGATCCCAAGAGAGTTGAGAGAATGAATGCTTCTAAAGCCTTCTCTATCCTGCTCCCTGTGATGTCCAAGGAGCCAACGTTTTAATCCATCCCCTCAGAATGTGGATTGTGGTCAATAAAATTTTCTGCAGACAGGAACTCACAGTTGGACTAAGATCTATGAATGATGAGGCATTCGGTGTACATAGGCTGTGATACTTTCCACTTCTGCGGCAGTCGAGCATCTGCAGATGGTGAGTTTGAGGAATCATCCCAAATCCTAGGAGGGAAAAATGTGTCTGAACCATGAATTCCATCTATACCAGCTAGGTACTGTGAAGGCGAATATCACAAGAAAGATATTCGGCTGAAATGAACAAGCTGAGTTCTGGCTGAAGGACAGAGAAAAGGCACTCGAATGATTGGTGAAATTGCATCTGGAGATTATTGAACACTGCTACACATCACAATCGTTCCAGGAGAATATCTGTAATTCCAATTTATTGATTGATTAACCAGGGAAGAGGCAAAGCATTTGTCGGAATTATGGGTCCCAAAATAAATAAAGCGAGGGACAAACAAGCCTTATTGAAGAAGAAGTTTTTTTCGGTGCACCAGGAAAATCTGTTTGGATGAAGTTGAGATTCTGATGGTTGATTACAGCACTTAATCATTCGTAGGTATTTCGGCAATATGCAGGACCGGGAATCGGACGACCACACTCATACAAAGGAGGCCATCAGCCAAAGAAAGATTGTTGCTTTGTGAGGATGAAATTGACAGGTTGGGAAACCTTTTGGCATCTAATTCCAGACATGAAACCCGCATGAATAGATCCTCTGCTGAGGTATCGTGCGTTATTCTTTTAATGTCTATGGAGAATGAATGAAAAAGTTGTCCAAGCTTGGAAGCTAGTGTAAGCAAGAAACATTGAAGTTATGAAATTTAGGGGAGAATTCCTACTGCAGATGACAATGATTTAAAATCAAAGTTCATTGCCTCCATGAGGTTGATAAACTTGTCCTTATTTTTTGTAAATAAATAATATTCAACTCCCTTCCCATTTACTAAACGTCCGCGGGACAACAGTCTTCGTTTTTCAGTAATGAACTCCATCAATATCTTTAAATAATCATAGAAAATCTTGGATGTAAGCAGCGTTATGTATTCTTAGAAAAATCTGGTTATGATAGCATAATCTCTTTCTTCAGAGGCTTAATGTTTTAGAAGACAATAATACTCACTATATCTTACAATTGATTGACTCGTCCTCTAGCCAAGGAAGTAGGCGGTGTAAATCACTCGGTGAATACAGTCTCTCCTCTCCTCATCCTCGAATCCTAAAATTAATAAAATAATATTTAGATAAGGGCAAATTTCCATAGACAAGACGCACTTCTATTACAAAAGCCCTATCAAAGATACCTTGCTGATAATATAACGACGTGTCTTCACTAATTTCCCTGTGTATAACCTTCAAAAGTAGTTGGAGGTTGAATTAACTTCTGAGTAAGGGATTGCTAATTATGTCGTAAATGACTTTGAAATGGTAATAATTACTAAAATAAACTTCAATTGGGAGGATACTTGGCATTCATTGTGTTAGAACGGCTGCCAACTACGAAGAATCACTTAACCTATGTTTTAGTACTTTAAAATTTTCACAATGAAGAACTATTATTATTTAATCTCCCGCTAAACTTTTATCTTGAATCTGATTGGCTGAGGGAAATACCACCGCTGTCAGTGCAAACGCTGTATTAATATATTTTATGCCAATTACTTCTTTCCTCAATTCCCGTTTGGATACGTTGATAATTTCTCCCTTCTTTTACGTCCACCGCCCATGATGGTGGTTTTCTCGAATTCGGAAGAATAAGCAAACGATACGTTATGAAAATAGTAAATTTGTCCGGTAAGACTCACGTAGTTGGTAAAAAGTCATAATAAATACTAATCTTCATGTAAATTTTATCGATTGCGAAGGAACTCTTGTTGATTTTCAAAAATCTAGTTTGAATTTTAGAATCCCGGCGGTTACGGTCTCGCTTCCCAACACCGTACGGCATTTTTCACTTTCCACGTGCACCCCACCGTGTTCACGTCGCTCCTATCAAAAGACACTTAATTCTGCTAGATTGTAAATAAATCGTACGCAATTGTGAATAAAACCATCCCAAATCGAAGTATGAAACCGCGACGGAGTGCTCGGTCAGCAGAAACCGCTCCCGATTCCTAGTGAATAAGTGGTCCTCGACAATATTGTACGATTCCACATGCATGATGCTGCGTAAGCATTCGCTCGATATCATAGTTATCCTAGCTGACGGCTAGAATCGAAGACATCTGTCTTGAATACGAAAGGTAATCAAGGCAGTCGTTCACGGTCGCTTCCAAACAATGCGAAGGTGAATTTCTCGAGGCAAGTTTCGTAAACACGGGCCTTCCAAATATTATCTGATGGGACCTCGTTTCTTACCTTGACGTTTCCTTCGAACCTCGTTTCCACACCCGACCCTCTTCTCCATCGTCCGGACTCGCCTCACGATGCCTCTATTTAATCGGCCGAATGTATCACAATTCACAACCGCTCGAGACACGAAATCGGTCACAAAATCACTTATCCAGCAGGAATCTTTCGGATTCCGTCGCGGAAAGATTCACGCGAAACGGCACAGCACAACGGTAGAGACTTTTCGATGCTCACGTCACCAGAACAATCTCGCATATCCGAGGATAGGCCAGCCAAACTAAAGCATTAGTGTGCCCTCTGTGGGAATGATTTAACAATAAAGGACAACGATGCGATGAATGTCGAATTCATACCACCGCTCCTGACTTAAGATTTCGCGGTGGGAAATAAATGCTTAGAATATCTATATGTTTTCAGCAAGTTTTCATTTTCGGAGATAGTATTAGACCACAGACAAGTGGATTTTCCATCTCAGTTGCAGGAGCAATGAGCTCCGTAACTTGGGGTAGGATGTGTGATAAACCTCTATTGAGAATGGATGCTGAAAACAATCTAATTTCGCGGTATCTTTATGAAGATGAAATGGGCGAAAAGAGTGATTTAAACGATGGTTAAGTTGAGGCCTCCAGGAAGGAATAATATGGAAAGCCTATCATTTGAGTTTGGAAGGGTGGTGGGTCTTGGAATTATTCCAACAATAAAACGGTGCAATCCCTTCTGAGAATTCTAATCTTAATCATTTCTTGAAGTTTACTTCCTGAATCGAGGGTAATAAATGATACTTGACAGTTATGATATGATATGATTTATTTAAAGTCTGCTATAATTTACAACAAAAGTATGCATATGACATTCCATTAAATTTCATTCTCGTTTGTGCATTGCGGCTGAGGTACACTGTCCCACTTGCTGTTGTTTGTCCTCATCATCATCCATCCCAATCTGGAAAACTGTGGCTATCGTTCCTCGGCTGAAGGTCCTGTTTCCTGAACGGTTATTCTGAAAGGGAAATGGAAGAGATATTGAGTAGGCTAGCCATGAAACTATTCCAAGCAGGCAATCATGCGGTAGGGATATAGGGTGAAAAAGGAATGAGTCCCAACAATATTAGGCATTGAAATGGAGGGAGCATGTACTTATTTCAGAATCTTACAAGTAATGTTGGGCAGCCAAAGTGAATGTTCATAATTCCCTTGGAGGAAATCAGCAGCGTAATGATGAATGAAAGTTACAGAATCAGAATCTAGTTATGAATGTTAGGTGAGATCATTGTCCTGACAACTGAGGGATCCCAAGAGAGTTGAGAGAATGAATGCTTCTAAAGCCTTCTCTATCCTGCTCCCTGTGATGTCCAAGGAGCCAACGTTTTAATCCATCCCCTCAGAATGTGGATTGTGGTCAATAAAATTTTCTGCAGACAGGAACTCACAGTTGGACTAAGATCTATGAATGATGAGGCATTCGGTGTACATAGGCTGTGATACTTTCCACTTCTGCGGCAGTCGAGCATCTGCAGATGGTGAGTTTGAGGAATCATCCCAAATCCTAGGAGGGAAAAATGTGTCTGAACCATGAATTCCATCTATACCAGCTAGGTACTGTGAAGGCGAATATCACAAGAAAGATATTCGGCTGAAATGAACAAGCTGAGTTCTGGCTGAAGGACAGAGAAAAGGCACTCGAATGATTGGTGAAATTGCATCTGGAGATTATTGAACACTGCTACACATCACAATCGTTCCAGGAGAATATCTGTAATTCCAATTTATTGATTGATTAACCAGGGAAGAGGCAAAGCATTTGTCGGAATTATGGGTCCCAAAATAAATAAAGCGAGGGACAAACAAGCCTTATTGAAGAAGAAGTTTTTTTCGGTGCACCAGGAAAATCTGTTTGGATGAAGTTGAGATTCTGATGGTTGATTACAGCACTTAATCATTCGTAGGTATTTCGGCAATATGCAGGACCGGGAATCGGACGACCACACTCATACAAAGGAGGCCATCAGCCAAAGAAAGATTGTTGCTTTGTGAGGATGAAATTGACAGGTTGGGAAACCTTTTGGCATCTAATTCCAGACATGAAACCCGCATGAATAGATCCTCTGCTGAGGTATCGTGCGTTATTCTTTTAATGTCTATGGAGAATGAATGAAAAAGTTGTCCAAGCTTGGAAGCTAGTGTAAGCAAGAAACATTGAAGTTATGAAATTTAGGGGAGAATTCCTACTGCAGATGACAATGATTTAAAATCAAAGTTCATTGCCTCCATGAGGTTGATAAACTTGTCCTTATTTTTTGTAAATAAATAATATTCAACTCCCTTCCCATTTACTAAACGTCCGCGGGACAACAGTCTTCGTTTTTCAGTAATGAACTCCATCAATATCTTTAAATAATCATAGAAAATCTTGGATGTAAGCAGCGTTATGTATTCTTAGAAAAATCTGGTTATGATAGCATAATCTCTTTCTTCAGAGGCTTAATGTTTTAGAAGACAATAATACTCACTATATCTTACAATTGATTGACTCGTCCTCTAGCCAAGGAAGTAGGCGGTGTAAATCACTCGGTGAATACAGTCTCTCCTCTCCTCATCCTCGAATCCTAAAATTAATAAAATAATATTTAGATAAGGGCAAATTTCCATAGACAAGACGCACTTCTATTACAAAAGCCCTATCAAAGATACCTTGCTGATAATATAACGACGTGTCTTCACTAATTTCCCTGTGTATAACCTTCAAAAGTAGTTGGAGGTTGAATTAACTTCTGAGTAAGGGATTGCTAATTATGTCGTAAATGACTTTGAAATGGTAATAATTACTAAAATAAACTTCAATTGGGAGGATACTTGGCATTCATTGTGTTAGAACGGCTGCCAACTACGAAGAATCACTTAACCTATGTTTTAGTACTTTAAAATTTTCACAATGAAGAACTATTATTATTTAATCTCCCGCTAAACTTTTATCTTGAATCTGATTGGCTGAGGGAAATACCACCGCTGTCAGTGCAAACGCTGTATTAATATATTTTATGCCAATTACTTCTTTCCTCAATTCCCGTTTGGATACGTTGATAATTTCTCCCTTCTTTTACGTCCACCGCCCATGATGGTGGTTTTCTCGAATTCGGAAGAATAAGCAAACGATACGTTATGAAAATAGTAAATTTGTCCGGTAAGACTCACGTAGTTGGTAAAAAGTCATAATAAATACTAATCTTCATGTAAATTTTATCGATTGCGAAGGAACTCTTGTTGATTTTCAAAAATCTAGTTTGAATTTTAGAATCCCGGCGGTTACGGTCTCGCTTCCCAACACCGTACGGCATTTTTCACTTTCCACGTGCACCCCACCGTGTTCACGTCGCTCCTATCAAAAGACACTTAATTCTGCTAGATTGTAAATAAATCGTACGCAATTGTGAATAAAACCATCCCAAATCGAAGTATGAAACCGCGACGGAGTGCTCGGTCAGCAGAAACCGCTCCCGATTCTTAGTGAATAAGTGGTCCTCGACAATATTGTACGATTCCACATGCATGATGCTGCGTAAGCATTCGCTCGATATCATAGTTATCCTAGCTGACGGCTAGAATCGAAGACATCTGTCTTGAATACGAAAGGTAATCAAGGCAGTCGTTCACGGTCGCTTCCAAACAATGCGAAGGTGAATTTCTCGAAGCAAGTTTCGTAAACACGGGCCTTCCAAATATTATCTGATGGGACCTCGTTTCTTACCTTGACGTTTCCTTCGAACCTCGTTTCCACACCCGACCCTCTTCTCCATCGTCCGGACTCGCCTCACGATGCCTCTATTTAATCTGCCGAATGTATCACAATTCACAACCGCTCGAGACACGAAATCGGTCACAAAATCACTTATCCAGCAGGAATCTTTCGGATTCCGTCGCGGAAAGATTCACGCGAAACGGCACAGCACAACGGTAGAGACTTTTCGATGCTCACGTCACCAGAACAATCTCGCATATCCGAGGATAGGCCAGCCAAACTAAAGCATTAGTGTGCCCTCTGTGGGAATGATTTAACAATAAAGGACAACGATGCGATGAATGTCGAATTCATACCACCGCTCCTGACTTAAGATTTCGCGGTGGGAAATAAATGCTTAGAATATCTATATGTTTTCAGCAAGTTTTCATTTTCGGAGATAGTATTAGACCACAGACAAGTGGATTTTCCATCTCAGTTGCAGGAGCAATGAGCTCCGTAACTTGGGGTAGGATGTGTAATAAACCTCTATTGAGAATGGATGCTGAAAACAATCTAATTTCGCGGTATCTTTATGAAGATGAAATGGGCGAAAAGAATGATTTAAACGATGGTTAAGTTGAGGCCTCCAGGAAGGAATAATATGGAAAGCCTATCATTTGAGTGAGGAAGGGTGGTGGGTCTTGGAATTATTCCAACAATAAAACGGTGCAATCCCTTCTGAGAATTCTAATCTTAATCATTTCTTGAAGTTTACTTCCTGAATCGAGGGTAATAAATGATACTTGACAGTTATGATATGATATGATTTATTTAAAGTCTGCTATAATTTACAACAAAAGTATGCATATGACATTCCATTAAATTTCATTCTCGTTTGTGCATTGCGGCTGAGGTACACTGTCCCACTTGCTGTTGTTTGTCCTCATCATCATCCATCCCAATCTGGAAAACTGTGGCTATCGTTCCTCGGCTGAAGGTCCTGTTTCCTGAACGGTTATTCTGAAAGGGAAATGGAAGAGATATTGAGTAGGCTAGCCATGAAACTATTCCAAGCAGGCAATCATGCGGTAGGGATATAGGGTGAAAAAGGAATGAGTCCCAACAATATTAGGCATTGAAATGGAGGGAGCATGTACTTATTTCAGAATCTTACAAGTAATGTTGGGCAGCCAAAGTGAATGTTCATAATTCCCTTGGAGGAAATCAGCAGCGTAATGATGAATGAAAGTTACAGAATCAGAATCTAGTTATGAATGTTAGGTGAGATCATTGTCCTGACAACAGAGGGATCCCAAGAGAGTTGAGAGAATGAATGCTTCTAAAGCCTTCTCTATCCTGCTCCCTGTGATGTCCAAGGAGCCAACGTTTTAATCCATCCCCTCAGAATGTGGATTGTGGTCAATAAAATTTTCTGCAGACAGGAACTCACAGTTGGACTAAGATCTATGAATGATGAGGCATTCGGTGTACATAGGCTGTGATACTTTCCACTTCTGCGGCAGTCGAGCATCTGCAGATGGTGAGTTTGAGGAATCATCCCAAATCCTAGGAGGGAAAAATGTGTCTGAACCATGAATTCCATCTATACCAGCTAGGTACTGTGAAGGCGAATATCACAAGAAAGATATTCGGCTGAAATGAACAAGCTGAGTTCTGGCTGAAGGACAGAGAAAAGGCACTCGAATGATTGGTGAAATTGCATCTGGAGATTATTGAACACTGCTACACATCACAATCGTTCCAGGAGAATATCTGTAATTCCAATTTATTGATTGATTAACCAGGGAAGAGGCAAAGCATTTGTCGGAATTATGGGTCCCAAAATAAATAAAGCGAGGGACAAACAAGCCTTATTGAAGAAGAAGTTTTTTTCGGTGCACCAGGAAAATCTGTTTGGATGAAGTTGAGATTCTGATGGTTGATTACAGCACTTAATCATTCGTAGGTATTTCGGCAATATGCAGGACCGGGAATCGGACGACCACACTCATACAAAGGAGGCCATCAGCCGAAGAAAGATTGTTGCTTTGTGAGGATGAAATTGACAGGTTGGGAAACCTTTTGGCATCTAATTCCAGACATGAAACCCGCATGAATAGATCCTCTGCTGAGGTATCGTGCGTTATTTTTTTAATGTCTATGGAGAATGAATGAAAAAGTTGTCCAAGCTTGGAAGCTAGTGTAAGCAAGAAACATTGAAGTTATGAAATTTAGGGGAGAATTCCTACTGCAGATGACAATGATTTAAAATCAAAGTTCATTGCCTCCATGAGGTTGATAAACTTGTCCTTATTTTTTGTAAATAAATAATATTCAACTCCCTTCCCATTTACTAAACGTCCGCGGGACAACAGTCTTCGTTTTTCAGTAATGAACTCCATCAATATCTTTAAATAATCATAGAAAATCTTGGATGTAAGCAGCGTTATGTATTCTTAGAAAAATCTGGTTATGATAGCATAATCTCTTTCTTCAGAGGCTTAATGTTTTAGAAGACAATAATACTCACTATATCTTACAATTGATTGACTCGTCCTCTAGCCAAGGAAGTAGGCGGTGTAAATCACTCGGTGAATACAGTCTCTCCTCTCCTCATCCTCGAATCCTAAAATTAATAAAATAATATTTAGATAAGGGCAAATTTCCATAGACAAGACGCACTTCTATTACAAAAGCCCTATCAAAGATACCTTGCTGATAATATAACGACGTGTCTTCACTAATTTCCCTGTGTATAACCTTCAAAAGTAGTTGGAGGTTGAATTAACTTCTGAGTAAGGGATTGCTAATTATGTCGTAAATGACTTTGAAATGGTAATAATTACTAAAATAAACTTCAATTGGGAGGATACTTGGCATTCATTGTGTTAGAACGGCTGCCAACTACGAAGAATCACTTAACCTATGTTTTAGTACTTTAAAATTTTCACAATGAAGAACTATTATTATTTAATCTCCCGCTAAACTTTTATCTTGAATCTGATTGGCTGAGGGAAATACCACCGCTGTCAGTGCAAACGCTGTATTAATATATTTTATGCCAATTACTTCTTTCCTCAATTCCCGTTTGGATACGTTGATAATTTCTCCCTTCTTTTACGTCCACCGCCCATGATGGTGGTTTTCTCGAATTCGGAAGAATAAGCAAACGATACGTTATGAAAATAGTAAATTTGTCCGGTAAGACTCACGTAGTTGGTAAAAAGTCATAATAAATACTAATCTTCATGTAAATTTTATCGATTGCGAAGGAACTCTTGTTGATTTTCAAAAATCTAGTTTGAATTTTAGAATCCCGGCGGTTACGGTCTCGCTTCCCAACACCGTACGGCATTTTTCACTTTCCACGTGCACCCCACCGTGTTCACGTCGCTCCTATCAAAAGACACTTAATTCTGCTAGATTGTAAATAAATCGTACGCAATTGTGAATAAAACCATCCCAAATCGAAGTATGAAACCGCGACGGAGTGCTCGGTCAGCAGAAACCGCTCCCGATTCTTAGTGAATAAGTGGTCCTCGACAATATTGTACGATTCCACATGCATGATGCTGCGTAAGCATTCGCTCGATATCATAGTTATCCTAGCTGACGGCTAGAATCGAAGACATCTGTCTTGAATACGAAAGGTAATCAAGGCAGTCGTTCACGGTCGCTTCCAAACAATGCGAAGGTGAATTTCTCGAAGCAAGTTTCGTAAACACGGGCCTTCCAAATATTATCTGATGGGACCTCGTTTCTTACCTTGACGTTTCCTTCGAACCTCGTTTCCACACCCGACCCTCTTCTCCATCGTCCGGACTCGCCTCACGATGCCTCTATTTAATCTGCCGAATGTATCACAATTCACAACCGCTCGAGACACGAAATCGGTCACAAAATCACTTATCCAGCAGGAATCTTTCGGATTCCGTCGCGGAAAGATTCACGCGAAACGGCACAGCACAACGGTAGAGACTTTTCGATGCTCACGTCACCAGAACAATCTCGCATATCCGAGGATAGGCCAGCCAAACTAAAGCATTAGTGTGCCCTCTGTGGGAATGATTTAACAATAAAGGACAACGATGCGATGAATGTCGAATTCATACCACCGCTCCTGACTTAAGATTTCGCGGTGGGAAATAAATGCTTAGAATATCTATATGTTTTCAGCAAGTTTTCATTTTCGGAGATAGTATTAGACCACAGACAAGTGGATTTTCCATCTCAGTTGCAGGAGCAATGAGCTCCGTAACTTGGGGTAGGATGTGTAATAAACCTCTATTGAGAATGGATGCTGAAAACAATCTAATTTCGCGGTATCTTTATGAAGATGAAATGGGCGAAAAGAATGATTTAAACGATGGTTAAGTTGAGGCCTCCAGGAAGGAATAATATGGAAAGCCTATCATTTGAGTGAGGAAGGGTGGTGGGTCTTGGAATTATTCCAACAATAAAACGGTGCAATCCCTTCTGAGAATTCTAATCTTAATCATTTCTTGAAGTTTACTTCCTGAATCGAGGGTAATAAATGATACTTGACAGTTATGATATGATATGATTTATTTAAAGTCTGCTATAATTTACAACAAAAGTATGCATATGACATTCCATTAAATTTCATTCTCGTTTGTGCATTGCGGCTGAGGTACACTGTCCCACTTGCTGTTGTTTGTCCTCATCATCATCCATCCCAATCTGGAAAACTGTGGCTATCGTTCCTCGGCTGAAGGTCCTGTTTCCTGAACGGTTATTCTGAAAGGGAAATGGAAGAGATATTGAGTAGGCTAGCCATGAAACTATTCCAAGCAGGCAATCATGCGGTAGGGATATAGGGTGAAAAAGGAATGAGTCCCAACAATATTAGGCATTGAAATGGAGGGAGCATGTACTTATTTCAGAATCTTACAAGTAATGTTGGGCAGCCAAAGTGAATGTTCATAATTCCCTTGGAGGAAATCAGCAGCGTAATGATGAATGAAAGTTACAGAATCAGAATCTAGTTATGAATGTTAGGTGAGATCATTGTCCTGACAACAGAGGGATCCCAAGAGAGTTGAGAGAATGAATGCTTCTAAAGCCTTCTCTATCCTGCTCCCTGTGATGTCCAAGGAGCCAACGTTTTAATCCATCCCCTCAGAATGTGGATTGTGGTCAATAAAATTTTCTGCAGACAGGAACTCACAGTTGGACTAAGATCTATGAATGATGAGGCATTCGGTGTACATAGGCTGTGATACTTTCCACTTCTGCGGCAGTCGAGCATCTGCAGATGGTGAGTTTGAGGAATCATCCCAAATCCTAGGAGGGAAAAATGTGTCTGAACCATGAATTCCATCTATACCAGCTAGGTACTGTGAAGGCGAATATCACAAGAAAGATATTCGGCTGAAATGAACAAGCTGAGTTCTGGCTGAAGGACAGAGAAAAGGCACTCGAATGATTGGTGAAATTGCATCTGGAGATTATTGAACACTGCTACACATCACAATCGTTCCAGGAGAATATCTGTAATTCCAATTTATTGATTGATTAACCAGGGAAGAGGCAAAGCATTTGTCGGAATTATGGGTCCCAAAATAAATAAAGCGAGGGACAAACAAGCCTTATTGAAGAAGAAGTTTTTTTCGGTGCACCAGGAAAATCTGTTTGGATGAAGTTGAGATTCTGATGGTTGATTACAGCACTTAATCATTCGTAGGTATTTCGGCAATATGCAGGACCGGGAATCGGACGACCACACTCATACAAAGGAGGCCATCAGCCAAAGAAAGATTGTTGCTTTGTGAGGATGAAATTGACAGGTTGGGAAACCTTTTGGCATCTAATTCCAGACATGAAACCCGCATGAATAGATCCTCTGCTGAGGTATCGTGCGTTATTTTTTTAATGTCTATGGAGAATGAATGAAAAAGTTGTCCAAGCTTGGAAGCTAGTGTAAGCAAGAAACATTGAAGTTATGAAATTTAGGGGAGAATTCCTACTGCAGATGACAATGATTTAAAATCAAAGTTCATTGCCTCCATGAGGTTGATAAACTTGTCCTTATTTTTTGTAAATAAATAATATTCAACTCCCTTCCCATTTACTAAACGTCCGCGGGACAACAGTCTTCGTTTTTCAGTAATGAACTCCATCAATATCTTTAAATAATCATAGAAAATCTTGGATGTAAGCAGCGTTATGTATTCTTAGAAAAATCTGGTTATGATAGCATAATCTCTTTCTTCAGAGGCTTAATGTTTTAGAAGACAATAATACTCACTATATCTTACAATTGATTGACTCGTCCTCTAGCCAAGGAAGTAGGCGGTGTAAATCACTCGGTGAATACAGTCTCTCCTCTCCTCATCCTCGAATCCTAAAATTAATAAAATAATATTTAGATAAGGGCAAATTTCCATAGACAAGACGCACTTCTATTACAAAAGCCCTATCAAAGATACCTTGCTGATAATATAACGACGTGTCTTCACTAATTTCCCTGTGTATAACCTTCAAAAGTAGTTGGAGGTTGAATTAACTTCTGAGTAAGGGATTGCTAATTATGTCGTAAATGACTTTGAAATGGTAATAATTACTAAAATAAACTTCAATTGGGAGGATACTTGGCATTCATTGTGTTAGAACGGCTGCCAACTACGAAGAATCACTTAACCTATGTTTTAGTACTTTAAAATTTTCACAATGAAGAACTATTATTATTTAATCTCCCGCTAAACTTTTATCTTGAATCTGATTGGCTGAGGGAAATACCACCGCTGTCAGTGCAAACGCTGTATTAATATATTTTATGCCAATTACTTCTTTCCTCAATTCCCGTTTGGATACGTTGATAATTTCTCCCTTCTTTTACGTCCACCGCCCATGATGGTGGTTTTCTCGAATTCGGAAGAATAAGCAAACGATACGTTATGAAAATAGTAAATTTGTCCGGTAAGACTCACGTAGTTGGTAAAAAGTCATAATAAATACTAATCTTCATGTAAATTTTATCGATTGCGAAGGAACTCTTGTTGATTTTCAAAAATCTAGTTTGAATTTTAGAATCCCGGCGGTTACGGTCTCGCTTCCCAACACCGTACGGCATTTTTCACTTTCCACGTGCACCCCACCGTGTTCACGTCGCTCCTATCAAAAGACACTTAATTCTGCTAGATTGTAAATAAATCGTACGCAATTGTGAATAAAACCATCCCAAATCGAAGTATGAAACCGCGACGGAGTGCTCGGTCAGCAGAAACCGCTCCCGATTCTTAGTGAATAAGTGGTCCTCGACAATATTGTACGATTCCACATGCATGATGCTGCGTAAGCATTCGCTCGATATCATAGTTATCCTAGCTGACGGCTAGAATCGAAGACATCTGTCTTGAATACGAAAGGTAATCAAGGCAGTCGTTCACGGTCGCTTCCAAACAATGCGAAGGTGAATTTCTCGAAGCAAGTTTCGTAAACACGGGCCTTCCAAATATTATCTGATGGGACCTCGTTTCTTACCTTGACGTTTCCTTCGAACCTCGTTTCCACACCCGACCCTCTTCTCCATCGTCCGGACTCGCCTCACGATGCCTCTATTTAATCTGCCGAATGTATCACAATTCACAACCGCTCGAGACACGAAATCGGTCACAAAATCACTTATCCAGCAGGAATCTTTCGGATTCCGTCGCGGAAAGATTCACGCGAAACGGCACAGCACAACGGTAGAGACTTTTCGATGCTCACGTCACCAGAACAATCTCGCATATCCGAGGATAGGCCAGCCAAACTAAAGCATTAGTGTGCCCTCTGTGGGAATGATTTAACAATAAAGGACAACGATGCGATGAATGTCGAATTCATACCACCGCTCCTGACTTAAGATTTCGCGGTGGGAAATAAATGCTTAGAATATCTATATGTTTTCAGCAAGTTTTCATTTTCGGAGATAGTATTAGACCACAGACAAGTGGATTTTCCATCTCAGTTGCAGGAGCAATGAGCTCCGTAACTTGGGGTAGGATGTGTAATAAACCTCTATTGAGAATGGATGCTGAAAACAATCTAATTTCGCGGTATCTTTATGAAGATGAAATGGGCGAAAAGAATGATTTAAACGATGGTTAAGTTGAGGCCTCCAGGAAGGAATAATATGGAAAGCCTATCATTTGAGTGAGGAAGGGTGGTGGGTCTTGGAATTATTCCAACAATAAAACGGTGCAATCCCTTCTGAGAATTCTAATCTTAATCATTTCTTGAAGTTTACTTCCTGAATCGAGGGTAATAAATGATACTTGACAGTTATGATATGATATGATTTATTTAAAGTCTGCTATAATTTACAACAAAAGTATGCATATGACATTCCATTAAATTTCATTCTCGTTTGTGCATTGCGGCTGAGGTACACTGTCCCACTTGCTGTTGTTTGTCCTCATCATCATCCATCCCAATCTGGAAAACTGTGGCTATCGTTCCTCGGCTGAAGGTCCTGTTTCCTGAACGGTTATTCTGAAAGGGAAATGGAAGAGATATTGAGTAGGCTAGCCATGAAACTATTCCAAGCAGGCAATCATGCGGTAGGGATATAGGGTGAAAAAGGAATGAGTCCCAACAATATTAGGCATTGAAATGGAGGGAGCATGTACTTATTTCAGAATCTTACAAGTAATGTTGGGCAGCCAAAGTGAATGTTCATAATTCCCTTGGAGGAAATCAGCAGCGTAATGATGAATGAAAGTTACAGAATCAGAATCTAGTTATGAATGTTAGGTGAGATCATTGTCCTGACAACAGAGGGATCCCAAGAGAGTTGAGAGAATGAATGCTTCTAAAGCCTTCTCTATCCTGCTCCCTGTGATGTCCAAGGAGCCAACGTTTTAATCCATCCCCTCAGAATGTGGATTGTGGTCAATAAAATTTTCTGCAGACAGGAACTCACAGTTGGACTAAGATCTATGAATGATGAGGCATTCGGTGTACATAGGCTGTGATACTTTCCACTTCTGCGGCAGTCGAGCATCTGCAGATGGTGAGTTTGAGGAATCATCCCAAATCCTAGGAGGGAAAAATGTGTCTGAACCATGAATTCCATCTATACCAGCTAGGTACTGTGAAGGCGAATATCACAAGAAAGATATTCGGCTGAAATGAACAAGCTGAGTTCTGGCTGAAGGACAGAGAAAAGGCACTCGAATGATTGGTGAAATTGCATCTGGAGATTATTGAACACTGCTACACATCACAATCGTTCCAGGAGAATATCTGTAATTCCAATTTATTGATTGATTAACCAGGGAAGAGGCAAAGCATTTGTCGGAATTATGGGTCCCAAAATAAATAAAGCGAGGGACAAACAAGCCTTATTGAAGAAGAAGTTTTTTTCGGTGCACCAGGAAAATCTGTTTGGATGAAGTTGAGATTCTGATGGTTGATTACAGCACTTAATCATTCGTAGGTATTTCGGCAATATGCAGGACCGGGAATCGGACGACCACACTCATACAAAGGAGGCCATCAGCCAAAGAAAGATTGTTGCTTTGTGAGGATGAAATTGACAGGTTGGGAAACCTTTTGGCATCTAATTCCAGACATGAAACCCGCATGAATAGATCCTCTGCTGAGGTATCGTGCGTTATTTTTTTAATGTCTATGGAGAATGAATGAAAAAGTTGTCCAAGCTTGGAAGCTAGTGTAAGCAAGAAACATTGAAGTTATGAAATTTAGGGGAGAATTCCTACTGCAGATGACAATGATTTAAAATCAAAGTTCATTGCCTCCATGAGGTTGATAAACTTGTCCTTATTTTTTGTAAATAAATAATATTCAACTCCCTTCCCATTTACTAAACGTCCGCGGGACAACAGTCTTCGTTTTTCAGTAATGAACTCCATCAATATCTTTAAATAATCATAGAAAATCTTGGATGTAAGCAGCGTTATGTATTCTTAGAAAAATCTGGTTATGATAGCATAATCTCTTTCTTCAGAGGCTTAATGTTTTAGAAGACAATAATACTCACTATATCTTACAATTGATTGACTCGTCCTCTAGCCAAGGAAGTAGGCGGTGTAAATCACTCGGTGAATACAGTCTCTCCTCTCCTCATCCTCGAATCCTAAAATTAATAAAATAATATTTAGATAAGGGCAAATTTCCATAGACAAGACGCACTTCTATTACAAAAGCCCTATCAAAGATACCTTGCTGATAATATAACGACGTGTCTTCACTAATTTCCCTGTGTATAACCTTCAAAAGTAGTTGGAGGTTGAATTAACTTCTGAGTAAGGGATTGCTAATTATGTCGTAAATGACTTTGAAATGGTAATAATTACTAAAATAAACTTCAATTGGGAGGATACTTGGCATTCATTGTGTTAGAACGGCTGCCAACTACGAAGAATCACTTAACCTATGTTTTAGTACTTTAAAATTTTCACAATGAAGAACTATTATTATTTAATCTCCCGCTAAACTTTTATCTTGAATCTGATTGGCTGAGGGAAATACCACCGCTGTCAGTGCAAACGCTGTATTAATATATTTTATGCCAATTACTTCTTTCCTCAATTCCCGTTTGGATACGTTGATAATTTCTCCCTTCTTTTACGTCCACCGCCCATGATGGTGGTTTTCTCGAATTCGGAAGAATAAGCAAACGATACGTTATGAAAATAGTAAATTTGTCCGGTAAGACTCACGTAGTTGGTAAAAAGTCATAATAAATACTAATCTTCATGTAAATTTTATCGATTGCGAAGGAACTCTTGTTGATTTTCAAAAATCTAGTTTGAATTTTAGAATCCCGGCGGTTACGGTCTCGCTTCCCAACACCGTACGGCATTTTTCACTTTCCACGTGCACCCCACCGTGTTCACGTCGCTCCTATCAAAAGACACTTAATTCTGCTAGATTGTAAATAAATCGTACGCAATTGTGAATAAAACCATCCCAAATCGAAGTATGAAACCGCGACGGAGTGCTCGGTCAGCAGAAACCGCTCCCGATTCTTAGTGAATAAGTGGTCCTCGACAATATTGTACGATTCCACATGCATGATGCTGCGTAAGCATTCGCTCGATATCATAGTTATCCTAGCTGACGGCTAGAATCGAAGACATCTGTCTTGAATACGAAAGGTAATCAAGGCAGTCGTTCACGGTCGCTTCCAAACAATGCGAAGGTGAATTTCTCGAAGCAAGTTTCGTAAACACGGGCCTTCCAAATATTATCTGATGGGACCTCGTTTCTTACCTTGACGTTTCCTTCGAACCTCGTTTCCACACCCGACCCTCTTCTCCATCGTCCGGACTCGCCTCACGATGCCTCTATTTAATCTGCCGAATGTATCACAATTCACAACCGCTCGAGACACGAAATCGGTCACAAAATCACTTATCCAGCAGGAATCTTTCGGATTCCGTCGCGGAAAGATTCACGCGAAACGGCACAGCACAACGGTAGAGACTTTTCGATGCTCACGTCACCAGAACAATCTCGCATATCCGAGGATAGGCCAGCCAAACTAAAGCATTAGTGTGCCCTCTGTGGGAATGATTTAACAATAAAGGACAACGATGCGATGAATGTCGAATTCATACCACCGCTCCTGACTTAAGATTTCGCGGTGGGAAATAAATGCTTAGAATATCTATATGTTTTCAGCAAGTTTTCATTTTCGGAGATAGTATTAGACCACAGACAAGTGGATTTTCCATCTCAGTTGCAGGAGCAATGAGCTCCGTAACTTGGGGTAGGATGTGTAATAAACCTCTATTGAGAATGGATGCTGAAAACAATCTAATTTCGCGGTATCTTTATGAAGATGAAATGGGCGAAAAGAATGATTTAAACGATGGTTAAGTTGAGGCCTCCAGGAAGGAATAATATGGAAAGCCTATCATTTGAGTGAGGAAGGGTGGTGGGTCTTGGAATTATTCCAACAATAAAACGGTGCAATCCCTTCTGAGAATTCTAATCTTAATCATTTCTTGAAGTTTACTTCCTGAATCGAGGGTAATAAATGATACTTGACAGTTATGATATGATATGATTTATTTAAAGTCTGCTATAATTTACAACAAAAGTATGCATATGACATTCCATTAAATTTCATTCTCGTTTGTGCATTGCGGCTGAGGTACACTGTCCCACTTGCTGTTGTTTGTCCTCATCATCATCCATCCCAATCTGGAAAACTGTGGCTATCGTTCCTCGGCTGAAGGTCCTGTTTCCTGAACGGTTATTCTGAAAGGGAAATGGAAGAGATATTGAGTAGGCTAGCCATGAAACTATTCCAAGCAGGCAATCATGCGGTAGGGATATAGGGTGAAAAAGGAATGAGTCCCAACAATATTAGGCATTGAAATGGAGGGAGCATGTACTTATTTCAGAATCTTACAAGTAATGTTGGGCAGCCAAAGTGAATGTTCATAATTCCCTTGGAGGAAATCAGCAGCGTAATGATGAATGAAAGTTACAGAATCAGAATCTAGTTATGAATGTTAGGTGAGATCATTGTCCTGACAACAGAGGGATCCCAAGAGAGTTGAGAGAATGAATGCTTCTAAAGCCTTCTCTATCCTGCTCCCTGTGATGTCCAAGGAGCCAACGTTTTAATCCATCCCCTCAGAATGTGGATTGTGGTCAATAAAATTTTCTGCAGACAGGAACTCACAGTTGGACTAAGATCTATGAATGATGAGGCATTCGGTGTACATAGGCTGTGATACTTTCCACTTCTGCGGCAGTCGAGCATCTGCAGATGGTGAGTTTGAGGAATCATCCCAAATCCTAGGAGGGAAAAATGTGTCTGAACCATGAATTCCATCTATACCAGCTAGGTACTGTGAAGGCGAATATCACAAGAAAGATATTCGGCTGAAATGAACAAGCTGAGTTCTGGCTGAAGGACAGAGAAAAGGCACTCGAATGATTGGTGAAATTGCATCTGGAGATTATTGAACACTGCTACACATCACAATCGTTCCAGGAGAATATCTGTAATTCCAATTTATTGATTGATTAACCAGGGAAGAGGCAAAGCATTTGTCGGAATTATGGGTCCCAAAATAAATAAAGCGAGGGACAAACAAGCCTTATTGAAGAAGAAGTTTTTTTCGGTGCACCAGGAAAATCTGTTTGGATGAAGTTGAGATTCTGATGGTTGATTACAGCACTTAATCATTCGTAGGTATTTCGGCAATATGCAGGACCGGGAATCGGACGACCACACTCATACAAAGGAGGCCATCAGCCAAAGAAAGATTGTTGCTTTGTGAGGATGAAATTGACAGGTTGGGAAACCTTTTGGCATCTAATTCCAGACATGAAACCCGCATGAATAGATCCTCTGCTGAGGTATCGTGCGTTATTTTTTTAATGTCTATGGAGAATGAATGAAAAAGTTGTCCAAGCTTGGAAGCTAGTGTAAGCAAGAAACATTGAAGTTATGAAATTTAGGGGAGAATTCCTACTGCAGATGACAATGATTTAAAATCAAAGTTCATTGCCTCCATGAGGTTGATAAACTTGTCCTTATTTTTTGTAAATAAATAATATTCAACTCCCTTCCCATTTACTAAACGTCCGCGGGACAACAGTCTTCGTTTTTCAGTAATGAACTCCATCAATATCTTTAAATAATCATAGAAAATCTTGGATGTAAGCAGCGTTATGTATTCTTAGAAAAATCTGGTTATGATAGCATAATCTCTTTCTTCAGAGGCTTAATGTTTTAGAAGACAATAATACTCACTATATCTTACAATTGATTGACTCGTCCTCTAGCCAAGGAAGTAGGCGGTGTAAATCACTCGGTGAATACAGTCTCTCCTCTCCTCATCCTCGAATCCTAAAATTAATAAAATAATATTTAGATAAGGGCAAATTTCCATAGACAAGACGCACTTCTATTACAAAAGCCCTATCAAAGATACCTTGCTGATAATATAACGACGTGTCTTCACTAATTTCCCTGTGTATAACCTTCAAAAGTAGTTGGAGGTTGAATTAACTTCTGAGTAAGGGATTGCTAATTATGTCGTAAATGACTTTGAAATGGTAATAATTACTAAAATAAACTTCAATTGGGAGGATACTTGGCATTCATTGTGTTAGAACGGCTGCCAACTACGAAGAATCACTTAACCTATGTTTTAGTACTTTAAAATTTTCACAATGAAGAACTATTATTATTTAATCTCCCGCTAAACTTTTATCTTGAATCTGATTGGCTGAGGGAAATACCACCGCTGTCAGTGCAAACGCTGTATTAATATATTTTATGCCAATTACTTCTTTCCTCAATTCCCGTTTGGATACGTTGATAATTTCTCCCTTCTTTTACGTCCACCGCCCATGATGGTGGTTTTCTCGAATTCGGAAGAATAAGCAAACGATACGTTATGAAAATAGTAAATTTGTCCGGTAAGACTCACGTAGTTGGTAAAAAGTCATAATAAATACTAATCTTCATGTAAATTTTATCGATTGCGAAGGAACTCTTGTTGATTTTCAAAAATCTAGTTTGAATTTTAGAATCCCGGCGGTTACGGTCTCGCTTCCCAACACCGTACGGCATTTTTCACTTTCCACGTGCACCCCACCGTGTTCACGTCGCTCCTATCAAAAGACACTTAATTCTGCTAGATTGTAAATAAATCGTACGCAATTGTGAATAAAACCATCCCAAATCGAAGTATGAAACCGCGACGGAGTGCTCGGTCAGCAGAAACCGCTCCCGATTCTTAGTGAATAAGTGGTCCTCGACAATATTGTACGATTCCACATGCATGATGCTGCGTAAGCATTCGCTCGATATCATAGTTATCCTAGCTGACGGCTAGAATCGAAGACATCTGTCTTGAATACGAAAGGTAATCAAGGCAGTCGTTCACGGTCGCTTCCAAACAATGCGAAGGTGAATTTCTCGAAGCAAGTTTCGTAAACACGGGCCTTCCAAATATTATCTGATGGGACCTCGTTTCTTACCTTGACGTTTCCTTCGAACCTCGTTTCCACACCCGACCCTCTTCTCCATCGTCCGGACTCGCCTCACGATGCCTCTATTTAATCTGCCGAATGTATCACAATTCACAACCGCTCGAGACACGAAATCGGTCACAAAATCACTTATCCAGCAGGAATCTTTCGGATTCCGTCGCGGAAAGATTCACGCGAAACGGCACAGCACAACGGTAGAGACTTTTCGATGCTCACGTCACCAGAACAATCTCGCATATCCGAGGATAGGCCAGCCAAACTAAAGCATTAGTGTGCCCTCTGTGGGAATGATTTAACAATAAAGGACAACGATGCGATGAATGTCGAATTCATACCACCGCTCCTGACTTAAGATTTCGCGGTGGGAAATAAATGCTTAGAATATCTATATGTTTTCAGCAAGTTTTCATTTTCGGAGATAGTATTAGACCACAGACAAGTGGATTTTCCATCTCAGTTGCAGGAGCAATGAGCTCCGTAACTTGGGGTAGGATGTGTAATAAACCTCTATTGAGAATGGATGCTGAAAACAATCTAATTTCGCGGTATCTTTATGAAGATGAAATGGGCGAAAAGAATGATTTAAACGATGGTTAAGTTGAGGCCTCCAGGAAGGAATAATATGGAAAGCCTATCATTTGAGTGAGGAAGGGTGGTGGGTCTTGGAATTATTCCAACAATAAAACGGTGCAATCCCTTCTGAGAATTCTAATCTTAATCATTTCTTGAAGTTTACTTCCTGAATCGAGGGTAATAAATGATACTTGACAGTTATGATATGATATGATTTATTTAAAGTCTGCTATAATTTACAACAAAAGTATGCATATGACATTCCATTAAATTTCATTCTCGTTTGTGCATTGCGGCTGAGGTACACTGTCCCACTTGCTGTTGTTTGTCCTCATCATCATCCAT
The DNA here is from genome assembly GCA_020796165.1 of Pantala flavescens. NCBI lineage: Eukaryota > Metazoa > Arthropoda > Insecta > Odonata > Libellulidae > Pantala > Pantala flavescens. The sequence goes on along the minus strand of CM036884.1, from coordinate 6,196,664 downwards.
CCCAATCTGGAAAACTGTGGCTATCGTTCCTCGGCTGAAGGTCCTGTTTCCTGAACGGTTATTCTGAAAGGGAAATGGAAGAGATATTGAGTAGGCTAGCCATGAAACTATTCCAAGCAGGCAATCATGCGGTAGGGATATAGGGTGAAAAAGGAATGAGTCCCAACAATATTAGGCATTGAAATGGAGGGAGCATGTACTTATTTCAGAATCTTACAAGTAATGTTGGGCAGCCAAAGTGAATGTTCATAATTCCCTTGGAGGAAATCAGCAGCGTAATGATGAATGAAAGTTACAGAATCAGAATCTAGTTATGAATGTTAGGTGAGATCATTGTCCTGACAACAGAGGGATCCCAAGAGAGTTGAGAGAATGAATGCTTCTAAAGCCTTCTCTATCCTGCTCCCTGTGATGTCCAAGGAGCCAACGTTTTAATCCATCCCCTCAGAATGTGGATTGTGGTCAATAAAATTTTCTGCAGACAGGAACTCACAGTTGGACTAAGATCTATGAATGATGAGGCATTCGGTGTACATAGGCTGTGATACTTTCCACTTCTGCGGCAGTCGAGCATCTGCAGATGGTGAGTTTGAGGAATCATCCCAAATCCTAGGAGGGAAAAATGTGTCTGAACCATGAATTCCATCTATACCAGCTAGGTACTGTGAAGGCGAATATCACAAGAAAGATATTCGGCTGAAATGAACAAGCTGAGTTCTGGCTGAAGGACAGAGAAAAGGCACTCGAATGATTGGTGAAATTGCATCTGGAGATTATTGAACACTGCTACACATCACAATCGTTCCAGGAGAATATCTGTAATTCCAATTTATTGATTGATTAACCAGGGAAGAGGCAAAGCATTTGTCGGAATTATGGGTCCCAAAATAAATAAAGCGAGGGACAAACAAGCCTTATTGAAGAAGAAGTTTTTTTCGGTGCACCAGGAAAATCTGTTTGGATGAAGTTGAGATTCTGATGGTTGATTACAGCACTTAATCATTCGTAGGTATTTCGGCAATATGCAGGACCGGGAATCGGACGACCACACTCATACAAAGGAGGCCATCAGCCAAAGAAAGATTGTTGCTTTGTGAGGATGAAATTGACAGGTTGGGAAACCTTTTGGCATCTAATTCCAGACATGAAACCCGCATGAATAGATCCTCTGCTGAGGTATCGTGCGTTATTTTTTTAATGTCTATGGAGAATGAATGAAAAAGTTGTCCAAGCTTGGAAGCTAGTGTAAGCAAGAAACATTGAAGTTATGAAATTTAGGGGAGAATTCCTACTGCAGATGACAATGATTTAAAATCAAAGTTCATTGCCTCCATGAGGTTGATAAACTTGTCCTTATTTTTTGTAAATAAATAATATTCAACTCCCTTCCCATTTACTAAACGTCCGCGGGACAACAGTCTTCGTTTTTCAGTAATGAACTCCATCAATATCTTTAAATAATCATAGAAAATCTTGGATGTAAGCAGCGTTATGTATTCTTAGAAAAATCTGGTTATGATAGCATAATCTCTTTCTTCAGAGGCTTAATGTTTTAGAAGACAATAATACTCACTATATCTTACAATTGATTGACTCGTCCTCTAGCCAAGGAAGTAGGCGGTGTAAATCACTCGGTGAATACAGTCTCTCCTCTCCTCATCCTCGAATCCTAAAATTAATAAAATAATATTTAGATAAGGGCAAATTTCCATAGACAAGACGCACTTCTATTACAAAAGCCCTATCAAAGATACCTTGCTGATAATATAACGACGTGTCTTCACTAATTTCCCTGTGTATAACCTTCAAAAGTAGTTGGAGGTTGAATTAACTTCTGAGTAAGGGATTGCTAATTATGTCGTAAATGACTTTGAAATGGTAATAATTACTAAAATAAACTTCAATTGGGAGGATACTTGGCATTCATTGTGTTAGAACGGCTGCCAACTACGAAGAATCACTTAACCTATGTTTTAGTACTTTAAAATTTTCACAATGAAGAACTATTATTATTTAATCTCCCGCTAAACTTTTATCTTGAATCTGATTGGCTGAGGGAAATACCACCGCTGTCAGTGCAAACGCTGTATTAATATATTTTATGCCAATTACTTCTTTCCTCAATTCCCGTTTGGATACGTTGATAATTTCTCCCTTCTTTTACGTCCACCGCCCATGATGGTGGTTTTCTCGAATTCGGAAGAATAAGCAAACGATACGTTATGAAAATAGTAAATTTGTCCGGTAAGACTCACGTAGTTGGTAAAAAGTCATAATAAATACTAATCTTCATGTAAATTTTATCGATTGCGAAGGAACTCTTGTTGATTTTCAAAAATCTAGTTTGAATTTTAGAATCCCGGCGGTTACGGTCTCGCTTCCCAACACCGTACGGCATTTTTCACTTTCCACGTGCACCCCACCGTGTTCACGTCGCTCCTATCAAAAGACACTTAATTCTGCTAGATTGTAAATAAATCGTACGCAATTGTGAATAAAACCATCCCAAATCGAAGTATGAAACCGCGACGGAGTGCTCGGTCAGCAGAAACCGCTCCCGATTCTTAGTGAATAAGTGGTCCTCGACAATATTGTACGATTCCACATGCATGATGCTGCGTAAGCATTCGCTCGATATCATAGTTATCCTAGCTGACGGCTAGAATCGAAGACATCTGTCTTGAATACGAAAGGTAATCAAGGCAGTCGTTCACGGTCGCTTCCAAACAATGCGAAGGTGAATTTCTCGAAGCAAGTTTCGTAAACACGGGCCTTCCAAATATTATCTGATGGGACCTCGTTTCTTACCTTGACGTTTCCTTCGAACCTCGTTTCCACACCCGACCCTCTTCTCCATCGTCCGGACTCGCCTCACGATGCCTCTATTTAATCTGCCGAATGTATCACAATTCACAACCGCTCGAGACACGAAATCGGTCACAAAATCACTTATCCAGCAGGAATCTTTCGGATTCCGTCGCGGAAAGATTCACGCGAAACGGCACAGCACAACGGTAGAGACTTTTCGATGCTCACGTCACCAGAACAATCTCGCATATCCGAGGATAGGCCAGCCAAACTAAAGCATTAGTGTGCCCTCTGTGGGAATGATTTAACAATAAAGGACAACGATGCGATGAATGTCGAATTCATACCACCGCTCCTGACTTAAGATTTCGCGGTGGGAAATAAATGCTTAGAATATCTATATGTTTTCAGCAAGTTTTCATTTTCGGAGATAGTATTAGACCACAGACAAGTGGATTTTCCATCTCAGTTGCAGGAGCAATGAGCTTCGTAACTTGGGGCAGGTTGTTTAATAAAATGATTGGAATTTTAGTCGTAGAATATCAATGTGTTTTTATCTACCAAAAGTTTTTTAGACCCCATTTTATGTTTTTTGCTATTAACTCGAATCAGAATTTTGAGGCAAGTTTTTTAAGCTTTCCAAAGACCTTTCTTAAGGTTTTTTTAATCCTTTCTTACTCACCGAAAGTTATCACATTGCTTTATTCACTTGATGATCTTACATTTCTATGCGGAACTCATCTTGCATTTTTATGAAGTACAATGTGTGTTTTTATAACTGATTTAGAAGGTCAATTAGGTCACTATCACTAAGACTCCCTAGCGATAGAATTCGCCCATCATGGCGTAACACAAGCGAAAGAACCGTTCGTTGCATATGTTACGAGAATAAACTATGTTTGCTTGAAAGACCCATCTGCTATGGTTAGATTAGCGAACGTCGAAGTTCGCTAATCCAACCATACTGTGCCCTTTTTTGTAGTGTATCATATATTAGAGCGCCATAAAACGATGAATGTCGAGTTATTTTCCGCGCCTCATTTATAGAGGTTTTCAAACGATCTGTCCATTCTCATATATTTAGAAACATGATACCGAAGATGGATCCGTTTTCTTTGTTTGCTATTGAAATAAGTATGAAGACATTACTAGCGAACGGAATGGATGTATCTCAGTGCCTTCTAAGAGTGGAGACATTTATTTCAGTCGTAGATGATTTAGAAATGGAATAATGAGAATTGAACGGGAGAATTTCAATAGAAATATTTAGCATTAATAATAAATTTATAGATATATATTCTATTATACTATGGATACTACAAATATTGCATCGTGATCTTTGTGATTTAAGTATAACGGTCATTAGGATAGATTTACCTAGATGAGAATGGACTTATAGGGGTTCCCTTTGTTTTAGTACAAACTTTCAGTAATTTGGCATCACGCTTGCTTAACATTTTGGATGAAAATTTGTCAAAACCGCGGTATCTTCAAAGAGTTCTTGAGAAGGATCACTTGTCTCAGCGCCTTAAAGTTCGTGAACGAAACATGAACAGTTTGAAAAGCGTCTCTTAGGTGGGGAAGTTGTAATTTCGGTGGAATTAGCCGAGAATAATAGAAGGATTTTGCTCGTCGACACTTAAAGCCTATGATGTTTATGGACCGCCGCGGATCTTTCTTGTATCCATAATGCCTTTTTACCGTGAATTAGTTCGCGATGAAGCCTTCAGGTGCATTCACCAAACTTGGCTTGAGAGGCGTAAGAAAAAATAAACTTTGAGTAAAATTTGTTATCTTCTTGTTTTTTAGAATAAAACAGAATTTGTTATGAGTTGCGTGTAGAAATTCGTTTGAAATTTTTACTTTTATATATCTTTCTGATTAATATAACTAACTCTCAGTATGGTTTAAGGAAATATTTGATTCATTATATGATTGCTGATTGTTGTTTTCAATTTACAGAGTGTCTTAGAAAGTTATCCAGTGATTACAAACTAAGAATTAATGTGCAGAATATAAATAGTATTTTGAGGTTTAATGTTTGTTGTTGATGATGATGAGGAATTATTCCCCCATAAAATTTCGTATAAATAATTCTACTTTTAAATTTAACACGCATCAATGTAAATTGCTGTTATGAAAAGCTTCATTTTTATTAATGATCTACATTTCATTTATTTACTATTCATTTTATTTTACTTTGACGTAATTTGATATCTCTCGGAACATATTCATCGAGAATTGACGGTATTGAAAATAAATAATTTAATCTCTATTCACGTGAAATTAAATATGCAAATGCTATCTATTTGATCTTACGCAAGAGCATTTAGTGCTCCGTTTTAAATCCAATAATATACAACGTCAATAAACACGCGGGTTGGTATTCATTTTCCCTTAGGAATTTAGCTATGATCTTGGAACTGCTTCTTCAGTTATTCTTGATGGATATGCCGCACCCATGGGGATTGATGATTTCCTCCTTTCTTATTCTTTAATCTCCAATATTTTATATTTTTATATACTGTCTCGAATAAGCTTTTTGTACACATTTGACACACATTCGTATATTGGTAAATGAATTCCTGGATCATTCTTTAATTAATAACAATGTATTACGTAATCATTTCTTTAGTTCGTTAACTTTTATGAAAGAAGTTTTTCTATCTGCCAAAAAATGCTACTTAACAAAGGATATATAAATACTATTTAGCTAATGGATAATTTAATATCATATCATGTGATTGAACGTCAAAATACAATCTTTACTTGATGGTTTACCGCAAATTAAACGTATATCATCAATTATCATTAAATTAACCTGAACTATTTAAATTTGATATTTATATTGAATATAATATTTTATTTGATAATATATCTGTATTGCAAACATTCGAAATAAAGATTATAAATTTAAAAAATTAATTCCTAGATTGAATTTCATAAAGATAAATCGAAAATAAATATCGAAAGAAGTTTTGCGTAAAATTTTCAAATTTATATTCCTTTTCCATAGCTGTGATATTACAATACACCATAAAGTGAAACAAACATCGAAATAGTTCTATGAAATTTGAATTTAAAACAAAAAATTTTGTACTAATGCAACTGCCCTTTGAAAAAGCACATTGTGTCCATGAATATTCATTTGAATTGAATTTTTTTCGACACCCTCGTATTCTATCTTTTCGTAGATTTATTTTTGGTGAAAAAGGTTCGAATGTTGAAACTATATTTCTAAAAAAGATTTTTGAAAGTTAAAAATGAAAAATTCTTTTCAAATAATAAATTTTTCATTTTATTGTCATTTTGCGGCATTATTTTCTATTGATCTGCATTCTTTTACACAAGATACCTCTTTAGTGCGAACGGGAGGACGAATAAAACTTTGTAAAATTATCGTGTGTGCATATATATGTGTTAGTGTTGATCAGTTAAAATGATAATTAATATTCTAAAGCAAATAAGCATTATAATACGGCAGTGTTCGGTTAAAAGGTAGGATTTTTGAAAAGTATTTGTAAATATGTATATCACTTCTAATATTTAACTATTTTCCAAAGGTCCATGGTATTTATCTAATGACTTATTATGTTTTCTGAAGAATCGAAAAGTTTTTCGCCAGTTCACTAGCGAATGATACTAAAGATTTTTATGCTACCATCCGCTATCCTATTCTAAAGTATTCACAATCCTTTTATAATGAATCCATGAATTTAACGGAAGAATAATATTGAATATATTAAAAATTTCTATGGAAGGGAAATTTTTAGTTAGTCTATACCATTGTAACGATTAAGCAATAAAAAATCCATTCGTTCATCTGGAAAATTGGATTAAAAAAAGGGAAACATCCTGATGAATGAGCTGTGTCATACAATTCAGCTCGAACCAGAGTGAAAATAATTAGGCCCCACTGAGATCGCTGGATTCAGAGTCCATAGTAGTAACTATTACTCAATGGGACTGATAAGTATATTTATTTATTTGTCAGTTTCACTGCAATCTGCCTTAAGCCTGAGGCAGCATTTACACATACAAAACAATTAAAACATTTAAACAACACTTAAATTATGAGAGGGAATATTGAACATTTGAACATTATTCTATAATATATCATTAAATAATCATGAAGATTTTTCAGGGTTCCTGGTTTTAGGTATTTTATGGGTTATATGGTAAAACAAGCATACATTCAATCCTTAAATTTAACATAGAAAAATAAATTTCAATGAAATAATTCAGTCTGAAGATTTATTATATTCGATTCGAATATTTATTAATTTTTAATTAAACTTTGAAATCGAAGTACTCGAAAGAGAAAGCTAATATTGTATATCTTCGTATATTACGAGAAACGAACTTGAGAATTTAAATGGGAAATCGGAAATCACGTATTAAATCTAAGATGCTTTTTGAATTTTCATTCATACATATATCTTCAATGAAAAATCTGATTATTATTTATTATATAATCAAACGTTCTATAACTTGATAACTAACGTTGCATGGAAATATATGACTTCACTCCGCAGACACGTTCGAGGGGTGAACTTATGTAAATAACAGCCCAAAAATTTTCAAAATACTTTCCCTAATATCGAAAGGACGGCATCGCTCCATACTTTGTGCGATGTTTTAACCGCAAATGAAGGATGGAGTGTCTAGGGACAAAGGGTGATCGCAGAGGCAAAAATGCACATCAACGGAAAAAGTGGGTCAAGAGCGGCCCTTTCAATCATTTCCGTGCGAATAGGAATTTTTCGTGCCAAAGGATAAAAAAGGTTTGCCGGCACACGCTCGTGAGGCACTCGAAACGTATGAGCTTCGGCGGTTGGGAGATTTTGTCGATCCACGCCACTTTCCGCGTGCTTTACTGCACGGAATTAATACCGTTCCTCTTGATTTTGATTTAATGCCCACTCTTTCGTAAAGCAACTATATCTCACACAGTATTCCTCCAATTTACGCGTCTTTTATTCCAATTCGTTCACAGCGAGTGTCATCTATTGCTGTTTCTAATCGCGCCTCTTCATTAAGACTCACAATGTCGCGTTTATTTATTTATTGTTGTTAGAGCCACAAATAGGCACCAGGCCTGGTGGTAGCTCTCTTCTCAGGGGAACAAATGTAATACTCTGCCCGGCATTTACCCTAGTCGAGAGGGAAACCCCGCAAAACCTCCCGAAGGCAGTAGGTCTGACTAAATACATAGAATACATTACAAACATTCAGAATCAAAACAAAAAAATAATATACAAAAAAAATTGTATAAAAAGGAATACAATATCTCGTGAAAAATCTTCTGTCATTTTTAATTGAAAGAAGTGAGTCGTATGAAAGGTTCAGGTTTTTTGTTTTGGATATCTTGCTTTTGATACGCATGCTTCATCTTTGCAGTAGTTAATAATGGTTAAATTAAATAACCATTAGCTCAATTTATTTGAACAGATTAAATGTCTGGCGAAATGAAGGCTTGAAATTTAAGGCTTAGTTGTCAATCAAAGGAACTTTTTCTCTTCGAAAACTTAGATACGATACATTCTACTCTTAATATTCCCTCACTTCCGTTTATGTAAAGATTAAGCTACTTCTATAGATGAAAATTTCTTTGATTCTTAGTTTTCCTTTCAACGTTGGTACAGGCGTTTTAAGACAACAAGACAGTAAATGTGTAAATGCGAAGAGAGGATTCGTGTACGAATGCTTAACATTTATTCCAGTATGGCGTCGTTACTTACTTTGATCGTAAGAATACATTTTCTCGCCTTTATATATATATATATTTTCCTTCTCTCCTCGTTCTTCACCCTTGGCCATCACCTCTCCTTAAATCATACTGTACCATAATTAAATTCACCGCTAATACAACGTCTCTCAATCACTCCAAGGACACTTCCCTTAAACCTTTCTCTCTTTTGATTCGCTTTTGATTACTTTAGCTTTAAAAAATTCGATTCTTATTTTGACAGCGTTGTTGGGAAATAATGATGTTTTATCAAATATTTATGAGATATTAATCTGAAAATCAAAGCGAATTAACTACTGCTACGCAGTCCTCGATTTCATCTGCGTTTGATATCAATATTCGTTCGCTTCGTTGTATAAATTACTCTTTAATACAACAATCAATCACTTCAGTTAAACACTACGAAAATGTATACATATATATTAGTATTAGTATGTATCGTATGAAGTTGTGTGCCTATAAAATTAGAAATATATTATAAATGATAGTTTCTAGTCTATTTAATTTATTATAATTATATGAGAGTAAAAATAACTTTATAGCTTATAAGCTACATTTATAATACGGCGTTCGGTTAACTTATTATGAAGGCTCATAGAAATCCTCTGCTAGAACTTTAAGATGAAAGGGAATGTCTTCAATAAGAAAAGCGACTCATAAAGCTTATGGATGGCCCACAATTCCATCCAATTGGCTTAGAAATCAAGTCTCAATGGGCTATGCATTTCATCGCCAATCCTAATAGAAAACTTACTCAGGATGGATGCTTATTTCTTTGGATTTTACTTTCTCTCGCCTTTGATATTCAGATATTCTTCGTTCGCCTCATCTTCTATAGAAATGCGACCAAAGCACAAGACCCCAATGTCCCTCGAGGACTAATCTTGGGATTTCAAAGGACCACCAATGGCGACAAAGGGAGGTCGTCTGCATTAAGAGAGGCCCTGAGGCGTTCCTTTAAGGAATCTCCAGACTTAAATGTCGTTGAGTTAATTAATGTCCGGAGGTTTCTTTGAGAAAGTGCGTACCCTAAGCGAGCAAAAGTAGGGTCGTTTAGTGGACCTGAGTATACATATGTAAGATAGAGGAAGTTTGGCGGCCTCTAGTCCTTTCACCAAAGAAGTTCACTGGAAAAGTGTTTGTTTTTAATTCTAACCAAAGTAAATGTTATGAATTTTAAAGGTTATAATTCTATTTTTGGTACAAAGTAGATACCTCTGAAGTATGTAGCTAATCGAGGAATATTTAGTAGGAATTAACGATACTTAACGCAAATTTGTTTACGAATTATTATACGCTATTCACGCTAAAACTTTCCAACCTCAGATGAAGCCGTTACAGCTAACTAATTTATTACCAACTTTTATTGAACCATTTTAATTGGACGTAGTTGAAGTCATCACAGAAATAGTTTGATGAGAAAAATTTAAATGTCATACACTCCCTAGGTATTTATAAATTCTTTCATGTACATTCAAGTATAATATCATTTTTTTAAATTCTAATTTAATCATGGAGTCCGTACTGTATATCTATCTCTTATTTTGTCTATCAATTTAAATCAATCACTCCCATTAAAATTATAATATTTGTAGAATATTCCCAAATTAATTGAAAATCTAACCGTTGTTGCTTTATTTCATGTGGGCTTCTGGAGATTGCTTCAGTTATCCCCACTCATTATGACTCTTATCATTAACTTTTAGTGGTGAAGGAAATCATGGTGAGAAATCTAAGCCTTTTCATAGGTTGGTGTAGAATGTACGTAAACTTAAAGTCCGATTAATCTATTCCTAATTTAAAGTTGTAGCAAAAACGAATTTCGATTGGAATCTAATGGTAGATTATTCATTCTTTTGATAAGAATAATGTATTGTAATTTTTGCAATATTGACTTTAATTGAATCTTTAAAATGAATACTAGAAGTGTCAAAACAGTTGTGATTTAAAAAAATATTTATAAATTGAAAACGAGCAATCCTTCAAATTGGTGAAATCAGTATTTCATTAAGTTTATAATTTGATAACGCCACTCAATGCGCTTTAATATTCATCTGCATTCAAAGCTAACCTCTATGTGGATATGAATCCCTCTTTATACCTATTCTTTTTTGAGGGCTATGCTTAGACCGCAATTTATACTGTATAAGGATGCATTAATTCCAAGCGGGCACTCTGTGAAGAGATTGCATCCTCTGTTTCCTATTGAAGCATAAGCTTATGCCGCGAATGGCTTTCCTGCAAAGCAAGCGTTTCTCTGAATTTCGAAAGTGGACCAATGGGACGTTTCACACCCTAGACCTAGAAACGAAGCTCTATTGCGGATTTTAGCTCGGATATTTGCTTGAATAGAGATAAATAAAGCCATGTAATATTGGTGATCCCCAAAATTTCGCTCTCAATAGTTACTATGCGTCTTCAAGTACGGAATCCCTGAGATACAGCTACAAATAATTTTCGTATCCTTACCTTGAATTGGCTCCTTCAGAATATTATTCTTAAGCCTAAAAGCCTTCAGATTATCCATCTGTAAACCACTATATTGTACAAAGCACATTAATGAATAGTAGTGTTTTTTAATTCCATTATAAATGGTATATTCGTGATGATTCTGTAACTGATGATGATAACTGTGTGACAATATGACGACTTATTGATCTAAATTTTATTTATTTTAGTTTTATGGGAAACAAGTCATGCATTTATTAAAGATGAGGATGGAAGTTTCATGTATGTGAGAACTTGCTTATATACACGTAGTATGTGAAAGTTCAAAATTGTTATTCGCAATTCCTGTTTTGCAAATACAATATGAATTTGTACCTTTAAAGATTGTCTGTATGCTCATTTTTTAACTAAAATTAATCTAAATAACTAATGCAAGCCGCTTTTTGCGGTGTGTGATGAGGCAGGTATCAGGCACAAGGAAAATAAAATGAAGATTGAAAATTAATCATGTTGAAATGTTGCTTAAAATTCAACAGTGGACGATGTATGTTTAAAATTTTTCATATATAAGGAAATTTAAAGTTACCTTGTATATAAAAATTGTATATCCGAAATATAAGTGTACGACCATTCCGAGAGCTTCGATGATGAATACCACTCAGAAATATTGCGCTATATCGGATGGATGTCTCTGGCAGGATGGCTTTCATAAATAGGCGCCGACCATATCCAAAATAGAACCCACCGCAATCATGGGTAGAAAATAGATTGCTTCACAGAAATAACCGGAATACAAACCTTTTGTTCCGATTGGTTATACCGTCAACCTAGATATAAACATATCGATTATCGAAAGCCCAAAAGAACCAAGTATTTCTATTCAAGGTGAAATTTTGGAAAAGATAAGAAACGATTTCTTGCACGATATACTTCACTCGGAAGCGTTTAATTTCAACATTCTTTCCCTTCATAGAGATCTATTTGTGGACACCAATTGTGGAACCATCAAAATCGGTGGTTTTTTCGTAAAACCTATTTCCTGTGAGCGCATCTCGCACCGCCTCCTCATCTGCCATTTTTCCGATATCGTCCACGAAATCGACCATTTTTTCCCATCTCGCCGCTTCTGAGGACTTCCACATCTCCCAACTCGTTTTCTCACTTGTCGATCTTGTTTTTCTCCTCATAACTCTTCGCAGCTACGTATAAACCATTTCGGAGGTGTTCACTTCATCGTGAAGAGCAATTCCATCCTCGCAGCTATTTCAGGTTTATATTCCTTTACCATTTTCTATCACAATCCTTTGTTTACATCGATCACTCAGGGTGATTTGATGTTACCCTAGTTGGTTTCATGATGCGTTTCATACTATCAAAATCTCTATTTTCTTAAGAGACAGTGTCTTGTTTCTCGAATGTATGGGTAGGTTTCCTAAAATTCAACATGATGGATTTAAAATGCATTAAGATATTTCTGCTTTCCTTTGCTTTAAAAATTGCAAAATTAAATAGAAAATAATGCCAATAGCATAATTCAAAGAATAAAAAAGACAATTGTTTGAATAAAATCCTAATTTTTCATCAATGAACGAGATAATAGATGCAGAATGAATCGTTAAAATGAACGATCTGTTAAAGATGTATTATAAACTTTTAGTTTTGTGGTCAAATTACGTTTCTGCTGATATGCGATAGATCATATTGTCAACATTTAAAGTCTGTTAAGCAATGTAAAGTTATGAGATATACTTGCTTTTTATCGTTCAATAATCTTGATCGTCATTATATTTCTTAGTTTATGGCGTTCAATAATTATTGTGGAAAATTAATTTCTCTGAATTAACTGAGTAAAGAGTTGATTGTATTCTTTTTATCATTAGAGCTTCATCAATATTTACATTGCCACTTTCAAAGTAATCATAAATTACTAATGGATGAAATTCATACGGGTGCGGTATTTTTACTTTAAAAATGCAGATTCCGTAGAAAAGTATATATTTATGATGTGAAGGTTAAATTCATCTATTTTCTCTCGGTTGACTTGGACCAGTCTAAATATTGACGAGAAATTCCAAAGAATGTGTAATAAATCTCGTACCGCACTTCAAACTCATCCAAAGTAAACTATTCCTTCATCTAGACTCGGGAAAGCTGAACCTCACTTCACATCTCCATCAGAGTGCATAAGAATAACACAGTTCGAATCAAATAGTTTCTTAGGCACACACTCCACATATTTTCGCGGAGAGAGCGTTTTGCAGTCATATTTGTACAGCAATCCGAAGCAAAATGGATTCCCCGTCGGAATTATCCTCTCATTAATTGAAAAAGATCTCTCGATTCTTCAATGATTCAAATTTGAAAGCTTTCTCTTCTAAAACAACTGAGGAAACCACGTGTGGAATGAAGCTTTTAACGTGAGATATCCTCGTAAATAAAGCGAGTGAATTAATGATGGAAGTTTTAGGAGGGAAAATTAGTTTAAATGGATGGAATTTTTGCAAAATCCATCCATTCACACATCCGCTCACACTCAGAGTTTTATTGGCGAGTAGGATCTCTGCGTTTCTCTTGAAACAGAAAAATTTCCAAAATCCTTTCTTCGTTAATTTGGTTTTTTGGCAATTAAAACGAACCCATTTTAAAATTCACCCATCTTTCTCTTAATGGGAACTTTTATCTCGATGAATTAATGATCCCGTTATCTGCTAATTACGATGATGAAAAAGGGATCCGAGTCACTAATGTATAATCTGGGTTTTATTTTGTAATTACGTTTCGTCTTTTTCAAAATTAAATTTGGATGATATTTTCGGTCAATTTCAGCGTTTAATTGGTGAAAATTATTTATTTTGTCTCATTAAGAGACATTATGATAATTATCACTACTTTCACCAACAAAATTACCCCGCCAATGGAGTATTTTTTATCAGAAGTTTTTTTGTACATCTTTTTCCGCTGGGCATTAAATGGAAATATTATTTATTATTTTTACTTCGTATATTGGAATTGCTAATCGAATGTTTAATGATAGCTATGGCTATTAAAAGACAAAAGAGTAGATTTTATCATCAGATCTCCAACTCTCCAACAAGTGTTCAGGAATTGCAATATTTTAATAGATAAGTTTGTGTAAGATGTAAAGATATCGATAATAGCACTAGTACAACCTTTCTAATTACAAAAATAAGATGTAATAGAGAATAAAATCTGTAAGTGACCCTTAACTCCTTTTAAATATCAGGATTTTTTTTTTCTTTTCTTCTTCTTACATTAAGTTTCCTCTGAGGTAGAAATATGTGAGACAAATGGAAGAGGATCCATTACACTCGGCCTGTGATGTTAGTTTGGACGAAAGGAAACAGATTGATGGATATGGCTCAAAGATTTCAGTCACAACGATTTTTCCTTTCACAAATTACAAAGGAATGATGGATGAGTTAAAAGAATCCATTTCTTCAATTCGTTTGAGAAAAATTAGCGATGTCTTTCGCTTATCAAGACCTTTCATCATTTCTTACATTGAGTTTTTTCATGTGTGTACCGTGTTGTTGGAATATTTTCCTCAACTTATTAATAGCTTGCATTTTATGCTGAATATGCATTGTTATAACACAAACGGCATGAATAAGATGATAAATTAAATAAATATTTAGATGACAATGTGAACGAAAGTTATATTTATGTTTTTACAAAAAACTAGTGAAAGTTTTTAATTAAATCTTAATTTTTCGCTATTTCATATACTGTTTCTTAGTAGAAACTACTAAATTTCGGTGAAGGAGTACGAAATACAACTAAACGAATTCCATTACACTTTCCGGATAATTATATAATTTCTTGAAAATAATGACTATAAATATCCAAAGCGTAGCATACGCTCTGTAGAATTATTAATGACACTATTCATTGATCTTTATAGAAAGATATAGCACCTAATAAAAAAACTATCGTGTATACAGTCACACATTAAAGAGAAAGAATGCCATAATTATTGCAAAGTTACAAATCATCGCGATGTATCCGGTCACAGCTTCCACTCCATGGGAACGAAAGTAAATTTCGATTTTGTAAGCCAATTTGTCGTCGCATATTAACGCATCCTGCGAACGTCTTTTTTGGCAACCTCTCCACAAACGAAGCCGGCTTTGTTCGTCAGGTGCGTCATTAGCCGCACAACCACACATCGATAACACGAACGTGCCGAAACTTTTCCATAGTAAATTAGCGAACCGCAGTTCTCCAATCAGCTTTCCATTCTCTTACCGTAGCAGAGCCATTTGGCCGAACGTCAAACTTGAACGGATGAAATTTTCCCCTTGTTAATTCTGCAGGCGAAAGAGTGCGCGGGTGGTCACCGGAAATGACGATTCACGGTCGATTTGGTGCGTCTGCAGCACTGTGCGGAAAGTAAGGCATTATTTGGCCGAAGTATCGATTTTACGTTAATGAATTTTCTAGAGGTAATATACTTGGGAAACCGCCCTATTTCGGGAGAACATTTGTTGACGCTAATTTAGATTTCGTGGCACCGAATGTTGGAACAGCGACGGAGTAATGAGAGAGGATTCATGGCACTGTAGGATGCTGTTCAATTTATTACACGGGAAACGAACATACCGTGGTGATGATGGTGACATAAGTCTTATATTAGTATAATGACAGCTCATTCTTATAACAATCGTGTGTTAGCTGTGAACTTCAATGTTCACAGCTAACATGTTCAAAGTTTTCACCTAATAAAAATAATTTAAAAAATTTCTATGTACTAAGTTCTGTTACCTTCATTCCGGTGGATTTAAGTAATTAAATATCTTATTCACGAGAAAATAATCAAAAATAATTGATACGCAAGCAATGTTTTTAAATTTGGATCATGAATAGAAATTTAGTTGTATCAGGAAGGTATTCTCATTGAGTGAATACCCACGATGTAATCCAAAATCGATGACTTACAATGTTCATAAGAGGGATTTATTTTGCATGACAATGCTCTGCCCCATGTTGGCAGTTCCTTTAAAGCCGGTTCCATCAATTCAGTTTAAACCCTTACACAACCCAACCAAAAATTGAGCCGGAGTTATTGTTCTAAAAACTTTTCCTAATACAAAATCTAAAAATCGCCCAATATCTGGATCTAGTCGTTAGCGGAATTGTCGATGTTACCCGTATTTCTTCTCTTAAGCTCTAATCCATCCAACCAATGTCACTTTTGATAGTGGCATAGATAAATCGATGAAGCAGAAAATGGCATTAATCAATGCATCTCCATAAGAGGAAGTCAATTTAAAGATATATGTGGAATAGAAAGAACCGAGGATAACATTAAAGGAATATTTTTCCATTAAAAAGTCTCAATCATATTATATATCTTGTTGTTGATTTTTCACTCGTTTTCTGCTGTTCTAAAAGCCACAAATTCACCTGCAACCGTATTACTTTTTGTTATATCAAAATGTAATCCTTAGTAATTGTAAATAATTTCTGAGGCTGTGATGTAAAATTCCTAATCTATGGAGCTTTTTCTCATTATTAATTCTCATGCGTATCAAAATTATCGAATGGATGAAAAAATATTTTACTTGCGGAAATTATAAATAGGTATTTAGCGAAGTTGATAATTCACATTAAATTTTGCAGTAAGTCGACTTTCTTACATTCTTATTTGATAGTAAATTAGTGTACTATAGAAAAGGAGCCTTAAGTTATTGAAGATCACTAAACCAGCCAATCCGTAAGAAGAAGTAAGATTCTGACGTAGCTTAATTATTGGCTTAAAATATCTCGATAAATAAGGTTCATATCTATTTGTTTACTGTTTCGTAAAGTAGCAAGTAACCCTTATCTTGTCATGAGAGGCAGAGTTTCCAATTATTTCCCTCGTCTTTGAAATTAATGTCGCGATGAATAAATGATACCCTCGAGTTATTACGTAATGAAGTCGAATAAAGCTTAAAAATTTTCTGGAGACGCCTGTAATTTCGTTTGCCTCTTTAATGCCTTTCTCAAGAAGTTCTTCCGCTCGCAGTTGTTTGTTTTCCCCAAATTGACTCGAATTGTCTACAAAAACAGCGGGTCCTCGTCAGTCTAGGGCCCGTTATTAACTGTCTAAGGAACATCTCCTCATCCACGCTCCCCTAATTGGATATCCGCTGCCTCCGTTTCCTTATATAATCTTTTCCTCTATTGTGAACGATTTAACGGAAGAATCCAAGTCAATCTCTAAAAGTACAGCGTATTCTGCATAATCTCCGCATCAAGGTTTCTCGACAAAATAGTTCATGAAACACTGAGGCTTAGCTATATATTATCCGACTTCTCCTAATTTTATTTTTCAAGTAATGATAATGATTTTCAGTTTTATGTTTTCGAAACATTGTATAATGCCCAAAAGTTTCTTATTTTTCAAGAATTAAAATAATAATGAAGTAAAAACATTCTGAACCTTAATGATTTATATAAATATAATGTATAAAGATGGATTAAGATAATTAATATAATAACTTGTTTGCAGTGAATATTGCTCATGGTTAGCCATATGGACCATTTGTATTTGAAACAAAATTTATTTTAACCAGCATTTGTGAAACATTTAATTTATTGTTTCGTTAATCCGGCAATACGTCAACTTTGCAAGTGACATTTTAAACACTGTCGAAATGTAATTCCATTTATGAAAATAAAATCAGTATTTTGCTCCATAAAAATTTACCCAAATATCTTAACGATAATGCGTATTGTATGAATCAACAACTACTTAAAACTACTATAACGATATTTAGCTCTGAAAGTTTAATAGATAAAAGATAAACATTTTCCTAAGGTTTCACCATTATTACTTGATTAGAAATACAGTACAATCATCTCAGTCAATTACTGGCTTATGTTTTCATAGTAGCCAAAGACAGTTATGAAGTCGTCCAATATGTTTTCATGATTGGTGAAAGAGCGTAGTTTTTGCTGCATATTTGGATATGAAGGAGTGAAGATTTACGATTGGAGTTAAAGGGGAAGACAAGAGAGTATAGTGATCTATTATCCATTGAAACTTCACTCTGAGAACTGACAGGATGGCAAATTAATGGACGAAGAGTGATTTATTATACTTTATCCTTCGCACTGACTATAGCATCCATGGAACACACCTGAATACATCCGTGCGAAAAAAAAGACAAGCGGATCTCTTTTCTGAGGCCGTTCTCAGTGAGCCCGAATTTTCCGGAGATATCTTTTTTCACTATTGGAGATTCAACCGTGACCTAGTTACCTCTTACTAAACAGACAAAGCCGTCGTAAATCCGGTGTTTTCTTGGAAGATGCTGTTTTTTATTTGAAAAGTCTTTGAGTCCCTCAGTGCCTCGATGATGATTGATAATGAGGGAATAGAATAATGGGCGCCGCAACATCTTCCGAGATTTCGAGAAAGAATATCGTAAATATTTTTATAGAGTCTTTGAAAAACTCTCTGTTGATCCGTATATCCAGATGGAATGAATCAAACAAGATGAAAGAGCGTAAAATCCAGATGAAGGGATTCAGCGTTCACTGCGCAGTAATACTCCAAGATGCATCAATGTTTTTTTTTTTTAATTTCATTTATGTTAAAAGAAAAATAGGCAGGCTTTTATTCACTTTTTTATTTACAGATAAATTATTATTAAAATTCAATCGCGAAATATATGTGAGGCCAGTATGAGACAACATCAATACGTACGAACTATCTTTTTTAGAATGTTGAGTCGTGTTGAAATATAGATATTTATGACAGAATAGAAATAGTAAAAGATAAAGGATATATAGGTTTTAAATATAGTCCATAAATTTTAATTTGAACGTACTATACTTAAACCTTTGAATGAAAATTAGTATTTTTTTTGATTCTCTGACAATTGAAAGGATAGTTATTTTGTTTGTTCCCAATCGAGGCGGATATATCTTGGAGAGCCTATTTTTAAATAATTAAAGCAAGCGATAAAATCCTGTAATTCATATGCACTGTAAATTTGAACAAAATGCCCGTTCATTCTCCACGACACCAATTTGGGATTGGCTTTCGGCTGAGATAACGGAGGATGTGCGGTGTAGCGAATCCGTGCGGTTCGGCCTTAAAGTGAAAGCGGAGATAAGGGAAATGCGGTTTGCCATCATCCGAAAGGGAGTCGAAGAGAGATTTTCTCACCCTTCGAAGGTAATCCTCACAATCACCTGCGAAAGGCATCTGCTCCACATACGCCATCTGCTGCGCCCTTCTTTAAGTAGACTCGGTTAATCCCGTTCCTTGCTCCGTTCCTTACCTTATTCCAGAGGCGCGTTACGTCTGTATTTTTTTGTACTGGTATCCGTGGAAGTGTAAACTTTTTCCATTTTTACAGCCAAAAGTTTTATACCAAATAATCACGAAAGAGTTTCCTGGAATAATATGAGATTTTATGTAAAACCGGGTTTCGGATTTTTTTCGTTGGAATTCAGGAATAAAAAAATTCATATTCTCTACTAAACCAAACATATTTTATTTTTTTGCAAATTTCTTCCATTTTCTGTTACGGAGAAAAAAGATTCTGTTGCGAAGAAAGAAGGCTTGTTATAGTGATGCGGTTTCTAAAAGCCGTTTTATTTCTTATTTTAGGTGCTGTAAAAATTTCGTTTTTCCGGGAAATTCGATGACAGAGCTTATCGTAATATGAGAAATAAAATTGGTGGATTGTAAAAATATTGTGTTATTTCTCCAATGAGTCATTTTGTTTTCATCTCATTCCAATCAGGCGCTCCATAGTTATGTATGCTCATACATCTATTATTAAAATTAATTAAAAGAGTTTGAAGGAATTTATTAATCACCATTTTACGCGTAAAAGCTCATTTTTAATAAAGTCGGTCAACAGTTTATATCAACATTTGTAACTTTTAGAAATTAATAAAATTTTAAAAAACGATCGTTGCTTCAGAATAGAGCATCGACAAATTATTAAACATCTATAAGTTTATTGATTTTGATGATAACACTTCATTTTCAAAACACAAGTGAAGTTTAAAATAACCTCTTAAAGAACTTTTATTTTTAATTAAGGCAACATCATCGCGAAGACAGATCTTCTCCTCCGAGTGACGTACATTACATGGAATACACAGAATGCACGAAGGCATTAACGCACGTTATTACAAGTTAAATGCAATACTCTTCATTTAAATATTGGCGTACGTGCCAATAGTGTATCTGCACAATCCACAAGATTATCGTGAACCCATAACCTATGTGTTCTGATGATTTGGTGTTTTGATTTGTAGATACGATTGGAACTCACGCGGCAGTCCCTTTATCTGCTCATTGAAACTCGGGGAGTGATCTGACATCTCGGTCATTATTAACCGCGTGAAAGACATAAAGCATTCATCCTGTCACGTGAGATAGATGCATGATTGGTGATCCATCCAAAAAGACTCCGGTGATTGAAGCTAGATATACCAACGCAGAAACTGCTTTTCTCTTCAGTTTTTATGCAAAAGCATTTCGTAGTAAACCTTTTCCTTTGGAATGAAATACACAAATAATTATTATTGAAAATCTTTAGTTAGAGTTTAATATGTAGATGTACTAACCAAAATATTTGCTACATCAACTATATTCATTTTCTAGGATTAAAGCTTCGCAAGAATTTTTTTTAGCTCGAAATCAACTTGATATCTCCTTTAGAAATCGTATCTTTAGGTAATAATTTAAATTGAATTCGCATTGGCGTACAAGTCAGTGTACGTAATATCGTTTGAAAAACGCACGTTTCTTTTCCAATACAATTAGGAAATTTGAATGGCTAAAAGTGAATTTCTATTTTATCAAAACCATTATAACCAAAGCGTAGGAAGTTATTGAAAATATTAATTAGTGACTTATTCTTTAATATTATAGAACCTTTTCCTTATGTTATGTTTCTCAACTTTCATATTATTTGTGGAGTGAAATAATTCATTAATTCCATTTTCTAAAAGTGAGTTTAGATTCTATTTCAACTATAACGTTCAGGCATAGGAATGTTCAATTTTATTGCTTAAAACAGTTCAGTTTAAAATAAAGTGATGAAAAATAAGTAAATGTCAATGAAAAATAAATAGTGAAATGTTGTTAATTATTAGAAGTAAAAATTTGGATCTATTTTTAATCAAAGTAAAAATTCTTCTGTCAATTCTTCTACACTGCATCAGCTCAACTTTACCAATAATTTAAACATCGTAATAAACAACTCGTAGGTGATGGTAGAGGTCTATCAACATATATTAGAAATGTATTATGTTTACTTAATAGCGCTATGTTCTATAACAGTCATAATAAATTACAGTATTGCTGAGGGGAAGGTCGCATAGTATTGGATAGACTCGTCGCAAATAGTATTCGTAAGGAACATTAAAGGCGCCTTTCGGAAACAAGGCAATATCGATGAGGAAAACTTACTTCAGTGACTACGCAACTTGCGCCAGGTATTCTGTTTGTTCTTCCGGAAGATATGGTGCGAAATCTCTCGGAAGGGGTGCGATCTGCATCCCGAGTGGATTCGATTCCAGCTGCTGCCCCACTTTATCTTTCGGAGATCATCGCGACATCTCATGACTTAATTCACTCTCCCGAAAACTCCATCTTCTTCGCCCGTTATTTTCTCATCTCCGATTCTCACTCCCATTGGTTGAAAGTGATCTAATTCTCACTTTCTCTTCATCTGTTAACCCAATCCCTGTATAATCTTTGATTCTGACGTCATAGCTCCCACCTCGTTTCTTACTTTAACTGGTTTATCTTTCCCGATGAAAACACGTCATTGCGATTGAAGTTTCATCATCAGTAGCTGTTTAAAATAGGTTACAAAGATTTTCCTTTGGAATTTTATAAACAAATACTTTTGGACTTTTCTATACCTACTTTTATTTTCCGTAAATAGCTGCCAATTCGCTAATCCGAAGTTTATACATCTACAGCTTTGAATAGGAAGTTGCATCGCCATTTAAATCGTATGTCCATTGAATATGGAAACTTTGTGTATATGTGAATTTTTTAAAATTTCTCTCCATATTTTTCAATTGGAAGTCGGAGAGGTAAAATATTATAAAACATAATCGTTTCTTCCATTTAAAAAAGTGTAATGGAATAAATGTGAAGAAACCATTGGATGAGACTTCAATGAATATAATTATTAAGATTAAAAGAATTATGTAGTAATTGTTGTAAAATATAGAAGTTTCTGGGGAATTAAATGAAGACATTTTTAAATAAGAGTTGGAGTTTGATTTAGGCCAACATATTTTGAATTTATTTCCACTTGTTTAATAGTTAAGGGATTCGCGCTGTTTGAATGTAACGTAAAATTTATTCTTACGGATCGTAATTATCGAATCTTAAGCTTAAGCCGATTTTACGCGAGAGGGATAGCAAGGAAATACCTCTCAATAAATTTAAGATTTAAAATTAGTACCTTTCAAAAGATGGCATCAATTAGAAAATTTTTAAAAATTTTCAGTTATCAAAAATTCTCAAGCGGAAGGTAAGTTTCTCGTGTTCTTCATCCATTCATTCGAATCCACCCACCTTGAGAGAGAGGAGGTAATCCCACGGTAGTTGAGGAAAACATTTTGTCGCATCTCACTTTCGAATTCTGTTTTTGATTTACTCAAAGGGTTTCGTATTCCGCGGAAATTTCGGCCGTCGGAGGGAAGTCGGATCGAATTACTCGTCTCATTTTTCTTTCATGAATATTCATAACGAAAGATCGTATATGATACTCGATGAGGTATGAAAGTCGAATTCCTACCGAAGAAGAGATTTGGCTTCTTTTCC